>CM055314.2:46444771-48844771 GCA_029255685.2 Silene conica | reverse complement strand
CATGCACGGATGCACCTCATGTCCTCATCCACTCTTTTTAACATTCAATCCAAAACCATTTTTGTTACTACTTTCATCCTAACCCATATATGAGGTTAGTCACCTGAGAGTGACATGTCTAAAATTATTTAGATATGAACTCGGATGAAAAATGTTTCATAAAATTATTGCTCTTAAGGAGGTTTAAACCCAAATCTCTTAAAAATTACACTTTAGTTTTAACGACTAGACTCTATACTGATAAATCCAAAAAAAAATGATTGCTAAAATTAACGGTACTTGTAAATCGTAACAGAAATGGATAACGAGCGTGACACTTTAAAGCATATCATAGTGCGTAAATAGTGATGTAACCAACTAGTACTTTTAGTCATTATGGCTTTTTATGGTTACTTTTTGACAGGTGATAGCCTTGTAACCTCCATCTCATCCATTCTTTACATTAGTTAACAAATATTTTTTTTAACGAATTATTAAAAATTATAAAAAAATAATAATATTCTTAACATATTTATTAAGATGATTTAAAAGAGATTTTATGTAACTATATTTTACGTTATATATTAAAAAGTAGTTTAAACCCGTGGAAAGTTGCACGGGTGTATATATAAGGATTAGGTTCGGTCAAAATAATGTCAAAAGGAAATATAAAGAAATAGTTGGAGACAAAGGGAGCAAGTGATTATAATTATAAATATATCATACAAAGTTGTTGTATTGTACGTTTAAACATAGTTTTAGAAATTAGTAGGTTTTTGGTAAATTTGAATTAACTTATTTTTTTTTATTTTTTTTGTTGAAAGGTAAGTATATTATTTGAATTAACTTAATTAGTTAATAAAATCATGTAAGGTGGTGGCATGAGGTGGCAATAATTTAGAGAAAAATGAAAGGAAATTATAAAGAATGTGCGTGTGCTAAAAATGCAGGTTGGGAATTCTGGTGGATTTATTATCACACTCAACAATAACAGGGTTTATGGGAGGAACAGCGGTGCTAATATGTCTGCAGCAACTGAAGGGCATTTTGGGATTAACACATTTTACTTCGAAAACGGATTTAATCTCAGTAATGAAAGCTGTGTTGAGCCACAGAAATGAGGTAACGTGTAGGTTGTGCATCAATGCGTGTCATTATCATGATATATAAGGCTGAGCGTGTTTGTCTAATTATGGTAGGGTACTATCGTATTTTGGTTACCTGTTATTAGTAGGACTAGGGGTGTTAGTTTTGAGCAAGTAAGAAATCACTAAAAGGGACAAATAATGTTGTTAGGAGAAATTGTCCACATACTTTTAGGTTGCCAAATTCATGTTTTCATTTTCTTGCGGATTTATGTATTTAATTATTTATTTATATTGTGGCTGCAATCATTCAGACAACGGTCATCACTGAGTTGTGAGTTGTGACTCATACAAATAACTTGGTAGGACTGATGAACAAAATAAGACCAGGTCGGTCCAATTCCAGATATCGAAAGAATGTCGTATAATATATTTGATATGGTCTACTTAGTTTCTTACTTCTAATAGAGATCGTAAAGCGGAGCATTAATACGCAATGCCACCAAAACAGAAATATTAATTTTACTTATACTACCTACTCGGCTACTTGTTTACACGTCTTAATTAGAGCATCAACAATAATAGTAGACTTGTGTGAGGATGGAGTTTATATGGATGGATTTTTGGACTTGCACGTACAGGTTCTTGGTTCATGAGTTTTTCAGAGAGTATGATAAAGGGTTTTCCTTTATATAATCACCAAAGATAGCACAACCAGGCTATGAATCTTCATAATCTGGATATATGATATGAAGATCTTGAATGTTATGAATTCAGAATTAAGAGAAGAGAGTATGAGAAAATATAAATTGTATTTATGAAACTTGTGTTTATGATTTACATAATCTGAACTATTTATAGATGTATACACTCTAACAAACTTAGGTATACATGCTAACTACCTTAACTAACTTGTAACTAACTAACTATATGAGTTAGTTGAATAAGAATAACTAACTAACTATGTTAGTTAGTCCATACTCCCCCCTCAAGCTGGACTGTATGAACCAAGATTAAGGCCAAGCTTGACTGATGCAGAATGATGTGCAGAAGCCCCTAATGGTTTGGTCATTATGTCTGCAAGTTGCAGAGCACTCTTGACATGTTGTGTTACAAGAAAACCCTCCTGCTGCTTATCCCTGACATAGTGACAGTCCATGCTTAAATGTTTTGTTCGTTCGTGAAAAACTGGATTGTTAGCAATGTGTTGAGCAGCAGTATTGTCGCAGAAAAGAGAGAGAGGCAATGATACTGGAACCTGCAATTCTGTTAGCACATTGACTACCCACACCAACTCACTAGTAGTATAAGACATGCTCCTATATTCAGCCTCTGCTGTGCTCTTACTAACAGTTTTCTGTTTCTTGGTTTTCCAAGATATCAATGAGTCACCTAAGAATACACAGAAACCACTTAAGGATCTGCAAGAGTATGCACAGGTAGCCCAGTCTGCATCTGTGTAGGCTTTAACAATGAGAGATGACTGTGCAGGATAAAATAGACTAGCATTAAATGTTCCCTTTAAATACCTAAGAACATGAAATGCTGCAGACAAATGTGTATCACAAGGATTGCTCAAGAATTGACTCAAATGCTGAACACTGTAGGATAAATCAGGCCTAGTCATATTTAGGTACAGCAATTTGCCAATCAAGCTTCTGTATATTTCAGGTTCTGGTAATGGATTTCCAGAATCCAAAGACAATTTCAAACCTTTCTGCATTGGAAAACTGGCTGAGTTACAATTCTCCATGGAATTGTCTTTCAAGATATCAAGGATGTATTTTCTTTGGTTTAGAACAAAGCCCTTTTCATTTCTAGCAATCTCTAAACCCAAAAAATATCTAGCCTCACCCATGTCTTTTATAGTGAACTTGGAATGTAAGCTGTCTTTGAGGTTTTGAATAGCAGATAGAGTGTTGCCAGTAACCAAAACATCATCAACATATATTAAAACAACTAATAGATGTTGAGTTACAGTATCATATTTTGTAAATAAGGAGTAATCATACTTAGATTGTAAAAAACCCAAACTGATTAAATATTTACAAAGTTCTAAATTCCATTGTCTAGAAGCCTGCTTAAGGCCATAAAGTGACCTAATCAGTTTGCAAACCTGCCCTTTTTTAGTCTTATAACCTTGAGGAGGCTTCATATATACTTCCTCATCTAGATAGCCATGTAAAAAAGCATTATTTATATCTAACTGATGCAATGGCCACTGTCTAATGGAAGCAAGAGCAATTAATAGCCTGACAGTAGTGAATTTTGCAACAGGTGAGAAAGTATGATGATAATCTTTGCCTTTAATCTGATTATAACCTTTGGCAACTAATCTAGCTTTGAACCTTTCTACTGAACCATCAGGTTTGTACTTTATTTTATAAACCCATTTGTTGCCTATAGCTTGCTTATTAGGAGGCAAAGAAGTCAATTCCCAAGTACAATTGTCTTCCAATGCTTTCAACTCTTGATTCATAGCCAAAACCCATCTAGGATCATTAGTGGCTTGTTTGAAGGAAGTTGGTTCTGATTCTGTTAAAACATTACACAATGATCTAACATATTCTTTATCAAAACCAGTAATATCATTGAGCACCTGAACATGTAAAGCATTTGGATGCTGCAATGATGGAGGTAAAGGACAATGAAAACCTTTTAATCTGGTGGATTGCATTCTAAGTCTACCTGTCCTTTTAGTAACAGACTCAACAGGATCAGATGGTGCTGGTGATGCTGTTGTTGTTCTGTTATTAGACAAAACAGATGGATCAAGTGACTGCAATACCTCACCAGGAGGCAAATTGGTATCATTATTATTTGAATGATCACCATTTTTAGAGGAAACTGTAGTATCATTAGTTGGTTGAGAACAATAAGACTGATTTGGATCAGTATTAATGCTAACAGTTGTGTTGTTCCTTGTAATAAAGGGATCAGTTAAACTGTCAGTAGACTGATCTATCAGTTCTATATCATTAGCATTCTGATTACTTGTATCAGTTTTAAAAGGAAAAATATCCTCTTTAAAA
The DNA here is from genome assembly GCA_029255685.2 of Silene conica. Lineage (NCBI taxonomy): Eukaryota > Viridiplantae > Streptophyta > Magnoliopsida > Caryophyllales > Caryophyllaceae > Silene > Silene conica. The sequence goes on along the minus strand of CM055314.2, from coordinate 48,840,675 downwards.
ATAACATCTCGACTTGTAAACACAATCTTTTTGTCAAGATCATACAATTTATAACCTTTTTGAGCAAAAGGATATCCAAGAAAAACACATTTGGTTGCTCTTGGCTGAAATTTATCAGAAGTAGATTTTGCAGCAAAACATAAAGAACCAAAAACCCTTAATTCATCATACTTAGGGGTTTCTTGAAATAGAAGTTCAAAAGGAGTCTTCCATTGTAATATTTTGGAAGGATAATGTTTATCAAATGAGCAGCAGTTAGCAAACAATCATCCCAAAATGCAATAGGAAGATTAGACTGAAACTTAAGTGCTCTTGCTGTGTCAAGAAGATGTCTATGCTTCCTCTCAACACGGCCATTTTGCTGTGGCCTTCCTGCTATGCTTCTTTGATGAACAATCCCTTTTGTTTTAAAAAACTCTTTGCAAGTATGTTGAAAAATTTCAGTGCCATTGTCTGATCTAATGATTTTAACTTTGGTACTGAATTGTGTTTCAACATAAGACACAAAACCTTTAACCAAACCAGGTACTTGGGTCTTATTATGTATCAGAAACACCCAGGTGTTTCTTGAAAAATCATCAAGGATTGTTAAAAAGGACCTAGCACCTGAACGAGACTGAATTCTATAGGGACCCCAAACATCAATATGAACAAGGTCAAAACAATGCTTAGCATGAGATGAACTTCTATTAAAAGGCAAAACATGATGTTTAGCTAGCAAACATGTCTCACAAAATATACTTCTTATTCCTTTAAGATCAATACAAGGTATATGAAGCATTTTTTCAAATGATGAATGGCCAAATATGGCATGAACTAAAGACAGATTACAATGCTTATCAGTCTTTGATGTAGAAGAAAGAAAAATAGTGGAAACATTGTTTGTAGGATGTGTCACTGAAGAAACAGTAGCTGCATTATGCAAAGCAAGTCTATATAGATTGCCAATTCTTTGTGCAACAGCAACAATTGTCTTATTTGAAGGGTCCTGAAACAAACATTTGGATTTTAGAAAACAAACTGTCAAATTAGTAGCTGTAATTAACTTCCCAACAGATAGCAGATTTTGATTAAAATCTGGAATATACAGAACATTCTGAAGTATGAATCTTTCATTGAAATGTATACTGCAAGATTTGAAGACCTTTTTAATAGTTCCATCAGGTAACCCAACAGAAATAGGTTTAGGCAAAATTTTAATGTTGTGTAAAATCTGGGCATGACAAACGATATGTTCTGATGCACCAGTATCAACAATCCAAGAATTATTATTGAACATATGTATATTTGAAGAAGAATAAAAAGAAGTTGAATTAGAAGATGAACCTGCAAAATTGATTGAGGAACTTAAAGGAGATGATTCTGAATACGCCTTAGAAACCTGCTGCATAACTGAATTGATGATTCCTTGAACCACATCAGAAGAAACATTAGCAGGCATACCAGGATAATTCATATGCTGATTGAAAGGAACCACTGTGTCTAATGGAGAAACATCAACATATTCTTCATCTTGGAAATGATCAGCAGAAACAACATTGTTTGCAACTGATACAGTTTCAGCAGAAACAACATTATTTGCAACTGATACAGTTTGAGCAGCAGTGTCTGGTTCCTTAGCTTTCCCTTTCTTTGCAATATAAGCCTTATATTTGTAACACCTCTCAAGAATGTGACCCTTAATATTGCAGTAAGTGCAAGTCTTGAGTTTATGACAGTCTGCAATAACATGTCCTGGCTTATTGCAATGATCACAAACAACAACTAAGACATCAGAATCCTTAGACTTCTTGGATGCTTGACCAAAAGAAGATGAATTTTGAACACGCTTCCTGGAAACATAAGAAGCAGTCTCTATAGAAGCCTCATTAGAAGAATCATTCAAGACTTTCTGTTTTTCAATCTTCTGAAGCAAGCCAAGAGTTCTATTAATAGAAGGAAGAGGATCCATAGAAAGAACTGTAGTCTGCACTTGCTCATAACTAGAATTCAAACCCATAAGAAGCTGGATGAGTTTGGAATGAGTCTCTCTATCCAAAATTTTCTTTAAGAGTTGACAAGTACATGCTGTCATGGCTCCACAAACACAAACAGGTACAGGATCCATTTGATCAATATTTTCCCAAAGATTTTTCATCTTTCCATAATAACCAATTAGGGATTGATTATCTTGTTTGGCATTGATCAAGTCCTTCTTCAACTCATAAAGTTCCAGAACATTTAACTGGCCATATCTTTCAACAATTTCAGACCAAAGATGCTTAGCAGAAGCAGAATACTGAAGATTATCACGAAGTGGCTGAGAAATAGAATGAAGAATCCATCGAAGGACAAGAAGATCACAACGAATCCATTGGTTATAAGTCTTATCAGATTTATCAGGCATAGAACATTCGCCTGTGATGAAACCAGACTTGTTTTTAGACAGCAAAGCTTGGACAACATCTCGTTGCCACTGTAAAAAATTTGTGCCATCAAACAAGATATCTGTGAGTTTCAGATTAGGCTGATCATTCTGAGTAAGAAACAAGGGGTCATCAAATGGAGAATATTGAGCAGACTGATCATTCTGATTAGGAGTAGATGATGCTGATCGTTTTGTCATGATGATGGTGATAACAGAGAAGGAAGAAAAAATTGAAAAGAAAAGAATCTTGTGGAAAAAAAAAAATTGAGTGCGGAAGCGAAAAAGATCAATCACTTGGTGTCTGATACCATATGAATCTTCATAATCTGGATATATGATATGAAGATCTTGAATGTTATGAATTCAGAATTAAGAGAAGAGAGTATGAGAAAATATAAATTGTATTTATAAAACTTGTGTTTATGATTTACATAATCTGAACTATTTATAGATGTATACACTCTAATAAACTTAGGTATACATGCTAACTACCTTAACTAACTTGTAACTAACTAACTATATGAGTTAGTTGAATAAGAATAACTAACTAACTATGTTAGTTAGTCCATACAGGCCTTGTTTGAAATAAATAGCAATTATGGACACAAATATAAGCCTACTAAAACCATGAATGGTACTGAAAATGCATGCTAAAATAGTTTGTTTAGTCAGAATGATAGACTACTTGTATTATACGTATATCAATAATTACGGACAAAATGCAGAAACTGAATGAGGTTAATTAATATGCTGAATTGTTTTGCAGTGGCATTGGCAAAGTGCACTTGTAGGAATTATATTTCTTGCCTTTCTTCAGTTTACCAGATACTTGGTTAGTCTCCTTCATCTGTAATTATGTATCTACAATTTCACCGTCCTTTCTTTCTTCTACTTTGCTCACTTATAACCCTCCTATCATCTATCTCAATTTACTTGATTGTCTTATGAGGCGGTACCATTCTGCACTCGTATTATGTTCTTAACTTACTACCATTATCATCATCATCATTACCTGTTTTCTTCCATTTTGGCAGAAAACAAAAAAGCCGAAGCTGTTCTGGGTTGCAGCCATGGCTCCTCTAGTGACTGTTATAGTTGGTGGCCTTTTTGCTTACTTTGCCCATGCTGAGAAATATGGCATCCAAATTGTGCGTCTCATTTCTTGTTTTCTTTCCTATATTTGCAACTCCTTTACTAAAATTTTTAGTTCCTTGAGCCAGATCTTTGAAATGATGAAAGTTATTATTAGCTTGAAAAAAACGTATAATATGAAACTAAGGAGTATATTTGTATATCGTACGTGAGACAGTTTTAAGGCCGGTTAACACACAACATTGGTTAAGCAATGAAATTGATCCTCCAAAGGTTAGGGGTCCGACTTGGCGACTTATATTATTTGAGCTATTATTCGGTGGACTGGCAGGTTGGTCCGTTGAAGAGAGGGATCAATCCATCGTCAATCAACCAACTGAACTTTGATCTCAAGTACATTTCTGCCCCCATAAAAGCTGGTATCTTATCCGCTATCCTAGCCCTTGCTGTAAGGCCCTTACTCTTAATCTTACCTTCCTCATTTTACGGTTCTATTATACAATATATCCCTAGCAATTAGTGAAAGATTATAGGGAAGTATTTAATAACAGGAAGGAATAGCAATAGGAAGGAGTTTTGCAATAATGAAGAATGAGCAGACTGATGGGAACAAGGAAATGATTGCTTTTGGTCTCATGAACATTGTTGGTTCTTTCACTTCCTGCTACTTGACCACAGGTTCGTATATCAACTACTCCATATTAAGAAGTGTCACATTCAATCAATTCTTTGTAACACGGAATATTCGAGGGATTTTCTCAACTTCTCCTTTTGTGGCCATATTTCCAAATCCACCAGCGTCAAATACTCATTCAAGTCATTCTACATAAGGGTTAAGGGTATAATTGTAGATGCCTGAATTTTGTGTTCTAGATTTCAGTCCCGTTGCTTGGTCCACCCCTGGTTCATAAATTTAGAACATAACCGCTGTGTGCATCAGACATAAAAAACTCCTTAACCATCATTGAGGGGAGTCCAGTTAATAATGTTGCTTATCTTTTTATGTGATTGCATAACTGCAGGGCCTTTTTCGAAAACAGCTGTGAACTACAACGCGGGATGTAAGACTCAAATGTCAAACGTAGTGATGGCAATCATATTGATGCTGACATTGCTCTTCTTAGCACCATTGTTTAGCTACACCCCTATGGTCGCTTTGGCTGCTATTATCATGTCTGCAATGTTTGGTCTTATAGAATACGAGAAAGCCTATCACCTCTATAAAGTTGATAAGTTTGATTTCTGCATTTGTATGGTTGCTTTCTTTGGCGTCTCCTTCATCGACATGGATATTGGCCTCGGCCTCTCTGTAAGATCCACCTCAATTTCGCTTGAATATTCTCCTCCTTAACTTCTAAAGTCCAACTTTTATTTTAAGTACTAGTAGTTTACATATAGCATGAGAAGTGTGTAGCTTACGTAAGTGGGGCTAATAATCGCGCAGGTTAATGCAATTTCCTAGTCAATACTTTCATACCTAGGAAATAGGAATTAGGAAATCAGATCATGGCCTGAAATATGTTATAGTTAAGTTCAATTCTGTTTGAGAAGGCAGATGTACTTTGTTAACCATCATTTGTGGAACTTTTAAGTTAAATCTTGGACTGATCGTCACCCGGTTTAAACTGTCACTAGGCCAAGGATCGCATTAAATCTGTTGGGTAAAATCAGATTATATAGGACACATGTTTTGGTTGATTCAAGTTTCTAACTATTGCATCACTTGTGCACAGGTTGGATTGGGGATTATACGGGCAATGCTATATACAGCAAGGCCAGCAACGTGCAAACTAGGCAACATTCCAAACACAAACCTTTATCGAGACGTTGAGCAATATCCAAATACAACAGGGACTTCTGGGATTCTGGTTCTTCAATTAGGCTCCCCTATTTTCTTCTCCAATGCCAGTTACATCCGTGAAAGGTAATCTAGATCAAGCGAGGATCATCGCTTTCATTTGGTGTGAGATTCCATGTTCCATCTATTTCACATTTTAACTCATTATCCATTTCATTAATTTCAAAGAGATGTGTATCACTCAAAAGAAGAGATAAATGGGACAGGGACAAGACAATGAAATAGATGATTTCATTATTTCTAACCCTCTACCATGTTTTCCCTCGTATCATTAAATTTTGACTAAATTCCTTACCTTTGTTTTGTATCGTGTCAAGCAGAATTCTGAGGTGGATCAGAGATGAAGAGATGAATAACGATAAGCAAGGCGATTCTGTAGAGCACGTTATATTGGAGTTAGGAGGTATAAACTTCACTGATGATAACTTCTATGCCTCATGTTATGTTTTAAATACATATCAAAGTGACATTATTCAATGTGCATAGATCACAACAATTTAACTTCAGTTTTGTGGGAAACTTCACTTGGCATTGTAATCAAAAATTTCTATTCTTATTATAGAAAATGATTAAATAAAGCAAAATCGACTGAACTGATATTGCCAACAGGTGTGACTAGTATAGATATGACTGGAATTGAGGGTTTCTTTGAGCTCAGGAGGCTTCTTCAAGCCAAAGGGATCAAGGTATTTACTTTTTGTTATTTCTGAAGCCTAGTTTTTTTATTCTACGACTTAGGCCTCGCCTCGTCACAATTAACTTCCTATTACAAGTCGCCAAAATAGTCAAGTTACGACGACACAGATAGAACTCTTCTGTGTCATTGTGGGTCTCAATCGTCTCTCGCATACTTAAGGAAACCCCGATCACACACTAACTCTGATTTTGTACAGATAGCACTGGTAAATCCAAGGATTGAAGTTTTGGAAAAGTTGATGAAATCAAAATTCATCGATGCGATTGGGAAAGACTCGGTGTTCTTAGCTATTGAAGATGCAGTTGGGGCATATAGATTTAGACTTGATGGCCCGACTAAGTCGAATGCTGAAGACTATGCTTTATTAGAAGCATAATAAAACTGAGCTTGTCGTTGAAAAAAAGTATCGAAATGCAAATACGCGCGTTAAATAGACCAATGTACGGAGTACGAACCAAGAGGATGTAATCTTTTTTTTTTCACCACCCCTTGTGTAAATGTAAGCATGTAATTTTACAATGTAGTTATCTAGGCCATGTGCCCTCCTTTGGACCACATTGTAATTTAATATTAAATTGTACTCTTGTTAATTTTGCTGAAGTCACCTTGTTTTATATTGGTTATCTTTATTATAGTTTGTCTTTTGGTTGTAAATGTCAATTTTTCATTGGTGAATCATACTAATTATATTCTTATATTACTTACGTAAAAACGAGGAGTGTGCGAAAAAAAACTAATAATTATCTTATCATCCTCATATTTTGACCAAAAACCCGTAACTTGATCTCAATTTTGGCGCATTTCTTTGTTACCTACTCATGTTAGTGATTAAATTGCGAGTCATTATTTACAATATTGTTTAAAAATAAATAATTTCTTATTTTAAGGTCCTTCTCAAACTATTTATCAAAATAGTGTCCATATCATCAAGAAACTCTTAAATATTACACTTTAGTTCTTTAATTCATATGTTCACATTTTTATTTATTCTTAATTGTTTTATGGGATAATTATTAACTAAACTAATCTACAATCAACAACAATCAACATTAAACTCAATTAAAAATCTCAAGGTCACCTAACTTATCACCACATATCACACAAACACCCACCGATGACATCTAGTAGTGAACACCCACCCCTTTCCGTCATTGAACTACCATCACTTACCGCTCAATATCTCCAATGTGGCCTCTCAATCCTACTGTCGTACCCCCTCATCCTCTTCCGCCTCTATGCATCCCAAATTCCGATCATAACTCCTTCCACCACCATCAACAATTTAACAAACCCATCACCACACCACTAATGGATTCACTGTCAACACCATTGACAAACCCAAATCAACTACCAGTACCAATACTTTAATCCGTCGTCGATTGTAGCACAATAAGGAGCCGTCGACTATAGTAGATTAAAGAGTGAGTGAGGAAGGTCGGAAATGGTTGTCGGAGAGGAGAGTGGATAATGAGTGAAAGAGCAGAGAGATAAAAAGCGAACAGTGGCAAAGTGATGTACGATGGTGGGAGGAAGAGGCAAGGCATGCATGGGCGGGCTACTCAGGCGACGCGTTTGGGTTGCGAAAGTTGTGGTTCTATGGTATGATGGTGGTGGCGCGATGGTATCGTGACGGTGCAGTGGTAATGCGCAAGTGGTTGTGGTGGTGGGGGGTTACAATATGGCGTTACTCATGCAGGAGGATATGCCGGTGGGTGTTAGGGTTTGGGTGTAGTGGTCTAGTGTTGTGTTGGGTGGTGGTGTAGGAAATAATTTCTTAAAGTACTCATAAAAGTATTAACTTAATTAATATTGCCAAGGATTATATCAAAAACGAATTGATATTAAAACAATAGAACTGAAATAATAGGACAAGGATCATAGAAATAACCTTTGGTCCTATATGAGATCGGCCTATGGACAACCTAGTATAAACCCAAACTTCAAGGTAGAAGTTCTCCTTAGATTGCACCCAAGACGACTGAGAAAGATTCCCTCAAAGGTCCTCCTAAATTACTATTAATTATTTTAGAGAATTTATTTTGGGATTAAGATGATAAACTAATCAAAGAGAATAAGAGAGGAAAACTGTTTTCTTCTTATGTCCCCAACCTCACGGCCGAAACCCTCTATATATAGGGTTTTGGTTTGTGTTGGTATTGTACTTCAATTAGGAAACCTCATTATAATATAATATTTTGAGTCAGTTTCCTTTTTCCGAACTTCCTTAAAATATCATATATATTTTAATACTTTTCGGTGTACAAATTTAATTCCCGGAGAATATTAATTAATTATCTTATAATTAATTAATCCCAATTATATTTTTTCATCATACATTAAAATATAATTAATAAATATAACTTTTATATATATTTATTAGAATTAACATTTAATTCATTTCTCCTAGTTAAATGTTTATCATCTACTTAACTATATTTAGCTAAGTTTATCATTTATGTAATTTATATCAATATATAATCACATTTCTCATTCCTATCCTATAGGTGTGACCTTTAGGGATCAGCTGATTATCGCCATCATATGACACTAACGTCAAACTTCTAGTGAGCCAATCGTTACCGATAAACGTTAATCAACTAATTAATATACTAAGTATCCCTGCGTGATCCTGTAAAAAATTTACTCAAATAATCACACACTGTGGAGGACATTTACTCCAACAATCTCCCACTTGTCCTACAAGTGTGTGTGCAATTACGATTCTCATATCCATGCATTATTCTCCCACTCAATTGAAGACAAATTGCAAAGTCTTACCTTACAAGGTCGTATCTCCCAAGTAATCATATCAGGAGTGGTTTCTCGACTAGAGAGCAACATAACTGATACGAATCATATTCGAGCATGGCCATGCGTTTAAGTTACTACTCCTCGAGTGGCCCTGAAAAATATATATAAACCAGATAAAGGCTGGATATTTTCCTTGACTTATGACTTGCCGATGGAAGCACAGCATGAAATGACCCAGTAAAAGTCTGATTGGTCTCCTTTTACGGTGCGACCTAGGACAGAAACCAAAGCCACCCAAAAACTGTCTATATCGCATGAAATAAACAATGGTCAAAAGAACCGACTTTAGGAATCACGATAGACGTCCCATCCACGACCAGACACCTAATGTATCTTAACATTTAGGACTCTATGTTGTGGTCACTATGTCCTATGCGATATCATATACCCATATTTGTTATTGATCAGTCAGACGCTTGACTTATGGAATATTGAACCTTCCATCCTTCAACTAACAAAATAATCACCTGAGTTATCAGCTCATATTGGTGTTTACGGACAAAAACAAGCATATAAAGTAAAACAGTTCACTGTGTGGTGTTCAAAATTGTTGTACAATCCACATGTAAAACAATATAAAGAAATTCAATGATTTTATTAATTAATAATTTGAAATGATCAAACATCAATCAAATGATGTTTATTACAATTCTGGAACACGCTTTATCCCCATGGATGAGATGTGCCCTTCATGTTTATTTTGCGGTAGTGCCTTAGTCAGCGGATCAACAATGTTGTTATCCGTTCTAATCTTGCACAATGTTATCTCTTTTTGCTCCATGTAATCTCTTATCAGATGAGCTTTTATGAGTACATGTCTAGATTCGTTGCTAGACTTAGGCTCCTTAGCCTGGAAGATTGCACCACTGTTATCATAATAAAGGGTGATTGGATCTTTCACACTAGGTACTAGTTTTAGTCCTTGTAAGAAATAACGCATCCAAATAGCTTCCTTTGCAGCTTCAGAAGCTGCCAAGTACTCAGACTCTGTTTTAGAATCTGCTGTAACGCTCTGCTTGGAATTCTTCCAACTGACTGCTCCACCATTAAGAGTAAAGACAAAACCCGACTGAGATTTAGAATCATCACGATCGGTTTGGAAACTAGCATCTGTGTAACCCTTAGCACTTAGCTCCATGTCTCCACCATATATCAGTGCCCAATCCCTAGTCCTTCGTAAGTACTTAAGGATGTTCTTGACGGCTATCCAGTGACTTTCACCTGGATTATTTTGGTAACGACTGACCATAATCAATGCATACGCCACGTCAGGACGTGTGCACATCATGTCATACATGATCGACCCTACCGCCGAAGCATAAGGTATCCGACTCATGCGTTCAGTTTCTTCCGGTGTTGTAGGTGATTGTTTCTTACTCAGATGCACCCCATGAACAACAGGATGGTAACCTCTCTTGGAGTTTGTCATACTAAATCTATCAAGAATCTTATCTATATAATCTTGTTGACTCAATGCTAACATCCTTTTCGATCTATCTCTATAGATGCGGATGCCTAGAATCCTCTGTGCATCACCCAAATCTTTCATTTTAAAATGGTTCTTTAACCATGTCTTAACCGACGAAAGCATGGGAATGTCGTTTCCAATTAGTAGTATATCATCTACATATAATACTAGGAATACGATTTTACTCCCACTTGACTTGATATACAGACATGGTTCTTCGACACTTCGAATGAATCCGTTCTGTTTTATCACGTCATCAAAACGATGATTCCAACTCCTTGATGCTTGCTTAAGTCCATAGATGGAACGCTTGAGCTTGCACACTTTCTTAGGATGTTTAGGATCGATGAAACCCTCAGGTTGTATCATATACAGTTCTTCTTCCAAAAACCCGTTTAGGAAGGCGGTTTTCATATCCATTTGCCAGATCTCATAATCATGAAATGCGGCTATCACTAAGATAATCCTAATAGATCTAAGAATTAAGACTGGAGCAAATATCTCATCATAGTGCAATCCGTGTACTTGAGTGAAACCTTTTGCCACCAATCGTGCTTTATAAACATCTGGTTGTCCATCTAGTGCACGCTTTATCTTATAAAGCCATTTGCACTGTAGGGGTCTTACCTTTTCAGGCAAATCAACCAAATCCCATACTTGATTCTCTTGCATGGAATCTATTTCGGACTGCATGGCTTCGAGCCATAGCTTAGAGTCGGAACATGTCATGGCTCCTTTGTAGGTAGCTGGTTCGTTACTCTCAAGGAGTAATAGGTTTTATGCACCACCTTCCTCAACCATACCAATGTTTCGGTCTGGGGGGTGAGAAACTCGAACCGTCCTCCTAGGTTCCTCTGGAATGGATACCATAGCAGATGTGGAAGGAACACTTTCTTCTATGACACTGTTGGTTTCTAGTTCTTGAACCTCTGACAGATCAAAAGTTCTACTACTCTGTTTGTTCGAGAGAAACTCTTTCTCTAAAAACTGCGCACTAGCCGCAACAAACACTCTTTGTTCGGTAGGTGAATAAAAGTAGTGACCAAAAATTCCTTTGGGATAACCTACAAAGTAAGTCTTGACCGATCGTGGGCCTAGCTTGTCTTCGTGTCTCCACTTGACATAAGCTTCACAGCCTCAAACCCGAATAAAGGACAAGTCAAGAACTTTTCCTTTCCACATCTCATATGGAGTTTTGTCTGCGGCTTTAGTCGGACTTCGGTTAAGTGTTGGAGTAAGTGTCCTCGACAATAATGTGATCACGTCAATTATATTAATTAAATTGACAAAACTCTATAAAAGAATATTCATGGGATGATTCTTTATCATAAGTCAACTGGTCAACATTAATCGGTAATGATTGGCTTGCTAGAGTTTGACATTACTGTCGTAATGACGGTGGTGACCAGTTGATCCCTTTAGGTCACACCTTTAGGACAGCTATCTCAATATTAAATGTAACAACTGTATATTGATACGAGTTGATACATTTCTAGATTGTGAATAAAAAGGAGATAATTTATAATAAGATTATAAATTATTTTAGTGATCGAAGTGTCATCACTATCAATTATTTGTTTTATGAAACATAATAATAAAATGAATGAATCGAATAAACTACAATTGTTGTAGTTATAGAATGCGATTAAATAATTATATGAAATTATTTAATTACTAATTTACGATAAAAGGTTTTAAATATTAAACTACGTAAATTATATTATCCTAATAATGATACGGATTGGATCCGTTTTAGTGGTGTGGACCGTGTGATATGTCACACACACACACACACACATTTTACATATTACATTAGGAACATTAGGAAGACAATGCATTTAATTTGTTAATGCATACTTGAGACAATTGAGAGGATTGAGTGCCAATCTATTGGGCACTCTAACCCTTGTTCTCGGCCGAACCAAATGGAGGAACAAAACAAGTTTTGTTCTTTGGTTCACTTAATTCATTCATTCACATTTTTCATACTAGGGTTTTGTCTTTGAGAGAGAAATAAAAGAAAGAAAAATAAGGTTCGTTTTTCTCAAACCCTAGCCGTGCACCTCCTTCAATCTAGCAAGTTTGTTTGTTGATTCTAGCACAATAACACACAAACATTGAGAGTTAGTGTGTCTTGGTGTTCATCTTTTGGAGGCCATCATCTCTTTGAAGGTTCAAGGAGGATCATCCGTGTGAATTAGCTCAAGAACAAGTGAAGTAGGTGACTTCATTTGTGCCCTAATTTTGCCGAGAGTCTCAATGTAAGGGAGCTCATTCTTACTCCTTTATCTCGTCATTATCACTTGTTAAGCATGCATAAGATCTATCATTTATAAGATAAATATAACTTAGTATGACTAAATAGGTATATGAACCTTACAATTGGTATCAGAGCACTTGTTGTTGCATGCTTAATCGGTTTATAGTTTTTCCGAGTTTTTGAGACTTAAAACAAAACTAATATTTCAAGACCCTTATATATTTCACTCGACTTTTTGGCATGAATATTAAATCTGGTCCTAAAATATTTTTAGGTTATATGATATTTTATGAGATTTAATATATTGTTCATAATAAAGATTTTAATCGTTTAAATGCATTTTTATGACAAAATCGAGTTAAATGATTAAAATAGAAAGAAAATGTTTCTAGCCTTGTAATTTTCACACGACCTCACATGCTAATTTTACTTAATGTATGTAAAATTTGGTACAATATGATTTTGTATAAGCATGATTTACGATTTTAGGATTAAAACCGTATAAAGAGGTAATTTGGCCATTCATATACGATATTGCGAAATTTATTTCGGATAAAATGACCAAAATTTTTACATTATAAATATTAAAGTAATATTTTCAGAATGTTAGTGAAAATGAAAATCCAAAATTTCGAATTTTTAAGATTGTTTGGATTTAATTCGTAAATGTGATACATTAAAAGGCATTATGAACAATATTAATATAATTAAAGTGTTAATTATTATCAAAATTATTTATGACTAATTTTGAATCCTAAAATGTGTTAGGATACTATTTAGAACATAAGTTGTGTATGTTTTAATTTATGCATTTTAAAGGAGTTAAAAATGCTAAAATCTCATAAACCGGGTTAATTTCGACATAAAAAGTTATTAGGGCGATTTGGCGTTAAAATGAACATATTTGTAACATTTTATTTTGCTGCGTTTTTCTTATGAATGTCATATTATATTGCATTATTTTGAATCATGTAATTATTCTAGTATGGCCCTAGATTTAAATTGGTATTTCCCGTAATGTAAGGGGTTACCAATTCGGTTGTAATTTTGTGATCTCGTATCACCCAATTGTAATTTTTCTATTTTATAATGTATAAAGTAGACTAGAAAAGTTGTAATATTTGTATTTTCGGGAGAACCTTGAAGACGGCGCCATTCGGAAAGGAGTTCCGATCAAGACGGTATTTGCCTCGATTTGCGTGCCTCATCAAGATCAAGGGACCAAAGGAGTTGGTTTCCGAATTTGTACTCTTGTTATTTCTTTTCTAGGATAAGGCCATACTAGGAATTTATCGTTTGCTTTATTTTGTTTTAATATGTTGCATGCATAGCCAAATCGCCATTAACATGTCATGCATATCGAGTATCGGGTCTTCAACGTATCAATTTTATTATCGATAATTCACCTAAATTAGTTCACTTAAAAGGAGATAGATAATAATTGATAAGATCTCTTACGTTTAAAATATTGAGACTTAGCCTTACCAAAGAGTATGGACCCATGAATCCCTTCTTCACAAATATGTAGGCTCGGCTAAACCGGGGTACTAAAATTGTCACGTTGGGTAAGTGGGGTAATGACGATTACACCTTGAAATTTGGTCGATCTCAACGAAAGTATTCGTAACCGTAGTTGCAATAAGTTCGGGCTATAGATAATTTTAAGAAAATTATCGACCGAGAGTTCTAAGAGTAGAACCGATTAAAGGGTAATCCACCAAATTATACCAATGCGGGTTGAATCGGCTACACCGTGCCCGGATTAGTATGGGTTTGGGTCTCGGGTTTATTTACTTGATTGTGTAAGAGATCGTTAAGTAAATACTTAACTTGTTTAAAATGTTTAACAAGTATCAAAATGATGAACGTTAATTTTTCCTTCATTTCCGTTTTTGTAGTTATTTATCGCAATGGATTCATTCAACCCTATCACTATTGATTCTTGTCACAATGTTTTCGACGATATTTGCAACCAAAACAACATTGACACTACTAGAGAAGTTCATTTCGGAACGGGTCCGGATGGCAGTATTAACTTCATTTCTTCTCTCCCACCTCCCAAAGGTTCATTTCTTGACACGGCTTATATAGATGAGCTAAATGAAGAAATGGACGCCTTATACTTGAAGGAAAGAGCTTATGATGAAGCTAGTGGGAGTTCTAACAAGAAAAGTCTTGCAAAGAATAAAAAGAAGAAGAGAAAGTTAGAGAAAGGGCGATGCCACTATTGTAGTGTCATGGGCCATTGGAGGAGGAATTGCCCCAAGTACTTACGTCATATCCAAGAAGGTCTTGTGATTCCGTTAGGTAATTCCAAATCTGAAATTTTTGTTATTGACATAAATTTTACATCCAACACATCATGGGTATTGGATACCGGATGTGGTTCTCACCTTTGTAATCGTTTGCAGGGTTTAAGAGAAGTGGAGAAGGTGGACAAGGGTGATATGGATCTCCGACTTGGAAATGGAGCTCGGGTAGCGGCCACTTCAAAAGGAACTTGCACTCTTGCCTTGACGAGTGGATATGAGCTAAAACTCAATAATTGTTATTTTGTACCGTCTCTTTCCAAAAACATTATTTCTGTCGCAATGTTAGACATTGAAGGATATGATTTTTCCATTAAAAACAATTGTTGTGTAATTTCAAAGAATGACATGGTAGTTGGCCGTGCCAATTCTATTAATGGAATCTATGTTTTGGAAACTTCCGACTTGTCTAATAATGTCTACAACGTCAATAACAAAAGAATTAAAACAAGTGATCCAAATGAATCATATGTTTGGCATTGTCGACTTGGTCACATAAATG
The DNA here is from genome assembly GCA_029255685.2 of Silene conica. NCBI lineage: Eukaryota > Viridiplantae > Streptophyta > Magnoliopsida > Caryophyllales > Caryophyllaceae > Silene > Silene conica. Next base: position 48,825,271 of record CM055314.2, on the reverse strand, counting down.
AAAATCGCATTAAAAGATTGGTAAAGACCAACATAATTAAACCACTCGAATATGAATCTTATGGTTCATGCGAGGCTTGCCTTATAGGAAAGATGACTCGTAACCCCTTTAGTGGTAAAGGGACACGAGCCAGTGAGTTATTGGGACTAATACATACGAATGTATGCGGACCACTATCAATCACCGCTAGAGGCAATTATGACTATTTCATCACCTTCACCGATGATTTAAGTAGGTATGGGTATATCTACTTAATGAAGCATAAGAGTGAAGCTTTTACGAAATTTAAAGAATTTCAGAATGAAGTAGAGAACCAACTCGATAAGAAGATTAAAACATTACGATCCGATCGTGGTGGAGAATATCTTAGTAATGAATTTGATTCACATCTAAAGGAGTGTGGCATTGTGTCACAACTTTCACCTCCAGGAACACCACAACTTAATGGTGTGGCTGAAAGGAGGAATCGAACCTTATTGGATATGGTCCGATCAATGATGAGCCAAACTAATTTACCCAATTCATTTTGGGGATTTGCGATCCTCACCGCCATCAAATCGTTGAACAATAGTCCAACGAAAGCGACCGATAAGACTCCATATGAGATGTGGAAAGGAAAGGTTCCTAACTTATCCTATATGAAGATATGGGGGTGCGATGCTTATGTCAAGTCGAAAAACGATGACAAACTCGCACCAAAATCCGAAAAATGCATATTTGTTGGTTATCCAACCACCTCTCGTGGCTACCACTTTTACAAACCTCAAGAAAACAAAGTGTTTGTGTCTTCTGAGGCTGTCTTCTTAGAAAAGGAGTTTATTTCTAAGAGACAGAGTGGGAGAAATTTTGAACTTAATGAAGTTCGAGAAGTTCAAGAGCCACAAACTGAAGCTGAGACTGAAGAAGATGTTCCTTCTTCATCCACTTCGGTACCTATTCCACCTAGGAGGTCGAATAGGGTCCCACATCAACCTGATAGGTATGTTGGACTTATTGAGGAAGATGGTAGCCTGGACGTTTTACTTTTGGAAAGTGACGAGCCTACCACTTACAAAGCTGCAATCTCTAGTCCCGACTCCATAAAATGGCATGAGGCCATGGTATCTGAGATGGATTCTATGCATCAAAACCAAGTATGGGACTTGGTAGACTTGACTAAGGAGATGAGACCTCTCCAATGCAAGTGGAATCTTCAAGGTGAAGAATGGCATAGAAGGACATGATGATGTCTATAAAGTTAGGCTAGTAGCTAAGGGTTTTTCCCAAGTCCAAGGTCTTCATTATGATGAAACCTTTGCTCCGGTAGCCATGCTAAGATCCATTAGGATAATGTTAGCGATTGCCGCATTTCATGATTATGAAGTGTGGCAAATGGACGTCAAAACCGCCTTCTTAAATGGGCATTTAAAGGAGGATGTGTATATGATACAACCCGAAGGTTTTGAAGATCCTAAAAATCCTAACAAGGTATGCAAGCTTAAGAGATCCATCTATGGTCTTAAGCAAGCATCGAGGAGTTGGAATCATCGCTTCAATGAAGTCATAAAAGAAAATGGTTTCACTCGAAGTGTCGAGGAACCTTATCTATATATGAAATTCAGTGGGAGCAATGTTGTATTCCTGATCTTGTATGTGGATGACATACTACTCATTGGAAATGATGTTCCAATGCTTTCATCAGTGAAAGGATGGTTAGGTAACCATTTTCAGATGAAAGATCTAGGAAATGCACAATGCATATTAGGTATCCGGATCTATAGAGATAGATCCAAGAGGATATTGGCACTAAGTCAAGAACCTTATATCGATAAGATTCTTCGACGGTTCAGCATGGGAAATTCCAAGAGAGGGTTTATCCCCATGGGAAGTGGCATTATATTGAGAAAGTCTCAATCACCCACAGAGCCCAAGGATGTTGAACGCATGAAAATGATCCCTTGTGCTTCCGCCGTGGGATCTATCATGTACGCCATGATATGCACTCGTCCTGATGTCTCATATGCTTTGAGCATGACTAGTAGATATCAAGCAAATCCAGGTGAAAGTCACTGGATTGCAGTCAAGAACATCCTTAAGTACTTAAGAAGAACTAAGGATTCATACTTAGTGTTTGGAGGGGAAGAAGATTTATGTGTAAAGGGTTACACAGATGCAAGCTTCCAAACAGATAAAGATGATTTTAAATCCCAGGCTGGATTTGTCTTTATCTTAAATGGTGGTGCCATTAGTTGGAAGAGCTTCAAAGAACCAGTTGTTGCGGATTCTACAACGGAAGCAGAGTACATTGCAGCGTCAGAGGCTGCTAAGGAGGCAGTATGGATAAGGCAATTTATCGAGGGACTAAGGGTAGTTCCAAATGCTGAAGATCCTATCACCCTGTACTGTGATAACAGTGGTGCTGTCTTTCAGGCTAAGGAGCCTAAGTCTAGTAATAAGTCTAGACATGTACCAAGAAAATATCATGTAATACGGGATTTCATTGATAGGAAGGAAATAGCGATATGTAAGGTTGGGACAGACGATAATGTGGCTGATCCTTTAACCAAACCCTTGTCGCAAGCTAAGCATGATTCTCATGCTCGTTCTATGGGTCTTAAGAGTTTACCCAATGTGTAACCGATTATGCGATATGAAATGAAAAAATGTTGTTTTTACGTTCATATAAGATAATCTCGTTCATCATTTAAAGTTTTATACAACTTGTTTATTTTATATACTTTGTTAAATCCAACAGGATTGTAGGACAATTGTTGAACCCTGTTCAAGTGAACTGGATTAACTTAGTATCGCCCCTAATCACTTATATGAGGTGACGTCTCGAAGTGACTAGATTATGATGCGATTGATGGTGAGTTCTTACACCATAGAGTCATAAGGGATGACTAGTCGATCATATAGACAACTGTAAAGTACACTTGTGTCGGGCAGTGACCGCTTATAGAGTTCTTTAGAATTCAATGGAGCCTGGTCGTGGCAAGAGCTGCTATATATATTCTTATGAGTCGATTCTTAGACTAGAGACTGGTTGCTCTAGAGGTGACATTATTCAGAATGACTTTGATTTATATTCTACGATCTTCCGTAAAAGGGGTCAAATGGATATATTTTGGGTCACAATGAATGATGTTGACCAAGGAGAACAGTTGGAAAGAAATTGTTCTGCCCCTTGTCAGGGTTATCTTAAATCTCAAGGCCACTCGAGGAGTAGTGAACTGAAAATGCGTGGCCACGCTCGGAGACTGTCTATGGTAGATAATTCCGGTCAAACAGTTACACTCCATATCGAGAAAAACCACTATTGATTTGATCACGTGCAAGTACGACCTGGAAGACACCTTGCATTGAGTGGGAGATGATGTAATAGAACAAGAGAATCGGTGATCCACACTTGTGAGGAAAAGTGGGAGATTGTTGGAGTAAGTGTCCTCGACAATAATGTGATCACGTCAATTATATTAATTAAATTGACAAAACTCTATAAAAGAATATTCATGGGATGATTCTTTATCATAAGTCAACTGGTCAACATTAATCGGTAATGATTGGCTTGCTAGAGTTTGACATTACTGTCGTAATGACGGTGGTGACCAGTTGATCCCTTTAGGTCACACATTTAGGACAGCTATCTCAATATTAAATGTAACAACTGTATATTGATACGAGTTGATACATTTCTAGATTGTGAATAAAGAGGAGATAATTTATAATAAGATTATAAATTATTTTAGTGATCGAAGTGTCATCACTATCAATTATTTGTTTTATGAAACATAATAATAAAATGAATGAATCGAATAAACTACAATTGTTGTAGTTATAGAATGCGATTAAATAATTATATGAAATTATTTAATTACTAATTTACGATAAAAGGTTTTAAATATTAAACTACGTAAATTATATTATCCTAATAATGATACGGATTGGATCCGTTTTAGTGGTGTGGACCGTGTGATATGTCACACACACACACACACATTTTACATATTACATTATGTAATAGGAACATTAGGAAAACAATGCATTTAATTTGTTAATGCATGCTTGAGACAATTGAGAGGATTGAGTGCCAATCTATTGGGCACTCTAACCCTTGTTCTCGGCCGAACCAAATGGAGGAACAAAACAAGTTTTGTTCTTTGGTTCACTTAATTCATTCATTCACATTTTTCATACTAGGGTTTTGTCTTTGAGAGAGAAAGAAAAGAAAGAAAAATAAGGTTCATTTTTCTCAAACCCTTGCCGTGCACCTCCTTCAATCTAGCAAGTTTGTTTGTTGATTCTAGCACAATAACACACAAACATTGAGAGTTAGTGTGTCTTGGTGTTCATCTTTTGGAGGCCATCATCTCTTTGAAGGTTCAAGGAGGATCATCCGTGTGAATTAGCTCAAGAACAAGTGAAGTAGGTGACTTCATTTGTGCCCTAATTTTGCCGAGAGTCTCAATGTAAGGGAGCTCATTCTTACTCCTTTATCTCGTCATTATCACTTGTTAAGCATGCATAAGATCTATCATTTATAAGATAAATATAACTTAGTATGACTAAATAGGTATATGAACCTTACATTAAGTATTAGAGCAGCTGATTGAAGAGCAAATCACCATAATGAATCAGGCACAACCGTGTGACTCATCATGGATCGAACCATATCTAATAAAGTTCGATTTCTCCGTTCAGATACACCATTTAATTGTGGTGTTCCAGGTGGAGTCAATTGCGATACAATACCACAGTCTTTCAGGTGTTGATCAAACTCAGTCGAAAGATGCTCGCCACCACGATCAGATCGAAGTGCCTTTATCTTCCTATCCAATTGGTTCTCAACCTTATTTTGGAATTCCTTGAACTTGTCAAAGGATTCACTTTTATGTTTCATTAAATAGACATACCCGTATCTACTTAAATCATTCGTAAAAGTGATGAAATATCTATAGCCGTCTATTGCTGTGATTGTCATAGGACCACATACATCTGTATGTATGAGTCCTAGAAGATCACTAGCTCGCATTACAATACCTTTAAAGGAAATACGAGTCATCTTTCCGATGAGACATGATTCACACGTACCAATTGATTCGTAATGAAATGGTGGTATTGACCCATTCTTAATGAGTTTCTCTACGCGTTTTTCATTGATGTGTTCCATTCGACAATGCCATAGATACGTTTGTTCTTTATCACCTGTTTTAGCCCTTTTATTATTCACATGATAAACCTTGGTGGTTTGGTCTAAAACATATATTCCGTTTACGGAAACATCTTTTCCATAAATCATATCGTTTAATGAAAAAGTACAACAATGGTGATTAATATTAAAACAAAATCCTTCTGTATCCAAAACAGAAATAGAAATAATGTTTTTCGACAAACTAGGAACAAAATAACAATTATTTAAAAATAACTCGAAACCACTAGGTAGTTTGAGTACATAAGTTCCTATGGAGACAGCTGCAACCACTACAATAAATCATCTCTTGCGCCACAAATTATGCCACGGGAATTCGTAATCCGTGGCAAAAAATAGATTTGCCACGGGAAAAATTGTTTCCTTCCTTGAAAATGAATTGGTATGAAAAAGTATGCCACGGGAAAAATATAACCATGGCAAATAGTTGCTTTTAGCCACGAATTAAGCTACAACTGTGGCTAAAAAATGTGATTAGCCATAAAATAAGCCACGGCCGTGGCTAATAATTATGATTAGCCACGAAATAAGCCATCCGTGGCTAATAATTATGATTAGCCATGAAATAAGCCACGTCCGTGGCTAATAATTGTTTTTAGCCACGACCGTGGCTAATTATTGTGTTTTCACCATAAGTAAAAGTATATAGTGCCTCTTTATTGTTCATAAATACGAATTAAAGTACATCTTGCCTAAGTATTTTTATTTATGTTAAAACTTCACGAGATAATTGGTATCCTAAGTTTTCCTACTTTAAACTCCATCCCTTTTTTTTACAAAATACTTCGACATCGGTGATATTATATTTTGAAACCATTGTCTCATAAATACAGTTGCCACTACTACAAAAAGGGGCAAAGGGATCACAACTAACACATTGGTTTGACTTTCAAACCGGTTTCTTATTATAAAAAACCGCTGGGTTTTTAAAACCGGTTTCTTAGAATTTTATAACAAATGTGTTCTAAACAAAATCGGTCTCTTAGAATTTGATAACAAATGGGTTCTAAATAAAACCAGTCTCTTATATTTTTTTTTATCGAAAAATAAATACATTAATCGTTATTCACTAAATTTTCATCCCCTAAGAATTCTATTAATAAATTTCCTAATTAAACAATACTAGAAAAAATTCCTATCGTGTCGCTTTTATCGCAGCGGTTCTAATAGAAACGCCGCGAAAAGCCCAAAAAATTGGTGGAGGGAATTTTTCAAGGTGTCGGAGGTCTATCGTGGCGATTTTAATTAAGAACCGACGTGATAGAAGTAGCTATTTACGGCGGTTTCAGATAAGAAACGCCAATATAAGTCAATTACGACGGTTGTATTAACAACCACCATTAATAACGACGTTAAAGTTAATAGTACTTGACATCACTTTTTTTATTAAAGAACGGCCATTATATTTGTGGCGGTTTTAAAACTAACCAACGTCAATACCCATTTAATTATCAAAGAATATCAAAACCAAAACCCATTAAACAACAAATAATAATAAAATACTAATAACTATACACAATTAACAATTAAGATTACAATTAAATCATTCGACTCCTAAAATACTTATACAACTATGTAAACAATTAACAATTAAAAAATCATAAACTCAAAACACAAAACAACAAACATTCACAGCTCAAACTATCCTAAACATACAACAGTGACTCTTCATCATCCTCACGCGCAACCACGATTGAAGTTATCAGTGATTGATCTGATGGCAATTATGCCAAGGTAGACTCCTTATTAGTACGATATTCATTTGGTCTCTCTGAATTACCAGTTAATAATTTGGGGATTTTGACGAAATTTTTAAAATTAGGGTTCCAGAAACTTGCGACAATCAGCTACGAACATTCAATTCGTCTTTGCTAATTCCGAATATGTAAAACAATGGTGAGTTTCTTATTTCATCGATTTAATTTATGATAAGTCGATTATGCTTACATATTCTGTGATTAGCTATTTATTTAATTTATCATATGAATGGTTGGAAAATCAACAATTTTGGAAGTTCTGGAAATTGTATCTATAGCTATTTATTTGGTTTGTTCTGATTGTATTCTGATTATTGATTATGCTTGGATGTAATTCGAATATGCTATTCGCTCAAAATTCGAATATGTAATCACATTAGCATATTGTCCAAAAGTGAATGAAAACTGTGTGAAGGGAGTAAAATATTCTGATAGCTAAAGTATTCTCATTACCACTGTTAGTAAATAGTAGCTCATTTATGTTAGGTCTTAACACAAATATTAATTTCAAGTTGCATGTTTATGTATTGGATACATGAGAGAAAAATGAGAATGCTAGAGTTTTCAATAATCTGAGTATAATAGATATTGATTTCAACCATAATGATCCACTAATGTGTGGTCTCTACGCTTCGGTTAGTTTATCAATCAGTAAATTGGCAAAATGCCAATAAGACGCCAGTCAGTACTGTTTCTCCTATTTTATCAGGAAGAAAAGGTTAGCTTCATTTGCCTAGCGATTTCACATTTATATAGACATAATTATGTAAGGCGGTTTTAAATTAAGATGTTCAAAGTGGGTGTCTTTTTAAGACCATTAAAACCAAACAAGAATTCTTTTTTCCCTCTAATTAGCTAAATTTGCTCAATCGTCAAGAAGTTGTGTATTCTTGCTAATGGAATGCATAAATTCATTAAATGTTGGTTGCGTGCAGCTCAATTAGAGGTCCTCTTATGACTACATGGATAATATGCAGTGTGATTCACTTCAAGCATAAGGGGAATTCTTGTTGACTGGCTTATAGAGGTTTGTGTAACCACTTACAACTTGAAAAATCCATTTGTAACAAGGTTATAGAGACTGCACCTATTAACCATGATATATTTTAAGGGACCATGAATGGTATTATAAATGACGAGTATGATTCTCTTTTTTTTAGTGTTTTCTTTGCTTGCTTGCTTGTATAGAAGCTTCCTTTTGTTTTCTAGGTTTTTTTTATCAATTGATTCAAGCAATTCCTCGTTACTGTCTAGCAAAGATGCGTAAATCATGCAAATTTCTAAACAAAAGTTTGTCAGATTTCAACCTGGCCTTAGACTTGGGGTGCTTGACAAAGGCCAGGAAATACGTATTTTTCAAGCCAAAGTTCATCTTCTATGCGACTTACCTGTCTGAGAAGATTGGGTACTGGAGATACATTACCATATACATGCACCTCAAGGAAAACCTAGAGTACCAGTATTACTCAATCTTCATGTACTTTGAGAATTGGTGCTAAGATGAGAACAAGCATGGAGAATTGGTGCCAAGACTCTGGTCCCGTTTATTCTGTCTCCTCGGTATTCTCTCCGCTTCTTGAATATTTTTTGCCTCACTTGTACTTTTTTGGTGAAATGCGAGTATCTATTACCAAAGTAAAAGGATAGGAAAAATAAGTCATGTACAGATTTCGCTTTATCCTCAGATCAGCACTAAAAATAAAAGATCAAAAACTGCTACTACGCAATCAAATTTGCAGTCAAACCCATCTCTGTGTATCCCAAATGCTTTCTTTTCTGCAGCAATTGAATGCACCCAACCAGCTTTTGATTCAACTCAGCAGATGTAGATTCTTTACTGCGCCAAACAGATTATAGTTTCATTCATTATATTTAGAGCTCAATCTCAACAGGTCTGCACATCTGGTATTCTCTAATCCCATGCCAGCTACCCAATCCATCTCTGCCAATCACTAAAAGCTCTATGTTTATTATTAACACTTTATGCACCCAACCAGGTCTCATGCCAGCTACTCAGTTTGATCCTCACCTCGGATAACAGGTTTGCACAACAGCCAGCTACCTCAGTATGCTACTGCCGAGTTAGTTCAGAAACTTTTTTGTCTCTGCCTAACATATGTGCTCTCTTCTCGTCAACAATTTAATGCACCCAGTCAGTTCCTCTATTCAGGCTGCAACTTCCAGCATTGCATGTAAAAGATTGCTCACTATTTAGCACCAATATACGTCACACATCAACATGCTACTGTCTCCATTTAGCATCTCAGAAGCACAAAACCAGTCTGCACATCATCTGCTCACTGATTAGCACCCATTTTACTGCACTAACCAGTTCCTGTCTCCATTCAGAATTTGCAGGCCCGAAGACATGGCGGACATTGGTGAGAAAAATTAGCTGAATGTTTGTACCTTTTTCGACTTAGCCTCACCATGTGTGAAGATGATCCAAGGTAGTGGTAAACTTGTCTATCTTCTCTTTATTTCTTTCTTATACTAGTATTGCTGGGCTATGTTATGCTCAATCTAATGTTGTTGTTCGATATTTTGCCAAAGATGCTACAGAAGCTAAACTTGTCCATACTCTATACTAGTAGTACGCTAATTGATATAAGTGTTTTTCTCTTCAGGGATTAATGTGCAATTACACATCATCAACTAGATTTATTGATTTTTCACCGAACCTCACTACATCCACTTATAGGTAAACTCTTTTTTCCTCTAGTATTGTCATGCAAACTATGTTTTAACGTTCATCTTAAGCTAAAAGGCGTTATTTCGAATCTTAAGCTTGTTGATTCAGTAGATAATATATTCTCATTTAATCAAATAAAATAATCTCCAAACAACGTTCATCTTGCTTATATAAAAATGTTCATTTTGTTTATATAAATATATGACTTATATTTATTTAGAAAATATAATAAGTAATTTCATAAATCATAATTAGGTGGAAAGGATAGAAAGAAGTTACCTCCGTCTTATTACTAAAACGAAAATAGGGTCAAATACTCAGATATTATTCAATATGATTTTATACGAAAATTTTTACGCTTTTCAATAAAATTTACTTTTTTCTTATTCATTCGATACAAGTATATTTGAGTCGCGTTAAACTTAAGAGATATATACTCGCCTTTAGATGATAATCTGGCTAGAAAGAGCTACGTAGAAATTCGTATTTGTATTTTTTTTAACATTTATGAGTTTTTTTGCAGGTTAACATTTTACACTCACTCGTAGAGCTGTACAATGGGCTGGGCTGGGCCGGGCTAGAGGTGGGCTGGGCTGAAGAAAGCCAGCCCTGGCACGGCCCTAAAACAATATAGGGCTGGGCTGGGCTGGGCCGGGCCAGGAAAAGTCAGCCCTGGCCCAGCCCTGGAGGGCTGCTGCCTGCTAGTTGTGTTTGTGGGCTGTATTTATGTTAGTTGTGTTAGTTTTACTAGTGGGCCGGGCCGGGCTGGGCTGGGCTGTGTTTCACACAGGGCTGCGAACAGGGCTGGGCTGACAAAATCTGGCCCTGGCCCTGGCCCTGGCCCTGTTCACTACCGGGCTGGGCTGGCCCAGCCCTAGCCCTGTGTGGGCTAGAAAAATTGGCCCACATAACAGGGCTGGGCTGGGCTGGCCCGCTACGTTGTCCAGCTCTACTCACTCGGATTACACGTTGCATCGACATGATACAGGCGCCTATATTAGATTATTTCAAGCTACATTATTTAGTTATATATCGATAAATGATATTTTTTTATTATAAATTGAGATGAAACTTCTAGTTTGACTAAAGACATATTTGTTATGTTTCATTAAATACTTTCGTAATATGAACGTATTTTTTTTACATATTCCTCTTATTATTATTTGTCACAGGGAGTTTCATAATGTATCGTCACACCATTATTTGTATTTTAAAATTGTTTAGCCACGGAAAAGCTGCATTCTTAACAACATTTAGCCACGTATATAAATATTCTGCCACGGAAAAATTAATTTCTTAACAACATTTAGCCACGGAAATAAATATTCTGCCACGGAAAAACTAATCTCTTAACAACATTTAGCCACGACAATTTTGTTGGTTATCAAGTGGTCGCCACGGGAATATTTGATTGCCACGAATTTACATGCTGTGGCTAAAAAGGTGTTAGCCACGGGAATATTAGTTTGCCACGAAATTTAGCCACGTCAAAATCCGTGGCGAAAAATAATACATTAGCCACATGTTAATTTTTCCCGTGGCTATTTGATAGCCACAGCCACTTGGGCCACGGATGTTTTTCCGTGGCAAACAGATTTAGCCACGGGGATTTCGCACTTGCGCCACGGATTCAAACGTGGCGCAAGTGATCAATTGTTGCAGTGAACCTTTGCTCCATTTACAACACGAAGGTCAACGTCCCATTTCTCAAGTTTGCGGACGTCCCTTAAACCCTGCAAGTGATTACACAAGTGAGAACCACAACCAGTATCAAATACCTATGTTGCTGAACTTGCATGGTTTATTTCAATCATATGAATAAATGATGAACCTGTGGCTATCACTCGTCCAGCCTTGATATCCTCGAGGTACTTAGGGCAGTTCCTTTTCCAATGCCCAGACTGGTGGCAATGGTGACACTCTCCCTCTTTTCCTTTGCTCTTAGTTTTGGCCTTTGAGTTACTGGTCTCACCAGGTCCACTCTTGGGCTTCGGCCGCTTTCTTTTGAATTGAGCCTTCTTAACATTTAAGGGAGCCTTTGCCTTTCCCTTTCCCTTTCCCTTCCAATTAGCTTGTATGTCAAGGACGTCCTTCTTAACACTCCCACTCAAATTGAGATCCTTCTCAGCTTACACGAACTGAGAGTGGAGTTCATGAAGACTTTTCTTCATGTCATTCATGTTATAATTCACCCAAAATTGGGTGAACTCATCATGAAGAGAGTGTAAGATTCGGTCTACAATGATTGACTCCTCAATCTTGCAACCGAGAGACTCCAGACCTTCCACATTCTCAATCATCTTGAGGATGTGTGGGCTAATAGATTGGCCCTTGGACAGTTTAGCTTCGAAGAAGCGGACTGTTGCGTCATATCTTATGATTCTCGGAGCTTGCGAGAATTCATTGGTAAGGGTGGTGAAAATATTATTCGCACCTTGTGAAATGAAGCGGCGCTGCAAATTACTTTCCATTGCATAAATAAGTACATTCTTAATCGCACCAGCTTCACGAACGAACTCATCATATGCAGTTCGTTGGGTTCCAGTCCTTGCAGTTGGTTCAGCCGGTATTGGCTCAACCAAATACTTTAATTTACCGTCAGCAATGACAGCATTCCGTAATGCTACCTCCCAATCGGTAAAGTTACTCCCATCATTCTTAAGACGGGAGTTCTGATTGTAGGAGACGTGGTCCATAAAAGAGCGTAACCACGACTTCCTGGTGAGGGTGGCGCTAGGGCCCGGAGTTGCATTTGGATCAGTCATTTTAAAAGGCAGATATTAAATGATCTACAAATGAGAAAAATAAATAAACATGAGAAATCATTGAATTTAAAATCTTTTTAAACAAAGATATACAACATAATATAATCGATCTCACTCAAAGAATTATATAATGTATCCCAAGACCCAAATCCCGATTTGGTGAGTTAACCTTTTAACTGGTTCTACATTAGAACTCTCAGTCGACAAATTTCTTAAATTTATCTATTAGTCCACAATGATTTCAATAGCTTGATTGAATCATTGTGTTGAGTTCAACTAGGTCACAACACACTACTTACCCGAGGTAGAAGGGGTCCATATGGGGATAACAACAGGTCCTATATGCCCACCGACGAACAAGGGATTCATAGTTGTTTGATCTAGAAAGGCTAAAGTCTCAATTTTATATAGAGTGAGATCTCATCACTATTTTAAACTCATTTAAGTGAACTATTTGATATGAGTAGGAATGAGTGATGGCAAAATAAAACATCATATGCCAAAATGCAAAATAATCTACACGAGTCATTTTACATGCATATAGGTGGTTTGGTTTAGGCGGAACATAATGATATGCAACATTCAAGCAATAAAGAGAAGAACGTAAAACATTAAAATCCTAGTCTGGCTTATCCTATGAAAACAGTAAATACAACTTGGAATCCAATCACATGGACCCTAGAAGCTTCATGAATCACCATTCTTCATCTTGAGATTAAAATTGGAACTAGAGACCCGGATGCATCAAACTCCTCTTCTTCTTTTTCTTCTTTGTTCTAAGCTATTACAATGTAAATCTTATTTACATGTAATCTAAAATAAAGAAAAATTAAAATACAAAGCGGAGATGCGGGATCTCATAAATTATATCACTTGATTACTTTCCACCATTACCGAAAAGTAACCAAAAACTAAAGCCACACTAGATTACATGATTATACTTGACAACAATTGTAAAAATAAATTCAACCTTTATTGAAAAACAATATCATTAAAAATATAATAAAACATTCATAATGCAATATTACCCAAACCACCATTAATTTTAAAATTACATGTCACACATGTAAACCATAATCCAAATAAATTCTAAACAATTTTAAAATCTAGTAAGTATCATCAATTAGATATAATAAACCTTTTAAAATAAATAAATGATTAACCGAAAAATTATCAAATAATTTTCGTTTATTTTTTTTCTTTCCCACGACAATCACACGGTTATACCCCTTTTTTTTGAAAAAAATTGTTACAATTACAAAACATCTTTTATAATTTAGTTAATATGAATATTATCTCATAATATAAATAAAAACGAAAACAAAAAAAATAACCCTAAAATCCAATTTTACGGTTTAATACCCCCTTTTCGTTATAAATTTGTTCTAATTATAAATCTTTATTTATAATTTAGTTAATATAATTTACATATAATATTCATAATAACAAAAGCAACAAATCACAAAATAGAGGGTAGGGCGAAAAAAAAACCTACGGTCCAAGTTTACACTTTTTTTTTTGTTAAAAAGGCAATTACTCATATTATCAAATAATATCATGTAAATTGACATATTCATAAGATATTATACTATTTCCTTAAATGGTATAATCAAGATAGAAATAGATTTTGGAAACTTTACTGATTCGTGAATTTTCTTAAAATCACTCATAGTAGCACAAAAATCATCTCAAAATTTTGTGTTATAGTTCTAATCATATTAGGTTTTAAAAATTTTCTAATATTGTCATCAAGATTAACTTTTTAATTCATGTGAACAATATCATTCATCTTAACAATTTAAAACAAATTAATCTAATTCTAACAATATCTTGATTGAACTTTTAATAATCATTGATCTATATCATTGTTATGAGCATCATCACATGATAATTATTTTAACAATTAAAATAACAAAATCAAAAAAAAAAACGAAACCCAAAAAACGTGAACTAAAAAAAATTTAGTCGTGACATATAACGAAAAAGAAAAAGACCGATTTTTTTTTTTTTTTTTTATAAACCGTGAAAAATATGTGTGTCGTGATATTTTAATTCTCAATTAATTATCAAAACGATTTTGAACAATGGCTTTGATACCACTTGTAGGAAATAATTTCTTAAATTACTCATAAAAGTATTAACTTAATTAATACTGTCAAGGATTATATCAAAAACGAATTGATATTAAAACAATAGAACTGAAATAATAGGACAAGGATCATAGAAATAACCTTTGGTCCTATATGAGATCGGCCTAAGAACAACCTAGTATAAACCCAAACTTCAAGATAGAAGTTCTCCTTAGATTTGTAACAAGCCGACCCACCACCGTCGTAACACAAACCCAATAAGATGGGAGGTATGCCTTTGGGCCCATTATTTATCCTCACTTAAGCCCAAAAGCACAAGGCCTTGTTACTAAATGGTGGGTGTGAGCTATTATAAACATATCACAAGCATCTCAATCTACCGATGTGGGACAAATTTCCACACAAACTCATATCATACTCTTGGGGTGTTACAACCTAGTATAAACCCAAACTTCAAGATAGAAGTTCTCCTTAGATTTCACCCAAGACGACTGAGAAAGATTCCCTCAAAGCTCCTCCTCAATTACTATTAATTATTTTAGAGGATTTATTTAGGGATTAAGATGATAAACTAATCAAAGAGAATAAGAGAGGAAAAACTGTTTTCTTCTTATGTCCCCAACCTCACGACCGAAACCCTCTATATATAGGGCTTTGGTTTGTGTTGGAATTGTACTTCAATTAGGAAACCTCATTATAATATAATATTTTGAGTCAGTTTCCTTATTCCGAATTTCCTTAAAATATCATATATATTTTAATACTTTTCGGTGTACAAATTTAATTCCCGGAGAATATTAATTAATTATCTTATAATTAATTAATCCCAATTATATTTTTTCATCATACATTAAAATATAATTAATAAATATAACTTTTATATATATTTATTAGAATTAACATTTAATTCATTTCTCCTAGTTATTATTTAATCATATTAAATGTTTATCATCTACTTAACTATATTTAGCATTTATGTAATTATATCAATATATAATCACATTTCTCAGTACTATCCTATAGGTGTGACCTTTAGAGATCAGCGATTATCGCCATCATATGACAGTAACGTCAAACTTCTAGTGAGTCAATCGTTACCGACAAACGTTAATCAACTAATTATTATACTAAGTATCCCTGCGTGATCCTGTAAAAGATTTACTCAAATAATCACACATTGTGGATGACATTTACTCCAATAGGTGGTTGGTGGGTAGTGATGGATATAATAACAACATTTGCAATGAACCTTATTTAACCTTAAATAATGTTTACTTAGTTGGGTAAATATGAGAAAGTTTGAGGAGGCGGACATTATATTATAATAGGGATTAAACTGTAATTTATGAAAGTCTTTGATGACGTGGACCCTAAAATGACAAATACTTTCAAAAGAACACTAAAATAAGAAATATTTCTCACTTAAAAGGCTACTTTAAAAGAACACTCTTAAATTTCTCAGATAAGCTTCACCCATGTTATACGTTGAGTCTTTATAGCACTTCACGATTTCCCATGCAAAACCGAGCATCAAATATAGGCTAAACACCAACCCGAGTCAAACAACCTAACTCTATGCCTTCAACTAGTCTATCGTGATGCGATCTGGTGCAACTCAATCTCATCCAGCATATCTCAATGAACCATTTGATGTGACTCTGATCTATGCCTATCCGCTGTATCATGACCATAGTCGTGGAAACTCAAGTACATGTAGCGCATCCTATTTACTCTTGCGGCACAACTCGGCCACGCGTCCGATGTAACTCCATTAAGGTCGGTGTATCCATTACACTGGTCAGGGTCGTGGATAGGCATTAATCAGTTTTATGCTTTTTACATTGTATTTTACGCCTTCTATATAAATAGATAAACCCTCATTTCAAAGGGTATATACCAATTTAGAGATATAATAGAGTTTATGTGAGTATTCTAGCAAGATTGGGGGTCTCATCTATTGTTCGTTATTCTCAAGTTATTAATCTAGTTCATTATCATTTTTATCATTTAATTAGCTATTAATTTCTATTTCGTTTTTTATTTTCTTGTATTGTTTTATTATTTTCATTTTACTTGATAAATCTTATGCAAGTTTTGAATGTCTAGATTACTTCTTGTTAAATTATCACCTTTGCTTGATTTCAGTTCTATTATAGTTTAATTAGTCATCTATCTTCTCAATTTTAATAATTGTATGCTATTAGAGAAAAATAAAACATTTACCATGTCAAACAACAAAATTTCCGTCTTAATTAATATTGCTTGCACAAACACCATGATTATTGAATAGGTATAACACGCTCATTTACCTAGCCACGGTAAATAGAAATGCTACTATCTTGTTTTTCCGAGGTAGTGCATCGAAAATTCCAATTAAGAAATAATTATTATAATGTCAAAAATTTAGTGATTAGTAATAAATAGAATCTACAAATCATGGGAGGATTTATAAGGGGTGATAAGTATATTTTTTTATAGGAATTTTACCCCATAATTAGCTCGGTTTTATATATGATTTACACTTTTATTAGTGATTTTATGAGCTAATTGTATTGTTTTAGATATATTATGCATGCAAGTGTGATTTGTAGGAAATGTAGCTATTTTAACTATTTTGCCATCAAATATGCAATTATCAAGAACAATTGGGCTAAGTGGAAGTTAGAGTGATCAAGCATGCAAAAAGAGTTGAGAAATGATGAAGAATTACTAATTTGCGTCTGCATGGGAAAATTAATCATAAAACCAAAGTCAACCATGCAATCAAGGTGATGTGAAATAAACTCGGAAAAATATTGAATAGATCATCGGACTGTTCAAATGACTTCTGAAAGTCCGAGTTTAATAAAATCGCAGCGAAAATGTTGTATTTTTTGTGGTTTTCTATATGATTGATACACGAAAATAAAAGGGATATGAATTAGTTGTGAAAATCTCGCAAGACCCCTCAACTAAGACTATATATGTGTATAACTCTCACCTCGCGAAGATCAAACTAAATACTCCGGTGATCCTCACTCTCCCCTTGCAAGGTTCAAATTTGGAATACATAATGAACCTCGCAAGGAAGATTAAAAGACTAAACTCGCAAGCTTAATCAAACAAAGTCCACAAAGGAAACTTTTACTAAATCTCAAAATAACTTGTAATATAAGGTGTCATATGACCCCTATTTATAGCCCTAACTCGAAGTCATAATCTGACTCAAGATCTAATTCCTTAGCTTAATTAAAAAGCTATCTAATTTTTTCCTAAACTAAATAGAAAACTTTATTAAACTAGAATTAGAAGACAACTAACTTTCCTAATTTGACTAGGACTAAGAATACTACTAGGATTAGGAAACAACTTGTTTGAGGATGCGTCATCGACAATAATGCGACCACAATAATTGAGTACGTATTTAAATCTCATAATAAGAATACGGAAGGGATGATAGATTATATATAGTCGACTGATCAACATTTATCGGTAAAGATTGACTGTTTAGAGTTTGACATTACTGTCATATGATGGTAGTGATCAGTTGATACCTTAAGGTCATATCTCTAGGGAAAACGGTCTTAATTGATTATTTAATTGATCGTATATGGATACGGATTAATTAATGCCTTGAAATTGTAAATGGTTTTGTGTGACGAGTATTATTGTAATGGGATTATAATAATATTTTGTCGTAGTGATACAATTGTTTTATTATTTAGAATTATTTTAATTGTTTACGAAACAATTAAATCGGGAATGAAACAGTTAATCATAATTAAAAATAGTTGTAATATAAATTATGATAACACATTTTTTATAAGATAGTAATTATGAATTACTAGTGAGATTATTTAAATGTTGTAATTTTGTAAGTTATGAATTTTAAAAGATTAAAATTGCATAATTATATAAATGGGTCATGTGTCATGTAACATATGTGACATGTTACATTTTTACAAATGACAAACTTAATATGGATGCCATATTACACCCATTTAGGCGTGTAAATGGAGAAGGAAGAGGAGGAATATGGTGTTCTTATCTAAGTAAAAAGCTAATGATTATGCTTTTGCTAATGATAGCCTAACCTACTCTATGCTTTTCTTGTGAAGACAAATGTTTCACTTGAAGCAAACCTACTCTATCCTTTTCTTGTGAAGACAAATGTTTCACTTGAGGAGCTTCAAGTGGGAAAACCAAACACCCAATGCATGGGTGTGGCCGACCACAATCTATCCTTCTTAAGGAAAAATTGTTTTCTTCTTTGTTTATCCTATATATTCATTCTACATGCATTTCTCACATGTGACTCCTATCTCTCTAAGTTTTCTAGAGAAATAAAAATACAAAATCATTTTATTTTACTAATTCAATTTTATTACTAACGGTAGTGATATAATTATTAGTAATATTTAATTTCAAAGTAGCCAGTATTAATTTTCTAGAAACAAAATAATATTGGTGTAATAACCCGTTTTATTATTCAAAATTATATAATTGTGACGGGTTATTCGTATATAAGCATCGACAGTTGACTACGATATCTATGGTTTTACTTGAGTTGTACGTTTTAATCATGTAGTAATGAACCATGTTGGCAAGGGGGTTTGAACTCATGACCAAGGGGTTAGTATGGGCCTCGAAATTTGTGCACATATCAGCCCATACTTCACGTTTCTTTTCTTTTTCAAACCTATATCAACCCTAAGCCATACCGTCACTTCTATAAACCAGAAACCCTAAACCTAGCTATCCTATCTCTCATACAAACACATCAATCTTCAGCCGTCATCACAGAGTACACGTAGGAGGTCTTAACGGTGGCCATAGATCGGTCTAAGGGTGGTCGAATCTATTACGAAGTAGGTATGTCAACACGTTTCTCTTCTGCATAGCGTTTTTCCTGTGGTAATTCAGTCGTGTTTATTATACTATTAATTCTGATCTTTGCATAAAGTTGACATATGAAGTTAGTAGTAGCGTATTGACGATTAGAGGGTCACCCTCGACCACCAAGGACTGCCAGTCAGGATGGTTTTGGCCGTCGTGTCAGAATGTGTTTTTATTTTAAAAAACAGAGTTGTACCCGAGTCGTTTTATGGGTGTTTTCGAGTATATTTCTGCTGTTATACGTTCCGGGTAATGGTGTAGTTAGTTTGTTGGTAGTTGGGCATGTCAGGGTGGCTGTGTCGGTGGTTGTAGGTGGTGGTCAGAGTCTTGGGGAGAGGTTCGATGCTCTAGTGTCTCGGTTTCTGGTGGTTTATTTTTACGAAGGCTGTTTGGGGGTGGTAACACCGTAGGCTCGGGGGAGGTCGACACGGTGTTACCACAGTGGTTTATGGGTCAGTCGTCAGGGGTGGTTTTGGTGGTGGTCAAAGGGGTTGTCGGTGGTGGTATAGTTGTCGAAATGTTGTGTTTCAAGTCGGGTCAGGTAGTTAAGTGACGAACCAGGCCTTGTTTGGGCTCTGGTTCGTCGCGTCGGTGGGTGTCGAGGAGGTAGGTGGTGGTCAGGGTGATAACAGGTGGTGTAGGGTACACGGCTGAGTGGTTGTTGGTGGCGGTTACGGCGTAATACGGTGGGTATGGGGGCTGTTTGGTCGCGGGAGTGAAGTCGGGAAAGAGATGGTGGTGGTAATAATAATGGATGTTAATATTATTATTATTATTATTATTATTATTATTATTATTATTATTATTATTATTATTATTATTCTTCTTATGCTTATTCTTGTTATTATTCTAATAGTATTATTTGTTATCAATTGTTGTCTTGGGTATTTATTTCGAGTATATGTCGGATGGGTATGTTAATTGTTTAAGGTAGTCACTATATATAGAAAGTTGCTATTTTGGGTAATGTCTTTTAAAGGAAACTTTCTGTTTTAGGAAACTGCTATAAATAGAATGCGTACTTATGATTACGGATCTAGGAAGTTTTATTAATTATACAATCTATGTTTAGGTGGCAGTTTCCGCGTTTAACACTTTTAGTAGCAGTTGCTCTCTTGCCTTTGTCTTCCGCAGTTTCGAGGTAGGGGAATATTTATGTCTGTGGTTGTAAATTGACATGAGGATACTTATTGTATGGATGATATATTGTATTGTGGAAACATTATGATTGAATGTTATTTTTGATTATTGTGGAGAACGGAGGTTGTGAATTGGGTCTTGTGATAAGGGACTTGTGATATGGCCATGGGAGGTGTGGTGTGTTGGAGGTGAAGTGGAGAAATGAATGATGTGGGGTTGGAGGAGAATTGTATTGTGTTATTTCATGTCTTATTATATTACCTACTCAACCATGTGTTGACCCCGTTTGTTTGTTTGTGTCTGTGTTGATCCAATTTATTGGGGAGCAGAATGACAGGTCTTAGACTAGTGGAAGCTGGGAAGGGAGGAGAGGCTATGAACCTGACCAGTCTAGTGATAGATCACGTTATTTAGTTTAAACTTTTGTTTTCACCATGAGACAGTTGTAATAGTTGTTGGAGACTTCTTGTTTTATCAGTTAAATAATTTAATAAAGTACTGTGTTTCCTTCCTGTGATTATCTACTGCCTCGGTATTCCGAGATGGTAACACCCTTGATTATTTGGGGAGTCCTAGATCAGGCCTCTAAATAAATGGGGGTGTTACAAAGTGGTATAAGAGTGAACGATCCTCAGGCCTAACCTAATGAACCCAATGAACGTAGGAAGAGTCTAAACAAAATGAACCCCGGGATAGAACTGTTAGGAGCACATTAAAGGGGAAGTATGAGTCTGGGGCCCCCTCACACTAAACCATAGGCCCTCTCAGTTTTACCCGGGAACCCTGAGTGCACACGAGCGAAATGGGTAGAATAGGGAAGAATGAAGGATGGTGGTAAAGCATGATATATGATGTTGTTAGCATGAAAGAAAGAATATGAGCATGAAAGCTTACGTGTTTGTGAATACATCAGTATAATGATATGGATGCATGAGATAAACGGTATTATGTTAATAATTATTTCATGTCTAAGTGATATGCGGTTATGTGATCCCTGAGCCATGTTGTAAATAAGTATTGTTAAGGCATGTAGACTATATACGAATTCTGATGCTTAGGGAATATAACCCTAACCTAAGTGAGTACCCTTGAGTAAACCAGGACTCACTCCTTTTCTTGTATGTCTTAGAATGCCTCCAAGAAGGAATAACGTAGCTAACATCACCCAAGAGGAGTTAGACCGACTGATAGCTGAGAATGAGGCCTTCAAAGCCAAACGCATGGACTCAGCAAAGATTAGCACCATCATCGCAAGGCACAACCCTACGTAATTCACCGGGGAGGGAGAGCCTCACTTACTCGGGGAATGGTGTTGAGAGTTCAGCAACTTGTTTGAACTGATAGACTGCCCGGAAGAGCTGAGGGTAGATCAAGCTGCACACTATTTGAAGGGGATGGCTGGTGATTGGTGGACTGGGAATAAGGGAGAGATTCGAGAAGCTGCTGTCGAGGATGGGATCAATCACGTGGAATGGGTCGCATTCAAGAGGATCTTATTCGAAGTTTTCCTACCTGAGTTTCAAAAGAGCAAGCTAAGAGCAGAATTGGAACTTTTTCGTATGACTGATGAGATGACTGTGGAGGTCTACTACAGGAAGTTCCTTTAGCTGCTAAGCCATGTGGGAGAAATGGGGATGGATGAGGTAATGCTTGCCATGAAGTTCGAGAGGGGGCTAACCATTGCAGTCAAGAAGAGGCTCATTGCTGCACCACCCACTAAAGTTCGTGATATCTATTTGAGGGCTGGGGCAGCTAAGAGGATCGCTGATATGATAAAAGAGGAGAAGAAGTCTAGAAGGGATAAGAGGAAGACGGAGTCCTTGGGTGAAAATTCAGGGTCGAAAAAGCAGAATTCCAACAGGTACAGTGGTTACTTCAACCACAATACCTCAGCAAGTGCAAAGAACCAGAGTGGTGGTAACTACAAGAGTGGGGGTTCGGGAACCAGTTCCGTGGGGATAGTATGCTATGGGTGTGAAAAGACGGGACATAAGCAAGCCGTGTGTCGATCTTCGGGAGGATATCAGAGGTTACCGTACTCCAACTTCGGGGTATAGTGGATCCCGCATGAATACTTCAGGGAATGGGGGCTACTGTACTCCTATGTCAGGCTATGGGGGAAATTCGAGATCTGGTACTAACAGCAACTACCAGAGGAGCTATAACAATTATCAAAACCGTTCCCACCATAACCAGTACAACGGGAGTGGTAGTAACCAGAAGGCCGCAGCGGAGGGCAATCACAGTCAGGAGCAACCACTACTAGCCAGAGTGGCGTGAAGACCAGTGGCAAACTCTTTGCCATGGAGAAGAAGGTTGCCAAGGATGACGCCCATGTCGTGACTGGTACCTTTCTTGTGAATCTTAAACCTACTTTTGTACTCTTCGATTCTGGAGCTACTCATTCTTTTGTGTCTAGAGAACATGCTAGGGTGTTAGAGCTTGATATCTATGATTGGGTTGAGGATTCTGTAACAATACCATCTGGGGAATCGGTGTCATGTAATAGAGTCTTTAGAAGTGTATCTATCAAGATTGGGGAAGCGGTTTTCCATTGCGACCTTATCGAGTTTCCATTGGGGGACTTTGAAGTAATCCTGGGAATGGATTGGCTGGGGAAATATTGAGCTTTCATTGACTGTTACCAAATGAAAATTTCTCTGAGAGGACCTAAGGGAGTGAGAGTGACCTATAGGGGATTCGTGGTTAAACCTAAGGTCAAGTTCATATCAGTTAATACCCTTAAGTCGAGCCTGCGGAAGGGGGATAGTTTAATCTTGTGTCAAATGTGGAACTGTGAGGCGGAGACTCCAGGTGTTAGCGAGATACTTGTAGCGAGGGAGTTTGAGGGATTGTTCCGGGACGATGTGTCAGGATTACCACCTAGGAGGGAGGTCGACTTCTCTATCGACCTCAAACCAGGTGTAGGACCAATATCAAAATCACCTTACCGTATGGGACCAAAAGAGATGGAAGAATTGAAAACGCAACTGGATGAATTGGCTGAGAAGGGATTCATCCGGGCTAGTGTGTCACCCTGGGGAGCACCGGTACTTTTTGTGAAGAAGAAGGACGGGAGTCTGAGACTTTGCGTTGACTACCGAGAGCTGAACAATGTGACTATTAAGAACCGCTACCCCTTGCCTAGAATTGATGATCTATTCGATCAGTTGAGTGGAGCCGGGGTCTTTTCAAAAATCGATCTGAGATCGGGTTATCACCAATTGAGGATTGAGGATTAAGGATGAGGATATTCCCAAGACCGCTTTTTTAGAACGAGGTATGGCCACTATGAATTTATGGTTATGTCGTTCGGGTTGACTAATGCACTAGCCGTATTCATGGATTTGATGAACCGGGTATTCAGTCCGTACCTGGATAAGTTCGTGGTTGTGTTTATCGACGACATCTTAGTATATTCCAAGAATAAGGAAGAGCATGAAGAACATCTGAGAACCCTGTTGAAAAATCTAGAGGAGAATGGGTGGTATGCAAAGCTAAGTAAGTGTGAGTTCTGGTTGGAGAAGGATGCCTTCTTGGGTCATGTAATTTCCAAGGAGGGGGTGTCGGTGGACCCTAGCAAGATTGAAGCAGTGACCATGTGGCAAAGCCCGAAGAATGTGGGAGAGATCCGAAGTTTCCTAGGATTGGCTGGGTATTACAGGAGGTTTGTCAAAGATTTCTCAAAGTTAGCCAAGCCATTAGCATCATTGATGAGAAAGGAGAATCGTTTCATTTGGGATGAGAGTTGTGAGAAGGCGTTCTTAACTCTTAAGGAACATCTGACAACAGCTCCTATCCTTGCCTTGCCAGATGGGAGTGATAACTTCGAAGTGTATACCGACGCTTCGAAGCATGGGCTAGGATGTGTGCTAATGCAGAATGAGAGAGTGATAGCTTATGCTTCCCGACAGCTGAAGACCTATGAAGAGAATTATCC
Organism: Silene conica; assembly: GCA_029255685.2. Lineage (NCBI taxonomy): Eukaryota > Viridiplantae > Streptophyta > Magnoliopsida > Caryophyllales > Caryophyllaceae > Silene > Silene conica. The sequence continues at coordinate 48,800,824 of CM055314.2, read as the reverse complement.
TACTCATGACTTGGAGTTGGGGGCTGTGGTTTTTGCACTGAAACTGTGGCGCCATTATCTGTACGGGGCCACATTTAAAGTGTTTTCCGACCACAAAAGCTTGAAGTACATCTACACCTAGCGGGAATTGAATATGAGGCAGAGGAGGTGGATAAAGTTGATTGGTGATTACGATATGCAGATTGTCTATCATGAGGGCAAGGCTAATGTGGTTGCTGATGCCTTGAGTAGGAAATCCGTTCATGCCTTGAGTAGTGCCGGATCAAGGTAAGGCTGCACAGCGAGTTGGGAGCGATGGGAATTTACATGATTCGGAAAGGGGATACTCTGAGTGATCTGACAGTAGAGCCAGAATTGTATGAAGAAATCAGGGAATTGAAAAAAGAAGATTTGAGGATCCAGAAGTGGAGAAGAATGATCGAGGGAAGTGATAATGAGACCGAGTCCAAATTCAGTGTTCACTCTGATGATAGCTTGAGATTTAGTGGAAGATGGTGTGTTCCGGATAATGGTGAATTGAAAAAGAAAATCTTAACTGAAGCTCATGCTACGCCATACTCCGTTCACCCAGGGGACGATAAATTGTACAAAGACCTCAAGAAGACTTTTTGGTGGCCCAATATGAAAAAGGAAGTTGCCGAGATCGTGTCGCGGTGTTTGACATGTCAGAGGGGAAAAGGTGAGCACAAGAGACCTCAAGGAAAGATCCAGCCACTGGATGTACCTGAATGGAAATGGGAGAATATTTCTATGGACTTCATCGTGGGGTTGCCTCGAACTCAGAGAGGCAACAACATGATCTGGGTAATCGTGGATAGGTTGACCAAGTCTGCTCACTTTATTCCAATGAAAGATACTTGGAGTAAGGCTGAGTTGACAAGGTCGTATGTGCAGAATGTAGTCAAGTTGCATGGTATTCCCAAGGATATTGTTTCCGATCGTGACTCGAGATTTATCTCTAGATTTTGGCAAGAGCTGCAATCCGCATTGGGCACGCAACTAAAGATGAGTACGGCTTTTCATCCAGCTACAGATGGTCAGACGGAGAGAACCATACAGACCTTGGAGGATATGTTAAGAGCTTGTGTGCTGGAGTTCGGGGGTTCATGGGAAGAACGATTGGGGTTGATAGAGTTCTCGTATAACAACACCTACCACGCTAGCATAGGTATGGCTCCATTTGAGGCATTTTACGGAAGGAAGTGCCAGAGTCCTGTATGTTGGCATGATCGAGCTGACGCTGTGGTTTTGGGTCCGGAGATGGTGGAGCAGGTTCAGATAATAAGACTGAAAATGAGAGCTGCCCAAGATAGGCAGAAGAGCTACGCAGATCTCAAAAGGAGTGACATTTCATTTGAGGCAGGCGAGAAGGTACTACTGAAGGTATCTCCAATGAAGGGCGTAATGAGGTTCGGAAAGCGTGGTAAACTGAGTCAGAAGTTTATTGGACCATTTGAGGTCTTGGACAGGGTTGGGGAGGTGGCATATCGATTAGCTTTACCTCCAGCCCTATCCAAGGTCCATAATGTGTTCCATGTTTCTCAACTAAGGAAGTATGTGAGTGACCCCACGCATGTGTTAAACCATGAAGAAATTGAGGTAGATGAGCAACTTGCCTATGCTAAGATTCCAAAGGAGATTTTGGATAGAAAGATTCGGAAAACTCGGAATGGAGAGACAGTGTTGGTGAAGGTCTTGTGGACCAATCATAACACGGAGGAAGCTACTTGGGAGTCGGAGGCGTCCATGAAGGAGCGTTACCCGCATTTGTTCGTTTGAGGTAAGTTACGAGGACGTAACTCTTTTTTTTTAGTGGGGTAGAATGTAACATTTCATGTTTTGTTTTTGTTATTTAAGTCGTGTTGGGTATGTGCGTGGACGGTATGAGTGAGTGAACTTCGGGACGAAGTTCATTTTAAGGGGGGAAGATTGTAATAACCCGTTTTATTATTCAAAATTATATAATTGTGACGGGCTATTCGTATATAAGCATCGACAGTTGACTACGATATCTATGGTTTTACTTGATTTGTACGTTCTAATCATGTAGTAATGAACCATGTTGGGAAGGGGGTTTGAACTCATGACCAAGGGGTTAGTATGGGCCTCGAAATTTGTGCACATATCAGCCCATACTTCATGTTTCTTTTCTTTTTCAAACCTATATCAACCCTAAGCCATACCGTCACTTCTATAAACCAGAAACCCTAAACCTAGCTATCATATCTCTCATACAAACACATCAATCTTCAACCGTCATCACAGAGTACACGTAGGAGGTCTTCACGGTGGCCATAGATCGGTCTAAGGGTGGTCGAATCTAATACGAAGTAGTTATGTCAACACGTTTCTCTTCTGCATAGCGTTTTTCCTGTGGTAATTCAGTCGTGTTTATTATACTTTTAATCCTCATCTTTGCATAAAGTTGACATATGAAGTTAGTAGTATCGTTTTGACGATTAGAGGGTCACCCTCGACCACCGAGGACTGCCAGTCAGGGTGGTTTTGGCCGTTGTGTCAGAATGTGTTTTTATTTTAAAAAACAGAGTTGTACCCGAGTCGTTTTATGGGTGTTTTCGAGTCTATTTCTGCTGTTATATGTTCTGGGTAATGGTGTAGTTAGTTTGTTGGTAGTTGGGCGTGTCAAGGTGTGAAGAGTCTATTGATATAATATACTCAAGAAGGGGGGGGGGGGGGTTGAATTGAGTATGCCTTCTTTTTAAATCTTCTTCGATGTGTGTATGGTTGTATGATGATCTTTGAGTAGAGCAAATAATAAAGAGAGACACAATATTTTTGAAGTGGTTCAGTCTCACACTCTGAGACCTACGTCCACTATTCTCGATTAATAAAATTAGTACCAACTCTGGATTACAATTTTATCAACCCTACTCGTGCGACTTTGATGTTAGTCACAACTCAATCTAGATACCGTTAAATATCTAGCTACGACAAATACCGTTAAATATTTGTCTTACAACGAGTACCGCTAAATACTCAATCTATCTTACGTGAATAAGATAAAGTCTTCAATGTTTTCTTGGTGTCACAATCTTGAATGAATAAGATCAATGCTTGAGCACTTGAATCTTGAATCAGATTTGACAATGAAAAGCTCGAACTTGAAGAATATGAACGGCGGTTTTTCTCTCTTGATTTGCGTGTATATGTGTTGTGTATTTCGTATTGATTAATGTGTCATAGGTAGTCTATTTATATAGAATATGTATCTAGGTATTTCAAACCCTAGATGATTTAGGAATATTACTTAAACTAAAATACTAGTCTTTTAGTAATATTACCTTAAATCTAATCTTAATATATTTAGGAAATATTTAATAATATACTATATGTATTATATAAGGAATCAATTTCCTAATTCATATTTAGGAAAGATCTTTATATAATAAACAATTAGTATCCTTATTAAATTAACTTCCCAAACCATGTCAAAGATAATAAAATATATTACCATAATATAATCTTAGTTAGTTTAGGACATTAAATAAATACATAATATTTATTTAAATGAACCCTTACACGATTTATAGAAACGTGACATGTTACACGTTTTCCAAAAATCGAAACAAACCAAATCTTAGATTATATATTTTGACAATTAAAATCATATAAAAAATCTTTAGTTTATTTTAGTAATAAATAATTATCTCATAAGACAATTATTTATTTCTTATTTAACTAAAAGATATTTTATATAATCCTATTAAGATTAACAATTCCATATTTAAAATAGAATACCATTGAACCACTAATACTACACGACACAAATTAGGAAACAAACGTTTCACTTTAAACACATATATATTCCCGATCATTTCTTCATGAAATAGAGTTATAGCTACGGGCTATAACTAGAATCAACCTTGTACTAAAGCTATAGTTGATGAATATAACTTTAGTTCATTATATGTGCTTGTGATCTTCTATCAATCTTCGACTTAGTCAATTCATTGACTAATATACTTGAATCTTTTACACTTGATAGATTAGATCTTGTCACTAATATTCTGTACACTTAGCACACGATTATACATACGAGTATATAATATATAAATAGCTAGGCTTGTCATTATCAAAACATAACCATATATATATTTGAATATATGGTTCAACAAATTTCCCCTTTTTGATGATGGCAAGTCTTTCTTAGATTTCGTGTCTAAGTGTATGTTCCCCCTCAATATAATAATGGTCATTCATAGCAAAGATCAACTTAGGGTTTTTATCTTCTATCTATCCCATATCCTTTAAGGACCCTAAGAGACAATGAATTACGACAAGGAGCAAGCTTAGGCAAATTCTAATCTAAGTCGCATATTTCCCCCTCTTGACATCATCGAAAAGATGAGAACAAAGACATGAAACGACTAGAATAATATACGACGAAACATAAGCAAGCATATAAACGAGTCGAAATACTATGAACATAGAAAATATCACACAATCACACACGGAATGTTAAAAATATACACAATCAATCCGAAATACTAAGCCAATGGGCCGAATGAAAAAGTAATAGTGTTTAAAGAAAATTGGGCCGGCTAGGACTCGGATAACAAAAGGCCTGCAAAAGATAGCAATATAAGATGGGCCAAAATAAGGGAAAGTCGAGTGGGCTGATACGTGTCTATTTTATGATGTTTTACATCTATTTTTACACGTATTTGGTCGCTCATTTACTATGTTTTGGCCTTTATTTCCCACAAATTGTGTACTTTCGCATTTTTATGCACTTTTGCAGATTTATGCGGAAAAGAGACGATTTAGCACCAGATTCGTATCCTCAAGTCTTTTGCTTAATTAAGGAATAAATGGAAAGTCAACTGGAGTCAAAATCAAGTACCAAGAGTCAAAACAGAAGAAATCGGAAGACTCCCCAGAGGAAGCGGTCGACCGACCACCCAAACGGGTCGGCCGACCAGGCCTGATTTTCATGAAGCCCAATTTCCAAGAAAGGCCGGAAATAAAAGAGGTCCAACAAGAAGTGGTCGACCGACCAGTTATACGGGTCGGCCGACCAGATTAAAGCCCATACGATTTCTTTTCTTTTTCGGAAATAAAGTAGAATTAGAATTTTAAGGAAACTCTTAGTTTTCACCCTATATAAGCCAATCTTGTGATTAGGGTTTGGCATCTTGGATTATTTAGATCTTTCATCTATAAAATCTTTTAGTATCAAGTCTTTATCATATTGAGTTTTATTCAAGCTTTAGTTTTGTAATCTTTCAATAGTTCCCAAGTATTCAATAAAGTTAATTCCGTTCTGCCTTAATTCCAATTGTGGTAATTCCTCTTTGATCTAGTTTTATTATTGTTCCTATTGCTTTTATTACAATTGTTAAGTTAGAATCCCAAGCCTTATTGAATCTTGCATGTTTAGTTTATTTACTATGTTCTCTATGTTTATTCCCAATTTTATATTCGTCTTAACAGTCATGAGTAGCTAATTTTCATATGTTAGGATGTAGGGGATAATATACATAGGTGAATAAAATCCGAAAAACCCGACCTGTAGCAGGACCCCGGTCGGCCGACTGGAATAGTCGGTCGGTCGACCGAGGCCGTGGTCGGCCGACTGGAGTAGCCGGTCGGTCGACCACTCGCGTCTGTTTTCTTATTTCGTCTTTTCTTATAAATTATAATATCCTGCAATGAGACCAATAGGAGACTTGTAGGATGTTAGTAATGACCTACCCAAGATTGAAAGATACGGGAAGGGCATTGGTTTACACTTTAAGACGGATAGGTTACTCAAGGCTGAAAGGTATGTAACCTGGGATTTAGGAATCACCCTTATTGTTGACACCCAATAATTGTGAGACCTAGGAACTAATAGCATAGGCCGAAAGGAGCTATTAGGTAGCATAGACCTAAAAAGATATGTTACACCCCCTTACGCGACTGCAATACATGTTGACCTTAGGATTTATTTTGCCTTAGCTAATTATTACCCGAACATCCTAGCATCCTCTTTTATTATATTTTATTCTCATCTTTTAATTCTTGTTTTATTTTAATCTTTTCTTTAGATATAGTAATCAACCAATCAACCCCCAAATTTGTTACCTTTAAACATTAACATTAAGACAATAAACATTCCCCACCTCCTTGTCGTTCGACCCTGACTTTCACTATCTAATTGTTTAAGTTAGGAATATAAATTTATCTTTGGTACCCTCAACGACGGGCATCAAATTTTGGCGCCGTTGCCGGGGAGGTGACGCCAGTGTTTATTGTTTTTTGTTTTTGTTTCTCTTTGTTTAAGGAACTTTATGTTCCTTAAACCTTTTCACCTTTTTCTTGTAGTTCCCTCTTATGCGCAGGTCAGTTCAAGGAGAACTCCTACCACTTGATCTCGAAATTGAGAGGACTCTTAGGGAAAGAAGAAAGCAACTTCTAGCAAGTCAAGAGGGAGGGTCACCATCCTCTTTATTTCAAGAAGACCTTTTTGAGTTACCACCATCTTCACCAAAAACACCACCTTCACAACCAAATTCACCCATCAATCCACCTTCACCAAAAACACCATCTTTAACCTGCTTTCCAGTTTTTCCTAAAGAAGAAGATAACATGACAGAAGAAGCTACTATTGCCAGTCACTCTATGCCTCAGGCAAAGGACCTATACAAAGGGTTCACTTTACCTGCAGGTACGGGGAAGCCATTCGAGGCCAAGCCTGCCTATATGATGAGCTCCATTTTGGTCATCATTTCCTTTGCATTTTCTTTGTTTTCGGTCACGATTCGGCCTCGATTTGCGTGTCTTGAGGTGTTTTTACGTCCGTTGCCTCGTATATTCCTATTCTGTCCAATTTTTGTAGGCATTACAGCGGGGGCGAAGAAACGAGACAAATCGACCCGAATTTGGAGCGATTTATGAAGAATTGTGAAAGATTTGTGAGTGATGCCTCCCAGGCCCTCCCAGCCGGTCCCCAACCGGCGGCCGGTCGGCCGGCTGGGAGCTCTGACTTGACAATTTCGGCGAAAAAGAAGGGAAGTTTCAGAACCATGAAAAAGGCCCCCAGCCGGTGGCCAACCGGCAGCCGGTCAGCCGGCTGGGATGACTGTTCCATACTTAGCCAAAATTTGAAGATCGAAGAAATTGCATGTTGGGCAGATTCCTGAGAAAGGGCTCCCAGCCGGTGGACCACCGGCAGCCGGTCCACCGGCTGAGGGGACCTGTGCTGAAAGAAGTTTGAAGAAAAAAATCAGAGCTGAAAGATAGGCTTCCCAGCCGGTGCCAGACCGGCAGCCGGCCGGTCGGCTGGGAATGCATGATCATTGAAGAAATTTGAAGAAAAACTCAGAACTCAGATTTTGGGCTCTCAGCCGGTCCACCACCGGCGGCCGGTCGACCGGCTGGGAAGCATTTTTCAGAAATTCGCGCACTATATAAACCCGCACTTGTGTAGACTTATGGACGGGACTTTTACACACTTTTCTAGGGTTTTGCACTGTTCCATTGTTCTATACTTAGACTCAAAAAACTCTCTTAATATTTTAATCCTCTTTAGATCTTAGTTTAATCTTTCAATATTAGTTAATCCTTTCTTAGTAATTCTCTTAGCTTTGTTCTTGGGCAATTTTAGAAGACTCTTATTGGGTTGTAATTTGAGGGTTTGAGAGAATCCTCCAAGTTGTAATCCAAGTTCCTTGCTTTTTCCTTATTATTGGTATAATCTTCTTCATCTCTACTTTATCTTTGCATTTCCTTTAAGTTTTGTTTGTTTAATTGTTTAGTCTTACTTAATCCAACATGTCTAGCAATTCCTCATCATTTGTTTACATACTTATGTTAGCCATGTGTGAGTAGTTCCCCTACTAGGGTTAGGGGTGTGCTTTGGTTTGTTGTTAGCTATGAATCTTGCTTAGGGTTATGATTTGGTTCTCTTCTTTGCTAGGTTTTCATTTATGCATGTTACATGTTTGATGAAATGTCACAACGATGGTTGGATATTATTCTCATTGTTGTTGGCCTTTGATGATAGTCTAGGGCTTTCGCGGACATGTATATTTGTTAGGTTGGCCCTATTTGTAGCGAAAGCTAGAATAGGGATCGACTTTAGGGGAGTCAAATCGATAGACGAGACAAACCTAGGCCTAGTATAGTGGAGACCTTAGATTCCCTTGCATGATTCGTTACCAACCTACCTTAGTACCCCCGACACCTTAGTATCTTTTATCCATCGATTTCATCTTGACATTTGTGCTCTAATTTATCTTTAGTAGTTGTTAATCAATCACAAACTTATTACCCAACTCGAGCTCGAACTAGAACTTAAATATACAACTTCCCCACCGTCTTTTGGGTTCGACCCTAAATTATACTACTTAATTTGGGAGTTTATAAATTGTTTTTGGTGCCGGAATCGACGGCAAAATCCGGCCATCAAAATGGCGCCGTTGCCGGGGACGGTGTTTAGAAGTTGTGTAGTTTAGTTTTAGTTTTAGTCTTGAGTTAGTTGAGCTTGCTTTTGTTTTGATAAAAGATTTGGTAGTTATTTGTAGAGTGCTTGTTTTATTGCTCACCCTAGTGTTTGATAAACACTAGGACGACTAATTGGTTTGCTAAGTTTTATGCCTAGGGGTGACTCTAGCTCTTTGTTGTCATCTTCCGAACCGGAGAGGCTCTTTCGGGCCCTAAGGAGGAAGACTATTGCAAGGGTGAGAATTGCGTCCCAAGCTTCTACTAGCCAAAACAACCCCTCTTCATCCGAACCACCAAGTCCCAATCAAAGCAATCCTAGCCCAACATCCGAAAGTTTTGACAATCCGTTTTATCAATCACCACCACAATCACCACACTTCCCAAACAACCATCAAATTCACATAATGGCCGCTCTTCGTGATTATAACCGGCCCAATCACAATGACACCACCAATCCAATCAACTTCGGGGTTCTTGTTCCTCAAAATTTCGAAATACATCCTTCCCAAATGAGTTCAATCGAAAAGAATGCCTTTAGCGGGGCTTCCCACGAAGATGCTCATGGGCACCTAAGAAAATTCAAGGGTAAAGTCGCGATGATAAAGAAGACCGGAGTACCCGAGGAGACATTAAGGCTTATGCTTTTCCCCTATTCCTTAACCGACAAGGCCGATAGGTGGTTAAATGTCCATGCTCCAAATACATTCACCACATGGGATGACTTGGCAACGGCTTTCCTTGCCAAGTACTACCCATCATCCAAGACCGCGATGCTCCGGAATGAGATAACACAGTTTCAACAAGATGAGGGAGAGTCTTTGGGAGAAGCTTGGGATAGATACCAAGATTTGCTAGCCAAGTGCCCACACCACGGGATACCACCTTGGTACACAACTCAAACTTTTTTCCAAACCCTTCTCTCCCGGACTAAGGAAATGGTTAATGCATCGGCGGGTGGTAGCTTTGACCACTTGCCACATGAGGAAGGAACGGAACTCATTAAGAAGATTGTTGATTCGGAGGAAAACTATGGTACTAGGGGGAATGTCTTGAGGAAGAGTAGTAAGTACCCTAGTGAGCACCTCTCCAATGCTAAGGCAAACGAAGAAACCAACGCCAAGTTGGATATGCTAACCAAGAAATTGGAGGAATTGACAAAGGGCTCCACTAGCAAAGAAACCAAGAACAATGTCCCGGGGATGTACCAAGTAAATAGTGTTGCCACATGTGATTTATGCGGAGGAAGTGGGCACACATTTGAAGTTTGTGCAAACAACTCAATTGAGGGAAGTGGAAGTGAGGAAGAATTGTATGCTTTTCAAGCATTCAACAATCCTAGAAACCAAAATACTTTCAACCCCAATTCAAACTACTATCACCAAGGGATTAGAGGTAGTCCTTATATGAGTTACAAGAGCACCAATGTGTTGAATCCTCATCAAATTCAACAACCTCAAGGGCAAAACCCCCCCGGTTTTCAACCAAGGGGCGGAAACTTCAATCCAAGGAACAATTTCAACAACAACAATTTCTACCAAGGCAACCAATCCAATCAAGCCAATCAAGGCTTTCAACAAGGTTTCAATGATCCACACTTCAACCCCAATTTCCAAAACAACCAAAATCCACAAAATTTCAATCCAAATTTCAACAACAACCCAAACTACAACCAACACCAAAACCAAAGCTTCAATCCACCACCATTTCAAAACAACCCCAATCAAAATCAAACCAACTACAACCACAACCCACAAAATCCCAACAACCCAAATTACAATCAAAATTTCAACCAAAACTTTCCACCAAACAATCAAGGCCAAAACTTCAACAATCAAGTTCCGAAGGGCAACTCTCAAGGTGGGGGTGCAAGGAATGATTATGGATTCCCCTTGCCCCTCACCAATGTACCTCACCAAGATACTAGTGATTCCCAAGTGGGTGAGTTATTGAAGCTTGTCAAGAACATGCAAGCAACTCATACCCAAGAGATGGCTAATTTGAAGAGTGCCAACCAAAGGGAGATACGGGAAATGGAGGCTCGAGTTGCCTCTCAAGCTCTAGCCAATCCACAAAGGCCACCGGGCGGCTTCCTTGCCCAAGGTCAAAGTTCCAAAGATGCATCACACAATCACCAAGCACATGCGGTGATTTTGAGAAGTGGAACGGAGCTAGAAGACCCGTACAAAGACTACAACTATGGTGAAGAGGAGCCTATCTTGGAGCTTGTGAAAGACAAAGGAAAAGAAGTCGATGGTGGCAATTCAAGGGATGATGACTTTTATGTGGAGGACCTCCCTTATGAGGAGAAAGAAGATGAAGTTATCTTGGAGGAGGTGGATGCTAGACAAGAGGAGTTGGTTCCACAACCAACTACTAAGGTAACAAGCAAACCAACACCCACCAAGGTACTATCTAACCCTCAACCAACTAGTTTGCCTTATCCTTCAAGGGCTTTGAAGGGAAAGGAGAACCTCAAGTTCACAAATTTTTGTAAAATGATTGAAAAACTTGAAGTAACTCTTCCCTTTACGGAGGTGATATTGAATATGCCAACTTATTCCAAATTCTTAAAAGAAATTTTGTCGGGCAAGAGAACCTTGGGTGACCAAGAAGTAATGGCTATGAGGGAGGAGTGTAGTGCACTTCTCCTCCAAAAGGAGCCAAAGAAACTTGGTGATCCAGGGAGTTTCTCTATCCCTTGCATAGTTGGTGGCATTCCAATCTCTCGTGCCCTTTGTGATTTAGGAGCTAGTGTAAGTGTACTTCCTTTGAAAGTTGCAAAAAGAATTGGTTTGAATGATTTAGTTCCTACAAGTATCACCCTCCAATTGGCGGATAGATCCGTCAAGCGCCCTTTGGGAGTGCTTGAGGATGTACCCGTCAAAGTGGGTAAGCATTTGATTCCCGCCGATTTCGTTGTCCTTGATATTCCGGAGGATAGCCACACTCCCATCATCCTTGGTAGGCCTTTCTTGGCTACCGGAGGCGTCTTGATAGACGTTAAGAATGGGCGGCTCACCTTTAGAGTTGGGGATGACAAAATTGAGTTTAATCTACCTACTATGATGAAAGGTCCAAAGCATGATGAGGCATTTACATTGGACATTGTGGAGCAAGTGGTAAGGGAGATGGTAGAGATGGAAGAAGAGGAGGAAGGCCACATGGAACAATTATGTGGCATCACAACTAGTGAAGACAAAGAAATGGATGAGGACATTGAGCTTGAAGATGAAGAAGTTGAGAAGGTGGAGGGAATGCTCCCTCCAAAGGTACAACTCAAAACCCTTCCTCCCTCCCTCAAGTATGCCTTTCTTGGGGAGGGAGAGGCTTACCCGGTAATCATCAATGCCAACCTCAATGAGCAACAAGAATCCAAACTCATTTCAACTTTAAAGGATCATAGGAGCTCATTGGGGTATAGCCTTGATGACATCAAGGGGCTAAGCCCGAACCTTTGCATGCATAGAATAATTCTAGAGGAAGGGAGTCGACCTAGAGTGGAAGGTCAAAGGAGATTGAATCCGAAAATGGCGGATGTAGTGAAGAGTGAAGTCCTTAAATTGCTTGAGGCCGGAATCATATATGAGATCACGGATAGTCGGTGGGTGAGCCCCGTCCATGTTGTCCCCAAGAAGGGGGGTGTAACATTGGTTACACAAGAGGATGGGACCCTCTTACCGACTCGTCCGGTGACCGGTTGGAGGATGTGCATCGATTACCGTAAGTTGAATGCGGCAACTCTCAAAGACCATTTCCCAATCCCCTTCATTGATCAAATGCTTGAGAGGCTTGCGGGGCATTCGTACTATTGTTTTCTTGACGGTTATTCCGGGTTTTTTCAAATACCTATTCACCCGGAAGACCAAGAGAAAACAACTTTTACATGCCCCCAAGGTGTGTATGCTTATCGGCGGATGCCATTCGGGTTGTGTAATGCACCCGGCACCTTTCAAAGGTGCATGATGGCCATCTTTGCCGATTTCCTTGAGAAATCTATGGAGGTTTTTATGGACGATTTTAGTGTTCATGGTGATTCATTTGACCTAGGGCTTTCTAATCTTGTAAATGTATTGAAAAGATGTGAGGAGCACAATCTTGTCCTAAATTGGGAGAAATGCCATTTCATGGTAGAGGAGGGGATTGTGCTCGGTCACATAGTGTCCAAGAGGGGCATAGAAGTTGATGGTGCAAAAGTGGCGGTCATTGAGAACTTGTCACCCCCCACAAATGTGAAAGGGGTGAGGAGTTTTCTTGGACATGCCGGCTTTTACCGGCGTTTTATCAAAGATTTTTCCAAAATTGCCAAGCCATTGACTTCTCTTCTTCTCAAGGATGCTCCCTTTTTGTTTACTAATGATTGTCTTGAAGCCTTTGCTAGGATCAAAGAAGCACTTGTGACGGCTCCTATTATTCGTGCTCCGGATTGGGGATTGCCTTTTGAGATTATGTGTGACGCATCCGACTACGCGGTAGGAGCGGTCCTAGGTCAAGTTGTGGATAGGAAACACCACGTGATATACTATTCAAGCAAGACTCTTGATTCAACTCAAGCAAAGTATTCCACAACCGAAAAGGAGATGTTGGCAATCGTGCATGCCATTGAGAAGTTTCGGCAATATCTCATGGGATCTAAAGTGGTGGTGTACTCCGATCACACCGCTTTGAGGCAATTAATGTTGAAGAAAGATGCCAAGCCAAGACTCTTGAGATGGGTTCTTTTACTCCAAGAATTTGATCTAGAGATAAGAGACAAGTCGGGGTCGGAGAATGTGGTTGCGGACCACTTGTCTAGATTGACTTTTGAGGATCATGGTTTGCATGATAGAGATGGCCCAATCAATGAATGGTTGCGTGAGGATAGTTTGATGGCAATAGGCAATAAGTTGCCTTGGTTTGCGGATATTGCCAATTATCTTGTTAATGGCTTTATCCCGGAGGAGTTGGAAGCAAGAGAAAGGAGAAAGTTGAAGGTTGATGCTAAGAGATATTTTTGGGATGATCCCTACCTTTTCAAGAAGTGTGGGGATGGGCTCTTGAGGAGGTGTGTATCAAAGGAAGAGGGGCTCGAAATTGTTGATAGGCTTCACAACTCCGCCTATGGAGGGCACTTGGCGGCTTCACGGACTATAGCCAAGGTTCTTCAAGGAGGGTTCTTTTGGCCTTCAATGTTCAAAGACATTCACGATGTTGTTAGATCTTGTGATGCTTGTCAAAGGTCGGGCAACATCGGTAAAAGGAATGAGATGCCCCTAAAAACCATCTTGGAGATTGAGTTGTTCGATTGTTGGGGGATTGACTTCATGGGACCTTTCCCCAATTCATGCGGGAATGAGTACATCTTAGTAGCCGTGGATTACGTCTCGAAATGGATTGAGGCGGTTGCCTCCCCCACCAATGACTCCAAGGTAGTGGTAAAGCTCTTCAAGACCATCATCTTTCCCCGTTTTGGTGTACCCCGAATAGTGATAAGTGACGGAGGTTCTCACTTCCGGAAACATACTTTCAAAGCCCTCCTAGCCTCCTATGGAGTGACCCACAAGGTAGCACTTGCCTACCATCCTCAAACTAGTGGGCAAGTGGAGGTTTCAAATCGTCAAGTCAAAGCTATTCTAGAGAAGGTGGTGCAAAAGAACCGGAAAGATTGGTCCCAAAAATTGAACGATGTGCTATGGGCTTTGAGGACGGCCTACAAAACTCCTATAGGAATGACCCCCTACAAGCTTGTGTACGGGAAGGCATGCCACCTCCCGGTGGAGCTTGAACATAAGGCTTGGTGGGCCTTGAAGGAGATGAACTTCAATTTAGACATGGCCGGGGAGAAAAGGTTCTTTCAAATGAGTGAGCTCGAGGAGCTTAGATATGAAGCTTATGAGAGTTCAAAACTCTATAAGGAGCAAACGAAGAAGTGGCATGATGCCAAGCTAGTGAAGAAAAATGTGAGCGTAGGAGACCTTGTTCTCCTCTTCAATTCTAGAGTCAAGAACTTTCCCGGGAAGCTTAGATCACGGTGGTCCGGGCCCTTCAAAGTTATGGATATTTCTCCTCATGGGGCCTTTGAGCTTTGGAGTGAAGGCGGTGGCACCTTCAAAGTCAACGGGCATCGGATTAAGCGCTATTATGAAGGAGACTCCAAAGGCACCGTCGAAGTTGTTGACCTCGGGGACCCACTCCCCGAGGAGGATTAATTTCAAGGAAGTTTGATCATGAAAGGTTTGGTGGAGTCCCTCAACAACCACCGGTTGTAAGTATTAGTTCTCTTTAGTTCATCTAGTTTACATGTTAGTTTCTTTATTAGTTCGGTTTTAGTTTAATTTTTAGGTTGCATGAGATGTTTGGATATGTTTGTTGCTTGTTTGTGGAAGATTCAAGGGTATAGTCGGAGGATTATTGGCATAACCGTTATAGGCAAAGTTGATTTTTATGTTCAAATTAAATTATTTCTCGAAATAGTGTACAGGTACTCTCAGCCGGCCAACCGGCCGACGGTACCATACCGGCTGGGAGGACCTGGACACATTTCTGTTTTCGATAGTTTATTTGGACAGATTTCAGATTTTGCATCCCCAGCCTGTACCTAACCGGCAGCCGGTCAACCGGCTAAGAAGGCGAGTTCCTTATTCAAAAATCAAATTGCAAGGAGAAATGATTCCCAGCCGGCAGGCCGGCAGCCGGTCCACCGGCTGAGAATCAGGAATGTGTGAGCATACTTGAAGGAAAAAGCAAGGAGAAGGGAACCCCAGCCGGTAAGCCGGCAGCCGGCCCGCCGGCTGGGACTGTTTTTGTAAGTGAAGGATTCGAAGGAAAGAAGAAGGAGTTGGACTCTCAGCCGGTCGGCCGGCAGCCGGTCCGCCGGCTGGGAGTATTTTAGTAAGAGAAGGATTCGAAGAAAAGAAGAAGGAGTTGGACTCTCAGCCGGTCGGCCGGCAGCCGGTCCGCCGGCTGGGAGTATTTTTGTGAGTGGGAAAAGAAGAAGAGGAGAAGTGGAAATTGAAGACCTGATATTGAGCCTGTCGGCCGGCGGCCGGTCCGCCGGCTCATAATCAAAGCCCTTTGAAAAAATTCGAAAAAATGCAAAAAATTTTGAAACCCTCACTCTCAGCCGGTCGACCGGCGGCCGGTCCCAGACCGGCTGAGAGTCGTCTGTCGCGTAAATTAAATCTCGATACCCCTCTTTTCTTTCTCATTTCTACCTCATTTCTTAGCCATTTCCCTTCATTTCTTCTTCATCCTTCCTTATTTTCTCCTCTCCATTCATCCTTTACCCTCAAATACTCCCTCAAACTTCACCAAACTCTCTCAAATCAAAACCCCCTTTATTCCCTCATCACCTTATCCTTCAATTAACCATGTCGGGAAGAACAGAAAGGCGATCCAAATCAAGGCACGACCCAAGGGTGGAGCAAGAATATGAAAATGTAATGGGAAGTGGCAACATTGGCCCGGATCCTTGCTTTCCCGGTCTCACATTTGCCTCAATCCAACAAAAAGGTAATTTCACTTACTTTAAGAATCGCCCCCTTCACCCAACTAGGTTCATTGATAGAGCCGGATTGAGAGAATTAGGGATTGAGAAAATAACGGCGGCTCTTTTTGAGGGTTTAGGAATGAAAGCCTTGTATGAGACAAAACCGGTTCACACATCTCCCCGGTTAACTTGGGAATTTTTGAGTTCTTTGGTTGTGACTAAGAACCGAACTTTGGGGAAAGTTGCATTTCTTGAGTTCCGATTGATGAATAGGGAACATCGTCTCACCTTAGATGAATTTGCTTTGATTTTTGGGCTAGACGGAAAATTAGCCATTAAGCCTCCGGAGGGCTTTGATACTGAGCTTATTTGGACAGCCATAACCGGTCTTGTAAGTGATAGAAGTCGAAAGAAACCGGCTAATAGGGTGCATTTGGCACCAATTAGAATTTGGCATAGGTTCATGGGGTGGACCGTTTTCTCTAGGGATGAGCCTCACAACTTCACTACTACTGAGCTTGAAATAATTGGTTCTTACTTGGTTGGTGGCCCGAAATTGAACATTGCTCACCATATGGCCCTTCACTTGAGTAGGTTGGCATCCCAACCTCAGCTTACTACCCCCATTTGTGTTGGGGGGATGGTCACCTTGATTGCCAACAACCGTTGTCAGAGGCACTTCACGGTCGACTTTATTCAGGGCGAGAATGTGCTATCTAGCCGATACTTGCAGGATGCTTTGGGGTGGGTGCGTTATAACCCCAGTGATCGCAAGGAGTATTGGCAGATTCGGGTTGACAACAAGTTCAAGAATTCAGTTCCTTTGCCAAACACCGAGTTGATGAGAGTTGTGCCGGGGAAGACCTCTTACCTCCTTGATATTGAGGCGGACCCCGAGGATCTTCCCCCAGACCAGCGTGCCCCTAGAGTCTACACCAGAGACAGAGTCGGTGCCACTCCTTCTGACCTTCCTTTTGAGCAGTTTCAGCAGCCCCCCATTTCCATGTCCCAGTTTCAGAGTGGTCCCTCATACTTTCAGGGATCCACCTCCGCCTCCGGTCCATCTTCATCTTCATTTTCATGCCCCCAGGACCTCATTGATTTCATGGCCCGAGTTGACTTAGGCATGAAGAGTGCAGCGGATTTAGCTGACCAGCGCCAAGCCATTGCCGATGAGCGGCATAGGGATTTGACCTATAGGATGGATTACCTTTACCATGATCAAGCTTATGGGTCATTTCCGAGTTATGATCGGTCCGTCCGCGAGGGTTATCATCATCCGGATGGTGGTCGCCCGTCTTACTACATGCCTCCGGATAGGGGTTATGTGCCTCCTGAGGGTCGTTTTTACGGGGAGATTAACGTCACCCCGGGTTATTTTTCAAACCCGATTTTTCCCCCCAACTTTCGGGGTAATGAGGATGCGGGCCCTCCGAGGCATTCATCCTTCCATGGCGGTTATGGTGATGCGGGAGCTAGTGGATCGCAAGCCTCCCCCTTCCGCGATTTCGTGAACAACCCTAGCGACTTCATGGTCGTTGATGGAGGCAATGGGAATGATGATGATGGAGGCGGTGATGAAGGTGATGGTAATGAAGTTGGCGGTGATTTTGATGATAGCTTTGATGAGTGACCACCTTTGGAGGTGGTAGATGGTGATGATTATGCTCCCCTTGCAAAATCCAAAACAAGTCAAGTAACTCCCTCAATCCAAATTTCTCTTTTAGTTTGCATTTTACTTTCTAGCATGCATTTAGTTAGTTTCGTTTATATTAGTTAGTTTCTCTTAGCTTGTTTTAAGTTTTTAATTCATCTTTGCATATCATTTAGTTTAGATGCATATAGTTGCATTCATTTAGATGCATTAGATTTATATTTTTGTATAATATTGTCACATGTAGTTTGCATACATGTAGAATAGAGCATTTAGTCTAGTTTTTAGTTTTTCTCTTCTTTTGTTTATCTTTGTTTTTAATGCCTTCTTAAAAACCAAAAAACCAAAAAAAAAAAAAAAAAAAATTGAAAAACCAAAAACTTTCAAAAATATGTCCTTTATTTTCCGGTTTTCCTCCTCACATTATGCACATAAATAAGTGTGGGGAGGAAGAACCGTTTATTTCAAAAAAATACAAAAACAAGTTTTTATTTTCTCAAAAATTTCAAAAAAGCCAAAAACATGTTGTTTTCGTTCTTTTGCTTCATTTCCCCCTTTGCACTTCATTACATTGAGGACAATGTAAATCTTAAGTGTGGGGAGGGAAAATATCCACCTTGTGTATATTTGATTGCTTTTGTAAGTATGAAAAACCTCAAAAATACCAAAAAAATCGAAAAATTTGAAAATTTCAAAAACATGTTTTTACCTTATTAGTGTAGAATTGTATATACTTGTGTTTGCTTCCCCTCCTTTCGCATAGGTAACACTCGCTTGAGCACCGCTTTGGATCTTGGAGATACCACGGTATGATCGTTCCAACCTCTATTTCACTCTCATTTTCTTCCTTTTGTTACAATTGAGGAGGATGGGCTAGTATTTGGAGGATGTGGAGTACATTTTGGAGAATTGTGTGTGGCTTGTGTGCTTTTGTGCTGTTAGGAGTTGCATTAGCTTTGTTTGGCATTTAGTTTGATAGTCTCATTTGCATTATAACATGTCTATATTAGTTGCATTCATGGCATATAGTTGCATTTAGGATAATGTTTTGAAAATGCCTAATTGAGAACTTTGACAAAATCGTTTAAGCATTTACAAATAATTCTTCTACTTGGGACTTTGTCTTTTAGAATGATTTTTGAAACACCCTAGGTTATGCTTTTCTAGTATCTTTCTGACCGTGGTCCAATACCGAGTCAAGGGTTTGCATGTGAGTCACCTTGTCCACCCCCGTGATGCGAAATGGTTTTGATTATCTTGTCTTGGTGACCTTGTTCGACTCGGCGGTTTGGCAACCCAAAAATAATTTTCATGAATAAATTTGGAATGCTCTTGTCAATAATCATAAGACGTGGAATCGACTTGAAAGAAAAAAAAAAAAAAGGGAAACTCAAGTGAAAAAAAAAAAAAAAAAAAAAAAATGGTTAATGAAAAAGAATAAGAACATGTTGTTTTGGTGGAGGCGTACCACTTCGATGTGCTTTGGAGGGTAGCCATTGAGTTGGCTTCCCACTTGGTTGTGAATTCGACCGCCCAAAGACAGAGTGATTGTCACCCCGATAAGCTACTGTCTAGAGGTTAACCGGTTGCCTAATAAGTGATTGGCGAAAGCAAAGGACATTAGCACGCGTGGGACAAACCCCATCCTAACTCATGGCATGAAAAAGAAATGAAAAAAAAAAATTGAATGAGGTCAAGTTTTGATTGTAATCCACCATCTTGTATTGATTTGAGCATTTCATTCCAAAAAAATCAATTTTGCCTTGCCGTTTTGTCGATCTTGGGACGACCCATGACCTTTACTTTGTGAAGAATCTAGACTTGTTGTATCTTTTGCCTTTAGCATTGCGGGGATCATCATTCCATTCCATCCGATCGCCCTTGACAAAAGTATTTGGATAACGGTTATGAAAGTAGCCTAGTTTAGCATGATTTGGCGGTGTTTTGTTGTCATCCTTCTTGCCTTAGTGACTTGTAGAATTAATATTTGTAAAGGAGTTTACGGCTTTGAATTTGTTCCCTTTTAGTTATTTTCCGCCGCTTGAACGAGGCAAGCGGTTTTCTTTCTTTTCCGATGCATGTTGCTTGTCTATACGTGTTTTGTTTTTACTTGTTGGCATCAAAAGTTTTGTAGCAAGACCTTACTTGCCTTGCAATAGGGCATTCTCCCTCATGAATGTCAAATTGTGAGTTGAAAGGGCTACGGGTGTAGCTAAACCCGATTCGGCTTATAGTTAGCCTAGTTAGTTTGTTTCTTTGTTTTTAATAAGGGTTATATAGTTACTTGATCTCTTACTCGAGGACGAGTAAGGCTTAAGTGTGGGGAATTCTGATGAGCTCCATTTTGGTCATCATTTCCTTTGCATTTTCTTTGTTTTCGGTCACGATTCGGCCTCGATTTGCGTGTCTTGAGGTGTTTTTACGTCCGTTGCCTCGTATATTCCTATTCTGTCCAATTTTTGTAGGCATTACAGCGGGGGCGAAGAAACGAGACAAATCGACCCGAATTTGGAGCGATTTATGAAGAATTGTGAAAGATTTGTGAGTGATGCCTCCCAGGCCCTCCCAGCCGGTCCCCAACCGGCGGCCGGTCGGCCGGCTGGGAGCTCTGACTTGACAATTTCGGCGAAAAAGAAGGGAAGTTTCAGAACCATGAAAAAGGCCCCCAGCCGGTGGCCAACCGGCAGCCGGTCAGCCGGCTGGGATGACTGTTCCATACTTAGCCAAAATTTGAAGATCGAAGAAATTGCATGTTGGGCAGATTCCTGAGAAAGGGCTCCCAGCCGGTGGACCACCGGCAGCCGGTCCACCGGCTGAGGGGACCTGTGCTGAAAGAAGTTTGAAGAAAAAAATCAGAGCTGAAAGATAGGCTTCCCAGCCGGTGCCAGACCGGCAGCCGGCCGGTCGGCTGGGAATGCATGATCATTGAAGAAATTTGAAGAAAAACTCAGAACTCAGATTTTGGGCTCTCAGCCGGTCCACCACCGGCGGCCGGTCGACCGGCTGGGAAGCATTTTTCAGAAATTCGCGCACTATATAAACCCGCACTTGTGTAGACTTATGGACGGGACTTTTACACACTTTTCTAGGGTTTTGCACTGTTCCATTGTTCTATACTTAGACTCAAAAAACTCTCTTAATATTTTAATCCTCTTTAGATCTTAGTTTAATCTTTCAATATTAGTTAATCCTTTCTTAGTAATTCTCTTAGCTTTGTTCTTGGGCAATTTTAGAAGACTCTTATTGGGTTGTAATTTGAGGGTTTGAGAGAATCCTCCAAGTTGTAATCCAAGTTCCTTGCTTTTTCCTTATTATTGGTATAATCTTCTTCATCTCTACTTTATCTTTGCATTTCCTTTAAGTTTTGTTTGTTTAATTGTTTAGTCTTACTTAATCCAACATGTCTAGCAATTCCTCATCATTTGTTTACATACTTATGTTAGCCATGTGTGAGTAGTTCCCCTACTAGGGTTAGGGGTGTGCTTTGGTTTGTTGTTAGCTATGAATCTTGCTTAGGGTTATGATTTGGTTCTCTTCTTTGCTAGGTTTTCATTTATGCATGTTACATGTTTGATGAAATGTCACAACGATGGTTGGATATTATTCTCATTGTTGTTGGCCTTTGATGATAGTCTAGGGCTTTCGCGGACATGTATATTTGTTAGGTTGGCCCTATTTGTAGCGAAAGCTAGAATAGGGATCGACTTTAGGGGAGTCAAATCGATAGACGAGACAAACCTAGGCCTAGTATAGTGGAGACCTTAGATTCCCTTGCATGATTCGTTACCAACCTACCTTAGTACCCCCGACACCTTAGTATCTTTTATCCATCGATTTCATCTTGACATTTGTGCTCTAATTTATCTTTAGTAGTTGTTAATCAATCACAAACTTATTACCCAACTCGAGCTCGAACTAGAACTTAAATATACAACTTCCCCACCGTCTTTTGGGTTCGACCCTAAATTATACTACTTAATTTGGGAGTTTATAAATTGTTTTTGGTGCCGGAATCGACGGCAAAATCCGGCCATCACTATATTACTATGGTTGAAAGAAACCAATTTGGAGGCTCGGCCAATGAAGATGCTGCTAAGCATATTGAAATCTTCACAGATTACATATGCTCTATAGCACCCCCAGAAGGAGTGACGCAGGACCAGATTAAACAGACCATGTTTATCTTCTCCCTTAGGGACTCTGCGAGAGAATGGTACAGAGACCTTGACCGCACTGCTGCGGGAGTTACAGATTGGAACACCTTAGCCCTAGCTTTTTACAGGAAATATTACTCTGCATCAAAGACAAATGCTTTAAGAGCGCAGATCACCAATTTCAAGCAAGGTCCCAATGAAGACTTTAGCGAGGCGTGGGACAGGTTCAAGAGACTTGTTCGATCCATACCACATCACGGATTCGAACAATGGTTTCTTTGCAACCAGTTCTACAATGGCCTCTATGATGACAACAGGGCCTACCTAGATGCTGCAGCTAATGGGAGATTCCAAGATAATTCAGGAGAGACTAAAGGTCTCAAGTTAATAGAAGATGTTGCTGTGCACCGCGCTGAGCATGGTACTTCCAGAGGAAATCAGAGAAAATCTGAGTACAACCTGTCAGCAATTGAGGCCTTGACAGCCAAGTTAGAAAAATTTGAGGCTGCAGGAAAGCTCGATCTAGGGAGTGGAAGCAAGGGAGGAATTTACCAGGTGAACGCCGTTCAGGACGGACCCTTTGCTTGTGAGAGGTGCGGTGGAGAAGGGCATGTGTCAAAGTTCTGTACTTCATCTAATGAGACATGTGCCGCTTTTCAGCATTATCGTGGGAACAATTTCTATGATCCAAATAACAATAATGTCCATCCCAACTTAAGGTGGACAAGCCAGAATGTTCAAAACCCACAGCATATGCAACCTCAGCAAAATTCCACATATGTACCCCCACATAAACAGAATTTCCAAAGACCACCTTTCAACCCTCAACCACCTTCCAATCCACCACCCAACACAGATGCTCTTATCCAAAATCTTATTGGGTTGGTTCAGAAGGAGTCGCAGGCTAGAGAGGCAGGGATGAAGATGTTGGAGTCCCAGATTGCTCAGATCGCGAGCAAGAATGACACTAGGGCTCCGGGTCAACTTCCGACCAAGCCAGACCAGAAGAAGGAGACTCTAAACGTCGTAACCCTGCGAAGTGGAGCTAAAGTAGGGGCTGAGAAAGAAAAAACAGCGAGTAGCAGCAAAGTCGGTCGACCGACCGAGGAATCTGGTCGACCGACCGCAGAGCAGGATCCGAAAACATCAGCTGAACAGGAGACTGGTCGACCGACCGAGGATACTGGTCGGCCGACCACCGAAGCCGAATCTGAAGTTCCCTTTCGCCCAGAATTGCCAAATAACTTACGAGATTTTCTTTTCAGGGGTGACAAGACCCCCAGATTTTTAAAAAGGGCTGCAAATACGGAATCCTCAGCTGCTCCTTTTCCAGAGAGACTCGTGCCTTCAAAGGAACAGGTATCTTTTGACAAATTTAAAGATGTAATTCGTTCATTAAATGTTCAAGTTCCATTTTTAGAATTAGTTCAACAAGTTCCTTCTTATCTTAAATTCATGAGACAGCTTTTGTCAAGAAAGAGGTCTCTAGAAAAGGTTGAGTCGGTGGCTCTCACTGAAGAATCATCTAGCTTTTTAACTCATGTCATTGCCCCTCAGAAATTAGAAGACCCTGGAAGTTTTTCTGTCCCCTGTAATATAGGAACCTTCCCAGTAAAAAAGGCTCTATGCGACTTAGGTGCTAGTATAAGTGTCATGCCACTAAGTGTTGCCTTAAAATTAGGGATGACCGAATTTGCAGTGACCAGTATGACGGTCCAGATGGCTGATCGCACATCAATGGAACCTGTAGGGGTGTTAGAAAACATCCCTGTGCGTATTGACAGGTTTTTCTTCCCAGTAGACTTTGTTGTTTTGGACATCCCAGAGGATGCCCACATACCCATCATTCTAGGAAGACCCTTTCTTCACACTGCAGGTGCCATTATAGATGTAGGCACTGGAACTCTAACCTTCAAAGTAGGCAAACACTCTATCATCTATGGCCTATCCTATAGGAAGAAGGATGCTATGACCCCTATCACATGTAATGCTATCACTTCTGAAAAGAAGTATGAGGTCATCACTACTTCTCCACCTTTATTACCTGTTCCTGTATCTGCTTTCACACCTCCGCCCCAGATTGGGAGCAATAGGGAGGACACTTCTATTGTGACTATTGCAGGAATTGGTTTGGGGAAACCCAAGGAGAGGGAAGTCATCATCCAGAGAGGAGGAATGGGATGCCTAAGCTATGGAGAAGATGAGGATCCAGACGTCGTGGATCGAGAGGAGAAAAAGAAGAGGAGGCAGGCTCAAGCAGAGAGACCGTCGCATATGCTTTGCGATGGAGGAAAGAAGATGTGTTTTGCCACTGAAGCAAAAACTGTGGAGACTACGGCGTGCCGTCAGAAGCCGTGGTCGGATATTTTCCACATCTTCAGCGGATAGTTGTTTTTAAAATTACAGTTTTAAGACTATTTATTTTATGTTGTGTGAAACTTTTTAGTTCGGTTTGCTAGTAGTTAAGACTTTTAGAATCGGTTTGGCATCTCGCGCATTGTTGGGCGCGCATATTTTCTTGCTTTTTCAGGATTTCCGAAGAAAAGAAGACCCCCAGGACTCAGCTGGTCGACCGACCAGAATCATCAGTCGGTCGACCAGACGCGCTGTTTCGCAGAATTTTCCGCTGTTCACAGGAGGTCGATCGACCAGAAACACCGGTCGGTCGACCTACTGGCCGCTGCGGTCTTCCGTTTCTCTTCCTTGGAAATCGCGAAATTGACTTGGATACTTGAGTGGCACTGCTGGCCACCAAAACCTCCCAGCTTACGCTGGTTTGGGGAGGTTTTTCTCTTACATCTTTTAACCCAGTGAGTTCTTTCCAGTTTTTCCTTAGTTTTTATTTCTTTGCATCTTTCCTTTAATTTTCTGAAACCTTTACTTAGGCTAATGCACAATGGGGACATTGTGCGGGTTGGTTTGGGGAATGGTTTCGTGTTACATGCATTGCATTTTGTCACACGTTTATTGCATTTCTGTCTTGCATCGTTCTTTTCTTTATTTTCTTTATATATACAAAAATCCAAAAAAATTAAAAAATTCAAAAATTCCAAAAAAATGCACGTTTATTTTAGCATATAGGTCGAGTCGGAACGATAGTATTTCAAGGATGATTTTGCTTTCTTACATGTTTTGCTTTTACCTTGCCTTGTCAACTTGTTTTAGTATGAAAGTCTTTTGCATATCTACGAGTTTTTGTCAACTTGCATATCTTGAGACTTGACTTGTACCTTGGCAACCTACTATACATTCTAAGGTTTAGAGCTTATTTCCTGGTTTCATTCTTAAACCAGTTGTCTAGGATGTGAGTAGTACTCCCCTTGGAACATGTTACATCAATATGCATAAACATGAACTT
This sequence comes from Silene conica, assembly GCA_029255685.2. Lineage (NCBI taxonomy): Eukaryota > Viridiplantae > Streptophyta > Magnoliopsida > Caryophyllales > Caryophyllaceae > Silene > Silene conica. The sequence goes on along the minus strand of CM055314.2, from coordinate 48,775,745 downwards.
GAATTGCTATATACTTGTTTTACTATCTCGTTTTGTGAGTCTTGGTACGTGCGTTTGGGATCCCCTTTCTCTTATTTACCCATAAGCCTTACATAGCCAAAATTGCCTTTTTATTCCCCCAAAACTACATCCCATACTTAGCCTACCTTTCCAAGCTAGTATCTGTGGTCTTTGGTTTATTTTTTTGAGGCATCTTGGTTTGTATGCTATCATGAGCAAAAAGAAAGAAAGAAAGAAAAGAAAAGAAAAAGAACAAGAAAAATTCAGAAAAAGAAAGAAAGAAAGAAAAAAAAAAAAAAAAAAAAAAAGAAAAACGAAAAAAAAATCCGGAAAATACAGACGACAGTCGACCGACCAGTTTCTTGGGTCGGCCGACCAATTGGCACCATCAGAAAAAAAAAAATTTCGTTCCAAAAAAATCCCTTTCTTTTATATGTTATCACTCCCGTGCTTCATTCAAAAATATTTGGGAGTCCTTTCTTATATTTAATGTGAGAGTTGTGCTACAAAAAGAGCACTTTCTTAATGTCAAAAAGTCGTGAAATATGTTATTGGGAATCGGTTTTACTAGCTTGGCTACTAACCCCGCAAACCCAAAAACATCTTAACCACCTTTACCTTTTACCTCACATATCTTTCATTACCTCAATTGCATGTATCTGGGTCACTTAATAAGATTGTTATACAAAGTTGTAGAATTCTTGTTCATGTTAGGTTGCAGGCATGTTTCCATGGGTCGCAGTTAGGTGAGTGTCTCTACAAAATTACTTCTTTCTATCTTTTACATATACTCACCCTTTGCTTCATGAGTGTCTCGAGCGTACCGCGAGAGTCCATGGTATAAAGTCTCTATAGTCTTAATGTTTTCAAGTCTGACAACCCTATAACTCGTTTGCATGATTTGAATATTATCTCATTTTGTTCTTGGCATTGGTATAGGCTAACATGTAAATTTCGCTCTGAGATTGAAATCGTTCCATTAGTTAAGATCGAGTTTATTTCTTGCTTGAGGGCAAGCAAGGGTTTGGTTTGGGGAATTTGATACGTGTCTATTTTATGATGTTTTACATCTATTTTTACACGTATTTGGTCGCTCATTTACTATGTTTTGGCCTTTATTTCCCACAAATTGTGTACTTTCGCATTTTTATGCACTTTTGCAGATTTATGCGGAAAAGAGACGATTTAGCACCAGATTCGTATCCTCAAGTCTTTTGCTTAATTAAGGAATAAATGGAAAGTCAACTGGAGTCAAAATCAAGTACCAAGAGTCAAAACAGAAGAAATCCGAAGACTCCCCAGAGGAAGCGGTCGACCGACCACCCAAACGGGTCGGCCGACCAGGCCTGATTTTCATGAAGCCCAATTTCCAAGAAAGGCCGGAAATAAAAGAGGTCCAACAAGAAGTGGTCGACCGACCAGTTATACGGGTCGGCCGACCAGATTAAAGCCCATACGATTTCTTTTCTTTTTCGGAAATAAAGTAGAATTAGAATTTTAAGGAAACTCTTAGTTTTCACCCTATATAAGCCAATCTTGTGATTAGGGTTTGGCATCTTGGATTATTTAGATCTTTCATCTATAAAATCTTTTAGTATCAAGTCTTTATCATATTGTTTTTTATTCAAGCTTTAGTTTTGTAATCTTTCAATAGTTCCCAAGTATTCAATAAAGTTAATTCCGTTCTGCCTTAATTCCAATTGTGGTAATTCCTCTTTGATCTAGTTTTATTATTGTTCCTATTGCTTTTATTACAATTGTTAAGTTAGAATCCCAAGCCTTATTGAATCTTGCATGTTTAGTTTATTTACTATGTTCTCTTTGTTTATTCCCAATTTTATATTCGTCTTAACAGTCATGAGTAGCTAATTTTCATATGTTAGGATGTAGGGGATAATATACATAGGTGAATAAAATCCGAAAAACCCGACCTGTAGCAGGACCCCGGTCGGCCGACTGGAATAGTCGGTCGGTCGACCGAGGCCGTGGTCGGCCGACTGGAGTAGCCGGTCGGTCGACCACTCGCGTCTGTTTTCTTATTTCGTCTTTTCTTATAAATTATAATATCCTGCAATGAGACCAATAGGAGACTTGTAGGATGTTAGTAATGACCTACCCAAGATTGAAAGATACGGGAAGGGCATTGGTTTACACTTTAAGACGGATAGGTTACTCAAGGCTGAAAGGTATGTAACCTGGGATTTAGGAATCACCCTTATTGTTGACACCCAATAATTGTGAGACCTAGGAACTAATAGCATAGGCCGAAAGGAGCTATTAGGTAGCATAGACCTAAAAAGATATGTTACACCCCCTTACGCGACTGCAATACATGTTGACCTTAGGATTTATTTTGCCTTAGCTAATTATTACCCGAACATCCTAGCATCCTCTTTTATTATATTTTATTCTCATCTTTTAATTCTTGTTTTATTTTAATCTTTTCTTTAGATATAGTAATCAACCAATCAACCCCCAAATTTGTTACCTTTAAACATTAACATTAAGACAATAAACATTCCCCACCTCCTTGTCGTTCGACCCTGACTTTCACTATCTAATTGTTTAAGTTACGAATATAAATTTATCTTTGGTACCCTCAACGACGGGCATCATGGGCCACATCAAAACAATAACAAGGCCGGTTAGGAGAATGTTTGGGCCAGGTAAGATTAGGAAATCCGAAGAAACAAAAGAGGATAAGCTTCGGATTCCTTAATGGGCTAGGTAATCAAATTGGGCCACAATAGAGAAGTGTTTATAAGTCCACCTGACTTAGAGCAAAAGCAACAACAACACAACCGTAATCCAACAAGAACAGGGACGGATACGGATCATCAAGAGCGAGAGCTTGAACCCGGATTCTTGGCATAAGGATTGACGTAGTCGGGTCGGGTACGGAATTCGAGGGTCTCCAATCTATCGAGGCAACTAGTCACGTTCCTTCCTTGAGCATTGAGTGCGATTTCAAAGTTAAGTACCTTGAGCGAGAGTGCCTTGACGGCCTCAAGTGCTTTAGAAGCATCCTCTCGCAACAACCCATGATCTCGTACGATAGCTCCTCCTTGAGATGTTAAGAAAGAAAGACGATCACTCATGGCTAACAATTCCGAGCATACCACCGAAACCTCTGACCCAATCTTCACCAAATGTTTATCAACCTTCTCCATCCACTCCTTTACCTCATCCTCAAACCCACGACTCCTCTTCTTACAGCTACCCCCAGCCTCATCCTTCTCCTTTTTAATTTCACAGAGACCAAGTATTTTGTCCATCTTGGCTTCAAGACCCGCAAAAGATGGTGAGGGATTCGGAGTTGGTTCGTTTTTACCAAACGCAAGATCAACTCCGTCAAAGCAAATTCCCATTAATTTCAAAAATCGATCACTCATAACATCTTTTGGCTTAATTCCGAAACTAGCATCATCAACAACACCCTTTTTAAGCAACAATTCAGATATCCACATTCCATATGGAATGTCGATGGTGGAGCAAAACTTCTCCTTAACAACCACACTAGAAACTTGACAGATTTTGTTACACATTAGGGATGCTAAATCAACTTTTTGGCCCTCCAACCAACTGTACAACACGACTGCTTCAACACTAGCGAGTTTGTCCCTACCATCTCTCCGAGGGAGCACGGTGTTCCACAAGAAGTTTAAGAAGAACTTTAGCTTGGGATTAAAAGAAACAGTAAGGAGAGGTGAAACCTCAGTGGCATCATCATCGAAATACTTCTTGATTTTTAGTTTTTGATCTTTAGAGACAACACTCCACTCTAATTTCGGGTCAAGATTTAACCCTTCTTCATCAAGCTTGAAAATTTCACAAACATCCGACATACTCACAACAACATCTCGTCCATTTACGACACCCATAATACCATTATCACACCTTTTAATCGAAGCAAGAAATTGAACCATCTCAATAGGGAAAATCAACCCAGAAAAACTACTAATGTACTCCCATCCCTGATATTTTAAGAAATCTTTAAAGAATCCTAAAGACTTCAAATTTTCGACCCATGACCGTGAGTAATAACGACCCGCATGTATAGCATAAGGGAGAACACGTTCGATTAACATACCTTCGTTTTTGGTCATTCGAACTCTTTCAAGACCCTCCCTAGTAGCTTCAATAGAATACTCGGAAAACAGAGGGCGCGGGTTTCGAGATGTAAAACCCATTTCATGCATGTCATCGGAGACGGAAGGAGATGAGCGGTTGAGTTTTCGTCGTTTGCCTTTGTCAGATGGTGGTGCGGAGGTGGCTATGGGTGTTGGAGACGGTGGGGGTGACGGAGTTGGTGAAGGAGGTGAAGGCTTCTTTTGATGAGAGCGGGTTGCACGAGATGGAGGCATGGTGGTTGAGGTGAGACACGGTGGTTGTAAAGACGAGAAGTGGTGAATTTTTGGTACGGTTTTAATGGAGTTTTGGAGGTTTGAGTTTTAATGGGCTTTGGTAATAAAAGTGAGTAAAGTTTGTGGGTTTGGTAATAATGGAGGACGGTTAAGGTAAGATGAGGGAGATGGGGTAATAATGTGGGAGTTGGGGTAAGTCAAAGTCTAGGAGTAGTAGGGGGGGCACGTGTCAGGTGAGAGTGGGGTTTGGTTTGGGTATAAACGTGGCAAAGGGGGGACCATTATACACATTTTGTGTGTTTTAATTTTGAGGTACATCTTTTTGTTTTTATAATATTTGGATATTATTATTTTGTATATATATTGTGATATGTATGTTTGAGTTAATTTTTAATATGTGACGTAATATAATTTTGAGATCGGTTGTGCACACATTCATATGTAAATTATATAATATAACTATAATCACAAAATTTATCACCGAATATATACATACACATGCAGCGGAGTATACGGACACAGTCATATAATCTCATCTAAACCATAGTCAAACATTGGGTTATTTTTGCTTTTAAGATTTGATTAGGTGCCACCGATTAAACCAATTTCCAATCGCAAAGTCTCAAAGCGTTCTCTAGCCAATGGTTTAGTGAAGATATCTGCCCACTGTTTTTCCGTACTACAAAATTCCAATTTTATATTTTTCTTTTCAACATGGTCTCTTAGAAAGTGGTGTCTAATTTCAATATGTTTGGTCCTCGAGTGCTGGGCTGGGTTTTTAGATATAATTATAGCACTCGTATTATCACATAATATAGGCACACATCCAACATCAACACCATAATCATGTAACTGTTGCTTTAACCATAAAAGTTGAGAACATACCAGTGCGGCTGCAATATATTCTGCTTCAGCAGTTGAGAGAGCGACAGAATTTTGTTTCTTGGATCCCCAAGATATAATACAAGGACCTACAAAGGTAGCAAGTCCGGAGGTACTTTTTCTGTCTAAAAAACTGTTGGGAAATATGTCCTCAACAATAAGTGCGATCACGTAATTAAATCTCATAACGAGAATACGCAAGGGATGATACGAATTATTAGTCAACTGACCAACATTAATCGGTAATGATTGGCTAGCTAGAGTTTGACATTACTGTCGTATGACGGTGGTGGTCATTTGATCCCTTTAGGTCACACCTTTAGGACAATTCCCTTAATTGATAAAGTGATCAAATGTATGATGATACGATTTGATCATATTCCTTAAACTCGTATATCGAGAAATTAGAGGTTAAATCTTAATGTAAGATTTATGTTTAAAATTGAAACGTGTCAATTGTTAAACATTAAACGATATTTTAAGATATCGTAATTAGAATGAATTGGGTTGAAATTAATACAAAGGTTGTAAATCGTATTGACGATAAATGATCATTTTACATTAGTAATTTCGAATTACTTATTAATTGAATAAATATGATTTATTTAATTATGAATAATATTTATGGGATAAATATTTATATGCTTCAAATGTACTAAAGTATTTTATATCTTAATGACATATAAGATGTCACACTTTATACAATTGTACATTTGACAAATTGTAAAATGAAGTCCATATTATGGACTATATGGCACGGCTAAGTAGTGATGGTGGTGTGGTTAATTGGTGTGTTAATTACTCTTAATCATATGTTAGACATATGCCTTGAGAACACTAACCTAGTAACCACCCTAGTGTCTTGAGAATGCAACTTGTTCCCTCTTTGACACTCCCTATGGCCGGCTCCCCTTCACCCCATGTTGCATGCTTAAGCTAATTAAATGGTCTTAATTCATATGAGCATGCTTAGGGTAGATGTATAAATATAATACATCATATTCATTCTATTCTCTTCTTAACCTAGCCGAAAATTCACCAAGTAAGAAGAGAAATTTCCTACCTCTAAAATACTTATTATAAGATAATAAAAATTATACTAAGAGTAGTATTCAAATATTATTCTAATAAGTGAGATTAGAATAAGTTTAAGGAAGAATCGATTCTTAGTCTAGCACAACAAAGATTCGGTTTTAAGGGGTTGTCTTGGTGCATCTTTAAAGGAGGTATTCTAATTTGGGTACTTTGGAGGATCATCCTTGCCAAGCTTGGACCGTGTGTAAGGGCTCGATTTCTCCCTATTCCGCATATTTTAGCATGCATAAGATCTTATAAACAAGTTTATAAATATGTTAATTAAAAGTTAATTAAAGGTTTTGTTAGTATGACTAAATTAGTTTATGAGCAACTAGTTAAACCTAACAATTGGTATCAGAGCAATAGGTTGTTTGCATGCTTTCCGTTTTCGTTTTTACGGAGTTATTAGGATAACAAAATAAAACTTGATAATTTTCGTTTTGATATATGATATGCACGAAATTAATTTAGCATGATACCTACTGTTTTCTAATATGATTTAGAATATTTGGAATAATTTTTGCATGAATATTGATTATTGGTATGTAATATCTCGGTTTTAATATGTTTTTAATGGTTAAAAATGTTTATTTTGGGAAAAATAGTTAAAATACGCTTCTGGCCGAGATTTTTCAGTATGATATCACATGTATTTTCTATAATATGAATATGAATTTTCGTAAATTATGGACCTTTAAATCGTGTGATATGAATTTTAATGGTTAAAATGCAATAAGATGAATAAAAATGGGTTAAAATAGTTATATTATGAATTTGACTATAAAAATTTATGAGGATGTCACATGCAATATTTAAAATTTATGTTGAATTTTCCAGAAATTTATCTCAAATATTGCAATATTATAGATTTTTAATGTAAAAATCGGGTAATTAGTGACATAATTTCGACTTTAATAGTTTAAGTTGGAATTTGGCCATAAAAATTTAACACGATGTCATATATATTATTTCCAGCATGTATAAAATTTTCGAGAATTTTATCTTATTTTATGCTTGAGAAATAATTTTAAAGGTTAAAATCGTACGATATATGACGTAAATCGTTAAAAATTTGCAAATGTTGTTAAAAATGGCCGAATATGTAACCCATATTAGTCATATGTGATATGTTCATCATGAAAATATTCTTGGGAGCCAAAAGTTTCAGATTTGATTTGATTTGATTTAATTTTGTTTTGTTAAAAGTAGCATTTAAAATTAAATAAAAAGAGGCATGTTTTAAAATTTCGGCTATGGGGCAATGTGCCATTTAATTTTCTGTCCATCTTGTGTTCTTAAAATGTTTTGGAAGGTATAAAAATATTATTAGTATTTAATTTGCATTTATGAAGTTAATTATTGAATTTTCCGACTTAAATTGCTCGTTTTACGTATTATTTTCGAAATAATAATAAAACCGTGTAAAATACTAATATTTTAACTTTCTGAAAATTTTAAGAACATTCTGGATTTTTCAAAATTTGAATTTTGAATTTTCGAAATTTTAATGACTCTTTTGATTTTTATATTATTTTTTTCCCGAAAAACCGAGTAATACGGATCAATATTAAAATATATTAAGTTAATTCATGTTCAAAGTTTGAGTAAGACTAAATTTTGAATCCTATAAGAGTTGGGATGATTAACTTAAGAATGAAAACCGTTTCATTTATATGCATAGTGTTGTTAAACGTTAAAACACGCGATTCCATAAACCGAGGTTTGCGATAACTATTTAAATAAGTGTTTTAAATAGGACGATTTGGCTTAGGATTTGCATGTTAATTCATATTTATATAAGCATTGCATATTTATATTATGAATGTCATGATTTATTTTTACGTAATTTTGGGAATTATGTAATTTACTTAGTATGGCCTAGTTTTTAAATCGGTATTTCCCGTAATGTAAGGGGTTACCGATTCGGTTGTAATTTTGTGATCTCGTATCACCCAATTGTAATTTATTTCTATTTTATAATGTATAAAGTAGACTAGAAAAGTTGTAATATTTGTAAAATCCGGAGTTCCTTGAAGACGGTGCCATTCGGAAAGGAGTTCCGATCAAGACGGTGTTTACCTCGAAGTGCGTGCCGCGTGAAGTTCAAGGGACCAAAGGAGTTGGTTTCCGAATTTGTACTTTTATTATTTCTTTTCTAGGAAAGGCCATACTAGGGCTTATTTATGCTTTTATTTTTGCTTTTTATATGTTTGCATGCATAGCCAAATCGTCATACATCGTATCATGCATGTTTCGACCTAGTCGACCTAGTCTTTTATTTTATCGATAATTCACCGACTTAGTTCACTTAAACGGAGATAGATAATAATTTGACTAGATCTCTTACATATAAATATTGAGACTTAGCCTTACCAAAGAGTACGGACCCATGAATCCCTTCTTCACAAGAACGTAGGCTCGGCTACACCGGGGTACTAAAATTGTCACGTTGGGTAAGTGGGGTAATAAGATTACACCTTGAAATTTGGTTGATCTCAACGAAAGTATTCGTAACCGTAGTTGCAATAAGTTCGGGCTAAAGATAATTTTAAGAAAATTGTCGACCGAGAGTTCTAAGAGTAGAACCGATTAAAGAGTTAATCCACCAAATTATACCGATACGGGTTGAATCGGCTACACCGTACCCGGATTAGTATGGGTTTGGGTCTCGGGATTGTTTACTTAATTGGGTAAGAGATCATTAAGTAAATATATATAACTAAACTTAAAGTTTTTAGTTTAAATTATGAATTTAAAAATGATGTTGTTTTTCCTTTTATTATTGTAGTTTAATTTTCGACATCATCAAATGGCAACCAACGCTCCACCTCTCACTAACGTATCATGGCTTCGATCCTTTATGGATCGTTGCAAACTCGATAAGCATGGTTCCAATTTTAAGGATTGGGATGCACAATTGCTTTTGGCCGCTCAAGGTGACGATAAGAGTCGTTACCTATCCGAAGCCGCTCCTCCCGCTCCAACCGCTCGTTCCGCGGTCGGAACTCGTGAGGCCTATGAAGCCTACATGAAAGAGTCCTCCGCTCTTAAAAATGTGCTCATCTTCTCCATGGAGCCGGATCTCCAAAGGAGTATGATTAAGTTGACCACATCGTATGAGATATACACCAAGCTTGCGACCATGTTTTCGCAAACTCCAAGGGTGATTCAATATGAGGCGGCTTCCGCCTTCTTTGACATAACTTTCAAGGAAGGGCAAAAGATAAGCCCTCATGTGCTCAAACTAGTTGAGCTCGCGGAGACTCTAAAAGCTCAAGATGTTGATGTTCCCGACTCTCTTATCATTGACCGAGTTCTTCACTCGCTCAATAAGGTTAAGGCGTATGCTCAATTCCGGGTGAATTTCAATATGCGAAACCAAGAGACCTCGTTAGACGAGTTGCATAAGATGCTAGTCCAAGCCGAAAGGGACATGGGACTTCATGAAAGTTCCACCAAGGATGTTTTAAACATCGAAAAGAAAGGGAAAACGAGCTTAAAGAGGAATGCCTCGAAAGGCAAGGGCAAGAAAACGTTCAAGCCCAAAGCGACCAAAGAAAAGACCTTTTCGAAAGGCGCTTCCACCTCGTCTTCAAAAGAGCAAGACAAGTGCCATTATTGCACGAGGATCGGTCATTGGAAGCGAAATTGCCCCAAATACTTAAGTGATCTCAAAAATGGGAAGGCAACCGACGTAGGAAATAATTCTCGTTTACTTTCATGTTCTTTTGTTAACTTTTGTATGGCGATACAAGTTGTTGACTATCACCCCTTTTCAAATTGTTTTGAAGGGGCATCTTATAAAGATAAGGGCAAGGAAAAGGAAGCATAAAGTTCCTTACTTGGATGGCTATGGTAGCATCCAAATTGATCGAAGACTTGAAGAGCTAGCCTCTAATTTTCATATCGTCTTCTATCATATTTTGCATTTTATTTATGGAACAATTTATTTTCTTGTAAGACAAGGATTAAAATCCTAAGACAATGGTTGTAGTTTTGGATATTGGTGACTTGGTTTTCAACCCGAGTCACTACTTTTGTTCTTAATCAATGTTTTGATTTCTCAAATAAATTGCATACCTTGTTTAAACATGAATAATAGTGATTTTATCACGCAACAAACTATTGATACGATCAATATCATATAATCAAAGAGTGATTAAAACGGAGAACTACACCCCATGAGATAGATTCAATCAAAATGAGACTATATCAGTTCATTATAAGATTTTCATTTTAAGTGAAAATGAGAATGTATTCATTACACCTATCAAACTTCAAACATTCAGATACATTGGTTAATCGAAATAGCTATCCTTAAACGAATAAAGGTTATTGTTAGAAGGATAGAGTGGGAGAAAATATTTCGCTCGCAAACCAATGATGAAAATAAAGGAAGGATCTTAGAGAAGATTCTTACTTGGGAGTCTTAAGAAGAGCCCTAAATGATTTGAAGAAACTACGAGAGGACACTGAAGAAACTACGGGAGGACACTCGAAGAAAGGTTCTTTGTGTTCATTGTTTCATAGAGAGGAAACTTGAAACCCCGTATGAAATCATCGGTAGGAAAACGGTTCCTATGTAGTTATAAAGAAATTATCATGTCATTTTCGTCTCGAGGAAACGAAGACATTATAAGAAGGTAATGATTGATTGAATGGAAACAGATCACTATAGAGATAGTGATAGTGATAATGATTCAAGTAATAGTTTAACATGCGAGAAATGAAAGGTTCATTTAAGATATCGAGAGATATTGATTTTAGTGGGAGCGATTTTCATTAAAAGAATTAAGCCTACCATTTAGAGAGAATGGGTGATTCTTTAAGGTGTAAAGAATAAGAGGTTTTCAATTCTAGATGATCGAATACTTTATATCATAAGATGATGGAGCTTACGGGAAGGTTTATTATATGGATAATAAAAGGTCGCCCACTAGAAGATAGAATGGTTGGATACATTATTCATAACGATGAATGAAACCATTATCAAATAGCCAAGATGTTTGAAAATTGTAAGAGTGATGAAATCACTAATAAACTGCAATATAGATTTCAGTACATAAGTGACTATGGAGAGTGATTTTTAATCCCTCCAGTATATCGATACGTCAGAAGTTATAAGATAACAGTGGGAGCTTTCCTCAGGAAAGGAAACTCAAAACCTAGAAAGAGTTCTAGAAATGTACTCAAATAGAATCATATTATACGGGATAATATGAGAATAAAGGAGACCAAAAGTTGTAAGTTTTGCTATCATAAATAAAGGTTATTTGCAGGACACTAATACAAATAAATGATTGTGCATCAAAATGCAATGTAATAGTGTTGACTATTGTTGCATGACAACATCATTTGAGTTATGATTAACTCAAAATGAAAGATACTTTGTCAGAATCCAAATGGGTTGTATGAGACAATATTGAACCCCATAAGTGAACTGGATTGACTTAGTACGGTCCCTAGCCGCTTATATGAGGTGACGTCTCAAAGCGACTAGAGTGTGAGGCGATTGATGGCAAGTTCAAGTGCCATAGAGTCATATGTGATGACTAGTCGATCACATAGGCAGACTGTAAGAGACACTCTGTCGGGCAATGTGACCGCTTATAGAGTTCTGGAAATTTTATAGCCGGGTCGTGGCGAGAGCTGCTATAGTATTCTTGTGAGTCAATTCTTAGACTAAAGACTACTCTCCCAAGATGGTACAGTTTAGGCATAACTTTGATCCATTCTCTACGACTTTTCGTAACTGGAGTCAAATGGGATTGTTTTGGGTTGTGACTGACTGTGACTAGTTGAAGGAAGTAGTGCGATAGAAATTGTCCACCCCTTGTCAGGGTTGTTCAAATCTCCGGGCCACTCGAGGAGAAGTTAACTGGAAATGCGTGGCCACGCTCGGAAGGTATCTATGGTAGATGATTCCGGTCAAACAGTTATTCTCCAGATCGAGGAAACCACTCATGATATTATCGAATGCAAGTACGACCTTAGAGAGACATCTTGCATTGAGTGGGAGATTGTAATAGGACAAGAGAATTGGTGACGCACACTTGTCGAGGACAAGTGGGAGATTGTTGGGAAATATGTCCTCAACAATAAGTGCGATCACGTAATTAAATCTCATAACGAGAATACGCAAGGGATGATACGAATTATTAGTCAACTGACCAACATTAATCGGTAATGATTGGCTAGCTAGAGTTTGACATTACTGTCGTATGACGGTGGTGGTCAGTTGATCCCTTTAGGTCACACCTTTAGGACAATTCCCTTAATTGATAAAGTGATCAAATGTATGATGATACGATTTGATCATATTCCTTAAACTCGTATATCGAGAAATTAGAGGTTAAATCTTAATGTAAGATTTATGTTTAAAATTGAAACGTGTCAATTGTTAAACATTAAACGATATTTTAAGATATCGTAATTAGAATGAATTGGGTTGAAATTAATACAAAGGTTGTAAATCGTATTGACGATAAATGATCATTTTACATTAGTAATTTCGAATTACTTATTAATTGAATAAATATGATTTATTTAATTATGAATAATATTTATGGGATAAATATTTATATGCTTCAAATGTACTAAAGTATTTTATATCTTAATGACATATAAGATGTCACACTTTATACAATTGTACATTTGACAAATTGTAAAATGAAGTCCATATTATGGACTATATGGCACGGCTAAGTAGTGATGGTGGTGTGGTTAATTGGTGTGTTAATTACTCTTAATCATATGTTAGACATATGCCTTGAGAACACTAACCTAGTAACCACCCTAGTGTCTTGAGAATGCAACTTGTTCCCTCTTTGACACTCCCTATGGCCGGCTCCCCTTCACCCCATGTTGCATGCTTAAGCTAATTAAATGGTCTTAATTCATATGAGCATGATTAGGGTAGATGTATAAATATAATACATCATATTCATTCTATTCTCTTCTTAACCTAGCCGAAAATTCACCAAGTAAGAAGAGAAATTTCCTACCTCTAAAATACTTATTATAAGATAATAAAAATTATACTAAGAGTAGTATTCAAATATTATTCTAATAAGTGAGATTAGAATAAGTTTAAGGAAGAATCGATTCTTAGTCTAGCACAACAAAGATTCGGTTTTAAGGGGTTGTCTTGGTGCATCTTTAAAGGAGGTATTCTAATTTGGGTACTTTGGAGGATCATCCTTGCCAAGCTTGGACCGTGTGTAAGGGCTCGATTTCTCCCTATTCCGCATATTTTAGCATGCATAAGATCTTATAAACAAGTTTATAAATATGTTAATTAAAAGTTAATTAAAGGTTTTGTTAGTATGACTAAATTAGTTTATGAGCAACTAGTTAAACCTAACAAGAACATCCTGCATAATCCGCATCTGAATATCCTACTAAGTTAAAGTTACAGTCCATAGGATACCATAGATATAATTTAGAGGTTCCGATTAGGTATCTTAATATTCTTTTAACTGCAATCATGTGTGATTCTTTTGGTGCAGATTGGAATCTCGCACAAACACAGACACTAAACATTATATCTGGACGACTTGCTGTAAGATAAAGAAGTGAGCCAATCATACCTCTGTAAGTCGTTTCATCTACAGACTTACCATCTTCGTCTTTGGTTAACTTCTTATCTGTAACCATTGGAGTAGGCATTGCATGAGAGGTTTCCATTCCAAATTTCTTTAGTAACTCTTTGACATATTTTTGTTGATGAACCTTGATTCCTTCTTCAGTTTGTTGTATTTGAAGTCCAAGGAAGAACTTTAGTTCTCCCATCATACTCATCTCGAACTCAGAGGTCATCAACTCAGAGAAGTACTTGCACAACCTTTTATTAGTTGATCCAAAAATAATATCGTCAACATAGATCTGAACAACTAGTAGATCTGAGTTTTCAATTTTAAGAAATAAGGTTTTATCTACAGATCCTCTCTTGAATCCACTCTCCAATAGGAACTTTGATAATCTGTCGTACCATGCCCTAGGTGCTTGTTTCAGGCCATAGAGAGCTTTGTCCAATTTGAATACATGATCCTTGAGTTTGCTGTCAGGAAATCCAGGAGGTTGTTCAACAAATACTTCCTCTTGGAGATAGCCATTAAGGAATGTAGTCTTAAAGTCCATCTGAAAAAGCTTCATTCCCTTATGTGCTGCAAATGCAATGAGTAGTCTTATTGCCTCAAGACGAGCAACAGGAGCAAAGGTTTCGTCATAATCGATCCCTTCCTGTTGGTTGTATCCTTGAACCACTAATCTGGCCTTGTTTCGCACAATGACTCCAGTGTCATCCAATTTGTTTCTGAATACCCATCTAGTTCCAATGACAGTTATGTCCTTAGGTCGAGGAACAAGATGCCAAACTTTGTTTCTTTCAAATTGCTGGAGTTCTTCTTGCATGGCAACTATCCAGTCTGGTTCTGCGAGAGCTTCCTTGATATTTGAAGGTTCAATGGTGGAGAGAAAGGAGTAGAATGAGCAAAAGTTATTTAAGCTCCTTCGAGTCTGAACTCCATCTGTCAGGCTTCCTATGACATTGTCCAAAGGGTGAGAGCCTTTGTATCTCCAATTCCTTGATTGATCATTTGCATTCCCTGAACTTGACTCGGGATCTTGACTTGTTCCCCCTGAATCCAAACCTGGGTTTATAGTAGGGTCAGGTATAACTCTGGCCTCTTCCCTTTGGTTTTGATTCAAAGTTACAGCTTCATTAGCTGTAACTCTGGGTTCCAAGTCATTGGTTTGAGAGTTATCTACAGTATCATCAGCTGTAGTTTCATCTCTCGCACCATTTTCTCCCAAGTTGAGTTCATCATGAGTTCCTTGAGGTTCTCCTTCTTCAATTTCCATTTCAGGAGGATCTTCTTTTGATAGTCTGAAATCAGGTTCGTCTAGGTTTTCCTCTATATCCTGTAATGGCTTATCGAAGACATTATTCTCATCAAAGATAACATGAATACTTTCCTCTATGCATAAAGTACGTTTGTTAAAAACTTTGTAGGCTTTACTATGATCTGAATATCCTATAAAGATTGCTTCATCACTTCTAGGGTCGAATTTGCTTAATCTGTTTTTACCATTGTTGTGAACAAAGCATTTACTACCAAAGCATCTTAAATGAGATATGTTTGGTTTACGACCACGAAGAAGTTCATAAGGAGTCTTTTTAAGGATAGGTCTAATCATAGCACGGTTATGAATATAGCAAGCTGTACTAATAGCCTCAGCCCAAAAGTTTCTAGGTAGACCACTACAAAGAAGCATTGTTCTAGCCATGTCTTCTAGGGTTCTGTTCATTCGTTCTACGACTTCATTTTGTTGTGGGGTTCTAGGGGCCGAGAAGTTATGACCAACACCATTGGTTTTACAGAACTCAATAAAAGCATGATTGTCGAACTCAGTTCCATGGTCAGTACGGATTGTTACTAGGTTTGATTTATATTTGTTTTGGACAAGTTTCATGAGACTAACAAATTCATCGAAAGTTTCGTCTTTGGAGTGAAGAAAGATTGGCCAAACAAATCTAGAGTAATCATCAACTAGAACGAAAACGTACCTGGAACCACCTCTGCTTCTTACCTTCATAGGTCCACATAGATCCATGTGTACTAGTTCAAGAGCTTGTTCTGTGCTTACCACTCTTTTTGGCTTAAAGGATGATCTGACGTGTTTACATCGTGCACATGTGTCACACATCTTTTCTTGATCAAATTTGATCTTTGGAAGACCTTCGACCAAGTCCCATCTTTTCAGCTTACTTAGAATAGGTGAGCTTATATGACTAAATCTCTTGTGCCATAGACATGGATCATCTAACGTAACTTTCATGCATGATAGAGAATCAGTAGGTACAGCATTTAAATCAATCATATAAACATTTTTCATCCTGTGACCTTCAAGTATTACTTTACTGGTGCCTTCTAAAATTATACGACATATATCAGAATGAAAAACCACTTTGTTTCCTTTGTCACATAATTGAGATATACTAATAAGATTATGTTTGAGACCACTTACAAGGTATACATCTTTTATAGCATGAGAGGATGAAATACCTATCTTACCAATTCCGATGATCTTTCCCTTTTTGTTATCACCAAATGTGACTTTACCTCCGTCAAAAGGTTTTAGGGTTTGGAATAGGTTTACGTCGCCTGTCATATGTCTTGAGCATCCACTGTCGAGATACCATAGGTTATTTTCCTTGGCGACAAAATGCACAAATAATTTTAAAGACAGGATTTAGGTATCCAAGCATACTTGGGTCCTTTGTTGTTAGTAATCACAAATACATCTTCCTTTTTAACCCAGACTTGTCTTACATAGGTCTTTCTATATCGGTAGTGGTTGGGTTTTGATGTTCTTGTGTAGGTTTTAGTTTGGACTCTTGGTGACCATTTTTTGTGTGATGTTTGAGGAGTCTGTTTGGTTCTGTTTTTCTTTTCTTCGTAGTCAAATGTCATGTCATAGAACCATCTGTGGTCAATGTTTCTTTCCTCAGTTTTGTCACCATCACTATCAGAGACAGAATTAGTGTCGCTTGGAATTCCTAAGGATTTAACAAACTTAACTCCGGTTTTAAAATCTTGTGCGTGTTTCACACAGTTTTCTCGGAGGTGTCCAGTATGGCCACAATAAGTGCATATTAAATACTCAGGAAGGTCGGCATATTTTCTTCTTCTAAAGTCTTTATCTGTTGGACTTTGTTTACACTTTGAGTGATCCCTTCTTCCATAACATTCGTGACCTAAACCCATCTTCATGTTGTTGTCGGATTGTTCAGTTAGGAAGTTTAGAACGTTAGTGCTTCCTTCCCACTTATCGTGAACTTTCCGAGCATGAAGAAGGAGGTCTTTCAAGGAGTCTATTTCTTTCTTACATTCACTATGGTCAGTGTTGCTAGACTCTTTTAGGTTTTGAATGTCTTTATGGAAGTCAGACACAATTTTGTCATGTTCTTTCTTGATTTTAGATATACTGAATTCTAGATCCATGATTTTGCTTTCGAGAATCTCAACTTCTTCTTGATGAGTCTCATCTTCGACCATAGTCGAAGATTCTGACTTAAGCCGTTCATTAACCTTTCTTAATTCTGAAGTTATAGCTTCATTAGCTATAACTTTAGATTGAAGCTCTTTAATGTTGAGTTTTAGTTTTGAGGTTATAGCTTCATTAGCTATAACTTTAGACTCAAGAACCTTTTTCTCAGACATAACTGTTTCCAACTTAGCATTTGCTTCAATGCTTATTTTGGATTTCAGTTTCTTAGCTTTGGCTTTCAGAAGTTGATTTTCCTCAGCAATATCGAGGATCTGCTCTTTCAAGTCATCTAACTCAAGATTTTGTTCATGACATTGGTCTAGGGTTTTCTCAAAATATTTAATTAGCATAGCCTTAGATAAGTTTTTAACTTGACTTTTGAGTTGAAGAAAATTTACCTCTTCGTCGTCGTCGTCTGAGTCTGATTCTCCAAGGAGACACATATTCGATGCGTCATCTTCATCATTGTTGTTTGAGATTAGATCTAGGCTGACGTTGCTTAGGCATAGGTTTGCTACCTCTTCTTCTTCAGAGTCCTCGTCATCTTCAGTTTCTAATTCTCCCCAGCATGACGCAAGCATTACTTTCTTAAACTCTGTTTTGGTCTTTTCTCTTTTTGACTTGTCTTTGATTTTGTCCCAACTTGGACAATCTTTGATCATGTGGTCTTGTTGTCCGCACTTGAAACATCCTCTTTTGAAGAATATTTGTTTGGAGTCAGTTTTCTTTTTGTCGAACGTTTCGTTGTTAGAGTTTTTGTATCTACCTTTGAAAACTGCTTTCTTAAATCGTCTAGCGAATAAAACTGTTTCATCCTCAAGCTCTTCTTCGCTTACTTCGCTTGTGGAGGCTTGTAAAGCGACTCCCTTTCCTTTGGGATCATCGTCGTTTTTATTTAGTATGATCTCGTGAGCCATTAAGGATCCAATCAATTCTTGGTAAGTGATTTTAGATAAATCACGTGCTTCCTCTATGGTCGTGACCTTAGGTTGCCACTTTTTGGTGAGACTCCTAAGAATCTTACGAATGATATCCTCAGAATCGATCTTTTTGCCAAGGTTCCGCAGTTCATTAATAATACAAGAAAATCGTGCAGACATGCTATCAATAGATTCATTCTTTTCCATATTGAAAAGTTCATATCTTTGAACGAGCAAGTCTATACGATGTTTCCAGACTGCGGATGTTCCTTCATAAGCAAGTTCGAGACTATCCCATATTTCCTTAGCGGAACTACAGGATGAGAATCTATCGAATTCTGAGGTTATCATACCGTTCTGTAGGAGGCTCATGGCCTTAGAGTTTTTCTCTGCAATTTTGTTGTCACTTTCCACATAATCGCTTTCCATTTTTTCATAGGTTGTTCCATTGGCGGCGGCGACCAAGATCTTCTTTGGTCCAGTTTGGATGATCTTCCAACATTCCCAATCACAACCCTTGATGTAATGAGTCATCATATTTTTCCATAAACTATAGTTTTTGCCATCGAAGATGGGGCACTTGAGATGCTTGGAATCCATTGATGAAAGAGTATATAATATAGAATCAATAGAAGGATCAAAACTCACGCGGCTAGGCGATCAAGAGCACGAGGCTCTGATACCAATTGAAGAGTCTATTGATATAATATACTCAAGAAGGGGGGGGGGGGGTTGAATTGAGTATGCCTTCTTTTTAAATCTTCTTCGATGTGTGTATGGTTGTATGATGATCTTTGAGTAGAGCAAATAATAAAGAGAGACACAATATTTTTGAAGTGGTTCAGTCTCACACTCTGAGACCTACGTCCACTATTCTCGATTAATAAAATTAGTACCAACTCTGGATTACAATTTTATCAACCCTACTCGTGCGACTTTGATGTTAGTCACAACTCAATCTAGATACCGTTAAATATCTAGCTACGACAAATACCGTTAAATATTTGTCTTACAACGAGTACCGCTAAATACTCAATCTATCTTACGTGAATAAGATAAAGTCTTCAATGTTTTCTTGGTGTCACAATCTTGAATGAATAAGATCAATGCTTGAGCACTTGAATCTTGAATCGGATTTGACAATGAAAAGCTCGAACTTGAAGAATATGAACGACGGTTTTTCTCTCTTGATTTGCGTGTATATGTGTTGTGTATTTCGTATTGATTAATGTGTCATAGGTAGTCTATTTATATAGAATATGTATCTAGGTATTTCAAACCCTAGATGATTTAGGAATATTACTTAAACTAAAATACTAGTCTTTTAGTAATATTACCTTAAATCTAATCTTAATATATTTAGGAAATATTTAATAATATACTATATGTATTATATAAGGAATCAATTTCCTAATTCATATTTAGGAAAGATCTTTATATAATAAACAATTAGTATCCTTATTAAATTAACTTCCTAAACCATGTCAAAGATAATAAAATATATTACCATAATATAATCTTAGTTAGTTTAGGACATTAAATAAATACATAATATTTATTTAAATGAACCCTTACACGATTTATAGAAACGTGACATGTTACACGTTTTCCAAAAATCGAAACAAACCAAATCTTAGATTATATATTTTGACAATTAAAATCATATAAAAAATCTTTAGTTTATTTTAGTAATAAATAATTATCTCATAAGACAATTATTTATTTCTTATTTAACTAAAAGATATTTTATATAATCCTATTAAGATTAACAATTCCATATTTAAAATAGAATACCATTGAACCACTATTACTACACGACACATATTAGGAAACAAACGTTTCACTTTAAACACATATATATTCCCGATCATTTCTTCATGAAATAGAGTTATAGCTACGGGCTATAACTAGAATCAACCTTGTACTAAAGCTATAGTTGATGAATATAACTTTAGTTCATTATATGTGCTTGTGATCTTCTATCAATCTTCGACTTAGTCAATTCATTGACTAATATACTTGAATCTTTTACACTTGATAGATTAGATCTTGTCACTAATATTCTGTACACTTAGCACACGATTATACATACGAGTATATAATATATAAATAGCTAGGCTTGTCATTATCAAAACATAAACATATATATATTTGAATATATGGTTCAACAAGGTGGCTGTGTCGGTGGTTGTAGGTGGTGGTCAGAGTCGTGGGGAGAGGTTCGATGCTCTAGTGTCTCGGTCTCTGGTGGTTTGTTTTTATGAAGGCTGTTTGGGGGTGGTAACACCGTAGACGCAGGGGAGGTCGACACGGTGTTACCACAGTGGTTTATGGGTCAGTCGTCAGGGGTGGTTTTGGTGGTGGTCACAGGGGTTGTCGGTGGTGGTATAGTTGTCGAAAGGTTGTGTTTCAAGTCGGGTCAGGTAGTTAAGTGACGAACCAGGCCTGGTTTGGGCCCTGGTTCGTCGCGTCGGTGGGTGTCGAGGAGGTAGGTGGTGGTTAGTGTGATAACAGGTGGTGTAGGGTACACGGCTGAGTGGTTGTTGGTGGCGGTTAAGGCGTAATACGGTGGGTATGGGGGCTGTTTGGTCGCGGGAGTGAAGTCGGGAAAGAGATGTTGGTGGTAATAATGGGTGTTAATATTATTATTATTATTATTATTATTATTATTATTTTTATTATTATTATTATTATTATTATTATTATTATTATTATTCTTGTTATTATTCTAATAGTATTATTTGTTATCAATTGTTGTCTTGGGTATTTATTTCGAGTATATGTCGGATGGGTATGTTAATTGTTTAAGCTAGTTACTATATATAGAAAGTTGCTATTTTGGGTAATGTCTTTTAAAGGAAACTTTCTGTTTTAGGAAACTGCTATATATAGAATGCGTACTTATGATTACGGATCTAGGAAGTTTTATTAATTATACAATCTATGTTTCGGTGGCAGTTTTATTAATTATACCTTTAGTAGCAGTTGCTCTCTTGCCTTTGTCTTCCGCAGTTTCGAGGTAGGGGAATATTTATGTCTGTGGTTGTAAATTGACATGAGGATACTTATTGTATGGATGATATATTGTATTGTGGAAACATTATGATTGAATTTTATTTTTGATTATTGTGGAGAACGGAGGTTGTGAATTGGGTCTTGTGATAAGGGTCTTGTGATAAGGGACTTCTGATATGGCCATGGGAGGTGTGGTGTGTTGGAGGTGAAGTGGAGAAATGAATGATGTGGGGTTGGAGGAGAATTGTATTGTGTTATTTCATGTCTTATTATATTACCTACTCAACCATGTGTTGACCCCGTTTGTTTGTTTGTGTCTGTGTTGATCCAATTTATTGGGGAGCAGAATGACAGGTCTTAGACTCGTGGAAGTTGGGAAAGGAGGAGAGGCTATGAACCTGACCAGTCTAGTGATAGATCACGTTATTTAGTTTAAACTTTTGTTTTCACCATGAGACAATTGTAATATTTGTTGGAGACTTCTTGTTTTATCAGTTAAATAATTTAATAAAGTACTGTGTTTCCTTGCTGTGATTATCTACTGCCTCGGTATTCCGAGATGGTAACACCCTTGATTATTTGGGGAGTCCTAGATCAGGCCTCTAAATAAATGGGGGTGTTACAATTGGTATTAAGATACGATCCTTGATACGCACCTTTTGGAGTCGGTTTTATTTTAGACCGTGGGTAAGGAAGATCATCCAAAATGTTATTGCACAAGAACAAGTGAAAGTAGGAGACTTTACTTGTACCCAAAATCGATCCATTGATAATGGTATCAAAACCGATTTCTTTCATCATATGTAATCTTATTTTACATGCATAAGACCCTTTAAGTTTTATGACTAAACTTATGAATACTCATATGTGATATGAGCAATAATCTGAAATTCGATTTCTAAAGAGTGGTATTAGAGCATTACGGTTGTTGCATGCAAGATGGGGTTCATTTTTCGAGTTAATATGATTAACAAAACAAAATTGGAAATTTGTGTTTTATGTAGATAAATCACGAAATTAATTTGCATGTTAACCTTTTGGATCCTAAAATAGTTTTAGGTCACAAAAATAGATTTATGGATTTTTATTATTCATTTATATATCTATTTGTATTATATTGAGTTTTATATGATTAAAATGTCAATTTTAAGGGAAAAATAGTAAAACTTGGTTTATGGCCTTGATTTTTTGGATATGTTCTCGCATGCATATTTTAAATGAAGTATATAAAATTTCGTAACATATTAAGTTATTTTGCATGAATTATGAATTTTATATGATAAATAGTCATAATATGAGATAAAATGGGTACGCAAGGTTATATTATGAATCTGACCTTGAAATTTGTAACATCCCTTATCTTTGAAATCCGTAATTTTAATAATTTAAATAAGATTTCAGAAAATTAATATATTTTAATTAATTTCGTAAACTTAATTTTTAAGAATGTAACACCCCCATTTATTTAAGAGCCTTTAGCAAGACATTCTCAAATAAATAGAGCTGTTACCATCTCGGAATGTCCGAGGTAGTGAATAACAAAGTAAAACAACCAAAGTACTTTATTTAAAACTGATAAAATTTAAACTTGGTTATTACAGTTACTGCATAACGGAAAAGAAAATACAACTGATGACTTCTCTAGATGTGATATAATTCTAAGTCGGTCCAAAGTATGCATCTCACATTCCTAGCTCATCTGTCTATGACCTGCAGAATCTACTCCCCATTCTGGATCATCGTAGGTGTACACGAATACACTGTCAACCTCGCGGTTGAGTAGGGTAACACAATAATTATAATGCAACAATTATGATATGCAAATGCAATGATATGCTCGAGCTCAATCTCAATCTCATTCTCAATCACAATCTCAATCTCAAACGCGTAACACCCAGCCATAGCGAACCTCCCGGCAGACTATAATCGGTCGTCGCTGTAACACCCCCATTTATTTAAGAGCCTTTAGCAAGACATTCTCAAATAAATAGGGTTGTTACCATCTCGGAATGTCCGAGGTAGTAACTAACAGAGTAAAACAACCCAAGGTACTTTATATAAAAGTGATTAAATTTAAACTTTTGATATACAACCACTACGCAAGGAATAAAAAGAAATACAACTGATAACAACTAAGTATGTGATCTAAATCTAAGTAGGTCCAAGCCATGTCTCTCTCCATGCCCAAGCACCTAATTCGAAACACCAAAATCATGTGATCACATCACTCCAAATATTTATTTAGTAAATATACATCAATTCTCCGAAAATTTTATTTCAACCATTCAGATCAATCAGCATTTCAATATCAGTCGTATTCTTCTAATACACATCATCATACAAATCAAGCTCATATATTAAACTCATATTCCATTTTTCATGTTCTCGATACTGGAAATCATATGTCTCAATTAACATTCGATATTAACCTCATGTTTCACAATACACATTACCAACAATATTTCACATTATAACTTACCTCGTTCCTTTCCTGCGGAAATGTTAGTACAATATAGATTGGGTCTTTTCCTTCATTCTATAGTACCCACTCTCTACATCTCTCAAGGGTGACCAAGTTAGACTGAAAGGGCCAGTGGCTTGGGTTTGAGAGGGCCCCTAACTCATTCCAATCCTGGGGCTCCTAACAGTTACTAACCTGGGGTTCATTCATTAGACTATTCCTACGTTCATTATTATTCATTTTGTTTAGGCCTGAGGATCGTTCGCTCTGATACCACTTTGTAACATCCCCATTTATTTAAGAGCCTTTAGCAAGACATTCTCAAATAAATAGGGTTGTTACCATCTCGGAATGTCCGAGGTAGTAACTAACAGAGTAAAACAACCCAAGGTACTTTATATAAAAGTGATTAAATTTAAACTTTTGATATACAACCACTACGCAAGGAATAAAAAGAAATACAACTGATAACAACTAAGTATGTGATCTAAATCTAAGTAGGTCCAAGCCATGTCTCTCTCCATGCCCAAGCTCCTAATTCATCTATCTCTGACCTGTAGAATCTATTCCCCATTTCGGATCATCGTAGGTGTACACGAATACACTGTCAACCTCGCGGTTGAGTAGGATAACAAAATAATTAAAATGCAACAGATAAATGATATGCAAATGCCATGATATGCTCGAGCTGAATCACAATCTCAATCTCAACCCGAAACACCAATCTCAAACCCGAAACACCAAGCCATACCGAACCTCCCGGCAGACTATAATCGGTCGTCACCGAACACCAGCTCAATAGCTGATAAGACACGAGGCCTGGTCTGCAAAACCACCCTGGGCTTTATATCAATCAATATTGTAACATCCCGTATTTTCGTAAAATCTATTTTTAAGCATTTTAAATTATTTTAAGTAATAAAATAATATTTTAATAATTTATTGTGAAATACTTTAAATAATTAGTAAGATCCGTCTTAAGAACCTTAAGTCCTTAAGACGAATACAAACTTGGTAAAGTTAAGTTCCCAACTTAAAAACCCGGTCAAGTATCCTAACCCGTTTCATTCTAAACGGAAAGGACAACTACTTAACCCCCTTAAAACTAATGTGTCGACATTTCTTCTTCCTCAAGAACAATTAAAACAGTAAACTCCATTTTCTTAAAACCTCCAAAATAATCATCTTCTTTTGCTCTTTTCTCCATCATCCGTCTACCGAATTAAGGTAATAATAACATTTTCGGAATCCTCGTTTAATTTGCAAGCCATCTATCACTTTCGTTTTGCATTTCATCGACTTCAAAATTGGGCTGTTTTGCCTAATTCCGTTTTTCGGTCCGTAATCTTAGTTATCCTGCTTGTAGGTGTGGGCTTGGACGACCCGGAAGTTGATAGCTTCGTGGTAGAGGAGGATCTTTAAGCCGGATTGCATTCAAGGTGACGATAATGAGAAACTCGGCCTTATTGTGAATATTAGCAAGTTTTGATGTGTTTTCCTTAATGTTTCTGATTTTTGTTTAAGAATGATGTTAATGGACTTAGTAACATGTTTAGGATTGTTCATACATGTTGAATTCATGCCTTGTTGATGTTTCACATGTTCTTAAGCTATTTTTCAGAAATTACATGTGTTGCGACGGATACTTGTTATAATCATTTTGACGATTGTTATGGGTTGAATTGCTGTTAGATAATGTTACACAGTGGTTAGTAATGTTGAGTAAACTTTGCTTGTAGCGATTCTCAAGATTCGGTATCGATTGTGTGAAGTTTTGAAGTAGCTGGAAAATGCGATTTCTGATCAGGCTCTCTGAGCCGGTCTGTAACACCCCCATTTATTTAAGAGCCTTTAGCAAGACATTCTCAAATAAATAGGACTGTTACCATCCCGGAATATCCGAGGTAGTGAATAACAAGGTAAACAAACCCAAGGTAATTTATATAAATACTGATTAAATTTGAACTTGGTATTACAACAATTACAAGTTCCAAACTTGGTAAAATGAAAGTACAACTGACGATATCTAAACGTGATCTAACTCTAAGTAGGTCCATGCCATGTCTCTCTCCATGCCCAAGCTCCTGGTCCATCTGTCACTGACCTGTAAAATCTACTCCCCATTCCGGATCATCGTAGGTGTACACGAATACACAGGGTCAACCGCGAGGTTGAGTAGAAAGATAAATAAGACAACAATATAAAATACTCCGCGCCGATCCAACACCAAATATACTCCGCACCGATCCAACACCAAATAAACTCCGCACCGATCCAACGCCAAATATACTCCGCACCGATCCAACGCCATATATACTCCGCACCGATCCAACACCGTATCACAAGACCCAATATATAATCACATCATATAATATCTCAGAATAATATAGATAACACAATATAACGCTCACATGATATTATGACACAAACATGCTTCAAATCAAATAAGAGTAGATTACACAACGTCATATAACAGTATTATCCCCTACCTCAACAGCAGAATTGCAGACAAGTCCAAGGCTCGCTAGAAAAGTCCCACGCAAAACTCGCTCCCTAAACAAGTATACGTAACAAATTAATAACCTTCCCGAAACCCCATAACAACCTATGCTTGCTATATATAGAAACCTTCCGTAAATGGAAAGTTTCCCAAAATAGAAACTCATTATAAATGGAAAGTTTCCATAATTACTAACTTCCTTGACTCATTGATTTCCCGACTCATAACTCGCCACACGATAACGAATAAAGTAGAAAGATAACGAAAGACGGCTATTATTAAAATATAAGTAGTTATAACACTACTATAGTAAAAATAATAAAATTATTTTCACAATACTAACAATACTAATAGTAATACTAATAGTAATAATAATAATAATAATAATAATAATAAACACCAAAACCCGACACCCACACAACCCGACTCCAAGGCCGTTTCTCACCATCACGCGCCACCTCTACCCACCAGCAACCACCAACGGCGAACCTAGCACCACCACCAATCACCACGACCACCAACATCCCTTCGATCAGCACCGTTGTGGTGAACCAGGGTCCCAAACCAGACCTGGTTCCTCACGTTAAACACCAACCAGTCCTGAACACTAGCCCGTCGACACCCAACCAGCCACCCATATCACCCACACCCAACACTACGACCACCCTGGACACCATACCCATAAGACTCGGTGGTAACACCGTGTTGACCTCCCCCGAGTCGACGGTGTTACCACCCCCAAAGTTCCTGTAACAAGCTGTTCAGAGACAACACAGGTCGTGAAAGAGACCTCTGACAACCCCTGAAAACACCCTGATTCCGCTACACCCTGCCACCGTCAACCACCACAACTACTCTCTCCTGACACTCCTAACCACCACCTGACTCCCTGACCCATGACCCGTATTAAATAGACACAACCCTGACTCAAACATAAACGTTAAGTATACAGCAGTCGTGAAAACAACGTGAAAACCGAACCCAGCAACTAAACAGACTCATAACCACCACCCTTCGCAACCGCCTTAAAAACCAACGACCACCACTGATTAATCTATGTACATTCATTACGTGCTATACTACAAAATTACGCAACCAGAACGAAGATTGAAGTTGTTATAACCGACTAGAACTGCGACAGACTTACCAAGAGCAAAACAACAAAACAATAGGAATTAGTAACGTGATGACATACCCGGTTCTCAGCTAAATCGAACCACCGTGCACCCACCCATGACCACCGTGCTTAGTCTGTTACTCTCCTTCGGTGTGACGGCTGTGGTTGTGGGATATGTGAATGGAGATTAGGGTAAGGATTTGGTTTAGAGGAAGTGTACAAAACTGACTGCAAGAGGCTGTTTTCAAAATAGGGTTTTGAGTTGTGGTCTTTAGGTCAGCCGTGGGCTTGGGTGGTGCACGAATTATGAGGGCCAAGTCGATAATCTACAGGTCCAGGGATCGATCCCTCATAACAACATACAACCCACATACATACAACCCACATACAATATGGCTATTATGCTTAAAGGTCTAGGGATCGAACTCCCGTGACAACATAGTTACTTAACTCGCAAAACAACTATCGATACCAAAATAACTTAATTATCGAGCTATATATTTTAGAGGTATTACAGTCTTCCCCCCTTAAAATGAACTTCGTCCCGAAGTTCACCACCCCATAACGGTAAGAAACACTTAGCAAGCATGAACAATCACAAGTGATGCTTAAGAAAACTTTACGCGAGATGTTACATTCTATCCCCCTTAAGAAAACTTTATCCCCAAAGTTTAACACACAACTGCAACACATGAAACTTCAACAGATACGATCTAGTGCATAACATACGCAGCAGGGTTATCAAGTATATTCAAATAATCACGACATACCAGTTAGCCATGTCATAAATCACTAAGATTTTACAATCCTACCCTCCTTAAAACATGGTTACGTCCCCGTAACCCCACTATAAAATTTCCAGCTCATCAACCCGTCTTATTCTTTACTCTATCTCATAAAATCCTACTCCAAACAACAAGTATCGCACTCATCGTCGCATCTAAGACCATAGACAAGGGGTGAGTGTCCTGGCGGAAATAAGTCGCAATTCAATACTTCCATTTCGCTATCGATTTCAACTCCGAATATAACTCGATAACCCAGGTCACACGGGACCGTAAACACAGTGTGGCACAACGGCCTAACAACTCATAACTCAATGCCAGTAACAAATTTTTCCTCCCAATTCAATATCAATGTTATCACATATTCCATTAAATGAACTGCTCAACACTCAGAGCGTAAAACTCTAAGCTACTCACCCACAAGCCAAGGTCAAAGAATACGACGACTCGATAAAATACTGAACTGCAACTCAAACTCAAAACAAAACCCACCATGGTCTTTGTTCTAAATTCACGAGTAACTCAATCTCCTCAGTTCTTACCTCCCAAGTTCACTGACATACTTATATATATACTTATCATTCCACTATTCATAAACAAGGATGTGTACGCCATAAAACAAGAACTTGTACATGACTCAGACTAATCAATTACTAAAAGTTTTTCCCATCTCACAGCCAGAAGAATTATCACATCAATAGAGAATTTCAACTATCAGAATAAAAGGACAACAACTAATATTCAACTCAAATCATTACTCAAAAGAGGCTCATCAACTATCATATAACATATAACCTCGAACAATAATAAAGTATTAGGGTCGGTAGGATCATGTTACGCAGTAAAACAGATTTGGAATAGGTAACACTTGCACACCCATGAAATTTCAACGTATGCTTGTATTTACAACTACATAAATAATCAAGAAAACTCATAGTTCCTAGTTGACAATTTAAAAGGTTTCATGTTAATAACCATATTTGGAAGCAAAACCACATTTAAGAAAAAAAAAACATAGCGCAAAATTTTATTGAGCGTAATTAAACATGGGGCATTGACATGTTTCACAAAATATGCACAAATCATGGACTAACGAGGCCGTTTAGCATATCTAGGCATTAATAAGTTAACCAGATCACTTAGGTATAACTCAACTTACATCATCTGTCATTAGACTAGTAAAATACATGTCTTGTAATTTAAGAGTTCATATACGCGCAACAAATAAGCATCCGGGCAGGCTTTCATCAACACGTAAATACAGAACTTGTCCTATTGCAAACAACTACTACAATTATTAAAGGATCAAGCATCATCATGGTTATTCATCATCTTGAAATACAAATTTAAAACTTTTGAAACCTTTGGAAAACGTTTGAAACGCTGAAATGGTAGTTAGTGACAATTATAAATACAAGTAAATGGCTATTTTTCAACTACAGATCGGACTCGAAACTGCACGGAGACATTATGACTCTCCTTTACTAAAACGTTGTTCTCACAAATTGTAGCTCACGGATCATGAAATTAACGATAAAGTAATCGAATGCACAACACTAAATCACATGCCAAACTAACTAATAACTCAATACATCGTGATCAGATTTCGAACATAGTAATATGCAATTCATTTTAAAGCGCAACAGTATACATGACGGAGTCATAGGCTATTACATCAGGAACTAGACGAAGATGTACCTTTAATATACGAAAGAATAGCAACAAGGTTCACGTTGTTCAAAATAACCACCATTAATTATAACAATTAAATTGTTATATAACTTTTGCTCATGACATCGTGCTAATAATCTTACTAGTTAAATTCCATTCTACCACTTGTCAAGACTCCTCGCTGATGAACATGATTTTAACATCACGTAATTATTTTGAGGTCATACCATAGAAAGTAGGAACGTCCGTACAATTGAAACTATTTTATGTAAAACCCAACGAAATAAGCAAGGTTACATTACCATGTAATAAGGTCCATATTCTTATCATAAGACTATTGTTCATGTTACTAAAGCCATAACAGGGGGTGACGTGGTTCATCACATAAGTTCATATTTGCTTAAACTTTTATATAAAACTTATAGAACTTACGATTCCAACAATTAAACATCATGTTTCAACTTTTAACAACAAAAATTATAATTAAATAACCGTTCAACCATTTGTTAACCATTATAGTTTTTTTGAGAAATATCATGGATTCTCTAATCAGAGGAAAAGAATAAAGTGCAAAACTTAAGGAAATTATTTATAACGAACTGGTCTAAACAGAACTTTACGGCAATAAAACAGGAAACTGGACAACTTGCAAAGATCAATATTAATTAACATCTTGTTAAAACTTTACGTGATTTATTATTTGGGAACATGAATGAACATATAATCATTGGAGTTGGAATTATACACAAACAGTAGATACATTTTAAACGATTCCTCGTTCAGAAACATGGGTAACACTGAATCGCGCAGTGACAGTCTGACCATTGTCGGCTAAAACATTTATTTCTCTCAAAATATACTTCACATTAACATGAAACCAAATGCACTGAAAAGCTGAATCGGAAGGTTAGCACACATAATATTGTCATACTCCTATAAAGAATACATTTTAGATGACAACCCGTACAAACAGGGTAACATTCTGGTCTTTATTTAAAATTTTGGTTCCATTAAAATTACTTCATATTATCATATTAAACACAATCATCATTCCTCCAAAACATGTTGACATACCATCGAAATATAGAAATCACGTTGCATCATAATAACATTTATTCATTATTTCATTCTGTAATAGTCATCTAAAACACGGTAAAGGTTGCGTGACAGAGAAGTAAATCATCTAAATGTCTGGATATTTATACAGGTATATACTAATGTAACACACAACTATATGACACTCATGGCTTGGGGCAGCACATTCCGCATATCACTAGACATGAATTACTATAACATTTAAATCTGATAGGTCATATCCAAATACCAAGTAATATATTGCAAAAGTTACGTTAGTCATTTAATAACCAGATACACTATAGACAATTCGAGACACCAAAAACACATGATCATATCACTCTAATTCAGTATACAATAAATATACACCCATTCCTGAAAATTTCGATTCAATCATTTATATCCATCAGCGTTTCAATATCAGTCGCATTCTTCTTATGCATATCATCCTACTAGCCAAGCTTATATTTCAAACTCGTATTTCAATTTTCATGTCCTCTAAACTTAAAGTAATACATTTCTCAATCACTTTCCGATATCAAACTCATAGAATACAATGCATCATTAACCATGTACACATCATTACTTACCTCATTCCGCCCCTGCAAAAATTGTTAGCACAAGATAACTAGGTCGCTATATAACCTACCCCACTCTTCAATTAATCTCATTCGGTTCCCGAGACAGAACAGAAGGGCCCAGGTCTGGTTTGAGGGGGCCCCTAACTCATCCCGTTCCTCTTTGGGGCTCCTATCAGTTTCATCTCGGGGTTCATTTTATTAGACTCTTCCTACGTTCATTATTATCCATTTGGTTTAGGCCTGAGGATCGTTCTCTCTGATACCACTTTGTAACACCCCCATTTATTTAAGAGCCTTTAGCAAGACATTCTCAAATAAATAGGACTGTTACCATCCCGGAATATCCGAGGTAGTGAATAACAAGGTAAACAAACCCAAGGTAATTTATATAAATACTGATTAAATTTGAACTTGGTATTACAACAATTACAAGTTCCAAACTTGGTAAAATGAAAGTACAACTGACGATATCTAAACGTGATCTAACTCTAAGTAGGTCCATGCCATGTCTCTCTCCATGCCCAAGCTTCTGGTCCATCTGTAGAAAGATAAATAAGACAACAATATAAAATACTCCGCACCGATCCAACACCAAATATACTCCGCACCGATCCAACACCAAATAAACTCCGCATCGATCCAACGCCAAATATACTCCGCACCGATCCAACGCCATATATACTCCGCACCGATCCAACACCGTATCACAAGACCCAATATATAATCACATCATATAATATCTCAGAATAATATAGATAACACAATATAACGCTCACATGATATTATAACACAAACATGCTTCAAATCAAATAAGAGTAGATTACACAACGTCATATAACAGTATTATCCCCTACCTCAACACCAGAATTGCAGACAAGTCCAAGGCTCGCTAGAAAAGTCCCACGCAAAACTCGCTCCCTAAACAAGTATACTTAACAAATTAATAACCTTCCCGAAACCCCATAACAACCTATGCTTGCTATATATAGAAACCTTCCATAAATGGAAAGTTTCCCAAAATAGAAACTCATTATAAATGGAAAGTTTCCATAATTAGTAACTTCCCTGACTCATTGATTTCCCGACTCATAACTCGCCACACGATAACGAATAAAGTAGAAAGATAACGAAAGACGGCTATTATTAAAATATAAGTAGTTATAACACTACTATAGTAAAAATAATAAAATTATTTTCACAATACTAACAATACTAATAGTAATACTAATAGTAATAATAATAATAATAATAATAAACACCAAAACCCGACACCCACACAACCCGACTCCAAGGCCGTTTCTCACCATCACGCGCCACCTCTACCCACCAGCAACCACCAACGACGAACCTAGCACCACCACCAATCACCACGACCACCAACATCCCTTCGATCAGCACCGTTGTGGTGAACCAGGGTCCCAAACCAGACCTGGTTCCTCACGTTAAACACCAACTAGTCCTGAACACTAGCTCGTCGACACCCAACCAGCCACCCATATCACCCACACCCAACACTACGACCACCCTGGACACCATACCCATAAGACTCGGTGGTAACACCGTGTTGACCTCCCCCGAGTCGACGGTGTTACCACCCCCAAAGTTCCTGTAACAAGCTGTTCAGAGACAACACAGGTCGTGAAAGAGACCTCTGACAACCCCTGAAAACACCCTGATTCCGCTACACCCTGCCACCGTCAACCACCACAACTACTCTCTCCTGACACTCCTAACTACCACCTGACTCCCTGACCCATGACCCGTATTAAATAGACACAACCCTGACTCAAACATAAACGTTAAGTATACAGCAGTCGTGAAAACAACGTGAAAACCGAACCCAGCAACTAAACAGACTCATAACCACCACCCTTCGCAACCGCCTTAACAACCAACGACCACCACGGATTAATCTATGTACATTCATTACGTGCTATACTACAAAATTACGCAACCAGAACGAAGATTGAAGTTGTTATAACCGACTAGAACTGCGACAGACTTACCAAGAGCAAAACTACAAAACAACAGGAATTAGTAACGTGATGACATACCCGGTTCTCAGCTAAATCGAACCACCGTGCACCCACCCATGACCACCGTGCTTAGTCTGTTACTCTCCTTCGGTGTGACGGCTGTGGCTGTGGGATATGTGAATGGAGATTAGGGTAAGGATTTGGTTTAGAGGAAGTGTACAAAACTGACGGCAAGAGGCTGTTTTCAAAATAGGGTTTTGAGTTGTGGTCTTTAGGTCAGCCGTGGGCTTGGGTGGTGCACGAATTACGAGGCCCAAGTCGATAATCTACAGGTCCAGGGATCGATCCCTCATAACAAAATACAACCCACATACATACAACCCACATACAATATGGCTATTATGCTTAAAGGTCTAGGGATCGAACTCCCGTGACAACATAGTTACTTAACTCGCAAAACAACTATCGATACCAAAATAACTTAATTATCGAGCTATATATTTTAGAGGTATTACACGGTCGACCGACCGGCCACCGGTCGACCGGCTGGGAGCGTCTTTTGTGATTTTTGCGAAGACCTGACTTAGGTAGTAATTGCGTGCCCAGCCGGCAGACCGGCCGCCTGCCAGCCGGCTGGGTGTACATGTTAGTGTTTTGGCGAATTTTGAGAAGGCTAGGAATTTGGGTTCCAGCCGGCCGACCGGCTGCCTGCCGACCGGATGGGAGTCCCTTGTATTGTTCTTTGTTTTAAAAAGAAAGGTGGGTGAGAGGATCACCTGCCGGCCGACCGGCTGCCTGCCGACTGGCTGGGGATCCCTGTAGCTTGTTTTGGATTGATAAATCGTTCATAACTTTTAAACGGTTGATCGGTTTTGATTGAAACTCGTTCCTTGTATCTTTGATATGTATTTGAGGTCCCCGGAGGATGGGCGACACTATATTGGGTTCGGGAATGGAGTGAGGATAGAGACCCCCCGGTCGGGTAACCGAAAGGGAAACCGGCTCTCCCTCAACTTAGTTCCCGGGGTCAATTAAGTGTTGTTTAGTGGTTTAAGAAGTTAGATGTATAGGTTAGTTTCTATCTTTGGATGTTAATGGTTAAGTTGGATATCACGTGATGTGATATGTGTTAAGTTCACCTCTGGACCCATTACGTGTTTTGTATGTCGCGTGACGGGATATGTGTTAAGTTCACCTCTGGACCCGTTACGTGTTTTGCTTGTGGCGTGTCAGGATATGTGTTAAGCTCACCTCTGGACCTGACACGTGATCGGTTGTCGTACACGGGATATGTGTTAAGCTCACATCTGGACCCGTTGTGCGATAGCTGTGTATTGGGATATGTGTTAAGCTCACCTCTGGACCCAATACTTGTTTGTAGCATTGGGATATGTGTTAAGCTCACCTCTGGACCCTTTGCTTATGGATGATTAGGGATATGTGTTAAGTTCACCTCTGGACCCTTTTCTTGAATTGTATGTATAGGGATATGTGTTAAGTTCACCTCTGGACCCTTTACTTGATTTGCATGTTGGGATATGTGTTAAGTTCACCTCTGGACCCGACATTGTTTGGTAGTGGGATATGTGTTAAGTTCACCTCTGGACCCATTGCTAGTGTTTGTGTTATATCTGCTTGCCTAGAGTTTGGTACAATGTCAGATATGCATGATGGAATTGATGAGTGTATTGCTTGAGTTATTGTTTATTCATTGGATGACTCTATGATCGGTTTCATAAATAGTTGGATTGAAAGACCCCCCGACTGGGTAACCAGTAGGGAAACCGGCTCTCCTTCCTAACGGTCTATGAAGTTGGTTGAGAGCCGCGCATTAGAGTTTACATGATAATATGAGATCAGTTGATGAGATGTTTATGCTTCACATGTCTATATATGTTGGAGTATTCTGTATTGCTTTATGTGTTACGTGTCGTTACAAAAGGTGGCTAGGAGAACTCTAGTCACTCCCCACTGATTGTGGCGTACATGTTTTCATGTATGTAGGTACATGCAGTTTGGAGCGGGGTTCACTTGAGAGCTAGCGAGTGATGATCCCTTTCATCATATGACTTACACGTTTATCGATTAGCTAGACTCTTAGTTTTGATACAGTTTTTGGTTAGTGCCTGTAGGGATGTTCCATCCCAGGCTGTTGTACATATTTGGTTTTGATACTTAGAACTATTACTTATCTATTTTGTTTTATTTCAGTTTCAGTTTCCGTTTCCGTTTAATTCTTCTCGCATGTTGTTTATGTTTGAAAAGTTTTAATTCCGCTGCATTTTTAGTACTTTTGTATGTTTATATTTCCGCTTTCGCGAGGGGTTTTACAAATATCCATTCCGTAACTTTCTCAGTAACCAATGCATATGCCATGCTCATAAATGCAACAATACTCTTAATCAACCATGCTATTAAATAATGAAATGCTCATGCCAATAATAATAATCAACACTCAATCCAACCAATATCATTCTCATATTACTCATGCTCAACATCCATAACACACAATCCAACAACCATTCATAACACATCATAGAGTATAGTGTCAGTGTATCCTACCTGGATAGCAATGTAGTCCAAAAGTAAGCCAGCAAGTAAACAGAATATTGCCACTTCAAAATCGTCACCTAACAATATAATATACGTAATCACCAACTAATACAATTATGCAAACTAATTTAATATCTCAAGTATTCAAATTAATTATTTAAATAATATATTACGCCTAACGAGACCGTATCAAACACGACAACTTTGATTAATAAACGAACATAGAAAATATACTCGAACTATTGATAATCGTCACATTCTTGTATAACAAAATCCACTTAGCAATTTAATAGATAAATACCATGAACAGAGTTACTAATAATAATATGTCGATACTAACAATATTATAACAATAAACGATAATAACAATATTAAAAACAATACTAACAATATTAGTAGTATTAGTATTAGTCACATAATAATAATTGTAACAATGAAATGCTAATAACAATACTAACAATAATAAAAATAATAAGAACAATATATAAGAAAACAACAACTCATCATAGTACCACTAACTAATATTAATAATAGTAATAATGATGATAATAATAATAATATAATAATAATGATAATCATACGGACATGGCAACATTAATAAGACTAATATAATAGTAATAATAATCATATGCACGTAATAGCCCACAACCCCAACAGCAAAAGCGCGGACAACGTATTTGGTACAACCATTTTCTCGACACCACCACCACCAGCCCGGTACCTCACAACCAGTACCAACTGTCCTAAACTCGACTACGAATTACCGACTACCAATTCCATGCCTTGGACAACACGATAGGCCGCCACAACAACCACCACAACAACCGTAAACAGCCTCCACTCACACGGTTCACTCTGTTTTCCATTAAATCGTATGTACACTCCTTCCGTCTCTCGCATTTTCACTCACCACTATGCCCCCATACCACCCCTAGGAACCACCGTGGTCACCACTGACCCATGGTGGTTCTATGGGTGGTACCCGTGTGTTCTCGTTCACCCATGAAACAACACAAAACCAACCCAAAAACCGCTGCTGAACACGCACATATATCCCCTGTTTCCCGTCGCCGCTGCTAACTATCGATACAAGGTCCTCCGGTCACCAAACACCACCCCACAACCACCACACTATACTATCAACATCCCCCTACCATAACCCATCAACCCGTACTAATACACGACTCAAAACCGAACTTGAATTACGAAACAAAAAAACGAAATAGAGTATTGATACGTGATTGCTACTGTCGACATTATGGGGGCTGTTGTAGCAGTCACGGTGGTGCCATGGTGGTTTAAAGATGACAAACATGTTATTCGTATTACAAGGATTAAACAAAACAAGAAAACTCAGATTCGAAAGTCCTAAACATACGAGATACATAGTCTTAAATTTACAGGCGCGCATGGATGTTTACGACGATGGTGACGGCTATGTTACTACTGCTTTCCTTCTCTTCTAATCACGGTTGTCACTATAGATTAGGGTTCTTGTTTAGCTTGGTTAAGGGGAGGCAGATGAGGTGATAGAGGAGTAGGGTTTCCAATGTGAATGTCGAAGGTTACAACTTTGTGAATATCGATGGATAGGTGAATTAGGGTTGTATGTCGTATAGTGTGTTGATGGGTTAACGGGTTATGGTTGTGTTACACGGTTCATTGCTACCACCCTCTAAGTCCAAGCCCATCACTAAAAGTCTGTCACGCATCTCTAGATAATTGACCTCTATTTACCGTCCACAACTCGTAACTTAAAATAACCAAGTACGTATAATTTATTTATAAAAATCAAATTGATTATGAGAAAATACTTTTATGAGGACTAACATAAATATATATAATAAAACAAGTATAGATTAGAAATAAATATAAAAATAAGAATTATATTTAATTATAAATATATTATCGAAATTAAAGAAATACGAATGAAATGTCATTTTATGAAATAATTATCAAATATAAAATAATTACGAAATACGAAATAATCATAGAAATACGATTTATAAAATAATAATAGTTTACGTAAAATACTTTATAAACATTCCGTTTGAAATACGTATATAAAACATGGTTTGACTATCGTTGACCGACGCTAAAAATACGGGGTATTACAAAAATAAAACATAAACACTTATTTGATAAATTAGTTATCGAATACAACACGTCAGCCATATTATTAAATATAAACGAAATAAAAGACAATAAAATACGGAGTATTACAGTCTTCCCTCCTTAAAATGAACTTCGTCCCGAAGTCCGCCACCCCATAACGGTAATGAAACATATGACAAGCATGAAACAATCACAAGTAGCACTTATATAGACTTCAAAACACGAAATGTTACATTCTACGCTCGTTAAGAAAAATTTATCCCCAAAGTTTAACGCATAACATAAGTTAAAAGATATTTCACGAATCATAGTTAAAGCATAACAGAAGTAAACAGGATTATCAAATATATTCAAACAATCACGACATATCAATTTTACAAGCTATAACAACTAGTCATATCATAAATCTTTAAGATTTTACAATCCTATCCTCCTTAAGACATGGTTACGTCCCCGTAACCCCATTTCAAAATTCCACATCCAATGCTCAAGAAGATAACCGAAGCATTAGTCAACATTCATCAGATAAGTTAATTACTCTATACTGGGAAACTAGCATGCAACCTTTAAAGCAATAAAACATACTCGTCTATTTCATGTTACGCAGTCAAGACAAAATCAAGGTAACTAACACTTATATATACTTGGAAATTTAACACAACAGAACTCATTTACACCAACGTAGACAAGCAGCTAACTCATAGTTCATACTTTACAAATTAAACCATTTCATGCTCATACTCATATTATAGAAGCAAAATCATGTTTATGCACACAAGTTTTAGAAAGACATTAGGCAATTATTTAATTATTGTAATTAAACACGGAGCAATAAAATATTTCACGAGATATACACCAATCATAGACTAGCAAGTCAGCATAGCATTTCTAGGTACAAATAATTTAAAATTAAAGAGGTACATTTCTCGTCTACTCACATTACATCATTTATCATGATACCGGTAATAAATATAACTTGAAAAATAACAGGTTTATTCTCATATAATAAAGTTCATATCCATAGAATATGTCTACTATTCATGCTACTAATGTCATATCATAATATTACATGGTTACATAATATAATTCATATTTGATTAAACTTTTATATCCAAGACTTTACCATTTCAACAATCATATATCACGCAGCAACTTCCAAAATTCATAATTAAATACCCGCTTAACCATTTGCAAGCTATTATAGTTTTTAGAAAATATAAGGAATTAACTAATCATAGGGAAAAAAATAAATTGCAAATCTTAAGGAAATTATTTATAACAAATTTTACGATTCAGTTGGTCTGAACAAAAACTTTTCAGCAATTAAACACAAAATTGGGCAGCTTGCATAAATCACTATAAAATAACGACTCGTTAAGATTTTACGTGGCTTATCATTTTGAAAACCTGAATGAATATTCTAAACAGTGGACTTGGAACTATGCACAAACA
Source organism: Silene conica (assembly GCA_029255685.2). NCBI lineage: Eukaryota > Viridiplantae > Streptophyta > Magnoliopsida > Caryophyllales > Caryophyllaceae > Silene > Silene conica. Next base: position 48,736,150 of record CM055314.2, on the reverse strand, counting down.
ATAATCAAGTTTCAAATTATTTTCTTTGCAAAAACATGGGTCAAAACAGAAATGTACAGTAACAATCTGACCACTGTCAACTAAAATGTTTATTTCTCTCAAAATATTATTCGTATTAACACGAAACCAAAAGCATTAGAAAGTTAAATCAGAAGGTTATCATCACACATAAAATTTTCACATTCATATAGAGAACACAATTTAAATGACAGCCTGTACCAACAAGATAACATACTGGAAATTTTATTACAATTTTGGTTCCAAAAAAAAAATTGCTTCACATTATCACACTTGAACACAACAATTCTTTCTCTAAAACATGTTGACATACCATTTGAAGCATTGAAATCACATTGCACCATATTAACATGTAATTGTCATCTAGAAAACGGAAAAGATTGCGAAGCCGAAAATAAAGTCAACTAAATAACTCAATAATCATGTAGGTATAGACAATGCATTAGTTTCTATTATCGTGCCAACACAACTTATTAGGGTACGGAATTATATCCTAGAAATCACTAAGGTGCTACTTAGCAACAACTCATTGCGAATATCATGATACTTTATCTCTACCTAAGGGTTCCGGGATCATATAGCCGCATGCATATCACCAGACATGGATTACTATAACATATACATCTGTTCATTCTTATTCAAATACCAAACAATATATTACATAGTTACGATAGTCATTTAATAACTAGATATCATATGGACATTTCGAAACACCAAAATCATATGATCACATCACTCCAAATATTTGTTTAGTAAATATACATCAATTCTCCGAAAATTTTATTTCAACCATTCAGATCAATCAGCATTTCAATATCAGTCGTATTCTTCTAATACACATCATCATACAAGTCAAGCTCATATAACAAACTCATATTCCAATTTTCATGTTCTCGATACTGGAAATCATATATCTCAATTAACATTCGATATTAACTTCATGTTTCACAATACACATTACCAACAATATTTCACATTATAACTTACCTCGTTCCTTTCCTGGGGAAATGTTAGTACAATATAGATTGGGTCTTTTCCTTCATTCTATACTACCCACTCTCTACATCTCTCACGGGTGACCAGGTTAGACTGAAAGGGCCAGTGGCTTGGGTTTGAGGGGGCCCCTAACTCATTCCAATCCCGGGGCTCCTAACAGTTACTAACCAGGGGTTCATTCATTAGACTCTTCCTACGTTCATTATTATTCATTTTGTTTAGGTCCGAGGATCGTTCGCTCTGATACCACTTTGTAACACCCCCATTTATTTAAGAGCCTTTAGCAAGACATTCTCAAATAAATAGGGTTGTTACCATCTCGGAATGTCCGAGGTAGTAACTAACAGAGTAAAACAACCCAAGGGACTTTATATAAAAGTGATTAAATTTAAACTTTTGATATACAACCACTACGCAAGGAATAAAAAGAAATACAACTAATAACAACTAAGTATGTGATCTAAATCTAAGTAGGTCCAAGCCATGTCTCTCTTCATGCCCAAGCTCCTAATTCATCTGTCTCTGACCTGAAGAATCTACTCCCCATTCCGGATCATCGTAGGTGTACACGAATACACTGTCAACCTCGCGGTTGAGTAGGATAACACATTAATTAAAATGTAACAGATAAATGATATGCAAATGCCATGATATGCTCGAGCTCAATCACAATCTCAATCTCAACCCGAAACACCAATCTCAAACCCGAAACACCAAGCCATACCAAACCTCCCGGCAGACTATAATCGGTCGTCACCAAACACCAGCTCAATAGCTGATAAGACACCGGGCCTGGTCTGCAGAACCACCTTGGGCTTTATATCAAATCAATATCCATTCCGTAACTTTCTCAGTAACCAATGCATATGCCATGCTCATGAATGCAACAATACTCTTAATCAACCATGCTATTAAATAATGAAATGCTCATGCCAATAATAATAATCAACACTCAATCCAACCAATATCATTCTCATATTACTCATGCTCAGCATCCATAACACACAATCCAACAACCATTCATAACACATCATAGAGTATAGTGCCAATGTATCCTACCTGGATAACAATGTAGTCCAAAAGTAATCCAGCAAGTAAACAGAATATTGCCACTTCAAAATCGTCACCTAACAATATAATATACGTAATCACCAACTAATCAATTATGCAAACTAATTTAATATCTCTAGTATTCAAATTAATTATTTAAATAATATATTACGCCTAACGAGACCGTATCAAACACGACAACTTTAATTAATAAACGAACATAGAAAATATACTCGAACTATTGATAATCGTCACATTCTTGTATAACAAAATCCACTTAGCAATTTAATAGATAAATACCATGAACAAAGTTACTAATAATAATATGTCGATACTAACAATATTATAACAATAAACGATAATAACAATATTAAAAACATTACTAACAATATTAGTAGTATTAGTATTAGTCACATAATAATAATTGTAACAATGAAATGCTAATAACAATACTAACAATAATAAAAATAATAAGAACAATATATAAGAAAACAACAACTCATAGTACCACTAACTAATATTAATAATAGTAATAATGATGATAATAATAATAATATAATAATAATGATAATCATACGGACATGGCAACATTAATAAGACTAATATAATAGTAATAATAATCATATGCACGTAATAGCCCACAACCCCAGCAGCAAAAGCGCGGACAACGTATTTGGTACAACCATTTTCTCGACACCACCACCACCAGCCTGGTACCTCACAACCAGTACCAACTGTCCTAAACTCGACTACGAATTACCGATTACCAATTCCATGCCTTGGACAACACGATAGGCCGCCACAACAACCACCACAACAACCGTAAACAATCTCCACTCACACGGTTCACTCTGTTTTCCATTAAATCGTATGTACACTCCTTCCGTCTCTCGCATTTTCACTCACCATTATGCCCCCATACCACCCCTAGCCACCACCGTGGTCACCACTGACCCATGGTGGTTCTATGGGTGGTACCCGTGTGTTCTCGTTCACCCATGAAACAACACAAAACCAACCCAAAAACCGCTGCTGAACACGCACATATATCCCCTGTTTCCCGTCGCCGCTGCAAACTATCGATACAAGGTCCTCCGGTCACCAAACACCACCCCACAACCACCACATTAGACCATCAACATCCCCCTAACATAACCCATCAACCCGTACTAAGACACGACTCAAAACCGAACTTGAATTACGAAACAAAAAAACGAAACAGAGTATTGATACGTGATTGCTACTGTCGACATTATGGGGGCTGTTGTAGCAGTCACGGTGGTGCCATGGTGGTTTAAAGATGACAAACATGTTATTCGTATTACAAGGATTAACCAAAACAAGAAAACTCAGAGTCAAAACCCCTAAACATACGAGATACATAGTCTTAAACTTACAGGCGCGCATGGATGTTTACGACGATGGTGACGCCTATGTTACTACTGCTTTCCTTCTCTTCTAATCACGGTTGTCAATATAGATTAGGGTTCTTGTTTAGCTTGGTTAAGGGGAGGCAGATGAGGTGATAGAGGAGTAGGGTTTCCAATGTGAATGTCGAAGGTTACAACTTTGTGAATGTCGATGGATAGGTGAATTAGGGTTGTATGTCGTATAGTGTGTTGATGGGTTAACTTGTTATGGTTGTGATACACGGTTCATTGCTACCACCCTCTAAGTCCAAGCCCATCACTAAAAGTCCGTCACGCATCTCTAGATAATTGATCTCTATTTACCGTCCACGACTCGTAACTTAAAATAACCAAGTACGTATAATTTATTGGAAAATTTAACAAATATAATCTCAACTATCACTCTTCTTCTCAAAATAATCCCAACTATCAATATTCCCGCAATAATCCCAACTTTTATACCGCCCTTCTCAAAATAGTTTACTATGATTGGTAAGTCTTCAGAAAGGTTATGTTTATTGCGAAAATATTAATAGTTGAGATTATTTTGAGAAGAAGAGTGATAGTAGAGATTATTTTGAGAAGAGTGGTATGAAAGTTAAGATTATTGCGGAATTATTGATAGATGGGATTATTTTGAGAAGAAGGGTGATAGTTGAGATTATATTTGTTAAATTTCCCTAATTTATTTATACAAATCAAATTGATTATGAGAAAATAATTTTATTAGGACTAACATAAATATATATAATAAAACAAGTATTGATTAGAAATAAATATAAAAATAAGAATTATATTTAATTATAAATATATTATCGAAATTAAAGAAATACGAATGAAATGCCATTTTATGAAATAATTATCAAATATAAAATAATTACGAAATACGAAATAATCATAGAAATACGGTTTATAAAAAAAAATAGTTTACGTAAAATACTTTATTAACATTCCGTTTGAAATACGTATATAAAACATGGTTTAACTACCGTTGACCGACGCTAAAAATACGGGGTATTACAAAAATAAAACATAAACACTTATTTGATAAATTAGTTATCGAATACAACACGTCAGCCATATTATTAAATATAAACGAAATAAAAGACAATAAAATACGGAGTATTACAGTCGCCGAACACCAGCATAACAGCTGAGGTCACCAGGTCTAGTCCTGCAGAACTAGCCTAGGCCCAATAATATCTCATCAATAATATCTCATCATCTCAAATCCGTATCCAATGCATATGCCATGCTTATGAATGCAATATAAAAATGTTCAACCACTATATATCATTCTCATAATAATCACACTTGCATCCATGTAATACAGTATACACATCCATTCAAAGCACGTCATAGAATATGGTACCAGTGTATCCTACTTGATCAAGTAAAACTCCGAGCAATCGCGAAATCAACGGAATCAGAAATACTCCACTTCGAACTCGTCCCCTATGAATATTATTTAATATCAATTCTCTATTCACAACAACTTGTTCGCAGCTAATTAATTAACCACTTCGTAGATTAACCCTTTATAAAATTTAGTTAACTCGCACGACTCGTCCCCATTACTTTTATAATTAACTTCCATTAACTCACCCAACATAACAATTATACACGAACTATACATAACCGTCACATTCTTGTATATATATATATTACTTAACAACTTAAGCAAATAAAATCATAATAATCATGTACTAATAATAATAAACAACAATCAAAACATTATTAATAATAATATTAACACACAATAATAATAATAATAATAATAATAATAATAATAATAATAATAATAATAGTGATAATAATAGTGATAATAATAGTAATAATGATAATAATAGTAATCATAAGAATAGAAAATAATAACCAAGACAACGCAACCCAAAAACGCAACTACAACAGCCCCCTCTTTCCAGCCGCCCGACTCGTGACAGCCCCTCCAACACAGCCCTAACGACCACCCCATAGTCCCTGAACCACCACCAACCCCTGGTGGCTGTTAACACTACACTATGACACATCTACTGACACCAACCACGACACCTGACTCCCCCCCACTAGCCCTCGACAAAAGCAACAAAACCCCCTGCTCGCAACAACACACCGCGACCCACTGTTCCTCTTCTCTACACCTTCCTGTAACTACTCGAATACCACCATGCCTACCACTTCTTATCACCATCTACCACCGTGGTCGTCACCCCTGGACCACGGTGCATCTACTAAACTCTAACAACACCCTCAACATGCCCATACTAGCCCTCGAACCCAGTCCCAAAACACCGTGGTCACAACCACTACCTTTTATGACCGCGTTTGACCCTTTGCGAATACACCTCTAGCAGCCTTCAGACACCACCACCACCACAACTAACCACCCCTCTCGACACCTTACGTCACCCACAACCTCCTGGTGACAAAAATAAGTCTTCGACACCTCCTAAACCACCCAAAATAGTCGCATAAAACTTGCATACCCACGTGCCCCTATTCTTGTACTGTTATATCTTATGTTAACTTCTGGGTCAAATACGGTATCCCAACCACCACACACTACCCTACAACCACCAACACAGTCTACCCTAACCTACTACTACTTCAAACCATGAACTCGTACCCAAAATAATCAAAACAACAACCGAATAAACACATATAAACGAAATAAAGTATAAGGGATGAAAGCAACGTTTTTATAGAGTGTGATTTTGTGGCGGTTAAAACGATACCCATGGTGTTCCTACGGTGGTTTAACTATGACAACCATGTTATTCATATGACAAAGATTGTATACCACTATAACATTCAGATATGACGATATAAAAAGGTACGATAAATTACTTACGAAAACATTGATGCGCAAGGTAAAATGATTATGGTGATGGGCTGTTATTGCAGCGATTATCTTCCTCTTTCTTCTCCTTCAATTCACGGTGGTCAAGGTGGTGTTTAGGGTAGGGTTATGGAGGCAGTCGTGGTAGGTGGTGACTAGGGTTTTTCCTAGATAATGGGGCAGACGAGGTAGGGTTGATGTATGATATCTTATGTCGATGGTGGTAGCTTAGGGTTTATGAGGTTGGTTAAGTCCAATTTTTTTTTTTTTATTTCTCACTACCACGACCCAGCCCAACATGCGCCACCCATAGCCCGAGTCCAAGCCCATCACGCAAAACGTAGAATTATACTATTTATACTCCGTTCTCAACTCCTAACTTGAATATAATGAAACAAGTAACTTACGATAACAATATATATAACTACTATACTTATTATGACAATTAGCGAAACGTACGGAATAAAATATGATTACACCTCATCTTGATAGAATATAACCCAACTCATCATTACGAACTTATGAAAATACGGGGTATTACAGTCTTCCCTCCTTAAAATGAACTTCGTCCCGAAGTTCACCACCCCGCAGCGATAAACAAACTCCCAACGAGCATAAGACAAACACAAGTATTACCGATATATCAGCTCTAAAACGCGAAGTGTTACATTCTATCCCCCCTTAAGAAACTTTGTCCCCAAAGTTTAACATACGACATAAGTACATGCCACTTAAAGAATCGCAACATTGACCGAAACATAACAAATTAAAACAGCAGACTCCATGTGGATCCAGATCTCAGTCAGCCAATTGCAACATACCACTTAGACAGATCGTAAACCATCAAGATTTTACAATCCTATTCTCCTTAAGACATGGCTACGTCCCCGTAACCCCATTATAAAATTACACGTTCAAAGCTTAATAAGATCACCGAAACAACAGTCACAATTCATTTGATAAGTTAATTACTCTATACTGGCAACTAGCATCCGACTTTTAAAGCAACAAAACATACTTGTCAATTCCATGCTACGCAGTAAAATCAAGATAACTAACACTTATATACCCTTGGAGATTCTAACACAACAAAACACATTTACACTAATGTAGACAAGCAGCAAACTCTTAGTTCATACTTGACAAATTAAACCATTTCATGCTCATACTCATATTATAGAAGCAAAACCATGTTTATGCACACAAGTTTTAGAAAGACATTAGGCAATTATTTAATGTAATTAAACACGAAACAATAACATATTTCACGAGATATACACCAATCATAGACTACCAAGTCAGCTTAGCATTTCTAGATACAGGTAAGTTAAAATCACATATGTACATTTCTCATCTACTCACATTACATCATTTATCATGAAACCAGTAATAAATATAACTTGCAAAATAAGAGGTTTATTATCATATAATAAGTTCATATTCATATCATATACCTACTGTTCATGCCACAAATGCCATATCAGGACATCACATGGTTGCATCACATAATTCGTATTTGATTAAACTTTTATATTGAAAACTTACATAACTTAAAATTTCAACAATCAAACATCATGTTGCAACTTCAAAAAAAAAAAAAATTATAGTTATATAATCGTCCAGCCATTTTGTGAACTATTATACCTTTTACAAAATATAAGGAATTAACTAATCATAATAAAAAGAATCATATGCATATCTTAAGGGAATTATTTATAACAATTTTACAACTCGGTTGGTTTGGACAAAAACTTTACAGCAATTAGACAGAAAATTTGGGAAACCTGTAAAAATCACTATTAAATAACGATTCATTAAGATTTTATGTGGCTTATCATTTTGAAAACGTGAATGAATATTCTAAACAGTGGAGTTGGAATTATGCATAAACAATAAACACGTTTTAAATGATTTCCTTTGCAAAAACATGGGTCAAAACAGAATTTTATAGTGACAATCTGACCACTGTCGACTAAAATATTTATTTCTCGCAAAATATAACTCGTATTAACATGAACCCAACGGCATTGGAAAGCTAATTCAGAAGGTTATCACACATAAAATTTTCATATACGTATAGATAACATATTTTAAATGGCATTATGAAAGTTCATCAAAATTTTGGTTCCTTTGCAATTTTACATTACTACATCGAAACCCAATCATTCCACTTCCAAAGCACGTTGTCATAATATTTGAAGCATAGACATCACTTTGCACCATATTATCATTCATTCCTCATTTCAACTAGAATTATCATCTTGTACACAGTAAAGATTTTGAAACTGAAAATAGAAACAATGAAATAATTCACTAGTTTTATATGCATAAATAAATATGGAATTGACATGTAAATTGAAAGAAAACCTACACATAACTATATAACATTCATGGCTCGGCGTAACACATTTCGCATATCACTAGACATGGATTGCCAAGGCAATTAGTAAAAATAATAACAATCATAAATCTCAAAATTGGATCGCATTTGCTTAGTAAGCCAACAGTAAACTCATGCAAAGGATAAGAAATTCAAATAAGAAGTATATACACACTCATAATAGCAAAAAAATAATTATCAACTGACACGACATCCGTTTCGGTCTACTACCTTTATACACAGGACTTAACTTGATTCCGTATCCTGAAACAACATTGCCTGGCTGGCTCTATTAACCATTCCAGTCAATCATGGTCATATCTCTCCAACATCTAACCTCCTAGGTAGCTATAGATTATGGTGCTTGTATCATCAACTCATCACACACATCATTATACTATATCTCTACCTAAGGGTTCAGGGATCATATAGCCGCATGCATCCAAGTGAAACTCATATACTCATACTCATATTCTCAAAACTTGGAAGTCATATATTTCAACCAACATTCAATATCATTATCATGCTTCACAATACAGATCTCCTACCATGTTTCACATCATAACTTCCTTCATTTCGCTCCTGCAAAACTGTTAGTACAATATAGGCAAAATAGGCAAGGTCCGATCTTTATCTTGTTACTACCCACTCTCTGCATCACTCAAGGTTACCAGGTTAGACTGAAAGGGCTAGTGGCTTGGTTTGAGGGGACCCCTAACTCATCCCAATCCTGGGGCTCCTAACAGTTACTAACCTGGTTCTCATTTTATTAGACTCTTCCTACGTTCATTATTTTTCGTTTGGTTTAGGCCTGAGGATCGTTCGCTCTGATACCACTTTGTAACACCCCCATTTATTTAAGAGCCTTTAGCAAGACATTCTCAAATAAATAGAGCTGTTACCATCTCAGAATGTCCGAGGTAGTGAATAACAAAGTAAAACAACCAAAGTACTTTATTTAAAGCTGATAAAATTTAAACTTAGTTATTACAGTTACTGCATAACGGAAAAGAAAATACAACTGATGACTTCTCTAGATGTGATATAATTCTAAGTCGGTCCAAAGTATGCATCTCACATTCCTGCCCCAACTCCTAGCTCATCTGTCTCTGACCTGCAGAATCTACTCCCCATTCCGGATCATCGTAGGTGTACACGAATACACTGTCAACCTCGCGGTTGAGTAGGGTAACACAATAATTATAATGCAACAATTATGATATGCAAATGCAATGATATGCTCGAGCTCAATCTCAATCTCAATCTCAAAACCGTAACACCCAGCCATACCGAACCTCCCGGCAGACTATAATCGGCCGTCGCCGAACACCAGCATAACAGCTGAGGTCACCAGATCTAGTCCTGCAGAACTAGCCTGGGCCCAATAATATCTGATCATCTCAAATCCGTATCCAATGCATATGCCATGCTTATGAATGCAATATAAAAATGTTCAACCACTATATATCATTCTCATAATAATCACACTTGCATCCATAACATAAAATATACACATCCATTCAAACCACGTCATAGAATATGGTACCAGTGTATCCTACCAGATCAAGTAAAACTCCGAGCAATCGCGAAATCAACGGAATCAAAAATACTCCACTTCGAACTCGTCCCCTATGAATATTATTTAATATCAATTCTCTATTCACAACAACATGTTCGCAGCTAATTAATTAACCACTTCGTAGATTAACCCTTTATAAAATTTAGTTAACTCGCACGACTCGTCCCCATTACTTTTATAATTAATTTCCATTAACTCACCCAACAAAACAATTATATACGAACTATACATAACCGTCACATTCTTGTATATATATATATATATATATTACTTAACAACTTAAGCAAATAAAATCATAATAATCATGTACTAATAATAATAAACAACAATCAAAACATTATTAATAATAATATTAACACACAATATTAATAATAATAATTATAATAATAGTGATAATAATAGTAATACTGATAATAATAGTAATAAGAATAGAAAATAATAACCAAGACAACGCAACCCAAAAACGTAACTACAACAGCCCCCTCTTTCCATTCGCCCGACTCGTGACAGCCCCTCCAACACAGCCTTAACGACCACCCCACAGTCCCTGAACCACCACAAACCCCTGGGGGCTGTTAACACTGCACTATGACGCATCCACTGACACAAACCACGACACCTGACTCTCCCCCACTAGCCTTCGACAAAAGCAACAAAACCCCCTTCTCGCAACAACACACCGCGACCCATTGTTCCTCTTCTCTAAACCTGCCTGTAACTACTCGAATACCACCATGCCTACCACCACTTATCACCATCTACCACCGTGGTCGTCACCCCTGGACCACGGTGCATCTACTGAACTCTAACTACACCCTCAACATGCCCATAATAGCCCTCGAACCCAGTCCCAAAACACCCTGGTCACAACCACTACCAGTTATGACCGCGTCTGACCCTTTGCGAATACACCTCCAGCAGCCTTCAGACACCACCACCACCATAACTAACCAGCCTTCTCGACACCTTACGTCACCCACAAACTCCTGGTGACAAAAACCAGTCTTCGACACCTCCTAAACCACCCAAAATAGTCGCATAAAACTTGCATACCCACGTGCCCCTATTCCTGTACTGTTATATCTCATGTTACCTTCTGGGTCAAATACGGTATCCCAACCACCACACACCACCCTACAACAACCAACACAGTCTACCCTAACCTACTACTACGTCAAACCATGAGCTCGTACCCATAATAATCAAAACAACGACCGAATAAACACATAAAAACGAAACAGAGTATAAGGGATGAAAACGACGTTTTTATAGCGTGTGACTTTGTGGCGTTAAAACGATACCCATGGTCGTCCTACGGTGGTTTAACTTTGACAACCATGTTATTCATATGACAAAGATTGTATACCACTATAGCATTTAGATATGACGATATAAAAAGGTACGATAAATTACTTACGAAAACATTGATGCGCAAGGTAAAACGATTATGGTGATGGGCTGTTATTGCATCGATTATCTTCCTCTTTCTTCTCCTTCAATTCACGGTGGTCAAGGTGGTGTTTAGGGTAGGGTTATGGAGGCAGTCGTGGTAGGTGGTGACTAGGGTTTTTCCGAGATAATGGGGCAGACGAGGTAGGGTTGATGTATGATATCTTATGTCGATGGTGGTAGCTTTTGGTTTATGAGGTTGGTTAAGTCCAAATCTTTTATTTATTTTTTTTGTTTCTCACTACCACGACCCAGCCTAACATGCGCCACCCATAGCCCGAGTCCAAGCCCATCACGCAAAACGTAGAATTATACTATTTATACTCCGTTCTCGACTCCTAACTTGAATATAACAAACCAAGTAACTTACGATAACAACATATATAACGACTATACTTATTATGACAATTAGCAAAACGTACGGAATAAAATATGATTACACCTCATCTTGATACAATATAACCCAACTCATCATTACGAACTTATGAAAATACGGGGTATTACACAGAAAATCGTACAAGTTCCATTTTAAGGTGAAATAATCCTTAAGATGTTAAAATCTCGCTTGGCATCGTTATTAGTTAAACATTTCCGATTCAATTCCGGAACCTTCCAGTTAAAACCCGACTTCCCTTCTTAATATAAAAGAAAAAGATATGTGTTACTATTCATTCATCTTCAAGATCCTCATAACCTAAACCCTTCATATTCCATTCTTAAGGTTTTAAGTTCACAAAAATCATCCTTGTGAACTCCTTTCTCAATGGATCGAGGTAATTCTCGCGCCTACGCGCTCCTAATATCGATGCCATTCTATTAGTATCAATTTTCTTGCAAATCGTGATAGCCGAAATTTCGGGATGTTTTCCCCTAATTTCATGATTGTTGATTCTTAACTCGTTTTTGTTGTTTTAGGTGGTGATCTCGAAGACCCGAAGGCGAACTCTTAAATTATTGCACATTCACTCGAGGATTAGCCAGAAAGACGTAACCTTGATGAGGAAAGCTCGATCTTTGTCATAAAACACCAATTTGTGTGAATTTACCTGTTAATTATGGAATTCATTGCGGTGATAGATGTTAGGAACTTTCATTTTATTTATAATCTGATTTAGGTGAAGTTTATGTATGTTTTATATCGTTTAAACATGAAATATGATGATTTATGGAAATTGGACATGAAATTCATGTTTGACATGAATAAGATTCGTGCACATGTGTACATAGTGTATAATATGATCTTGGTATGTTAATTTTCTGATTGGAATCAAAGATTGGGATGGATTTTGATGGAATTGGGTAGTTCCCATTATCGCGGGTTGCAATTGTAACATCCCGAATTTTCGAAATCTATGTTTTTAAATATTTAAATTGATTTCGGAAATTTATATTTTATTTTTATTAGTTTCATAAAGTTATTTTAAGAAAAATAGTTCAAGTTCCGTCTTAAGGAAGTTTAGTCCTTAAAACGTTAAACATCACTTGGCTTTCCGTTTCATTAAGAACCCGACTCAACCCCGCTCAACTTAAAAAACCGACTCATACTTGTGCATAAAAGAAAAGAGAAAAGCTAACTTCCACCCACCTTCCTCACAACTCATCCTCAACATATCCTTAACCTCCAAATTTTCTCTTTAATGGCTTAAACACATCTTTCACCATTTTCATCACTCTGACTTTGTTATAAGTTCAAACACGGTAATTATTTCGCCATCGCGTTCCTTGCGTCTTTCCCGTCATTTCCACCTTTTCAATTTTTAGATTCGTTAATGGGTAATTTCCGGCATGATTTGCATAATTTCGAAATTCATGTAATTTAACTTGTTTTATTTGTGTTTATGGAGCTGAACTTGAAGACCTTGAGGAGGACACTTATTTGATCGAAGATTCAAGTGAAGAAATCGCTTATGAGGTAATCTTGATGAAGAAATTCTACTTTTGTCTTAAATTGAGTTGACATGAGTTTTTCATGATGTTTATTGTGAATGGATGATGAATATGTTGAACCTAGTGTCCTCCACAGTTAGTGCGACAACACGAATATCTCTTAAAGGAACACAGGGTATACTTTGATATTTTAGCCAGTTCATTCACGTTTATCAATAACGATTGACTTGTAACACCCCCATTTACCTAGGAATCTGAACTAGCACTTACAGGGTAAATGAGACTGTTACCATCCTGGATAAACCAGGGTAGTAGATAATCATAGTGAAAGATAAACAGTACTTTAAGTTATTAAACAAAAGTTGATAAACTGTTACATGTCCAAACCAAAACTACAACCACTGAAAAGTATCACGAGTTCTATTACAAGATATGACTAGGTGGTCTATGGCTAAGTAAGTCTAATCCTTGTCTCTCATCCAGGCCCAGTCCTAGTTCTCCTGTCTTTGACCTGAAATATCTACTCCCCAGTCCGGATCATCGTAGGTGAACACGAATACACTGTCAACCTTGCGGTTGAGTAGGATAACACAATAATAAGTAATGCAACAAACAAGAATATGCAAATGCTTATGACATGCTCGAGCTCAATCTCAATCTCATTCTCAAACCCGTAACACCTAGCCATACCAAACCTCCCGGCAGACTATAATTGGCCGTCGCTGAACACCAGCTCAATAACCGATAAGACACCAGGCATGGTCTGCAGAACCACCCTGGGCTTTAAATCAGAACAATATCTGATCCATATCTTTCTCAGTATCCAATACATATGCCATGATTATGAATGCAACACCAAATTAATAACCATAAACTATCATGCTCAGAACTCATACTTGCATTCATAAGATACAACGCATAACTTAGTACAGAGTAAAGCACCAGTGTAACCTACCTGCTCTAGCAAATTCGCAATAAGCAATCACCGTCTAGTAGTGTTCCTCCTCGAATTCCGTTCCTATAAATATTACTTTAATATTAATTTCTATACACACGATCAACATTACCAGCTTACTTACTTGTTTATGTTCATAATTGGCTTACTCATAACACATTGTAAATATATGTATAGATAGCATGCCCTTATACGTACCAATTATAAACTTACTGATAATAGACTTTGCTAAATATAGACTTACTAGTTATAGCCCACCACTAAAATCAACTATTACAAATTCCATAACGTAAGTGAGCACCACTATAAATATTAATATTAACCATACTACTATAAGAAGATAATTAGTAATAATTTTAATATCCTTTCAGAGACATGTAATAATTGTTGCCTACTATTTATCAAAATACTAATTAATTAACAACCAATAAAGCAATTACCATAACATAATTATCCTAAAATAAGTCAACTACAACAATCATGGTTACTAATATAATAATAATACAATTAACAAGGTTTGCTTTAATTAAAACAAAAATCAAAACCTAACAGCCCTCCCTCACCAACTTTCGAAAAACGCAAACACACTAGAGGTTCCAGCCTTTAACGCTCCTAGCAGACCCCTCAACCACCGCTGTCGACGACGACCACAGTCACTGCCCCCGCTTGTGACACCACCAGGCTCGCCTCTAAGCCGTGGTGGTTCCAGGGGTTCAGTAACTGCCGTCGGTAGCGCAGCAGCCACCCATAATTACCGCATCAGAACCAACCCCCATAACCAAAGCCTGTTACTACTGTGAACCATCCAAACGAAAACCCGCTGTCATCACCGTACGTACCTCTAAACCCACCACGGAAACCACCATACAAACTACTGACTACCTATTAATCAAATAACCTTAATACCCATAACAATCTTACCGAGAAACTAATTCGAAATCGCACCTCAAATCCCGCGCTTAAGACTCTGTTCTAACAACCCAGACCCGTATACAGGCAGACGACAAAACCACCACTACCGGTGGTCCTAGGAGGTCAAGGACGGTATCCCTAGGGTCCAAAAGCCACTACTAACATCATAGTTTGGTAATACGTGAAGAATCAGAATCATACACGCTCATACAATTTATAAATATCGACTCAAAAAAGAAAGAGAAAACAGAAAGACGAAACCACCGTGTGACATACCTCTTTCCCTTAGTGTTTGAGCAGCCCTAGGACCCTTGAAACACCGAGTAAACCCCTCCCTAGTGTTCCCAGATGTGGCGGCAGAGTTTGTGTGAGGTTGCAAGAGTGTTGATAGGTTTAGAGTAGGGTTAAATTTCACGTATTATAAGGCGGCACACAAAGAAGGGTTGAGGTGTTTGTGTTTGTTTACAACGTGGGCTGACTTGGGGTTTGTTTATTGTTATCTCACACGGGCTGATTGTGCACACAAAACAAGGCCTACCCATGCACTTACAACAATGTAAAACTACTACCCACGTGACATATACTAAGCACATATAGAATATAAAAAAATAAACACGTATTCGATAGATCAATTATCGGAAAAACGCTCAAATGTTATCGATTATCGATAATAACAATATATTAATTATTAATAAAATACTAATAAAATACAGTCTTTCCTCCTTAAAATGAGATTCGTCCCGAAGTTCACCATCCCAAGGTTAACAAAACTAATCATAGAGCATGTAACGAACACAGAAAGTAACCTCATATAACGTTAGGAACGAAATAAAAGTATTTTAAACGCGAATTGTCACATTCTACCCTCCTAATAAGAAAGTTACGTCCTCGTAACATACCTTATGTAAACAGCTCAGGATATTTCTACCTCATCGAAACCTCAGTTTCCCAAGTAGCCTCCTCTACGTTATGATTAGACCACATAACTTTTACCAGCGCGATCTCCCCATTCCTGGTTTTCCTCACCTTCTTGTCAAGGATCTCCTTGGGTCTCTCCTCATAGGTTAGCTGTTCATCAACCTCAATAGCCTCATGGTCAAGGATATGCGAAGGATCACTGATATACCGCCGTAGTTGCGATACATGGAAAACATTGTGCACTCTGGATAACACTGGAGGTAGAGCTAATCGATAAGCTACCTCACCAACTCGCTCCAAAATATCGAATGGCCCTATGAACTGCTGGCTCAACTTGCCTCTCTTGCCAAACCTCATCACTCCTCGCATAGGTGACACCTTCAGCAACACCTTTTCTCCTGCCTCAAAAGTGATGTCACTCCTCCTTAAATCTGCATAACTCTTTTGTCTATCTTGGCCAGCTCTCATCTTCTGACGAATCACCTGAACCTGTGCTATCATCTCCTGGATTATCTCAGGTCCCAAAGTCATCACATCAGCTCTATCATCCCAACAAACTGGACTCCTACACTTCCTCCCATACAATGCCTCAAAAGGAGCCATCCCAATGCTAGTATGATAGCTGTTGTTGTATGGAAACTTTATCAAATCAAGTTTGTCCTCCCAAGATCCTCCAAACTCTAGTACACAAGCCCGCAGCATATCCTCCAGTGTCTGGATAGTCCTCTCAGTCTGACCATCTGTTGCTGGATGGAATGTTGTACTCATCTTCAATGTAGTACCCATCAACGTCTGCAATTCTTGCCAGAACTTAGAAATAAACCTGGAATCACGATCAGACACAATGTCCTTTGGTACACCATGCAGGTTCACCACATGCTTGATGTAAGCCTTGGCCAACTCAGCTTTACTCCAAGTCTCTTTCATCGGAATGAAATGGGCTGACTTAGTCAGCCTTTCAACAATCACCCAAATCATGTCATTTCCCTTTGAAGACCTCGGTAAGCGCACAATGAAGTCCATGGATATGCTTTCCCACTTCCACTCAGGTACCTCCAGAGGTTGCAACTCCCCTTGCTGCCTCTTATGTTCTCCTTTGACCTTCTGACATACCAAGCAACGAGAAACAAACTCAGCGACCTCTTGCTTTATCTTTGGCCACCAAAAAGCTTTCTTCAGGTCCTCGTACAACTTATCCCCTCCAGGATGAACGGAATAAGGTGTAGAATGAGCTTCGACCATAATGTTCCTCTTTAGCTCCTCATCTTCAGGCACACACCATTTCCCCTCGAACCTCAAACTATCATCTCCGTGAACCTCGAACTTAGAATATGGCTCTGCATCACTAGCTTTCCTCACTACCTCACGCCACTTCTGAATTCTTGGATCACTCTTCTGTCTTTCTCGAATCTCAGAATATAATTCCGGCTCGATCGTCAAGTCTCCCATGGTCTCACCCTTCCTTATCACCGCAATTCCCATCTGCCCCAACTCATGATACATACTCAATCTGGACATAGCTGTGCATAGAGCGTGAACGGACTTCCGACTCAAAGCATCAGCCACAACATTAGCCTTTCCTTCCTTATACAGAATCTCCATATCGTAGTCCCCAATAAGCTCGATCCATCTCCTCTGGCGCATGTTTAGTTCCCTCTGAGTATATATGTACTTCAGGCTCTTATGGTCGGAATACACCTTAAATGTGGCTCCATAAAGATAATGTCGCCACAGCTTAAGTGCAAAAACCACCGCTCCCAGCTCTAGATCGTGCGTCGGATAATTCTCCTCGTAGGGCTTCAGTTGCCTAGAAGCATAGCCGCATAGGTGATCACTCTCCCATTCTGCATCAGCACACATCCCGGCCCTTTCTTAGATGCATCCGTATAAACTTCAAAGTTCTCACTTCCCTCTGGCAAAGCAAAGATAGGAGTTGTAGTAAGACGCTCCTTAAGATCTAGGAATGCCTTCTCACAACTCTCATCCCAGACAAATCTATTCTCCTTCCGCATTAATGAAGTCATCGGTTTAGCTATCTTCGAAAAATCCTTCACAAATCTCCTGTAGTAACTAGCCAAACCCAAGAAACTCCGAATATCGGCCATATTCCTTGGTCGCTCCCACTTCGAAACGGCTTCAATCTTGCTAGGATCAACAGAGACATCCTCCTTAGACACCACATGGCCCAGAAAAGCAACTTTCTCGAGCCAAAACTCGCACTTACTCAACTTGGCATACAATTGATGATCCCTCAAAGGCAGCAGTACTAAGCACAAATGTTTCGCAAGCTCCTCTTTATTCTTGGAATACACCAAAATGTCATCGATAAATACCACTATAAATTGGTCTAGATAAGGACTAAACACTCTGTTCATCAAATCCATGAAAACAGCAGGTGCATTAGTCAGACCAAAGGGCATCACTACGAATTCATAATGCCCATACCTCGATCTGAACGCAGTCTTGTGGATATCCGCATCTTTGATTCTCAGCTGATGATACCCGACCTCAAATCAATCTTGGAAAACACACCAGCCCCACTCAACTGGTAAAAAAGATTGTCGATTCGAGGTAAAGGATACCTATTCTTGATCGTCACATTGTTGAGCTCCCTGTAGTCGACACACAACCTCATGGTTCCATCCTTCTTCTTTACAAACAACACTGGCGCTCCCCAAGGTGATACACTCAGTCTCACATACCCCTTGCTGGCTAACTCATCCAACTGCTTCCTTAATTCTTCCAATTCCTTAGCTCCCATGCGATAAGGTGCTTTAGAAATTGGCTCAGCCCCGGGTTTCAGATCAATACCAAAATCTAAGTCCCTCTTTGGCGGTAACCCAGGAATTTCTTCTGGAAATATGTCTTCAAAGTCTTTTACAACATCGATCTCACTGGCTTGGGGTTTCTCTGTAGTCAGTTCTCTCACATGGCACAACAACATCTCATCACCCTTCTTTAGGCAAGTCTTCAGCGCATTGATAGTTATCAGCTTCATCTTAAGCTTCACAGAATATCCCTTGTAGGATACTCTCACGCCCTTAGGTCGTCTCAAGGTAATCTTCCCTTGGTAACAATCAATGTAGGCCTTATACTTTTTCAGCCAATCCATCCCCAATATCACCTCAAAGCCACCCAAATAAAACTCTATCAAGTTCGACTCAAAACACAAAACTCCTACTTGGATCATTACATTGGTATAAACTCTATTACAAGCTATGAACTCTCCAGATGGTATGGTTACAGAATCAGCTATACTATTATATACATCGAGTCCTATAGCCCTAACATGCTCCGCAGATATGAAAGAATGCGATGCACCAGAATCAAACAAAACGAAAGTAAGAAAGGAATGTACTAGAAATGTACCAGTAACAACATGTGCATCCTCCTCTGCAGCCTCCTTGCCCATCATGAACAAAGCCCCACTTTTCTTAGCCCCACTCTGGTTCACAGATTCCGCTCCACTCTGAGTACTAGCCTCTGCCAGGGTCTTCTGGAAATTACCATTACCACTACTCTGATTTCTTTGGTAGCGGTTCTGGTTATTGTAGTTGCTGAAATTCCGCTGGTAGTTGTTACCTCCGGATCTGTTGTTACCCGAGTAGCTCGCACTCGGTGTTCTATAGCCACCACTCTGATTGCCCCTATTATAACTATTTCCTGCACTCTGAGTACCCGACCATCAATAGATTTGCTTATGCCCAGTCTTTCCACACCTGAAGCAGGTAAGGGCCGCACTACTTGCCCCAGATGTAGATCGGTTCCCTCCTCGATTGCCATTTCCTCCAGGTGCACTGTTGGAGAAAAATGACCGATACTGGTTATTTGGCTTCTTATTTCCTGAGCCCTCAGTCCCTAACTCAGCCTTCCGCTTTTCGCCCTTTGCTTTTTCCTCCTTCTTTATCATGTCCGCAATCCTCTCCGCTTGGCCAGCCCTCTCATATATGTCCTCCACAGTTGTAGGCTTGGTTGCCAGTAAACTCTTTTTGATCTCGATTGTCAGCCCTTTTTCGAACCTTGCAGCTAACATCTCAGAGGTGTAGCCCAAATCAGCTACATTTTCCGCCAGTTACATGAATTTGGTATGGTAGGCTTCCACAGTCATGCCCTCCGTCATCTTAAAGGAATCCAATTCAGCCCTAAACTTGCCCTTGACATGCTTTGCCACAAACTTGGAAGTGAGGATCCCCTTGAACCCTTCCCAGCTCACGAACTCCGCCCCTATCTCACCAACAGCAGCTTTAATCTCCTCCTTGTTATTGTTCCACCACAGTCGAGTTGTACCCTTAAGATAGAACACGGCTTGGTCTACTTTCATTGACTCCGGCACATCCAGCAGTTCGAAAATGCTCTCGAATTCCCGGCACCATTCAGCAAGAAGACTTGGTGTCCTCTCCCCATCGTACTTGATAGGGTTATGCCTGGAGATGTTGTTGCTTATCTTGGTTGAATCAGATTGAGCAGTTGTCCCAATTCTTGCTAAAAGTGCAGCATTCATGGCCAGTAGACGATCTAGCTCTTCTTGGGTGATGTTGGCCGCAGTAGATTCTCTTCTGGGAGGCATTTTACTACACAATCGACAAAACTCATAAGCATCGTAGGTCCTCTACTATCTATCTTAAATCTTCCTAGCTTGCAACTCTAGTATGTACTGATTAGCATGTTGTCATGAACCTACTCTTATCATACGATAAATCTACCTAAAGGCTTAGGGATCACATAACCGCATGCATTTCATCACATTATGCAGTGTCATATTCAAACTCTTATATAACACTCATGTTGTCCATGCTTAGAAATAACAGTATATTCATATCATTCATCATGTAATATCATTTTCATGCTTCACAGTATATATATACTCATCAATTTTTCACATCACAATTTACCTCAATCCTTTGGCGCTGAAATGTTAGTACAACATTCTTATATAAATATATATATATATATATATATATATATATATATATATATATATATATATATATATATATATATATATATATATATATATATATATATATATATATATATATATATATATATATATATATATATATATATATATATATATATATAGATTTAGGATCGGGTGAGAACGATTATACGGTGCATACGGTGAGAACGAGTCACGTCCGTTGGATTAAAACACAATCAACGGTTAAGAAATACCCACAACACACATTCTAGATAGATTTTTTGACGGAGTAGATAATTTTTTTTTTACCTTTTTACACAAACTTAGATACATGTTTTTACAGAGTAAATACTTTTTTTTTTTTTTTACCTTTTTACGTAAACCTATATACATTTTTTTGACGGAGTAGATACATTTTTTTTACTTTTTTACGTAAACCTAGATACATTTTTTGACGGAGTAGATACATTTTTTTTTACTTTTTTTACATATACCTAGATACATTTTTTGAAAGAATAGATACATTTTTTTTTTACTTTTTTTACATAAACCTAGATACATTTTTTGAAAGAGTAGATACATTTTTTTTTACTTTTTTTACATAAACCTAGATACATTTTTTGAAAGAGTAGATACATTTTTTTTTACTTTTTTTACATAAACCTAGATACATTTTTTGAAGTAGTAGATAAATTTTTTTTTACTTTTTTACGTAAACCTAGATACATTTTTTGACGAATTAGATACATTTTTTTTTTACTTTTTTTTACATAAACCTAGATAAATTTTTTGAAGGAGTAGATACATTTTTTTTACTTTTTAACGTAAACCTAGATACATTTTTTGACGGAGTATATACATTTTTTTACTTTTTTACATAAACCTAGATACATTCTTTGAAGGTGTAGATACATTTTTTTTTTTACTTTTTTTACATAAACCTAGATACATTTTTTGACGGACTAGATATATTTTTTTTTTTTTACTTTTTTACATAAGCCTAGATACATTTTTTTTAACGAATTTGATACATTTTTTTACTTAAACCTAAATATATTTTTTGACGGAATAAATACATTTTAAGGCGGTGGTGGGTTAGGCAGTAATGTACAAGGCAAAATATTTTAAGGCGGTGGTGGGTTAGGCAGTAATGTGAAGAACAACATCTGATTCATGCCTATAATCTTTTCTAAATATTCAACAGTCATAATATGTTGGTGGGTGGTCGTAATTTGTAATTTACAAGGCTGCCTCTCAACGTAATTTCGCTTATTTTAGAGCAGTGGTGGGTGGGAAACTAGGAATGAACGTGATAGGGAATGAGGCAGTGTATGCGTTTATTAATGGCACATAACATGAGTTGTTGATTTTTTTTAATCTAAGGGATGAGATTCGTTCTCACCGTATGCACCGAATGATCGTTCTCACCGGATCTTGCCTCTCTCTCTCTCTCTCTCTATATATATATATATATATATATATATATATATATATATATATATATATATATATATATATATATATATATATATATATATATATATATTTACGGGTCTTTCTTTATTCCAAAACTACCCACACTCTTCAATTCTCAAGGGTAACCAGGTTAGACTGCAAGGGCCAGTGGTTTGGTTTGAGGGGGCCCCTAACTCATCCCAACACCTATGGGGCTCCTAACAATTACTAGCCTCGGGTTCATTTTATTTAGACCCTCCTATGTTCATTATTTTCATTTTGGTTTAGGCCTGAGGATCGTTCGCTCTGATACCACTTTGTAACACCCCCATTTACCTAGGAACCTGAACTAGGACTTCCAGGGTAAATTAGACTGTTAGCATCCTGGATAAACCAGGGTAGTAGATAATCATAGTGAAAGATAAACAGTACTTTAAGTTATTAACCAAAAGTTGATAAACTGTTACATGTCCAAACCAAAACTACAACCACTGAAAAGTATCATAAGTTCAATTACAAGATATGACTAGGTGATTTAAGGCTAAGTAAGTCTAATCCTTGTCTCTCATCCATGCCCAGTCCTAGTTCTCCTGTCTTTGACCTAAAATATCTACTCCCCATTCCGGATCATCGTAGGTGAACACGAATACACTGTCAACCTTTAGGTTGAGTAGGATAACACAATAATAAGAATGCAACAAACAAGAATATGCAAATGCTTATGACATGCTCGAGCTCAATCTCAATCTCATTCTCAAACCCGTAACACCCAGCCATACCGAACCTCCGGCAGACTATAATCGGTCGTCGCTGAACACCATCTCAATAGCTGATAAGACACCAGGCCTGGTCTGCAGAACCACCCTGGGCTTTACATCAGAACAATATCTGATCCATATCTTTCTCAGTATCCAATGCATATGCCATGATTATGAATGTAACACCAAATTAATAACCATAAACTATCATGCTCAGAACTCATACTTGCATTCATAACAGACAACACATAACTTAGTACAGAGTAAAGCACCAGTGTAACCTACCTGCTCTAGCAAATTCGCAATAAGCAATCACCGTCTAGTAGTGTTCCTCCTCAAATTCCGTTCCTATAAATATTACTTTAATATTAATTTCTATACACACGATCAACATTACCACCTTACTTACTTGATTATGTTCATAATTGACTTACTCATAACACATTGTAAATATGTATAGATAGCATGCCCTTATACGTACCAATTATAAACTTACTAATAATAGACTTTGCTAATTATAGACTTACTAATTATAGCCAACCACTAAAATCAACTATTACAAATTCCATAACGTAAGTGAGCACCACTATAAATATTAATATTAACCATACTACTATAAGAAGATAATTAGTAATAATTTTAATATCCTTTCATAGACATGTAATAAATGTTGCCTACTATTTATCAAAATACTAATTAATTAACAACCAATAAAGCAATTACCATAACATAATTATCCTAAAATTAGTCAACTACAACAATCATGGTTACTAATATAATAATAATACAATTAACAAGGTTTCCTTTAATTAAAACAAAAATCAAAACGCAACAGCCCTCCTTCACCAACTTTCGAAAACGCAAACACACTAGAGGTTCCAGCCCTTAACGCTCCTAGCAGACCTCTCAACCACCGCTGTCGACGACGACCACAACCACTGCCCTCGCCTGTGACACCACCAGGCTCGCCTTTGAGCCGTGGTGGTTCCAGGGGCTTCAGTAACTGCCGTCGGTACCGCAACAGCCACCCGTAATCACCGCATCAGAACCTACCCCCGTAACGAAAGCCTGTTACTACTGTGAACCATCCAAACGAAAACCCGCTGTCATCACCGTACGTACCTCTAAACCCACCACGGAAACCACCATACAAACTATTGACTACCTATTAACCAAATAACCTTAATACCCATAACAATCGTACCGAGAAACTAAATCGAAATCGCACCTCAAATCCCGCGCTTAAGACTCTGTTCTAACAACCCAGACCCGTATATAGGCAGACGACAAAAACCACCACTGCCGGTGGTCATAGGAGGTCAACGAGGGCATCCCTAGGGTCCAAAAGACAACTACTAACATCATAGTTTGGTAATACGTGAAGAATCAGAATCATACACGCTCATACGATTTATAAATATCGACTCAAAAACGAAAGAGAAAACAGAAAGACGAAACCACCGTGTGACATACCTCTTTCCCTTAGTGTTTGAGCAGCCCTAGGACCCTTGAAACACCAAGTAAATCCCTCCCTAGTGTTCCCAGATGTGGCGGCAGAGTTTTTGTGAGGTTGCAAGAGTGTCGATAGGTTTAGAGTAGGGTTAAAGTTCACGTTTTATAAGGCGGCACAGAAAGAAGGGTTGAGGTGTTTGTGTTTGTTCACTACGTTGGCTGACTTGGGGTTTGTTTATTGTTATCTCACACGGGCTGATTGTGCACACAAAACAAGGCCTACCCATGCACTTACTGTTGGAGTAGTGTCCTCCACAATAGTGCGTCTACATAATAAATCTCGTACAAGGAATATGTCAGGGATTTATTTTACATATATGTCAGCTGGTCAACGTTAATCGGTAATGATTGGCTGACTAGAGTTTGACATTACTGTCGTGTGACGGCGGTGACCAGCTGATCCCTTTAGGTCACACCTATAGGATGATGCCCAAATGGAAAAACTAATTATTTGTATTTGATACAATTAAATTAAATCCTTGTATTACAGGACTTTTAAATAAGTCATGTGAATATATATTTGATGACAAGTTACGAACTTGGGCCAAGGGGATTTATTATTTAATTATTTGATAATTAATTAATAAATATAAATGAGATTTTATAATTAATAGTTAATTATATAAATTTCTAGGACATGTGTATATATATTTGAGGCGAAGATAAATAGCTATTTAAACTTACAAGAGATTGTAAAATTAGCTAATAAGGGTTCATAAGTTATATTTTATACTGATAAAATAGTCTAATAAGAACTTAATTGTTAAGTGGTTATTAATTGTTGATTTGTATTATTTAATTGTTAAATGATCAATTTAATAATTAATTAAGATAATTAAATATAAGACTTATAAGCATTTGTGGGACAAATGTCGGAAATCGAAATGGACCAAAATGGGTCCATTTGAACCATGATATATATATATAAGGTCTTATTAAGCATATTTGTCAAAGTTTGGTGGTGTAAACACATGGCATATTCCCATGAATTGTTTACATTTCAAACCCCTATATATACCCCTCATTATAGACATAAATCCTCTTAATTTTTAAGAGAGAAAAATCCCCATAATAATAAATATATCATAATGTTATTAGTGTAATAATATTATCACATAATACAAGGTTTACTACTAAATTTACCTAGTTAGTAACTTAATAGTTTTTTGGGATAATCTTGGGTGTATCCTTAGGAGACCATCTATTTGGTGGTTAGTAGTCTTGGAGGATCTTTCTTATTCCATAGCTCAAGAACAACAATAAGGAAGAAGTCCTTGTGTTGTGCCCATTATCTTGCTTATACAATGTAAGGTTTTTTTTTATCTTAAGATGGTTTAATACCATCTTTTATACTTTTGTTTGCATGCATGTAGATTTAGACCATTTTAGATTATATATTGCAATTTTAAGATCACAATATGAGTATTAATATGGTCTAAATATCTAACAAGTGGTATCAGAGCATTGTTACATACATGCATGTTGTCTTAAGACGATTTTAGTAATCTATGAGATAAATTAGTAAAATTGATATTATGTCATTAAAAATAGCTTTTATCACATAATATGGTCTTGCATGTATATAAAATGTTCTTAGAATTATATGGGACGAAAATCTGATTTTTTGTTATTTGATTTATTTTTTATGACTTTAAATGGCATAAAATTATGTTAAAATGCATTAAAACTAAGTAAAAGTTAATTATTTTTGGTTGCATGTTAATTTTATGCATGTTTATTTAGAAATAACCACATGCATGTTCTATTTATGAGAAAAATAGAAATTTTAAGTTAACGTGATTAATTTATTTAGTTTAATGATTTTTATTTGATAAAAATGGGCAAATAGTGGTTATTTTGTAAATAATTATTGATTTAATTTTTGGGCTCGAAATTTTTGAATTTTTAGCTCCTGGAATTTTTTCCAAAATATGTAAAATTTGATTTTAAAGTTATTTCAATTTTTATGGTTTGATTTAGAATTAAATCGTAAAAATTGTCCGTTTTACCGATTAATTTATAAAATCATTTTAAATAAATTTCAAAACTAAAAATTTTCACTTGCATGACATTTTTAGTGTAAGACCAGAATGTTCATAGCTTTGAAATTTAATTTTCCATTAGTTTTTAAATTAAATGTAATTTTTATAAGATAATTGTGAATTATTGTATCTTTTTATCATGATTATGTTTTAATTCCCATATAATTTCAAGATAATTGTTGAGAATAATTATTTTGATAATAGACCAGATTATTAAGAGTAAGTCTTAAAATTGTTTTAAGAATTAATTGTGAATTTTTATTGGTAAAAATTCCGTCATTACGAGCTCAAATGATCGTTGTTGGTAAGTAAGACGATTTGGCATGTCATTTTTACATAATGCATGTATATTATTCATTTAGATGGATGTTTCTTAGCATTATAATTATGTAATTTTCATAATATGGCCATAGGTAGAAATTGGTATTTCCCGTAATGTAAGGGAATATCGATTTGTTTTGTAATTAATTGCGATTTCGTATCGCCTAATTTGTAATTTATTAGTTTTATTTTAATTTTATTACAAATTGTATAATAGGTTATTGCAATGTAATTTAATTAATAGTAGTTAGATGAAGCATCTAAAGATGGATTTTTCATGAAGACGGTGTTTTCGGAAAGGAGATCCGAAATCCTATAGAAAGAGGGCAATTTGTGAAGACTCAAGGGACCAAGGAGTTGGTTTCCGATGTGTAATAATTTTAGTTAATTATATTAACTAGGTGGCCATATTAGGACTTGCTAATTTACATTTATGCATTCATGCCAAATCGTCATCACTACATATTTATTTAATTATTTTTCGTTGTTATCGATTCAATTGTCTACCATTCACCAGTTTTGTTCACTTAAAAGTGATAGACAATTAAATTGATAAGATCTCTCACTTTTAAAATTGAGATAAAGCCTTACCAAGTATTAGCACCTATGAATCCTTTCTTCATTAGAGGTAGGCTCGGCTCACCGGGGTACTCTCTTTTTACGTTGGGTAAGTAGGGTAATAAAAGTTATCACACGTGAAAATTGGTTGGACTCAACGGGATTAATGTGGGATGAATCGGCCTCACGTGCCCATAGTTGATTCCGGGGCTAAAATGATAAATTTTAAGAAAATTCATCAACCAAGAGTTCTATTCAGTAGAATCAGTCAAAATGTTGACTCACCAAATTTATATAAATATGGGATGAAACGGCCTCACCGTGCCCGTGTTTATATTATAAAGATGGGTCTTGGAATCATTTATATAATTCAGTGGGAGATCATTATATAAATGCTAACTTGTTAAAATTGTTTTACAAGTATTTTCTGTTAAATGTTGATTTTCTTTCCATTCCCGTTTTGTAGTAAATCACAATGGCTTCTTCTAGTCAAACCGCTACGATTTCTAAAGAATCATGGCTCCGCCAGTTCATGGACAAATATGTTTTAAATACTAATGGGAGTAATTTTAAAGATTGGGAAGAACAACTTCGATTAGCTGTTGCAGGTGATGGTAAACTACGCTACCTTGTCGATCCTTCTCCCCCTCTACCAAGTACTAGGGCTACTCCTGATGTAAGGGACGCATATAATGATTATCAAAGACAATCCGCCGCCATTAAAAATGTTTTAATATTTGCGATGGAGGCGTCCCTA
This sequence comes from Silene conica, assembly GCA_029255685.2. Taxonomy (NCBI): domain Eukaryota; kingdom Viridiplantae; phylum Streptophyta; class Magnoliopsida; order Caryophyllales; family Caryophyllaceae; genus Silene; species Silene conica. The sequence continues at coordinate 48,707,434 of CM055314.2, read as the reverse complement.
CAAAGGCAATGTGTCTGCTTCAAAGATGCATATGAGGTATACTCGAGGCTCTCTACCATGTTTTCTCAAGCCCCGAGGATACTTCAATATGATGCTGCTGTTCGCTTCTTTGAGGCTAATCTTAAGGAAGGGCAATCTGTTAGTGCCCATATACTCAAAATGATTGAGTATGTGGAAACTCTAGAAGGGCTGGGATGCAAGATCCCCGAAGAGCTAATTGTGGACCGAGTGCTTCACTCCCTCTCTATGGTCAAAGGATTCACACAATTTCGAGTAAATTATAATATGGCCAACATGAAGAAAAGTCTACATGAACTCCATTCTTTGCTTGTGCAAGCAGAGAAAGACATGGGGTTAAGTGGGAACACTAGGAAAGATGTCCTAGCTATTAATGAAAAGGGGAAGAAGAAGTTTAAAAGGAGTGGTGTTAAGAAACCCGTGCAGGTTGAAGGTAAAGGGAAGGCTATTGTGAATGGCCCTTCCAATCGAAAATCTAAGAAGGGAAATCATCTCAATGATACTTGTAATTATTGTAATATCAAGGGACATTGGAAGCGTAATTGCCCCAAATATCTGGATGACATCAAAGCTGGTATTATGAAGCCAACATGTAAATTCTCAATCAAATCTTTCATGATAGACATAAATTACGCTACTACTACAACTTGGGTATTAGATACTGGCTGTGGTTCTCACCTGTGTAATCATTTACAGGGCCTAAAAAGCGTAAGGAAGCTAAACAAGGGTGACGTGGATCTACGGATGGGAAACGGATCTAAAGTAGCCGCCGTATCTGTTGGAACCTATGTACTTAGTTTAGCGTCGGGTTTGCAGTTGTATCTAAATAATTTTTATTTTGTGCCAACGTTGTCTAGGAATATAATATCAGTATCTGTATTAGACACGGAAGGGTTTCGTTTTGTAATTAAGGACAAGTGTTGTACTTTTTCCCTTAATGGGATTGTGTATAGTCAAGCTATTTCTATTAATGGTATTTATATTCTAGACACTTGCAACGATGTTTATCATTTGGATAATAAAAGACTCAAAACCGGTGATACCGATCTATCTTATTTATGGCATTGTCGATTAGGACATATCAAAGAGAAACGCATTAAAAGACTAGTATCGACTGGTGTTATTAAACCTTTTGATTTCCAATCATTTGGTACATGTTAATCTTGTCTACTTGGCAAGATGACTCGTTCACCTTTTCAAGGAAGAGGATCTCGAGCTAGTGATTTATTGGGTTTAATACATACCGATGTATGTGGTCCAATGACAGTCACTGCTAGAGGTAATTATGACTATTTCATTACTTTTACCGATGACATGAGTAGATACGGGTATATCTAATTAATAAAGTATAAAAGTGAAGCTTTTGATAAGTTCAAGGAGTTTCAGAATGAAGTAGAAAACCAATTAAATAAGAAGATTAAAACATTACAATCAGATCGTGGTAGTGAATATTTAAGCAATGACTTTTGAGATCACCTTAAAAACTGTGGTATTGTATCTCAGTTAACTCCTCCCGGCACACCACAATTGAATGGGGTGGCTGAGAGGAGGAATCGAACTTTATTAGATATGGTTCGATCAATGATGAGTCAAACTGAATTACCTGAGTCATTCTGGGGATTTGCTATCTTATCTGCAATATGTTCTTTGAACAGGATTCCCACTAAAGCTACCGACAAAACACCATATGAGATATGGAAAGGGAGGGTCCCTAATCTACAATACTTGAAAGTATGGGGCTGTGACGATTATGTCAGAAACAAGTATGACGATAAGCTTGCACCTCGTTCTGATAAATGTACTTTTGTAGGTTACCCTAAGGAAACCCGAGGTTATTACTTCTACAATAGTCACGAGAACAAAGTGTTAGTCGCTCGTGAGGCTGTCTTTCTAGAAAAAGGGTTTATTTCTAGGAGACAGAGTGGGAGAAAATTTGAACTTGATGAAGTTCAAGAGCCACAAACTGAGGTGACTGCACAGGAAAATGTCCCTTCTTCGTCAGATTCGGTTATTATTCCTTCTGAACCTAGGAGGTCAGGAAGGGTAAGTCACCAACCTGATAGATACCTTGGTATCATTGAGGAAGCTGGTGACTATGAGGTATTACTTTTAGAAAGTGACGAACCTAAAACCTACAAAGCAGCTATTGTTAGTTCTGACTCTAAGTTATGGCTTGAAGCCATGCAATCCGAAATGGATTCCATGTATGACAATCAGGTATGGGATCTGGTTGAATTACCTAAAGATGTCCGACCTCTTCAGTGTAAGTGGATTTTTAAGATTAAAATCGGCATGGATGGACATAAAGATGTCTACAAAGCTAGACTGGTGGCGAAAGGGTTTACTCAGGTTCATGGTTTACACTATGACGAGACCTTTGCACCAGTTGCTATGCTGAGATCTGTTCGGATAATGTTAGCGATTGCTGCATTTCATGATTATGAGATATGGCAAATGGATGTCAAGACCGCTTTCCTGAATGGGTTTCTGGAAGAGGAAGTGTACATGACACAACCTGAAGGTTTTGTGGATCCTAAAAATCCTAACAAAGTATGCAAGCTTAAGAGATCCATTTATGGTCTTAAGCAAGCATCAACGAGTTGGAATCATCGTTTTGATCATGTGATTAAACAGAATGGTTTTTCTCGAAGTGTTGAGGAACCGTGTTTATACATGAAGTTTAGTGGGAGTAAAGTTGTTTTCTTACTTTTATATGTGGACGACATATTACTCATTGGGAATGATATAGATATGCTTACTTCTGTTAAGAAGTGGTTAGGAAACCACTTCCAAATGAAAGATTTGAGAGAAGCACAGCGCATCTTGGGTATCCGGATCTATAGAGATAGAACCAATAAGATATTAACATTGAGTCAAGAAGTTTATATTGATAAAATTCTTGATCGATTCAATATGAAAAACTCTAAGAAAGGTTTCTGCCAATAGGTAGTGTGATTACCTTGAGTAAATCTCAGTGTCCCACGGAACCTAAGGATATTGAACGCATGAAGTCGATTCCCTATACTTCCGCTGTTGGATCGATCATGTGTGCTGGGATGTGCACTCGACCTGACGTCTCGTATGCTTTGAGCATGACAAGTCGTTATCAAAATAATCCAGGTGAGAGTCACTGGATAGCCGTCAAGAATATTCTTAAATACTTGAGAAGGACTAGAGATTCATTCTTAGTGTTTGGAAGAGAATCTGAGTTACGTGTAAGAGGTTATACGGATGCCAGTTTCCAAACCGATAGGGATGATTTAAAATCCCAGGCTGGTTTTGTCTATATGATGAACGAAGGGGCGGTTTGTTGGAGAAGTTTTAAGGAGTCTGTGACTGCTGATTCTACAACGGAAGCTGAGTACATTGCAGCATCTGAGGCTGCTAAGGAAGTTGTTTGGATTAGGCAATTTTTGGAGGGACTGAGAGTAGTTCCGACCGCCGAAGATCCTATCACTTTATACTGTGATAACAGTGGGGCAATTTTTCAAGCTAAAGAGCCCAAGTCTAGTAAAAAGTCTAGACATGTACTTAGGAAATTTCATGTAATTAGAGATCTAATTGAAAGGAAGGAATTTATAGTCTGTAAGGTTGGGACAGCTGAAAACATCGCTGATCCTTTAACCAAGCTATTGTCTCAAGCAAAACATGATAGTCATGTAGTTTCTATGGGGTTGAGACGAATGACAGAACTACTGTAAATTATACGATATGTAATAATTTTAAATATTGTACCAATTATTTCATATATGATAATTACATTTATCGTCGTATTTAGTTGTTGTCTAAATTCATATACTTTGTTTTATCCAAATAGGTTGTAATGACAACGTCGAACCCTATTAAGTGAACTGGATTAACATTGTATTTTGTCCCTAGTTACTTAATGAGGTGACGTCTCGGAATGACTAGATTGTAAGGCGATAGATGACATGTTCGACTGTCATATGGTCATAGTGATGATTGGTCGATCACATAGGCAGATTGTGAGACAATTTGTCGGACAGTGACCGTTTATAGAGTCTTTTTGTTGCTAGGTCGTGGCGAGGATTTCTATTTATTCCTTCGAGTCGATTCTTTTGACTGGAGACTATTTATCTGAGTCATTACAGTTTTCGATTGACTTTAGTTTTTGCTTAAGGTCGTGCCGTAACAGGAGGCTGATGGGCATCTTCTGGGTCATAGTGATCTGTGATTGAACAAAGAAAATAGGTCAACAGGATTGTCCACTTATGTCAAATTTTTATCTCAAGGCCACTCGAGGAGAGTTGACTGAAAATGCGTGGCCACGCTCGGATAAGGTCTATAGTAGATAATCCGGTCAGACGGTCATTCTCCTGATCGAGGAAACCACTTTATGATGAGATCACATGCAGGAACGACCTGGAAGACATCTTGCATTGAGTGGGAGATAACTTTGGACAAGAGAATCGGTGGAGCACACTTGTGTCAGACAAGTGGGAGATTGTTGGAGTAGTGTCCTCCACAATAGTGCGTCTACATAATAAATCTCGTACAAGGAATATGTCAGGGATTTAGTTTACATATATGTCAGCTGGTCAACGTTAATCGGTAATGATTGGCTGACTAGAGTTTGACATTACTGTCGTGTGACAGCGGTGACCAGCTGATCCCTTTAGGTCACACCTATAGGATGATGCCCAAATGGAAAAACTAATTATTTGTATTTGATACAATTAAATTAAATCCTTGTATTACAGGACTTTTAAATAAGTCATGTGAATATATATTTGATGACAAGTTACAAACTTGGGCCAAGGAGATTTATTATTTAATTATTTGATAATTAATTAATAAATATAAATGAGATTTTATAATTAATATTTAATTATATAAATTTCTACGACATGTGTATATATATTTGAGGCGAAGATAAATAGCTATTTAAACTTACAAGAGATTGTGAAATTAGCTAATCAGGGTTCAAAAGTTATATTTTATACTGATAAAATAATCTAATAAAAACTTAATTGTTAAGTGGTTATTAATTGTTGATTTGTATTATTTAATTGTTAAATGATCAATTTAATAATTAATTAAGATAATTAAATATAAGACTTATAAGCATTTGTGGGACAAATGTCGGAAATCGAAATGGACCAAAATGGGTCCATTTGAACCATGATATGTATATAAGGTCTTATTAAGCATATTTGTCAAAGTTTGGTGGTGTAAACACATGACATGTTCCCATGAATTGTTTACATTTCAAACCCCTATATATACCCCTCATTATACACATAAATCCTCTTAATTTTTAAGAGAGAAAAATCCTCATAATAATAAATATATCATAATGTTATTAGTGTAATAATATTATCACATAATACAAGGTTTACTACTAAATTTACTTAGTTAGTAACTTAATAGTTTTTTGGGATAATCTTGGGTGTATCCTTAGGAGACCATCTATTTGGTGGTTAGTAGTCTTGGAGGATCTTTCTTATTCCATAGCTCAAGAACAACAATAAGGAAGAAGTCCTTGTGTTGTGCCCATTATCTTGCTTATACAATGTAAGATTTTTTTTTATCTTAAGATGATTTAATACCATCTTTTATACTTTTGTTTGCATGCATGTAGATTTAGACCATTTTAGATTATACATTGTAATTTTAAGATCACAATATGAGTATTAATATGGTCTAAATATCTAACACTTACAACAATGTAAAACTACTACCCACGTGACACACACTAAGCATATATAGAATATAAAAAAATAAACACGTATTCGATAGATCAATTATCGGAAAAACGCTCATATGTTATCGATTATCGATAATAACAATAAATTAATTATTAATAAAATACTAATAAAATCAGAGGTATTACAACTTGCTAGAGAGTTTGACGTTATTGTCATACAGATGGCAGTAATCAACTGGTCCCTAAGAGTTACACCTAAAGGATGGAGTCTGAGAGATATGATTAGATGAAAATGTAATCATATTGATACTCTATAGAACTAAACATTTCGTCAATGGAATGATGAAACAATTATTTAATATTGATTAAATAATATTAGCTGAGGCGAATTAAAATGTTTATTCGAAATTAAATATAACATGTTATATTTAATAAGTGTGTAATGAAATCATTTAATAAGGATTAAATGATTCAGTTAAATATAAAAGGTTAAATTTAATTGTTAAATTATAAATATGAGATATTTAGAAGATAGACTTTATACACAAGAGAGGATAATAACCGACTTTAAGCAGTTATAAAATCATTTAAGTCAACCGAAACAGATAATAATTTCAGTCAGTTGGGGGTGCCAATTAGATGAAGGTTGTTACATGTTTAGGTAGTAGTTTAGGTAGACTCAAATAATGAATTGGGAATCCTATCTAAACTATGTAAGGTGGTTAAGAGATATACTGACTATCGAACAACACCCTCCTATAAATAACCTCACGTTACACATCCCAAGACTTACGAGTTCCACATACAAACCGTGATTTCCCCTCTCTCTCTCTCTCTCTATTTTAACGGTAATTTTGCAGTTTTTAGCTCAGGAAAGGGTATTTCTTGGAATATCTTGGGTGCAACAATTAGGAGGATATCTATCTTGATATCTGATCTTAGGCCTTTGCAAGGACAAAAGGTTAATTCTTGTTCTCAATCGTTGTATCTCGTTTTCGTTTATGATAGTAAATCATATATTATAATTTCGTTATAATCCTGCATATAAAGTATGAGGACATATAGAGATATTTTCCCACAGGTGGTATCAGAGCGTTAGATTTAAGAAATTTATTTTATATGATTTTCATAAATGTTTTTTTTTTTGAAAAAAAAAACGCGGTACTGTTCACGCGAAAAAAAAGTCCGAGTAGACTGTTTTTTTTTTCAAGCAGCCTGTTTTTTTTTTTTTATATTTTTATATATTTTTTTTTTCGGCAGATTTTTTACGGGCGATTTTCGTCTTGTTTTTTTTGTTATGCATTATAAGAATAATGTATACATATTGTTGTGAAAAAGTTCACAAGTTTTAATACCCAATTATTTTAAAAAGGTTTAAAACAATGTTTGGATTAATTCATATTATACGATAATATGAATAGAATTATGATTGATTAAAATTATGTGAGTAATTACGGAATTGTCACATAATTTAAGTCATTGTTAAATGGTGATTTTGATAAATTACTCTACATAATTACGGAATTATGTCTTGAATGAATAATTTATTAGTATGATGCTTTTATATTATGTTGAATGTTTGTTAATGGTTTATTTACGTTTTTACAATCGGTTGTAAAATGTAATACTTAGTGTGGCCTTAGTAAATTATGTTTTCGTAATGAAGGAAACATAATTTCTGATGTAATTATGAGATCTCGTATCTTCTCTTGTGTAATATCTTGTTATTATGTTGTAGGGAATTATAATGTAATAATATGATATTGTTATGTAATTCATTAAAATCTAATAAAGAAGACAAAAGACGGAGATCGGATTGCTCACTCCCGCTACATCACCAAGAAGGAACATCAAGTCAAGACAAGCTTCTAGGGTCCATTGTTGAATGGATTCCAAAGTGGTATTTTTGTTCTTTTTGGTAGTATAGGCCACACTAGGACTTGTTTTCACTTTCGTATTTATTTCCGTTCTTATTGCTTTTACATTCACATGTTAGTGCATCATTTTTCCGCCTAAACCAAAACACCTAAGATTGTATGAAAATTGACTCATATTGGTATGTATGTTAATTATCATAGACATACAGATGTCATTTGCATATTTTTCTTAAGCCATCACCTTAGATTATTGATTCTCGCATGCTAGATATTCGTTCACTTAAAATGAATTAAAATAAAGTTGATGCGATCTTCCTCTATAAGCTAAAATTGATATTACTCTTTTATAAGTCAAATTACCATGAATCCCTTCTTTGTCGCCAGGTATATAGGACCTTACTCTCCATATGACCCCTTCAACGTTGGGTAAGTAGTTGCTGTTGACGTATTTTACCTCAACATCATGATCCTTTTACGATCTTGTGGTTATGGTGGACTAAAGATAGAATTTACAGAAATTTATCGACCAAGAATTCTAAATGTAGAATTAGCCAAGAGGTTGGCTTATCAATTTTACAGAAAATTGAGTCTTGGGATCATTTATATAATTCTTGAGGAAGATCAATTGTATAAATGCTTAAGTCATCGCATTAAACATTTTTTGCACTAGACATTTCACAAAACGATGAGTATGCATATTATATTTGTTGGAGCTTGTGTCCTCCACATGTAGTGTGATAACGTCATTGCATATACCCTTGTACGGACAAGTGGGAAATTGTTGGGGCTGGTGTCCTTGACAGTTAGTACAATGACTTACTAAATCTCTTAAAGGATCACAAGGGCATACTTCAGTATTATTATCAGTTGATCCCACGTTTATCAATAACGGTTGGCTTGCTAGATAAGTTTGACGTTATTGTCATACGGATGGCGGTGATCAACTGGTCCCTATAAGTCACACCTATAGGACACGTTTGAGAGATGTGAAGGTATGAAAATACATTCACATTTATGCCGGACACGACTAAACAGTTAGTCGGAGGTATTGACTGTTAAATTAGTCAATAAGATGTTGAGATTATTATTTAATACGAATTAAATAATTTTAGCTAATGCGGATTACATGATTAATTCGTAAATTAAATATAAACGGTTATATTTAATTAAATATTGAATTCGCGTATTAATATAAACAGTTATATTAATTAACATAATTATACAATATCGTATTTTTGTCAGACCATTATTAATATATCGACTGCATAATATCTGATAACATGTATGCGATTTATAATTAAAAACCCGCGAATTATATTTTAGCAAAACGGGTCGAACCACGAATTAGAATAAGGTAAGAGTGGAAAGCCCACTCTCACCCTACCCAAATTTTCGGCCAAAGTAATACAAAAGGAGGAGAACTCTCCTTTTGTCTGACTACTGAAACTGATTATTTTTCTCACATAATTAGGGTTTTGAGAGCATCCTTCTCCCAAACTCAGATCTCACATCTAAACCTCACAAAACTCTCCCCATATTGCAAGGCAATTGGAGAGCCTTGCTAGCACACGCGGCATCGTCTCAATCTATGTTTTGGGTGCAAGTTATAGGAGGGAATTTACTTTAATTCCTGTTCTTAGGCCATTCGCAAAAGGACCAAAGGTTGTATTCTTTTTCATATCGTTTTTTTTATCTTATGACTATAATCATGATTATAAATTTCTTTATAATCCTTCATGTTTAAGGGTGAATACATGTTATATTCCCCACAAGTGGGATCAGAGCCATGTTACGAAATTTTTACATTTGTGATTTTCATAAGGTTATAAATAAAATTGAAATATCGGGACTTTTGCATTGACACTCGATCGAGTCACTGTTGCACTCGATCGAGTGCCTCTGTACCCAGTTTCGGCTGTGTGCTTTTTGTGAGTAATCGATCTTGTTTTAGATTATAATTTACATATTGTTGATTAATCGATATTTTTAGCAATATGTGAATCCCTTGTTGTTATTTATTTTTGATTTACTCGTTTTAAATCAAGATAAAAAATTGTTTTGGTTTTAAAGTGCAGCGATTTGCGTTTTTAACGAGTCACTCGGTCGAGCCTGCTGCACTCGATCGAGTGACACTGACACTCGATCGAGTGCCCCTGTTGCTCGAACGAGTGCTCTTGTTTCTGGCAGTTTGTTTTCGAAAATAACTTGTTTTATTTTCCCTTGGCCAATAGTAATATACTATATACGGAAATAGTATATTAACTTTTGTGAAACGGTTCACTCTCGTATGATACATATTATTTTAAAAAAGTTTAAGATAATGGATTATAATTTTCATTAAGATTAATGTGATTAAAACGGTATAATCGCATAATTTTAATCTCGTAAGCTGGTTTGGTAAAATTTATTAAACATAATAACGGTATTATGTCATGAATGAATTTTAATTTTAGTTGATGCATTTTATTTATCGTCTTGTTGATTGCTTTTGAATGCTTTCTATAACGTATTTAATTTTGCAAACAGTTGTAACTTAATGTGGCCTTAGAAGATTGTGTTACCGTAATGATGGAACACAATCTTGTTTGTAATTTTGAGATCTTGAATCTCCGTTTTGGTTTATGCCATGTAATTACTTTTGTATTTAAATTAGAATGTAAATAGGCTTACTTTTGTAATTTAAATTAGTAATTTTGTGAAGACCAAAGACGGAGACCGGATGTTCACTCCCGCTGCAAAGACCAAGATGGAACATCAAGACAAGGTTCTAGGGTCCAACGGTTATAAGTTGTTTTATGTTTATTTTGGTAGCATAGGCCACACTAGGACTTTTATTTACGTTTATTGCATTTATTTTATGCTTTCATCGATAATAGCTTGCATCATATTCCGCCTAAAACCAAACCACCTATAAACATGCCTGAAAACTGACTCATGTAGAGGTTACGCGTTAGTTTTCTATCACTAGTAGAAAAAAGGTTTTTTGCGGCGTCAAAATATAGAGCATTTGCGGCGTTTTTGATGCAGTAGCAAATAAGGGGGCCGCAAATAGCAAAGTCTATTTGCGGCAGAAAAAAAACGCCGCAAAAAAAAAAAGCTATAAAAAAAAGAAATTTTTTTTTTTTTTTCATATGAAATTATTTAAACAAATTAATTAAATATAATAACTCTCAAATGTATATTTCCACAAGCGAATCTTACATAATTTTTGTAATTATTCTAAATAATACATACAAAAATATACAATGCTCAGACTCGAGGGAAAGACGGAAAACAATATGTTGTCTTTAGGTGGTTCAATCAAGCCACAATGCTCTTTAGGCGGTTCAATCCTGGTGATTTTTGTAGGTCTGAACCATCAGCTCTTTAGCAAACCATAAGCGACAGATCTGCCAGAAAGTAGATCCAGACTCCCTGCACACATTGCTGCGCACTACCAAGAGAATAGCAGTCCAGGCTCATTCAGATACATCAAAATCAAGAGCTAGAATGTGAGACTACAATCACCTCCTCAGCACAGTACTTGAGTAAAACAGGTCTTTCTTTGAGACAACATACTGCCGTTTTCAAAAGTTCGTTAACTTCAGGATTATCAGTGTCACCTGGTCTCCTACTCCTTCAGACCTGATTATTTCATGAACAACGAAGTGGAGAAGCGTGGTCTTAAGTCTTAACATCTGTTCGTTTGACATCAAGCAATTTCTGAAGGGTGTCAAGCTTAGATGCTTGTGCACCACCACGGTATGATAAAAGGAAAATTTAAGTTACAGAAAGGTAATCTGTAAAAGGAAATAAGCCATGAAACTATACCGAATTAGTTTAGTTTCCTCGAAGACGGACCAATTCAAGTAATTAACCCAACACTGAAAGCTGATGTAACACCCCCATTTATTTAAGAGCCTTTAGCAAGACGTTCTCAAATAAATAGAGTTGTTACCATCTCGGAATTTCCGAGGTAGTAAATAACAAAGTAAAACAATCCAAAGTACTTTACATAAAACCGATTAAACTTAAACTTTTGATATTACAACTACTACGCAAGGAATAAAAAGAAATACAACTGATAACATCTAAGTATGTGATCTAAATCTAAGTAGGTCCAAGCCATGTCTCTCTCCATGCCCAAACTCCTAGTCCATCTGTCTCTGACTTGTAGAATCTACTCCCCATTCCGGATCATCGTAGGTGTACACGAATACACTGTCAACCTCGCGGTTGAGTAGGATAACACAATAATAAATAATGCAACAATAGGGATATGCAAACGCCATGATATGCTCGAGCTCAATCTCAATTCTCAATTCTCAATTCTCAATCTCAAACCCGTAACACCCAGCCATACCGAACCTCCCGGCAGACTATAATCGGCCGTCGCCGAACACCAGCATAACAACTGAGGTCACCAGGTCTAGTCCTGCAGAACTAGCCTGGGCCCAACAATATCTCATCATCTCAAATCAGTATCCAATGCATATGCCATACTCATGAATGCAACAATAATAGTAACCATACTTATGAATGCAACAGTAATAATAATTACTCATAATCATATACCATCCCCATATTATTCATGCTCATCATCCATATCATACACCCAACATCCATTCATAACACATGACAGTAGTATAGTGACAGTGTAACCTACCTGGATAGCAATATAATCCCATCACGCAGTTAATAGCCAAACAGTAAGGTCACTTCGCCACATACTCAACACCTAACAAATATAAATTATCAGATTACTAACTATCATACTATTCTTTTCTCATAAATATTACTCACAATAATCACGAATTACTTATAATTATCATTATTATTAACTGAGGCTACCCGTAATTATTAGTTATATTAACTCATACGAAAATAACGTAACTAATTTAATTAACGTGTTAATCGGTTAATAAATACCGTCATAAAGAATAAACGAACTAACTAATGAAAACACACCCAAAATATAACAACCCGTTTAATTCTCGCAAGGGTTAATCTCATGTAACCAATCCACTCAGTTGTAGCATGTCATCCTACTCCAATCCAATAACACATCCCCATTTTAATTTGATTCATATTACGCTACTTAACTCCCTCATAAGTCATAATTCTAATTCCCTCACTCCATAATTCTATGTAAGATTGATTCCATAATCCATCCAAAGTATTTTCAATAAACAACATAACAATTCACAATGTCGTAAGCAATACATGAGACTAAAAGCCAAAAGCCAAAAACCAGAAACAAATAAACCTGTTATCTCTATCTTGACTAAACCAAATAAATACAAATTAATATAATCAAACTATTACTAATCTACTAACTAGTATCCACTACCATCTACACTCCATTATTGTGAAACACGCGACCAAGCAACATCAACCCCGTGAAAAAAAACGAACCTGGCAGCCTAGTTCAAGACACCACCACCACTAACCTAGCCACCCACAACCACCACGACTGGCCCAACACTCAACCACGCACTACCAGCTACCATATCCACCCTTGTTACACCGCCATACACCATCTCAGCCACCACAACAACCTCCCTAAACTACCTGCACACACACTCTTATACTCTGTATTTCCGCGCACCCGGCTCCCTCTCTTCCCACGTTCTGCTCTCTCTCTCTCTCTCACCACCGACCCCGACAACTCCACTGGCCACCACCGTGGTCACCACTGACCCACGGTGGTCCCATAGGATCTCTTTACGACTCGTCTTTCCCTTTTTAGCCTCCTCGACATACACTGTAAAAACACGAACAACCCCTCCCTCTTGTACTCTGTTTCACTCTGTTTCTGCCGCTCCTGAACGTGCTGCCAAACCCGCCTTCTCTGGCCACCACTCACCACTCCACCACCACCATACTACACTATAAACATCTCACTACCACCCCCAGAGGCTCGTATCAAACTCAAACAGAAAACAGTTTGAATAAATAGTTCAAAACACGAAATAGAATAACATATAATACAATGTATTGTCGACAAAACGATTGCTTACAGGTCACGGTGGTTGACGATTATGGTGATGGTGACGATGGTGATGCAGTCCTCTTGTCCTTCCTAAATCTCGCGGTGGCTGATAATGTGAAATAGGGTTTTAGTTGGTTTGTCGATGGGTGAGATAGGGGAGTTGATATCGGTGAAATTAGTATAGGGTAGGGTTTGGGTTTTTCGATGAAAACAAATGTATAAGGTAGGGTTTTGTTTGCTCCAAACCTTAACCCGAGTCCACAACCCATCACGCATCTCGAGATAATTAACCTTTATTTACCGTTCTCGACTCGTAATTTAAAATTAACGAGCACATATAATAAATTATACACATCTCAATTAATTACAAGAATACAAGAATATAAAATTAATAAAGTATTAACACTTATATATGAATAATAAAAAAAAAAGATTTAAAACAATTACGACTTAAATAATAAAACAAGTATAGATAGAGAGATAAATATAAACTAAGAAATATATTTAATTATAATTATATTATCAAAATTAAAGAAATACGAATGAAATGCCATTTTATAAAATAATCGTCAAATACAAAAATGATTATGAAGTACGAAATAATCGCAGGAATACGATTTGTAAAAACATAATCATTTACGTAAAAGATTTTATAATCATTCTTTTTGAGCGTATAAAACATGGTCTGACCGCAGTTAACCGAGACTAATATACGGGGTATTACAGCTGAAATGAAAGCTACAAGTTAGTTTGATACGAGAAGTTGTAACATAAACTAAGTCAAATAATTATAATTATATTCTAAAAGATGATTATTTTCATACACTAAACTAAATAATACAGTAAATAATAATAGGAAAGAATGGAAAAAGAAGAGAAAAACAGACCAAGAAACACATAATGAAGAACTAATTAATAAACATGATGATACTTGTTACAGGCGGATTTCCATTGTGACAATAAACATAATGATTGTAGGTAGACAGACACCTTATTACCCTAAGATTTATGTGCTCCACGTGGATCATATGACACAAAACATCATCGGAAAAACTGAAATGTCCCTAATCGGAAAAGTGAGCGACAATAGAAGACGATTTACCAAATCCATGTGGAGATGTAGGTCTATATCTTCACTTTTCAACAACTTGCAAATGTATAACCAGAGGGCAAAGATCAGTTACAGAGCTGATTAGGCCTAATCAGTACATAAATAAAAGTTATAAGACGATCCGTACAAACTTGAAAAGAATAAAGCATAATTGTGTGTATTTGCGATAAAATTATCCCATTATCAGTACATATATACTGTAACTAAAGATGCAACTGAATGCACACAATCACCAGGATTACAAAATTGAAAGGCGATTACATGATACATTAAAGGAGGGGTGAAATAACTTAATGATTTGATCGAAATTCCATGACCAAATCATTAGCAGGTCCCAAAAATTGGAACTTTATATAAAGTCTACATAATAAGATCAGAACTTAATGATTTGATCAAAATTCCATAAGTAGGAGTGAAAGTTCTGAATTACGGAGTATCCATAAATAAAGTGATAGGTGATCACTTTATTCACTTATTCAGAAAATTCACTTATTAAGCATAGCCACAAAAAGATCCTGCACCTGATCCTATTTATTCACTTATTCAGAAAATTCAAGCAGACCATACCAGAGGCCTGATCTGCATTTCTGCACAAAGTCTGCACCAGACTTTCCTGACCCCGCTCTCATACAGCATTTGGTCAGACCTGGACAGTATCATAATATTTCATAGTGTAAGAAATTTAAGGGTAACCTCTTGTTAAAACTTGGATGGATGACTTGTCAAGAACATTGAGCATCTCATTTAGGCCATCTTCTAGCCAACACCTAATCCTATGACTCTAAAATAAAAAAGAATCAAGACAAGAAGCTCCACAGTGTCACGTCCTTATTTGTGGCGGATGGCAACAGGCATGAAGTTTTTTTCGAGTTTGACCCTATGGATATTAACCATGACGTGTGGCGGATGACAACAGGCATGAAGTTTTTTTCGAGTTTCATGGTTCAAAGCAACACAAACCTATCCCTAAACAAGTATGGAGTCCTATGTGAAATCAGAAGCTTAAAAAACGACCTGAGTAATTGTCCATGTGAAATCAAGGAACAAGTTCTTACGGTTATCATATGATATCTCAAGTTCTCATAAAGTTGACAAATAGCAAAATGTTAGTCCGAAAATCATGGCAGTTCATCTATGTTACAAGTGACAAAGGCACATAATTCACTCCCAACACAAACTTGAATTCTGTCAAGTCCAATGAAAGTATGAAACACTAACTAGGAACTCAGATAAAGCAATCACTTCCACGCTCTCGATAATCCGAATGCAGTTCAATTCTAAATTTTTCTTTCTTCTACTCTTTTCAACCCATTATAAAGGAAAACAACCCAGAATTACCAACAAATTCCACCTCAAACAAATCACTCATATGCCGCAAATTCGATTCAAATCAATAATTAAGCATGAATCAAACAATTACGCAACATAATTACTGCTACTTTATTCTACCTTTTTACAGTATATATGCAGAAACACTATCGAATTACCGACAAATTCTAAAAGCAACAACTATATACAACCTTCCATCATATGTATCAGACATGACTCAAACCCTAGAAAGATAATACACAGTAATTTAATAAAACAATACAAATTAGTCGAAAATCATAAAAATCATAAAAGATTTAAGAATTTAAACAGGAAAGTAGTTAACCCTAAGAATCGTATTGAATTAATCGTATTGTATTTCACTAATTCAAACTACAATTAATCGAAAATAGTTCACCCTAAAAATCAATTCACATACCTAATTAACAATAATATGAATAGAGGAGATGGTGAGTGGCGAGTTCCGTCGATTTCCAGTGGCGGTGAGGCAGTTTGGGAGGGAGTTTTATAATTCCTGTTGTTTTAATGTTTTAATTTGGGAGGGAGATGATAGTGTACAGTGAAACATACAACACGCGATATAATTCCCATTTCCCAGCCACTTTCAATTCCCTTTTTCTTTTTTAATAACACTCATTTGCGGCGTTTTGGGAAAAACGCCTCAAATGACTCATTTGCTGCGTTTTTTTCAAAACGCCTCAAATGACTCATACTGTAACACCCCCATTTATTTAAGGGCCTGAACTAGGACTCCTCAGATAAATAAAGGTGTTACCATCTCGATTTCCCGAGGCAGTAGATACAAAGGAAGACAAACAGTACTTTATATTCAATTTAAACTCAAAACATGTTCTTACAAAACCAAATAGAAAACTGTTCTGATAAAAGTAAAAGTACAACTCATAGACTACTATCACGTGGTCTAGACTCTAAACAGGTCCTGATCCATGCATCTCCCTTCCCAGATGCTCCCATAGTCTTTATACCTGTCAGTCTGCTCCCCAATAATTGGTTCATCACAGGTGATCATGAATACACAGGGTCAACCACGAGGTTGAGTAGAGTAAAACTGTGAACAAAACATATTACTAAAAATAGAAAGTCGATCATCTCCACTCCGAATCACAAGACCCAATATCTCCGCACCAAATCACAAGACCCATTATCTCCACACCAATCACAAGACCCATTATCTCCGCACCAATCACAAGACCCATTATCTCCGCGCCAATCACAAGACCCATCATCTCATCGCCTCATTGTTATCACAGTATAATATAAATGCACAATATAAAGATCACAAGATAATATATAACAACATGTTTGATATCAATTATGAACGGTTTACACATCATCAAACATTAGTAGTTTCCCCTACCTGAATTAGCGAGAAAAGTAGATACGTCCGAGGCTTGTCAAAAATGTTCCACGCGAAACTCGCTACCTAATAAAGAGATATACGTAACAAATTAACAGACTTCCCGCACCCCTTAACTATCATACTTACTATAAAAAGCAACCTTCCATAAGTGGAAAGTTTCCAGAAATAGAAACTTTCCCAATTTAGCAACTTTCCAAAAATAGACGTTCTCCCGACTAAAATAGTAACTTCTAAATATAGCAACCTCAGTTAAAATTCAAACTTCTCAATATATATAAACACCCTCATAAATATTAATATACCATACTAATAACAATATTATTGCCAAAGATACAAAATATCTTTACTAATAAACTCCATAATAAATATACATATCTAATAATTGAATAAAAATAAAATGGAATAAAATAAAATAAAATCACACCCTTCAAACCCGACTCCACCAACCCGCGGCTCCCAAGCTCACGCCACAGCCACACGACCCAACTAAACCCCACCGACAACCACCAGCTATGACCCCCACTCTGTCCCCTACGACTCTGACCACCACCACCAACGTCGACCACCTCCGGCGAGGTGAACCAGGGCCACTACCAAGCCTGGTTCACGACCCCCTGTTCCCTGCTCCCTTCAACAGCCCCGACAAAAACCCCTGTAACCACCACGCGCAGACCTGACATCGACCACACTACCCATAACCACCATCACTGACACCCAACACCCCTAACCACCATGGTACCACCGCATAGACCTCCCCCTAGTCGGCGGTGGCACCAAGACAAACAGACCAACCCGACAAACTGTGACACCCATACACACTGACAGACTCAACGACACTCCCTTTACCACCATAACCAGCCGCCTCTAACCGCCATGACAACCACTACTCACACTACCCATCAACCCTCTACCCAAAATACCAAAACCCAGAATGGGATCTACCAACCCGCGCTTTTAAAAAAGATTACAAAACATGGCAGAACATATAAATACGCAGTATACGTTAATTAACCACCGTGTAACACCAATCTAGCCACCCTCGAAAGGGTCCTTAAACCACTAGCGACGCACGAATTACCTACTACTGACGTTCATTACATAACATGGTACACCAATATGCAAAGACACAAAGATATCACCTCAAAACGACCTTCTAATAAGACGACAAAACCCTTACAGAAAGCAGAAAGTAAATGTGATTATGGTGATCATACCGGATTTAGAACCACCACGAACCACCATAGATCCACCTACTGCCACCGTGTGAAGTCTCCTTCTCCTCTCTACTATGACGGCTAAGGTTTTGAGTAAGGGTTTTTGTGTTTTAGTTAGGTTTAGGGTATGAAACCCTTTGCTAAATAAGGCGGCAGAGAATAGGGTGTTGGCTGTTTCAGAAATCACGCATGGGCTCTCCTATTGACACACATATCGAGGCCCATGTAAGGCACTCTAGCAGCCCCAAGTTCGAGCCCCCTAATCAGCACACTACAACACTCCAATTCGATACCATAGATCCCCTAATCGAACCCCACCAAGGTCTAACAACGCTTATAAACATACTAGGTTCACGAGCTTATTAACGAAGAAAATCACTTCGCATATTACTATTATTATGTACGAGTTCACACAAATACGGGTTATTACAGTCTTCCCCCCTAAAAAGGAACTTCGTCCCGAACTTCGTCTTCACTTAAGTGACAAAACAACGAACTCAACTCCAACGAGTTTGGAACACAACATATGACACAAGATACTTAAACTTCCCTAACACAAAAATGTGACATTCCACCCTCCTAAAAAAAAAGAGTTACGTCCTCGTAACTTACCTCAATCAAACAGATGCGGGTAACGGTCCCTCATGGATGCCTCAGGCTCCCAAGTAGCCTCTTCCTGATTATGATTGGTCCACAAGACCTTCACCAAGGACGTCTCTCCATTGCGAGTCTTTCGTACCTTTCTGTCCAGAATTTCCTTCGGAGTCTCAATGTATGCCGACTGCTTATCTACCTCAATCACCTCATGCTGGAGCACATGTGATGGATCACTCACGTATCTCCTTAACTGGGACACATGGAACACATTATGGACCTTGGATAGGGTTGGAGGCAAAGCTAAGCGATATGCCACCTCTCCAACTCTGTCCAAGATCTCAAATGGTCCTATAAATTTCTGACTCAGTTTGCCACGCTTGCCGAATCTCATCACACCCCTCATCGGAGAGACTTTCAGTAGTACTTTCTCTCCGGCCTCAAATGCAATATCGCTCCTCTTCAGATTGGCATAGCTCTTCTGTCTATCCTGAGCGGCTCTCATCCTCTGTCGAATAATCTGAACTTGCTCCACCATCTCCTGGATCATATCCGGTCCCAAAGTCACAACATCAGCTCGATCATCCCAACACACAGGGCTCCGACACTTCCTCCCGTATAGAGCCTCGAAAGGGGCCATGCCTATGCTTGCATGATAACTGTTATTATAAGAAAACTCGATCAACCCCAGTCGATCCTCCCAAGATCCTCCGAACTCAAGTACACAAGCCCTGAACATATCCTCAAGAGTCTGAATTGTCCTCTCAGTCTGGCCATCTGTAGCCGGATGAAAAGCTGTACTCATCTTCAATTGGGTACCCAAAGCAGTCTGCAACTCCTGCCAAAATCTGGATATAAACCTCGAGTCCCGATCTGAAACAATATCCTTGGGTACGCCATGTAGTTTGACCACATTCTGAACATAGGACTTAGCCAACTCGGCTTTACTCCAGGTATCTTTCATGGGGATAAAGTGAGCCGACTTGGTCAAACGATCCACGATCACCCAAATCATGTTGTTGCCCCTCTGAGTTCGAGGCAACCCCACGATAAAGTCCATTGAAATATTCTCCCACTTCCACTCTGGTACATCCAACGGTTGAACTTTCCCTTGAGGTCTCTTATGCTCCCCTTTCACCCTCTGACAAGTCAAACATCTCGACACAAATTCTGCGACTTCCTTCTTCATGTTAGGCCACCAGAACGTCTTCTTAAGATCTTTATACAGCTTATCACCCCCTGGGTGAACGGAATATGGAGTAGCATGAGGTTCAGTCAGGATCTTCTTCTTTAGCTCTTCAACATTCGGTACACACCATCGCCCACTGAACCTCAAACTACCGTCGGTATGAATACTGAACTTGGATGCCACATCACCATTCCCATTTTCCACCAACAAACGCCACTTCTGGATCCTCTCATCGTTCTGCTGTAACTCCCGAATCTCCCCATACAACTCAGGCTCCACTGTCAAGTCACCAAGGGCATCCCCTTTCCGGATCATGAAAATTCCCATCTCTCTTAGTTCGCCATGCAACCTCACCCTCGATCTGGCACTACTCAAAGCATGCACTGACTTCCTACTTAGGGCATCGGCCACTACATTCGCCTTGCCCTCGTGGTAGACAATCTGCATATCATAGTCGCCAATTAACTCTATCCACCTCCTCTGCCTCATGTTCAACTCCTTCTGGGTGTAGATATATTTCAGGCTCTTATGATCAGAAAACACCTTAAAAGTGGCTCCATAAAGGTAATGACGCCACAATTTCAGTGCAAAGACCACAGCGCCCAATTCCAAATCATGAGTCGGATAATTCTCTTCGTAGGTCTTCAACTGGCGAGAAGCATACGCGATCACTCTCCCATTCTGCATTAGCACACAACCCAACCCATGCTTTGAAGCGTCGGTGTATACTTCGAAATTATCACTTCCAACTGGCAAGGCCAGGATAGGAGCTGTTGTCAGGCGTTCCTTAAGGGTTAGGAATGCCTTCTCACAACTCTCATCCCATATATAACGGTTCTCCTTCCTCATTAACGATGTCAACGGCTTCGCTATCTTTGAAAAGTCTTTGACGAATCTCCGGTAATAACCTGCCAACCCCAGGAAACTTCGAATCTCACTCACATTCTTCGGACTTTGCCACTTAGTCACAGCCTCGATCTTACTAGGGTCAACAGATACCCCCTCTTGTGAAATACATGCCCCAGAAATGCGACTTTCTTCAACCAGAACTCACACTTGCTCAACTTAGCATTGAGCTTATGCTCCTCCAAAGTCTGAAGTACCTTCCGCAAATGGTCCTCGTGCTCTTCTACATTTTTGGAATATACCAAGATATCATCGATGAATACCACCACGAACTTATCCAGATATGGGCTGAAAACTCGATTCATCAAGTCCATGAACACAGCTGGCGCATTAGTCAATCCAAATGGCATAACCACAAATTCATAGTGGCCATACCTCGTTCGGAAAGCGGTCTTTGGAATGTCTTCATCCTTTATTCTCAACTGATGGTACCCGGATCTCAAGTCAATCTTGGAGAAAACCCCAGCTCCACTTAACTGATCGAACAAGTCGTCAATTCTCGGCAAAGGATATCGGTTCTTGATGGTCACATTGTTCAGCTCTCGATAGTCAACACACAACCTCAAACTCCCATCCTTCTTCTTCATAAACAAGACAGGTGCTCCCCAGGGCGACACACTGGGTCGAATGAACCCTTTCTCAGCTAGTTCGTCCAACTGCTTCTTCAACTCCTCCATTTCTTTAGGTCCCATACGATATGGTGATTTAGATATCGGTCCCGCTCCTGGTTTGAGGTCAATGGAAAATTCCACTTCCCTCCTCGGCGGTAACCCCGGAACGTCGTCTCGAAAAACTCCCTCAAACTCCCGCACCACAGGTATCTCACTAGTCTTGGGGGTCTCAGCCTCACAATCCCACATTTGGCATAGGATTAGGCTCTCTCCTTTCCTCAAGCCATACTTAAGGGTATTGACAGAAATGAATTTGATTTTTGGTTTAACTCGGTATCCCTTGTAGGACACCCTCACTCCCTTGGGTCCTCTCAAGGAAATCTTTTTCTGATGACAGTCGATAAAAGCCCTATATTTCCCCATCCAGTCCATCCCTAGGATCACCTCAAAACCCCCCAGTGGAAACTCTATGAGGTCACAATAGAAAATTGCTTCCCCGATTTTGATGGGTACACTTCGATAAACCCTACTACAGGTGATTGACTCTCCCGAGGGTATGGTCACTGAGTCCGCGACCCAGTCGAATCTCTCAAGTCCTAAAGTCTTGACATGATCTCTAGACACAAACGAATGGGTGGCACCGGAATCGAAAAGTACGAAAGTAGGTTTAGAGTTCACAAGAAAAGTACCGGTAACCACATGAGCATCCTCCTGAGCGGCCTGCTTTCCCATGGCAAAGAGTTTGCCACTGGACTTGACCCCACTCTGGCTGGCAGAAGATGTCCCAGCCTGCTGATTTCCTGCCGTCCCCGTCTTGTTGTTGTTCCCACTTCCATTGTACTGATTCTGATATGAACGGTTCTGATTGTTGTTGTTGCTGTAGTTCCTCTGATAGTTGCTGCTGCCTCCAGACTTCGCACCCCCACCATAGTTTGTCATGGGTGTGCGATAGCCACTGCTGCCATAGGACTGAGTGCGAGATCCCTGGTATCCGGATGTAGGTGTACGATAGCCCCCGGACTGGTTTCCCCCAGATGAACGACACACCGCTTGCTTGTGTCCCGTCTTTCCACAGCCGAAGCAAACTATTCCTACAGAACCACTGCCGGAACCTCCACTCCTGAAGCTGCCCCCACTCTGGTTCCTCCCACCACCAGAGGCACTACTACCGAAGTACCCACTGAACTTGTTAGAGCTCTGCTTTTTCGATCCTGAACCCTCAGCTACTGATTCAGCCTTCCTCTTTTCTGACTTGGACTTCTTGTCCTCTATAATCATATCCGATAGCCTCTCCGCCGCCCCAGCCCTTAAATAGATGTCACGGACTGTGGTGGGCGGAGCTGCAATCAGTCTCTTTTTGACGGCGATTGATAACCCTCTCTCAAATTTCATTGCTAGCATTGCATCGTCAAATCCCATATCTCCCACATAGTGTACCAGCTGGATGAATTTCCTGTAGTAAACCTCTACAGTCATGTCCTCCGACATCTTGAATGAATCGAACTCCTCCCTCAGCTTGCTCTTTTGGAATTCAGGTAGAAACGTCTCGTTCAAGACCCCCTTGAATGCATCCCACGGAACAAACGCGGATCCACCCTCTACAGCTGCTTGCCAGATCTCTCCCTTATTCGCTGTCCACCAGTCTCCAACCATACCCCTCAGATAGTGGGCAGCCTGGTCCACCCTCAATTCTTCAGGGCAATCCACCAACTCGAACAGGTTACCGAATTCCCGGCACCAGGCTCCCAGCAGATGAGGTTCCCCCTCCCCGGTGAATTGGGTAGGGTGATGTCTTGCGATGATTGTGCTCATTTTCGCGGAGTTCATATGTTTGGCCTTTAGGGCCTCATTTTCAGCTATCAAACGGTCCACCTCCTCTTGGGTGATGTTAACGGCATTATCTCTTCGCGGAGGCATACTATAATACAACAGAAAGACATGAGTCCCGACTTATGTGGGCACACATTAGGGTTAGGGCTAAAATCCCTAAGCGATAAAGTCTATCATCAGCTATCAAATTGAATAATCAGAAAACTATGACATGGCTCGGGATCACATAACCGCATATCAATAGACATGATGATGGAAGAAGTACTAATCATGTTTCAAATCACTTAACATATCACATCAACATACACCCTTTTCCAACAGTAAAAGATTCGTTCATGCTCATGCCCCTTCCGGCTTTTCCAAAAGTCCCTTATATTCGGAATTCTCATAACATACTTACCACAGTGTGCTATTACTTTCACCACTTCCTATTCTACCCTTTTCTCTAATATATGCACTCTGGGTTCCCGGGTAAAACTGATAGGGCCTATGGTTCGGTGTGAGGGGGCCCCAGACTCATACTTTGCCTTTAATGTGCTCCTAACAGTCCTATCCCGGGGTTCATTTTATTTAGACTCTCCTACATTCATTGGGTTCATTAGGTTAGGCCTGAGGATCGTTCGCTCTGATACCACTTTGTAACACCCCCATTTATTTAAGGGCCTGAACTAGGACTCCTCAGATAAATAAAGGTGTTACCATCTCGGTTTCCCGAGGCAGTAGATACAAAGGAAGACAAACAGTACTTTATATTCAATTTAAACTCAAAACATGTTCTTACAAAACCAAATAGAAAACTGTTCTGATAAAAGTAAAAGTACAACTCATAGACTACTATCACGTGGTCTAGACTCTAAACAGGTCCTGATCCATGCATCTCCCTTCCCAGATGCTCCCATAGTCTTTATACCTGTCAGTCTGCTCCCCAATAATTGGTTCATCACAGGTGATCACGAATACACAGGGTCAACCACGAGGTTGAGTAGAGTAAAACTGTGAACAAAACATATTACTAAAAATAGAAAGTCGATCATCTCCAGTCCGAATCACAAGACCCAATATCTCCGCACCAAATCACAAGACCCATTATCTCCACACCAATCACAAGACCCATTATCTCCGCACCAATCACAAGACCCATTATCTCCGCGCCAATCACAAGACCCATCATCTCATCGCCTCATTGTTATCACAGTATAATATAAATGCACAATATAAAGATCACAAGATAATATATAACAACATGTTTGATATCAATTATGAACGGTTTACACATCATCAAACATTAGTAGTTTCCCCTACCTGAATTAGCGAGAAAAGTAGATACGTCCGAGGCTTGTCAAAAATGTTCCACGCGAAACTCGCTACCTAATAAAGTGATATACGTAACAAATTAACAGACTTCCCGCACCCCTTAACTATCATACTTACTATAAAAAGCAACCTTCCATAAGTGGAAAGTTTCCAGAAATAGAAACTTTCCCAATTTAGCAACTTTCCAAAAATAGACGTTCTCCCGACTAAAATAGTAACTTCTAAATATAGCAACCTCAGTTAAAATTCAAACTTCTCAATATATATAAACACCCTCATAAATATTAATATACCATACTAATAACAATATTATTGCCAAAGATACAAAATATCTTTACTAATAAACTCCATAATAAATATACATATCTAATAATTGAATAAAAATAAAATGGAATAAAATAAAATAAAATCACACCCTTCAAACCCGACTCCACCAACCCGCGGCTCCCAAGCTCACGCCACAGCCACACGACCCAACTAACCCCCACCGACAACCACCAGCTATGACCCCCACTCTGTCCCCTACGACTCTGACCACCACCACCAACGTCGACCACCTCCGGCGAGGTGAACCAGGGCCACTACCAAGCCTGGTTCACGACCCCCTGTTCCCTGCTCCCTTCAACAGCCCCGACAAAAACCCCTGTAACCACCACGCGTAGACCTGATATCGACCACACTACCCATAACCACCATCACTAACACCCAACACCCCTAACCACCATGGTACAACCGCATAGACCTCCCCCTAGTCGGCGGTGGCACCAAGACAAACAGACCAACCCGACAAACTGTGACACCCATACACACTGACATACTCAACGACACTCCCTTTACCACCATAACCAGCCGCCTCTAACCGCCATGACAACCACTACTCACACTACCCATCAACCCTCTACCCAAAATACCAAAACCCAGAATGGGATCTACCAACCCGCGCTTTTAAAACAGATTACAAAACATGGCAGAACATATAAATACGCAGTATACTGTAATTAACCACCGTGTAACACCAATCTAGCCACCCTCGAAAGGGTCCTTAAACCACTAACGACGCACGAATTACCTACTAAAGACGTTCATTACATAACATGGTACACCAATATGCAAAGACACAAAGATATCACCTCAAAACGACCTTCTAATAAGACGACAAAACCCTTACAGAAAGCAGAAAGTAAATGTGATTATGGTGATCATACCGGATTTAGAACCACCACGAACCACCGTAGATCCACCTACTGCCACCGTGTGAAGTCTCCTTCTCCTCTCTACTATGACGGCTAAGGTTTTGAGTAAGGGTTTTTGTGTTTTAGTTAGGTTTAGGGTATGAAACCCTTGGCTAAATAAGGCGGCAGAGAATAGGGTGTTGGCTGTTTCAGAAATCACGCATGGGCTCTCCTATTGACACACATATCGAGGACCATGTAAGGCACTCTAGCAGCCCCAAGTTCGAGCCCCCTAATCAGCACACTACAACACTCCAATTCGATACCATAGATCCCCAAATCGAACCCCACCAAGGTCTAACAACGCTTATAAACATACTAGGTTCACGAGCTTATTAACGAAGAAAATCACTTCGCATATTACTATTATTATGTACGAGTTCACACAAATACGGGTTATTACACATACGTTATTTGCTGCCGTTTGTCAAAAACGCCTCAAATAGATAGCCGCAAATAGATGTTTTTCTACTAGTGTATGACAATATAGATGTCACGTGTCACAAGCAAAGCCATCACTTTATTTCATTCATTCACGCATATGCTAGATATTAGTTCACTTAAAATGGATAAATATAAGTTGATGGGGTCTTCCTCATATAACCAAAAATTGAGACTAGTCTTTATAAATCAGACTCCCATGAATCCCTTCTTCGTCGGTAGGCATAATATGACCCCTTCTACGTTGAGTAAGTGGGAACAGATGATTTATTTTATCTCAACATTATGGTCACTAGATACTATCTAGCAACTATGGTGGACTAATAGATAGGATTTACGGAAATCTATCGACCAAGAGTTCCAACGGTGGAATTAGCCAAGCTGTAGGCTTATCAATATACGGAAATTGAGTCTTGGGATCGTTTATATAATTCTTAAGGGAGATCAATTATATAAATGCATGAGTCTACGAGTTTAAATACTATTTAAAATAGACTTAAATCACAACGATGAGTTGCTTATATGGTTTTGTTTTTTTATCTTCTTTTCAGTGTAGAACACGATCAATTTAAACTGTTGTATAACAAATGGCTGGTGAAGACCCAATGCCAAGTGCCAAGCTAGCACGTGAATCCTGGCTAAAAGCCTTCATGGACTCCATGAATCAGTCTACTAGACTGAGGAATGATGGGTCAAACTTCTCTGACTGGGAGGCAGCATTACGGAATGCTGCCATTGCTGACGGAAAGCTCAAATACTTGACTGAGCCAATTCCGGCACACCCGGGAACTGGAGCTAGAGCTAACGAAGTTCGCGCTCATAGCGAATTCGTCATGGAAGCGGGTGCGATAAAGAACGTACTCATCTATGCAATGGAATCCAATTTGCAAAGACGCTTCATATCCCATGGTGCAAACAAGATTTTCACCACGCTCACTAACGAATTCTCGAAAGCTCCGAGAATCGTTTCTTATGAGCATACCTGTCGCTTCTTTGAAGCGAAACTCCAGAAGGGCCAAGCTGTTAGCCCACATATTCTCAACATGATTGAGAATATCGAGAAGCTGGAGGTCCTAAACTACAAGATCAGTGAGAACATAATCGTTGATCGAATGCTTCATTCGCTTCATTATGGGTTCGCCCTCTTTTGGGCCAACTATTACATGAACGACATGAAGAAGACTACTCATGAGCTCCACGCCCTTCTCTTACAGGCCGAGAAGGATCTAAAATTAAGTGGGAGCGTGAAGCAGGATGTTCTCATGATCTCCAATAAGGGTAGGGGTAAGGGAAAAGCTAAAGCTCAAGCCGACCTAGCGGTAGGTAAGCCTAAGTTCAAGAAACCAGGATTCACTAAGAGTGGGCCAGGTGAGTCGAGCAACTCACAGGGCAAGACAAAGAGTAAGGATACAAGCATAGAATGCCACCATTGCCACAAGACTGGGCATTGTAGGCGCACATGCCCTGTGTATCGTGAGGACATTAAAGCAGGCCGCGTTATTCCTGTTGGTATGTCTTCTTCTTCTTCTTTTATACACATGATTGAGATTAACCATGCAAGTTACGGAACTTGGGTACTAGATACTGGTTGTGGTTCTCATCTATGTAATCATGTGCAGGGCCTCCGAAACCAAGAACTCCTTATCAAGGGTGAGGTTGACCTGCGTGTCGGGAATGGAGCACGAGTTGCTGCAGTCTCGAGGGGAACATACGTGATCCAGCTTCCAAGTGGATTCGAGTTATCTTTGTATAACTGTTATTATGTTCC
This sequence comes from Silene conica, assembly GCA_029255685.2. Classification (NCBI taxonomy): domain Eukaryota; kingdom Viridiplantae; phylum Streptophyta; class Magnoliopsida; order Caryophyllales; family Caryophyllaceae; genus Silene; species Silene conica. The sequence goes on along the minus strand of CM055314.2, from coordinate 48,678,980 downwards.
TAGTTTATCCAAAAACATAATTTCAGTTTCTGCACTTGACAAACTTGGTTTTTCATTTGTAATAGAGAATAATAGCTGTATTTTCTCATTGCACAATATGATTTATGGCAAGGCAGTTTCCATGAATGGAATTTATGTTTTAGATCAAACCACCGAAATATTACATGTGAATAACAAGAGATTAAAGGTAGGTGACAAAGATCAAACTTACCTATGGCATTGCCGTATGGGACATATAAATGAGAATCGCGTAAAACAGCTCATACAGAATGGAGCTATCTCGGCCTTTGATTTCGAATTATATGGCACGTGTGAATCATGTCTCATCGGTAAGATGACTTGTATTTCCTTCAAAGGTGTTGGAATGCGCGCTGCCAACCTATTAGCACTCATACATACAGATGTGTGTGGCCCTATGTCGATCAACGCACGAGAAGGCTATAGGTATTTCATCACTTTCACGGATGATTTGAGTAGATATGGCTATGTCTATTTAATGAAACAAAAAAGTGAATCCTTTGACAAGTTCAAAGAATACCAGAATCGGGTACAGAACCAACTGGGCAGACAGATTAAAGCACTACGATCTGATCGTGGTGGCGAGTATCTTTCACACGAGTTTGATCAACACCTTAAAGACTGTGGCATCGTTTTACAATTGACTCCACCTGGAACACCACAATTAAATGGTGTGTCCGAACGGAGAAATCGAACTCTACTTGATATGGTTCGATCCATGATGAGTCACACCGTTGTGCCTGATTCATTGTGGGGCTATGCTCTTTTGTCAGCCGCTCTAATACTTAACCGAAGTCGCTGTTGACAAGACTCCATACAAGTTATGGAAGGGAACGGTCCCTAACTTGTCCTTTATTCGGGTTTGGGGCTGCGAGGCTTATGTCAAGTGGAGACACGAGGATAAGCTCGGCCCGCGATCGGTCAAGACATACTTTATAGGCTATCCCAAAGGAACATTTGGTCATTACTTCTAATCGCCAACCGAACAACGTGTTTTTGTTGCGGCTAGTGCGACGTTCTTAGAGAAAGAATTTCTCGAGAACAAGTCGACTAATAGAACCTTCGATCTATCGGAGATTCAAGAACCAACTACCGAGCAACCGTTGGAGGAAACAGTTCCTTCAACCTAGGCTGCGGTAGATATTCCTGAGGAACCTAGGAGGTCAGGAAGAGTCTCTATTCCTCCGGACTGATACATTGGTATGGTCGAGGAACATGACATAGATGACGTCTTACTCCTAGAGGGTAATGAACCCACAACATATAAAGGTGCCATGACCAGTTCTGACTCAAAGCTATGGCTAGAAGCCATGCAATCCGAGATGGACTCCATGTATGAGAACAACGTGTGGGATCTTGTGGACCTACGTACAAAGGTACGCCCCCTTCAATGCAAATGGCTTTACAAAATAAAGCATGTCGTGGAAGGACAACGAGATATCCATAAGGCAAGACTAGTTGCTAAAGGTTTCACTCAAGTGCCAGGCTTGCACTACGATGAGATCTTTGCACCCGTAGTCATGCTACGTTCCATTCGGATTATCTTAGCGATCGCCGCATTTCTTGACTATGAAATTTGGCTAATGGACGTTAAAACCGCCTTCTTAAACGGTTATTTGGAGGAAGAGTTGTACATGGTACAACCCGAGGGTTTTATTGATCCAGAACATCCTAAGAAGGTTTGCAGGCTTAAGCGTTCCATCTATGGACTTAAGCAAGCATCACGGAGTTGGAATCATCGCTTCGACCAAGTGATAAAAGAGAATGGGTTCATTCGATCAGTCGAGGAACCATGTCTCTATATCAAGTCGAGTGGTTGCAAGATTGTCTTCCTAGTACTATATGTCGATGACATACTCTTGATTGGGAATGACATACCTCTCCTTTCTTCGGTTAAAGCATGGTTGAAAAACCATTTCCAGATGAAAGATCTGGGAGAGGCACAAAGAATTTTGGGCATCCGCATCTATAGAGATAGATCACGACGGATGTTGTCTCTCAGTCAGGAGTCTTACATAGATAAGATTCTAGAGAGATTCAGCATGACGAACTCCAAGAAAGGGTTCCTTCCTATGACTAATGGGCTTCACTTGAGCAAGACTCAAGAAGCTAAGACATTGGAAGAGAAAGAGCGCATGAGTCGGATTCCTTATGCTTCGGCTATAGGATCGATCATGTATGCCATGATATGCACACGTCCAGACGTTGCATATGCAATAAGTATGACAAGCCGATTCCAAGCTCATCCAGGTGAACAACACTAGATGGACGTGAAAAACATTCTTAAGTACCTACGGAGGACTAAAGATTGGGGATTGACTTACGGAGGCGACTCGACGCTCTGCGCCACGGGTTACGGAGATGCTAGCTTCCAAACGGATCGAGACGACTCGAAATCTCAGTCTGGATTCGTTTTTACTCTTAATGGCGCTGTTGTCAGCTAGAAAAGTTCTAAACAAAGTGTTACAGCAGATTCTACAACTGAGTCCGAGTACTATGCCGCTTCGGAAGCAGCTAAGGAAGCAATATGGATGCGTCAATTCTTACAAGGACTATCAGTAGTGCCTAGTTCGAATGACCCGATCACCGTTTATTGTGACAATAAAGGTGCCATCTTCCAAGCTAAGGAGCATAAGTCTAGCAACAAAGCTAGACATTTACAACGGAAAGCTCATCTAATCAGAGATTACGTGGAGCAAAAGGAGATATTTATTTATAAGATCGCTACGGATGACAACATAGCTGATCCTCTCACAAAAGCATTACCACGTGATAAGCATGAAGGGCACATTAATTCCATGGGAATTAGATGTGTTCCTAAGTTGTAGTACTCTTTTATGAATTTATGTTATAATTCATTTTCTTGTGTACTCTATTACAACCTCATTGTTATGATATTTAATGTTTTGTTTTTCATGTGGAATTGTACGCCAATTTTAAACACCACAAAGTGAACTGATTAACATTACATCGTTTTTGGTCCTTGATTACCCACTTGAGCTGATAACTCAGGTAATCATTTTGTGACGTTGGTTGATGGAGGGTTCAACGAGCCATAAGTCAAACAGTTGACTGACCAATCACAAAGGCGAGTTATATGGATATCCCGTAGGACACCCCGTGACAATGTTATGGAGTCCTAAATGTTTTATAACATTGGGTGCCAGGTCGTGGATAGGACCTCCATAGTGTTCCTTAGAGTCGAGTCTTTTGACTTTCAACTGTCTCTTGAGATTAAGGCAGATTTTGGGTAACTTTGGTTTCTTTCCCACGGTCTTCCGTAACAAGGGCCAAGATGATTTTTTCTGGGTTATTTCATGCTGCGCTTACATCTGCAGGATTCGAGTTGAGGGAAATATCCAAACCCTTATCAGGATTTTATCATTTCTCAGGGCCACTCGAGGAGTAGTAACTGAAATGCATGGCCATGCTCGAATACAAATTCATTTTATCAGTTAAGTTACTCTCTAGTCGGGGAAACCACTCTTGATACAGATCGCTTATGAGATACGGCCTTTGCGAATACGGATTTGCAAATTGTCTTACATTGAGTGGGAGAAATTTTAAAAGGATATGAGAATCGTTTATCGCACCTACATTTGTACGGACAAGTGGGAGTTTCTTGGAGCTTGTGTCCTCCACATGTAGTGTGATACCGTCATTGCACATACCCTTGTACGGATAAGTGGGAGATTGTTGGGGCTGGTGTCCTTGACAGTTAGTAGAATGACTTTCTAAATCTCTTAAAGGATCACAAGGGCATACTTCAGTATTATTATCAGTTGATCCACGTTTATCAATAACGGTTGGCTTGCTAGATAAGTTTGACGTTATTGTCATACGAATGGCGGTGATCAACTGGTCCCTATAAGTCACACCTATAGGACACGTTTGAGAGATGTGAAGGTATGAAGATATAGTCACATTTATGCCGGATACGACTAAACCGTTAGTCGGAGGTATTGACTGTTAAATTAGTCAATAAGATGTTGAGATTATTATTTAATACGGATTAAATAATTTTAGCTAATGCGGATTACATGATTAATTCGTAAATTAAATATAAACGGTTATATTTAATTAAATATTGAATTCGCGTATTAATATAAACACTTATATTAATTAACATAATTATACAATATCGTATTTTTGTCAGACCTTTATTAATGTATCGACTGCATTAATATCTGATAACATGTATGCGATTTATAATTAAAAACCCGCGAATTATATTTTAGCAAAACGGGTCGAACCACGAATTAGAATAAGGTAAGAGTGGAAAGCCCACTCTCACCCTACCCAAATTTTCGGCCAAAGTAATACAAAAGGTGGAGAACTCTCCTTTTGTCTGACTACAGAAACTGATTATTTTTCTCACATAATTAGGGTTTTGAGAGCATCATCCTTCTCCCAAAACTCAGATCTCACATCTAAACCTCACAAAACTCTCCCCTTATTGCAAGGCAATTGGAGAGCCTTTCTAGCACACGCGACATCGTCTCAATCTAAGTCTTGGGTGCAAGTTATAGGCGGGAATTTACTTTTATTCCTGTTCTTAGGCCATTCGCACAAGGACCAAAGGTTGTATTCTTTTTCATATCGTTTTTTCTTATCTTATGACTATAATCACGATTATAAATTTCGTTATAATCCTTCATGTTTAAGGGTGAATACATGTTATATTCCCCACAATATTTTATTTCTTCTTTACAGTGTAGAATTCATTGTCGAATCGATAATACTGCATAACTAATGGCTGGCCATACTGATGTCGCTCTGCCTAGTGCCATACTAGCACGTGAATCCTGGCTAAAAGCTTTCATGGACCACATGAATCAGTCCACGCAACTGAAAAATGATGGGTCCAACTTTGCGGACTGGGAGGCGGCATTACGGAATGCAGCCATAGCTGATGGTAAGCTCAAATACTTGACTGAGCCGTTACCACCCAACCCAGCCCCCAATGCTAGAGCTAACGAATCACAAGCATATAGTGATTTTGTTATGGAAACAGGTGCGATAAAGAACGTACTCATCTTTGTAATGGAATCCAATTTGCAAAGGCGCTTCATTTCCCATGGTTTAAATAATATTTTCACCACGCTCACTAATGAGTTCTCAAAAGCACCGAGGATCGTTACTTATGAGCATACATATCGCTTCTTTAAAGCGAAACTCCAGAAGGGCCAACCAGTTAAGCCACACATTCTTAATATGATTGAGAATGTCGAGAGATTGGAGTCCCTAAAATGCAAAATCAGTGAGAACATAATCATTGATCAAATGCTTCATTCACTTCACGATGGTTTTTCCTTATTCAGGGTGAACTATTATATGAATGACATGAGGAAAGTCCTCATGAGCTACACTCCCTTCTCGTACAGACCGAGAAGGATTTTAAATTGAGTGGGAGCATGAAGCAAGATGTTCTCATGATTGTGAATAAGGGTAAAGGTAAGGGAAAGGCTCAAGGCGAGCTAACTTTAGCTAAGCCTCCAAATTTTAAAAAGGCTGGATTCAAGAATGGGCCTGATGAGACAAGTAGCTCACAAGGCAAGAGAAAGAGCAAGGACTGTGACATTGAGTGCTACCATTGCCACAAGACTGGGCATTGGAGGCGGAACTGTCCAGTGTACCGTGAGCACATAAAAGCAGGCCGCGTCGCTCCTGTTGGTATATAATCTTATATTCATATGATTGAGATTAACCATGCAAGTTTCGGAACTTGGGTACTTGATAGTGGTTGTGGTTCTCATCTGTGTAATCATTTCCAGGGCCAAAAAAACATCACACCTCTAGCAAAGGGTGATGTGGATCTGCGAGTCGGGAATGGAGTAAAAGTTGCTGCTGCTTCCATGGGAACATATGTGATCCATCTTGATGCGTGTCTATTTTATGATGTTTTGCATCTATTTTTACACGCATTTTGTCGCTCATTTACTATGTTTTAGCCTTTATTTCCCAACAATTGTCTACTTTCGTATTTTTATGCCCTTTTTGCAGAATTATGCGGAAAAGGGACGATTCTATACCAAATTTATGCCCTCGAGATTTTTCATAGCCAAGGAACGAAGAAAAGTCAACTCAAAGCACGACCTTAGTACCAAGAAGTCAAACCGAGAAGAAATCAAAGCAGACCTACGGGAAAATATGTCGACCGACCTACTACATGGGTTGGCCGACCAGGGGACTGTTATAAAAAGATCAGAAATCCACCAGGCCCGACAAGAGGTCGACCGACCTCAACACTAGGTCGGTCGACCACAACGCAGACCCAGAATTTTTCCGCAAAGCCCATTCAAGTGGTTAGGTTATTAGGAAACTCTTTAATTCCGCCTTTTTAAGCTAATTACGTGATTAGTGTTAGGGAGGGCAGCATCTACTATCCAGTTTTCTATTCAGTTGCCATCATTAAGAACTATTCAGTTTTTAGAGAGAATTTTAGTATACAATAGTTATTCTTTGTTATTCAAATACTTTTCTTAGTTTGTTCATGGTTCGTCAATATTTCCGCAATAATCAACAAAGTTCGTTCTTTTCTGCCTCAATCCTTGTTTCCGGTAATTCCCTTCTCAATTTTAGTTTCACTGTTGTTAATTTAGAATTGCTTGCATCCGATTTAAGTTAGAATCGCAAAGCCTTTATTGTTAATGCATGTTTAGATTGATGTTCATTATGATCTTCATATTTACTTCTGTTTTTATTATTGTTTCAATAGTTATGAGTAGCTAATTTCACATGTTAGGATGTAGGGAGTAAATATGCATCGATAGTATAATTTCTGAGATCAATCTGTTGTAGGCAGGAGGTCGGCCGACCGGGCTAGCTGGTCGGTCGACAGACTCGCGTTCATATTCTGTTTCGTTTTAATCCGTAGACTATAATAACCTACAATGAGACTGAAAGTTAATGACCTACCCAAGATTGAGAGATACGGGAAGGGCATTGGTTTACACCTTAAGACGCCTAGGTTACTCAAGACTGAAAGGTATGTGACCTAGAATTTAGGAATCACCTTTATTGTTGACACCCAATAATTGTGAGACTTAGGAACTAATAGCATAGCCGAAAGGAGCTATTAGGTACCATAGACCGAAAGGATATGTTATACCCCTTACGCGACTACAATATATGTTGACTTAGGATCCATACTATCATAGATATTTATTACCCAAACATCCTAGCATCTCTTTTAATATAGTTTTATTCTCATCTTTATTTACTTGTCTTAATTTTATCTTTATTCTAGACTTAGTAACAACCAATTCAAAACCCCCAAATTGTTACCCTAAAACATTAACATCAAACAATAAACATTCTCCACCTCTCTGTGGTTCGACCCTGACTTTCACTATCTATAGTCAAAGCTAGGAAATTATAAATCTTATCTTTGGTGCCCTCAACGACGGGCATCAAATTTTGGCGCCGTTGCCGGGGAGGTGACGCCAGTGTTTATTGTTTCTTGTTTTTGTTTCTTTTGTTTAAGGAACTTTTGTTCCTTAAACCTTCTTACTTTTTTTCTTGTAGTTTCCATCTTATGCGCAGGTCAGTTCAAGGAGAACTTGTGGGGAATAAAGCATGTATTCGCCCTAAAACGTGAAGGATTATAACGAATTTTACAATTGATATTATTGTCATAAGTTAATAAAAACATGAAAAAGGAATACAACCTTGGGTCCTTGCTTGAATAGGCCTAAGAACAGGAATTAAATTAAATTCCCTCCTATAACTTGCACCCAAGACTTTGTTTAAGATGATGCCGCGTGTACTAGAAAGGCTCTCCAATTGCCTTGCAATATGGGGAGAGTTTTGTGAGGTTTTAGATGTGAAATCTGGGTTTTGGGAAAAGGCAGTTCTCAAAACCCTAATTTCCTTGAGATGTGTTTAATCAGTAAAACAATCAAAGAAGCAGTAACCTGACAAAAGGAGAAGGACTCTGCTTATGTAGATGGGTCGGCCGAATTAGGTATTGGGTAGGAGTGGGCTTTCCACTCTTACCTTATTCCAATGCATGATTCGACCCATTTTGCTAAATATTATTCGCGGGTATTTATTATAAATCGCACACATGTTATCAGATTTTAATACACTCGATGTATTAATAATGGTCTGATAAAATTACGATATTGTATAATTTAGTCAAATTAATATAACTATTTATATTAATACGCGAATACAATATTTAATTAAATATAACCGTTTATATTTAATTTACGAATTAATCATGTAATTCGTATTAGCTAAAATTATTTAATCCGTATTAAATAATAATCTCAACATCTTATTGACTAATTTAATAGTCAATACCTCTGACTAACTGTTTAGTCGTATTCGGCATAAATGTGACTGTATTTTCATACCTTCACATCTCTCAAACGTGTCCTATAGGTGTGACGTATAGAGACCAGTTGATCACCGCCATCCGTATGACAATAACTCCAAACTTATCTAGCAAGCCAACCGTTATATATTGATAAACGTGGATCAACTGATAATAATACTGAAGTATGCCCTTGTGATCCTTAAAGAGATTTAATAAGTCATCGTACTTAATTGTCAAGGACACCAGCCCCGACAATCTCCCACTTGTCCGTACAAGGGTATGTGCAATGACGTTATCACACTACATGTGGAGGACACAAGCTCCAACAAACTCCCACTTGTCCGTACAAGTGTAGGTGCGATAACCGATGCTCATATCCTTTTAAAATTTCTCCCAATCAATGTAAGACAATTTGCAAATCCGCATTCGCAAAGGTCGTATCTCACAAGCGATCTGTATCAAGAGTGGTTTCCTCGACTAGAGAGTAACTTAACTGATAAAACGAATCGGTATTCGAGCATGGCCATGCATTTCAGTTACTACTCCTTGAGTGGCCCTGAGAAATGATAAAATCCTGATAAGGGTTTGGATATTTCCCTCAACTCGAATCCTGCCGATATCGCGCAGCATGAAATAACCCAGAAAAAATCCTCTTGGCCCCTGTTACGATGACCGTGGGAAAGAAACCAAAGTTACCCAAAATCTGTGGGGAATAAAACTTATATTCGCCCTAAACTTGCAGGATTATAATGAATTTTACAGTTGTGATTATGGTCATAAGATAAATAAAAACATGAAAAGAAATACAACCTTGAGTCCATGCTTTAATAGGCCGAAGAACAAGAATTAAAATAAATTCCCTCCTATAACTTGCACCCAAGACTTGATTGAGATGATGCCGCGTGTGCTAGAAAATACTCTCCAATTGCCTTGCCATATGGCGAGAGCCTTTTGAGGTTTTAGATGTGAGATCTGAGTTTTGGAAAATGATGTTCTCAAAACCCTAACTGTGAGAATTATGATTCAACAGTTCCTGACATAAGGAGAAGGACTCTCCCTATGTAGTACTCGGGTGGGTCGGCCGAATTGGGGTGAGAGTGGGCTTTCTCCACTCTTACCTTATTCCTTTGCGTGATTCGACCCGTTTTGCTAAATATTATTTGCGGGATTTTTATTATAAATCGCATACGTGTTATCATATATTAATGCAGTCGATGTATTAATAATGCTCTGATAAAATTACGATATTATATAATTACCCAAATTAATATAATTGTTTATATTAATACGCGAAATTAATATTTAATTAAATATAACTGCTTATATTTAATTTACGAATTTAAACATGTAATCTGTATTAGCTAAAATTATTTAATCCGTATTAAATAATAATCTCAACATCTTATTGACTAATTTAATAGTCAATACCTCTGACTAACTGTTTAGTCGTATCCGGCATAAATGTGACTGTATTTTCATACCTTTACATCTCTCAAACGTGTCCTATAGGTGTGACGTATAGGGACCAGTTGATCACCGCCATCCGTATGACAATAACGTCAAACTTATCTAGCAAGCCAACCGTTATTGATAAACGTGGATCAACTGATAATAATACTGAAGTATGCCCTTGTGATCCTTTAAGAGATTTAGTAAGTCATTGTACTAACTGTCAAGGACACCAGCCCCAACAATCTCCCACTTGTCTGTACAAGGGTATGTGCAATGACGTTATCACACTACATGTGGAGGACACAAGCTCCAACAAACTCCCACTTGTCCGTACAAGTGTAGGTGCGATAACTGATTCTCATATCCTTTTAAAATTTCTCCCACTCAATGTAAGACAATTTGCAAATCCGCATTCGCAAAGGTCGTATCTCACAAGCGATCTGTATCAAGAGTGGTTTCCCCGACTAGAGAGTAACTTAACTGATAAAATGAATCGGTATTCGAGCATGGCCATGCATTTCAGTTACTACTCCTCGAGTGGCCCTGAGAAATGATAAAATCCTGATAAGGGTTTGGATATTTCCCTCAACTCGAATCCTGCCGATATCGTGCAGCATGAAATAACCCAGAAAAAATCCTCTTGGCCCCTGTTACGAAGACCGTGGGAAAGAAACCAAAGTTACCCAAAATCTGCCTTAATCTCAAGAGACAGTTGAAAGTCAAAAGACTCGACTCTAAGGAACACTATGGAGGTCCTATCCACGACCTGGCACCCAATGTTATAAAACATTTAGGGCTCCATAACGTTGTCACAGGGTGTCCTACGAGATATCCGTGTAACTCGCCTTTGTGATTGGTCAGTCATCCGATTGACTTATGGCTCGTTGAACCCACCATCAACCAACGTCACAAAATGATCACCTGAGTTATCAGCTCAAGTGGGTAATCAAGGACTAAAACGATGTAATGTTATTCAGTTCACTTTGTGGTGTTCAAAATTGGTGTACAATTCCACATGAAAAACAAAACATTATATATCATAACAATGAGGTTGAATAGAGTACACGAGAAAATGAATTATTACATGAATTCATAAAAGAGTACTACAACTTAGGAACACATCTAATTCCCATGGAATGAATGTGCCCTTCATGCTTATCACGTGGTAATGCTTTTGTGTGAGGATCAGCTATGTTGTCATCCGTAGCGATCTTATCAATGAATATCTCCTTTTGCGTGGACTCAGTTGTAGAATCTTCTGTAACACTTTGTTTAGAACCTTTCCAGCTGACAACAGCGCCATTAAGAGTAAAAACGAATCCAGACTGAGATTTCGAGTCATCTCGATCCGTTTGGAAGCTAGCATCTGCGTAACCCGTGGCGCAGAGCGTCGAGTCACCTCCATAAGTTAATCCCCAATCTTTAGTCCTCCGTAGGTACTTAAGAATGATTTTCACGGCCATCCAGTGTTGTTCACCTGGATGAGCTTGGAATCGGCTTGTCATACTCAATGCATATGCAACGTCTGGACGTGTGCATATCATGGCATACATGATCGATCCTATTGCCGAAGCATAAGGAATCCGACTCATGCGCTCTTTCTCTTCCAATGTCTTAGCTTCTTGAGTCTTGCTCAAGTGAAGCCCAGTAGTCATAGGAAGGAACCCTTTCTTTGAGTTCGTCATGCTGAATCTCTCTAGAATCTTATCTATGTAAGACTCCTGACTGAGAGACAACATCCTTCGTGATCTATCCCTGTAGATACGGATGCCCAAAGTTCTTTGTGCCTCTCCCAGATCTTTCATGTAACACCCTGTAACACCCCCATTTATTTAAGAGCCTTTAGCAAGACATTCTCAAATAAATAGGACTGTTACCATCCCGGAATATCCGAGGTAGTGAATAACAAGGTAAACAAACCAAAGATATTTTATATAAATACTGATTAAATTTGAACTTGGTCTTACAACAGTTATAAGTTCCAAACTTGATAAAATGAAAGTACAACTGACGATATCTAAATGTGATCTAGACTCTAGGTAGGTCCATGCCCTGTCTCTCTCCACGCCCAAGCTCCTAGTCCATCTGTCACTGACCTGTAAAATCTACTCCCCATTCCGGATCATCGTAAGTGTACACGAATACACAGGGTCAACCGCGAGGTTGAGTAGAAAGATAATTAAGACAACAATATAAAATACTCCGCACCGATCCAACGCCAAATAAACTCCGCACCGATCCAACACCAAATAAACTCCGCACCGATCACAAGACCCAATATACTCCACACCAAACACAGACCCTTTATCTCCGCACCAAACACAGACCCTTTATCTCCGCACCAAACACAGACCCTTTATCTCCGCACCAAACACAGACCCTTTATCTCCGCACCATATCGTATCACAGAATTATTCAATCAAATAACGCAACATACCAATCATATAATAATATAAGATGAACATAGTTAACATCAAATAATAATCAAATAATTCATCAACAAGCATACGGTATTCCCCTACCTCAAAACGTAGCAGTGCGGTCAATCACAATCTCGCTAGAAATGTTCCACGCGAAAACCGTTACCTAAACAAGTATACGTAACGAATTAATAAACTTCCCGAACCCCCACAATCAACTTTCATTCACTATAAATAATAACCTACTATAAGTGGAAAGTTTCCCAAAATGGAAACTTTCTTGAAAAGGAAAGTACCTCAAAATACAAACTCCCCGACTCAAAACAACCAAATACGACCCTCACGAATTAACGATATAAACATAAATACTAATATTAAAATCCACCAACATTTTATATTAAAACTTTATTAAAATATTTATAACTATCATAAAATAATAATACTAATAATAATAACAATAATAATAATAACAATAATAATAGTACTAATACCAAAGCATTATAATAATAATATACTAATGACATGGTAGTGATAAAATTATTATACGTATGACCAAGCTATACACAACGGTACACTACACGATAACCTAACACAGCCGTCCCCTACTTTCAGCCTTGCGTCCTCTACTTCCCACCATTACTACCACCAAACTGACCACCCACGGCCACTATGATGAACCCCCACCTTTAGCCTGTACCAGACCCTACGTCATCCACTCAATGGCAGCCACCTGAGGCTGTCATGACGGCCGCCCCCAGCAGCCCAAAACAGCCTGGAAAACACGATATTGCTCTGTTTTCCAGCAACACCCGTGTACCGCCTCTTCTTCACGCACCTTTACTTCTCACCACCACGACCCTCACTGCCCCTGGCCACCACCGTTGTCACCACTGACTCATGGTGGTTCCAGGGGAAGCCCACTATTACCCTCGTCCTTAACCAAGCCACCACGACAACCTCACGAACATCCCTGCTCATACACGACACCACCACCCTTATCATGACACCCCTAGTTTAGACGACCACCACCGACTGTATTCCCCACCTATGGCCACCCCACCGGCACCAGGGTGGTCACCACCATACCAGTAACCTTCTACCCATAACCTATATCCCGAACTTACCCCAGACAGGCCCAAAACCAACGCCAAAACAGACCTGGAACCCGCATACGAAACAGAGCATAAAATACGTTTTACTGGCGACAAAATCATGGTTCCTGTTTAGACGAGTTATGGTGATGGGAAAGTGATTTAGTCACGAGGAACATGTTAATCATACGTCAGTAATTACACCTAACACACTGCTTTGGTCGAAAAACTCATAGAAGATGCGTAAAACTTACCAATTAAACCCGAGTACGGATGACATGATGCGTGATGGTGAAGTGGTGTTCACTTGTGTTTCTTCTCTTGTTCCTCTCGGTGATTTAGGGTGGATGTTCGCTGATGGAAGGAGGCAAGGAGAGACGGAGGCAGAGAGTAAAAAGGGGAGTAGGGTTTTAAGTTTTGTGTGGGTTGTTTTGTCGATGGATGAAAGGGGTAACATATGTCGATAGGTATGCATTAGGGTTTGTTTTTGTTTTTTTGTTTTCATCCCTTGATTGCACTACACGGTTAAAACCCACCCATCAAGCTTTAATCGTATCCCAAGCCCATCACGCATCCCGAGAACATAAAAAGCAAATTCCCGTTCATAAGTCGCAACATAAAATTTAGCAAGTACTTAAACAAATAATAACAACTAGCAAAGCTTAAGAATCATATATAAATATATGGCATCCTGATAAATATATAAACAACTCATTTTTATGAATTAAGAAAATACGGGGTATTACAGTCTTCCCCCCTTAAAATGAACTTCGTCCCGAAGTTCACTATCTTATCTCCGCACCATATCGTATCACAGAATTATTCAATCAAATAACGCAACATACCAATCATATAATAATATAAGATGAACATAGTTAACATCAAATAATAATCAAATAATTCATCAACAAGCATACGGTATTCCCCTACCTCAAAACGTAGCAGTGCGGTCAATCACAATCTCGCTAGAAATGTTCCACGCGAAAACCGTTACCTAAACAAGTATACGTAACGAATTAATAAACTTCCCGAACCCCCACAATCAACTTTCATTCACTATAAATAATAACCTACTATAAGTGGAAAGTTTCCCAAAATGGAAACTTTCCTGAAAAGGAAAGTACCTCAAAATACAAACTCCCCGACTCAAAACAACCAAATACGACCCTCACGAATTAACGATATAAACATAAATACTAATATTAAAATCCACCAACATTTTATATTAAAACTTTATTAAAATATTTATAACTATCATAAAATAATAATACTAATAATAATAACAATAATAATAATAACAATAATAATAGTACTAATACCAAAGCATTATAATAATAATATACTAATGACATGGTAGTGATAAAATTATTATACGTATGACCAAGCTATACACAACGGTACACTACACGATAACCTAACACAGCCATCCCCTACTTTCAGCCTTGCGTCCTCTACTTTCCACCATTACTACCACCAAACTGACCACCCACGGCCACTATGATGAACCCCCACCTTTAGCCTGTACCAGACCCTACGTCATCCACTCAATGGCAGCCACCTGAGGCTGTCATGACGGCCGCCCCCAGCAGCCCAAAACAGCCTGGAAAACACGATATTGCTCTGTTTTCCAGCAACACCCGTGTACCGCCTCTTCTTCACGCACCTTTACTTCTCACCACCATGACCCTCACTGCCCCTGGCCACCACCGTTGTCACCACTGACTCATGGTGGTTCAAGGGGAAGCCCACTCTTACCCTCGTCCTTAACCAAGCCACCACGACAACCTCACGAACATCCCTGCTCATACACGACACCACCACCCTTATCATGACACCCCTAGTTTAGACGACCACCACCGACTGTATTCCCCACCTATGGCCACCCCACCGGCACCAGGGTGGTCACCACCATACCAGTAACCTTCTACCCATAACCTATATCCCGAACTTACCCCAGACAGGCCCAAAACCAACGCCAAAACAGACCTGGAACCCGCATACGAAACAGAGCATAAAATACGTTTTACTGGCGACAAAATCATGGTTCCTGTTTAGACGAGTTATGGTGATGGGAAAGTGATTTAGTCGCGAGGAACATGTTAATCATACGTCAGTAATTACACCTAACACACTGCTTTGGTCGAAAAACTCATAGAAGATGCGTAAAACTTACCAATTAAACCCGAGTACGGATGACATGATGCGTGATGGTGAAGTGGTGTTCACTTGTGTTTCTTCTCTTGTTCCTCTCGGTGATTTTGGGTGGATGTTCGCTGATGGAAGGAGGCAAGGAGAGACGGAGGCAGAGAGTAAAAAGGGGAGTAGGGTTTTAAGTTTTGTGTGGGTTGTTTTGTCGATGGATGAAAGGGGTAACATATGTCGATAGGTATGCATTAGGGTTTGTTTTTGTTTTTTTGTTTTCATCCCTTGATTGCACTACACGGTTAAAACCCACCCATCAAGCTTTAATCGTATGCCCAAGCCCATCACGCATCCCGAGAACATAAAAAGCAAATTCCCGTTCATAAGTCGCAACATAAAATTTAGCAAGTACTTAAACAAATAATAACAACTAGCAAAGCTTAAGAATCATATATAAATATATGGCATCCTGATAAATATATAAACAACTCATTTTTATGAATTAAGAAAATACGGGGTATTATAGTCTTCCCCCCTTAAAATGAACTTCGTCCCGAACTTCACTATCTTATAACTACTACGAAACACGTAGCAAGCATGAACAATCACCTGTAACACTTAAGAACGTGGAGTGTTACATTCTACCCTCCTTAAGAAAACTTTGTCCCCAAAGTTTAACATACCACAGAAACACAGGACACTTAAAGATCCACGGTAAAATGCATAACAGAAGTAACAGGGTTATCAAGTATATTCAAACAATCACGACGCAAAAATCAAGAGATTTTACAATCCTATCCTCCTTAAAACGTGGTTACGTCCCCGTAACCCCATTATAAGAATTTCAGCACATTACCCCGTCTTACCCATGACTCTACCACATAAAAAAACTTACTCCAAGTAGCCAAGTATCGCACTCATCGTCGAATCCAAGACCAAAGACAAGGGGTGAGCGAACCAACGGAATAGCACGCAATCAATACCTCCATTTCAATGTCGATTTCAAACCCAGAATATGACTCAATAATCGAGGTCACACTTGACCAAAAACACAATGTGGCACAACGGCCTAATAACTCATAACTCCAACTAGTAACCAATTCTCATCTCCATTTCAATATCAATATTGTTAAATATTCCATTAAAGGAACTGCTCCACTTTTAGAGAGTACAACTCTAAGCTACTCACCCACGAGTCAAGGTCAAAGAATACGACAACTCGATAGAATACTGAACTGCAATTCAATCTCAATACAAAATCAACCATGACCTTTGTTCTAGACTCACGGGTAACTCAATCTCATCAACTCAACCTCATCAGTAGTTACCTTCCAAGTTCATTGACATACTTGTATGTATACTTATCATTCCACAATTCATAAAAAAAAAAATAAGGATCTCGATGCTATACCAAACCAACCTAATACAAAACCATTATGCATAAACAACTAATCAATTACCAAAAGTTTACCGATTTCACAATTCAACCTGTCTCATCACAAACAAAAAGGTTATCTTATCCATAGAATTTATTAACTATCGAAGTAGAATAACAATTACTAAATTCAACTCAAATAAGCACTCGTAAGAAACTCATATCAATTATCATGTAAACATATAACCTCAAAGAATAATATAGTATTAGGATCGGCAGAATCGTGTTACGTAGCAAAACAGAATCAGAGTAGCTAACGCTTACACACCATTGAAATTTTAACAGAAGATCAATATATTTACTACAATGTAAACAATCAAGAGACTCATAGTTCATAATTGGCAAATTAAAACATTTCATGTTCGTAAACATATTATAGAAACGACATAGGACAAAATTAATTAACGTAATTAAACATTGAGCATTGACATATCTCACAAGGTATACACAAATCATGGACTCACAAGACGTTTAACATTCCTAGGTGTCAATAAGTTGACAAAATCACTTAGGTATATTTCTGTCCACTCACACTACATCGTTTATCATGAGGCTATTACTATATATGACTTGCAAAAATAAGGGTTTTATATAATATGCAGCAGTTAAACATCCGGCAGAATTTCGTCAACACGTAGCTACAGAATTGGTCACGTTGCAAACAATCACTATAATTATCAATACATCAAGCGTTATCATGGATAATCATAACTTGGAAAGCATTTGGTATCTTTGAAAACCTTGAAGTTGTAATTTGTGGCAATTTATAAACACGAATCAAAAGACAATTTTACAAGCTATAGATCGAACCAAGACTACACGGAGACATGCTGACTCTTATTTACTAAAACATGGTTCTTGTAAATTGTAGCTCATGGATTATAAAAATTTAACGATAAAAGTAAACGAAGTCACAAGAGTAGTACTTTCATAAATCACATGTCAACCAGTTAATAACTCAATATGTTATGATCAGATTTTAAACATAGCAGATGCAATTCAGTTTGTGACATGACAATATACATGAAGTTGTTATAAATGTTATTAGCTCAGTGAACTAGACAACGATACACCATAAATATATGAAAGAACATCAACACGATTCACATTGTTCAAAATAATCACCATCACCTATAACAATTAGATTGCTATATCATGCTAACAAGTTTACAAGTCAAATTCCATTCTACCACTTGTCAAGACTCTTCTCTAATAAATACGATTTTAACATCACATACGAAGTCACATCGTTATTTGAGGTCATATTCCTAGGAAGTAAGAGCGTCGGTATAAATAAAACTACTTTATATAGAAATAAGCAAGATTACATTATCATATGGTAAGGTGCATATTCATATCATATGCCTACTATATATTCATGTTACTAATGACATATCAGGATATCACATGGTCACATCGCATAATTCACATTTGATTAAACTTTTATATGAAACTTACATAACTCACGATTTCACCAATTGAACATTATGCAGCAATTACACAAATCATAAATTAAATATCTACTTCGCTATCTTGCGAGCTATTATAGTTTTTAGAAAATATAATGAATTAGCTGACCATAGGAAAAAAAAAATCGAAGGCATATCTCAAGAGGATTATTTATAACACAACTCAATTGGTCTGGACAGGAACTTTACAATCATTCAACAAAAATTTGGGCAACTTGTACAAAGCAAAATTAAATAACGACTTGTTAAGGTTTCACACAGTTTATCATTCGAGGCATGTGAGCGAATATACTAAATATAAGAGTTTGAGTTAGGCATAAACAATAAACATGTTTTACATGATCCACATTTCAAATGCATGAGTCCAAACAGAACTGTGCAAGAACAATTTAACCACCGTCGATTAACACATTTATTCCTCTCAAAATTTGACTCTTCTTGACATGAAACCAACAACATTGTAAAGTTATCTCAGAAGATTATCATACATAAAATTTCCATACTTAAAGAGAGAACCCATTTTAGATGGCAGCTCTCGCAAGCAAGGTAACATTACGAAATAATTCATTAGTTATACATGTATGAACAATGCATTAGTTCCTACCAACGCAACAACCACAACATAATGTTAGGTAAATATGTATACCAGAATTCACCAAGGTGCCACTTATTGAAACATGACTCTCTAACTAAACTAAGTACAATCTATGCAACACATAACCCTATAGTATACATGGCTTGGGGTAGCACATTCTGCATATCACTAGACATGGATTACTATAACATCTGAACTTGATCATTCATATCTAAATTCCATCCTATATATTGCATAGCTACGATAGTCATTTGATAACCATATACCATATGAACTTTCCAAACACCAACATACTATGATCACGTTACTCTAACTATTATTCACAAATACACCTCTAAACTCTTAAAATTTCAATTCCATCATCCAGGTTGATCCACATTTCATATTACACATCTCTTTCCAACAGACATCAGTAATCATAACTCAAATATTACTTACCTCATTCTTCTCCTGCAAGAACGTTAGAACAAGATAACTAGGTCACTATATAGTCTACCCCACTCTTCAATTACTCTCATTGGGTTCCCGAGACAGAACCGAAAGGGCCCAGGTCTGGTGTGAGGGGGCCCCTAACTCATCCCGTTCCTTTTTGGGGCTCCTATCAGTTTGATCTCGGGGTTCATTTTATTAGACTCCTCCTACGTTCATTATTATTCATTTGGTTTAGGCTTGAGGATCGTTCGCTCTGATACCACTTTGTAACACCCTCATTTATTTAAGAGCCTTTAGCAAGACATTCTCAAATAAATAGGACTGTTACCATCCCGGAATATCCGAGGTAGTGAATAACAAGGTAAACAAACCAAAGATATTTTATATAAATACTGATTAAATTTGAACTTGGTCTTACAACAGTTATGAGTTCCAAACTTGATAAAATGAAAGTACAACTGACGATATCTAAATGTGATCTAGACTCTAGGCAGGTCCATGCCCTGTCTCTCTCCACGCCCAAGCTCCTAGTCCATCTGTCACTGACCTGTAAAATCTACTCCCCATTCCGGATCATCGTAAGTGTACACGAATACACAGGGTCAACCGCGAGGTTGAGTAGAAAGATAATTAAGACAACAATATAAAATACTCCGCACCGATCCAACGCCAAATAAACTCCGCACCGATCCAACACCAAATAAACTCCGCACCGATCACAAGACCCAATATACTCCACACCAAACACAGACCCTTTATCTCCGCACCAAACACAGACCCTTTATCTCCGCACCAAACACAGACCCTTTATCTCCGCACCAAACACAGACCATTTATCTCTGCACCATATCGTATCACAGAATTATTCAATCAAATAACGCAACATACCAATCATATAATAATATAAGATGAACATAGTTAACATCAAATAATAATCAAATAATTCATCAACAAGCATACGGTATTCCCCTACCTCAAAACGTAGCAGTCGGTCAATCACAATCTCGCTAGAAATGTTCCACGCGAAAACCGTTACCTAAACAAGTATACGTAACGAATTAATAAACTTCCCGAACCCCCACAATCAACTTTCATTCACTATAAATAATAACCTACTATAAGTGGAAAGTTTCCCAAAATGGAAACTTTCCTGAAAAGGAAAGTACCTCAAAATACAAACTCCCCGACTCAAAACAACCAAATACGACCCTCACGAATTAACGATATAAACATAAATACTAATATTAAAATCCACCAACATTTTATATTAAAACTTTATTAAAATATTTATAACTATCATAAAATAATAATACTAATAATAATAACAATAATAATAATAACAATAATAATAGTACTAATACCAAAGCATTATAATAATAATATACTAATGACATGGTAGTGATAAAATTATTATACGTATGACCAAGCTATACACAACGGTACACTACACGATAACCTAACACAGCCATCCCCTACTTTCAGCCTTGCGTCCTCTACTTCCCACCATTACTACCACCAAACTGACCACCCACGGCCACTATGATGAACCTCCACCTTTAGCCTGTACCAGACCCTACGTCATCCACTCAATGGCAGCCACCTGAGGCTGTCATGACGGCCGCCCCCAGCAGCCCAAAACAGCCTGGAAAACACGATATTGCTCTGTTTTCCAGCAACACCCGTGTACCGCCTCTTCTTCACGCACCTTTACTTCTCACCACCACGACCCTCACTGCCCCTGGCCACCACCGTTGTCACCACTGACTCATGGTGGTTCCAGGGGAAGCCCACTCTTACCCTCGTCCTTAACCAAGCCACCACGACAACCTCACGAACATCCCTGCTCATACACGACACCACCACCCTTATCATGACACCCCTAGTTTAGACGACCACCACCGACTGTATTCCCCACCTATGGCCACCCCACCGGCACCAGGGTGGTCACCACCATACCAGTAACCTTCTACCCATAACCTATATCCCGAACTTACCCCAGACAGGCCCAAAACCAACGCCAAAACAGACCTGGAACCCGCATACGAAACAGAGCATAAAATACGTTTTACTGGCGACAAAATCATGGTTCCTGTTTAGACGAGTTATGGTGATGGGAAAGTGATTTAGTCACGAGGAACATGTTAATCATACGTCAGTAATTACACCTAACACACTGCTTTGGTCGAAAAACTCATAGAAGATGCGTAAAACTTACCAATTAAACCCGAGTACGGATGACATGATGGGTGATGGTGAAGTGGTGTTCACTTGTGTTTCTTCTCTTGTTCCTCTCGGTGATTTAGGGTGGATGTTCGCTGATGGAAGGAGGCAAGGAGAGACGGAGGCAGAGAGTAAAAAGGGGAGTAGGGTTTTAAGTTTTGTGTGGGTTGTTTTGTCAATGGATGAAAGGGGTAACATATGTCGATAGGTATGCATTCGGGTTTGTTTTTGTTTTTTTGTTTTCATCCCTTGATTGCACTACACGGTTAAAACCCACCCATCAAGCTTTAATCGTATGCCCAAGCCCATCACGCATCCCGAGAACATAAAAAGCAAATTCCCGTTCATAAGTCGCAACATAAAATTTAGCAAGTACTTAAACAAATAATAACAACTAGCAAAGCTTAAGAATCATATAAAATATATGGCATCCTGATAAATATATAAACAACTCATTTTTATGAATTAAGAAAATACGGGGTATTACACACCCCCATTTATTTAAGAGCCTTTAGCAAGACATTCTCAAATAAATAGAACTGTTACCATCTCGGAGTGTCCGAGGTAGTGAATAACTTAGTAAAACAAACCAAAGTACTTTATACAAAACTGATTAAATTTAAACTTTTGGTACTACTACGCAAGAATAAAGTACAACTGATGATAACATCTAAGTATGTGATCTAATTATAAGTAGGTCCAAGCCATGTCTCTCTCCTTGCCCAAGCTCCTCGTCCATCTGTCTCTGACCTGTAGAATCCACTCCCCATTCCGGATCATCGTAGGTGTTCACGAATACACTGTCAACCTCGCGGTTGAGTAGAATAACACAATAATAATAATGCAACAAATGATGATATGCAAGTGCCATGCCACTACTGAGCTCAATCACAACCCGAAACTCCAATCATAACCCGAAACACCAAGCCATACCGAACCTCCCGGCAGACTATAATGGGTCGTCACCGAATACCAGCATAACAGCTGAGGTCACCAGGTCTAGTCCTGCAGAACTAGCCTGGGCCCAATAATATCTCATCATCTCCAATCCGTATCCAATGCACATGCTATGCTCGTGAATGCAACAATACTCTTAATCTATCATGCTATTAAATAATGAAATGCGCATACCAATAATAATAATAATCAACACTCAAACCAACCAATATCATTCCCATATAAATCATGCTCAGCATCCAATACACACAATCCA
This sequence comes from Silene conica, assembly GCA_029255685.2. Classification (NCBI taxonomy): domain Eukaryota; kingdom Viridiplantae; phylum Streptophyta; class Magnoliopsida; order Caryophyllales; family Caryophyllaceae; genus Silene; species Silene conica. The sequence goes on along the minus strand of CM055314.2, from coordinate 48,656,170 downwards.
ACATCCATTCATAACACATCATAGAGTATGGTGTCAGTGTATCCTACCTGAATAGCAATATAATCCAATAGCGAGCCAGCAGATAACAGAATTATGCCACCTCACAATCGTCACAGATCACGGTGGTTGACGATTATGGTGATGATGACGCTGGTGATGCAGTCCTCTTATCCCTCCTAAATCTCACGGTGGCTGAGGTTGAAATAGGGTTTCGAATTGAAGGTTGTTTGAGGGGAAATGGAGACTGGAATGTCGATGGTTGGTTATTGCTTTTTGGGTTAGGATAAGAACGTGTATTTGGTTTTTGTCGATGTAGTGTATAAGTTAGGGTTTGGGTTTACGTTGCTCACTCAGCTTCTCTCAACTCCAAACCCGTTTCCAACATTCCTTACTCGGCCCATCACGCATTTCGAAACACTTATATATATCAATAACACGTTCTTAAATCGTAACTTAAAAAAAAAAACCGAGTACATAATTAATTATACTAATTAAATTATGTAATCTAATATTAGTAAATGCTAATTTAATTAATTATAAGAATATATATAAATTTTAGGATTTAAATACAATTACGTCTTAAATAATAAAAATAACATAAATTAAGTATAACGAGAAATAAATATAAAATAGGAAATATATATAATCATAAATTATAAATATATTACTAAAATTAAGAAATACGAATGAAATGCCATTTTACAGAATAACCCTCGAATATAAAATAATTATGAAATAAGAAATAATCGTAGAAATACGATTTATAAAACAATAACCGTTTACGTAAAATACTTTACAAAGATGCCTTTTGAAATACGTGTATAACCACCAGGGTTTGACTGCCGTTGACCGAGGCTAAAATACGGGGTATTACAGTCTTCCCTCCTTAAAATGAACTTCGTCCCGAAGTTCGCTACTCCATAACGGTAAGGAAACATATAACTACCCCATAACGGTAAGGAAACATATAACAAGCAGGAAACAATCACAAGTAGCAGTTATATAGACTTTAAAACACGATCACAAGTAGCACTTATATAGACTTTAAAACACAAAACTTTACATTCTACCCTTGTTAAGAAAACTTTGTCCTCAAAGTTTAACGCATAACTATGTTAAAAGATATATCACGAATCACGGTATAATGCATAACAGGATTATCAAATATATATATATTCAAAGAATCACGACATACTAATTATCATTATCAACTAGCCATATAATAAAGCATCAAGATTTTACAATCCTATCCTCCTTAAAACATGGTTACGTCCTCGTAACCCTATTACAAAATTTTACATTCAGTGTTCAAGAAATGTCAATTCATATGATAAGGTAATTACCCCTAGCATCCGACTTTTGAAGCAACCATCATATTTGTCAATTTCATGCTACGCATTAAAATAAAATCAAGGTAACTACTAGTACCTATATACCCTTAAATTTTAACACAAACTTAACGTATTTACACCAATGTAGGTAATCAGCTACTCATAGTTTAAAATTGACAAATCAAAACATTTCATGCTCATAATCATATTATAGAAACGAAATCATATTCTAGAAAAGACATAAGGCAAAATTTAACCAATATAATTAAACATGGAGCATTGGCTTATTTGACAAGATATACACCAATCATAGACTAGTAGGTCAGCTTAACATTTCTAGGTATAAATGAGTTAAAGCCACGTAGGTGCATTTCTCATTTACTCAGTTTACATCAATTATAAATCCAGTAATGGATATAACGTGCAGAATAAGGTGTTTATATCAACAATTTCATATTTAGGCAAAAATTTTATTAACATGAAGCTACACATTCTTCCTATTGTAAAACAATCACCATAATTATCAAACATCAGCTTTATCAGGGATTATCAATTTGAAAACATTTCGAAACTTTTAAAACAATGAAGTTGTAATTAATAACAATTTATAAACACGATCAACTAACGATTTTACAAGGCATAGATCGACAACAAGACTACCATTCTCACAATTCACGTGTCAACTAAATTACTAATTCAATATATTGGGATCAGACTTAAACATAACAATATGTAATTCACCTTGTGGCGTAACCAATAGCGTCAATATAAAAGAAACTAACTTTGTATGAAACGCACCAATAATAATTAAGGTTATATTATTATATAACAAAGTTCATATGCATATAATATGTCTAGTATTCATACTACTATGTCATATCGGAATATTACATGATTACATAGCATAATTCATATGTGATTTAAACTTTTATATTTAAAACTTTACCAATTCAACAATCAAACATCACTTAGCAACGTCCAAAACCATAACTAAAACCATAAGGAATTAACTAGTCATAGGAATAACAATCAATTCAAAGCTTAAGGAATTTATTTATAATAAATTTTACAACTCAGTGGGTTTGAACAAAACTTTGCAGCGCTTGCACGGAAATTTGGACAATTTGCAAAAATCACTATTAAATAACGACTCATTAAGATTTTACGTGGCTTATCATTTTGAAAACGTGAATGAAAATTCTAGACAGTCGAGTTGGAAATATGCATAAACAATAAGCACGTTTTTAAATGATTTCCTTTACAAAAATATAGGTCAAAACAAAACTGTGTGGTAACAATCTGACCACTGTTAACCAAAATATTTATTTACTTAAAAATATAAGTCGTTTTAACATGAAATCAAAATCATAAGAAAGTTAACTCATAAGGTCATCATACATAAAACTTACACATTCTTATAGAGAACACATTTTAAACGGCAACCCGTACAAACCAGGTGATATTCAGGAATTTATTAAAATTTTGGTTCCTTTAAAATTACTACACATTATCACACAATCATACTTTCTCCAAAACATGTTGACATATTATTGAAGCATTGAAATCACATTGCACCATATTAACATGTAATTGTCATCTAAATCAAAACGGTGAAGATTACGAAATCGCAAATAAAATCAACTAAATAACTCAATCATCATGCATGTATAGGCAATACAGTAGTTTCTATCTTCGGAACTATCACAATTTATTTAGGTACGTAAATATATCCTAGAAGTCACTAAGGTGCCACTTATCAGCAACTCATTACACATATCATTTTACTATATCTCTACCTACGGGTTCCGGGATCATATAGCCGCATGCATATCACCAGACATGGATTACTATAACATACAAATCTGATCATTCTTATTCAAATACTAAACAACATATTACATAATTGCGATAGTCATTTAATAACCAGATATCATATAGACATTTCGAATCACCAAACTCATATGATCATATAACTCCAAATTATTGTTCAATAGATATACAACCATTCTCTGCAAATTTTTAATTCAATCATTCAGATGAACAACATTTCAAGATCAGTCGTATTCTTCTAATGCACATCATTATACAAGTCAAGCTTATATTTCAAAGTCATATTCCAATTTTGATGTTCTCAATACTTAGAAGTCATATATATCAACCAACATTCAATATCAGTATCATGCTTCACAATACAGATCATCAACCATATTTCACATCATAACTTACCTCATTCCTTTTCTGCGGAACGTTAGTACAATATGCAAGGTCTAACTTTTTATTTAATTCTACCCACTCTCTGCATCACTGAAGGTTTACCAGGTTAGACTGAAAGGGCCAGTGGCTTGGTTTGAGGGGGGCCCTAACTCATCCCAATCCTGGGGCTCCTACCAGTCACTAACCTGGGGTTCATTTTATTAGACTCTTCTTACGTTCATTATTATTCATTTGGTTTAGGCCAGAGGAACCTGGCTCTGATACCACTTTGTAACACCCCCACTTTATACAAAACTGATTAAATTTAAACTTTTGGTATTACAACTACTACGCAAGAATAAAGTACAACTGATGATAACATCTAAGTATGTGATGTAATTCTAAGTAGGTCCAAGCCATGTCTCTCTCCTTGCCCAAGCTCCTCGTCCATCTGTCTCTGACCTGTAGAATCTACTCCCCATTCCGGATCATCGTAGGTGTTCACGAATACACTGTCAACCTCGCGGTTGAGTAGAATAACACAATAATAATAATGCAACAAATGATGATATGCAAGTGCCATGCCACTACTGAGCGCAATCACAACCCGAAACTCCAATCATAACCCGAAACACCAAGCCATACCGAACCTCCCGGCAGACTATAATGGGTCGTCACCGAATACCAGCATAACAGCTTGTGGGGAATAAAACGCGTATTCACCCTAAATTTGCAGGATTATAATGAAATATGCAATTGTGAATATCGTCATAAGATTAAAAACATGAGAAAAGAAGTACAACCTTTAGTCCTCGCGCAAAAGGCCTAAGAACAGGAATTAATGCAAATTCCCTCCTATAACTTGCACCCAAGACTTAGTTTGAGACGTGGCCGCGTGTGCTAGAAATCCTCTCCAATTGCCTTGCAATATAGGGAGAGCCCTTGAGGTTTTAGATGTGAGATCTGAGGTTTTGGGAAAAGAATGTCTCAAAACCCTAATTTTACCTTGAGATAATTTAACAGTGCACCAAGAGTAGTCCACATAAGGAGAAGGACTCTCCTTATGTAGCCCTAAGATTCGGCCGAAATAGGGTTTGGGTAGGAGTGGGCTTTCCACTCTTACCTTATCCCAATGCGTGATTCGACCCAATTGCTTAAATATAATTCGCGGGTTTATCATTATAAATCGTAACATGTTATCAGATATTAATACAGTCGATATATTAATAACGGTCTGATAAAATACGATATTGTATAATTACCCAAATTAATATAACTGTTTATATTAATACGCAAATACAATATTTAATTAAATATAACCGTTTATATTTAATTTACGAATTAATCATGTAATCCGTATTAGCTAAAATTATTTAATCCGTATTAAATAATAATCTCAACATCTTATTGACTAATTTAATAGTCAATACCTCTGACTAACCGTTTAGTCATATCCGGCAAAATGTGACTGTATTTTCATACCTTCACATCTCTCAAACGTGTCCTATAGGTGTGACGTATAGGGACCAGTTGATCCCCGCCATCCGTATGACAATAACGTCAAACTTATCTAGCAAGCCAACCGTTATTGATAAACGTGGATCAACTGGTAATAATACAAAAGTATGCCCTTGTGATCCTTAAAGAGATTTAATAAGTCATTGTACTTAATTGTCAAGGACACCAGCCCCAACAATCTCCCACTTGTCCGTACAAGGGTATGTTCAATGACGTTATCACACTACATGTGGAGGACACAATCTCCAACAAACTCCCACTTGTCCGTACAAGTGTAGGTGCGATAACCGAATCTCATATCCTTTTAAAATTTCTCCCACTCAATGTAAGACAATTTGCAAATCCGCATTCGCAAAGGTCGTATCTCACAAGCGATCTGTATCAAGAGTGGTTTCCCCGACTAGAGAGTAACTTAACTGATAAAACGAATCTGTATTCGAGCATGGCCATGCATTTCAGTTACTACTCCTCGAGTGGCCCTGAGAAATGATAAAATCCTGATAAGGGTTTGGATATTTCCCTCAACTCGAATCCTGCCGATATCGCCCAGCATGAAATAACCCAGAAAAAATCCTCTTGGCCCCTGTTACGGTGACCGTGGGAAAGAAACCAAAGTTACCCAAAATCTGTCTTAATCTCAAGAAACAGTTGAAAGTCAAAAGACTCGACTCTAAGGAACACTATGGAGGTCCTATCCACGACCTGGCACCCAATGTTATAAAACATTTAGGACTCCATAACGATGTCACGGGGTGTCCTACGAGATATCCGTATAACTCGCCTTTGTGATTGGTCAGTCATCCACGTGACTTATGGCTCGTTGAACCCACCATCAACCAACGTCACAAAATGATTACCTGAGTTATCAGCTCAAGTGGGTAATCAAGGACCAAAACGATGTAATGTTAATCAGTTCACTTTGTGGTGTTCAAAATTGGCGTACAATTCCACATGGGAAACAAAACATTTTATATCATAACAATAAGGTTGAATAGAGTACACGAGAAAATGAATTATTACATGAATTCATAAAAGAGTACTACAACTTAGGAACACATCCAATTCCCATGGAATGAATGTGCCCTTCATGCTTATCACGTGGTAATGCTTTTGTGAGAGGATCGGCTATGTTGTCATCCGTAGCGATCTTTTCAATAAAAATCTCCTTTTGCTCCACGTAATCTCTGATTAGATGAGCTTTCCGTTGTACATGCCTAGCCTTGCTGCTAGACTTATGCTCCTTAGCTTGGAAGATGGCACCGCTATTGTCACAATAGACGGTGATTGGGTCATTCGAACTAGGCACTACTGATAGTCCTTGTAAGAATTGACGCATCCATATTGCTTCCTTAGCTGCTTCTGAGGCGGCATAGTACTCGGACTCAGTCGTAGAATCTGCTGTAACACTTTGTTTAGAACTTTTCCAGCTGATAGCAGCGCCATTAAGAGTAAAGACAAATCCAGACTGAGATTTCGAGTCATCTCGATCTGTTTGGAAGCTAGCATCTGCGTAACCCGTGGCGCAGAGCGTTGAGTCGCCTCCATAAGTCAATCCCCAATCTTTAGTCCTCCGTAGGTACTTAAGAATGTTTTTCACGGCCATCCAGTGTTGTTCACCTGGATGAGCTTGGAATCGACTTGTCATACTCAATGCATATGCAACGTCAGGACGTGTGCATATCATGGCATACATGATCGATCCTATTGCCGAAACATAAGGAATTCGACTCATGCGCTCTTTCTCTTCCACTGACTTAGCTTCTTGAGTCTTGCTCAAGTGAAGCCCAGGAGTCATAGGAAGGAACCCCTTCTTGGAGTTCGTCATGCTGAATCTCTCCAGAATCTTCTCTATATAAGATTCCTGACTGAGAGACAACATCCGTCGTGATCTATCCCTGTAGATACGGACGCCCAAAATTCTTTGTGCCTCTCCCAGATCTTTCATCTGGAAATGGTTTTTCAACCATGCTTTAACCGAAGATAAGAGAGGTATGTCATTCCCAATCAAGAGTATGTCATCGACATACAGTACTAGGAATACAATCTTACTCCCACTCGACTTGATATAGAGACATGGTTCCTCGACTGATCGAATGAACCCATTCTCTTTTATCACTTGGTCGAAGCGATGATTCCAACTCCGCGATGCTTGCTTAAGTCCATAGATGGAACGCTTAAGCTTGCAAACTTTCTTAGGATGTGCTGGATCGATAAAACCCTCGGGTTGTACCATGTACAACTCTTCCTCCAAATAACCGTTTAAGAAGGCGGTTTTAACGTCCATTTGCCATATTTCATAATCATGAAATGCGGCGATCGCTAAGATAATCCGAATGGAACGTAGCATGACTACGGGTGCAAAGATCTCATCATAGTGCAAGCCTGGCACTTGAGTGAAACCTTTAGCAACTAGTCTAGCCTTGTGGATATCTTGTTGTCATTCCACGGCATGCTTTATCTTGTAAAGCCATTTGCATTGAAGGGGACGTACCTTTGCAGGTAGGTCCACAAGATCCCACACGTTGTTCTCATACATGGAGTCCATCTCGGATTGCATGGCTTCTAGCCATAGCTTTGAGTCAGAACTGGTCATGGCACCTTTATAGGTTGTGGGTTCATTACCCTCTAGGAGTAAGACGTCATCTGTATCGTGTTCCTCGACCATACCAATGTATCTGTCCGGTGGAATAGAGACTCTTCCTGACCTCCTAGGTTCCTCAGGGATATCTACCGCAGCCTCGGTTGAAGGTACTGTTTCCTCCAATGGTTGCTCGGTAGTTGGTTCTTGAACCTCCGATAACTCGAAGGTTCTATTACTCGACTTGTTCTCGAGAAATTCTTTCTCTAAGAACGTCGCACTAGCCGCAACAAAAACACGTTGTTCGGTAGGCGAGTAGAAGTAATGACCAAACGTTCCCTTTGGATAGCCTATAAAGTATGTCTTGACCGATCGCGGGCCGAGCTTATCCTCGTGTCTCCACTTGACATAAGCCTCGCAGCCCCAAACCCGAATAAAGGACAAGTTAGGGACCGTTCCCTTCCATAACTCGAATGGAGTCTTGTCAACAGCTTTAGACGGACTTCGGTTAAGTATTAGAGCGGCCGACAAAAGAGCATAGCCCCACAATGAATCAGGCATAACGGTGTGACTCATCATGGATCGAACCATATCAAGTAAAGTTCGATTTCTCCGTTCGGACACACCATTTAATTGTGGTGTTCCAGGTGGAGTCAACTGTAGCACGATCCCACAGTCTTTAAGGTGTTGATCAAACTCGTGTAAAAGATACTCACCACCACGATCCGAGCGTAGTGCTTTAATCTTTCTACCCAGCTGGTTCTGTACCCGATTCTGGTATTCTTTGAACTTGTCAAAGGATTCACTTTTATGTTTCATCAAGTAGACATAGCCATATCTACTCAAATCATCCGTGAAAGTGATGAAATACCTATAGCCTTCTCGTGCGTTGATCGACATAGGGCCACATACGTCCGTATGTATGAGTCCTAATAGGTCGGCAGCGCGCATTCCAACACCTTTGAAGGAAATACGAGTCATTTTGCCGATGAGACATGATTCACACGTGCCATATGATTCGAAATCAAAGGGCGAAATAGCTCCATTCTGTATGAGCTGTTTTACGCGTTTCTCATTTATGTGTCCCATACGACAATGCCATAGGTAAGTTTGATCTTTGTCACCTACCTTTATTCTTTTATTATTCACATGTAATATCTCGGTGGTTTGATCTAAAACATAAATTCCATTCATGGAAACTGCCTTGCCATAAATCATATTGTGTAAGGAGAAAATACAGCTATTATTCTTTATTACAAATGAAAAGCCGAGTTTGTCAAGTGCAGAAACTGAAATAATGTTTTTGGACAAACTAGGAACATAATAACAGTTATATAAAAATAACTCGAATCCACTTGGAAGCTGGATTACGTATGTTCCCTTCGAGACTGCAGCCACACGTGCTCCATTCCCGACACGCAGGTCCACCTCACCCTTGATTAGGGGTTCTTGGTTTCGGAGGCCCTGCACATGATTACATAGATGAGAACCACAACCAGTATCAAGTACCCAAGTTCCGCAACTTGCATGGTTAATCTCAATCATGTGAATAAAAGAAGAAGAAGACATACCAACAGGAGTAACACGGCCTGCTTTAATGTCCTCGCGATACACGGGGCATGAGCGCCTCCAATGCCCAGTCTTGTGGCAATGGTGACATTCCATGCTTGTATCCTTGCTCTTTGTCTTGCCCTGTGAGTTACTCGACTCACCTGGCCCACTCTTAGCAAATCCTGGTTTCTTGAACCTGGGCCTACCTACCGCTAGGTCGCCCTGAGCTTTAGCCTTCCCTTTACCTTTTCCCTTACTAGAGATCATGAGAACATCCTGCTTTAGACTCCCACTCAACTTTAGATCCTTCTCAGTCTGTACGAGAAGGGAGTGGAGCTCATGGGGAGTCTTCTTCATGTCGTTCATGTAGTAGTTGGCCCTAAAGAGGGCGAACCCATCATGAAGCGAATGAAGCATGCGATCAACGATGATGTTCTCACTGATCTTGCAGTTTAGGGACTCCAGTTTCTCGATATTCTCAATCATGTTGAGAATATGTGGGCTAACAGCTTGGCCCTTCTGGAGTTTCGCCTCAAAGAAGCGACAGGTATGCTCATAAGAAACGATCCTCGGAGCCTTGGAGAATTCGTTAGTGAGCGTGGTGAAAATCTTGTTTGCACCATGGGTTATGAAGCGTCTTTGCAAATTGGATTCCATTGCATAGATCAGTACGTTCTTTATCGCACCCGCTTCCATGACGAAGTCGCTATGAGCGCGAACATCGTTGGCTCTAGCTCCAGTTCCTGGGTGTGGCGGAATGGGCTCAGTTAAGAACTTGAGCTTTCCGTCAGCAATGGCAGCATTCCGTAGTGCTGCCTCCCAGTCAGAGAAGTTTGACCCATCATTCCTCAGTCTAGTTGACTGATTCATGGAGTCCATGAAGGCTTTTAGCCAGGATTCACGTGCTAGCTTGGCACTTGGCATTGGGTCTTCACCAGCCATTTTAGTTTTACAGCAGTTTTAATGAACGTGTTCTACACTGAAAAGAAGATAAAACAAAACCATATAAGCAACTTATTGTTGTGATTTAAGTCTATATTAAATTGAATTTAAACTCGTAGACTCATGCATTTATATAATTGATCTCTCTCAAGAATTATATAAACGATCCCAAGACTCAATTTCCGTATATTGATAAGCCCACAGTTTGGCTAATTCCAATCGTTGGAACTCTTGGTCGATATATTTCCGTAAATCCTATCTATTAGTCCATCTCAGTCACTGGAATATTATCGAGTGACCATGATGTTGAGATAAAATAAATCATCTGTTCCCACTTACCCGACGTAGAAGGGGTCATATTATGCCTACCGACGAAGAAGGGATTCATGGGAGGCTGATTTATAAAGACTAATCTCAATTTTTGGTTATACGAGGAAGACCCCATCAACTCTTATTTATCCATATTTAAGTGAACTAAAAACTAGCATTTGCGTGAATGAATTAAATAAAGTGATGGCTTTTAAAATTGACATGTGACATCTGTATTGTCACAGAAAACTAACGCGTGACCTCTACATGAGTCAGTTTTCAGGCATGATATAGGTGGTTTGGTTTTTAGGCGGAATATGATGCAAGCTATTATCGATGAAAGCGTAAAGATAAATGCAATAAACGTAAATAAAAGTCCTAGTGTGGCCTATCCTACCAAAATAAACATAAAACAACTTGGAATCCACCGTTGGACCCTAGAAGCTTGTCTTGATGTTTTATCTCGGTCCTTGCAGCGGGAGTGAGCATCCGGTCTCCGTCTTGTCTTTGGTCTTCACAAAATTACTAATTTAAATTACAAAAGTAATCCTAGATACATTCTAATTTAAATACAAAAGTAATTACATGGCAAAAACCCAAAACGGAGATTCAAGATCTCAAAATTACAAGCAAGATCGTGTCCCATCATTACGGTAACACAATCTTTTAAGGCCACACTAAGTTACAACCGTTTGCAAAAATTAAATACGTTATTGAAAGCATTCAAGGCATTCACAAGACGATAAATAAAATGCATCAACTAAATAAAATTTATACATGACATAATACTGTTATTATGATTAATAAATTTATACCAAACCACCTTTTAAGATTAAAATTATGTGACTATACCGCTTTAATCACCAATTTTAATAAACATATAATCCATTATTTTAAACTGTTTTAAAACAATATGTATCAAACGAGGGTGAACCGTTTCACTAAATAATACACTATTTCCGTATATAGTATATTATTTTAAGCCATGTGAAAATAAGAAACAAGTTATTTTCGAAAATAAACACCCCGAAACGAGAGCACTCGATCGAGTAACAGGGGCACTCGATCGAGTGTCAGGGTCACTCGATCGAGTGCAGCAGGGCTCGATCGAGTGGCTCGTAAAACTGCAAATCGCTGCACTTTTAAATTAAAACGGGTTTATAACATGGATTTAAAACGTGTAAATCATAAATAAACAACAACAAAAGATTCACATATTGCTAAAAATATCGATTAATTAACAATATGCAAATTATAATCGAAAAACAAGATCGATTTCTCACAAAAATCACACGCACGGGCCTGGTACGAGGGCACTCGATCGAGTGCAACTGGTACTCGATCGAGTGCCTAAGCACAGTGTACGGTTTTCAAAATTTTTTAAAACTTATGAAAGACACAATTGTAAAATTTTCATGGCCTAATGCTCTGATACCACTTGTGGGGAATAAAACGCGTATTCACCCTAAATTTGCAGGATTATATTGAAATATGCAATTGTGAATATCGTCATAAGATTAAAAACATGAGAAAAGAAGTACAACCTTTAGTCCTCGCGCAAAAGGCCTAAGAACAGGAATTAATGCAAATTCCCTCCTATAACTTGCACCCAAGACTTAGTTTGAGACGTGGCCGCGTGTGCTAGAAATCCTCTCCAATTGCCTTGCAATATAGGGAGAGCCCTTGAGGTTTTAGATGTGAGATCTGAGGTTTTGGGAAAAGAATGTCTCAAAACCCTAATTTTACCTTGAGATAATTTAACAGTGCACCAAGAGTAGTCCACATAAGGAGAATGACTCTCCTTATGTAGCCCTAGGATTCGGCCGAAATAGGGTTTGGGTAGGAGTGGGCTTTCCACTCTTACCTTATCCCAATGCGTGATTCGACCCAATTGCTTAAATATAATTCGCGGGTTTATCATTATAAATCGTAACATGTTATCAGATATTAATACAGTCGATATATTAATAACGGTCTGATAAAATACGATATTGTATAATTACCCAAATTAATATAACTGTTTATATTAATACGCAAATACAATATTTAATTAAATATAACCGTTTATATTTAATTTACGAATTAATCATGTAATCCGTATTAGCTAAAATTATTTAATCCGTATTAAATAATAATCTCAACATCTTATTGACTAATTTAATAGTCAATACCTCTGACTAACCGTTTAGTCATATCCGGCAAAATGTGACTGTATTTTCATACCTTCACATCTCTCAAACGTGTCCTATAGGTGTGACGTATAGGGACCAGTTGATCCCCGCCATCCGTATGACAATAACGTCAAACTTATATAGCAAGCCAACCGTTATTGATAAACGTGGATCAACTGGTAATAATACAAAAGTATGCCCTTGTGATCCTTAAAGAGATTTAATAAGTCATTGTACTTAATTGTCAAGGACACCAGCCCCAACACAGCTGAGGTCACCAGGTCTAGTCCTGCAAAACTAGCCTGGGCCCAATAATATCTCATCATCTCCAATCCGTATCCAATGCACATGCTATGCTCGTGAATGCAACAATACTCTTAATCTATCATGCTATTAAATAATGAAATGCGCATACCAATAATAATAATCAACACTCAAACCAACCAATATCATTCCCATATAAATCATGCTCAGCATCCAATACACACAATCCAACATCCATTCATAACACATCATAGAGTATGGTGTCAGTGTATCCTACCTGAATAGCAATATAATCCAATAGCGAGCCAGCAGATAACAGAATTATGCCACCTCACAATCGTCACAGATCACGGTGGTTGACGATTATGGTGATGATGACGCTGGTGATGCAGTCCTCTTATCCCTCCTAAATCTCACGGTGGCTGAGGTTGAAATAGGGTTTCGAATTGAAGGTTGTATGAGGGGAAATGGAGACTGGAATGTCGATGGTTAGTTATTGCTTTTTGGGTTAGGATAAGAACGTGTATTTGGTTTTTGTCGATGTAGTGTATAATTTAGGGTTTGGGTTTACGTTGCTCACTCAGCTTCTCTCAACTCCAAACCCGTTTCCAACATTCCTTACTCGGTCCATCACGCATTTCGAAACACTTATATATATCAATAACACGTTCTTAAATCGTAACTTAAAAAAAAAACCGAGTACATAATTAATTATACTAATTAAATTATGTAATCTAATATTAGTAAATGCTAATTTAATTAATTATAAGAATATATATAAATTTTAGGATTTAAATACAATTACGTCTTAAATAATAAAAATAACATAAATTAAGTATAACGAGAAATAAATATAAAATAGGAAATATATATAATCATAAATTATAAATATATTACTAAAATTAAGAAATACGAATGAAATGCCATTTTACAAAATAACCCTCGAATATAAAATAATTATGAAATAAGAAATAATCGTAGAAATACGATTTATAAAACAATAACCGTTTACGTAAAATACTTTACAAAGATGCCTTTTGAAATACGTGTATAACCACCAGGGTTTGACTGCCGTTGACCGAGGCTAAAATACGGGGTATTACATTTCATCTGGAAATGGTTTTTCAACCATGCTTTAACCGACGATAAGAGAGGTATGTCATTCCCAATCAAGAGTATGTCGTCGACATACAGTACTAGGAATACAATCTTGCTCCCACTCGACTTGATATAGAGACATGGTTCCTCGACTGATCGAATGAACCCATTCTCTTTTATCACTTGGTCGAAGCGATGATTCCAACTCCGTGATGCTTGCTTAAGTCCATAGATGGAACGCTTAAGCTTGCAAACCTTCTTAGGATGTGCTGGATCAATAAAACCCTCGGGTTGTACCATGTACAACTCTTCCTCCAAATAACCGTTTAAGAAGGCGGTTTTAACGTCCATTTGCCATATTTCATAATCGTGAAAATGCGGCGATCGCTAAGATAATCCGAATGGAACGTAGAATGACTACGGGTGCAAAGATCTCATCTTAGTGCAAGCCTGACACTTGGGTGAAACGTTTAGCAACTAGTCTTGCCTTGTGGATATCTTTTTCTCCTTCCACGACATGCTTTATCTTGTAAAGCCATTTGCATTGAAGGGGACGTACCTTTGCAGGTAGGTCCACAAGATCCCACACGTTGTTCTCATACATGGAGTCCATCTCGGATTGCATGGCTTCTAGCCATAGCTTTGAGTCAGAACTGGTCATGGCACCTTTATTGGTTGTGGGTTCATTACCCTCTAGGAGTAAGACGTCATCTATGTCATGTTCCTCGACCATGCCAATGTATCTGTCTGGAGGAATAGAGACTCTTCCCGACCTCTTAGGTTCCTCAGGAATATCTACCGCAGCCTCGGTTGAAGGAACTGTTTCCTCCAATGGTTGCTCGGTTGTTGGTTCTTGAATCTCCGATAAATCGAAGGTTCTATTACTCGACTTGTTCTCGAGAAATTATTTCTCTAAGAACGTCACACTAGCCGCAACAAAAACACGTTGTTCGGTTGGTGAGTAGAAGTAATGACCAAAAGTTCCCTTTGGATAGCCTATAAATTATGTCTTGACCGATCGCGGGCCAAGCTTATCCTCGTGTCTCCACTTGACATAAGCCTCGCAGCCCCAAACCCGAATAAAGGACAAGTTAGGGACCGTTCCCTTCCATAATTCGTATGGAGTCTTGTCAACAACTTTAGACGGACTTCGGTTATGTATTAGAGCGGCCGACAAAAGAGCATAGCCCCACAATGAATCAGGCACAACGGTGTGACTCATCATGGATCGAACCATATCAAGTAAAGTTCGATTTCTCCGTTCAGATACACCATTTAATTGTGGTGTTCCAGGTGGAGTCAATTGTAGCACGATGCCACAGTCTTTAAGGTGTTGATCAAACTCTTGTGAAAGATACTCACCACCACGATCAGAACGTAGTGCTTTAATCTTTCTTCCCAGTTGGTTCTGTACCCGATTCTGGTATTCTTTGAACTTGTCAAAGGATTCACTTTTATGTTTCATCAAGTAGGCATAGCCATATCTACTCAAATCATCCGTGAAAGTGATGAAATACCTATAGCCTTCTCGTGCGTTGATCGACATAGGACCACATACGTCCGTATGTATGAGTCCTAATAGGTCGGCAGCGCGCATTCCAACACCTTTGAAGGAAATACGAGTCATCTTACCGATGAGACATGATTCACACGTTCTATATGATTCGAAATCAAAGGCTGAGATAGCTCCGTTCTGTATGAGTTGTTTTACGCGTTTCTCATTTATGTGTCCCATACGACAATGCCATAGGTAAGTTTGATCTTTGTCACCTACCTTTAATCTCTTATTATTCACATGTAATATTTCAGTGGTTTGATCTAAAACATAAATTCCATTCATGGAAACTGTCTTGCCATAAATCATATTGTGTAATGAGAAAATACAACTGTTATTTTCTATTACAAATGAAAAACCAAGTTTGTCAAGTGCAGAAACTGAAATAATGTTTTTGGATAAACAAGGAACATAATAACAGTTATATAAAGATAACTCGAATCCACTTGGAAGCGGGATCACGTATGTTCCCCTCGAGACTGCAGCAACACGTGCTCCATTCCCGACACGCAGGTCAACCTCACCCTTGATGAGGGGTTCTTGGTTTTGGAGACCCTGCACATGATTACATAGATGAGAACCACAACCAGTATCTAGTACCCAAGTTCCGTAACTTGAATGGTTAATCTCAATCATGTGAATAAAAGAAGAAGAAGACATACCAACATGAGTAACGCGTCCTGCCTTAATATCCTCACGATACACGGGGCATGAGTGCCTCCAATGCCCAGTCTTGTGGCAATGGTGGCATTCCATGCTAGTATCCTTGCTCTTTGTTTTTCCCTGTGAGTTGCTCGACTCACCTGGCCCACTCTTAGTAAATCCTGACTTCTTAAACTTGGGCTTGCCTACTGTTAGGTCGCCCTGAGCTTAAGCTTTTCCCTTACCCTTACCCTTACTGGAGATCATGAGAACATCCTGCTTCACGCTCCCACTTAATTTCAGATCCTTCTCAGTCTGTACGAGAAGGGAGTGGAGCTCATGAGGAGTCTTCTTCATGTCGTTCATGTAATAGTTGGCCCTAAAGAGGGCGAACCCATCATGAAGCGAATGAAGCATTCGATCAACGATTATGTTCTCACTGATCTTGCAGTTTAGGGCCTCCAGTTTCTCGATATTCTCAATCATGTTGAGAATATGTGGGCTAACCACTTGGCCCTTCTGGAGTTTCGCCTCAAAGAAGCGACAGGTATGCTCATAAGAAACGATTCTCGGAGCCTTTGAGAATTCGTTAGTGAGCGTGGTGAAAATCTTGTTTGCACCATGGGTTATGAAGCGTCTTTGCAAATTGGATTCCATTGCATAGATGAGTACGTTCTTTATCGCACCCGCTTCCATGACGAAGTCGCTATGAGCGCGAACTTCGTTAGCTCTAGCTCCAGTTCCTGGGTGTGCCGGAATGGGCTCAGTTAAGTACTTGAGCTTTCCGTCAGCAATGGCAGCATTCCGTAGTGCTGCCTCCCAGTCAGCGAAGTTTGACCCATCATTCCTCAGTCTAGTAGACTGATTCATGGAGTCCATGAAGGCTTTTAGCCAGGATTCACGTGCTAGCTTGGCACTTGGCATTGGGTCTTAACCAGCCATTAGTTATACATCTGTTTAGTTGAACGTGTTCTACACTGAAAGAAGATAAAACAAAACAATATAATCAACTCATTGTTGTGATTTAAGTCTATATTAAATTGTATTTAAACTCGTAGACTCATGTATTTATATAATTGATCTCCCTCAAGAATTATATAAACGATCCCAAGACTCAATTTCCGTATATTGATAAGCCCAAAGCTTGGCTAATTCCACCGTTGGAACTCTTGGTCGATAGATTTCCGTAAATCCTATCTATTAGTCCATCTCAGTCGCTAGATAGTATCGAGTGACCATGATGTCGAGATAAAATAAATCATCTGTTCCCACTTACCCGACGTAGAAGGGGTCATATTATGCCTACCGACGAAGAAGGGATTCATGGGAGTCTGATTTATAAAGACTATTCTCAATTTTTGGTTATACGAGGAAGACCCCATCAACTTTTATTTATCCATTTTAAGTGAACTAATATCTAGCATATGCGTGAATGAATGAAATAAAGTGATTGCTTTGCAATTGACATGTGACATCTGTATTGTCACGGAAAACTAACGCGTAACCTCTACATGAGTCAGTTTTCAGGCATGTTATAGGTGGTTTGGTTTTAGGCGGAATATGATGCAAGCTATTATCGATGAAAGCATAAAATAAATGCAATAAACGTAAATAAAAGTCCTAGTGTGGCCTATCCTACCAAAATAAACATAAAAACAACTTTGGAATCCACCGTTGGACCCTAGAAGCTTGTCTTGATGTTCCATCTTGGTCTTTGCAGCGGGAGTGAGTATCTGGTCTCCGTCTTTGTTCTTCACAAAATTACTAATTTAAATTACAAATATAATCCTATTTACATTCTAATTTAAATACAAAAGTAATTACATGGCAAAAACCCAAAACGGAGATTCAAGATCTCAAAATTACAAGCAAGACTGTGTCCCATCATTACGGTGACACAATCTTCTAAGGCCACACTAAGTTACAACCGTTTGCAAAATTAAATACGTTATAGAAAGCATTCAAAAGGCATTCAAGAAGACGATAAATAAAATGCATCAACTAAAATTATAATTCCTACATGACATAATACTGTTATTATGGTTTAACAAATTTTACCAAACGACCTTTACGGGATTAAAATTATGTGATTATACCGTTTTAACCACTTAAATTTTAATAAGTTTAAAATCCATTATCTTAAACCGTTTTAAAATAATATGTATCATGCGAGAGTGAACCGTTTCACAAAAATAATATACTATTTCCGTATACAGTATATTACTTAAGGCCATTGGAAAATAAAAACAAGTTATTTTCGAGAAAAATAAAACGACTGTTACAGGGAAGTGGTCTACCGACCTCAACATGGGGTCGACCGACCTACTGACGAATTTTTTTTTTTTTTTTTTTTTTTTTGTAACAGCAGAATGGTCGACCGACCTATTAACCAGGTCGACCGACCACAAAACAAGAAACCGAGTTTCTGAAAACGCAAAAGAGAAACTGCCGAAAAACATAAACCCTACGCGGGCAGAGGTCGACCGACCACAATAATGGGTAGACCGACCCACACGCCGACAAAAATCAATTTTCAAAATTTTTAAATTAAAACTTATGAAAAACACAAAAGTAAAATTTTGTGGCCCTGGCTCTGATACCACTTGTGGGGAATAAAGCATGTATTCGCCCTAAAACATGAAGGATTATAACGAATTTTACAATTGAGATTATTGTCATAAGTTAATAAAAACATGAAAAAGGAATACAACCTTGGGTCCTTGCTTGAATACGCCTAAGAACAGGAATTAAAGTAAATTCCCTCCTATAACTTGCACCCAAGACTTTGTTTAAGATGATGCCGCGTTTGCTAGAAAGGCTCTCCAATTGCCTTGCAATATGGGGAGAGTTTTGTGAGGTCTTAGATGTGAGATCTGGGTTTTGGGAAAAGGCAGTTCTCAAAACCCTAATTTCCTTGAGATGTGTTTAATCAGTAAAACAATCAAAGAAGCAGTAAACTGACAAAAGGAGAAGGACTCTCCTTATGTAGATGGGTCGGCCGAATTAGGTATTGGGTAGGAGTGGGCTTTCCACTCTTACCTTATTCCAATGCGTGATTCGACCCATTTTGCTAAATATTATTCGCGGGTATTTATTATAAATCGCACACATGTTATCAGATATTAATACAGTCGATGTATTAATAATGGTCTGATAAAATTACGATATTGTATAATTTAGTCAAATTAATATAACTGTTTATATTAATACGCGAATACAATATTTAATTAAATATAACCGTTTATATTTAATTTACCAATTAACCATGTAATTCGTATTAGGTAAAATTATTTAATCCGTATTAAATAATAATCTCAACATCTCTTATTGACTAATTTAATAGTCAATAGCTCTGACTAACTGTTTAGTCGTATTCGGCATAAATGTGACTGTATTTTCATACCTTCACATCTCTCAAACATGTCCTATAGGTGTGACGTATAGGGACCAGTTGATCACCGCCATCCGTATGACAATAACGTCAAACTTATCTAGCAAGCCAACCGTTATTGATAAACGTGGATCAACTGATAATAATACCGAAGTATGCCCTTGTGATCCTTAAAGAGATTTAATAAGTCATTGTACTTAATTGTCAAGGACACCAGCCCCAACAGAACTCCTACCACTAGACCACGAGCTTGAGAGGACTCTAAGAGAAAAGAGGAAGCAGTTTTTAGAGAGTAGGGAAGGAGGTTCACCATCTTCCCTATTCCAAGAAGATATTTTTGAACAACAATCATCATCATCAACACCACAATCACAACCAAACTCACCTCAAAATTCATCTACACCAAAAACACCAACAAATACCTATTTCCAAGTGTTTGAAGGAAAGGAAGAAAAGATGGCTGAAGAAGCGAGTATTGCAAGTCACTCTATGCCTCAGGCAAAGGATCTCTATAAGGGGTTCACTTTGCCTATAGGCACAGGTAAGCCATTTGAGGCTAAATCTTCCTACATCTCCACGGTGGAGAGAAACCAGTTTGGAGGCGCAGCTAATGAAGATGCGGTTAGGCATATAGAAATCTTCACGGATTACATATGCTCCATAGCACCCCCAGATGGAGTGACACAAGATCAAATTAAAGAAACCATGTTCATCTTTTCCCTCCGAGAGTCGGCGAGGGAATGGTATAGAGATTTAGACCGCACTGCTGGGGGAGTGACAGATTGGAACACATTGGCCTTAGCCTTCTATAGGAAATACTATTCTGCGGCTAAGACCAATGCCTTGAGAGCGCAGATAACAAGTTTCAAGCAAGGGCCTACTGAAGAATTTAGTGAGGCTTGGGACAGGTTCAAGAGACTTGTTCGATCCATACCCCATCATGGATTCGAACAATGGTTTTTTTGCAACCAATTCTATAATGGCCTCTATGATGACAATAGAGCTTACTTGGATGCTGCAGCTAATGGGAGATTCCAAGATAATTCTGGGGAGACCGAGGGTCTCAAGATCATTGAAGATGTTGCTGTGCACAGAGCTAAACACGAGACTTCCCGTGGAAATCAAAGAAAGGCCAAATCCAATGTTGCGGCAATGGAAGCCTTGGTGGCTAAGTTGGAAAAAATGGGGAGTGGTGGAATATTCGAGATGGGAAGTGGGAGTAAGGGTGGTATGTACCAGGTAAACGCCGTTCAAGACGGACCCTTCAGTTGTGAGAGATGTGGTGGAGAGGGGCATATGTCGAAGTTTTGTACCTCATCTAACGAGACATGTGCGGCCTTTCAACATTACCGTGGGAACAACTTTTATGACCCCAATAATAATAATGTCCATCCCAACATGAGGTGGACAAGCCAAAATGTTCTCAATCCACAACACCAACAACCACAACAAAACTCCACTTATATCCCTCCGCACAAGCAAAACCATCAAACACCCCCTTTTGTCCCTCAACAACCTTCTAACCCACCACCGAATACGGATGCTCTCATCCAAAATCTTATTGGGTTAGTTCAAAAGGAGTCACAGGCACGGGAGGCAGGTATGAAGATCTTAGAGCCCCAAATTGCTCTAATCGCGAGCAAGAATGATACTAGGGCTCCGGGTCAACTTCCGACCAAGACGGACCAAAAGAAGGAGACTCTAAACAACATATCATTGAGAAGCGGAGCTAAAGTTGGAGGTGAGAGGGTTGGTGGAGCAGAAAAAGAGAAACAGCCGAAGACGAGCAACAGCGATGTAGGTCGACCGACCCAGGAGCCAGGTCGACCGACTACGACGCAGATTCCAGAAGCTGCTGGAACACAGGAATCAGGTCGACTGACCGAGGGTGAGGGCCGACCGACCTCAGACGCTGAACAGAAGGAATCCTTCAGGCCTGAAATACCGGACAACCTAAGGGACTTCCTATTTCGGGGTGACAAGACCCCCAAGTTCTTAAGGAGGGCTGCCAATGCTGAAAGTTCCGCCCCTCCTTATTCGGAGAGACTCCTACCAACAAAGGAACAGGTATCATTCGATAAATTTAAAGATGTTATTCGTTCATTAAATGTTCAAGTACCGTTTTTAGAATTAGTTCAACAAGTTCCTGCATACCTAAAGTTCATGAGACAACTTTTATCGCGAAAGCGGTCTCTAAATAAAGTTGAGTCGGTAGCACTTACCGAAGAGTCCTCAAGTTTTCTGTCCCATGTTATTGCCCCTCATAAGCTAGAGGACCCTGGGAGTTTTTCTGTACCTTGCAACATAGGGACCTTTCCTGTCAAAAAGACCTTATGCGACCTAGGGGCTAGCATTAGTGTCATGCCCTTGAGCGTTGCCTTGAAGCTAGGAATGGCCAATTTTGCAGTCACTAGTATGACTGTCCAAATGGCCGACCGTACATCTATGGAACCCAAAGGGATGTTGGAAGACATACCTGTGCGCATTGACAAGTTTTTCTTCCCAGTAGACTTTGTAGTTTTGGACATCCCTGAGGATGCCCATATACCTATCATACTAGGGAGACAATTCCTTCACACCGCAGGAGCCATCATTGTTGTGGGTAGTGGGACTTTAACTTTTAAGGTAGGAAAACACTCTATTATCTATGGTCTATCTTATAGGAAGAAGGATGCTATGACCCCTATCACTTGTAATGCTATTGCTTCTGAAAATAAGTATAAGGTCATCAGCACTTCTCCTACTATGTTACGCACTCCTATACCTGTTTTTACACCTCCGCCCCAGATTGGGTGCAATATGGAGGATGTTTTTGTTTTGCCCAATGCAGGAATTGGTGTGGAGAAGCGCATGGTAAAAGAGGTCGTTGTGCAAAGAGGCGGACTGGGGATCCTAAGCTACAAGGAGGATGAGGATCCGGACATTGTTGATGAGGAGGACAAGAGAAGAAGAAGAGAATAAAAAGAGAAGAGTCCGTCGCATATGCTTTGCGGCGGAGGGGAGACGTGTTTGGCCATTCGAACAAACACGGTGGAGACTACGACATATAGCCAAAAGCCGTGGTCTGAGATTTTCCGCATCTTTAGCGGATAGTTGTTTCAGTTTTAAGCTCCTAAGACAATTTATTTTCTGTTTTGTCGAGACTTTTTAATTTTGTTTGCTTTAAGCTTTAGAACAATTCCGTTCTTGTTTGCGTAGTAGAGACAGTTAGACTTGGTTCTGGATTTTTGCGCATATTTTGGGCGCATATATATTGATTTCCAGGTTTGGGGAAGAATAACTTGGTTAATACAAGTTATTTCCGAGGTCGGTCGACCAGAGAAGAAGGTCGGTCGACCTGTCTAGCTGTTACAGCATGTTCGTATTTTCCTTGGGAAGCATGCAAACGTCATAAGGTACTTGGAGTGGCACTGCTGGCCACCAAAAGCTCCCAGCTTACACTGGTTTGGGGAGGTTTTCTCATGCGCTAAAAAATCCAGTGAATTCTTTCCATTTTCCTTGGTTTTTATTTTCCTTGCATTTCTCCTTTAATTTTATGAAAACCTTTACTTAGGCTAATGCACAATGGGGACATTGTGCGGGTTGGTTTGGGGAATGGTTTAGTCACTTGCATTGTTCCATTACATTTTTGTCCCACGTTTATTGCATTTCTGACTTGCATTGTTCTTTTCTTTATTTTCTTTGCATACACAAAAAAAAATAATACAAAGAAATGAAAAAAATGAAAAAATGAAAAAAAATGCACGTTTATTTTAGCATATAGGTCGAGTCGGAACGAGGTATTTTAAGGATGATTGATGCGTGTCTATTTTATGATGTTTTTCATCTATTTTTACACGCATTTGGTCGCTCATTTACTATGTTTTAGCCCTTATTTCCCAACAATCGTGTACTTTCGTATTTTTATGCACTTTTGCAGATTTATGCGGAAAAGGGACGATTTAGCACCAAATTCATGTCCTCGAGTCTTTTGCATAATTAAGGAACAATGGAAAGTCAACTGGAGTCCTTATTTAAGTACCAAGAGTCAAAGCGAGAAGAAAACCGAAGGATTTCTATACGGAAGCGGTCGACCGACCTACTCTACGGGTCGGACGACCAGGCCTAATTTTTATGAAGTGCAGAATCTGAAGAAAAGCCCAGAATTTGCTAAGCCCGTAAAAAGAGGTCGACCGACCCACCAAAGTGGTCGACCGACCTCAGCGAAGCCCAGGAACGTTTTTTCGGAAATAGTTTAGAATTGAGAAGCCTTTAGGAAACTCTAATTTATGCCCTATATAAACTAATCTTGTGATTAGGGTTTTGGATAGAGGAATATATTCAGCAATATATTCAGTTTCTTAGTTAATAAGCCACAATAAAGTTACAATCTAGTTTGATTCCGTTTTTAGTTTATTTGTAATCTTTCAATAATTCCCAAGCATTCAATAAAGTTTGTTCTTTTCTGCCCTAATTCCGACCTTGGTAATTACTCTTTTAATCTAGCTTTAATATTGTTTTTATTACTATTGCATTCAATTACGATAGAATTCTCAAGCTTTATTGAATCTCGCATGTTTAGATTATTTACTATGTTTTCCATGTTTATTCCCGTTTTCATAATTGTTTTAGTCACCATGAGTAGCTAAATTTCATATGTTAGGATGTAGGGGATGAATATGCGTAAGTAGTATAGATTCCGAGACCGACTTGTAGCAGAGCCGCGGTCGGCCGACTCAAATAGTGGGTCGGTCGACCGAGGCGGTGGTCGGCCGACTAGAATAGCTGGTCGGTCGACCCACTCGCGCATGAATCTTGTTTCGTCTTTCCTTGTTGACTATAATATCCTACAATGAGACTGAAAGGAGACTTGTAGGACGTTAGTAATGACCTACCCAAGATTGAGAGATACGGGAAGGGCATTGGTTTACACCTTAAGACGGCTAGGTTACTTAAGACTGAAAGGTATGTGACCTAAGATTTAGGAATCACCCTTATTGTTGACACCCAATAATTGTGAGACCTAGGAACTAGTAGCATAGGCCGAAAGGAGCTATTAGGTACCATAGACCGAAAGGATATGTTACACCCCTTACTCGACTGCAATACATGAAGAGTCTATTGATATAATATACTCAAGAAGGGGGGGTTGAATTGAGTATACTTTCTTCTTAAATCTTCTTCGATGCGTGTATGGTTGTATGATGATCTTTGAGTAGAGCAAATAATAAAGAGAGACACGATATTTTTGAAGTGGTTCAGTCTCACACTCTGAGACCTACGTCCACTATTCTCGATTAATAAAATTAGTACCAACTCTGGATTACAATTTTATCAACCCTACTCGTGCGACTTTGATGTTAGTCACAACTCAATCTAGATACCGTTAAATATCTAGCTACGACAAATACCGTTAAATATTTGTCTTACAATGAGTACCGCTAAATACTCGTTCTATCTTACGTAAATAAGATAAAGTCTTCAATGTTTTTCTTGGTGTCACAATCTTGAATGAATAAGATCAATGCTTGAGCACTTGAATCTTGAATCGGATTTGACAATGATAAGCTCGAATATTGAAGTATATGACCAACGGCTCTCTCTTGATTTGCGTGTATGTGTGTTGTGTATTTCGTATGAATTAATGTGTCATAGGTAGTCTATTTATATAGAATATGTATCTAGGTATTTCTAACCCTAGATGATTTAGGAATATTACTTAAAACTAGAATACTAGTCTTTTAGTAATACTACCATAAATCTAATCTTAATATATTTAGGAAAGATATAATAATGTACTATGTGTATTATATAAGGAATCAATTTCCTAATTCATATTTAGGAAAGATCTTTATATAATAAACAATTAGTATCCTTATTAAATCAACTTCCTAAATCATGTCAAAGATAATAAAATATATTACCATAATATAATCTTAGTTTATTTAGGACATTAAATAAATACATGATATTTATTTAAGCAAGTCCTACACGATTTGGTAATGTGGCATATCACACGATTTCCAAAATCGAAACAAACTATATTTAGACTATATATTTTTGACAATTAAAATCATATAAAAATCTTTAGTTTATTTTAGTAATAAATAATTATCTCATAAGATATTTATTTATTTCTTATTTGACCAAAAGATATTTTATATAATCCTATTAAGATTAACAATTCCATATTTAAAATAGAATACCATTGAACCACTAATACTACACGACACAAATTAGGAAACAATTGTTTCAACTAAAACACACATAAGTCTTGATCATTTCTTCATGATATAGGGTTATAGCTACGAGCTATAACTTGAATCCATCTTGTACTAAAGCTATAGTTGACGAATACAACTTTAGTTCATTATGCGCGCTTGTGATCTTCTATCAATCTTCGACTTAGTCAATTCATTGACTAATGTGCTTGAATCTTTTATACTTGATAGATTAGATCTTGTTACTAATGTTCTGTACACTTAGCACACGATTATACATACGAGTATATAATATATAAATAGCTAGACTTGTCATTATCAAAACATAAACATATATACTATATATATATTTGAATATATGGTTCAACAAATTCCCCCTTTTTGATGATGGCAAGTCTTTCTTAGATTTCGTGTCTAAGTGTATGTTCCCCCTCAATATAATAATGGTCATTCATAGCAAAGATCAACTTAGGGTTTTTATCTTCTATCTATCCCATATCCTTTAAGGACCCTAAGAGACAATGAATTACGACAAGGAGCAAGCTTAGGCAAATTCTAATCTAAGTCGCATATTTCCCCCTCTTGACATCATCGAAAAGATGAGAACAAAGACATGAAACGACTAGAATAATAAACGTACGAAGCATAAGCAAGCATATAAACGAGTCGAAATACTATGAACATAGAAAATATCACATAACCACATACGGAATGTTAAAAATATACACAATCAATCCAAAATATTAAGCCAATGGGCCGAATGTGGAAAATAGAGTATGAAGGAAAATGGGCCTGGCTAGGGTTCGAATAATATGGGCCTGCAAAAGGTAACTAGTAAATTGGGCCATGGCAAAAGAAATATAGCTGGGCCTGTTTTAGGATTAAGAAATCCGAGAGAGAGGCAAAACAAAAGGGTAAGGCCTCGGATTCCTTAATGGGCTAGGTTAGGGATTGGGCCACAAGCAAAATAATAGTCTTATAAGTCCACCACCGGACTTATCCAAAAACAACAATAATACGATTTCTGAAAACAGAGACGGATGCCAAGATCAAGAGCGGGAACTTGAACCCGGAGTCTTTGCATAAGGGTTCACATAATCGGGTCGGGTACGATACTCAAGTGACTCCAGCCTGTCCAAACAACTTGATACGTTTCTCCCTTGAGCATTGAGTGCAATTTCAAAGTTGAGCACTTTGAGGGATAGTGCTTTGACGGCCTCGAGCGTTTGAGACGCATCTTCCCTTAATAACCCATGATCCCTAACCATGGCTCCTCCCTGAGTCGTAATGAAAGAAAGTCGATCACTAATGCTGAGCAATTCCGAGCACACAACTGACACCTCTGAACCAATTTTAACTAAATGTTTATCAACCTTGTTCATCCATTCGTGAACATCATCCTCAAAATCACGTCCTCTCTTCTTACCACTACTCCCTGCCTCACCAGAACACTTCTGCCCTTCACACAAATTAATGACCTTATCCATTTTTGCTTCAAGATTGGCAAAGAGAGGGGATGGAGTCGAAGCAGCTTCCTGACCAACAACCTTACCAAACGAAAGATCAGCACCATCAAAGAAAATACCCATTAACTTCAACAAACGATCACCCATAACATCTTTTGACTTAATTCCGAAACTAGCATTATCAACAACACCCTTTTTGAGCAGTAATTCGGATACCCACATTCCATATGGGATGTCGATGGTAGAGCAAAATTTCTCTTTAACAAGAACATTTGAAACTTGACAGATTTTATGGCAAATAAGAGATGCCAAATCAACTTTCTGTCCCTCCAACCAGCTATACAATATTACGGCCTCAATACTAGCAAGTTTATCCCGACCACCCCGACGAGGTAAAACAGTATTCCATAAAAAGTTCAAGAAGAACTTCAATTTTGGGTTAAAATTGACAGTGAGCAGTGGAGAAACCTCAGTAGCATCGTCATCGAAATATTTTTTAATCACCAATTTTTGATCTTTAGTAACTACACTCCATTCCTTTCTTGGGTCAAGAACTAACCCGTCTTGATCAAGCTTAAAGATTTCACAGATATCCGACTTAGTTACAACAACATCTTGACCATTCACAACACCCTTAATACCATCATCACAAGGTTTAACAGAAGCAAAGAATTGAACCAACTCTATAGGAAACAACAAACCCGAGAATTCACTTATATATTCCCATCCTTGATACGTGAGAAAATCTTTAAAGAAACGCAAGGATTTTGACCCACTGACCCACGATTTAGGATAAAACCGACCCGCATGAATGGCGTAAGGTAAAACTCGATCAATTAACGTACCTTCTTGTTTGGTCATACGCACTTTCTCAAGACCCTCCCTAGTAGCTTCGATTGAATATTCGGAAAACAGGGGACGCGAATGTCGAGAGGGAGAACTCATTTCATGCATGTCATCAGGAATGGAAGGAGATGAGCGGTTGAGTTTTCGTCGTTTGCCTTTGTCAGATGGTGGTGCGGCGGTGGCTATGGGTGTTGGAGACGGTGGGGGTGACGAAGTTGGTGAAGGGGGTGATGGCTTCTTTTGTTGAGATCGGGTTGCACGAGATGGAGGCATTCTTGGTTGGAATGGTGGGGTTGGGTGTTGATTAGGTGGTTTTTGTGACGGAGGTTTATGGAGGTTTTTGTGGAGGTTTGGATTTTTTAGGAATTTTATGGAGGTTTGGGTGGAAGACGGTAATAGTGGAGTAAAGGGGGTTAAATGTGGTAAGTGTAAGGTAATAATGGTGGAGGGTAAGAGGTCAAAGGCTAGGACTAGGGTAGGGGTACGTGGCAGGTGAGGGACCATCACACGGAATTTGTGTGATTAATTGGTAAGTTTTAATTTTTATTTTTGTAATATTTGAATATTATCATTTTGTATATATTGTAATATGTATGTTGTGGAGAAATTATAATATGTGACGTACTATTATTGTGAGATTGATTGTGCACACATTCATATGTAAATCATATAATATAACTATAATCACAGAATTTATCATCGAATATATACATACACATGCAGCGGAGTATACGGACACAGTCATATAATCTCATCTAAACCGTAGTCAATCATTGGGTTATTTTTGCTTTTAAGATTTGATTAGGTGCCACCGATTAAACCAATTTCCAATCGCAAAGTCTCAAAGCGTTCTCTAGCCAATGGTTTAGTGAAGATATCTGCCCACTGTTTTTCCGTACTACAAAATTCCAATTTTATATTTTTCTTTTCAACATGGTCTCTTAGAAAGTGGTGTCTAATTTCAATATGTTTGGTCCTCGAGTGCTGGGCTGGGTTTTTAGATATAATTATAGCACTCGTATTATCACATAATATAGGCACACATCCAACATCAACACCATAATCATGTAATTGTTGCTTTAACCATAAAAGTTGAGAACATACCAGTGCGGCTGCAATATATTCTGCTTCAGCAGTTGAGAGAGCGACAGAATTTTGTTTCTTGGATCCCAAAGATATAATACAAGGACCTACAAAGGTAGCAAGTCCGGAGGTACTTTTTCTGTCTAAAGAACATCCTGCATAATCCGCATCTGAATATCCTACTAGGTTAAAGTTACAGTCCATAGGATACCATAGATATAATTTTGAGGTTCCGATTAGGTATCTTAATATTCTTTTAACTGCAATCATATGTGATTCTTTTGGTGCAGATTGGAATCTCGCACAAACACAGACACTAATCATTATATCTGGACGACTTGCTGTAAGATAAAGAAGTGAGCCAATCATACCTCGGTAAGTTGTTTCATCTACAGGCTTACCATCTTCGTCTTTGGTTAGCTTCTTATCTGTGACCATTGGAGTAGGCATTGCATGAGAGGTTTCCATTCCAAATTTCTTTAGTAACTCTTTGACGTATTTTTGTTGATGAACTTTGATTCCTTCTTCAGTTTGTTGTATTTGAAGTCCAAGGAAGAATTTTAGTTCTCCCATCATACTCATCTCGAATTCAGAAGTCATCAACTCAGAGAAGTACTTGCACAACTTTTTATTAGTTGAGCCAAAAATAATATCGTCAACATAGATCTGAACAACTAGTAGATCTGAGTTTTCGCTTTTAAGAAATAGGGTTTTATCCACAGATCCTCTCTTGAATCCACTCTCCAATAGGAACTTTGATAATCTGTCGTACCATGCTCTAGGTGCTTGTTTCAGACCATAGAGAGCCTTGTCCAATTTGAATACATGATCCTTGAGTTTGCTGTCAGGAAATCCAGGAGGTTGTTCAACAAATACTTCCTCTTGGAGATAACCATTAAGAAATGCAGTCTTAACGTCCATCTGAAAAAGCTTCATTCCCTTGTGTGCTGCAAATGCAATGAGTAGTCTTATTACCTCAAGACGAGCAACAGGAGCAAAGGTTTCGTCATAATCGATCCCTTCCTGTTGGTTGTATCCTTGAACTACCAATCTGGCCTTGTTTCGCACAATGACTCCAGCGTCATCCAATTTGTTTCTGAATACCCATCTAGTTCCAATGACAGTTCTGTCCTTAGGTCGAGGAACAAGATGCCAAACTTTGTTTCTTTCAAATTGTTGGAGTTCTTCTTGCATGGCAACTATCCAGTTTGGTTCTGCGAGAGCTTCCTTGATATTTGAAGGTTCAATGGTGGAGAGAAAGGAGTAGAATGAGCAAAAGTTATTTAAGCTCCTTCGAGTTTAAACTCCATCTGTCAGGCTTCCTATGACATTATCCAAAGGATGAGAGCCTTTATATCTCCAGTTCCTTGATTGATCATTTGCATTCCCTGAACTTGACTCGGGATCTTGACTTGTTCCCCCTGAATCCAAACCTGGGTTTATAGTAGGGTCAGGTATAACTCTGGCCTCTTCCCTTTGGTTTTGATTCAAAGTTACAGCTTCATTAGCTGTAACTCTGGGTTCCAAGTCATTGGTTTGAGAGTTATCTACAGTATCATCAACTGTAGTTTCATCTCTCGCACCGTTTTCTCCCAAGTTGAGTTCGTCATGAGTTCCTTGAGGTTCTCCTTCTTCAATTTCCATTTCAGGAGGATCTTCCCTTGATAACCTGAAATCAGGTTCATCTAGGTTTTCCTCTATATCCTGTAATGGCTTATCGAAGACATTATTCTCATCAAAGATAACATGAATACTTTCCTCTATGCATAAAGTACGTTTGTTAAAAACTTTGTAGGCTTTACTATGATCTGAATAACCTATAAAGATTGCTTCATCACTTCTAGGGTCGAATTTGCTTAATCTGTTTTTACCATTGTTGTGAACAAAGCATTTACTACCAAAGCATCTTAAATGAGATATGTTTGGTTTACGACCACGAAGAAGTTCATAAGGAGTCTTTTTAAGGATAGGTCTAATCATAGCACGGTTATGAATATAGCAAGCTGTACTAATAGCCTCAGCCCAAAAGTTTCTAGGTAGGCCACTACAAAGAAGCATTGTTCGAGCCATGTCTTCTAGGGTTCTGTTCATTCGTTCTACGACTCCATTTTGTTGTGGGGTTCTAGGGGCCGAGAAGTTATGACCAACACCATTGGTTTTACAGAACTCAATAAAAGCATGATTGTCGAACTCAGTTCCATGATCAGTACGGATTGTTACTAGGTTTGATTTATATTTGTTTTGAACAAGTTTCATGAGACTAACAAATTCATCGAAAGTTTCGTCTTTGGAGTGAAGAAAGATTGGCCAAACAAATCTAGAGTAATCATCAACTAGAACGAAAACGTACCTGGAACCACCTCTGCTTCTTACCTTCATAGGGCCACATAGATCCATATGTACAAGTTCAAGAGCTTGTTCTGTGCTTACCACTCTTTTTGGCTTAAAGGATGATCTGACGTGTTTACATCGTGCACATGTGTCACACATCTTTTTTTGATCAAATTTGATCTTTGGAAGACCTTCGACCAAGTCCCATCTTTTCAGCTTACTTAGAATCGGTGAGCTAATATGACCAAATCTCTTGTGCCATAGACATGGATCATCTAACGTAACTTTCATGCATGATAGAGAATCAGTAGGTACAACATTTAAATCAATCATATAAACATTTTTCATCCTGTGACCTTCAAGTATCACTTTACTGGTGCCTTCTAAGATTATACGACATATATCTGAATGAAAGACCACTTTATTTCCTTTGTCACATAATTGAGATATACTGATAAGATTGTGTTTGAGACCACTTACAAGGTATACATCATTTATAGTATGAGAGGATGAGATACCTATCTTACCAATTCCGATGATCTTTCCCTTTTTGTTATCACCGAATGTGACTTTACCTCCGTCAAAAGGTTTTAGGGTTTGGAATAGATTTACGTCGCCTGTCATATGTCTTGAGCATCCACTGTCGAGATACCATAGGTTATTTTCCTTGGCGACAAACTGCACGAATAATTTCAAAGACAGGATTTAGGTACCCAAGCATACTTGGGTCCTTTGTTGTTAGTAATCACAAATACATCTTCCTTTTTAACCCAGACTTGTCTTACATAGGTCTTTCTATATTGGTAGTAGTTGGGTTTTGATGTTTTTGTGTAGGTCTTAGTCTGGACTCTTGGTGACCAATTTCTGTGTGTAGTTTGAGGAGTTTGTTTGGTTCTATTTCTCTTTTCTTCGTAATCAAATGTCATGTCATAGAACCATCTGTGGTCAATATTTCTTTCCTCAGTTTTATTATTATCACTATCAGAGATAGAAATAGTGTCGCTTGGAGTTCCTAAGGATTTAACAAACTTAACTCCGGTTTTAAAATCTTGTGCGTGTTTTACACAATTTTCTCGGAGGTGTCCAGTATGGCCACAATAAGTGCATATTAAATACTCAGGAAGGTCGGCATATTTTCTTCTTCTAAAGTCTCTATCTGTAGGACTTTGTTTACACTTTGAGTGATCCCTTCTTCCATAACATTCGTGACCTAAACCCATCTTCATGTTGTTGTCGGATTGTTCAGTTAGGAAGTTTAGAACGTTAGTGCTTCCTTCCCACTTATCGTGAACTTTCCGAGCATGAAGAAGGAGGTCTTTCAAGGAGTCTATTTCTTTCTTACATTCACTATGGTCAGTGTTGCTAGACTCTTTTAGGTTTTGAATATCTTTATGAAAGTCAGACACAATTTTGGCATGTTCTTTCTTGATTTTAGATATACTGAATTCTAGATCCATGATTTTGCTTTCGAGAATCTCAACTTCTTCTTGATGAGTCTCATCTTCGACCATATTCGAAGATTCTGACTTAAGCCGTTCATTAACCTTTCTTAATTCTGAAGTTATAGCTTCATTAGCTATAACTTTAGATTGAAGCTCTTTAATGTTGAGTTTTAGTTTTGAGGTTATAGCTTCATTAGCTATAACTTTAGACTCAAGAACCTTTTTCTCAGACATAACTGTTTCCAACTTAGCATTTACTTCAATGCTTATTTTGGATTTCAGTTTCTTAGCTTTGGCTTTCAGAAGTTGATTTTCCTCAGCAATATCGAGGATCTGCTCTTTCAAGTCATCTAACTCAAGATTTTGTTCATGACATTGGTCTAGGGTTTTCTCAAAATATTTAATTAGCATAGCCTTAGATAAGTTTTTAACTTGACTTTTGAGTTGAAGAAAATTTACCTCTTCGTCGTCGTCGTCTGAGTCTGATTCTCCAAGGAGACACATATTTGATGCGTCATCTTCATCATTGTCGCTTGAGATTAGATCTAGGCTGACGTTGCTTAGGCATAGGTTTGCTACCTCTTCTTCTTCAGAGTCCTCGTCATCTTCAGATTCTAATTCTCCCCAGCATGACGCAAGCATTACTTTCTTAAACTCTGTTTTAGTCTTTTCTCTTTTTGACTTGTCTTTGATTTTGTCCCAACTTGGACAATCTTTGATCATGTGGTCTTGTTGTCCACACTTGAAACATCCTCTTTTGAAGAATGTTTGTTTGGAGTCAGTTTTCTTTTTGTCGAACGTTTTGTTGTTAGAGTTTTTGTATCTACCTTTGAAAACTGCTTTCTTAAATCGTCTAGCGAATAGAACTGTTTCATCCTCAAGTTCTTATTCGCTTACTTCGCTTGTGGAGGCTTGTAAAGCGACTCCCTTTCCCTTGGGATCATCATCGTTTTTATTTAGTATGATCTCGTGAGCCATTAAGGATCCAATCAATTCTTGGTAAGTGATTTTAGATAAATCACGTGCTTCCTCTATGGCCGTGACCTTAGGTTGCCACTTTTTGGTGAGACTCCTAAGAATCTTACGAATGATATCCTCAGAATCGATCTTTTTGCCAAGGTTCCGCAGTTCATTAATAATACAAGAAAATCGTGCAGACATGCTATCAATAGATTCATTCTCTTCCATATTGAAAAGTTCATATCTTTGAACGAGCAAGTCTATACGATGTTTCCTGACTGCGGATGTTCCTTCATAAGCAAGTTCGAGACTATCCCATATTTCCTTAGCGGAACTACAAGATGAGAATCTATCGAATTCTGAGGTTATCATACCGTTCTGTAGGAGGCTCATGGCCTTAGAGTTTTTCTCTGCAATTTTGTAGTCACTTTCCACATAATCGCTTTCCATTTTTTCGTAGGTTGTTCCATTTGCGGCGGCGACCAAGATCTTCTTTGGTCCAGTTTGGATGATCTTCCAACATTCCCAATCACAACCCTTGATGTAATGAGTCATCATATTTTTCCATAAACTATAGTTCTTGCCATCGAAGATAGGGCACTTGAGATGCTTGGAATCCATTGAAGAAAGAGTATGTAATATAGAATCAATAGAAGGATCAAAACTCACGCGGCTAGGCGATCAGGAGCACGAGGCTCTGATACCAATTGAAGAGTCTATTGATATAATATACTCAAGAAGGGGGGGGTTGAATTGAGTATACTTTCTTCTTAAATCTTCTTCGATGCGTGTATGGTTGTATGATGATCTTTGAGTAGAGCAAATAATAAAGAGAGACACGATATTTTTGAAGTGGTTCAGTCTCACACTCTGAGACCTACGTCCACTATTCTCGATTAATAAAATTAGTACCAACTCTGGATTACAATTTTATCAACCCTACTCGTGCGACTTTGATGTTAGTCACAACTCAATCTAGATACCGTTAAATATCTAGCTACGACAAATACCGTTAAATATTTGTCTTACAATGAGTACCGCTAAATACTCGTTCTATCTTACGTAAATAAGATAAAGTCTTCAATGTTTTTCTTGGTGTCACAATCTTGAATGAATAAGATCAATGCTTGAGCACTTGAATCTTGAATCGGATTTGACAATGATAAGCTCGAATATTGAAGTATATGACCAACGGCTCTCTCTTGATTTGCGTGTATGTGTGTTGTGTATTTCGTATGAATTAATGTGTCATAGGTAGTCTATTTATATAGAATATGTATCTAGGTATTTCTAACCCTAGATGATTTAGGAATATTACTTAAAACTAGAATACTAGTCTTTTAGTAATACTACCATAAATCTAATCTTAATATATTTAGGAAAGATATAATAATGTACTATGTGTATTATATAAGGAATCAATTTCCTAATTCATATTTAGGAAAGATCTTTATATAATAAACAATTAGTATCCTTATTAAATCAACTTCCTAAATCATGTCAAAGATAATAAAATATATTACCATAATATAATCTTAGTTTATTTAGGACATTAAATAAATACATGATATTTATTTAAGCAAGTCCTACACGATTTGGTAATGTGGCATATCACACGATTTCCAAAATCGAAACAAACTATATTTAGACTATATATTTTTGACAATTAAAATCATATAAAAATCTTTAGTTTATTTTAGTAATAAATAATTATCTCATAAGATATTTATTTATTTCTTATTTGACCAAAAGATATTTTATATAATCCTATTAAGATTAACAATTCCATATTTAAAATAGAATACCATTGAACCACTAATACTACACGACACAAATTAGGAAACAATTGTTTCAACTAAAACACACATAAGTCTTGATCATTTCTTCATGATATAGGGTTATAGCTACGAGCTATAACTTGAATCCATCTTGTACTAAAGCTATAGTTGACGAATACAACTTTAGTTCATTATGCGCGCTTGTGATCTTCTATCAATCTTCGACTTAGTCAATTCATTGACTAATGTGCTTGAATCTTTTATACTTGATAGATTAGATCTTGTTACTAATGTTCTGTACACTTAGCACACGATTATACATACGAGTATATAATATATAAATAGCTAGACTTGTCATTATCAAAACATAAACATATATACTATATATATATTTGAATATATGGTTCAACAATACATGTTGACCTTAGGATTTATATTACCTTAGCTATTTATTACCCCAACCATCCTAGCATCCCTTTTTATTATATTTTATTCTCATCTTTATTTCTTATTTTATTTTAAAACTTTGCTTAGACTTAGTAATCGACAAATCAAACCCCCAAATTTGTTACCTTCAAACATTAACACCAAACAATAAACATTCCCCACCTCTCTGTGGTTCGACCCTGACTTTCACTATCTATTGTTAAAGTTAGGAATTATAAATTTTATCTTTGGTACCCTCAACGACGGGCATCAAATTTTGGCGCCGTTGCCGGGGAGGTGACGCCAGTGTTTATTGTTTTTGTTTTTGTTTCTCTTTGTTTAAGGAACTTTTTGTTCCTTAAACCTTCTCACCATTTTCTTGTAGTTTCCATCTTATGCGCATGTCAGTTCAAGGAGAACTCCTACCACTTGACCACGAGCTTGAGAGGACTCTTAGAGAAAGAAGAAAGCAACTTCTAGCAAATCAGGAAGGAGGTTCACCATCTTCCCTATTCCAAGAAGACATTTTTGAACAACCATCATCACCAAAAACACTACCTTCACAACCAAATTCACCCAAAAATCCACTTTCACCAAGAACACCACATTTTACCTATTTTCCAGTTTTTCCAAAAGAAGAAGAAAACATGACAGAGGAAGCTACTATTGCCAGTCACTCCATGCCTCAGGCAAAGGACCTATACAAAGGGTTCACTTTACCTGCAGGTACTGGGAAGCCATTCGAGGCCAAGCCTGCCTACATCACTATGGTTGAAAGAAACCAATTTGGAGGCTCGGCCAATGAGGATGCTGCAAAGCATATTAAAATCTTCACAGATTACATATGCTCTATTGCACCCCCAGAAGGAGTGACGCAGGACCAGATTAAGCAGACCATGTTCATCTTCTCTCTTAGGGACGCTGCGAGGGAATGGTACAGAGATTTAGACCGCACTGCTGCGGGAGTCACATATTGGAATACCCTAGCCTTAGCATTCTACAGGAAATACTATTCTGCATCCAAGACTAACGCTTTGAGGGCGCAGATTACTAATTTCAAACAGGGCCCCAATGAGGACTTTAGTGAGGCGTGGGACAGGTTCAAGAGACTTGTTCGATCCATACCACATCACGGATTCGAACAATGGTTTCTTTGTAATCAGTTCTGCAATGGCCTTTACGATGACAACAGGGCCTATCTAGATGCTGCAGCTAATGGGAGATTCCAAGATAATTCAGGAGAGACTAAGGGTCTCAAATTGATAGAAGATGTTGCTGTACACCGTGCTGAACATGGAACTTCCAGAGGTAATCAAAGGAAATCTGAGTATAACCTAGCAGCTATTGAGGCCTTGACAGCCAAGTTGGAAAAATTAGAGGCTGGAGGGAAGTTCGATCTAGGAAGTGGGGGCAAGGGAGGAATTTACCAGGTAAACGCCGTTCAGGATGGACCCTTTCCTTGTGAGAGGTGCGGTGGAGAAGGGCACGTGTCAAAATTCTGTACTTCATCCAATGAGACGTGTGCCGATTTTCAACACTATCGTGGGAACAATTTCTATGACCCAAATAATAATAATGTCCATCCCAACCTGAGGTGGACAAGCCAGAATGTTCTTAACCCACAACATATGCAACCTCAGCAAAATTCCACATATATCCCCCCACATAAGCAAGGTTTCCAAAAACCACCCTTCAACCCTCAACTACCTTCAAATCCACCACCCAACACAGACACTCTTATCCAAAATCTTATTGGGTTGGTTCAGTAGGAGTCACAGGCTAGAGAGGCAGGGATGAAGATGTTAGAATCTCAGATTGCTCAAATTGCGGGCAAGAATGATACAAGGGCTCCGGGTCAACTTCCGACCAAAACGGACCAGAAAAAAGAGACTCTAAACATCATATCCCTACGAAGTGGAGCTAAAGAGGGAGTCGAGAAAGAAAAACAGCCGAGTAGCAGCGAGGAAGGTCGACCGACCCAGGAGCCAGGTCGACCGACCACAGAGGAGAATCCAAAAATTTTCGTTGAACAGGACAGTGGTCAACCGACCGAAGAAGATGGTCGACCGACCACCGAGGCAGAACCAGAAGCCCCTTTTCGTCCCGAATTGCCGAATAACTTAAGGGATTTTCTTTTCCGGGGTGACAAGACCCCTAGGTTTCTGAAAAGGGCTGCAAATACGGAATCTTCAGCCCCTCCTTTCCCAGAAAGACTCGTACCTTCGAAGGATCAGGTATCTTTTGACAAATTTAAAGACGTAATTCGTTCATTAAATGTTCAAGTTCCGTTTCTAGAATTAGTCCAACAGGTTCCTTCATATCTTAAATTTATAAGACAGCTTTTGTCCAGAAAGAGGTCTCTAGATAAGGTTGAGTCGGTGGCCGTTACTGAAGAGTCATCTAGTTTTCTATCACATGTTATTGCCCCTCACAAATTAGAGGACCCTGGTAGTTTTTCTGTCCCCTGCAATATAGGAACCTTCCCAGTAAAGAAGGCATTATGCGATTTAGGTGCTAGTATCAGTGTCATGCCCCTAAGCGTTGCCTTAAAATTAGGAATGACCGAATTTGAAATGACCAGCATGACTGTCTAGATGGCAGATCGTACATCTATGGAACCTGTAGGGGTGTTGGAAAACATCCCTGTGCGTATTGACAGGTTTTTCTTCCCAATTGACTTCGTAGTTTTGGACATCCCAGAGGATGCCCATATACCTATAATACTAGGAAGACCTTTCCTCCACACTGCAGGAGCCATTATAGATGTAGGCACTGAGACTTTGACCTTTAAAGTAGGAAAGCATTCTATTATATATGGCCTATCTTATAGGAAGAAGGATGCTATGACCCCCATCACTTGTAATGCTATCACTTATGAAAAGAAGTATGAGGTCATCACTACTTCTCCTACTTTATTACCTACTCCTGTGCCTGTTTTTACACCTCCGCCCCAGATTGGGAGCAATATGGAGGACACTTCTATCATGGCTAGTGCAGGAATTGGTTTGGGGAAACCCAAAGTGAAGGAAGTCATGGTCCAGAGAGGAGGAATGGGATGCTTAAGCTATAAAGAAGATGAAGATCCAGATGTCGCGGATCGGGAAGAGAAGAAAAAGAGGAGGCAAGCTCAAGAAGAGAGGTCGTCGCATATGCTTTGCGACGGCGGGAAGAAGATGTGTTTTGCTACTCAAGCAAACACCGTGGAGACTACGGCATGTCGTCAAAAGCCGTGGTCAGATATTTTCCGCATCTTTAGCGGATAGTTGTTTCAAAATTTCAGTTTTTAAGACAATTACTTTTGTTGTGTGAGAATTTTTAATTTGGTTTGCTCATAGTTTTTAGAATTTTTTTTTTCCTTTATGCTTGCGTAGTTAAGACTTTAGACTTGTTTATGGAATCTCGCGCATTTGTTGGGAGCATATTTAATGCTTTTTCAGGTTTTACGAAGAAACAAAGATCGCTGGGACACAGAGTGGTCGACCGACCAGATACACAAGTCGGTCGACCTAGACGCTGTATCGCTGAACTTCCTGTAGTCTACAGGAAGGCCGGTCGACCTCTTATACGGGTCGGTCGACCTACCTGTCCGTCGCAGTCAGTTCGTTTCTTCCTCGGAGATCGTGCAACCGTTCTTTGGTACTTGAGTGGCATTGCTAGCCACCAAAACCTCCCAGCTAACGCTGGTTTGGGGAGGTTTTTCTCATACGTCTATCAATCCAGTGAGTTCTTTCCAATTTTTCCTTAGTTTTATTTTCTTTGCATCTTTTCTTTAATTTTGCGAAACCTTTACTTAGGCTAATGCACAATGGGGACATTGTGCGGGTTGGTTTGGGGAATGGTTACGTGTCACATGCATTGCATTCTGTCACACGTTTATTGCATTTCTGTATTGCATTGTTCTTTTCTTTATTTTCCTTATATATACAAAATCCAAAAAAAATAGAAAAATTTCAAAAAAAAATGCACGTTTATTTTAGCATATAGGTCGAGTCGGAACAAAAGCATTTCAAGGATGATTCAGCTATTTCACATGTTTATGCCTTTACCATTGCCTTGTCAACTTGTTTTAGTATAAGAGTCTTTTGCATATCTACGAGTTTTCATCAATTTGTATATCTTGAGACTTGACTTATACCTTGGCAACCTACTATACATTCTAAGGTTTAGAGCTTATTTCCTGGTTTCATTCTTAAACCAGTTGTCTAGGATGTGAGTAGTATTCCCCTTAGAACATGTTACATCAATATGCATAAACATGAACTTGAATTGCTATATACTTGTTTTACTATCTTGTTTTGTGAATCTTGATACGTGCATTTGGGACCCCTTTTCTCATATTCACCCATAAGCTTCACATAGCCAAAATTGCCTTTTTATTCCCTCAAAACTACATCCTATACTTAGCCTACCCTTCCAAGCTAGTATTTGTGGTCTTTGGTTTATCTTGAGGCATCTTGGTTTATATGCTATTTTGAGCAAAAAGAGAAAAAAAAGAAAGAAAAAAAAGAAAAAAGAACAGAAAAGTCCAAAAAGAGAAAAAAAAGAAAAGAAAAAACGAAAAAAGATCAAAACGTACAGAAGCAAAGTCGACCGACCACCTTCATGGGTCGGCCGACCCATTGACAGCATCAGAGATTCAAAATTTCGTTCCTAAATTCCCTTTCTTTTATATGTTATCACTCCCGTACCTCATTCAAAATTATTTGGGAGTCCTTTCTTATTTATCATGTGAGAGTTGTGCTACAAAAGAGCACTTTCTTAGTATCAAAGGTTGTCAAATATGTTGTTGGGAACCGGTTTTACTAGCTTGGCTACTAACCCCACATACCCAAAAACATCTTAACCACTTTTACCTTTTACTTCACATATCTTTCATTACCTCGATCGCATGTATCCAAGTCACTTAATGGGTTTGTTTTACAAAGTTGTAGAATTCTTGTTCATGTTAGATTGCAGGCATGTTTTCATGGGTCGCACTTAGGTGAGTGTCTCAACAAAATTACTTCTTTCTATCTTTTACATATACTCACCCTTTGCTTCATGAGTGTCTCGAGCGTACCGCGAGAGTCCATGGTATAAAGTCTCTATAGTCTCTAGTGTTGCAAGTTTGACGACACCATAACTCGTTTGCATGATTTATATACTTTCTCATTTTGTACTTGGTATTGGTTTAAGATGACATGTAAATTTCGCTCTGTGAATGAAATCGTTCCATTAGTTAAGATCGAGTCTATTTCTTGCTTGAGGGCAAGCAAGGGTTTGGTTTGGGGAATTTGATGCGTGTCTATTTTATGATGTTTTTCATCTATTTTTACACGCATTTGGTCACTCATTTGCTATGTTTTAGCCCTTATTTCCCAACAATCGTGTACTTTCGTATTTTTATGCACTTTTGCAGATTTATGCGGAAAAGGGACGATTTAGCACCAAATTCATGTCCTCGAGTCTTTTGCATAATTAAGGAACAATGGAAAGTCAACTGGAGTCCTTATTTAAGTACCAAGAGTCAAAGCGAGAAGAAAACCGAAGGATTTCTATACGGAAGCGGTCGACCGACCTACTCTACGGGTCGGACGACCAGGCCTAATTTTTATGAAGTCCAGAATCTGAAGAAAAGCCCAGAATTTGCTAAGCCCGTAAAAAGAGGTCGACCGACCCACCAAAGTGGTCGACCGACCTCAGCGAAGCCCAGGAACGTTTTTTCGGAAATAGTTTAGAATTGAGAAGCCTTTAGGAAACTCTAATTTATGCCCTATATAAACTAATCTTGTGATTAGGGTTTTGGATAGAGGAATATATTCAGCAATATATTCAGTTTCTTAGTTAATAAGCCACAATAAAGTTACAATCTAGTTTGATTCCGTCTTTAGTTTATTTGTAATCTTTCAATAATTCTCAAGCATTCAATAAAGTTTGTTCTTTTCTGCCCTAATTCCGACCTTGGTAATTACTCTTTTAATCTAGCTTTAATATTTTTTTTATTACTATTGCATTCAATTACGATAGAATTCTCAAGCTTTATTGAATCTCGCATGTTTCGATTATTTACTATGTTTTCCATGTTTATTCCCGTTTTCATAATTGTTTTAGTCACCATGAGTAGCTAAATTTCATATGTTAGGATGTAGGGGATGAATATGCGTAGGTAGTATAGATTCCGAGACCGACTTGTAGCAGAGCCGCGGTCGGCCGACTCAAATAGTGGGTCGGTCGACCGAGGCGGTGGTCGGCCGACTGGAATAGCTGGTCGGTCGACCCACTCGCGCATGAATCTTGTTTCGTCTTTCCTTGTTGACTATAATATCCTACAATGAGACTGAAAGGAGACTTGTAGGACGTTAGTAATGACCTACCCAAGATTGAGAGATACGGGAAGGGCATTGGTTTACACCTTAAGACGGCTAGGTTACTTAAGACTGAAAGGTATGTGACCTAAGATTTAGGAATCACCCTTATTGTTGACACCCAATAATTGTGAGACCTAGGAACTAGTAGCATAGGCCGAAAGGAGCTATTAGGTACCATAGACCGAAAGGATATGTTACACCCCTTACGCGACTGCAATACATGTTGACCTTAGGATTTATATTTTACCTTAGCTATTTA
Organism: Silene conica; assembly: GCA_029255685.2. Taxonomy (NCBI): domain Eukaryota; kingdom Viridiplantae; phylum Streptophyta; class Magnoliopsida; order Caryophyllales; family Caryophyllaceae; genus Silene; species Silene conica. The sequence continues at coordinate 48,613,489 of CM055314.2, read as the reverse complement.
TTACCCCAACCATCCTAGCATCCCTTTTTATTATATTTTATTCTCATCTTTATTTCTTGTTTTATTTTAAATCTTTGCTTAGACTTAGTAATCGACAAATCAAACCCCCAAATTTGTTACCTTCAAACATTAACACCAAACAATAAACATTCCCCACCTCTCTGTGGTTCGACCCTGACAACTTTCACTATCTATTGTTAAAGTTAGGAATTATAAATTTTATCTTTGGTACCCTCAACGACGGGCATCAATGATCTTTGCTATCTTACATGTTTATGCCTTTGCCTTGCCTTGTCAACTTGTTTTAGTATGAGAGTCTTTTGCATATCTACGAATTTTTGTCAACTTGTTTTCTTGAGACTTGACTTATACCTTGGCAATCTACTATAAATTCTGGAGTTTTTAGAGCTTATTTCCTGTTTTCTTGAGACTTGACTTATACCTTGGCAATCTACGAATTTTTGTTTCTCTTTGTTTAAGGAACTTTTTGTTCCTTAAACCTTCTCACTTTTTTCTTGTAGTTTCCATCTTATGCGCAGGTCAGTTCAAGGAGAACTCCTACCACTTGACCTCGAAATTGAGAGGACTCTTAGAGAAAGAAGAAAGCAACTTCTAGCAAATCAGGAAGGAGGTTCACCATCTTCCTTATTTCAAGAAGACTTATTCGAACTACCACCATCTTCACCAAAAACACCACCTTCACAACCAAATTCACCCATCAATCCACTTTCACCAAAAACACCACCTTTTACCTACTTTCCAGTTTTTCCAAAAGAAGAAGAGGATATGGCAGAAGAAGCTACTATTGCCAGTCACTCCATGCCTCAGGCAAAGGACCTATACAAAGGGTTCACTTTACCTGCAGGTACTGGGAAGCCATTCGAGGCCAAGCCCGCCTACATAACTATGGTTGAAAGAAACCAATTTGGAGGCTCGGCCAATGAGGATGCTGCTAAGCATATTGAAATCTTCACAGATTACATATGCTCTATAGCACCCCCAGAAGGAGTGACGCAGGACCACATTAAACAGACCATGTTCATCTTCTCTCTTAGGGACGCTGCGAGAGAGTGGTACCGAGATTTAGACCGCACTGCTGCGGGAGTCACAGATTGGAACACCTTAGCCTTAGCATTCTACAGGAAATACTATTCTGCATCAAAGACTAATGCTTTAAGGGCGCAGATTACTAATTTCAAGCAAGGTCCCAATGAAGACTTTAGCGAGGCGTGGGACAGGTTCAAGAGACTTGTTCGATCCATACCACATCATGGATTCGAACAATGGTTTCTTTGCAACCAGTTCTACAATGGCCTCTATGATGACAACAGGGCCTACCTAGATGCTGCAGCTAATGGGAGATTCCAAGATAATTCAGGAGAGACTAATGGTCTCAAATTGATAGAAGATGTTGCTGTGCACCGTGCTGAGCATGGTACCTCCAGAGGCAATCAAAGAAAATATGAATACAACCTGTCAGCTATCGAGGCCTTGACAGCCAAACTGGAAAAATTAGAGGCTGGAGGAAAATTCGACCTAGGAAGTGGAAGCAAGGGAGGAATATACCAAGTAAACGCCGTTCAGGACGGACCCTTCGCTTGTGAGAGGTGCGGTGGAGAAGGGCACGTGTCAAAATTATGTACTTCATCTAATGAAACATGTGCCGCTTTTCAACATTATCGTGGGAACAACTTCTATGACCCGAATAATAATAATATCCATCCCCACTTAAGGTGGACAAGCCAGAATGTTCAAAACCCAGAACACATGCAACCTCAGCAAAATTCCACATATATACCCCCACATAAACAAAATTTCCAAAAACCACCTTTCAACCCTCAACCACCTTCAAACCCACCACCCAACACAGATGCTCTTATCCAAAATCTTATTGGGTTGGTTCAGAAGGAGTCACAGGCTAGAGAGGCAGGGATGAAAATGTTAGAGTCCCAGATTGCTCAAATTGCGAGCAAGAATGATACTAGAGCTCCGGGTCAGCTTCCGACCAAACCGGACCAGAAAAAAGAGACTCTAAACATCATCTCCCTGCGAAGTGGAGCTAAAGTGGGGAGCGAGAAAGAAATACAGGCGAGTAGCAGCGAAGGCGGTCGACCGACCGAAGATCCTGGTCGACCGACCACAGATCAGGGCCCGAAAATTTTACCTGAACAGGAGACTGGTCGACCGACCAAAGAAACTGGTCGACCGACCACTGAAGCAGAACCCGAAGTTCCCTTTCGTCCCGAATTACCGAATAACTTAAGGGATTTTCTTTTCCGGGGTGACAAGACCCCCAGGTTTCTAAAAAGGGCTGCAAATACTGAGTCCTCAGCTGCTCCTTTCCCAGAAAGACTCGTGCCTTCAAAGGATCAGGTATCCTTTGACAAATTTAAGGATGTGATTCGTTCATTAAATGTTCAAGTCCCGTTTTTAGAATTAGTTCAACAAGTTCCTTCCTATCTTAAATTTATGAGACAACTTTTGTCAAGGAAGAGGTCTCTAGAAAAGGTTGAGTCGGTGACCCTCACTGAAGAGTCATCTAGCTTTTTGTCACATGTCATTGCCCCTCATAAACTAGAGGACCCTGGTAGTTTTTTTGTCCCCTGTAATATATGAACTTTCCCAGTTAAGAAGGCTTTATGCGACTTAGGTGCTAATATAAGTGTCATGCCCCTAAGCGTTGCCTTAAAACTAGGAATGACCGAATTTGCAGTGACCAGTATGACAGTCCAGATGGCAGATCGAACATCTATGGAACCTATAGGGGTGTTGGAAAACATCCCTGTGCGTATTGACAGGTTTTTCTTCCCAGTTGACTTCGTAGTTTTTGACATCCCAGAGGATGCCCATATAACTATAATTCTAGGAAGACATTTCCTTCACACTGCAGGTGCCATTATAGATGTAGGTACTGGGACTCTAACCTTCAAAGTAGGCAAGCATTCTATTATCTATGGCCTATCTTATAGGAAAAAGGATGCTATGACCCCCATCACATGTAATGCTATCACTTCTGAGAAGAAGTATGAGGTCATCACTACTTCTCCCACTTTATTACCTGTTCCTGTATCTGTTTTTACACCTCCGCCCCAGATTGGGAGCAGTAGGGAGGACACTTCTATTATGACTATTGCAGGAACTGGTTTGGGGAAACCCAGGGTGAAGGAAGTCATCATCCAGAGAGGAGGAATGGGATGTCTAAGCTATGAAGAAGATGAGGACCCAGACGTCGTGGATCGGGAAGAGAAGAAAAAGAGGAGGCAAGTTCAAGAGGAGAGACCGTCGCATATGCTTTGCGACGGCGGAAAGAAGATGTGTGTTGCTACTAAAGCAAAAACCGTGGAGACTACGGCATGCCGTCAGAAGCCGTGGTCGGATATCCTCCGCATCTTTAGCGGATAGTTGTTTTAAGTTGCAGCTTTTAAGACAATTTATTTTTTTGTTGTGTGAGACTTTTTAATTTGGCTTGCTCGTAGTTTTAGATCCTTTCCTTTATGTTTGAGTAGTTAAGACTTTAGAATCGTTTTTGGCATCTCGCGCATTGTTGGGCGCACATACTTTCTTGCTTTTTCAGATTTTACGAAGAAACGAAGACCTCCGGGACGCAGAGGGTCGACCGACCAGAAACATCAGTCGGTCGACCTACTGTCGCTGTATCGCTAAATTTTCTGTGGTTCACAGGAGGTTGACCGACCAGAAACATCAGTCGGTCGACCTACTGTCCGTTGCGGTCTTTCGCTTCTCTTCCTTGGAAATCGCGAAATTTACTTGGTTACTTGAGTGGCACTGCTGACCACCAAAACCTCCCAGCTTACGCTGGTTTGGGGAGGTTTTTCTCATGCGCTTCATAATCCAGTGAGTTCTTTCCAGTTTTTCTTTAGTTTTTATTACTTACATTTCCTTTTAATTTTCTGAAACCTTTACTTAGGCTAATGCACAATGGGGACTGATGCGGATCTCTAGCTTAGATGGATCCTCCTTAAGAATATTAGTGCAGCGGAATTACACTTCTTAAGATAGATAACAAACTCGTTAGTAACTTCGATGAAATAACACAAATGATGAACGAACGATGAATGATGAATGGTGATGAACGATGATAGTGATGAACGATGTGATGAACGAAGCTTGATGAACGAACAAGAATCGGAACAAGACTTGGACGAACGGTTTTGGTGATCAATGGATGGTGGACGATTTCTTGATGATCAATGGATGATGGATTGTAGATGGATAGATGATGTAACCTCAACCTTCTCTCGCAAAAGATGGAATTAGCTAACACCCTGCAAATCAACCTCGCAAAGTCGATCCCAAAAACTAAGCTCGCAAACTTAATTAATGTCACTCAAAAGCTCACACAGAAACTTTATGATCTTTATTAATAATTCAACTTCAAAATTCGATGCTAAAACAATGAAAAACGGCTGCCTTTTATAAGGCCTTAAACCATGTAAAACCCTAATCTAAATAAGATAAGAATACCTTATTTAGTCCCTATTAGAAACCTTAATCCTACTTAAGCTCAAACAAAGTGTTTGACTAGGATTTAAGACTCCTAAACCTAACATAATTAAGACTCCTAGTCCTAACATATTTAAGAATCCTTTAACAACTAGGATTCCTTATCCTACTAGAACTATGAATCCTATAACAATTAGGACTCCTATTTCTACTAGAATTGTGAAACCTACTTCTCCTAGGACTCCTACTTAACTTAGGATTTATGAATCCTATTACAATTAGGAAACCTAATACATATTCTATTAAGACTAGGAAACATAACTTCCTAATCTTATTTTATTATTAACTAAATAAAATAAACAAACAACAATTAAAACCCTAATGGCCGAAACCCTAGTGTGGCCGTGCCTCTAGGCGCGCGTCCCTAGGTCTTTCGTGCCCTAGCTCCTCTTCCTTGGAAGCTTCATACACACCTTCCTTCACATAGCCTTTAGGGAATATCATCCAAGGATGTTCCAAAGTCTTTCGGAACCTTCTAGAATCTTTTTTAATCCCTTGTATAGGTAATTTGAATAGTCTTACGGATCCATGATCGAACCCGTTTGGTGTGAATCTTGACTTTGACTTATCTTTATGAAAGTTTGAGCATGCACCCGCATCATACTCCCTTTCTTTTGAAAAAGTTGACCTCAAATTTTGTCTCGTGCTATTCTTGGTCGAATCATTCCCACTCCACCATGTTGCTTCACGAATTAACCTTGGCTCCATCGGCTTAGAACAACTAGCTTGAACTCGAACCCCTTGCTCTTTCTTTGGCTCGATCTCGCTCTCTCTCTTGTCCCTCACTTTATTCCAAGATCCTTGCAATAATAAGTTGTAAAGCATAGGTTTTATAGTACCATTAATCCTACTCCTTGTAGGATTTGAAGTAGTAACATCCCTATTGTTGATAGAATTTCCACCTAGCTTCCAACTAGGGTTACTTACTTCTCCTCTCACGCCACACTCCTCTTTGTGCACAACTTCTACCTCGTCTTGACCCACGGCCTTTGCCACTTGACCTAGATTAGGACCGACACCAACGAGCTCTTCACCCATAGTCGCAACCACGGACTCCTTGTCTCCTTTTGGTACACGCCCCTCATCTCCTCCAAGACTCTCGGCCTCACCATGATCAACTCCCTCATCATGCACCTCTCCGTCTAACCCCCTCCTAGCCTCTTCATCCACCCTCCGTTCTTGGCCCTCACGCACACGGCCCTCCATGTACTCTCCTAGGGTTATGAATAAGCTTTCCTTCTCATATTGGGAGTCTTTGGTTTTAGTAGTTGTCATAGGTTTTAGATTGTAGGTAACCTTATCCTTAACAACTCGATAAATGTTTAACCTCCCATCGTGTGTGACATCACGATCGTATTGCCACGGCCTGCCCAACAACACATGACACGCGCTCATAGGCACTACATCGCACCACACCTCATCTTGATACGGACCTAGACTCAAACCTACCAATGCTTGGTCCCGTACACTCACCCCCTTGTCTCCATCCAACCAATGCAATTTGTAGGGTTTCGATCTAACCCTAGTGACTAACTTAAGTTCATCCACTAACCCCTTAGCAACCACGTTAGTACACGAACCGCTATCCACGATTAGATCACACTTCTTTCCCCCAATCTTACATCGAGTATGGAACAACTTCTCTCTTTGCTCGGCCTCTTCGCTAGTCGCCTCAATGTGAAGACTCCTAATGACCAAACACTCTCCTTCACTCCCACTCTCCGGCTCCACGTCAACCGTCCCCTTATCAACCTCGAATTCCGCGCCCCTTGACTCCACTTCGGGTACTACAAAGTTCGGAATTAGGTCTTGTAATTCTTGGATGGTTAGAGCTCTTTTTTGTGGGCACTCATGGGCTATATGACCGTACCCTTGACATTTGAAACACCTCCGCATAGGGTTCCCCTTAGACTCCACCACGACGCCCTTACCCTTATCCCTAGACTCGTCCTTGGCCGCTTCTTTGGGTTTGGTTGGGACTGTTTGGTTACTCGAACCCTCACCTTGGTTCACGCCTCTTTGTGGGTAGCTCCTACGATTTTTGTTGTGTTTTTCTATCTTTAGGGCTATACGACATACATCATTAAACCCATCGTAATTTTGCACCTCAACACTAGATGATAGGGTTGGTGTTAACCCTTTAATAAACCTAGCCACTCTTAACTCCTCTTTCTCCTCTAGATCACAAACTATGGACATCCTCTCAAATTCTTTGATGTAATCATTCACGGACATCCCTCCTTGAGTTAGGGATTGCAACTTAAGATAATTTTCTTGATTATAATCTTTAGGCAAGAATCGTTTCATAAGATGCTTCTTTAATTTAACCCAAGAATTTAGTTTAGACTTACCATCGCGCTTCCTTTGTTTTTTGAGATTCTCGTACCATAGAGATGCATATTTAGTTAGCTTGAGAATAGCCAACTTAAATTGTTTCTTGTCATCATACTCCTTGTACTCGAAAACTCTCTCCGTTTGTCGTATCCAATCAAGAAACTCTTCGGGATCTAGATCTCGTTTGAACTCGGGTATGTCTAGTTTAAGACCACGATCATCATCTTGCTTGTTGTATGTTTGGCGTTTTGGAACGTCCTCCTCGCCGTCACTTGCCCTAGATGAAGCGTCATCTTCTCCAAATTTCAGCCCCTTCTTGTTCAACATGGATGCGATGTTTTTAAGAACATAATTCATTTGATTTATTTGAGTCTTGATCTCCTCTTGGCCGGCTTCCCACGGCTTACTTGTGGCCTCGCTATTCACGCTTGAACTTACCATCTTTACTTCTTCCCAAGATTGATTCAATAAGAATTAAACCAAGAGCCGAAGCTCTGATACCAAGTTGATGCGAATCTCTAGCTTAGATGGATCCTCCTTAAGAATATTAGTGCAGCGGAATTACACTTCTTAAGATAGATAACAAACTCGTTAGTAACTTCGATGAAATAACACAAATGATGAACGAACGATGAATGATGAATGGTGATGAACGATGATAGTGATGAACGATGTGATGAACGAAGCTTGATGAACGAACAAGAATCGGAACAAGACTTGGACGAACGGTTTTGGTGATCAATGGATGGTGGACGATTTCTTGATGATCAATGGATGATGGATTGTAGATGGATAGATGATGTAACCTCAACCTTCTCTTGCAAAAGATGGAATTAGCTAACACCCTGCAAATAAACCTCGCAAAGTCGATCCCAAAAACTAAGCTCGCAAACTTAATTAATGTCACTCAAAAGCTCACACAAAAACTTTATGATCTTTATTGATAATTCAACTTCAAAATTCGATGCTAAAACAATGAAAAATGGCTGCCTTTTATAAGGCCTTAAACCGTGTAAAACCCTAATCTAAATAAGATAAGAATACCTTATTTAGTCCCTATTAGAAACCCTAATCCTACTTAAGCTCAAACAAAGTGTTTGACTAGGATTTAAGACTCCTAAACCTAACATAATTAAGACTCCTTGTCCTAACATATTTAAGAATCCTTTAACAACTAGGATTCCTTATCCTACTAGAACTATGAATCCTATAACAATTAGGACTCCTATTTCTACTAGAATTGTGAAACCTACTTCTCCTAGGACTCCTACTTAACTTAGGATTTATGAATCCTATTACAATTAGGAAACCTAATACATATTCTATTAAGACTAGGAAACATAACTTCCTAATCTTATTTTATTATTAACTAAATAAAATAAACAAAAAACAATTAAAACCCTAATGGCCGAAACCCTAGTGTGGCCGTGCCTCTAGGCGCGCGTCCCTAGGTCTTTCGTGCCCTAGCTCCTCTTCCTTGGAAGCTTCATACACACCTTCCTTCACATAGCCTTTAGGGAATATCATCCAAGGATGTTCCAAAGTCTTTCATAACCTTCTAGAATCTTCTTTAATCCCTTGTATAGCTAATTTGAATAGTCTTACGGATCCATGATCGAACCCGTTTGGTGTGAATCTTGACTTTGACTTATCTTTATGAAAGTTTGAGCATGCACCCGCATCAGGGACATTGTGCGGGTTGGTTTGGGGAATGGTTTCGTGTTACATGCATTGCATTATGTCACACGTTTACTGCATTTCTGTCTTGCATCGTTCTTTTCTTTATTTTCCTTACATATACAAGAAAAATACAAAAAAATGAAAAAATTCAAAAAAAATTCCAAAAATATGCACGTTTATTTTAGCATATAGGTCGAGTCGGAACGATAGTATTTCAAGGATGATTTAGCTTTCTTACATGTTTATGCCTTTACCTTGCCTTGTCAACTTGTTTTAGTATGAGAGTCTTTTGCATATCTACGAGTTTTTGTCAATTTGCATATCTTGAAACTTGACTTATATCTTGGCAACCTACTATACATTCTAAGGTTTAGAGCTTATTTCCTGGTTTCATTCTTAAACCAGTTGTCTAGGATGTGAGTAGTACTCCCCTTGGAACATGTTACATCAATATGCATAAACATGAACTTGAATTGCTATATACTTGTTTTACTATCTCGTTTTGTGAGTCTTGATACGTGCATTTGGGATCCATTTTCTCTATTTACCCATAAGCCTTACATACCCAAATTTGCCTTTTTATTCCCCCAAAACTCACTACTACAATTCCCTTACTTTATCGACGCTTTTTGGTCGACGCTTCTAAAAGCGTCGACCCATTTTTCCCAAAATATCCATTTTAATAATATAATAAACGTTATTTTGACTAAAATTTGGCTTAACCGCCGCCTAAACATTTTTCCTCCAAATTATTTCGACCCTTGCGTGTATCCCTTCTACTTTTTCCAAACCCACGATATCATACTGTTCATCCTCTTCTTCTCCAAATTAACCTAATTTCCCAATTTCGTCATTCAACTTCTTCAATTCCTTGCCTACATCTGCTACTCAATTCAGTTTTTTCCCCAAAAAATCCAAATTAATTAATTAATGAAAACCTAATTCATATAGTGTGTTCATATTTCTCAATTATTACTCGCCCATACCAATGAACGAATCGCGCTCCTCATTAATCATCAGCTAAATAGGTAAGTAATTAATCAAAACTTTATTAACGCTTTTATTTAATCATCATCGTCATCAGCTAATTCATCTATTATCCATCTTTCTCAATAAGTTATGTTGGAATAATTTTCATTAATCTTGTTTGCTTTTTCAGTGAAATAGAGTATAGTATCGAACTTTAGTTATGTTGTTTTGTATTGATTCGGCTCACTGATTTGAGTTTCTGAATTAATTTTTAAACAATGGGGAATTCTACTGGTCTTTTCTGCATATCAAAGGCAGGTGCCGACACAGATAAGCTGCGGAAAGGCTTGAACTGGGCATGTGGTGATGATCATGCCAATTGTGCAACTATTCAAGAAGGCCATCCATGTTATTACCTTGATACCACTGAGAATCATATCTCTTATTCTTATAACGATTATTATTAGAGGATGCATAGTGTTGGTGGGACTTGTGATTTCGATGGTACAGCAACTACAACTAATGTTGATTCTAGAAAGTCCCTCGTGTCTATAACTAAGTTCTGCAAATATATAGTTAACTGAAAATATAAGAGAAGGTAACTGGACCTACCCTCCATAATGCTCTGACCATGTAATGGTGCAATGTGCTTGAAAGCAAGGAACTTTTCTTTGATAAGTCGAACGAATTATGCTGTTCTGACTGTAGTTAGTTCACAGTCAGCACATAATTAATCATAATGTCATGAATTTAATTGCTCCATTATATGAAATTTGATTTAGGGGACTGCGTATGTCTTTGTTACTTGCTGACTTTGTGGTCCTTGACTCATGACAACATGGATTTTTGGCATCATACTTTCTGAAATAGGGTTGTTGGATATTTTGAGTTTTGAGATTTATCTGTAGAGAAGCAAGTAGCCAGATAATTAGTGGTAATACTTGTGTATTCTATGATGATTCTGATTATGTTCGTCTTGAAAATTCTGTTGTCACAGGCTATGGTAATGTTCTTTCACTGGAAGGTATTGTATAACTCAAATTACTTTACTACTACTGTGTGAACTATAGAGTAAACTTGAGTTATTTCACTAGTACAAATTTGATCAACGAGAACGGTTAAAAAGCGTTCTTAAAGTTGTTTTGGACCGTCCTGTGGCCAGGCGTTCTCGTTGATCAAAGAGAACGGTTAAAATTAAGTCAACCCGGTCTCTTTGTTACTACGATAAGAATGGTCGCGCTCCATAACCGTTCTCTTTGATATATTACAAAGTCTATAACACACACAACCGGTCTCTTTGTAACTACAATAAGAACGGTTACACTCCACAACCGTGCTCGTTAGTATATCATAGAGGACGGTTTCACACGGAACCGGTCTCGTTGTAACAACAATAAGAACAGTTACGCTCCATAGTCGTGCTCGTTGATGTATATCATAGAGGACAGTTTCACACGACACCGATCTCTTTGATCTGATAAGACTGATTTATTTGGCGCGTTTTGTTTGTTAATTTCAAAGAGAACGATGAATGTTACAACCGTACTGTTTGTTATTGTCAAAGAGAACATGCTATCCAAGGAACCGCCCTCGTTGTTCCAACTTTTTTTTATTTTAAATAATTTTGTTTTTCTCCGTAACCCCTACACGATATCGTATAACTCAACAATTAAACCTGCATTCCAATTCAGAAACTCCATCGTGTTTTACGCAATCAAAACCTTTATTATATTTAATTTGAATTATATTGAATAAATTATTTTAGAAAAAAAATACAAAAATTCGTGCAATTGAAGAAGCTGTTACAACCTCAGCCTGAGTCTTGTGTGAAAGTTCTCGAAGAAAGCGACTAAATTCCGTACAGCAACAGATATTGGAGGCACGACCACCAAAACCAACACTGATCATAGGTAGATGAGAAAGTAATTGATAAAATTATAATATCATATAAAAACAGTGAATGTTCAAGTGTTCAACAACAAAAAGCTTGATCTTAGCTTACATGTTAATTTCCACGATGTTGCAAACATGAAACCAAAACCAATAACAGCAGTTGCAAGGTTTCTCATCGCTTCAGATAGATTGGTAGTTGCAGTATTCTTTATGATTTGTATATCTTCGAACAACCTGCTCAGAAGTTCTCCTGTTCTTGTAACATAAAAAAAGGCTATTTCCTGAAAATCAGTTTAAAAAAGAACACAAAAATCATTTTCAGTCGAAATCATTTTCTCCCCTACCAGTTTCTAGCTGGTACCAGAGGAAAATATGCCAAGTCAAAGACGCATTCAAAGAAGCCTACCAGCACAATCATTGGAGCTCTGATCACGGCCAAGGGTATACTATAGCCAGCGGATACGATTACTTAAGAAACAAAACTGTCTAGGATCGCTGGTATAAAAAAGTCTGGAACAGTTGGAATATTCCGAAGCATGCATAGTTTTATTGCTTGGTTCTACCATCATCAAACATGAACACAAGAAAAACTTTATAAATTGGGGATTGGCTCCGAAGATACCTGTCGTGTTTGTGGTACTGCATCTGAAATCAAGGAATACATCTTCTTTGCTTGTGATTACAGTAAGAAGATGATATCTCTGGTTAGTAACTGGTTTGGCTTGTCTAAACCCCTGCATGACATCAAAAGCTGGAGAGCTCTTACAGGAGACCGGGTATCACAACAATATGAGTAATCCAATTTTACACAAATCCCCTTCCGCAAAAACCAAAAAAAAAAGAAATACCAAGTATCATGGTCACATGTCCTCAACTGACAGCATAAAGAATTATATAAATGACCTTTAACCAGAAGAGCACACTCATCATGGAAAAATAAGACCATGCACCACTTTGCGCATAGGAAGATAGCCTTACAATAAATAATTTCTTGCATAAAATTCAGAGCAGAAAATGAACGCCGACATCTCCTTATTGATGTACAGATACCGTCCTTGATCGGCCTTGGTATATCGTACAGAAATCAGAATGGAGCATATTGTTAGGTTTTATTAGTTGCTCATAAACTAATTTTAGTCATACTAAACTAACCTTGTGATTAACATATTAATTTACATGTTAAAACGATCTTATGCATGCTAATAATGCGGAAATAAGGAGAGTATTTGAACCCTTACACACGGTCCAAATGTTTAGCAAGGATGATCCTCCGAGTACCCAAAATAGAATACCTCCTTTGGATGCACCAAGACAACCCCTCAATCAACCGAAACTTGAACGAGCTAGTTACAATATCGGTTTTCTCCTTAAACTTATTCTAATCACTCTTATTAGAATGTAAATACAATACTACTAATAGTATGTCAATATTATCTTTATAATATAAATTTAGAGGTTTGTAATATTCTTTTTACTTAGGCAAAATTTCGGCTAAGACTAGAAGAAGAAGTAGAATGAATCTTATATCACACATATATATGAAGCATGTTATTTCTTAAGATGAATAAATGGCTTAAGCATGCTCATACTTGGGAAGGGGAGGCCGGCCATAGGGAAGAGCAACAAGGGAACATTTTCCTTTCTCAAGGCTCTTAGGGTGGCCTAGGTGGTTGTCTCAAGAAGTATGTCTAAACATAATGATTATAGTGTGTTTAATACACTAATCACCCATGCCACCATCTCCTCTTAACCGTCCCATTTAATCCATAAAATGGACTTCATTTTACAATTTGTCAAATGTACAATTTGTACAAAGTGTGACATGTTATATGTTATTATAAAATGCTTTAGTACATTTAAAACATATAAATATTTATCCTATAAATATTGTACATAATTTAAATAAATCATATTTATTCAATTGATAAGTAATTCGAAATTATTAATGTAAAATGATCATTTATCGTCAATACGATTTACAACCTTTGTATTAATTTCAACCCAATTCATTCTAATAACGATATGATAAAATATCGTTTAATGTTTAACAATTGACACATTTCAATTTTAAACATAAATCTTACAATAAGATTTAACCTCTAATGTCTCGATATACGAGTTTAAGGAATATGATCAAATCGTATCAATATACATTTGATCATTTTATCAATTAAGGGAATTGTCCTAAAGGTGTGACCTAAAGGGATCAACTGACCATCACCGTCATACGACAGTAATGTCAAACTCTAGCTAGCCAATCATTAACGATTAATGTTGGTCAGTTGACTAATAAATCGTATCATCCCTTGCGCATTCTCGTTATGAGATTTAATTACGTGATCGCACTATTGTTGAGGACACATTTCCCAACAATCTCCCACTTGTCCTCGACAAGTGTGCGTCACCAATTCTCTTGTCCTATTACAATCTCCCACTCAATGCAAGGTGTCTCTCTAAGGTCGTACTTGCATTCGATCATATCATGAGTGGTTTCCTCGATCTGGAGAATAACTGTCTGACCGGAATTATCTACCATAGATAGCTTCCGAGCGTGGCCACGCATTTCCAGTTAACTCTCCTCGAGTGGCCCTGAGATTTGAACAACCCTGACAAGGGGTGGACAATTTCTATCGCACTACTTCCTTCAACTAGTCACAGTCAGTCACAACCCAAAACAATCCCATTTGACTCCAGTTACGAAAAGTCGTAGAGAATGGATCAAAGTTATGCCTAAACTGTACCATCTTGGGAGCTAGGTAGCACGGACACTTCTCCTAATGAGCCGTGCCGTGTCCGACACCGTGTCCGACACCGACACTCCACGGACACACGCCAAAACGTGTCCAACACCTAAACAGCCGTGTCTAACTTTCTACATTTATTTGGGCACGTGTCCGACGCGTGTCCATGGTATTTGAGCCGTGTCCGTCGCGTGTCCACGATATTTGGTTATCATTTGCGATGAATGATGTTCTTGAGATGAGAAATGCGTTATCGAAAGAGATCGATTAGAATATTGATTCGGATGATGAATGAAAATAAATTTGTTATCAAGGGCAAATTTTACATTCACTTATTTAAAATTAATATCAAATACTTTTACAAAAATAAAATCAAAAATTTATAAGTATAAAATGTATATTTTATTAAATTTAAATGCCGTGTCCCGTGTCCTAAATTTCATGGCATGCCGTGTCCCGTGTCCGTGTCGTGTCCGTGTCCGTGTCCGTGTCCGTTTTGGTGCTACCTAGCTTGGGAGAATAGTCTTTAGTCTAAGAATTGACTCACAAGAATACTATAGCAGCTCTCGCCACGACCCGGCTACAAAATTTCCAGAACTCTATAAGCGGTCACATTGCCCGACAGAGTGTCTCTTACAGTCTGCCTATGTGATCGACTAGTCATCACATATGACTCTATGGCACTTGAACTTGCCATCAATCGCCTCACACTCTAGTTGCTTTGAGATGTCACCTCATGTAAGCGGCTAGGGGCCATACTAAGTCAATCCAGTTCACTTATGGGGTTCAATATTGTCTCATACAACCCATTTGGATTATGACAAAGTACCTATCATTTTGAGTTAATCATATCTCAAATGATGTTGTTATGCAACAATAGTCAATACTATTATCTTGCATTTGATGCACAATCATCTATTTGTATTAGTGTTTTGCGAATAAACCTTTATTCATAATTTGCAAAACTTAAAAATTTTGGTTTCCTTCATTCTCATATTATCCCGTATAATATGATTCTATTTGAGTACATATCTAGAACTCTTTCTAGATTTTTTGAGTTTCCTTTCCGGAGGAAAACTCCCACTGTTATCTCATAACTTGTGACGTATCAAAATACTGGAGGGATTAAAATCATTCTCTACAGTCACTTATGTACTGAAATCTATATTATAGTTTATTTATGATTTCATCATTCTTAATAATTTTCACTCATCTTGGCTATTTGATAATGGTTTCATTCATCGTTATGAATAAGTATCCAACCATTCTAACTTCTAGTGGGCGACCTTTTATTATCCATATAATAAACCTTCCCGTAAAGCTCCATCATCTTATGATATAAGGTATTTGATCATCTAGAATTGAAAACCTCTTATTCTTTACCCCTTAAAGAATCACTCATTCTCTCTAAATGGTAGGCTTAATTCTTTTAATGAAAATCGCTCCCACTAAAATCAATATCTCTCGATATCTTAAATGAACCTTTCATTTCTCGCATGTTAAACTATTACTTGAATCATTATCACTATCACTATCCCTATAGTGATCTGTTTCCATTCAATCATTCATTACCTTCTTATCATGTCTTCGTTTCCTCGAGACGAAAAAGACATGATAATTTCTTTATAACTACATTAAGAGGATTGAGATGATTTCTTCTCTTTTATCTTATAAACTTAGAAAATCATTTATTAAGGAACCGTTTTCCTACCGATTTCATACGGGGTTTCAAGTTTCCTCTCTATGAAACAATGAACACAAAGAACCTTTCTTCGAGTGTCCTCCCGTAGTTTCTTCAGTGTCCTCTCGTAGTTTCTTCAAATCATTTAGGGCTCTTCTTAAGACTCCCAAGTAAGGAATCTTCTCTAAGATCCTTTATTTTCATCATTGGTTTGCGAGCGAAATATTTTCTCCCACTCTATCCTTCTAACAATAACCTTTATTCGTTTAAGGATAGCTATTTCGATTAACCAATGTATCTGAATGTTTGAAGTTTGATAGGTGTGATGAATACATTCTCATTTTCACTTAAAATGAAAATCTTATAATGAACTGATATAGTCTCATTTTGATTGAATTTATCTCATGGGGTGTAGTTCTCCGTTTTAATCAACTCTTTGATTATATTATATTGATCGTATCAATAGTTTGTTGCGTGATAAAATCACTATTATTCATGTTTAAACAAGGTATGCAATTTATTTGAGAAATCAAAACATTGATTAAGAACAAAAGTAGTGACTCGGGTTGAAAACCAAGTCACTAATATCCAAAATTACAACCATTGTTTTAGGATTTTAATCCTTGTCTTACAAGAAAATAAATTGTTCCATAAATAAAATGCAAAATATGAAAGAAGACAATATGAAAATTAGAGGCTAGCTCTTCAAGTCTTCGATCATTTGGATGCTACCATAGCCATCCAAGAAAGGAACCTCAAGCTTCCTTCTCCTTGCCCTTATCGTTATGAGGAGGTGCCCCTTTTAAACATTTAAAAAGGGTAAACATCAACACATTTGTATCACTATACATAAGTTGATAAATGACATGAATCATAAACGAGAATTATTACCTACGGCGGTTGCCTTCCCATTTTTGAGATCACTTAAGTATTTGGGGCAATTTCGCTTCCAATGACCGATCCTCGTGCAATAATGGCACTTGTCTTGCTCTTTTGAAGACGAGGTGGAAGCGCCTTTCGAAAAGGTCTTTTCTTTGGTCGCCTTGGGCTTGAACGTTTTCTTGCCCTTGCCTTTAGAGGCTTTCCTCTTGAAGCTCGTTTTCCCTTTCTTTTCGATGTTCAAAACATCTTTGGTGGAACTTTCATGAAGTCCCATGTCCCTTTCGGCTTGGACGAGCATCTTATGCAACTCTTCCAACGTGGTCTCTTGGTTTCGCATATTGAAATTCACCCGGAATTGAGCATACGCCTTAACCTTATTGAGTGAGTGAAGAACTCGGTCAATAATAAGAGAGTCGGGAACATCAACATCTTGAGCTTTTAGAGTCTCCGCGAGCTCAACGAGTTTGAGCACATGAGGGCTTATCTTTTGCCCTTCCTTGAATGTAATGTCAAAGAAGGCGGAAGCCGCCTCATATTGAATCACCCTTGGAGTTTGCGAAAACATGGTCGCAAGCTTGGTGTATATTTCATACGATGTGGTCAACTTTATCATACTACTTTGGAGATCCGGCTCCATGGAGAAGATGAGCACATTTTTAAGAGCGGAGGACTCTTTCATGTAGGCTTCATAGGCCTCAAGAGTTTGGACCGATGAACGAGCGGTCGGAGCGGTCGGAGCGGCTTCGGATAGGTAACGACTCTTATCGTCACCTTGAACAGCCAAAAGTAATTGCGCATCCCAATCCTTAAAGTTTGAACCATGCTTATCGAGTTTGCAACGATCCATAAAGGATCGAAGCCATGATACGTTAGTGAGAGGTGGAGCGTTGGTTGCCATTTGATGTTTGTTGAAAATTAAACTACAATAATAAAAGGATAAACAACATCATTTTAAATTCATAATTTAAACTATAACTTTTAACAAGTTTAGTTATATATTTACTTAATGATCTCTTACCCAATTAAGTAAACAATCCCGAGACCCAAACCCATACAAATCCGGGCACGGTGTAGCCGATTCAACCCGTATTGGTATAATTTGGTGGATTAACTCTTTAATCGGTTCTACTCTTAGAACTCTCGGTCGACAATTTTCTTAAAATTATCTTTAGCCCGAACTTATTGCAACTACGGTTACGAATACTTTCGTTGAGATCAACCAAATTTCAAGGTGTAATCTTATTACCCCACTTACCCAACGTGACAATTTTAGTACCCCGGTGTAGCCGAGCCTACGTTTTTGTGAAGAAGGGATTCATGGGTTCATACTCTTTGGTAAGGCTAAGTCTCAATATTTATTTGTAAGAGATCTAGTCAAATTATTATCTATCTCCGTTTAAGTGAACTAAGTCGGTGAATTATCGATAAAATAAAAGACTAGGTCGACTAGGTCGAAACATGCATGATACGATGTTGACGATTTGGCTATGCATGCAAACATATAAAAAGCAAAAATAAAAGCATAAATAAACCCTAGTATGGCCTTTCCTAGAAAATAAATAACAAAGTACAAATTCGGAAACCAACTCCTTTGGTCCCTTGAACTTCACGCGGCACGCACTTCGAGGTAAACACCGTCTTGATCGGAACTCCTTTCCGAATGGCACCGTCTTCAAGGAACTCCGGATTTTACAAATATTACAACTTTTCTAGTCTACTTTATACTTTATAAAATAGAAATAAATTACAATTGGGTGATACGAGATCACAAAATTACAACCGAATCGGTAACCCCTTACATTACGGGAAATACCGATTTAAAAACTAGGCCATACTAAGTAAATTACATAATTCCCAAAATTACGTAAATAAATCATGACATTCATAATATAAAATATGCAATGCTTATATAAATATGAATTAACATGCAAACCCTAAGCCAAATCGTCCTATTTAAAAAACTTATTTAAATAGTTATCGTAAACCTTGGTTTATGGAATCGCGTGTTTTAACGGTTAACAACACTATGCATTAAATGAAACGGTTTTCATCCTTAAGTTAATCATCCTAACTCTTATAGGTTTCAAAATTTAGTCTTACTCAAACTTTGAACATGACTTAACTTAATATATATCAATATTGATCGGTATTACTCGGTTTTACGGGAAAAATAAAATAAAATCCAAAAGAGTCATTAAAATTTCGAAAATTCAAAAATCAAATTTTGAAAATTCCAGAATGTTCTTAAAATTTTCAGAATCTTAAAATATTAGTATTAATACGGTTTTAACATTATTTCGTAAATAAGACGTAAAACGAGCAATTTAAGTCGGAAAATTCAATAATTAGCTTCATAAATGCAAGATAAATACTAATAATATTTTTAACCTTCCAAAACATTTTAAGAACACAAAATGGACAGAAAATTAAATGGCACATTGCCCCATAGCCGAAATTTTAAATAAAGGACTCTAAATATTCAATTTTAAATGCTACTTTTAACAAATTAAAATTAAATTAAATCTGAAACTTTTGGCTCATAAATATTGCATGTGACATCCTCATAAATTTTTATAGTCAAATTCATAATATAACTATTTTAACCCATTTTTATTCATCTTATTGCATTTTAACCATTAAAATCCATATCACACGATTTAAAGGTCCATAATTTACGAAAATTCATATTCATATTATAGAAAATACATGTGATATCATACTGAAAAATCTCGGCCAAAAGCTTATTTTAACTATTTTTCCCAAAAATAAACATTTTAACTATTAAAACTCAATAAAATCCGAGATTTAATATACCATAAGTCAATATTCATGCAAAATATATTCCAAATATTCTAAAACATTTTAGAAAACAGTAGGTATTCATGCTAAATTAATTTCGTGCATATCATATATTAAACGAAAATTTCAAGTTTTATATTGTTATCTCTATAACTCCGTAAAAACATAACCGGAAAGCATGCAAACAACCTATTGCTCTGATACCAATTGTTAGGTTTTATTAGTTGCTCATAAACTAATTTTAGTCATACTAAACTAACCTTGTGATTAACATATTAATTTACATGTTAAAACGATCTTATGCATGCTAATAATGCGGAAATAAGGAGAGTATTTGAACCCTTACACACGGTCTAAATGTTTAGCAAGGATGATCCTCCGAGTACCCAAAATAGAATACCTCCTTTGGATGCACCAAGACAACCCCTCAATCAACCGAAACTTGAACGAGCTAGTTACAATATCGGTTTTCTCCTTAAACTTATTCTAATCACTCTTATTAGAATGTAAATACAATACTACTAATAGTATGTCAATATTATCTTTATAATATAAATTTAGAGGTTTGTAATATTCTTCTTACTTAGGCAAAATTTCGGCTAAGACTAGAAGAAGAAGTAGAATGAATCTTATATCACATATATATATGAAGCATGTTATTTCTTAAGATGAATAAATGGCTTAAGCATGCTCATACTTGGGAAGGGGAGGCCGACCATAGGGAAGAGCAACAAGGGAACATTTTCCTTTCTCAAGGCTCTTAGGGTGGCCTAGGTGGTTGTCTCAAGAAGTATGTCTAAACATAATGATTATAGTGTGTTTAATACACTAATCACCCATGCCACCATCTCCTCTTAACCGTCCCATTTAGTCCATAAAATGGACTTCATTTTACAATTTGTCAAATGTACAATTTGTACAAAGTGTGACATGTTATATGTTATTATAAAATGCTTTAGTACATTTAAAACATATAAATATTTATCCTATAAATATTGTACATAATTTAAATAAATCATATTTATTCAATTGATAAGTAATTCGAAATTACTAATGTAAAATGATCATTTATCGTCAATACGATTTACAACCTTTGTATTAATTTCAACCCAATTCATTCTAATAACGATATGATAAAATATCGTTTAATGTTTAACAATTGACACATTTCAATTTTAAACATAAATCTTACAATAAGATTTAACCTCTAATGTCTCGATATACGAGTTTAAGGAATATGATCAAATCGTATCAATATACATTTGATCATTTTATCAATTAAGGGAATTGTCCTAAAGGTGTGACCTAAAGGGATCAACTGACCATCACCGTCATACGACAGTAATGTCAAACTCTAGCTAGCCAATCATTACCGATTAATGTTGGTCAGTTGACTAATAAATCGTATCATCCCTTGCGCATTCTCGTTATGAGATTTAATTACGTGATCGCACTATTGTTGAGGACACATTTCCCAACACATATATGAGATGGATAGCCAAGACTCAGCAGCTCAGGTGGTCAAGAACTCAACCACCCTAGAGGCCCGGAGTGGTTGATAGATACTTTTACGGAATCAACTCCATGTATCATCATCATTAACGAGTCGACAAATGAAATACTTGAGAATAGAGCTATAATTAAAGAAATAGGATCGCACCTGATAATAGCCAGAGATTTAACTTCGGGATGCTGCTCTCATAGCACCTAACCAAAAGGTTGAGAAAACCACTTAGTAACCACGTAATCAACTAAGCATGATATTTTAAAAGAAATAATGAGGATAATAGAAAAGGCTCACCAATTCTCAAACATATGTCCCGGAAGCTCCAGTAAGTCAGGGTCAACGCGTAAGCCAGAGAATCGAGCAAGTGAAGAATGGTTGCATAAATGATGAGCCTGAATTACACACCATCAACCTCGTGTTATTTACTAACAAGTTTCCTACTCATTTTAGGATATATCTTGCAAATTGATTGCGTAAGGAAATAAGTACTTAGCTTTCTTAAACAATATTCATTAGTTTCTGTAGTGACAAGCATCTTATGCCATAATGTGATCAAAGAATAGGAAAGATAGTAATGAGTAATGACTAATAAGAATGGGTAGCAATAAATAAGAAAGACCCTAACGTGAATGGCTCACCCATTCTCCAAGTACGATTCAGATAATCTAACTGTCATTGCAGCTAAGGGACCAAGGATTTTACAGATATCAGCTGTAAATAGAATTAGCAGAATAGAAAAGTAGAGGTACTGCCAATATCAGATTGCAGTCATCGCTTACCTGATCTAAGAAATATTTTGTAGTATCTTGTAGCTACAAACAGATTTCCACTGACCAAATGTGAAACCCAGCTACTAACGAGTAAATAACATGTGTCGTCTGGGCAAGTAAATTTCAAGCACAATATATTAAGATGGCATGTCCACCTCTCATTCCAGCCATTAGACAACCATATCTAGTAGGTGGTCATACTCAATCACTGGAAACTCGATTAAGACAGAAAATATAGGATGCCCTCTGTGACTCATATACTTGGCAAGCATTCAACATGTATGATTATGACCTTAGAATGCACTGTACACTAGCTAAATAATTCGCGTTTGGCTAAGATGACATGTTAATAAATTATGACTTCAAAATTTCCAGACATGCAATGGGTGCCTTGGATCCCTTATACTCTCATTTCTCGTGCTGTTATGCTAGTGGAAATTTTGAAGTCATAATTTATTAACATGTCATCTTATAAATTTGTGTAATCACACCCTGCACTTTTTTGAATCCAAAATATAAATTTCATGGTACTATCTATATGTATTTTGTCCTATTGTTCTTCATTATCAATTAATAAACAAATACCCAAGACCCCAACTAATCAGTACAGAATACACTAAACTGGTTTATTGTTAAACATGTTAAATCGCGACATGGTATGGAACTACGGATCCCACCAAAAGGATGAGATATAATTCCCCAAGAACAATTATATGAGTTGCAGAAAACATCATCTAAAACAAACAACTTCATTTTTCTACCTGATATTGCTCTTCAACAATTTAGTCATTAAAACAAGAAATCAAGGCTAAAATTCACAGTAACAACAACAATTTAGCAACAGTTAGTCGAACTAAAATTCAAATTAACAACAACAATTTAACAACAATTTAGCAACAATCAATTGAACTAGACGAAGATAGACGAAGATAAAACTTACATGTAATTGGCGAAAAATCTAGGGTTTGAGCAAATGGCAGTTGTTTCGCGTGAATCTTGCAACTGATGAATTGAATAAAGTATTTGAAGTTGAAATTGAAATTGAAGATGACGGATGCTTGTGATGAAGGATTTGATGAACAATTTTGGAAGAGTTGATGAAGACATTGTTCTATTGCTTGGGGTTTATTGTTCTCTTAATTTAGTCGTGAGGTTGATGAATAGGGTTAAAGAGATATTCTCTTAATTTACATCAAATAAAGAACTGACGCAAATGCTTATCTACGTCAATTGTTCAACAACCGACTTTTTCAATACGTCTGTTCTGTCTGTACTAAGAACTGACGCAAAAGCTTGAATACAAATACCTCACATATAAGGAAAACGGATGTTTTTGGATAAATATGACAGTTAATCAATAACTGACGTTTTTTATACGTATGTTCTATATTAAGAACTGACGCAAATAACTACGCTATAGAAAAAATGGACTCCCGCCAAAATTAAGTACTTTTTGCGTCAGTTTGGCTACAACCGACGTAAATTGACCGGTCTATTTTGTATATATAGGTTCTCTTTGTTTATTTCAGACGAGATAGGTGACGGTGGCTGGAAATGACCGTTCTCGTTGTTGTTTGAACTAGAATTTGGTAGCGCGCAAGATGACGGTGCTGTTTGTTTGATACGGAGACTAGTCTTAAACCCGTGCAAATTGCACGGGTTGACATTTTATATTATGTTTTATAGGATATCTATTCTATTTTAAGTTGAATACAAAGTGATATGTAAATGCTTTAAATTTTAGTATAGTAATATTAGCGATACTTTTACATTGATAAGTAAGATAGTACTACACTATTATAACTTCTCAAATATTACTTTATATAATTATATATATATATACTATAGTTTATGTTGAAAATTGACCCGTTAAATGACTCGTGTCTTAAAAAAAAACTCCGCTAAATGTCACCTGTAAAAATATTGAAAATTAACCTACTAATAAATGACTCGTGTCTTAAAAGGACCCCACTAATTTAAGGACAACTTTCGTCCAATGCGTACCTATACTCTTAAATTAGATAAATCATAAATCAAGGAAATATATACATGAAAATAATTAATCATATGAAAATATGATTGATAAAATTATCATTAAATTAATTGTTATGTATTTTTCTGTATTATTACAAACTTCTCATAACTAATATCGTAAATTCTTTTAAGCATTAGTTTTAGTATTATTGTTGTAAACTATAACTCGTTTTTTATTAAAATGTTATTTGTAGTTATTACTATTATTATTTGCATAAAATATTATTTTGAACTTCATAAGCAATTTTTTATTTATGAAATTTTTATTATAAAATATAGTATTGATAAAACTAAACTATTTTTTTTAAAATTGTAAACATTATACTCCCTCCGATCCAGACAAAAGGTAACGGTTGCTTTTTGGCACTATTCATGGTCGTAGGGAATCTTTGATATTACCGTTAATCTATAAGACAAAATATAGTTATGTGGATCTTGTTTGATTTATCGTCATGAATGCTATAAGAATATCAGATTTTTATAATTTTTAATAATGTGTAACTAAAGATATTCACGTTACAAAATGTGTCTCGACAACTGTGATAAAGCAATCGTTACCTTTTGTCTGGATCGGAGGGAGTAAGTCGTAAGCCTTATTTAATTGTTGTAATGTTATTTATAGTGGTACACTAGTGTTCTCATTGCAATATCCAAATAATTAATTCCAAAATAAAAGTGCTCTCTTTAGCTTTATTACTTTTAAGCAACTTAGTTGTTGCTTTTATTTGTGTTATTCAACAGAATGTGTGTTATTTGTAATCACAATTTCTCATTTGTGATAGAGATATCCGTCACAAGCTTGTAACGGTTCCCTAGACTTATCTTATCTACACAAGTGGTAGAAACTTGACCCGTCATAAACTTATGACGGATATACCCGTCACAAGAGAGACTTATTTGTAATAATGTAAGCTACAAAGTGATATATAAATATTCCAAATTTAAGTATAGTAATATTAGAGATATTTCTACATGGTTGCATTGATAAATAAGATAATTCTACACTATTACACCTTCTCAAATATTGATTATACACTGCATTACAGGTTGAAATTTAACCCGCTAAAAACCCATGTTTAAAAAACCTTGCTAAATTCATTGTTTTGTAATTTTTTTGTATTATTATTAACTTTCACTATTATATATCAAAAATTCATTTTAAGCATTAATTTTAGTATTATTGTTGTAAACTATGACTTGTTTTTTATTAAAATGAAATTTCTGGTTAGTACTATTATTATTTTTATAAAATATTATTTTAAACTTTTATCATAAGCAGTTCTTTATCTATGATTTTTTTATTATAAATTATAGTTATGATAAATCTAACCTAGTTTTGTTTAAATGGTCAATAATCCTATATGGTAAGCTTTATTTGATTGTTGTAATGTTATCCTATATGGTAAGCTTTATTTGATTGTTGTAATGTTTGTAGTAGTATACACTATACTGAAAATTAATTCCAAAATAAAAGTGGTTTGGTTGTTGCTTTAATATATAGCATAATCAATAGGTAATGAAAAATAATTCAACCATATTGGAAATTAATTCCTATATTTGTATTTATAAATATCTAAATATGTTTTTTTGTTTCAAATGATGTTTTAGTGTAAGTTATTTGTAAACAATTTACCGAATATAGCTATATATATGTCAAATCCAAAATAATAATTATTTAATGAGCTTATATTTTTTTGTTTTAGTTTATCATTAAGTGCTCATATACTAAAATTGTTTTTTTGGTGTGATCATATATTAAAATTGTAGACTATATTTTTACGGCATTACAAAAAGTATAAATTAATTGCATATAAAAGAAATTATTATAGAACATGGGGAAAACGGTGGGGCCTTGTATAAAAATAAATTAAATAATGCACCTTCAACCAAGAGCGACACTTCAACTCTGTGGTTGTTGCTTTAACAAATTAGATTATGGTATAGTTATTTTATTTATCTGTATTTCTAAATTTCTAAACATAATTGAACTTTTTTTGTTTTAATTAAAGCCAAAGCTCAAGTGTATGCCTCTATTGTAAACAATTATTTCAAGATGGTATTTTCGAGATGATGATTTCCTTTATTTTTTTTTAATAACCCAAGTTAACAATTAATATTATAAATAATTATTTTACCGAAGTTAATCAATGGGCGATTTACATTAATCACATACACGTATTGATTATTGAATAGTTGTATTATACAACTTGTAGACACATATACAAAATGTATTCTGTAAATTGATGATGAATACAATTCTGAAAATAAAAAATGAATATACAACATGGTGGGACCTTTATTTAAGAAATATTAAAAAATCTACTTTCAACCACATAGCGCCACGTAGGCTCTGTGGTTGTTGCTTTTATAGAATAGATGGGCCTCCTGGCATGCATATATATATATCACAAAGAAGATGATCGACGGTACTGTTATATTAGATTTATTTATATATATGTATATTGTTGTATTTATATATATGTTTTAAGAAAATTGTTATTGATTTAAGGAAGTTATGTATATATGTTGATTTAATTAAGGAATTTGTTATTGATTTAAGGAAGTTATGAGAAATTATGTATATATGTTCGGTGGTGATGTTTGATTTTTATCTTTTTCAAAAAAATAGTAAATAAAGATAATAATTAATAATTCTTTTGTTTTAACGAAATCTTATTTTACAAAGAGGACGGTCCTACATAAGGAGCGTTATCTTTGTATATATTAATATATTAAGACGGTTATACATAATAAGCGTTCTCTTTGTTAATATATGAGAACGGTCATACATGTTTGCGTTATGTTTGTTAATCTACGAGAACGGTCATACATAATAAGCGTTCTCTTTGTTAATATATTGATATATTAAGACGGTTGGTCAAACATAACCGTTCTCGTTGTTAATCTACGAGAACGGTTCATACAAATAACCGTTCTCTTTTGGAGTCATATATGAGCGCCAAAAATAAATTTACAAAACATCCCGGTTCCGCACTTAACCGTTCTTAAAGTGGCGTTCTCTTAGCCTTAAATTGTAGTAGTGTTTCTAAGGGGTTCCTAATGTAGGCAGCCTTACCTTTGTTATAACGACACAGAGAGGCATTTTCAGTTATCGGACAGTGATCGAGAAATGCATCAAATGATTCGGTTTCTTGAGCAATTTAACTGTCTTCCATCACAATCAACAACCAAAGAATGAGAGGGTCTACTGTTCCCTTGTTCAATTTGGATAATGATGAGAAATGTCTGATATGCAGGCTTACCATATCCCTCTCAGAAACCTTCTGACTCTAGGGAGCTTCAAAGAAATCAAAGCTTGGGTCAACGAATAATGAGAAATTTTTTCCTCAGAAGCTTTAAATCGAAGGCTAAGTATGAACTTGATGTTCCAGTGCAATTACACTTTACATCGAAGGCTAAGTATGAACTTGGCCTTCCCTTACATTCGAATAAGATGGAGTCTTCGAGGTAATGTTGTACCTATAGTCATATACGGATGAGACCTTGTTTACTGATTTTAAATCTTCACCAGTATGTATTTTAAATTGGTAACCTTCTGAATGAAATTTTGCTATGTTACTATGTTACAGAAAAAAGCTGCATAAGATTTTATTAAATTTAAAATGAATAGACTTTCTTACAACTCTCTTTTGCCAATGTGGGGGCAAATCAGTTTAATTATTTCAAAATTTTGCTTGTATAATATTTCTTTTTCAGGTGTCGGATACACATGGTGCTCTCAAAAGGTCATGTTTTTCGTCATGCAGAGGATCAATGCTCAACTTCAAGTAGGAAATCTTTTTTTCCTTGCAGAACACTAAACCCATGGGTCTACTACTGAAATCTTCATTGCTATTTTTGGTATTTATTGGATTATTGCAGATTTCCAGGTAGTCAATGTGGATAAGGTTAGGCTTGATTTCATAAATAGACCAAAGAGTTGCCTGTGTTTTTGATGCGATTATATTGGAAACTGCTAGATCTTGTATCCAAATGTGAACCCTTATATCTTTTTTTGTTTTTTCAAATGTTGATATTATTGAATATTTGTCTTCAACTTGTTCTGACAACCACCTGAGAGATGTGTTTGTTAAGCAAATGGGTCTTACTGACCAAGATATTATTGCTCTCTCTGGAGGCCACACCTTGGTGCGCTTAAACTCACTGCTTATAGTTGGTTGTTGGTTGCCTTGCGTTGCTTCTGTCTTGGCTTACACTAAAGTTTTATGTTTTACTTTGATTACGGGGAAGGTGCCACAAGGAGCGTTCTGGTTTTGAGGGAGCTTGGACTTCCAACCCTCTCATTTTCGACAACTCCTACTTCAAGTTAGTATTGTTACTTCTATTTTTGTAGTCCATTGTGTTGGTAACAGGTGATCATCCAGGCACTTATTCCTTTTGCTTCGATAATTATTCTAAGACACTCTTGACTCTTGTTAGATGTTCATTTGAGTTGAATTGTATGTTACCACCAATTGGGAATGAGTTGTTGAAAATGAGTATACTCACATAAAAATAAAAATACGCATGTTTTGGTTGCTGCAGTTTCTACCGGTTTTAGCCACTTTGCATTCATTATTGCCATTTTTCAGTTGAATGGTATTATTTTTACAAGAATGGTTGTTAATCAGATAGAATTATTTAATCTTTCCGGACATTTTATTATTTTAATGAATGCAATAATAATGGTATTATTTAGGAGTAGTAGTTATTTCAAAAATGCTAACTTCTGAAAAATGGTTGTTAATCAGATAGAATATTAAATCATTCTGAATAATATTTTGGGCTTATTTAGGTAAGCTTGTTTTGTTGATCTTTAGAGTCAGGGGCTGCAAGTTCCCATCTGCATTTATACTTACATTTTCATTGCTTTATGACCATAAAAGTGTTTCACTTTACATATTTATAGATGAACAAAGTCGGTAGATTAAAGCCTCTTTGTTTTAATTAATTTCCTTTTATTTGCTTTACTTTGTCATCATACAGAGTGTTGCAATTACATATCTAAAGATGAACGAAGAAGTTGATAAGTTAGTGCCCATTTGTTTTTTAAATGAAGTCGTTTTTTATTTACTTTGATTGATGATCGTACAACGTGATGCGTGAGCATAATGTGTAGATTAGTGCCAAGTTATTTATACAAATATTTATGAGGCTTTTAGATTACATGTGTCTGCCTTGGAGCTGGAATCATAGTATGATGTTGTTGGTAGCTGGTTTCGTCTTTGCTGGGATGAATGGTTTATAGGAAGTAAAACAATAACAGAGAAATGCAATGCTGATAGATGAGTGTTGTGATTTAAACTTTTCGTTATTAGTAGCACAATTTCTTAATTGATTGACTTGATGATATTTAATTTTTCTGCATGTAGATATCGGACTCGACTAATGGTGGTGGTGCATCGAGATGAGAGGAGCAAGCAAATTTGGAATTCACTTTTTTGGGTGTAGTTTAGCTAGTCGTACCTTTTGTCGTAAATTATTTAATCTTTCGAGACACTTTATTATTTTTGTATGGAAAAATTTCTATTGTTCGGATGATCATGAACAAAACAATTACAATAATTCTTTTGAACTTTTTGAAAACATGTAATTTGATAATGCAATTTTAATTAATGCTATATGATTTTGTTTTGGTATATATTATTGTCATTAATTCATAATTTTGTTTATATATATATAATGTACTATGATGTCATCTCGTAATCTATATATATAGCTTAATTAATTGAATCGTGTATTGACAAAATTGGTAGCGTACGTAGTGTCTTTTCCAAATACTGGAAAAGCGCCGAGAAGATTAAGAAATCGACGCAAAAAAGCGTCGAGAAAGACTGACACCTAAAGGCGTCGTGGCTCATGAAACCAAAAAGCGTCGCTAGGGTCGACACCAAAAAGCGTCGGAAAATCTCGTCGCCCCAAATACTGACGCTTTATGAAGCGTCGGGAAAAAAACTACCGACGCTTAAAAGCGTCGAAAATTGACCGAAAAAGCGTCAAGAAGTGACGGGATGTGTTGTAGTGACTACATCCCATACTTAGCCTACCCTTCCAAGCTAGTATTTGTGGTCTTTGGTTTATTTTTCGAGGCATCTTGGTTTGTATGCTATCTTAAGCAAAAAGAGAAAAGAAAGAAAGAAAGCAAGAAAAGAAAAAGAACAGAAAAATTCAGAAAGAAAGAAAAGAAAAAACGAAAAATCAAAATTTACAGCAAAGTCAGTCGACCGACCACCTTCATAGGTCGGCCGACCAACTGACAACATCAGAATTCAAAATTACGTTCTGAAATCCCTTTCTTTTATATGTTATCACTTCCACACTTCATTCAAAATATTTGGGAGTCCTTTCTTTTATTTAATGTGAGAGTTGTGCTACAAAAGAGCACTTTCTTAATGTTAAAAGTCGTCAAAATATGTTGTTGGGTACCGGTTTTACTAGCTTGGCTACTAACCCCACAAATCCAAAAACATCTTAACCACTTCTTACCCTTCACCTCACATATCTTTCATTACCTCAATTGCATGTGCCCAAGTCACTTGATGAGTTTACGTATGCATAGTTGTGGAATTCTTGTTCATGTTAGATTGCAGGCATGTGTTCATGGGTCGCAGTTAGGTGAGTGTCTTTACAATATACTTCTTCCTATATTTTACATATATTCACCCTTTGCTTCATGAGTGTCTCGAGCGTACCGCGAATGTCCATGGTATAAAGTCTCTCTATAGTCTTTATTTTTGCAAGTTTGACAACACAATAACTCGTTTGCATGATTTGAATACTTTCTCATTTTATGCTTGGCATTGGTTTAGGCTAACATGTAAATTTCGCTCTAAGATTGAAATCGTTCCATTAGTTTAAGATCGAGTCTATCTCTTGCTTGAGGGTAAGCAAGGTTTGGTTTGGGAAATTTGATGCGTGTCTATTTTATGATGTTTTGCATCTATTTTTACACGCATTTACTATGTTTTAGCCTTTATTTCCCAACAATTGCCTACTCTCGTATTTTTATGCCCTTTTTGCAGAATTATGCGGAAAAGGGACGATTCTATACCAAATTTATGCCCTCGGGATTTTTCTTAGCCAATGAACGAAGAAAAGTCAACTCAAAGCACGACCCAAGTACCAATAAGTCAAACCGAGAAAAAATCAAAGCAGACCTACAGGAAAATAGGTCGACCGACCTACTACATGGGTCGGCCAACCAGGGGACTGTTATAAAAAGATTAGAAATCCACCAGGCCCGACAAGAGGTCGACCGACCTCATCACTAGATCGATCAACCACAGCGCAGACCCAGAATTTTTCCGCAAAGCCCATTCAAGTGGTTAGGTTATTAGGAAACTCTTTAATTCCGCCTATTTAAGCTAATTACGTGATTAGGGTTAGGGAGGGCAACATCTACTATCCAGTTTCTATTAAGTTGCCATCATTAAGAACTATTCAGTTTTTAGAGAGAATTTTAGTATACAATAGTTATTCTTTGTTATTCAAATACTTTTCTTAGTTTGTTCATGGTTCGCCAATCTTTCCGCAATAATCAATAAAGTTCGTTCTTTTCTGCCTCAATCCTTGTTTCCGGTAATTCCCTTCTCAATTTTAGTTTCACTATTGTTAATTTAGAATTGCTTGCATCCGGTTTAAGTTAGAATCCCAAAGCCTTTATTGTTAATGCATGTTTAGATTGATGTTCATTATGATCTCCATATTTACTTCTGTTTTTATTATTGTTTCAATAATTATGAGTAGCTAATTTCACATGTTAGGATGTAGGGAGTAAATATGCATCAATAGTATAATTTCTGAGATCAATCTGTTGCAGGCAGGAGGTCGGCCGACCGGGCTAGCTGGTCGGTCGACCGACTCGCGTTCGTATTCTTTTTCGTTTTAATTCGTAGACTATAATAACCTACAATGAGACTGAAAGAAACTTATAGGATGTTAGTAATGACATACCCAAGATTGAGAGATACGGGAAGGGCATTGGTTTACACCTTAAGACAGCTAGGTTACTCAAGACTGAAAGGTATCTGACCTAAAATTTAGGAATCACCTTTATTATTGACACCTAATATTTGTGAGACTTAGGAACTAATAGCATAGGGCGAAAGGAGCTATTAGGTACCATAGACCGAAAGGATATGTTACACCCCTTACACGACTGCAATATATGTTGACTTAGGATTCATACTATCATAGCTATTTATAACCCAAACATCCTAGCATCTCTTTTACTATAGTTTTATTCTCATCTTTATTTACTTGTCTTATTTTTATCTTTATTCTAGACTTAGTAACAACCAATTCAAAACCCCCAAATTGTTACCCTAATACATTGACATCAAACAATAAACATTCCCCACCTCTCTGTGGTTCGACCCTGACTTTCACTCTCTATAGTCAAAGCTAGGAAATTATAAATCTTATCTTTGGTGCCCTCAATGACGGGCATCACATCTACCGAGCGGATTCGAGTTATATCTGTATAACTGTTATTATGTAACCCAGTTTATCAAGAACTGCAAGGTTCTAAGGTCTCATAACCTAATATTTTAGTCATACTAAATAAGTTGATAATTAACATTTTAATTATAAAATATTTTAGATCTTATGCATGCTAAAACTTATGCGGAATATAGGAATCGAATGCTTACAATTCGACGAAACCGGTGCAAGGATGATCCTCCTTAGTATCCAAATAGAACACCTCCTTCAAGATGCACCCAAGACACCCCTTAAGAACCGAGATAAACACAAGCTAGAGTTTCGAAACAGTTTTCCTTAATCTAAGTCCTAATCTCTTATTAGAGCTTATAAAACAAATAATACAAATAATATTGTCTTAGAAAATATTATCTTATAATATATATGAGGTTTTTGGTATTTTCTCTCTAGAAAATCTCGGCTAAAATATAGAATGAAGGTGTGTTGTTTTCTTATAATTACACACATATTATCCTTAAGTGAACAATTAACTTAAGTGGACATGGGGAAGGGGGTGGCCGGCTAGAGTATGGGGAAAGGGAAAAGAGGGTGCTTCTTTACATTACCCATGACCTAGGCATGCAACCCTAACCATTAGATTTTAATGCTAGGTTATCATTGTGTCTTAACTACTTAAAACACAATTAAAAGACCCTTAAACCACCTCAACCTACCCGGCACCCTTATAAGTAAAATTGACCTCATTTTAATATTTTGTCACTTGTACAATTGTAAATGTATGTTACATACATTGTGTCATAACAATATAAGTAACAATTGTATTTAATTTAAAATGCATATTATTTATCAAATGAATATCATTTGTAAATTAAATAAAATATATTTTCATCAATCGTCAATACGATTTACAACCCTTGTAATAATATACAACCCGATTCATTGTAATAACGATATTATAAAATATCGTTCAATGTTTAATAATTGACACGTTTCAATTATAAACATAAATCTTACAATAAGATTTAACCTCTGATTTCTCGATATACGAGTTTAAGGACTATGATAAACTCGTATCAATATACATTTGATCAGTTTATCAATTAAGGGAATTGTCCTATAGGTGTGACCTAAAGGGATCAACTGACCACCACCTTCATACAACAGTAATGTCAAACTCTAGCTAGCCAATCATTACCGATTAATGTTGTTCAGTTGACTAATATAATTTCGTATCATCCCTTGCGAATTCTCGTCATGAGATTTAATTATGTGATCGCACTATTGTTGAGGACATATATCCCAACAATCTCCCACTTGTCCTCGACAAGTGTGCGTCACCAATTCTCTTGTCCTATTACAATCTCTCACTCAATGCAAGGTGTCTCTCTGAGGTCGTACTTGCATTAGATCATATCATAAGTGGTTTTCTCGATATAGAGAATAACTGTTTGACCGCAATTATCTACCATAGATACTTTCCGAGCGTGGCCACGCATTTCCAGTTAATTTCTCCTCGAGTGGCTTGAGATTTGAACAACCCTGACATAGGGGGTGGACAATTTCTATCGCACTACTCCCTTCAACTAGCCACAACCAGACACAACCCAAAGCAATCCCATTTGACTCCAGTTACGAAAAGTCGTAGAGAATGGATCAAGGCTATGTCAGGACTGTGCCATCTAGGGCGAGTAATCTTTAGTCTAAGAATTGACTCATAAGAATACTATAGCAGCTCTTGCCACGACCAGACTTTTTATAAAATTTCCAGAACTCTATAAGCGGTCACTTTGCCCGACAGAGTGTCTTTTGAAGTCTGTCTATGTGATCGACTAGTCATCACATATGACTCTATGGCATTTGAACTTGCCATCAGCCGCCTCACATTCTAGGCGCTTCGAGATGTCACCTCATATAAGCGGCTAGGAGCTATACTAAGTCAATCCAGTTCACTTTATGCGGTTCAAAGTTGTCTCTTACAACCCATTTGGATTTTGACAAAGTATCCTTCATTGTGAGTTAATAATAACTCAAATGATATTGTCATGCAAGAACAGTCAATACTACTCCATAACATTTGATGCATGATCATTAATTTGTATTAGTGGTTTGATTTTTTTTGAATAGGCCTTTTATTCATGTTTCAGAACCTACAAATTTTGGTCTCCCTCCAACTCATATTATCTCGTATAATATGATCTTAATTGAGTACATATCTAGAACTCATTCTAGATTTCGAGTTTCCTTTCCTGAGGGAAGCTCCCACTGTTATCTTATAACTCGTGACGTATTGATATGTCATTAGTCACTTATGTACTGAAATCTATATTGTAGTTATTTATGATTTTATCACCCCAACATTTTCAATCATCTTGGCTATTTAATCAAAAGATTTAGGTTATTCATCAATATGAATAATGCATCCATCCATTTTGATTTCTAATGGGTGACCTTTTATTATCAATATAATAAACCTTCCTGTAAAGCTCCATCATCCTATGATATAAGAACTTCTTATTCTTTACACTTTAAAGAATCACCATTCTCTCTGCATGGTACGTTCAATTCTTTAATGAATATTTCTCCCACTAAAACCAACATTACTCGATTTAACATTTCTTAAATGAACCTTTAATTTCTTGCATGTTATTCTTTTGCTACCACTTGAACTGTTATTAATCAGTTATCAGTTGAACTCTTCATTTATTGTGATATTACCTAGTTTCACTTTTCGATACAATATACTATTATTGAGAGAACTGAGATGATATCTCCTCTATTATCTTATAATTTTGAAAAATCTCATTTGTTAAGGAACCGTTTTCCTTCCGATTTCATATGGGGTTTCTTTCATCCTCTCTCTGAAACAATGAACATAAGGAACATTTCCTCTTGTGTCCTCCTGTAGTTTCTTCAGTGTCCTCTCGCAGTTTCTTCTATACATTCATTTACGGTTCTTCTTAAGAATCCCATGTAGGATTCTTCTCTAAGATCCTACATTTATATCAATGGTTTGCGGGCGAAATATTTTCTCCCACTCTATCTGTAACACCCCCATTTTATTTAAGGGCCTGAACTAGGACTCCTCAGATAAATAAGGGTGTTACCATCTCGGTTTCCCGAGGCAGTAGATACAAAGGAAGATAAACAGTACTTTAAATTAACTTTAAACTCAAAACATGTTCTTACATATCCAAAGGTCTTAACAACATAAATAAAGTACAACTCGTATTAAACTGACTAAGGTGATCTAGACATCTAATCAGGTCCGGATCCAAGCTCTTCCTCCCATAGCTCCCCCTTAGTCTCAGCCACCTGTCAATCTGCTCCCCAATAATTGGTTCATCACAGGTGATCACGAATACACAGGATCAACCACGAGGTTGAGTAGGGAAAACAATAATTATGACAATATAGTAAACTCCGCACCGATCCAACGCCAAATAAACTCCGCACCGATCCAACGCCATATATATACTCCGCACCGATCCATCACCATATATACTCCGCACCGATCCAACACCATATATACTCCGCACCGATCCAACACCATATATACTCCGCACCGATCCAACACCGTATCACAAGACCCAATATATATATATATATTCACATCGTAACTATGTCTCAAAAGATATAAATAGCACAATATAACGTTCACATGAGATTATAACTTAAACATGCTTATTAACAAATAAGAACAAACTACACATTATGGTAAACCAGTATCTTTCCCTACCTGATATAGCAGGAACGTAGACACAACCCGAGATATGCTTAGAAACGTTCCACTCGAAAGTCGCTCCCTAAACAGATATACGTAACGAATTAATAACTTACACGAACCCCTTAACGAATCATAGTTACTATAAATGGCAACTACCATAAGTGGAAAGTTTCCATAAATAGAAACTTTCCGATGTATCAACTTCCAAAAATAGTAGCTTCTAAATATAACAACTTCCAAAAATATTACTTTGGTTTTGAAAAACAAATGATTCTAAATATAGATTAATACCCACATTAAAACTTCCCTTTATAAATATAAAATCTTTACCCTTAAAACAAAATATAAATACCATAAATAACAAACATATTACTAGTAAAAATAATAATAATAATAATGATAATAATAATAATAATAATAATAATAATAATAATAATAATAATTGTATTAAAACTAAAAATAACAAACCTAAGCCACCCAACTAACCCAACTCGACAACCAGCCGAACCACCGCCATTCACCCCTACGACCACCAGACCAGCACCCAGAACCACCAACACCCCCGGCGACCATTGGCAACCTGATCACCGGCCGCCGGTGAGGTGATTCCACCCCACCAAAACCGCCTGAACCTTACCTACCCGTGACCAGGCCTCTTCTTTTCACCCTTGTCGACGGCCGACCAGAACCAACCAACCCCCACGACCGCTGCCGACACAACCCCTGACACCTGGACAACCAGACCGTGGTGGTACCACCGCATCGACCTCCCCCGAGTCAGCGGTGGTGCCACCCCAAACAGCCCTTCCCGACACCTAATAAAAGAAACAACAACAACACAGGAGTTAAAACCCCCTGTTTCGACACCGACCTACCACCTGCAGCCACCAACCTTGCCACCCTGACACGCCCCCAGACACCACCCTCTTATCTACACCCATACTCAGACCATACACCAACCAGACAAACACGAAAACCCACCCAAAACTACTGACTCGAAGACTCTGCTCTGAACGAAGGAAAAGAATAGCCGACACAGCAGCCAAAACCACCATGTCTGGTGGTTCTCGGTGGTCAAGGGTAACTCCCTATGTGTCAAGACGCAACTACAAGGTTCATAGGTCACGGCTAAGCAAACAACAGAACCTATACGTACGAATTACTTGACTTAAAAACTTACAGAAAGAGCAGGGAGAACCACGGTGAAAAGAAACACGCTCTCTGACTTACTTCCGATCAGATTCGACCACCTTAAAACCGCCTTATTGCCACCGTGAAGACTTCCTATGAATTCCTTGCTATGACGGCTGTAGAGTGTGGGTGTTTGTGTGAGATATGGAGTACTAGGGTTAGGTTTTCTTTTGCCTTAAAACAGCCACGGCTGATGTGAATTGTGAAGTAGGGAAAAAAACGTGAAAGGTGGGC
Organism: Silene conica; assembly: GCA_029255685.2. Taxonomy (NCBI): domain Eukaryota; kingdom Viridiplantae; phylum Streptophyta; class Magnoliopsida; order Caryophyllales; family Caryophyllaceae; genus Silene; species Silene conica. The sequence goes on along the minus strand of CM055314.2, from coordinate 48,576,084 downwards.
TCAAGGTTATGCACACAATTCTAGGCCCAAGTAAGCATCCTCATGGTCTCGAGTTCGAATCCCTTAGACGACACAACCTCTAATTTGATTAAAGTAACATACTTGCTTTAAAACCTTTTGCATAAAAGAATTATTCGAATAACCCGTCACTATATATATATTTGAATACTAAAAAAACGGGTTATTACAGTCTTTCCTCCTTAAAAGGAACTTCGTCCCGAAGTTCTACCGCACTTAGGTGACAAAACAATCAACTCAAACGAAAAAGGAACACAAATGTCACAAAACCGTCTGCATAGAACCTACTCAAATCCCAAAATGTCACATTCCACCCCCCTTAAAGAAAAGTTACGTCCGCGTAACTTACCTCAATCAAACAGATGCGGATAACGCTCCCTCATGGACGCCTCAGGCTCCCACGTAGCTTCTTCCTGATTATGATTGGTCCACAAGACCTTCACTAAGGACGTCTCCCCATTGCGAGTCGTCCGTACCTTCCTGTCCAAAATTTCTTTCGGAGTCTCAACGTACGCCAACTGCTCATCTACCTCAATCACCTCGTGCTGAAGTACATTGTTGGAGATTGTGTCCTCCACATGTAGTGTGATAACGTCATTGCACATACCCTTGTACGGACAAGTGGGAGATTGTTGGGGCTGGTGTCCTTGACAATTAAGTACAATGACTTATTAAATCTCTTTAAGGATCACAAGGGCATACTTTTGTATTATTACCAGTTGATCCACGTTTATCAATAACGGTTGGCTTGCTAGATAAGTTTGACGTTATTGTCATACGGATGGCGGTGATCAACTGGTCCCTATACGTCACACCTATAGGACACGTTTGAGAGATGTGAAGGTATGAAAATACAGTCACATTTTGCCGGATATGACTAAACGGTTAGTCAGAGGTATTGACTATTAAATTAATCAATAAGATGTTGAGATTATTATTTAATACGGATTAAATAATTTTAGCTAATACGGATTACATGATTAATTCGTAAATTAAATATAAACAGTTATATATATTTAATTAAATATTGTACTCGCGAATTAATATAAACCGTTATATTAATTTAGGTAATTATACAATATCGTATTTTATCAGACCGTTATTAATGTTACGATTTATAAATAAAACCCGCGAACAACTTAAAGCTAAATGGGTCGAATCACGCATGGGGATAAGGTAAGAGTGGAAAGCCCACTCCTACCCAAACCCTATTTTCGGCCGGCCAGTGTTACAAAAGGAAGAGACTTCTCCTTTTGTCAACTACTCTTGTTTCACTGCTTAAACAATTCTCAAGAAAAATTAGGGTTTTGAGAGCACTCTTCTCCCAAAACCTCAGATCTCACATCTAAAACCTCAAGGGCTCTCCCTATATTGCAAGGCAATTGGAGAGGATTTCTAGCACACGCGGCCTCGTCTCATTCAAAGTCTTGGGTGCAAGTTATAGGAGGGAATTTGCATTAATTCCTGTTCTTAGGCCTTTTGCGCGAGGACTAAAGGTTGTACTTCTTTTCTCATGTTTTTAATCTTATGACGATATTCACAATTGCATATTTCATTATAATCCTGCAAATTTAGGGTGAATACGCGTTTTATTCCCCACAAGTGGTATCAGAGCCTTAGGCCATGAAAATTTTACAATTGTGTCTTTCATAAGTTTTAAATTTTGAAAACCGTACATTCTATCGCAGGCACTCGATCGAGTCCCTGTTGCACTCGATCGAGTGCCCTCGTAACAGGCCCGTGCGTGTGATTTTTGTGAGAAATCGATCTTGTTCTTCGATTATTATTTGCATATTGTTAATTAATCGATATTTTTAGCAATATGTGAATCTTTTGTTGTTGTTTATATATGATTTACACGTTTTAAATCCAAGTTATAAACTCGTTTTGATTTAAAAGTGCAGCGATTGCGTTTTAAAGAGTCACTCGATCGAGCCCCTGCTGCACTCGATCGAGTGACACTGGCACTCGATCGAGTGCCTCTGCTGCTCGGTCGAGTGCTCATGTTTCGGGCTCTCTTTTCGAAAATAACTTGTTTTCATATTTTCACATGGCTTAAAATAATATACTATATACGGAAATAGTATATTATTTAGTGAAACGGTTCACCCTCGTTTGATACATATTGTTTTAAAACAGTTTAAAATAATGGATTATATGCTTATTAAAATTGGTGATTAAAGCAGTATAGTCACATAATTTTAATCTTAACAGGTGGTTTGGTATAAATTTATTAATCATAATAACAGTATTATGTCATGTATAAATTTTATTTAGTTGATGCATTTTATTTATCGTCTTGTGAATTTCTTGAATGCTTTCAATAACGTATTTAATTTTTGCAAACGGTTGTAACTTAGTGTGGCCTTAGAAGATTGTGTCACCGTAATGATGGGACACGATCTTGCTTGTAATTTTGAGATCTTGAATCTCCGTTTTGGGTTTTTGCCATGTAATTACTTTTGTATTTAAATTAGAATGTATCTAGGTTTACTCTTGTAATTTAAATTAGTAATTTTGTGAAGACCAAAGACAAGACGGAGACCGGATGCTCACTCCCGCTGCAAGGACCAAGATGGAACATCAAGACAAGCTTCTAGGGTCCAACGGTGGATTCCAAGTTGTTTTATGTTCATTTTGGTAGGATAGGCCACACTAGGACTTTTATTTACGTTTATTGCATTTATCTTTATGCTTTCATCGATAATAGCTTGCATCATATTCCGCCTAAAAACCAAACCACCTATATCATGCCTGAAAACTGACTCATGTAGAGGTCACGCGTTAGTTTTCTGTGACAATACAGATGTCACATGTCAATTTAAAAGCCATCACTTTATTTAATTCATTCACGCAAATGCTAGTTTTTAGTTCACTTAAATATGGATAAATAAGAGTTGATGGGGTCTTCCTCGTATAACCAAAAATTGAGATTAGTCTTCATAAATCAGCCTCCCATGAATCCCTTCTTCGTCGGTAGGCATAATATGACCCCTTCTACGTCGGGTAAGTGGGAACAGATGATTTATTTTATCTCAACATCACGGTCACTCGATAATATTCCAGTGACTGAGATGGACTAATAGATAGGATTTACGGAAATCTATCGACCAAGAGTTCCAACGATTGGAATTAGCCAAACTGTGGGCTTATCAATATACGGAAATTGAGTCTTGGGATCGTTTATATAATTCTTGAGGGAGATCAATTATATAAATGCTTGAGTCTACGAGTTTAAATTCAATTTAATATAGACTTAAATCACAACAATAAGTTGCTTATATGGTTTTGTTTTATCTTCTTTCAGTGTAGAACACGTTCATTAAAACTGCTGTAAAAACTAAAATGGCTGGTGAAGACCCAATGCCAAGTGCCAAGCTAGCACGTGAATCCTGGCTAAAAGCCTTCATGGACTCCATGAATCAGTCTACTAGACTGAGGAATGATGGGTCAAACTTCTCTGACTGGGAGGCAGCACTACGGAATGCTGCCATTGCTGACGGAAAGCTTAAGTTTTTAACTGAGCCCATTCCGGCACACCCAGGAACTGGAGCTAGAGCCAACGATGTTCGCGCTCATAGCGACTTCGTCATGGAAGCGGGTGCGATAAAGAACGTACTCATCTATGCAATGGAATCTAATTTGCAAAGACGCTTCATAACCCATGGTGCAAACAAGATTTTCACCACGCTCACTAACGAATTCTCAAAGGCTCCGAGAATCGTTTCTTATGAGCATACCTGTCGCTTCTTTGAGGCGAAACTCCAGAAGGGCCAAGCTGTTAGCCCACATATTCTCAACATGATTGAGAATATCGAGAAACTGGAGACCCTAAACTGCAAGATCAGTGAGAACATCATCGTTGATCGCATGCTTCATTCGCTTCATGATGGGTTCGCCCTCTTTAGGGCCAACTACTACATGAACGACATGAAGAAGACTCCCCATGAGCTCCACTCCCTTCTCGTACAGACTGAGAAGGATCTAAAGTTGAGTGGGAGTCTAAAGCAGGATGTTCTCATGATCTCAAGTAAGGGAAAAGGTAAAGGGAAGGCTAAAGCTCAGGGCGACCTAGCGGTAGGTAGGCCCAGGTTCAAGAAACCAGGATTTGCTAAGAGTGGGCCTGGTGAGTCGAGTAACTCACAAGGCAAGACAAAGAGCAAGGATACAAGCATGGAATGTCACCATTGCCACAAGACTGGGCATTGGAGGCGCTCATGCCCCGTGTATCGCGAGGACATTAAAGCAGGCCGTGTTACTCCTGTTGGTATGTCTTCTTCTTCTTTTATTCACATGATTGAGATTAACCATGCAAGTTGCGGAACTTGGGTACTTGATACTGGTTGTGGTTCTCATCTATGTAATCATGTGCAGGGCCTCCGAAACCAAGAACCCCTAATCAAGGGTGAGGTGGACCTGCGTGTCGGGAATGGAGCACGTGTGGCTGCAGTCTCGAAGGGAACATACGTAATCCAGCTTCCAAGTGGATTCGAGTTATTTTTATATAACTGTTATTATGTTCCTAGTTTATCCAAAAACAATATTTCAGTTTCTGCACTTGACAAACTTGGTTTTTCATTTGTAATAGAGAATAATAGCTGTATTTTCTCCTTACACAATATGATTTATGGCAAGGCAGTTTCCATGAATGGAATTTATGTTTTAGATCAAACTACCGAGATATTACATGTGAATAATAAAAGAATAAAGGTAGGTGACAAATATCAAACTTACCTATGGCATTGTCGTATGGGACACATAAATGAGAAACGCGTTAAACAGCTCATACAGAATGGAGCTATTTCGCCCTTTGATTTCGAATCATATGGCACGTGTGAATCATGTCTCATCGGCAAAATGACTCGTATTTCCTTCAAAGGTGTTGGAATGCGCGCTGCCGACCTATTAGGACTCATACATACGGACGTGTGTGGCCCTATGTCGATCAACGCACGAGAAGGCTATAGGTATTTCATCACTTTCACGGATGATTTGAGTAGATATGGCTATGTCTACTTAATGAAGCACAAAAGTGAATCCTTTGACAAGTTCAAAGAATACCAGAATCGGGTACAGAACCAACTGGGTAGAAAGATTAAAGCACTACGCTCGGATCGTGGTGGTGAGTATCTTTCACGCGAGTTTGATCAACACCTAAAAGACTGTGGGATCGTGCTACAGTTGACTCCACCTGGAACACCACAATTAAATGGTGTGTCCGAACGGAGAAATCGAACTTTACTTGATATGGTTCGATCCATGATGAGTCACACCGTTGTGCCTGATTCATTGTGGGGCTATGCTCTTTTGTCGGCCGCTCTAATACTTAACCGAAGTCCGTCTAAAGCTGTTGACAAGACTCCATTCGAGTTATGGAAGGGAACGGTCCCTAACTTGTCCTTTATTCGGGTTTGGGGCTGCGAGGCTTATGTCAAGTGGAGACACGAGGATAAGCTCGGCCCGCGATCGGTCAAGACATACTTTATAGGCTATCCAAAGGGAACGTTTGGTCATTACTTCTACTCGCCTACCGAACAACGTGTTTTTGTTGCGGCTAGTGCGACGTTCTTAGAGAAAGAATTTCTCGAGAACAAGTCGAGTAATAGAACCTTCGAGTTATCGGAGGTTCAAGAACCAACTACCGAGCAACCATTGGAGGAAACAGTACCTTCAACCGAGGCTGCGGTAGATATCCCTGAGGAACCTAGGAGGTCAGGAAGAGTCTCTATTCCACCGGACAGATACATTGGTATGGTCGAGGAACACGATACAGATGACGTCTTACTCCTAGAGGGTAATGAACCCACAACCTATAAAGGTGCCATGACCAGTTCTGACTCAAAGCTATGGCTAGAAGCCATGCAATCCGAGATGGACTCCATGTATGAGAACAACGTGTGGGATCTTTTGGACCTACCTGCAAAGGTACGTCCCCTTCAATGCAAATGGCTTTACAAGATAAAGCATGCCGTGGAAGGACAACAAGATATCCATAAGGCTAGACTAGTTGCTAAAGGTTTCACCCAAGTGCCAGGCTTGCACTACGATGAGATCTTTGCACCCGTAGTCATGCTACGTTCCATTCGGATTATCTTAGCGATCGCCGCATTTCATGACTATGAAATATGGCAAATGGACGTTAAAACCGCCTTCTTAAACGGTTATTTGGAGGAAGAGTTGTACATGGTACAACCCGAGGGTTTTATCGATCCAGCACATCCTAAGAAAGTTTGCAAGCTTAAGCGTTCCATTTATGGACTTAAGCAAGCATCGCGGAGTTGGAATCATCGCTTCGACCAAGTGATAAAAGAGAATGGGTTCGTTCGATCAGTCGAGGAACCATGTCTCTATATCAAGTGGAGTGGGAGTAAGATTGTATTCCTAGTACTGTATGTCGATGACATACTCTTGATTGGGAATGACATACCTCTCTTATCTTCGGTTACAGCATGGTTGAAAAACCATTTCCAGATGAAAGATCTGGGAGAGGCACAAAGAATTTTGGGCATCCGTATCTACAGGGATAGATCACGACGGATGTTGTCTCTCAGTCAGGAGTCTTATATAGAGAAGATTCTGGAGAGATTCAGTATGACGAATTCCAAGAAGGGGTTCCTTCCCATGACTCCTGGGCTTCACTTGAGCAAGACTCAAGAAGCTAAGTCAGTGGAAGAGAAAGAGCGCATGAGTCGGATTCCTTATGCCTCGGCAATAGGATCGATCATGTATGCCATGATATGCACACGTCCAGACGTTGCATATGCATTGAGTATGACCAGTCGATTCCAAGCTCATCCAGGTGAACCACACTGGATGGCCGTGAAAAACATTCTTAAGTACCTACGGAGGACTAAAGATTGGGGATTGACTTATGGAGGCGACTCAACGCTCTGCGCCACGGGTTACGCAGATGCTAGCTTCCAAACAGATCGAGATGACTCGAAATCTCAGTCTGGATTTGTCTTTACTCTTAATGGCGCTGCTGTCAGCTGGAGAAGTTCTAAACAGAGTGTTACAGCAGATTCTACGACTGAGTCCGAGTACTATGCCGCCTCAGAAGCAGCTAAGGAAGCAATATGGATGCGTCAATTCTTACAAGGACTATCAGTAGTGCCTAGTTCGAATGACCCAATCACCGTCTATTGTGACAATAGCGGTGCCATCTTCCAAGCTAAGGAGCATAACTCTAGCAGCAAGGCTAGGCATGTACAACGGAAAGCTCATCTAATCAGAGATTACGTGGAGCAAAAGGAGATTTTTATTGAAAAGATCGCTACGGATGACAACATAGCTGATCCTCTCACAAAAGCATTACCACGTGATAAGCATGAAGGGCACATTCATTCCATGGGAATTGGATGTGTTCCTAAGTTGTAGTACTCTTTTATGAATTCATGTAATAATTCATTTTCTCGTGTACTCTATTCAACCTTATTGTTATGATATAAAATGTTTTGTTTCTCATGTGGAATTGTACGCCAATTTTGAACACCACAAAGTGAACTGATTAACATTACATCGTTTTGGTCCTTGATTACCCACTTGAGCTGATAACTCAGGTAATCATTTTGTGACGTTGGTTGATGGTGGGTTCAACGAGCCATAAGTCACGTGGATGACTGACCAATCACAAAGGCGAGTTATACGGATATCTCGTAGGACACCCCGTGACAGCGTTATGGAGTCCTAAATGTTTTATAACATTTGGTGCCAGGTCGTGGATAGGACCTCCATAGTGTTCCTTAGAGTCGAGTCTTTTGACTTTCAACTGTTTCTTGAGATTAAGACAGATTTTGGGTAACTTTGGTTTCTTTCCCATGGTCACCGTAACAGGGGCCAAGAGGATTTTTTCTGGGTTATTTCATGCTGGGCGATATCGGCAGGATTCGAGTTGAGGGAAATATCCAAACCCTTATCAGGATTTTATCATTTCTCAGGGCCACTCGAGGAGTAGTAACTGAAATGCATGGCCATGCTCGAATACAGATTCGTTTTATCAGTTAAGTTACTCTCTAGTCGGGGAAACCACTCTTGATACAGATCGCTTGTGAGATACGACCTTTGCGAATGCGGATTTGCAAATTGTCTTACATTGAGTGGGAGAAATTTTAAAAGGATATGAGATTCGGTTATCGCACCTACACTTGTACGGACAAGTGGGAGTTTGTTGGAGATTGTGTCCTCCACATGTAGTGTGATAACGTCATTGCACATACCCTTGTACGGACAAGTGGGAGATTGTTGGGGCTGGTGTCCTTGACAATTAAGTACAATGACTTATTAAATCTCTTTAAGGATCACAAGGGCATACTTTTGTATTATTACCAGTTGATCCACGTTTATCAATAACGGTTGGCTTGCTAGATAAGTTTGACGTTATTGTCATACGGATGGCGGTGATCAACTGGTCCCTATACGTCACACCTATAGGACACGTTTGAGAGATGTGAAGGTATGAAAATACAGTCACATTTTGCCGGATATGACTAAACGGTTAGTCAGAGGTATTGACTATTAAATTAGTCAATAAGATGTTGAGATTATTATTTAATACGGATTAAATAATTTTAGCTAATACGGATTACATGATTAATTCGTAAATTAAATATAAACAGTTATATATATTTAATTAAATATTGTACTCGCGAATTAATATAAACAGTTATATTAATTTAGGTAATTATACAATATCGTATTTTATCAGACCGTTATTAATATATCGACTGTATTAATATCTGATAACATGTTACGATTTATAAATAAAACCCGCGAACAACTTAAAGCTAAATGGGTCGAATCACGCATGGGGATAAGGTAAGAGTGGAAAGCCCACTCCTACCCAAACCCTATTTTCGGCCGGCCAGTGTTACAAAAGGAGGAGACTTCTCCTTTTGTCAACTACTCTTGTTTCACTGCTTAAACAATTCTCAAGAAAAATTAGGGTTTTGAGAGCACTCTTCTCCCAAAACCTCAGATCTCACATCTAAAACCTCAAGGGCTCTCCCTATATTGCAAGGCAATTGGAGAGGATTTCTAGCACACGCGGCCTCGTCTCATTCAAAGTCTTGGGTGCAAGTTATAGGAGGGAATTTGCATTAATTCCTGTTCTTAGGCCTTTTGCGCGAGGACTAAAGGTTGTACTTCTTTTCTCATGTTTTTAATCTTATGACGATATTCACAATTGCATATTTCATTATAATCCTGCAAATTTAGGGTGAATACGCGTTTTATTCCCCACATACATGTGATGGATCACTTACATACTTCCTCAACTGCGAGACATGGAACACGTTGTGGACCTTGGATAGAGCTGGAGGTAAAGCTAGTCGGTATGCCACTTCTCCAACTCTGTCCAAGATCTCAAACGGTCCAATAAATTTCTGACTCAACTTGCCGCGCTTGCCGAATCTCATCACGCCCTTCATTGGAGATACTTTAAGTAGAACTTTCTCGCCAACCTCGAATGAAATATCGCTTCTCTTTAAATCTGCATAGCTCTTCTGTCGATCCTGAGCGGCTCTCATTTTCTGTCGAATAATCTGAACCTGCTCCACCATCTCCTGGATCATATCTGGCCCCAATGTCACAACATCAGCTCGATCATCCCAACACACAGGGCTCCGACACTTCCTTCCGTATAGGGCTTCGAAAGGGGCCATGCCAATGCTAGCATGGTAGCTGTTATTATAAGAAAACTCGATCAACCCCAGTCGATCCTCCCAAGATCCTCCGAACTCAAGTACACAAGCCCTCAACATGTCCTCAAGGGTCTGAATCGTTCTCTCCGTCTCTCCGTCTGACCGTCAGTAGCTGGGTGGAAGGCAGTACTCATCTTCAATTGGGTACCCAACGCTGCCTGTAACTCCTGCCAAAATCTGGATATAAACCTCGAGTCTCGATCTGAAACAATATCCTTGGGTACGCCATGCAGTTTGACCACATTCTGAACATATGACTTAGCCAACCCGGCCTTACTCCAGGTATCTTTCATTGGAATAAAGTGAGCTGACTTAGTCAAACGATCCACAATCACCCAAATCATGTTGTTGCCCCTCTGAGTTCGAGGCAACCCCACAATAAAGTCAATCGAAATGTTCTCCCACTTCCACTCTGGTACATCCAACGGTTGAACTTTCCCTTGAGGTCTCTTATGCTCCCCTTTCACTCTCTGACAAGTCAAACACCTGGACACGAACTCCGCGACTTCCTTCTTCATGTTAGGCCACCATAACGTCTTCTTAAGATCTTTATACAACTTATCACCCCCTGGGTGAACGGAATATGGAGTAGCATGAGCTTCGGTCAGGATTTTCTTCTTTAGCTCCTCTACATCCGGAACACACCATCGCCCATTGAACCTCAAACTACCATCATTATGAACACTGAACTTGGATGCAGTCTCTCCACCTTCACTCTCCACCATCCTACGCCACTTCTGGATTCTCGTATCATTACCTTGCAACTCCCGAATCTCACCATACAACTCAGGCTCCACTGTCAAGTCACCAAGAGTGTCCCCTTTCCGGATCATGAATATTCCCATCTCCCTTAGTTCACCATACAACCTCCCTCTCGACCTGGCACAATCCAAAGCATGCACTGACTTCCTACTTAGAGCGTCAGCTACCACGTTCGCCTTGCCTTCGTGGTAGACAATCTGCATATCATAATCTCCAATTAATTCTATCCACCTCCTCTGCCTCATGTTCAACTCTTTCTGGGTGTAGATATATTTCAGGCTCTTATGATCAGAAAACACCTTAAAAGTGGCTCCATAAAGGTAATGACGCCACAATTTCAGTGCAAAGACCACAGCGCCCAATTCCAAATCATGCGTCGGATAATTTTCTTCATAGGTCTTCAACTGGCGAGACGCATATGCTATTACTCTCCCATTCTGCATTAACACACAACCCAATCCATGCTTCGAAGCGTCGGTATATACCTCGAAATTATCACTCCCAACTGGCAAGGCCAGGATAGGAGCTGTTGTCAGGCGTTCCTTAAGTGTCAGGAATGCCTTCTCACAACCCTCATCCCAGACAAAACGGTTCTCCTTCCTCATTAACGATGTCAACGGCTTTGCTATCTTCGAAAAGTCTTTGACGAATCTCCGGTAATATCCAGCCAAACCAAGGAAGCTTCGAATCTCACTCACATTCTTCGGACTTTGCCATTTAGTCACAGCCTCAATCTTGCTAGGGTCGACAGACACTCCCTCCTTTGAAATCACATGCCCCAAAAACGCCACTCTCTCCAACCAGAACTCACACTTACTCAACTTAGCATTGAGTTTATGTTCCTCCAAGGTCTGAAGTACTTTCCTTAAATGATCCTCGTGCTCTTCTGCATTCTTGGAATATACAAGGATATCATCGATAAATACCACCACAAACTTGTCCAGATACGGGCTGAAAACTCGATTCATCAAGTCCATGAACACAGCTGGAGCATTAGTCAACCCAAAGGGCATAACCACGAATTCGTAGTGGCCATACCTCGTTCGGAAAGCAGTCTTGGGAATATCCTCATCCTTTATCCTCAACTGATGATACCCGGATCTCAAATCTATCTTGGAGAAAATCCCAACTCCACTTAACTGATCGAACAAGTCGTCAATTCTCGGCAAAGGGTAACGGTTCTTGATGGTCACATTGTTCAGTTCTCGGTAGTCAACACAGCCTCAAACTCCCATCCTTCTTCTTCACAAATAAAACTGGTGCTCCCCAGGGCGACACACTGGGTCGGATGAACCCTTTCTCAGCTAGTTCATCCAACTGCTTCTTCAACTCCTCCATTTCTTTCGGTCCCATACGGTACGGTGATTTAGATATTGGTCCCGCTCCTGGTTTTAGGTCAATGGAGAATTCCACTTCCCTCCTTGGCGGTAACCCTGGTACATCGTCTCGGAATACTCCCTCAAATTCCCGTACCACAGGTATCTCACTAGTCTTGGGAGTCTCAGCCTCACAATCCCACATTTGACATAGGATCAGACTCTCTCCCTTCGTTAAGCCAGACTTAAGAGTATTAACGGAAATGAATTTGATTTTTGGTTTGACTCGATATCCCTGGTAAGACACCCTCACTCCCTTAGGTCCCTTCAAGGAAATCTTCTTTTGATGACAGTCGATGAAAGCTCGATACTTCCCTAGCCAGTCCATCCCCAGAATCACCTCAAAGCCCCCCAGTGGAAACTCTATAAGGTCACAATAGAAAATTGCTTCCCCGATTTTGATGGGTACACTACCATATACTCTATTACAGACTATCGACTCGCCTGAGGGTATGGTCACTGGATCCGCGATCCAATCAAATCTTTCAAGTCCCAAAGCCTTAACATGATCTCTAGACACAAACGAATGGGTGGCACCAGAATCGAAAAGTACGAAAGTAGGCTTAGAGTTTACAAGAAAAGTACCGGTTACCACGTGCGCATCCTCCTGAGCTGCCTGCTTTCCCATGGCAAAGAGCTTGCCACTGGACTTGACTCCACTCTGGCTGGCAGAAGATGTCCCAGTCTGCTGATTTCCTCCCGTTCCTATCTTTTGGTTCCTTCCACTTCCATTGAACTGATTCTGGTACGGGCGGCTCTGGTAATTGTTATAGTTCCTCTGATAATTGCTGCTCCCTCCAGATTTCGCACCCCCACCATAGTTTGTCGTGGGTGTGCGATAGCCACTGCTACCATAGGACTGAGTACGGAATCCCTGGTATCCGGGTGTAGGCGTACGATAGCCCCCAGACTGGTTTCCTCCCGACGAACGACACACCGCCTGCTTATGTCCCCTCTTTCCACAGCCAAAACACACCATCCCTACCGAACCACTGCCAGAAACCCCACTCATGTGATTGCCCCCACTCTGATTTCTCGCTCCTCCAGAAGTGTTGTTACTGAAGTAACCACTATACTTGTTGGTGCTTGGTTTCTTTGACCCAGAACTTTCAGTCCCAGCCTCAGCCTTCCTCTTCTCTGATTTCGATTTCTTTTCTTCCTTGATCATATCTGAGAGCCTCTCCGCCGCCCCAACCCTTAGGTAGATGTCTCGGACTGTGGTAGGCGGAGCCGCAATCAGTCTCTTCTTGATAGCAATTGATAACCCTCTCTCGAACTTCATTGACAGCATGGCATCGTCAAACCCCATGTCTCCCACATAGCTCACCAACTGGATAAATTTCCGATAGTAAGCCTCTACTGTCATGTCCTCTGCCATCTTGAATGTATCAAACTCCTCTCTCAACTTGCTTTTCTGAAACTCTGGCAGAAACACCTCATATAAGATCCTCTTGAATGCAATCCAAGCAACATACTCGGTCCCGTCCTCTCTAGCTGCCTCTCGAATCTCTCCTTTGTTCCCGGTCCACCAATCTCCGGCCATACCCCTCAGATAGTGGGCTGCTTGGTCAACCCTCAATTCTTCAGGGCAATCCACCAACTCGAATAGATTACTGAATTCCCGACACCACGCTCCCAGCAGATGAGGTTCCCCCTCCCCAGTGAATTGGGTAGGGTGATGCCTCGCGATGATTGTGCTCATTTTTGCGGAGTCCATGCGTTTGGCCTTTAAGGCCTCATTCTCAGCTCGTAATTGGTCTAACTCCTCTTGTGTGATGTTAGCGAGGTTGTCTCTTCGCGGAGGCATACTATAATACAACAGAAAAGAAATGAGTCCCGACTCATGTGGGTATCCATTAGGATTAGGGCTAATATCCCTAAACGATAAAGTCTAACATCAACTATCAGATTGAGTACTACAAAACTAGAACATGGCTCGGGATCACATAACCGCATATCACTAGACATGATGAGAGAGGAAATGAAAGCATTTACAGACATGTTTCCAGATACTTCACATAATCACATAAATTCACACCTCTTTATTAAAATCCCTTTCATGCTCATGCCTCTCCCGGCTATACCAATTAGTTTCATATACTCAAGTTTGCATAGATACTTTTATCACAATATACCATTACTTCCATCTTTTCCTAATCTACCCTTTTTCTCTCGTATTTTCACTCTGGGTTCCCGGATAAAACTGATAGGGCCAATGGTTCGGAGTGAGGGGGCCCCAGACTCATACTTTACCTCTAGTGTGTACCTAACAGTCCTATCCCGGGGTTCATTTGATTTAGACTCTCCTACATTCATTAGGTTCATTAGGTTAGGCCTGAGGATCGTTTGCTCTGATACCACATTGTAACACCCCCATTTATTTAAGGGCCTGAACTAGGACTCCTCAGATAAATAAGGGTGTTACCATCTCGGTTTCCCGAGGCAGTAGATACAAAGGAAGATAAACAGTACTTTAAATTAACTTTAAACTCAAAACATGTTCTTACATATCCAAAGGTCTTAACAACATAAATAAAGTACAACTCGTATTAAACTGACTAAGGTGATCTAGACATCTAATCAGGTCCGGATCCAAGCTCTTCCTCCCATAGCTCCCCCTTAGTCTTAGCCACCTGTCAATCTGCTCCCCAATAATTGGTTCATCACAGGTGATCACGAATACACAGGATCAACCACGAGGTTGAGTAGGGAAAACAATAATTATAACAATATAGTAAACTCCGCACCGATCCAACGCCAAATAAACTCCGCACCGATCCAACGCCATATATATACTCCGCACCGATCCAACACCATATATACTCCGCACCGATCCAACACCATATATACTCCGCACCGATCCAACACCATATATACTCCGCACCGATCCAACACCGTATCACAAGACCCAATATATATATATATATATTCACATCGTAACTATGTCTCAAAAGATATAAATAGCACAATATAACGTTCACATGAGATTATAACTTAAACATGCTTATTAACAAATAAGAACAAACTACACATTATGGTAAACCAGTATCTTTCCCTACCTGATATAGCAGGAACGTAGACACAACCCGAGATATGCTTAGAAACGTTCCACTCGAAAGTCGCTCCCTAAACAGATATACGTAACGAATTAATAACTTACACGAACCCCTTAACGAATCATAGTTACTATAAATGGCAACTACCATAGTGGAAAGTTTCCATAAATAGAAACTTTCCGATGTATCAACTTCAAAAAATAGTAGCTTCTAAATATAACAACTTCCAAAAATATTACTTTGGTTTTGAAAAACAAATGATTCTAAATATAGATTAATACCCACATTAAACCTTCCCTTAATAAATATAAAATCTTTACCCTTAAAACAAAATATAAATACCATAAATAACAAACATATTACTAGTAAAAATAATAATAATAATAATGATAATAATAATAATAATAATAATAATAATAATAATAATTGTATTAAAACTAAAAATAACAAACCTAAGCCACCCAACTAACCCAACTCGACAACCAGCCGAACCACCGCCATTCACCCCTACGACCACCAGACCAGCACCCAGAACCACCAACACCCCCGGCGACCATTGGCAACCTGATCGCCGGCCGCCGGTGAGGTGATTCCACCCCACCAAAACCGCCTGAACCTTACCTACCCATGACCAGGCCGCTTCTTTTCACCCCTATCTACGGCCGACCAGAACCAACCAACCCCCACGACCGCTGCCGACACAACCCCTGTCACCTGGACAACCAGACCGTGGTGGTACCACCGCATCGACCTCCCCCAAGACAGCGGTGGTGCCACCCCAAACACCCCTTCCCGACACCTAATAAAAGAAACAACAACAACACAGGAGTTAAAACCCCCTGTTTCGACACCGACCTACCACCTGCAGCCACCAACCTTGCCACCCTGACACGCCCCCAGACACCACCCTCTTATCTACACCCATACTCAGACCATACACCAACCAGACAAACACGAAAACCCACCCAAAACTACTGACTCGAAGACTCTGCTCTGAACGAAGGAAAAGAATAGCCGACACAGCAGCCAAAACCACCATGTCTGGTGGTTCTCGGTGGTCAAGGGTAACTCCCTATGTGTCAAGACGCAACTACAAGGTTCATAGGTCACGGCTAAGCAAACAACAGAACCTATACGTACGAATTACTTGACTTAAAAACTTACAGAAACAGCAGGGGGAACCACGGTGAAAAGAAACACGCTGTCTGACTTACTTCCGATCAGATTCGACCACCTTAAAACCGCCTTATTGCCACCGTGAAGACTTCCTATGAATTCCTTGCTATGACGGCTGTAGAGTGTGGGTGTTTGTGTGAGTTATGGAGTACTAGGGTTAGGTTTTCTTTTGCCTTAAAACAGCCACGGCTGATGTGAATTG
Organism: Silene conica; assembly: GCA_029255685.2. Classification (NCBI taxonomy): domain Eukaryota; kingdom Viridiplantae; phylum Streptophyta; class Magnoliopsida; order Caryophyllales; family Caryophyllaceae; genus Silene; species Silene conica. The sequence goes on along the minus strand of CM055314.2, from coordinate 48,559,796 downwards.
TGAAGTAGGGAAAAAAAACGTGAAAGGTGGGCTCAAGGTTATGCACACAATTCTAGGCCCAAGTAAGCATCCTCATGGTCTCGAGTTCGAATCCCTTAGACGACACAACCTCTAATTTGATTAAAGTAACACACTTGCTTTAAAACCTTTTGCATAAAAGAATTATTCGAATAACCCGTCACTATATATATATTTGAATACTAAAAAAACGGGTTATTTCAGTATCCTTTAAAAATAACCTTTATATATAAGGATAACTATTTTCGATATAACCAATGTATATGAATGTTTTAAAAGTTTATAGGTGTGATGCATTCATTCTCATTTTCACTTAAAATGATCACTTTATAATGAACTAATTATACTTCATTTTGATTGAATGTTTTCTCTTTGAGGTGTATTTCTCGTTTTTAATTGATCAACACTTTGATTCTTTATATTGATCGTGTCAATGTTATTTTACAATGAACGTTTCATGGTATTTATCTAGTTATTTTTAGAGATCACTTTGATTCATGTTCGACAAGTTATACAATTTATTTTAGGAATCAATAATTCGATTAAGAACAAAAGTAGTGACTTGGGTTGAAAACCAAGTCACTAATATCCAAACCGAATCGCGAAAAATCGTCGACGTTTTGCGAAAAATCGTCGACGTTTTTTTGACAAATGACCAAAGTACCCTTAGCTTCTTCACTCTCCTCTTTAAAATTCAATAACTAAGAACACTCTCCCTTAGCCTCCCTTAACCGAGAACACACCACACCACCACCACACGTGACCGCCGTGCACCGCCACCGCCGAGCACCTCCACCGTCGCCACCTACACGACCGAAAAAAACAAGGTTAGTTGTTGTTTTTGTTATTTCTTATTGTTATTTGTTAGTTGTTGTTGTTAGTAGTATTGTTGTTGTTGTTAGAATGGTAAGATTAGAATGAATGGAAAGGAGAAACACGATATTGGTAGGTGTCGGAGATGTGGTGTACACGGCTAGTAGGGGTGGGACGTGTGAACTACACGGCTAGGGGTGGTTAGGACGTGGGAATGGGGTGGCTAGGGGTGGTAGGGACGTGTGAACCACACGTCCATGGTTGGTAGGGACGTGTGAACCACACGTCCATGGCTGGTAGGGACGTGTGAACCACACGTCCATGGATGGTCGGGACGTGTGAACCACACGTCCATGGATGGTAGGGACGTGTAGTTCACACGTCTAGGTGGGGAATGGACGTGTGAAAAACACGTCTAGGTGGGGTTGGGACGTGTAGTTCACATGTCCCTCATGGTTCGGGTTTTTTTTTTACGTTCTAACCGTATGTTTTCAATTTTAATTCTTTAAATTTTTTCAGGAATGGCAAACATGCCGTTGAACGATGAAACTTGGGTTTCACAACGGATTGCAGAAGCTGAGACAGATCTCGCAAGCCCTGCAGCGGAAAACCCGATGGTGAAAGAGTCTCTTGAACATCAACGCGACTACTGGATCAAGAGGCGTGACGCAGTCCGTTTAGTTAACGAAGCTGCTAGTTCGTACCCTCGACGTCCTGACACTCGCCGCCTTGCTGAAGCGAGAAACATGATACGTCTTGAACCCCCGGTCTTATCTCAACATGCAATGCATGTGTATTGCAAGATTATGGACGTCATTAGAATGTTTGAAGAGAATCACCCCGACGTTAGCGGTTCTCCTGAGATGCGTGGTTGGTGGGAGTTTGAGAAGATTTTTTTAAAGATAACCGGGGTTATCCCTCCGTATTTTTCGTTTTGGGCCAATGAGGTCTGAAGGATTGGATGTACTAGTTAACAATGAAATCGCTTTGTTTGTTTGAACGTTTTTAATTTGATAACTGTTATCTTTGTCATTTGTTTCACAATGAAATCGCGATTATAATGAACATGAAAATCATTCGAAAAACGGTAACATTTTGAAATTTGAAATCACAACAGTTACATTTAAATATTACAACCTAAAGAATACAAATAAATCTCAACCTAAATAATACAAATATATCACAACCTAACGAATACAAATAAATCTCAACCCGGGGGAGGCTGTCTTCGGCGCCGAGGAGATCTTGGTGTTGTTCCCATCAAAGTATGCCATCGTTCGATGTTCGACGTGTACAAATCGGCATAATGTGCAACTGCATCTTCTCTTACCCACGCCCAACAAAGATCGATCGGTGGCATGGGTGCTTCGCTCAGTGGGCCACTGTAGTGCAATCTCATCCAATGGTCATAGTAGTGTACGATCCACATGACACCGTACGACCTCGACTCGTGACCCGTGGCCCTCAGCGGTAAGAATGTATAACAATTCCAATTCCTGACTCCTTTGTTGACGTACTGGCCGATACAACAGATAGTCCAGTTAAACAACGACGCAAAGACAGTCAAATACTCGGAAGACATCCAATGATGTTCACCGCAACCCCCGCTACCCGTAAACTCGATAGCCCTCAAGGTATGATCCCATCTGCTCAAAAGCGGAGGCGTGCGAGGAGACTCATCAAACAATGTCTTGTACACATCGTTTCCCTGAAGCTCTCTAAGACACCACGCTCTCATGACCAAGTGGTCCTGTTCTCGACCCCGGGCGGCATGCGATAGCACCCTATAACCACAATGACCATCAGCAACAACATCAGCCCAACCATCAAAGTGTGCACATAAGTCTTGGGGGACTGCATATTTTTTTTCCCAAGAACACAAAGGTCCCGTTGTGTAACCGACCTCCAATGGTGCACCAACAGGTCCATCTCCGAAATCAGACACCGTACTAACAGAAGTTGTCGTCGACGGGCTGGAAAAAAACTTGGCACATCTACGGGTAGCATGCTCAAAAGCGGACTTGTTCCGAGTAGTGGAACCCCTCGGTCTCCCCTTAGGGTTTTCTCGAACCTCAGGTGGACGAATATCTTCATCTGCCGGGTGGAGACCATCTCGAAGTTTCTCAATGATTACCCGTCTCTTCGCCGGATCGACCCCTCTAGCCTGCTCTATAAGAGCATCAAACTCATCATCATCGGTCTTCGGCCTATATTCGGGACTGTCGTACACCAAAGTCCTCCAAAACAAGTGGACATCCTGAACGTGGACCCTCCTACGGTTTCTTTGCATCAGAATCATAATGCAGGCACAAGGCAACCCGTGTGTAGTCTGTATCGCACATCCACAATTCTCTTCAAGCCCGTTCCCCAACTCAATCCCTCTCCTAAACTCATCTTCCAGTAACCTAATGGCTTTAATAGACACATGATTTCGCAATAAGGAGAAAAAGGGTCCATCACTTACAAAGTTGGTCAACGACGTCTGTAACTCATGTCGAATCTTGGAGTGTTGAGCTTCAAGCATGCCGTGAATACGAGTCCACATAGTGTCGAGGTTTAAGTTTTGACTCTTCAACCAAGCTTTAAGGAGGGCATGACACGACTCTACCTGGGAAGTGGCCGTGTTACCGAGATGAAAGTATTCGTTCGTATAGAAAACAACGAACTTCTTCTTGTAATGCGCCCATGTTCTCTGCACATAATCAGCCAAATGTACCCAAGTTTCAGAAAAGGCTTCCCATGCTCTCCCAAACTCACTTTGTGTGCTTGCATTGATGACCCGGTACCAACCCGTTTCTTTACTATGCAATATCATGTCTTTGTACATCATCATCTTTCTTGAATTTTTTACTCTGGTCTCAATGGCTTTGTTCACATGCCAATGACACAAAATGTGAGAAGTGTCCGGATAGAGGTCCTCAATAGCCCGGATCAAGCCCAACTCTCGGTCAGTGACAAGAGTAGGCATAGGTGACGCCCCCAGAAGCAGCTCCTCTAATCTCCGCAACATCCACCCATAAGATGTATCATTTTCAGACAGAAGGAGAACGGTGGCAATTAAGAAGGAGGATCCGACCGGTGTAACGCCAACTATCTCAATAAGTGCAATCTTCAAAACATTGGTCGAGTAGGTGGCGTCGATAAGAGCGACATATGGGTAAGCACGGAATAGTTTGACGGATTCCGGATGACACATAAACACATGAGTCAACTCTTTCGTATCGGGGTCTGATTCGTGCCACTCCACATATTGGGCAGCAACTGCTACAGCCAACAGTTGTTGAGCGGGATTCCTACTTTCTCTCATCTCACGCCGAACCTTGTTCGACTCGCTATAAATTTGGGTGCTACTTGGTTGGGGTTTTTCCGGGGTCCTTTTATGAAGAGCGTTCTTGATATCCCTCGGTGAAATATTAGCCCGGACTTTTTGCCTCATAAATTCTTTCTCTTCGGCATCCAAGCGGGCAAAATGTCTATCCCCATCTTTATAGGTCGCTAGTTCATGGTTGTGAAAACCCGCGTTAGTCGAAGTAATTACGTACCAAGCAATCGTGGGATTCCAATCATTCAAATGAGCGTACTCCTGCACCGCTCGAATCCTAAACAAACATCCGCACTTAGCCGACCCTCTCTTCGTAGAATTCCCCGGATTCTCAGGATCGATCTTCTTTTTGGTTCGGCCGTACCTTGAACAACGGAAGTACGACCCAAGCAACTCCGGTTGTTTGCGATTTTTCGCCCCATTTGTTGCCTTCACTAAGGCAAAACCATTATCCATGGCTACTTTTTGAGCCCAGTCAAACGCCTCATCCCGACTATCAAATGATGTTTCCGTCTCAAATAATCGGTTGTAATTAACCTCATTTCAACCAAACTCCTCAAACGAATCCTGTTAATACGCAATTTTGGTAAGGATTATATTAAAAAATATTAAAAACCACTTAATTTATGTTAAAAACTGAGTAAAAATAACGGAAAGAAAAGGACTTCAAAACTGGCCGTCCAAGCATGGTATGGACGTGCATAGTACACGTCCAAACCATGCATGGACGTGTACTATTCACGTCCAAGCATGGTATGGACGTGCACTATTCACGTCCAGACCATGCATGGACGGCCAGGATTAACGTCCATGCATGGTCTGGACGTGAATAGTGCACGTCCATACCATGCTTGGACGTGAATAGTACACGTCCATGCATGGTTTGGACGTGCACTATTCACGTCCATACCATGCTTGGACGGCTAGTTTGGCCGTCCTTTCCACGCGACGATGGCCATTTTTCAAGTCCATTGCAAAAATACGATTGAGTTTACGTAATCTAATTCTATGGCTTCTACGACTAATTCAACCTAATTTCTACTAAAGGGCTTAAACATGTAATTCAACAAAAATTAATTGAAAAAAAAATTAAGATTTTTGGATTTTAATTACTTACCGATGAATCGTTGTCGTCGTTTGACATGGAATCGTTGTCGTTGTTTAATGTTGTTGATCGATGTTGAAACCGTTTTTTTGGATTTTATGTTGTTTTTGTTGTTTTTCTTTCAGAGAAAAGAAGGTAGAGAGATAGAGGGAAAAGGGTAGAGGTTGTCTTTTTTATAGAAAACGCCGACGATTTTTCGCAAAACGCCGACGACCTTTCAACCCCCTATCCAAAATACAACCATTGCTTAGGATTTAAATCCTTGTTTTACAAGAAAAGAAATTGTTCTAGGAAATAAAATGCATAATATGAAAGAAGACAATAATGAAAAATTAGAGCCAAGCTCTTTAAGTCTTCAATCAATTGGATGCTACCATAGCCATCCATGTAAGGAACTTCATGCTTCCTTCTCCTTGCCTTTGTCATTAGGAGGTGGCCCTTTAAAACAATAAAAAAGGGTAAAGATCAACAATTTGTATCACTATACATAAGTGGACAAACTAACATGAATTTAAACGAGAATTATTACTTACGGGGAGAGCTTTCCCATTTTCGAGATCGGTCAAGTACTTGGGGCAATTACGTTTCCCATGCCCTAACCTCGTGCAATAATGGCACTTGTCTTCAGATTTTGAAGATGAGGTGGAAGCGCCTTTCGAAAAGGTCTTCTCTTTAGCCGGTTTGGGCTTGAACGTTTTCTTGCCCTTACCTTCGAAGGCACTCCTTTTGAAATTGCCTTTCCCTTTCTTCTCGATGTTCAAAACATCTTTAGTGGAACTTTCATGAAGTCCTATGTCCCTCTCGGCTTGGACAAGCATCTTATGCAATTCATCCAATGTGGTCTCTTGATTTCGCATGTTGAAATTCACCCGGAATTGAGCATACAATTTCACCTTGTTTAGAGAGTGAAGAACTCGGTCAATGATGAGTGAGTCGGGAACATCAACTCTTTGCAACTTTAGAGTCTCCGCGAACTCAACTAATTTGAGTACATGAGGGCTTATCTATTGTCCCTCCTTCAAGCAAATGTCGAAGAAGGCGGAAGCCGCCTCATATTGAATCACCCTTGGAGTTTGTGAAAACATCGTCGCAAGTTTGGTGTATATCTCATATGATGTGCTTAACTTAATCATACTCCTTTGGAGGTCCGGCTCCATGGAGAAGATAAGCACATTTTTAAGAGCGGAGGACTCTTTCATATAGGCTTCATAAGCCTCACGAGTTTGAACCGCGGAACGGGCGGTCGGAGCGGCTTCGGAGAGGTAACGAGTCTTATCGTCACCTTGAGCGGCCAAAAGTAATTGCGCATCCCATTCTATAAAATTGGAACCATGCTTATCGAGTTTGCAACGATCCATAAAGGATCGAGGCCATGAAACATTAGTGAGAGGTGGAGCGTTGGTTGTCATTGATGATGTTGGGAAATAAACTAGAATAAAAGTGAAGGAATTAAAACAACATTTTTTGAAAACTTGTAATTTTAATTTAAACAAGTTTAGTTATTTACTGAATGATCTCTTACCCAATTAAGTAAACAATTTCGAGACCCAAATCCATACTAATTCGGGCACGGTGTAGCTGATTCATCCCTCATTGATACAATTTGGTGGATTAACTCTTTAATCGGTTCTACCTTAGAACTCTCGGTCGACAATTTCCTATAAATTGTCTTTAGCCCGAACTTATTGCAACTACGGTTACGAATACCTTTGTTAAGATCGACCAAATTTCAAGGTGTAATCACATTATCCCACTTACTCAACGTAACAAGTTTAGTACCCCGGTGTAGCCGAGCCTACTTTCTCATGAAGAAGGGAGTCATAGGTCTATACGTTTTGGTAAGGCTAAGTCTCAATATTTATTTGTAAGAGATCTAGTCAAATTATTATCTATCTCCGTTTAAGTGAACTAAGTCGGTGAATTATCGATAAATTAATTGACTAGGTCGATTAAATCGAATAAAAATGCATGACATGATATGACGATTTGGCTATGCATGCAAACATATAAAGCAAATATAAAAGCATACAAACTTAAAGCATAAGAAACCCTAGTATGGCCTTTCCTAGAAAACAAAATAATAAAAGTAGAAATTCAGAAACCAACTCCTTTGGTCCCTTGAACTTCACAAGGCACGCCTCCCAAGGCAAACACCGTCTTGGTCGGAACTCCTTTCCGAATGGCATCGTCTTCAAGGCTCTCCGGAATTTACAAAAATTACAACTTTTCTATTCTACTTTATACATTATAAAATAGAAAACAATAAATAAAGTGATACGAGATCACATTAATTACATCCGAATCGATAACCCCTTACATTACGGGAAATATCGATTAAAAACTAAGGCCATACTAAGTAAAATTACATAATTCAAGATTACGTAAATAAAATCATGACAATCATAATAAAATATGCAATGCTTATGAATATGAACTAACATGCAAACCTAAGCCAAATCATACTAATGTATATCATTTATATATATAGTTATCGTATACCTTGGTTTTATGGAATTGCGTGTTTCAACGATTAAAAACACTTGGCATTATGTGAATCGGAATTCAATCTTTAAGTTAATCATCCCAACTCATTTAGGTTTCAAAATTTAGTCTTACTCAAACTTTGAACGTGACCTAACTTAATATTATAATATTGTTCAGTATTACTCGGTTTTACGGGAAAAAAATATAAAATTCAAAAAGAGTCATAAAATTTCGAAAAATTCAAAATTCATATTTTGAACACTCTAGAATTTTCTTAAAATTTCAGAACCTTAAAAATATTAGTACTTACACGGTTTTATTATTTATTTCATAAATAAGACGTAAAACGAGTATTTTGAGTCAGAAAATTAAATAATTACCTTCATAAATACATATAAAATACTAATAATATTTTTACACTTTCCAAAACACCTTAAGAACAGAAATGGACAGAAAATTTAAAAAACACACTGCCCAATATCCGAAATTTTCATTAAAATGACTCTTATTATTCAATTTTTAAATATAACATTTAATAAATAAAAATAAATAAAACAGAAACTTTTGGCTCCCAAGAAAAATATGGTGATGAACATATCAAATATGACTTTTATGGGCTAAATTTTTCGGCCATTTTAACAACTTTTGCTATTTTTAACGATTTATGTCATATATCGTACAATTTTAACCATTAAAATTATTTCACAAGCATAAAATCAAATAAAAATCTCGAAATTTTTGTACATGCTGGAAATAATATATATGACATCGTGTAAAATATTTATGGTCAAATTCCAACTTAAACTATTAAAATCGAAATTATGTCACTTATTACCCGATTTTTACATTAAAAATCAATAATCATGCAATATATGATAAAAATTTCAAGAAAATTTAGTATACATTTTAAATATTTCAAGTGACATATTCAAAAAATTCTATAGTCAAATTCGAAATATAACTTTATAAACCCATTTATATTCATTTTATGGCATTTTAACATTTAAAAATCATAAACCATGTATTTTAACTCCATAATTTACGAAAATTCATATTCATATCATAGGAAATACACGTGAAACCATATTGAAAAATCTCGGCCAGAAGTTAATTTTAGCTATTTTTCCCAAAAATAAACATTTTAACCATTAAAATTAATAAAAAACCGAAACAATAATACTTATGAACAATATTTACCCAAAAATTATTCCAAATATCCTAAAATACATTTAGAATCAGTAGGTATTCATGCATTATAAATTTCGGCCATATGAAATACGATGTAAAATATCTATTTTATTTTTGTTATATAATAATTTCGTAAATATATAAACGAAAAGCATGCAAACAACCGATTTGCTCTGATACCAATTGCAAGGTTATAAGGTCTCATAACCTAATATTTTAGTCATACTAAATAAGTTGATAATTAACTTTTTAATTATAAAATATTTTAGATCTTATGCATGCTAAAACTTATGCGGAATATAGGAATCAAATGCTTACAATTTGACGAAATCGGTGCAAGGATGATCCTCCTTAGTATCCAAATAGAACACCTCCTTCAAGATGCACCCAAGACACCCCTTAAGAACCGAGACAAACACAAGCTAGAGTTTAGAAACGTTTTTCCTTAATCTAAGTCCTAATCTCTTATTAGAGCTTATAAAACAAATAATACAAATACTATTGTCTTAGAAAATATTATCTTATAATATATATGAGGTTTTTGGTATTTTCTCTCTAGAAAATCTCGGCTAAAATATAGAATGAAGGTGTGTTTTTTTCTTATAATTACACGCATATTATCCTTAACTGAACAATTAACTTAAGTGGACATGGGGAAGGGGGTGGCCGGCTAGGGTATAGGGAAGGGGAAAAAAGGGTGCTTCTTTACATTACCCATGACCTAGGCATGCAACCCTAACCATTAGGTTTTTGTAAAACCCCTCGCGAAAGCGGAAATATAAAACACACAAATTACTAAAAATGCAGCGGAATTAAAACTTTTTAACATAAACATGCGAGGTGAATTAAAACTGAAACTGAAGGTAAAATATAAATACAACAAGCCTGGGATGGCACATCCCTACAGGGACTCAAAACTGAAATGTAAACTAAAGTCTAGCTAACGTAAACGTGTAAGTCAATCGATGAATAGGATCATCGCTCGCTAGCTCCATACAACCCTCTGCCAACCACCTGTCATGTACCTACATACATGTAAACATGTACGCCACAATTAGTGGGGAGTGACTAGAGTTCTCCTAGCCACCTTTTGTAACGACACGTAACACATAAATACAAACAGAACACTCCAACATATATAAACATGTGAAGTATATCAACATCTCAATAACTAATCTCATACTATCATGCAATCACTAAAGCACGGCTCTCAACCAACTTCATAAACCGTTTGGAAGGAGAGTCGGTTTCCCTACTGGTTACCCAGTCGGGGGGTCTTTCAGTCCAACTATTTATGAAACCGATCAAACAGTCATCCAATGCCTTGGATGAACACACTATAACTCAAGTAATACAATCATCAACTTCATCATGCATATCTGACACTATACCAATCTCGAGGCAAGCAGATATAAACATCACTAAACACTAGCAATGGGTCTAGAGGTGAACTAAACACATATCCCACTACCAAACAATGTCGGGTCCAGAGGTGAACTTAACACATATCCCAACATGCAATTCAAGTAAAGGGTCCAGAGGTGAACTTAACACATATCCCTATACATACCATTCAAGAAAAGGGTCCAGAGGTGAACTTAACACATATCCCATCACGCGACATACAAAACACTTAATGGGTCCAGAGGTGAACTTAACACATATTCCATCACGCGACATACAACTCAACCATTAATATCCAAACATAGAAACTAACCTATAGATCTAACTTCTTAAACCACTAAACAACACTTAATTGATCCCGGGAACTAAGACGAGGGAGAGCCGGTTTCCCTTTCCGTTACCCAACCGGGGGGTCTCTATCCTCACTCTATTCCCGAACCCAATATATCGTCGCCCATCCTCCGGGGACCTCAAACTCACATAAGCAAGAGATGACCAAGTTCAACAATAAATATGACTAACTCAAGACTTTCCTTCCACAAGTCTAGGGGTTATTATACATCTAACTAGGTCCACTAGGTTTCATTAACCACCTAGGATAAGATTAACTTAAGAAGAGAAACAACATTCTAAACTTTGTTTACTAACTACCCATTAACAATAAATGAATACTAACTTTAGCTAATAAACAACATCCTAAGATGTTGCTTGCTAACTACCCATTAACCATGACCTTAAACATCACAACCTATGATACTTAAGCATATTAAACAACTTAGAAAGGAACCTTACGACAAACGATCGAAAAGGATTAACAGGAGGCAATTAGTTAACCACTTTGCTAAACCTTACTTAGCTCGAACATCCATTTAAAACCAAGTAAATATATCCATAAACATCACTTAAACATCACTTAAACAATTGGGAAACAAGTACCCAAAACAATCACGAAAACAATTGAACAATTGAAAGCTACAGCGGTTTTTTGTGCAGCCTGCGCAATGGGGTGCGCAGCTGCGCCTGAATTGCGCAGCCTGCGCAGGGAGATGCGCAACCTGCGCCTGAACACGCACCAGGACTGTTCAGAAAATTTCTGCAATTCACCATTTCAATCCAACTTTCGACAAATGATTTTACACTATTATTTCAAGCCATAAATCTATCCTACCAGCACATATAATCCCATAACAATCCCAAGTATACATCAAACTTGATTATTGAACAATCGAAACACAAATTAAGAGCAATCTTTGTATTCGTCTTAAGAACATGAAATTTGAAAAATGAGCAATTAATCATATGAACACCAAACTAAACATGTGAATGACATTTAAGATCAAAACCTAGAATGTTTCTAAATCTTAAACAACAATAACACCATCAAAATCAGGAACTCTCATCATAAACTCCAAGAAATGCTATTTTAACAATAAAGGCCGAGTTTCTCATTATCGTCACCTCAAAAGCGATTAAGCTCCAAGATCCTCTTCAATAATGAAACTATGAACACCTAGATCCTCTAAGTCTTCTCCTACAACCAAGAAAACGGGTTTTTAGATGCTAAAACCGAAATTACACAAAACAGCCCCTTTTTTGAATTGCAGGAAATGAAAAACGGAAGTGACGGATGGCTTGCAAATTTCATGAGGATTCCGAAAATGTATTTATTACCTTGATTCGGTGAACGGACGATGAAGAAAAATGGATTTTAAGCTTGAGGTTTTTAAGAGGAAATGAAGATGAAGATGATTGTGTTCTTATTTTTGAGGATGAACAATTATGTCGACAAACAAGGCTTTAGAAGGGTTTTTATGTGTCCTTTCCCGTTTCAAGGAAAACGGGTTTGGTAACATGAACGGGTTTTAGGATATGAATTCAAGTTGCCAAGTTGAGTTCGTCTTAAGGACTTAAGCTTCTTAAGACGGATCTTAACGATTTATTAAAATACTTCCCAATAAATTATTAAAATATTATTTTATTACTTAAAATAATTAAAAACCCTTAAAATATATTTTACGAAAATGCGGGATGTTACAATCACCACATCTTTCAAAAAGTTTCGTCCTCGAAACTTGAAGACAGAAATAAGTACGAAAACAACTCTAACCTTCAAAATGAACCATACGGGTCATGGTAACCCAAATCTTTATCTTTCAAAAAGGTTTCAAGAAGCAAAAGATTTCAAGGCACAAGTCTTGTCAATGGACATTGAGATTCTCGTTACGTATTCAAGAGTCCGACATTCCAAATCTGAGACAAGTCCCAAAATTTAACCATGAAAAATTCAAAATCCTGATTGATCTGGTGTTGATAAGCACAGTACGGGTTATCAGACGTCTCCAATAACGAGTTCAGATGACTAATCAACGCTGAGATCAATCCCAATTGAATGTTAACCAGTTCTTTCAAAACCAAATTTTCCAAAACAGCCTTTATTTAAGATTCCTCAAAAGTGTAAAATTGCAACAATCGACTAAAAGTCACTTTCAACGGACGGGGAAGTAGTTTCAATTCTCAAACAATTAAGACTTTTCCAAAAACGGCGAACTTAAAGTCAACAATTGGGGAACAAGTTTCAAAAACAGTCGCTTGGGAGCGTAGAAACGATCACAAGGATTACTTTCTACACAAAGGATCAGAAATTACAAGTTTCACAGCTGACATGACGTACAAGGAAGGACTGAAGGAACGAATCAACCAGGTTAAGGGTCGAGGAAGACGGTAACTTTTGCTAAACCTGGGTACACCAACCGCTCAATCCATAATCCAGACATCGTTACAACGGTCCCTAGTATACCTCAAGAAGGCAATTCTAGCGATCTCAAGACTCACAATGGTTTCACGATCCCTCTTATCATTATCTTCTCCACAGAACAAGGTATTCCTCAACAAGAAGGCTTTCAAAACTCTGAACCGGGATTCTATTACCATAACAACGAACCTCAAAACCCAATATATGGTATTCATTATCCCATAACCTCAAATCCTTAACAGTTCAATCCCAATAACTTATTCCACAAGGTGCTTCGAAATCCTAAATTCCCAATCACAGTGAACATTCAAATCGAGACTTTACTAAGGTAACAACTTCTAAATCCTCTGATTTTCAACCACTTACCAACGATATACATCCCAAAGGAAGTTCCAGAGAAGTAACAACTTTCACTCTTATAGTTTCCATCAGACTTAGGCATCCACATTCCGAGATTCCTCAATTGGTATTTATGAACACTTATAAGTTTCAAATTTCTACTCTATAACTACCTCAAACATCAACGGTTACCTGTAAGTACATCAATAGGCAAATGCCGAGGTTCACCAAGCAACTTAAGGTTAGATACTCCGTTAACTCCACAAGTCAAATTGTAAATGTCTCAACATTCTCACACCGTCACTAGTAACTCCCGTTGCTCAAGTATGTGGTCCTTTCTGCATTACAAAAATTCCTCAAGATTAAGTAGCACTAACTTACCTAATTCATCAATTTAACCACATCATCATCATCTTAAGCATGTACCTCCAAAATAACCTAAGACTCCAAGTATCGTATTTAAATCCTCAAACGGTACTTCCAAATCTACAATCACCACTTACATCTAGCCACTTACCATGAAACTTTCAAGATGGCACACTATCCAATATCACCCGAATATTATTATCATAACCTCTCTCAACCAAATTCTGACAACGCAAAACCAAGCACTCATCCAGGCATGTATCTCTACCCCGAGAACAGGTCGATCTCGCCACTAATCTAAATGAAAAGGAACAAGGCTCACGGAAGAAGAGATGAGATACGAACCTCAGAGACAAACACGATACAGATTCCGAGAGAGTCATAAGAAAACGACTCGAGGAACAACGAGATGACAAGGTAAGAAACTTTAGGCTATGGACTCCAATAAAATTGAAGCCATGATCAGAATGAGAAGCAAAGGGGAGGAAAGGAGAGAAGCGATATAAAAGAAACGATTACGGACATCTCCCAAGGTGCGGGTCTTCTCACTATTCTCACGGGGTTCTCACTTCTTACTTTCCACATCAAGTCATTCAATTATCGGTTCTCACGAACAATTCCTCCAATGATTCATATACCCTTATCTTTCAACTCTAAACGGTATCATCATTATAACTACCTATTCCCAAAAGTTTGAGAGGTCTCATCTCTGTTAGTCCCTCAAATGACAATTCAATAATAATTTTAGGTCATCACCCTTATATGCTATATCCACTTTACTTACCTCACTGTCCACAAGTTAACAATTTTTAAACCATCAAGTTTTTCCCGAACTTACATCTCTCAATGAATTACTTTATTCCATTCACAAACTAGCGGTGCATCCTCAAGTTTCTCTTAAGTTTTTCATTAAACAAACGTTAAGATTCGATAGGCAGCCTATGGTAAAGTAGTGATTCACTTCTTCTAAGCTTAAGTCAATAACTCTTCAAGTATTCAACCATTGTAGCCAATGACTCGCATTCCTCAACAACGGACCTTTCTCAACTCGATCACTCACCTGAGTCAATTGATACTAACTCACTTTACTCATCTATTCTTTTTCATTATCATCTTAAGCCTATTCTTCTAGGTCGCTCTATATCCTCAATTATCTTATCTAACTCCTTAGCAGTACTCTACAATCCACAAACTTGCACGATCTAAGCATGGTTCTCAAGGTAGGTTCCACCGAATACTAAGTATACAACTCAACCTTCAAGCAAATATCCTATCACTCACTTTCACTCTCCCAATTGGATAGACAACTAGACCCTTGGATCACCAAAACATGTCTCTCGATACCTCTTAAGTTATTCTTCAAATAACAATATTTCTCATAACACAACATACGGTTATCCTAAGACTAGTTCCTCCAAATCCAATAAAAGGGAAGGTTACCTAGAGGGCACCTTAAGAAAGCAAGCAACAAGGTTAAGCTGAAAAGATATGAAGATCTGTTCAAGCAAGATAGACAAATATTCTAAAAGAAGGACGTGCATCCAGAGTTCTCAAAGAAAGTGATGCACAAGGAAAGAGGAGTATCTTCAAGGCTCAGAAGTATTTTCCAACAGTAGCACAAATCTTCTATCTTTGGTAGAAACTCCGGTCTCCATCGCCAAATGGATAATCCCACGGTTCGTCGATTAAAAGATATAAAAGTGAAATCAATGACAATCAACAAACATGTTAGAGCCTAATAGAAGCAATCACAAAACAGACTACAATATAAGTCCTTAAATCTACCCCATCTCTCATTCATTATTTGTTTATTTGGTCAAGTTAAGGTTGGGGGTCACATGAGTGCGTCAGGAGCAATAATGCTCTGATACCAACTGTAAAGCCCCTCGCGAAAGCGGAAATATAAAACACAAAAATTACTAAAAATGCAGCGGAATTAAAACTTTTTAACATAAACATGCGAGGTGAATTAAAACTGAAACTGAAGGTAAAATATAAATACAACAAGCCTGGGATGGCACATCCCTACATGCACTCAAAACTGAAATGTAAACTAAAGTCTAGCTAACGTAAACGTGTAAGTCAATCGATGAATAAGATCATCGCTCGCTAGCTCCATGCAACCCTCTGCCAACCACCTGTCATGTACCTACATACATGTAAACATGTACGCCACAATCAGTGGGGAGTGACTAGAGTTCTCCTAGCCACCTTTTGTAACGACACGTAACACATAAATACAAACAGAACACTCCAACATATATAAACATGTGAAGTATATCAACATCTCAATAACTGATCTCATACTATCATGCAATCACTAAAGCACGGCTCTCAACCAACTTCATAAACCGTTGGGAAGGAGAGCCGGTTTCCCTACTGGTTACCCAGTCGGGGGGTCTTTCAGTCCAACTATTTATGAAACCGATCAAAGAGTCATCCAATGCCTTGGATGAACACACTATAATTCAAGTAATACAATCATCAACTTCATCATGCATATCTGACACTGTACCAATCTCGAGGCAAGCAGATAAAAACATCACTAAACACTAGCAATGGGTCTAGAGGTGAACTAAAAACATATCCCACTACCAAACAATGTCGGGTCCAGAGGTTAACTTAACACATATCCCAACATGCAATCCAAGTAAAGGGTCCAGAGGTGAACTTAACACATATCCCTATACATACCATTCAAGAAAAGGGTCCAGAGGTGAACTTAACACATATCCCTAATCATCCATAAGCAAAGGGTCCAGAGGTGAACTTAACACATATCCCAATGCTACATACAAGTATTGGGTCCAGAGGTGAACTTAACACATATCCCAATACACAGCTATCGCACACCGGGTCCAGAGGTGAACTTAACACATATCCCATGTACGACAACCGATCATGTGTCAGGTCCAGAGGTGAACTTAACACATATCCTGACACGCCACAAGCAAAACACGTAATGGGTCCAAAGGTGAACTTAACACATATCCCATCACGCAACATACAAAACACGTAATGGGTCCAGAGGTGAACTTAACACATATCCCATCATGCGACATACAAAACACGTAATGGGTCCAGAGGTGAACTTAACACATATCCCATCACGCGACATACAACTCAACCATTAACATCCAAAGATAGAAACTAACCTATAGCTCTAACTTCTTAAACCACTAAACAACACTTAATTGATCCCGGGAACTAAGACGAGGGAGAGCCGATTTCCCTTTCGGTTACCCAACCGGGGGGTCTCTATCCTCACTCTATTCCCGAACCCAATATAGCGTCGCCCATCCTCCGGGGACCTCAAACTCACATAAGCAAGAGATGACCAAGTTCAATAATAAATATGACTAACTCAAGACTTTCGTTCCACAAGTCTAGGGGTTATTATACATCTAACTAGGTCCACTAGGTTTCATTAACCACCTAGGATAAGATTAACTTAAGAAGAGAAACAACAATCTAAAATTTGTTTACTAACT
Source organism: Silene conica (assembly GCA_029255685.2). NCBI lineage: Eukaryota > Viridiplantae > Streptophyta > Magnoliopsida > Caryophyllales > Caryophyllaceae > Silene > Silene conica. Next base: position 48,542,514 of record CM055314.2, on the reverse strand, counting down.
ACCCATTAACAATAAATGAATACTAACTTTAGCTAATAAACAACATCCTAAGACGTTGCTTGCTAACTACCCATTAACCATGACCTTAAACATCACAACCTATGATACTTAAGCATATTAAACAACTTAGAAAGGAACCTTACGACAAACGATCGAAAAGGATTAACAGGAGGCAATTAGCTAACCACTTTGCTAAACCTTACTTAGCTCAAACATCCATTTAAAACCAAGTAAATATATCCATAAACATCACTTAAACATCACTTAAACAATTGGGAAACAAGTACCCAAAACAATCACGAAAACAATTGAACAATTGAAAGCTACAGCGGTTTTTTTGCGCAGTCTGCGCAATGGGGTGCGCAGCTGCGCCTGAATTGCGCAGCCTGCGCCTAAACACGCACCAGGGCTGTTCAGAAAATTCCTGCAATTCACCATTTCAATCCAACTATCGACAAATGATTTTACACTATTATTTCAAGCCATAAATCTATCCTACCAGCACATATAATCCCATAACAATCCCAAGTATACATCAAACTTGATTATTGAACAATCGAAACACAAATTAAGAGCAATCTTTGTATTCGTCTTACGAACATGAAATCTGAAAAATGAGCAATTAATCATATGAACACCAAACTAAACATGTGAATGGCATTTAAGATCAAAACCTAGCAAGTTTCTAAATCTTAAACAACAATAACACCATCAAAATCAGGAACTCTCATCATAAACACCAAGAAATGCTATTTGAACAATAAAGGCCGAGTTTCTCATTATCGTCACCTCAAAAGCGATTAAGCTCCAAGATCCTCTTCAATAATGAAACTACGAACACCAAGATCCTCTAAGTCTTCTCCTACAACAAAGAAAACGGGTTTTTAGATGCTAAAACGGAAATTACACAAAACAGCCCCTTTTTCGAATTGGAGGAAATGAAAAATGAAAGTGACGGATGGCTTGCAAATTTCATAAGGATTCCGAAAATGTATTTATTACCTTGATTCGGTGAACGGACGATGAAGAAAAATGTATTTTAAGCTTGAGGTTTTTAAGAGGAAATGAAGATGAAGATGATGGTGTTCTTATTTTTGAGGATGAACAATTATGTCGACAAACAAGGCTTTAGAAGGGTTTTTATCTGTCCTTTCCCGTTTCAAGGAAAACGGGTTTGGTAACATGAACGGGTTTTAGGATATGAATTCAAGTTGCCAAGTTGAGTTCGTCTTAAGGACTTAAGGTTATTAATACGGATCTTAACGATTTATTAAAATACTTCCCAATAAATTATTAAAATATTATTTTATTACTTAAAATAATTAAAAACCCTTAAAATATATTTTACGAAAATGCGGGATGTTACAGTTTTAATGCTAGGTTATCATTGTGTCTTAACTACTTAAAACACAATTAAAAGACCCTTAAACCACGTCAACCTACCCGGCACCTTTATAAGTAAAATGGACCTCATTTTAATATTTTGTCACTTGTACAATTGTAAATGTATGTGACATACATTGTGTCATAACAATATAAGTAACAATTGTATTTAATTTAAAATGCATATTTATCAAATAAATATCATTTGTAAATTAAATAAAATATATTTTAATTTGACAAGTAATTCGAAATTACAATAATATAAAATGGTCATTTTCATCAATCGTCAATACGATTTACAACCCAATTCATTCTAATAACGATATTATAAAATATCGTTCAATGTTTAATAATTGACACGTTTCAATTATAAACATAAATCTTACAATAAGATTTAACCTCTGATTTCTCGATATACGAGTTTAAGGAATATGATCAACTCGTATCAATATACATTTGATCAGTTTATCAATTAAGGGAATTGTCCTATAGGTGTGACCTAAAGGGATCAACTGACCACCACCGTCACACGAAAGTAATGTCAAACTCTAGCTAGCCAATCAGTGCCGATTAATGTTGGTCAGTTGACTAATATAATTTCGTATCATCCCTTGCGCATTCTCGTCATGAGATTTAATTATGTGATCGCACTATTGTTGAGGACATATATCCCAACAAGAACATACATTATTTCAGTTTCCGTACTCGATAAAGACGGATATTCATTCTTAATAAAGGATAATAGCTGTATTTTCTCTTTAAATGGAATGGTTTATGGTAAAGCAGTTTTCATGAACGGTATATATGTCTTAGATCAATCAGCTGAAATATTACACGTGAATAATAAGAAATTAAAGGTTGGTGACAAAGATCAAACATATCTATGGCACTGTCGTATGGGACACATAAATGAGAAACGTGTAAAGCAGCTAATACAGAATGGCGTTATATCCCCATTTGATTATGAATCATTTGGCTCATGTGAATCATGTCTCATAGGCAAGATGACTCGTATTTCCTTTAAAGGTGTTGAAATGCGCGCTACTGACCTATTAGGCCTCGTACATACAAATGTATGTGAACGTATGTTAATCACCGCAAGAGATGGCTATAGATATTTCATCACTTTCACGGACGATTTAAGTAGATACAGATATATCTACTTAATGAAGTATAAAAGTGAATCCTTTGAAAAGTTCAAGGAATTCTAGGCGAAGGTTGAAAACCAACTGGATAGAAAGATTAAAGCACTTCGATCAGATCGTGGTGGCGAATATCTTTCGAATGAGTTTGATCAACACCTTAAAGACTGTGGTATTGTACTACAGTTAACTCCACCTGGAACACCACAGTTAAATGGAGTATTCGAACGGAGAAATCGAACACTACTAGATATGGTTCGATCCATGATGAGTCACACAGTCGTGCCGTATTCAATGTGCTGTTTTGCTCTATTGTCAGCTGCTCTTATACTTAATCGAAGTCTGTCTAAAGCTATTGACAAGACTCCATATGAGATATGGAAGGGAACAGTCCCTAACTTGTCCTTTATTCGGGTTTGGGGCTGCGGGGCTTATGTCAATTGGAGACACGAGGATAAGCTCGGCCCACGATTAGCCAAGACATACTTTATTGGTTATCCAAAAGGAATGTTTGGTCATTAATTCTATTCGCCTACCGAACACCGCGTTTTTGTTGCAGCTAGTGCAAAAGTTCGAAGAGAAAGAGTTTCTCGAGAATAAGACAAGTAATCGACCCTTCGATCAGTCGGAGGTTCAAGAACCAATTACTGAGCAACCAATGGAGGAAACTGTTCCTTCATCTTCTGCTGTAGTCAGTATTATTGAGGAACCTAGAAGGTCGGGTAGACACTCCATTACTCTAGACAGATACATTGGTATGATTGAGGAACTTGACGGAGTTGACGTTTTTCTCTTAGAGATTAACGAACCCATGACCTATAAAGGTGCTATGACCTGTTCCGACTCAAAACTATGGCTTAATGCCATGCAATCCGAGATTGACTCCATGTTTGAGAATAACGTATGTGAGTTGGTTGATTTACTTGATAAGGTACGACCTCTTCAGTGCAAATGGCTTTATAAGATAAAGCGTTCTATCGAGGGACAATTAGACACCTATAAGGCACGACTAGTGGCAAAAGGTTTCACTCAAGCGCAAGGGTTGTACTATGATGATATTTTTGCACCCGTAGTCATGCTGCGTTCCATTCGGATTATCTTAGCGATTGCTGCATTTCATGACTATGAAATTTGGCAAATGGATGTGAAAACCGCCTTCTTAAACGGTTATTTGGAGGAGGATTTGTACATGGTATAACCCGAAGGTTTCACCGTTCCTAAAAATCCTAAGAAAGTGTGCAAACTTAAGCATTCAATTTATCGACTTAAGCAAGCATCTAGGAGTTGGAATCATCGTTTCGACCAAGTGATAAAAAGAATGGTTTTATTCGATCGGTCGAAGAACCATGCTTATATTTCAAGTCGAGTGGGAGCAAGATCGTCTTTCTGGTGTTGTATGTCGATGACATACTCTTGATCGGGAATGAAATCCCTCTCTTATCTTCGGTTAAAGTATGGTTAAAGAACCATTTCCAGATGAAAGATCTGGGTGAGGCACAATTTATCTTGGGGATCCGTATCTATAAAGATAGATCACGACGGATGTTATCACTGAGTCAGGAGTCTTATATAGATAAGATTCTTGACAGATTCAGCATGACCAACTCCAAGAAGGGGTTGCTTCCGATGATCTCGATGGTGCATTTGAGTAACACTCAGGATCATAAGACACCGGAAGAGGTCGAGCGCATGAGTCGCATTCCTTATACATCAGCTATAGGATCGATCATGTATGCCATGATATGCACACGTCCAAACGTGGCATATGCTTTGAGTATGCCGAGTCGGTACCAAGGCAATCCAGGTGAATGACACTGTATGGCTGTTAAAAATATTCTTAAGTACTTTTGGAGGACTAAAGATTGGGTATTGACTTATGGAGATGGCATTGAGCTTTGCGCAAACGGTTACGCAAATGCTAGCTTCCAAACAGATCGAGATGACTCGAAATCTCAGTCTGGATTCGTTTTTACTCTTAATGGCGCTGCTGTTAGTTTGAAAAGCTCCAAGCAAAGTGTTATTGCAGATTCTACAACTGAGTCCGAGTACTATGCCGCTTCGGAAACTGCAAAGGAAGCTATATGGATGCGTCAGTTCTTATAAGGACTAATTGTAGTTCCTAGTTCGAATGACCCGATCACCATCTATTGCAATAATATAGGTGCCATATTCCAGGCTAAGGAGCCTAAGTCTAGCAACAAATCTAGACATGTACTGCGGAAAACTCGCATGATACGAGACTACGTGGAGCAAAAGGAGATAGTGATAGACAAGATTGCGATAGATGACAACATCGGAAATCCTCTCACTACGCCATTAAGATATGAAAAGCATGAAGGGCACGTTATTTGTAACACCCCTTATTTTCGTAAGCTTTATTTTAAATTAATTAAAGTATTTTTCGGAATTTAATAATATTCTATTTAAGTTCGTAGACTTATATTTTCAAAATAGCGTATAAATTCCGTCTTGAGATTAAATAGTCCTAAGATGTGAAAAGAGCCCTTGGCATTTCTTTTAATTAAATTCCGAGCAATAACTTAATTCCCGACTCAAGAAAATAACAATAAAAGCTAATGTAAGGGAAGATTCTTATTCATTTCCTCACAAACACTTTACTTGCTTGTTCACCAAGCTCATAAGATCAAAATTCTGATTTCTTCATCTCCTTCATCTCATTTTCCCCAATTCACAAATTGGTTCACTCCGGTTGCAATTCAACTCTGATTAAGGTACCGTTTGCGCCTACGCGATCGTTTTGTTTAATTCCCATCTTATCTACCTCTTTCAATTTGAGAATCATTTAACTCGAATTCTGGGCTGTTTTAGGGTAAATTCGAGTTTAAACTTTAATCCTCTTTTCCTTTTGTTTTGAGGTGTTAATTTAGAAGACTTGGAGAAGGACTCCCTTGTGGTGGAAGAAGCTTGAGGTGAAGACGCTTGTTAAGGTGACGATAAAGAGATAACTCGACTTTGTTGTTTTACTAATGAGACATGGGTTTATGTTCTTATAAATGGTGATTTGAGCATGTTTATATGTTATCTATGTTTGAGAAGTAATTTCAGAATATTTATAAATATGATGGTTGAATTTGTGAAGCACATTGGTGAATTTTGTATACCTGTCGCAATTTCGAGTCCTTGCTCAATTGGTGCTTAAATGCTTGTGAATTCTTGTTGTTGTGTTTAAGTTTGAGAAAGGAGTACCTCTTTGGATTGTTGGGTTGATTATGTGTTGTTAGTATAGTGTATATGCTCAAAATCGTTGCTTAGGAATGCTAGTCGAAGTGTAGAAACAACTATCGAATTGCAGGAAAAACACGAAGACGCACTAGGACCGTGCTAGCGTGCAGGCTGTGCCACTTTTACACAGGCTGCGCAGCTCCTAGGCGCAGGTGCGCTGATACCCGTCGTTGTGGGTGTTAAAGATAAAATTTATAATTCCGGACTAGAACTAACATAAGTTAGTAGAAGTACGGGTCGAACCAAAAGGAGGCAATGTCTTAATTTTGTTTTTGGTTGTTCAGTCACAAAAATAAGGGGGGTTTTGAAAGTGTTTGAGAATTAGACTAGCGACGAAAGTAAAAACAATGACTAAAAAAAACAGATGTAAACAAAAGAAGAAAGAATGCTAGGATGGTCGGTTCACTATAGTTACGATGGCGCATAATTCTAGGTATGTCCGTAATGCAGTCGCGTAAGATGGGTATAACGAGTCTGATAGGGCTGTCGCAACCCTATCAAAAATAAAACCTAACCGGTCTCAACTAAATGTAGAAGAGGTAGTCAGGTATCGATTCCACAGGAAGACAGGGATCTTATAGTCTGACAAAGTTCGTCTGAGTAACCAAAATTATGGGGGTTCAAGTGAAAATGTCGTTAGACTACAAAAAGGTAGGGGAAAAGGAAAGAGGAAAAGGGGAGCACTAGGATGTCTGGTGCGCTGTAAAACCCCCATTTATTTAAGAGCCTTTAACAAGACATTCTCAAATAAATAGAGTTGTTACCATGTCGGAATGTCCGAGGTAGTGAATGACAAAGTAAAACACCCAAAGTACTTTATATAAAGTGATAAAATTTAAAACTTGGTTATTACAGTTATTACTAAACGAAAAAGAAAATACAACTGATGACTTCTCTAAATGTGATATAATTCTAAGTCGGTCCAAAGTATGCATCTCACATTTCTGCCCCAACTCCTAGCTCATCTTTCTCTGACCTGTAGAATCTACTCCCCATTCCGGATCATCGTAGGTGTACACGAATACACTGTCAACCTCGCGGTTGAGTAGGGTAACACAATAATTATAGTGCAACAATTATAATATGCAAATGCAATGATATGCTCGAGCTCAATCTCAATCTCAATCACAAATCTCAATCTCAAACCCGAAACACCAAGCCATACTGAACCTCCCGGCAGACTATAATCGGTCGTCACCGAACACCAGCTCAATAGCTGATAAGACACCAGGCCTGGTCTGCAGAACCACCCTGGGCTTTATATCAGAACAATATCCATAACTTTCTCAGTAACCAATCCATATGCTATGCTCATGAATGCAACGATATAATTATTCAATCATGCTATCAAATAATGAAATGCTCATGACATTACCAATAATCCACAATCAATCCAACCAATATCAATCTCACATCAATCATGCTCAGCATCCATAACACACAATACAACATCCATTCATAACACATCATAGAGGGTACGGTCAGAGTATCCTACCTGGATAGCAATATAATCTCATAGCGAGCCAGCAATTAAACAGAGTTAGGCCACTTCAATACCGTCACCTAACAATATAATATACATAATTACTAACTAATATAGTGACGTAAACTAATATAATATATTAATTAATCAACTAATTAGACGAAACTATTATGAATAATAATAATAATAATAATAATAATAATAAAATTCGTATCTCCATAATTTGTCAAGGTATGAGACAAGTAGGACGTTTTAATGAGCATGACAATATTTAATAGTTTTGCGGAGCGCTGCTTTTATTTTCTCTCGCCTTAGTTTTGCTATTGCTAAGGGAGTGGCCGCCCAGCTAGTTTCGCGGGTGCCCACAAATTTCTTGTAATTTTTCCTTTATAATTAATAAAAGTTCCTGATAATAATAATAATAATAATAACCAATGAACAAATAGCAATTACCAACCATTCAATTACTATCGATAGATAGTTACGTTTAATAATTACGATTAAAGCCGTCAAGCTACTAACAAATGACCAAATATCAAATAGAGTATATATATAGCCCGCTCGTTGTATAACTACAACTATTAAATATTGTCATGCTCATTAAAACGTCCTACTTGTCTCATACCTTGACAAATTATGGAGATACGAATTTTATTATTAAAATTATGAAACGTGAAAACATAAACCATGAACCTAATTAAACAAATTCGATTACTTACGACTCAAGTACCCATAAGAAAAGACAACTTACTTAGTAATAATACTAATAAAAATAAAAATAATAATAATAATAATAACTATTACATATAATAATAATAAGAAGTAATAATAATGATGACATCGACAAAGCAATGTAATAGTTGGCAGAACAAATTCACCAAACACAGAGGACGAATAAGAAAACAACAACTATAATAATAATAATAATAATACTAATAATACTACTAATAATAATATTACTAATAATAATAACAATTGCTAGTAATAATAACGTGCATCCATAAACCACAACGCCATTAACTTCCCTCGTAGACACACGGACAACAGGTCTGTGTTACAGCCCCTTTCCCGACACGACCACCACTAGCCCGGTCCCCGACAACTGCCACCACTGGACCTAACCTCTACTAAGTACTACCCACTACAACCTCCACCCATTAGCCACCACCTGCGGCCACCGTAACTGCTCTAAACAGGCTGCGAAATAGCCTGCACGCAACCGATCGCACAACACCCTTCAGCCCCTCCTTCTTTCACGCTCTCCTCTCACTCACCACCAGTCCCTATGCATCCCCTGGACACCACCATCATCACCACTGATCCACGGTGGTTCCAGGGCTCTTCACCTACTCCCTTAGTTACCCTCTGAAACACCACAAAACTCCCTCGCAAACCCCTTGAACACACGCCCAACGCTCTGTTTTTCGCTCCCTGCCTGACTGTCCTTATTTTTAGCCACCGTGGTGGCCAACCCTGCCACCACTGACCACCTACTCCGCAATCTAGTGCTAGCCACTAGCCCCAGTAACCACCAACCCCTAACCCAACTTTCATGAACCTCAATCCGCGGGTCAAAACGCTCTTAAACTACCCCTGCACCAACCCCCTGTTTTCGCCTGTCCTACACCTGTTTTGGTACGGTTCTAAACATTCCTTGTTGTGGTGGTGCTCCGGCCACCACGCGCCACCCCACAGTCACCAAACTAACCTACGAACACCCTATTACTACTACGCAGAAAATCGTATTAAGGAATAAACCAAACAACAATTAAAATTCAACTAAAAACGGAGCAACGATGGTGATAACTTACAACGATGGTTATGATAGTTATGATGATGATGACGACTGTCTCTTGTCCTTCATCAATCTCACGCCTCTCTATGAAAAAGTAGGTATTTTTTTGTGTTTTGTCGAAGTTGGGAGGCACAATAGTAATATGTCGATGTAAGGATTTGTATGAGGTAGGGTTTTCTTTTGTCAGTTGATGTGTTTATAGGGTTTTGGGTTTAAGAAAACATAGGGTGGGTTGCATTACACGGTCCTCACCTTCAACCCGAGTCCAAGCCCAAATGGTATTTCAATCCTAACACGAGTCTAAAAGTCCATCACGCCACTCGAGGAAATTATATGTCTACCCGTAACTTAAAATAAACGAGTACGTATAAATTATTTATAATAATTAAATTATTTAATTAGTTCAGTAAATATACAAACAATATAGAATTTAAATATAATTACGACTTAAATAAAAATAGAAATTAAGTTTAGATGAGAATTAAATATAAAATAAGAAATATATTAAAATATAAATGTATTATTAAAATTAAATAAATACGATTGAAATACCATTTTATGAAATTGTCACCGAATATAAAATGATTATGAAATACGAAATAATCGTAGAAATACGATTTATAAAACAATAAAAGTTTACGTAAAAATAAATCATAAACATTCCACTTGAAATAGGCGTATAAAATATGGTTTAGACTGTCGTTGACCGAGGCTAACATACGGGGTATTACAGTCTTCCCTCCTTAAAATGAACTTCGTCCCGAAGTTCGCCACCCGTAACAATAACGAAACACCCCACATGTATAAGATAATCACAAGTAGTACATATATAAGCTCTAAAACGCGAACTGTTATTCTATCCCCCTTAAGAAACTTTGTCCCCAAAGTTTAACATATGACAGAAACACATGACAGTTAAAGAACCACACATTAACCAAAACATAGCAAATTAATCAGGAGACTCCATGTATGGTAAATCTCAGACAAATTAATCATGATATATCAACTAGCCCGATCACAAATCATCAAGATTTTTCAATCCTATCCTCCTTAAGACATGATTACGTCCCCGTAACCCCATTATAAAATTCCACATTCAAAGCTCAAGAAGATAACCAAACAAAAGTCACAAATTATCTGATAAGTTAATTACTCTATACTGGGCAACTAGCATTCGACTTTTAAAGCAACAAAACATATTCGTCAATTTCATGTTACGCAGTAAAATCAAGGTAACTAACACGTATATACCTTTGGAAATCCTGACACAAAATTAACACATTTACATCAATATAGACAATCAGCTAGTATTTGCGATTTTAATGGAAAAGCTTACATTTTAGCAAAAAAAAAAAAAAAGACAATCAGCTAACTCATAGTTCATACTTGACAAATTAAACCATTCCATGCCCATAACCAAATTATAGAGGCAAAATTATGTTTATGCACACAAGTTTTACAAGGGACATTAGGCAATTTATATAACTAATGTAATTAAACACGGAGCAATAACATATTTCATGAGATATACACCATTCATAGACTAGCAAGTCAGCTTAGCATTTCTAGGTACAAATAAGTTAAAATCACATAGGTACATTTCCCATATATTCACATTACATCATTTATCATGATACCGGTAATAGATAAAATCTTGCAAAATAAGAGGTTTATTATCATATAATAAAGTTCATGTTCATATCATATGCCTACTATTCATGCCACTAATGTCATATCAAGATATCACTTGGTTACATCACCTAATTATAATTGACTAAACTTTTATATTGAAACTTACATAACTTACAATTTCAACAATCATACATCATGCTGCTACTTTCAAAAAAAATCATAATTAAATAACCGCTTAGCTATTTTGTGAGATATTATAGTTTTTAGAAAATATAAGACACTAACTAATCATAGGAAAAATAATCAATTGCAAACCTTCAGTAAATTATTTATAACAAAATTTACAACTCAGTTGGTCTGAACAAAAAAAAAAAAAACTTTACAACACTTAGACAGAAATTTGGACAACTTGCAAAAACCACTATTAAATAACGACTCGTTAAGATTTTACGTGGCTTATCACTTTGAAAACGTGAATGAATATTCTAAACAGTGGAGTTAGAATTATGCATAAACAAATAATATGTTTTAAATGGTTTGTTTTGCAAAAACATGGGTCGAAACAGACCTGTGCAGTACCAATCTGACCACTGTTTACTAAAATATTTATTTTTCGCAAAATACAACTCTTATTAACATAAAATCAAAAACATTGGAAAGCTAACTCAGAAGGTTATCATACATAAAATTTTCATATTCATATATGGAACACATTTTAAATGGCTGCCCGTATAAACAAGGTAGCATTCTGAAAATTTATTAAAATTTTTTTTGTTCCTTAAAATCACTTCACATTATCACATTTAAATACAATCACTGGTCTTCCAAAACATGTTGACACATCACTTGAAGCATTTAAATCACATTACACCAAATTACCAGTTATTCATTATTTCAAACCGAAGTTGCCATCTACAAAACGGTAAAGATTGCGAAATTGAAAAGTAGCGTCAACGAATAATTCAATAGTTATACAAGTATGGACAATGCAACAATCACAACTTATTTAAGTACGTAAATATATCCTAGAAATCACTAAGGTGCTACATATCATCAACTCATTACACATATCGTTATACTATATTTCTACCTAATGGTTCAGGGATCATATAGCCGCATGCATATCACCATACAAATCAAACTCATATACTCATAATAATATTCTCAATACTTGGAAATCATATATCTCAACCAACATTCAATATCATGATCATGCTTCACAATACAAATCACCAACCATATTTCACATCATAACTTACCTCATTCCGCTCCTGCAAAACTGTTAGTACAACATAGGCAAGGTCTGATCTTTTATTTTGTTACTACCCACTCTCTGCATCACTCAAGGGGGTTACCAGGTTAGACTGAAAGAGCCAGTGGCTTGGTTTGAGGGGGCCCCTAACTCATCCCAATCCTTGGGGCTCCTAACAGTTACTAGCTTGGGATTCATGTTATAATATGGCATTGGTAACAACTCGACACACCACGGTCGTAACACATCTCCAATAAGATGAGAGGTATGCCTTTGGGCCCATTATTTGTCCTCACTTAAGCCCAAAAGCACAAGGCCTTGTTATTAAGTGATGGGTGGAAGCTATTATAAACATATCACAAGCCTCACATTCTACCGATGTGGGACAACTTTCCTCTCAAACTCTTGGGTATTACATGCGCCATGGCTACTAAGTCTGGTTTGTGAAAACAGGTCGCCTTATTGCGGTTTGTGGGTACAAAAAAGGTCCTTCCGGTCCACTAATCACCCTAAAACCATACTAACTTAGCTTCCGCCCTAAATAGCACAGTCCTAACAATCGTCGCAGAACTACCCCTAAACCAATCTTCCGATCTAGGCCAAGAGGGTTTCTACACTGTAACAACCCGACCCGCCACCGTCGTAACACAAACCCAATAAGATGGGTGTGCACTTTTGGGCCCGTTATTTGTCCTCACTTAAGCCCAAAAGCACAAGGCCTTGTTACTAAGTGGTGGGTGGAAGCTATTATAAACATATCACAAGCCTCACATTCTACCGATGTGGGACAACTTTCCTCTCATACTCTTGGGGTGTTACAAACTCCCCCACTTAAAGAACACAACGTCCTCGTTGTATCTCAAACTTGACCGCAGCCAAGCCCAGAATCCTCCCCTGCTAGGTTGGTGACCCGGGTACTCCCGACCAAAGGCTCACCACACGGTCGCAGGGTCGCTCTGATACCACTTTGTAACACCCCCATTTATTTAAGAGCCTTTAGCAATACATTCTCAAATAAATAGAGTTGTTACCATCTCGGAATGTCCGAGGTAGTGAATAATAAAGTAAAACAACCAAAATACTTTATATAAAACTGATAAAATTTAAAACTTGGTTATTAGAGTTACTACATAACGGAAAGGAAAATACAACTGATGACTTCTCTAGATGTGATTTAATTCTAAGTCGGTCCAAGGTATACATCTCACATTCCTGCCCCAGCTCCTAGCTCATCTGTCTCTGACCTGTAGAATCTACTCCCCATTCCGGATCATCGTAGGTGTACACGAATACACTGTCAACCTCGCGGTTGAGTAGGGTAACACAAGAATTATAATGCAACAATTATGATATGCAAATGCAATGATATGCTCGAGCTCAATCTCAATCTCAATTCTCAATCTCAAATCTCAATCTCAAACCCGTAACACCCAGCCATACCGAACCTCCCGGCAGACTATAATCGGCCGTCGCCGAACACCAGCATAACAGCTGAGGTCACCAGGTCTAGTCCTGCAGAACTAGCCTGGGCCCAATAATATCTCATCATCTCAAATCCGTATCCGATGCACATGCCATGCTCATGAATGCAACAGTACTCCTAATCAATCATGTTATTAAATAATGCAATGCGCATACCAATAATAATAATAATCCACACTCAATCCAACCATTAGCATTCTCATATAAATCATGCTCTACATCCATATCACACAATCCAACATCCATTCATAACACATCATAGAGTATAGTGTCAATGTATCCTACCTGGGATAACAATATAGTCCAAAAGCAAGCCAGCGAGTAAACAGAATAATGCCACTTCAAAATCGTCACCTAACAATATAATATATGTAATCACTAACTAATACAATTACACAAATTAATATAATATATCAATTATTTAAATTAACCACTTAAATAATATATTACGCAAAACGAGACCGTATTAAAAACGACTACTTCAATTAACTTGACTAACCCGTCTTTATTACTTTTATAACTAACTTCGATTAAATAAACGAACATAGAGAATATAAGCGAACTATTGATAACCGTCACATTCTTGTATAATAAAATTCACTTAACGACTTTAATAGCTAAATATCATGAATACATTCTAATAATAATGAACATATTATTTCTAATAACAACAATAATCACAATATTAATAATAATAATAATAATAATAATAATAATATGATGATGATGATAATATTATTAATATAGTAATAATAATAAGAAACACAACACCACCATACATAAACCATTAATATAATATTAATAATATAATAATAATATAATAACATGTGATAATAATAATGTTGATAAAAGTAATGATTATATCAATCCTACACCAAAACACGCAGCAGCCCCGACAATCCCACGCAAATACGATTAAACCACCCTCATGACAGCCTACCCATACAGCCCATTCTACACCCTTTCTAACGCCTGAACCACCACATATCCATCATGGACGACCACCCCAATCCACGGTAGTCCTAGGTGGTCAAACCACCACCCCCATAGGTCAACAAACAAACCCACACACTCATCCCAAAACAGGTGTACACACGCCCCTTACTCACCACCCCATAACTAATACGACATTTCATCGAACACTTACGCACCCCTCTTAAACCACTCATTTTCACCACCAACATTCACCAACGACCACCGTGAAGGGTTCCTCCATCATACTTGCACCACCGACAATCTATAACTCACAAGAACTGCCACCTAAAGCCGCCATAGCAGCCACCACGTACCGCCCAAACTAGCCTGTCCGCGCACAACCCAATATTTCCAGCAACTCGCCCCTGCACCCCCTGATTCCCGTACTCAACACCACCTCTGGCCACCACCTTTGTCACCACTGACGCGTGGTGGTTCCAAGGGTGGTTAGCCTCTGGTCTCGCTTCCTCTGTAGCATACACACTAGGCCACCAACTATAGACCAAACGCAAGTACCCCTATTCTAAACCCCCAGTTTTCGTCTGAACTGCCGCCATTAAAACACCAGGCTGGTGGTGCTCCGGCCACCACACGACACCCCACAGCAACCAAAACCATCTACCCATATCCTACTTCGACTACCCAAGACTCGTACCCGAAAACTAAAGCAACCATAGTTCGAAAAACACACAAAAAAAAAACGAGTAGAGTAAATGTAAATAAACGATTGTTAACAAACGAATGCTTACCTGATTGTCACGGTTGTGGACAATGACTGGTGTTTGGGTTCAATCTACCTTTCGTTCTTCCTCTATCCCATGGTAACTGGTATGAATTAGGGTTCTTTGGGTAGACGATGGAGGGAGCCAACATGTGATATGGGTGTATAGGGTTTTTGTGTTTGTCGATGGTTTAGCTAGGTTTCTATGTTTGGTAGGGTGCGTTTCTCACAATTACAACCCGAGCCCATAGCCCATCACGCATCTCGAGGGACTTGACCATTTATATACCGTTCTCGACTCATAACTAAAGATGAACAAGCACATGTAACTTAATTATACTCGTTTAATTATAAATAAAAAAAACGGGTATTATTTGTAATTTAATATTAGTAAATACTAATTAATTAGTTACAAAAAAAAAATATAAATATTATTGGTTTATATAAAAAAAAGGTTTAAATGTAATTACACCTTAATTATAAAAATAGGAACATATATTAACGATAAATAATTATTAAATAGGAAATATATTTAATTATAAATATTTTATAAAAATTAAATAATTACAATTGAAACGTCATTTTATGAAATAAACATCAATATAAAATGATTATGAAATACGAAATAATCGTAGAAATACAATTTATAAAACAATAACGATTTACGTAAAATACTTAATAAACATTCCGTTTGAAATACGTTTATAAAACATGGTTTGACAGTTGTTGACCGAGACTAAAATACGGGGTATTACAGGGTTCTTGATGAGGCTCACTTGACACCGTATTCAGTTCATCCAGGAGGAGAGAAGATGCACAAGGATTTGAGGCTTATGTTTTGGTGGCCCGGTATGAAGAAAGAGATCTTGGATTACGTGAGTAGGTGCTTGAATTGTCAACAAGTCAAGATAGAGCATAAGAGGCCAGGTGGTTTGCTACAGCCGCTTCCCGTTCCTCAGTGGAAGTGGGAGTGTATATCTATGGACTTCGTGACAGCATTGCCTAAGACAGTTGGAGGCAAGGATGCGATTTGGGTTATTGTGGATAGGCTAACTAAGTGTGCCAGATTTGTGCCTATCAAAGAGACATGGGACATGGACCGTTTAGCCAGGGCTTATATTGCTGAGATAGTCCGTTACCATGGTGTCCCGAGAGAGATCGTTTCAGATCGAGATCCCAGGTTTTGTTCCAGATTTTGGAAGGCTTTACAGGAGGCTATGGGTAGCCGTTTGCTGATGAGTACCGCATTTCATGCCGCGACCGATGGTCAGTCCGAGAGGACTATTCAGACACTAGAGGATATGCTCCGTGCTTGTGCACTTGACTTTCAGAGTTCTTGGGAACAGTGTTTGCCGTTGGTAGAATTCAGACACTAGAGGATATTCATCTATTGGTATGGCTCCGTACGAGGCTCTTTATGGTAGGAAGTGCCGTAGTCCGATCTATTGGGATCAAGCGAGTGACGTGCACGACCTAGGACCGGACCAGTTGGCTGTTACTATTGATCAGGTTCAGCTTATCAGAGGTAGGATGAAGGCCGCACAGGATCGGCAGAAATCCTATGCTGATGTTCGCCATAGACCTTTAGAGTTTGAGGTGGGTGACAGAGTCTTCTTGAGAGTTTCACCAATGAAGGGCGTTAAGAGGTTTGGAGTTAAGGGCAAGTTGAGTCCTAAGTATATTGGGCCTTTTCAGATCGTGAAGAGGATTGGTGCTGTTGCTTATCGTTTGGACTTGCCTCCTAGTTTGGGCAAGGTTCATAGTGTCTTTCATGTTTCTCAGCTCCGTAAGTATGTTAGTGACCCGAGTCATGTTCTGCCTAGAGAGATCGAGAACTTGGAGCCGAGTCTTGCTTTCGAGGAGCGTCCCGTCAAGATCCTAGACCGTCAGGATAGGAAGCTTAGGAGCAAGGTGGTGCCGCTAGTGAAGATCCTTTGGCGTTGCGGTGATGTTGAGGAGCAGACGTGGGAGACCGAGGCGTCGATTCGTATCGCGCATCCTTCTCTTTTCGATTGAGGTAGAGTTAGTTAGAATTTATCTTCGTTCGAGTTTCGAGGACGAAACTTTTTGAAGTTGGGGTGATTGTAACATCCCGTATTTTCGTAAAATCTATTTTAAGCGTTTTGAATTATTTTAAGTAATAAAATAATACTTTAATAATTTATTGTGAAAGATTTTAATTTAATTAGTAAGATCCGTCTTAAGAACCTTAAGTCCTTAAGACGAATACAAACTTGGTAAACTTAAACTCATATCTTAAAAATCCGTTCAAGTGTCCGACCCGTTTAATTGACTCGGAAAGGACAACCCATAAAACCCCCTTAAACCCTTTTGTCGACATAATTCATCCTCCATCTTCAAACTTACACTGTAAAAACAATTCTCATAAAACCTCCATAAACATCATCTTCTTTTGATCTTTTCTTCGTCATCCGTCTACCGATTGAAGGTAATATGAACATTTTCGGAATCCTCATTTAATTTCCAAGCCATCTATCACTTTCATTTTGTGTTTCGTCAATTTCGAAAATGGGGCTGTTTTACATAAATTCCGTTTTTATGTCCTTAAACCCGTTTTTTGTGTTTGTAGGTGAAGGATTGGACAACCCGGACATCGATAGCTTCGTGGTAGAGGAGGATCTTTAGCCGGAGTGCATTTAAGGTGACGATAATGAGAAACTCGGCCTTAATGTGAATATTAGCAAGTTTTGATGTGTTCTTATGTTAGTTTCTGATTTTTGTTAATGTTTAATGATCAATGGACTTAGTATCATGTTTAGGATTGTGCTTATGTGATGTATTCATGCTTGGTGATGTTGTTATATGTTCTTAAGTTAAATTTCAGTTTTCACAAAGTTAAGACGGATACTTGATATAATCGTTTGAGGATTGTTATGGGACTTGTTTGCTGTTAGATGAGTAGTATTGGATGATTTATAATGTTGGGTAAACATCAATTGTAGCAATGCTTGAGTTTTGGGTGTCGAATTGTGAAGTTTGGTAATGGCTGAAAGTCGCGTTTTCGTATCAGGCTCTCTGAGCCGGTCGACCGACCGGCCGCCGGTCGACCGGCTGGGAGCGTTTCTTTGTGTTTTTGCGAAATTTGTAGAAGTTGGCCTTGGGACTGCCAGCCGGCCGATCGGCTGGTGGTCTCTTGTGTTGTGTTTGTTTTGCGAAACCATAGGGAGAAGGGGAGCCCAGCCGGCAGACCGGTCGCCTGCCCGCCGGCTGGGAGTACATGTGGGGTGGTTTACGAGTTTTGTAAAGGCTAAGGGAATGTATTCCCAGCCGGCCGACCGGCTGCCTGCCGACCGGCTGGGAGTCCCTTTGTGTTGTTCTTCATTTGAAAAAGAAAGGAAGGCTGAGTGGGTCACCAGCCGGCCGACCGGCTGCCTGCCGACCGGCTGGGGGCCCCTATAAGCTATTTTGAATTCGTAATTCGTGCGTATCTTTCAAACGGTTAATCGGTTTTGATTGAAACTCGTTTTGTGTATCTTTGATATGTATTTGAGGTCCCCGGAGGATGGGCAACATTATATTGGGTTCGGGAATGGAGTAAGGATAGAGACCCCCCGGTTGGGTAACCGAAAGGGAAACCGGCTCTCCCTTATCTTAGTTCCCGGGGTCAATTAAGTGTTGATTAGAAGTTGAAAAGTAGAACTATAGGTTAGTTCATAGAATTGGATGATATTTTATTGATGCGTAATAAGTTATGCCTTAAGCTAGCCTCTGAACTTATTACGTAGGTTGTTTGTTGTGTATGGGAACATGCGTTGAGTTTTCGCCTCTGAGTTCCATACATGTTTGTTTGTCGTGTCTGGGACATGCGTTGAGTTTTCGCCTCTGAGTCCAGACATGTATGGGTGATCGCGTCAGGACATGCCTTAAGCTGGCCTCTGAGTCTGACGAGTAGAGCAACTGCACGACGGGGCAGTCAGGTTGTCATACCTTACCCGGAGTGCAGGTGTTTGGTGCTAGAACATGCGTTGAGTTTTCGCCTCTGAGTTTAGTACCTTGTGATGTATTAGGGGAACATGTATTGAGTTTTCACCTCTGAGTTCCTTACTTGTGATAGTGAATTGAATGCTAGTCCATGCGTTGAGTTTTCGCCTCTGAGTCTAGTGTTCTGTGATAGCCGGTCAATGCGTTGAGTTTTCGCCTCTGAGTCCTTGCTTGATATTGTGAACTTGGTATCTAGGTGATGCGTTAAGATGTCGCCTCTGAACCTTTATACTTGCTGAATGTTTGGTAACTAGGTTATGTCTTAAGTTGACCGCTGAACCTCTTTACTTGATGTTATATCTGCTTGCCTAGAGTTTGGTACAGTGTCAGATATGCATGTTGAAGTTTATGAATATATTGCTTGAGTTGTAATTTGTTCATCCAAGGCATTGGATGACTCTATGATCGGTTTCATAAATAGTTGGATTGAAAGACCCCCCGACTGGGTAACCAGTAGGGAAACCGGCTCTCCTTCCTAACGGTTTATGAAGTTGGTTGAGAGCCGTGCACTAGAGTTTGCATGATAGTGTGAGAACAGTTGATGAGTTGTTTATGCTTCACATGTTTATATATGTTGGAGTATTTTGTATTGCTTTATGTGTTACGTGTTGTCACCAAAGGTGGCTAGGAGAACTCTTGTCACTCCCCACTGATTGTGGCGTACATGTTTTCATGTATGTAGGTACATGAAGGTTGGAGCGGGGTTCACGAGAGGGCTAGCGAGTGATGATCATGTTGTCATCATATGACTTACACTTATATCGCCTAGCTAGACTCTTAGTCTTTTGATACAGTTGTTTTGGTGCCTGTAGGGATGTTCCATCCCAGGCTGTTGTACATATTTGTTTTTGATACTTAGAATTGTTACTTATCTATTTTGGTTTTATTTCAGTTTCAGTTTCCGTTTCAGTTTAAGACTTCTCGCATGTTGTTTACTTTAAAAAGTTTTAATTCCGCTGCATTTTTGGTACTTTTGTATGTTTATATTTCCGCTTTCGCGAGGGGTTTTACAGTAGTAGGTTGCCAAAACTATGAGTCAAGTCTAGTGGTCTAAGGTGAAGTCCGTGAAAAAATTTGGGGTAACGCTTAAAACTTCACAAGGCAAGGGTTGAAAATTGGCATAACATGACATGAAATTGACTATAAACAGCTTGTCATCATCAAATCTCCAATCCGACTCGACTAAATGCAAAATAAACGTGATTTTTTTTGACGATTTTTTTAAAATTTTCTGAAATTTACATAAAGCAATAAACGTGAATGCAAACGAAATGCAAATGCAGACGCAAAAGGATGCATACCCTCCCAAACCAAAACAGACAACGCCCTCGTTGTCTTCTCAGCACATCAAAAACCAGCAAGCAAGGGAAAGGGGATATCAACCTAATACATGTTCCTAAAAACAAAAAGAAAACAAAAGCAAAGAAAAGAAAAGATGGAAGACGGTGGTACTCACAAAACTGGCTTCCCCAAACCACTACCAAACCAGGGAAGCCCTAAGCATCACGAGAAGCTCCCTCCTCCCCAAACGTGGGGTCCTGCTCCTCCTCTCTCGTGGCATGCCTCGCTGCAGCCTCGGCACGTAAGCGCACCGCTCTCACTACCGGTGTCGCCTCCCTATCTTCATCAGAAGAAGAAGAGGCAGGGTACCCACCATCTGGGAATCGGTAGAAAGAGGGGTGAACCCATCCCTCTGAAAGGGGACGTGCTGTGCGGATGTAGTCCTCATAGATAGGGAACATGGCCAAAGCCTAATCATGTCGCATGTCGGTGAGGTACCTGCAAATGCTATCAAGCATAGGATCACGACGGCCTTGGTCGGAGACCGCAGGCGCCTCAAGGGCAGGAGGTAAAACAAATTTGGGAGGATAAACCATCCCAGAAGAAGCAGGGGTAGGGGTAGGAGTAGGTGATGGTGAAGGTGAGTGAGTGGTGAGGGTGGTAGGTGTACGAGTGATGGATGGAGTGGGCATGAAGGTGAACGTGGACGCGGACGCGGGTGATACCCGTCGTTGAGGGTACCAAAGATAAGATTTATAATTCCTAAACTTTAAGTATAGATAGTGAAAGTCAAGGGTCGAACCACAGAGAGGTGGGGAATGTTTATTGTTTGAGGTTAATGTTTTTAGGGTAACAATTTTGGGGCTTTGGATTGATTATTACTAAGTCTAGAATAAAAGACAATAAAACAAGAAAAGAAGAATGAAATAAAACTTATAATAAAAAGGATGCTAGGATGTTCGGGTAGTAAATAGCTACGATGGTGTAAATCCTAAGTCAACATGTATTGCAGTCGCGTAAGATGTGTAACATATCCTTTCGGTCTATGGTACCTAATAGCTCCTTTCGGCCTTTTCTATTAGTTCCTAAGTCTCACAATTATTGGGTGTCAACAATAAGGGTGATTCCTAATTTCTAGGTCACATACCTTTCATTCTTAAGTAACCTAGCCGTCTTAAAGCGTAAACCAATTCCCTTCCCGTATCTCTCAATCTTGGGTAGGTCATTACTAACATCCTACAAGTCTCCTTTCAGTCTCATTGTAGGTTATTATAGTCTACGAAGAAAAACGGTCTGAAATCATACGCGCGTTGGTCGACCGACCAGCTAGTCCAGTCGGCCGACGAACACCTCAGTCGACCGACATGTGGAAGAGGTCGGCCGACCAAGGCGCTGCTACAGTCGGTTTCGGAATTCGCACCATCTACGCATATTTACTCCCTACATCCTAACATATGGAATTTAGCTACTCATGGAAATTGAAATAATAACAATAACATTAATAAAAACGGAATTCATGATGAACATTAAACTAAGCATGTGATAACAATAAAGGCTTTGGGATTCTAACTTAAACCGGATACTAATAATTCTAAGACAAGAACAATTGATAAACTGAAATTGAAAGAAGAATTAGCGTAATATAGATTAGGGCGGAAAAGAACAAGCTTTATTGATTATCGTGGAAGGATTGATGAAGAATGAATAAAACTTACAAAACAATAACTTTGAAAAGAGAAAACTAAAACTAAGGATAAATTGAGAGTTTGTAATTAGATGCAGAAATAAACTAAACTACTGGATTAAGAACTGAATTGTAGCTTTATGATTAACCCTAAACATGAGATTAGCTTAAATAGGCGGAAATAAAGAGTTTCCTTATGACCTAATCACTTGAATGGGCTTTTTGCGGAAATTCTGAAACTGCGCTGAGGTCGGTAGACCTAGGTATGTGGTCGGTAAACCTCCTGTCGGGCTTGGTGGACTTCTGACTTTTAAGATAGAAGTCCTCAGGTCGGTAGACAAGGGTAGGAGGTCGGTAGACCTACTTTCCTGTAGGTCAGTCTTGATTTCGCCTTGGTTTGACTTTATGGTACTTGGGTCGCGCTTTGAGTTGACTTTCCATCGTTCCTTGGCTATGAAAAATCCCGAGGGCATAAATTTGGTATAAAACCATCTCTTTTCCGCATAAATCTGCAAAAGAGCATAAAAACACGAAAGTAGACAATTGTTGGGAAATAAAGGCTAAAACATAGTAAATGAGCAACAAAATGCGTGTAAAAATAGATGTAAAACATCATAAAATAGACACGCATCAAATTCCCCAAACCAAACCTTGTTTGCCCTCAAGCAAGAAATAGACTCGATCTTAACTAATGGAACGATTTAAATATGAGAGCGAAATTTACATGTTAGCCTAGACCAATGCCAAGTACAAAATGAGAAAGTATTCAAACCATGCAAACGAGTTATAGGGTCGTCAAATTTGTAAAAATAAAGACTATAGAGACTTTATACCATGGACTCTCGCGGTACGCTCGAGACACTCATGAAGCAAAGGGTGAATATATGTAAAATATAGGAAGAAGTATATTGTCATGACACTCACCTAACTGCGACCCATGGAAACATGCCTGCAATCTAACATGAACAAAAATTCTACAACTATGTATGAACACACTCATCAAGTTACTCGGATACATGCAATTGAGGTAATGAAAGTTATGTGAGGTGAAAGGTAAAAAGTGGTTAAGATCTTTTTTTGAATTTGTGGGGTTAGTAGCCAAGCTAGTAAAACCGGTTCCCAACAACATATTTCACGACTTTTTGATATTAAGAAAGTGCTCTTTTGTAGCACAACTCTCACATTATATATAAGAAAGGACTCCCAAATATTTTGAATGAAGTACGGGAGTGATAACATGTACAAGAAAGGGATTTCAGAACGAATTTTGAATTCTCACCCTGTAAGTTGGTCGACCGACCTGAGGGTGTGGTCGGTCGACTGACTTCTGTACTTTTTGATTTTTTTTCTTTTTCGCTTTTCTTTCTTTCTTTTTCTTTCTTTTTCTGTTCTTTTTCTTTCTTTCTTTCTTTCTTTTTCTCTTTTTCTCAAGATAGCATACAAACGAAGATGCCTCAAAAAATAAACCAAAGACCACAAATACTAGCTTGGAAGGGTAGGCTAAGTATGGGATGTAGTTTTGGGGGAATAAAAAGGCAATTTTGGCTATGTAGGGCTTATGGGGTAAATAAGAGAAAAGGGATCCCAAATGCACGTACCAAGACTCACAAAACGAGATAGTAAAACAAGTATATAGCAATTCAAGTTCATGTTTATGCATATTGATGTAACATGTTCCAAGGGGAGTACTACTCACATCCTAGACAACTGGTTTAAGAATGAAACCAGGAAATAAGCTCTAAAACTTAGAATTTATAGTAGGTTGCCAAGGTATAAGTCAAGTCTCAAGAAAACAAGTTGACAAAAAACTCGTAGATATGCAAAAGACTCTCATACTAAAACAAGTTGACAAGGCAAGGTAAAGGCATAAACATGTAAGATAGCAAAATCATCCTTGAAATACTCTCGTTCCGACTCAACCTATATGCTAAAATAAACGTGCATTTTTTTGGAATTTTTATTTTTGAATTTTTCTATTTTTTTTATTTTTGGATTTTTGTATATGGAAGGAAAATAAAGAAAAGAACGATGCAATACAGAAATGCAATAAACGTGTGATATAATGCAATGGAACAATGCATGTCACTAAACCATTCCCCAAACCAACCTGCACAATGTCCCCATTGTGCATTAGCCTAAGTAAAGGTTTTATAAAATTAAAGGAAAGATGCAAGGGAAATAAAACCAAGGAAAATGGAAAGAACTCACTGGATTTTTGAGCGCAAGGGAAACCTCCCCAAACCAGCGCGAGCTAGGAGGTTTTGGTGGCCAGCAGTGCCACTCCAAGTACCTGAAAAAATCAAACAAAGGAAGACCTTTTTCGGGGATTAAACATGTTTTGGGTGATAAATAATGAATTTGCAGGTTTGAAATAGAAGAAGGAGCGGAAACATAAAGGAAAGAACAAGGAAGAGCTTCCCAATTATGTTTTTTATGCTTCCGAAATACCGAGATACGTCCGCTCAGGAAAGCTGGTCGGTCGACTCCTCTCCCTGGTCGACCGACCAATTGCCAGTCGTCTGGAATGCAGGGACGTGGTCGACCGACCTATGGTGGAGGTCGGTAGACCTCGTTTCCTGTACAGTACCCTCCTTCTTTGCGAAATTAACTTGTATTAACCAAGTTAACCTTCCCCAAACCTGAAAATCATTATACATGCGCCGAAAATATGTGCAAAAATCCAGAACCAAGTCTAATTGTCTCTACTACGCAAACAAAAATGAAATTGTCCTAAAAACTTAAAGCAAAACAAACTGAAAAGTCTTAACAAAATAGAAAAGATTGTCTTTAGAAAAACAGAAACGAGCATGAAGAAGAAGTCATCCGTGAAGGATGCGGCGTTTCTTTGACCAAGGGCTTTGACTAAAGGCAACCCCTTCAGCTATGGTGATTCGGGTAGATGAGTTTCTCTCCACCGTGTAGATAGGTGGGTCATCATCCATAGCTTTAGCTATCCATCTCCCGGGGTTGTCGACTCCCAAGTCGTGGGCCGACACTTTCCTCGGTTTCTTCTCCTTAGGGCTCTTTTCTTCAGCCAAATGATCACTTGCTTGAGTGTCCTCGTTCTCTACATCATTTGATCGAGTAAGTGGTACTACTCGATCGAGAACATCTCTCTTCCTACCGCTTATAGACTCTGTCACTAGTGTCGCAATTTCTGGAGCATCCAAATCAGCCTCCTGAACAATGGACTCACCTGCACATGCCTCAAAACACATCAAAGCCTCCGAAGGATCCTTTGCAAAGGATCCTTGCATAGAACATTCACTAATATTATTAAAAACATCAGAAATGTCAATAAATGAATCTTGCAAAAAATAAGGTTCATCAACCGAAGGTTCAAATGTGTCAGGGACATGTTCATTACCAACACCTACAAAAATAGGTTGGTCAGTCAAGGGGTGAAGGTCTAATTCATTAGCTGTATCCAAATCCAAGTCAGTATCATCAACGGGGAGGGAAAGGGAATTAAGTAACCTATCGTACTCATCCTTAAGAATGAGTGGCTCTTCAGTAACGGGTGTGATAGGATCACACTCGACGGGGATATCCGGGCTACTAATAAAGACGTCCTCATACCTCTCCGTATCTTCACTGGTTTGGATAAGGTGTTTGAGAAGCTCCCATTGCTTCTCGTAGGGTAAGTCTAAAACATCCCATCCACAATTCCTCTCAATCTTGATCAAGGTCTTACCAGTAACTCCATCATAAAAGATACGACAAACCTCCCCAACACTAACAAGATAGTCAGATTGAGAAAGGAAAGAGGTTAATCTACCACAATAGATATGTAATGGTTCATGCTCGAGTTGCGGAAAGGGGGCGATGGTCATGACGGTGAAAGAGAAAGGGAAAACATAAACAAAAAACAATAAACAATGGCGTCACCTCCCCGGCAACGGCGCCAAAATTTGATGCTCGTCGTTGAGGGTACCAAAGATAAGATTTATAATTCCTAAACTTTAACTATAGATAGTGAAAGTCAAGGGTCGAGCCACAGAGAGGTGGGGAATGTTTATTGTTTTTAGGGTAACAATTTTGGGGGTTTGGATTGATTATTACTAAGTCTAGAATAAAAGACAATAAAACAAGAAAAGAAGAATGAAATAAAACTTATAATAAAAAGGATGCTAGGATGTTCGTGTAGTAAATAGCTACGATGGGGTAAATCCTAAGTCAACATGTATTGCAGTCGCGTAAGATGTGTAACATATCCTTTCGGTCTATGATACCTAATAGCTCCTTTTGGTCTTTTCTATTAGTTCCTAAGTCTTACAATTATTGGGTGTCAACAATAAGGGTGATTCCTAATTTCTAGGTCACATTCCTTTCATTCTTAAGTAACCTAGCTGTCTTAAAGCGTAAACCAATGCCCTTCCCGTATCTCTCAATCTTGGGTAGGTCATTACTAACATCCTACAAGTCTCCTTTCAGTCTCATTCTAGGTTATTATAGTCTACGAAGAAAAACGGTCTGAAATCATACGCGCGTTGGTCGACCGACCAGCTAGTCCAGTCGGCCGACCAACACCTCAGTCGACCGACCTGTGGAAGAGGTCGGTTGACCAATGTAACACCCCCATTTATTCAAGAGCCTTTAGCAAGACATTCTCGAGTAAATAGAGCCGTTACCATCTCGGAAAAACGCGAGGTAGTGAATAGCAAAGTAAAACAATACAAAGTACTTTATATAAAACCGATAGAATTTAAACTTTTGTTATTACAGAAATTACAAAGAAAATAAAAGCACAACTGGCGACTATTCTATATGTGATGTAGATCTAAGTCGGTCTCAAGTCCGCATCTCACATTCCCGTCCCAGCTCCTGGTTCATCTGTCTCTTTCCTGTAGAATCTACTCCCCATTCTGGATCATCGTAGGTGTCACACGACTACACAGGGTCAACCGCGAGGTTGAGTAGGTAAAACAGCTAAAACATAAATAACAATAGAACTGTATCCTCCTCCATCTCCATATCATTCGATCATCCACCACACCTCCACCACTTCACACCTCCCATCACATCACACCTCCCATGGCCATATCACAAGTCCCATATCACAAGACCCATATCACAAGACCCATTTCACATCTCCGTTCTCCACAATAAGCAGTAATAAGCAATCAATCACAATATATCACAATTAAATATATCAATCAGATACTGAGTGTCCTCATGTCAGATCACAATCACAGTCATAGATATTCCCCTACCTCAATTGCGGAATGACCACCGAACAGCTGCTAGCAATGTTTCAAGCGAAACCCGTCACCTAAACATATATTACATAACATTTAATAAATCTTCCCAAACCCCCATATCACAATGTACACCTACTATAAATAACAACCTTCTAAACGTGGAAAGTTCCCTAAAATGGAAACTATCCCAAAATAGTAACCTTTCTTAAAAAGGAAACTTCTCGACTCTTAACGTCCCTTACACAGACAACACTAGAAATTACAAACCTTACTAATTATAGACTTACTAATTATGGCAAGAAATCAAACTACCAAATATTACTAAATTAACAATCATAATCAAATGAGTAATTAATGATAAAAACAATGTTCATTAACAGGTATATTATCCATAATAATAGCTAGTAGTATGACTACTATTACTAACAATAATACCAAACACCATGACACTAAATCATAGCAACACTACTAATAATAATTTCAATCATGATATCAACATTATCCCCAATAACAACAATTAGTTCCAATGTAACACCAATTACGATACTAACAATGATAATAAATAAGACTAATAATAATATCAACACGGAAGATATCGTAAGATTAATAACAATACCAGTAATAATAATATTGATAATCATAATAATAATAATAATAACAATAATAATAATAATAATAACAATAATAATAATAAATCATGATCCAAACAACGTGATGTAAGGCCCAAACAGCCCCCGAGTCCAGCAGCACGCGAAAACGAAACCGAAAACCGAACAACAACCTTACGCCTAACAGTGACCGACCACCCTATCAAACACTGCCGCTACCGCCAACTGCAACCACCACCTTCGCCAGTGGCACCACCAGGCTCGCCTCTGAGCCGTGGTGGTTCCTGGGGAGTCAGTGGCACCACGACAACAACCCACAACCATCGACACAAAACCTATCTACCCCCTGCTCCACTGTTTTACCCGACACACACCCCCAAACGAACCCTTCTTTAAAACTGCCACGATACCTCTCCAACCACCGTGACCACCGCCACCCAAACATCCCGACAACCACCAACCTAATACCCTAACACCCAGAACCGACGCTAAGTGAAACTGCATCGAATACACATCCCAAAACCACGCGTTCAGTACTCTGTTCTGAAACTAAGGAACCGACTGACACAGGTGACACGAAAACCACCGTGACTGGTGAGTCTTGGTGGTCGGTGGCGACTCCACTAGGGTCAAAACTTACCCACTACCGTCATAGACCTATGATACGTGAGGATAAGAGCTACTTACATATACATGATGGTTCATAAACTTGCGAAAAGAAGAAGGGACAGCCACAGAAAAACGAACAATAAAGATGAACACACTTACTTCGCCACGGAAACGAACGACCCTGGGCCCCTTAAACCACCGTGTGAAACTCCTCACTGGTGCTCTGCAGTGGCGGCTGCAAGGTGGGGGTTTTCTCTAGGTTTCGAATTCCACCAGGGTAGGGTTTTTAGGTTTGCTAAATGACGGCATACAGAAGGGTCTGATAAGTATTTGTATGTTTTGCATAAATTAAAGACGAGATGTGGGCTGCCCATATTGTTTTTACACATTTCGAGGCCCAAACTGGTGTGTACTGTGCCAATGGTCCCTAGTTCGAATCCCACAGACCATATAAAACAATACTTATTCGATAAATACCTTATTCGATTAATAAACCGCATGCTCGGTCCTCTATTAACGCCGTATAAAAAAATATTAAATATTTATGTAAAATATAACATATCACTTATTCAATAATTAAATTATCGAATATAACCGTCCCAACACGCAAATATGATGATTAAATATTAAAATAAAATACAACGAAATACAGAGTATTACAGTCTTCCCCCCTTAAGATGAACTTCGTCCCGAAGTTCACCATCCCATGATCCCAGAAATTGTTCGCTAAGCATGTAACGAACACCAAAAGTGATACCACATAACATTGTAACTAATAAAGATACATTAAAACACGAAATATTACATTCTACCCTCGTTAAGAAAACTTTGTCCCCAAAGTTTAACGTATAACTAACTTAAATGGTATATCATGAACCCCAAAACTACATAGTGTATTCAAACAATTACGACATGTATTCAAACAATCACGACATATCAACTAGCCCAGTCATAACAACTAGCCATATCATAAATCAAAAGATTTTACAATCCTATCCTCCTTAAAACACGGTCACGTCCCCGTAACCTCATTATACAATTCCTGGCTCATAACTCCGTCTTACTCATTACTTTCTCATACTATCTCACTCCAGGTCACCAAGTATCGCACTCATCGTCGAATCTAAGACCAAAGACAAGGGGTGAGTGACTGACGGAATAAAACCGCCATTCAACATTTCCATCTCACTATCGCTTTCAAACCCAGAGTATGATTCAATAAACAAGGTCACACTTGACCGAAACACAAGGTGGCACAACGGCTTGATAATTCACAACTCAAACCTGTAACCAATTCTCATCTCCATTCCGATATCAATATTGTCAAAGATTCCATTAAAGGCATTGTTCCACATTTAGAGTGTAAAACTCCAAGCTACTCACCCACGAGTCGAGGTCAAAGGATACGACAACTCGATAAATTACTGAACTGCACTCTCAATCTGAATACAAAAATCAACCATGGCCTTTGTTCTAGACTCACGACCAACTCAACCTTATCAACTCAATCTCATCAGTACTTACCTTTCAAGTTCATAAAATAAGGATCTGGACGCTATACCAACCAACATAATACAAAATCATTATACATAAGCAACTAATCAATTACCAAAGGCTTACCATCACTCAACCCAACCCGTCTCACAAAAAAAAAGGATTATCTTATCAATAGAAAATATTAACTGTCAAAATAAAGGAACAATTATTATTTTCAACGCAAGGAGGTACTCGTATGAAACCCACAACAATTATTATGCAAACACATATAACCTCGAGTAAACGAGGGTACTAGGATCGGTAGAAACCGTGTTACGCAGAAAAGCAGAATTAGGGTAGCTAACACCTACATACCTTTGAAAATTTATCACAATTTAATATATTTACAACAATTTAAACAATTAAGAGGTTCATAGTTCATACTTGACAAATTAAAATGTTTCATGCTCACAATCATATTATAGAAGCAGAATCATATTTAGGAAAAGACATAGCGCAAAATTAATTAACGTAATTAGAAATGGGACATTGACATATTTTACAAGATATACTCAAACCATAGACTCACAAGACCGTTTAATACTCCCAGATACCAATAAGTTAACAAATCACTTAGGTGCATTTTCCGTCCATTCACATTACATCATTTAACATGAAATTATTACTATATGCGACTTACACAATAAGAGTTTTATACAACGCGCAGCAATTAAACATTCAAATAGGATTTCATCGACACATAGCTACAGAATTGTCATATTGCAACCAATCGCCATAATTAACAAGCATCAAGCTTTATCCTGGTTTATCATTTTGAAAATATTTTGAAGTGTTTGAAACATTGAAAGGGTAGTTTGCGACAATTTATAAACATGAATCAAAGACAATTTCAACTGTTATAGATCGAAACAAGCAAGATTACACGGAGACATTCTGACTCTCTTTACTAAAACTTTGTTCTTGCAGTTCATGAATTATGAAAGCAAAATTTAACGATAAAAGTAAACGAATTCACAAGACTAGTATTTTATAATCATATGTCCACAACTAATAATCATTCAACACATCGTGATCAGATTCTCAATATAACAATATGCAATTCACTGTATGGTAAAACATTATAACAGAAAAAGTTATAAAGGTTATAAACACAGGGAGCTAGACGGAGTTAAACTATCAATATACGAAAGAACATCAACAAGATTCACATTGTTCAAAAAATCACAATTACGCGTAACCATTAGATTGTTATATCATGCTAATAAGCTTACCAGTTTAATTTCATTCTGCCACTTGGCAAAATTCTTCTCAGATAAACATGCTCTGGACATCATATACGAGCAGCACATAATTATTTTGAGGTCGTAATATTAGACATATAATTGAAACGATTCTATATTAACTTGACGAAATAAACAAGGTTACGCTATCATATAGTGAGTTTCATCTTCATGTCATATGCCTACTATTCCTGTTACTAGTGCCATAACAGGGTGTCACATTGTCACATCACATAAGTTACATTGATTAAACTTTTATATGAAACTTACATATCTCACAGTTTCACCAATTAAACATTATGCAGCAACTTACAAAAATCATAATTAAATAACAGTTTAGCTAACGTGCGAGCGATTATAGTTTTTAGAAAATATAAAGAATTAGCTAATCATAGGTAACGAATCGAATGCAATACTCAAGGGAATTATTTAATACCATTTTCGTAACTCAATCGGTCCGAACAAGAACTTAACAGCAATTCATCAGAAAATTAGGCAACTTGCAAGAATCACACTTAAATAACGACTCATTCAGATTTTACATGGTCTATCATCTTGAAAACGTAAACGCATATTCTGAACAGTAGAGGTGGACTTATGCATAGACAATAACGAAGTCTTAAATATTTTCTTTTACAAAAAGATGGGTCAAAACGGGACTGTGCAGTAACAATCTAACCACTATCAACTAAAGATTTATTTCTCTCAAAATATAACTCCTATTAACATAAACCAAAAGTATTGTAACCCAACCAAAGGGGTTATCATACCTACAATTTTCATACTCAAATATGGAACACATCTAAAAGACATTCTTGCAAGTGAAATGTGAACGGAGATGTGAAATGGCTCTGATACCACTTTGTAACACCCCCATTTATTCAAGAGCCTTTAGCAAGACATTCTCGAGTAAATAGAGTCGTTACCATCTCGGAAAAACCCGAGGTAGTGAATAACAAAGTAAAACAATACAAAGTACTTTATATAAAACCGATAGAATTTAAACTTTTGTTATTACAGAAATTACATAGAAAATAAAAGCACAACTGACGACTATTCTATATGTGATGTAGATCTAAGTCGGTCTCAAGTCCGCATCTCACATTCCCGTCCCAGCTCCTGGTTCATCTGTCTCTTTCCTGTAGAATCTACTCCCCATTCCGGATCATCGTAGGTGTCACACGAATACACAGGGTCAACCGCGAGGTTGAGTAGGTAAAACAGCTAAAACATAAATAACAATAGAACTGTATCCTCCTCCATCTCCATATCATTCGATCATCCACCACACCTCCACCACTTCACACCTCCATCACACCACACCTCCCATCACATCACACCTCCCATGCCCATATCACAAGTCCCATATCACAAGACCCATATCACAAGACCCATTTCACATCTCCGTTCTCCACAATAAGCAGTAATAAGCAATCAATCACAATATATCACAATTAAATATATCAATCAGATACTGAGTGTCCTCATGTCAGATCACAATAACAGTCATAGATATTCCCCTACCTCAATTGCGGAATGACCACCGAACAGCTGCTAGCAATGTTTCAAGCGAAACCCGTCACCTAAACATATATTACATAACAATTAATAAATCTTCCCAAACCCCCATATCACAATGTACACCTACTATAAATAACAACCTTCTAAACGTGGAAAGTTCCCAAAATGGAAACTATCCCAAAATAGTAACCTTTCTTAAAAAGGAAACTTCCCGACTCTTAACGTCCCTTAAACAGACAACACTAGAAATTACAAACCTTACTAATTATAGACTTACTAATTATGGCAAGAAATCAAACTACCAAATATTACTAAATTAACAATCATAATCATATGAGTAATTAATGATAAAAACAATGTTCATTAACAGGTATATTAACCATAATAATAGCTAGTAGTATGACTACTATTACTAACAATAATACCAAACACCATGACACTAAATCATAGCAACACTACTAATAATAATTTCAATCATGATATCAACATTATCCCCAATAACAACAATTAGTTCCAATGTAACACCAATTACGATACTAACAATGATAATTAATAAGACTAATAATAATATCAACACGGAAGATATCGTAAGATTAATAACAATACCAGTAATAATAATATTGATAATCATAATAATAATAATAATAATAACGATAATAATAATAATAATAACAATAATAATAATAAATCATGATCCAAACAACGTGATGTAAGGCCCAAACAGCCCCCGAGTCCAGCAGCACGCGAAAACGAAACCGAAAACCGAACAACAACCTTACGCCTAACAGTGACCGACCACCCTATCAAACACAGCCGCTACCGCCAACTGCAACCACCACCTTCGCCAGTGGCACCACCAGGCTCGCCTCTGAGCCGTGGTGGTTCCTGGGAAGTCAGTGGCTGCCGGCGACACCACGACAACAACCCACAACCATCGACACAAAACCCATCTACCCCCTGCTCCACTGTTTTACCCGACACACACCCCCAAACGAACCCTTCTTTAAAACTGCCACGATACCTCTCCAACCACCGTGACCACCGCCACTCAAACATCCCGACAACCACCAACCTAATAACCCTAACACCCAGAACCGACACTAAGTGAAACTGCAATGAATACACATCCCAAAACCACGCGTTCAGTACTCTGTTCTGAAACTAAGGAACCGACTGACACGGGTGACACGAAAACCACCGTGACTGGTGAGTCTTGGTGGTCGGTGGCGACTCCACTAGGGTCAAAACTTACCCACTACCGTCATAGACCTATGATACGTGAGGATCAGAGCGACATACATATACATGATGGTTCATAAACTTGCGAAAAGAAGAAGGGACAGCCACAGAAAAACTAACAATAAAGATGAACACACTTACTTCGCCACGGAAACGAACGACCCTAGGCCCCTTAAACCACAGTGTGAAACTCCTCACTAGTGCTCTGCAGTGGCGGCTGCAAGGTGGGGGTTTTCTCTAGGTTTCGAATTCCACCAGGGTAGGGTTTTTAGGGTTGCTAAATGACGGCATACAGAAGGGTCTGATAAGTATTTGTGTGTTTTGCATAAAGACGAGATGTGGGCTGCCCATATTGTTTTTACACATTTCGAGGCCCAAACTGGTGTGTACTGTGCCAATGGTCCCTAGTTCGAATCCCACAGACCACATAAAACAATACTTATTCGATAAATACCTTATTCAATTAATAAACCGCATACTCGGTCCTCTATTAACGCCGTATAAAAAAAATATTAAATATTTATGTAAAATATAACATATCACTTATTCAATAATTAAATTATCGAATATAACCGTCCCAACACGCAAATATGGTGATTAAATATTAAAATAAAATACAACTAAATACAGAGTATTACAACCAAGGCGCTGCTACAGTCGGTTTCGAATTCGCACCATCTACGCATATTTACTTCCTACATCCTAACATATGGAATTTAGCTACTCATGGAAATTGAAATAATAACAATAACATTAATAAAAACGGAATTCATGATGAACATTAAACTAAGCATGCGATAACAATAAAGGCTTTGGGATTCTAACTTAAACCAGATACTAATAATTCTAAGACAAGAACAATTGATAAACTGAAATTGAAAGAAGAATTACCGTAATATAGATTAGGGCAGAAAAGAACAAGCTTTATTGATTATCGTGGAAGGATTGATGAACAATGAATAAAACTTACAAAACAATAACTTTGATAAGAGAAAACTAAAACTAAGGATAAATTGAGAGTTTGTAATTAGATGCAGAAATAAACTAAACTACTGGATTAAGAACTGAATTTTAGCTTTATGATTAACCCTAAACATGAGATTAGCTTAAATAGGCGGAAATAAAGAGTTTCCTTATGACCTAATCACTTGAATGGGCTTTTTGCGGAAATTCTGAAACTGCGTGAGGTCGGTAGACCTCCTGTCGGGCTTGGTGGACTTCTGACTTTTAAGATAGCAGTCCTCAGCTCGGTAGAGCAGGGTAGGAAGTCGGTAGACCTACTTTCCTGTAGGTCAGTCTTGATTTCGCCTTGGTTTGACTTTGTGGTACTTGGGTCGCGCTTTGAGTTGACTTTCCATCGTTCCTTGGCTATGAAAAATCCCGAGGGCATAAATTTGGTATAAAACCGTCTCTTTTCCGCATAAATCTGCAAAAGCGCATAAAAACACGAAAGTAGACAATTGTTGGGAAATAAAGGCTAAAACATAGTAAATGAGCGACAAAATGCGTGTAAAAAGAGATGTAAAACATCATAAAATAGACACGGATCAGCGGGCGTGGACGTGGGAGTGGACGCGGGTGTAGGTCCTACCCTAGGTGGTGGAGTCTGGGTCGGAGACTGGGAAGACTGCCCAATCTCCCGCTTCTTCTTCTTCCCAGAACACGAGGCGGGTGCGGTGGTGAAGGTGAGATGGTAGGTGGTGGGTGGTGGTCTCGCTCCCTCAGTAGTGGAGAGCGGTAAAAGACGAGGAAGTGTGGTGCAAGGTAGTGTCACTGAAGGGTAGCCACAAATCTTCCACATCATCTCATCTAGCCAGCGAAAGACTCGCATGGCATCTATATCTAGGCGCCCAATCTCCCCCACTAGGCCAACCCTCTCAATGTAGGTTGGGCGAATGTGGCAGAGGATCCTAGTGACCAATCCGCCACAAAAAATAGAGCTCGTGACCCGCCTCCCAATACCACTCCAATACTGAGCAACCAGAAATGAAATGTTAAGAGCAAAATGGGTACGGTCATCCCTCCCCCAGGAACGACGATGTCGGAGGACACTGTCGCAGCCTCAGAAACAGCAACAGGACGCTGCCCAGACTCCTCAACAGTAGCAACAGAGTGTTGCTCTTTTATCTCGGTTACGACATTCGAGACGATTGTGTCCGCAGAAAGTTCGGGAGCAGGGGTTTGGTTTACTTGGTCCATAACTACATCAAACAACAAGTAAAAACTAATTTAAACAAGGATTAAACAATTAAGAGGCACGATTCTAAGCTCGACTAACATACACCCTAAAAATTCGAAAAACTAAGGGAATGGGGTGTTTAATTAACAAATAAGAGCTAGGAACACTTGTTGTTGATAATACCCACGAATAGCAATTAATTTGAACAAAAAGCACGAAAATCAAAATGTCCACTGAAACCCTAGAATCGAAAATTTTCGAATTGGGGCTTGAAATCGGGTTTTTTGATAGGGCTTTTGTTAAAATTGAAATGTAAATGTGTTGGGTACTATAATGTAGTTGTTATTTGGGCAAAATAAGGCTTAAATTGCAAAGGGAGTTGAAAAAGCTCAAGAAATAGTGAAGAACTCTGAAAACTCGGTCAAAAGAAAATGAGGGAGAAATCGAGGATTTTTACCTTATTTTCCGAAAAAGGTACTCAATCGAGAGAAAAATCCTCTCGTTCGAGTACTTTTTGATACCTGGAGGGCTCAATCGAGAATTGTTTTTGATAAGGAGTTAGTTTTCGTCTATGGGACAAGGGCTGCGTGCCAAGAAGACCCATCACACGTTTCACAATTCTAAAATTAGAATTTCAGAACACGTCTCCTTGCCGCCCTATATATTGCTAGACCTAGACCAACCTTTACCCTAAACGACACACAATACACACTTCCACACAACAGCCGCCACATCAGAGGGAAGAAGGGAGTGGTTCACACGGTGGTTAGGGTGGTCAAGGGCTTGTCGATCTCGCTGCCAATAGGGTATGTGCAAACCATATTATGCTCTTTTCTTGTTGTCGTGATATTGGTCCATTTTCTAATCCTGTTGGTAACTATATCACATGTTTATAAATTCGTGGTTTTGTAATTTTACGATCTGTGCTATTCGAAGTATGTGTTTCAATCATCAACATTCAATATTTATTATTTTAAGATCTTCGTATAGGGTTTTTCGTTGCTAGTGTCAGAATGTTGTTTTCGTTTTTCCAGAATAGAGTTTTGAACATGAATAGTATACTGTGTTTGAGATGGATATTCTGTTCACAATTGTCTTGGGTGTAATAGTAGTTAACTCGGTGGTAGTCAGGTGGTCTAGTTAGGGGTTGTCACGGCGGATCTCGGTCGCGAGTGTCGTCTGTTTGGTGGGTGTTCAGGCATGTGTGTCAGAGTCTTAATAGAGTCGTTTCTGATAAGTGTTGTGAACGTATGTTTTGTGTTGGATTCGAAGGAGTTATGAGTCGTGGTTATCTGGGTAATTTGGGTTAATGGATTAAGTGCGGATAGGTGTTTGTGGGGTGGTGATCATGGTGGTTGGTCTGTCGGGTATGGGGTTTAAAACAGTGTCTTGTTGTGGTTGGACACTTACGCGACAGAAACAGAGTCAGGCATGGGTACGGTTGTTGGAGGTGTTGGGCACGTCATCGGCAAACGACATTCCCCCTGGAACCACCTTGGCTCAGAGGCGAGCCTGGTGGTGCCAGGGGCGACGTCAGCGGCTGGGGCATGTGTTGGTCTTTGGGTTTGCGCGGGGTGGTTAGCAAGGGTTAGGGTGTTACGCGGATACCGGTTTTGTTGTTGAGCTGCGTTTTGGGCCTGGGAGTATCTTACGTTGATTGGGTAATTTTAGTAGTATGCTAATAATAATAATAATATTATATCCTAATAATAATATTGTATGTTAACAATATTTTTTTTTAATTGTAACAATATTAGTGTTGATTGAATGATCATTAATGTTATGGTAAGAAATACTATTAGTTATGTATAAGAATATGTTAGTGATACTTTACCTTGTTAACAAATCTATTTTTGGTAAGTCTATGTTTAGTAATGATGTTTGGTTAATAATATTGACGGTGTGAGTAGAATTTAATATTTAGTAATATTTATAGGGACGGAATTTGAGGTGGAATATTACTAAGACGGTGGTTCTTATTCCAGACTTGCTATCCCAGGTAGGATACACGATACTATATCTATGATGTGAATTGAATGAGTGTTTATAATATGTGTTATGAGTGCAAGCATGATTTATATGAGTACGATGTTCAAGTGTTAGTTATTTACTATTGAATTCATAAGCATGTCTTTTGCATTATTGAGAGGGAGGTGACAGATACTGTTTTGATATAAAGCCCAGGGTGGTCTGCAGGCCAGGCCTGGTGTCTTCAGTTTTATGCTGGTATTCGACGACGGTCGATTATATTCTGCCGGGAGGTTCGGTAAGGCTTGGTGTTTCGGGTTATGATTGATGTTTCGGGTTGTGAGTGAGCTCAGCATTGTCATGGCATTTACTTATTACATTGTTGCTTTTTATATTATTGTGTTATCCTACTCAACCGCGAGGTTGACAGTGTATTCGTGTTCACCTACAATGATCCGGAATGGGGAGTAGATCTTTCAGGTCAAAGACAGATGAACTAGGACTTGGGCATGGAGGAGAGACATGGATTGGACCGACCTAGTTTAGATCACTTAGTCTCTTTTATAGTCTTCACGTGTTTTTATTTCAGTTGTATTGGACTTATGTTGGACTTTGTTATGTAACCGTTTACAGTTTAGTCTTTCATATTTTAAAGTACTGTTTATCTTTCACTATGACTATCTACTACCCTGGTTTATCCAGGATGGTAACAGTCCTATTTACCCTGTAAGGCCTAGTTCAGGCTCCTAGGTAAATGGGGGTATTACAAAGTGGTATCATAGCGAACGATCCTCAGGCCTAAACTAAAATGAAAATAATGAAAATAGGAGAGTCTAAATAAAATGAACCCCAGGCTAGTAACTATTAGGAGCCTCATAGGAGTTGGGATGAGTTAGGGGCCCCCTCAAACCAAGCCACTGGCCCTTTCAGTCTAACCTGGTTGCATTGAGAGTTGAAGAGTGTGGGTAGTTTTGGAAAAACCCAAGGCAGATATATAATATATGTATATTTACTAACCTTTCAGCGCCAAGGGAATGAGGTAAGTTATGATGTGAAAGATGGATAAGTATATATTTATATTGTAAAGCATGAAAGTGATGTTACATGATGAGTGCCATATATATGTCGTTATTTCCAAGCTTTGAGAACATGAGTTTATATCTTAATTTTGTCCATGAGTGAGATTTGTATGAATATATGCATGCGGTTATGTGACCCCTAAGCCTTTAGGTACACCCTTAATAATGCCTAGGGTGCTCATAAATTTAACCGTATGGAAAAGTTACATGCTAAGTATGTATGTTAGCAAGACCAAGTCAGAGTAGGAGTTGACCTAGGGTGCTCATAAATTTTGTCACTTGTGTAGCAAAATGCCTCCTAGGAGAGAACCCAACACTGCTAATGTATCGCAAGAGGAATTCGATCGTCTATTAGCTATGAACGCTGCTCTCCTAGCTAAGATTGGGGCAAACACTCAATCAGATGCAATCAAAATGAACAATAACATCTCTAGGCATAACCCCACCAAGTACGATGGGGAAGGATCACCGAGTTTACTTGCGGAGTGGTGCCGAGAGTTCGAGAGTATCTTCGAACTACTGTCTGTACCAGAATCTATGAAGGTGAACCAAGCTGTATTCTATCTAAAGGGTACGGCTAGGTTATGGTGGAATAACAACAAAGAGGAAATCAAGGCTGCTGCGGAAGAGATTGGGTCAGAATATATACGCTGGGAAGGGTTCAAGGGGATTTTATCCTCTAAGTTCGTGCCGGAGCATGTGAAAGGAAAGCTGAGAGCTGAGTTCGATTCATTCCAGATGGCCGAAGGGATGACTGTGGAGGCATACCACAGTAAGTTTTTGCAGCTGGTAGAGAATGTAGCTGACTTAGGCTACACACTAGAGATGTTAGCAGCTAGGTTTGAGAAAGGGCTGACCCTCAATATCAAGAGAACCATGCTGGCGACTAAGCCCACGACTATGGAAGACATATATGAGAGGGCTGGCCAGGCAGAAAGGCTCGCTGATATGATTAAGGAAGAGGAGAAGACAAAGGGCGAGAAGAGAAAGGCTGAGTCAACAACTGAGGGCTCAGGGAATAAGAAACCAAACAATCAGTATCAGTCCTTCTTCTCTAACAATGGATCAGGGAGCAATGGTAATCGAGGCGGAAATCGCTCCCTGTCTGGGACAAACTTTGCAAAACCTACATGTTTTAAATGTGGAAAGTACGGGCATAAGATATCCAATTGTTGGGTTGGGACTCAGTGCGCCGGAAACAGTTATAACCAGGGCAATCAAAGTGGTGGTTTCAAATCACCAAATGTGAGCTACTCGGGCAACAACAAATCTAGAGGTAACAGCTACCAGCGGAGTTACGGCAACTACAATAACCGGAACCGCTACCATGGAAACCAGGGTAGTGGGAACAACAACTTCCAAAAGAGTCTTGCCGAGGCTAGTAACCAGAGCAGA
The DNA here is from genome assembly GCA_029255685.2 of Silene conica. NCBI lineage: Eukaryota > Viridiplantae > Streptophyta > Magnoliopsida > Caryophyllales > Caryophyllaceae > Silene > Silene conica. Next base: position 48,501,863 of record CM055314.2, on the reverse strand, counting down.
GCTGCATCCGTCAATCAGACTACAGCCAAGAAGAGTGGAGCTCTGTTCATGATGGGCAAGGAGGCTACAGAGGAGGATGCTCACGTTGTTACGGGTACATTTCTAGTACAATCCTTTCCTACTTACGTTTTATTTGATTCTGGTGCCTCGCATTCTTTCATATCTGCGGAGCATGCTAGGGCTATAGGACTCGATGTATATAATAGTATAGCTGATTCTGTAACCATACCTTCTGGGGAGTCCATAGCTTGTAATAGGGTCTATAACAATGTAATGATCCAAGTAGGGGCTGTAAGTTTTGAGTCGGACTTGATAAAATTTCCCTTAGGAGGCTTTGAGGTGATACTAGGTATGGATTGGCTGAAAAAGTATAAAGCCTACATTGATTGCTATCAAGGGAAGATCACTTTGAGGGGACCCAAAGGAGTAAGGGTATCCTACAAGGGATATTCTGTAAAGCCTAAACTGAAGCTGATAACCATCAATGCGCTAAAGACTTGTCTGAAGAGGGGTGATGAAATGCTGTTGTGCCATGTGAGAGATTTGACTGCAGAGAAACCCCAAGCCAGTGAGATCGAAGTTGTAAGAGATTTTGAAGACGTGTTTCCAGAAGAAATTCCTGGGTTACCGCCAAAGAGGGACTTAGATTTTGGCATTGATTTGAAACCAGGGATTGAGCCAAATTCTAAAGCACCTTATCGCATGGAACCTAAGGAATTGGAGGAGCTGATGAAGCAACTTGATGAGCTAGCAAGCAAGGGATATGTAAGACCAAGTGTGTCACCTTGGGGAGCACCAGTTTTGTTTGTAAAGAAGAAGGACGGAACAATGAGGTTGTGCGTGGATTATAGGGAGCTTAACAATGTGACGTTCAAGAATCGATATCCTTTACCTCGCATCGATGATCTATTTGACCAATTGAGTGGGGCTGGTGTGTTTTCCAAGATCGATTTGAGGTCAGGGTATCATCAGCGGAAAATCAAAGATGCAGACGTTCACTAGACTGCGTTCAGATCGAGGTATGGGCATTATGGATTCGTAGTGATGCCATTTGGTTTGACTAATGCACCTGCTGTTCTCATGGATTTGATGAACAGAGTGTTTAGTCCTTACCTGGACCAGTTTGTGGTGTAGTTTATCGACGACATCTTGGTGTATTCAAAGAACAGAGAAGAGCATGCTAAAAATTTGAGCTTGGTGTTACAGACTTTGAGGGAACATCAATTATATGCCAAGCTGAGTAAGTGAGAATTTTGGCTCGAGAAGGTTGCCTTTCTGGGACATGTGATGTCTAAGGAGGGTGTGTCTGTTGACCCTAGCAAGATTGAGGCCGTTTCGAAATGGGAACGACCAAGGAATGTGGCTGACATTCGTAGCTTCTTGGGTTTGGCCGGTTATTACAGGAGATTCGTGAAAGACTTTTCAAAGATAGCCAAACCAATGACTTCGTTAATGCGGAAAGAGAACAGATTCGTCTGGGATGAGAGCTGTGAGAAGGCATTTCTAGACCTGAAAGAGCGTCTCACCACAGCTCCTATCCTTGCTTTGCCGGAGGGAAGTGAAAATTTTGAAGTCTATACAGGTGCTTCTAAGAAGGGTTTGGGTTATGTGCTGATGCAGAACGGGAGAGTGATTGCTTATGCTTCTAGGAAGTTGAAGCCTTATCAGGAGAATTATCCGACGCATGATCTGGAGCTTGGGGCGGTAGTTTTTGCACTTAAGCTGTGGCGACATTATCTTTATGGAGCTACATTCAAAGTGTATTCTGATCATACGAGCCTGAAGTATATCTATACTCAGAGGGAACTAAACATGCGCCAGAGGAGATGGATCGAGCTTATTGGAGATTATGACATGGAAATTCTGTACAAGGAGGGAAAGGCCAACGTTGTGGCTGATGCATTGAGTAGGAAGTCCGTTCACACTCTGTGCACAGCTATGTCCAAATTGAGTATGTATCGTGAGTTAGGACAGATGGGAATCGCAGTGATAAGGAAGGGTGAGACCCTGGGAGATTTGACGATCGAGCCTGAGTTATATGCTGAGATTCGAGAAAGACAGAAGAGTGATCCTAGAATTCAGAAATGGCGTGAGGCAGTGACCAAAGCTAGTGATGCCGAGCCATATTCTATGTTTGAGATTTACAGTGATGATAGTGTGAGATTTGATGGGAGATGGTGTGTACCTGATGACGAAGAATTGAAGAGAAAGATCTTTCTCTTCAATTCTTCGTCATCAGGTACACACCATCTCCCATCAAATCTCACACTATCATCACTGTAAATCTCAAACATAGAATATGGCTCGGCATCACTAGCTTTGGTCACTGCCATCCTGGAGGGGATAAGCTGTACAAAGACCCGAAGAAAGCATTTTGGTGGCCAAAAATGAAGCAGAAGGTGGCTGAGTTTGTCTCTCGATGTTTGGTATGTCAAAGAGTGAAGGGAGAACATAAGTGGCCGCAAGGGAAGTTAGAACCACTTGATGTACCTGAGTGGAAATGGGAAAGCATATCAATGGACTTCATCGTATGCTTACCTAGGACTTCGAGAGGACATGACATGATTTGGGTGATAGTTGACAGGCTGACTAAGTCGGCGCATTTCATACCGATGAAGGAGACCTGGAGTAAGGCTGAATTGGCCAAGGCTTATGTAAAGCATGTGGTGAAACTTCATGGTGTCCCTAAGGACATTGTTTCTGATCGTGATTCCAAGTTCATCTCTAAGTTTTGGCAGGAGTTGCAGACATTGATGGGAACTACTTTGAAGATGAGTACTGCTTTCCATCCAGCAACTGATGGTCAGACTGAGAGGACTATCCAGACACTGGAGGATATGTTGCGGGCTTGTGTACTAGAGTTTGGCGGATCTTGGGAGGACAGACTTGATTTGATAGAGTTTTCTTATAACAACAGCTATCATACTAGCATCGGGATGGCTCCTTTTGAGGCGTTGTATGGGAGGAAGTGTAGGAGTCCAGTCTGCTGGGATGATCGAGCTGATACAGTGACTTTGGGACCTGAGATGATACAGGAGATGATAGCACAGGTCCAGGTGATCCGTCAGAAGATGAGAGCTGCCCAAGATAGACAAAAGAGTTATGCGGATTTAAAGAGGAGTGACATCACCTTCGAGGCAGGAGACAAAGTTCTACTGAAAGTGTCACCTATGAGAGGAGTGATGAGGTTTGGCAAGAGGGGCAAGTTGAGCCAGAAATTCATTGGACCATTCGAGATTTTAGAGCGAGTTGGTGAGGTAGCTTATCGATTAGCTCTACCTCCAGCTTTAGCCAGGGTGCACAATGTGTTCCATGTTTTGCAACTGAGGAGGTATATCAGTGATCCTTCGCACATCCTTGACCATGAGGCTATTGAGATTGATGAACAATTGACCTACGAGGAGAGACCCAAGGAGATCCTTGACAGAAAAGTGAGGAAAACCAGGAACGGAGAGACAGCGCTCGTAAAGGTACTGTGGACTTATCATAACGTCGAGGAGGCTACGTGGGAGACTGAGGTTTCGATGAGGGAAAAGTATACTGAACTGTTTACTTGAGGTATGTTACGAGGACGTAACTTTTTTTTTTGAGGGTAGAATGTGACAATTCGTGTTTTAAAGTGCTTTATTAACCTTTAATGTTATATGATGTCACCTTTTGTGTTTGTCACATGCTTTATTGATCTGTTGTGTTGACCTTGGGATGGTGAACTTCGGGACGAAGTTCATTTTAAGGGGGAAAGACTGTAATACCTCATATTTTTTTGTTCGTTTTATTTATTTATCTTGATTTTATGGGATGGCGATGTCGATGAGTAGTAATAAAAAGCGATATTATATTTGTGGACAAGGTATTTTCGTGTCGTATTTAAAGTCGTGTGGGAGAATATTTAACCAAAACCGTATTTGAATTAAGTTGTCTACGTATGGGGATGTGTAATGGGCCGACCCATATTCGAAGAATAGCCGTCTATGGGCCTAGGGCTGCGTGCCAAGAAGACCCATCACACGTTTCACAATTCTGAAATTAGAATTTCAGAACACGTCTCCTTGCCGCCCTATATATTGCTAGACCTAGACCTACCTTTACCCTAAACGACACACAATACACACTTTCACACAACAGCCGCCACATCAGAGGGAAGAAGGAAGTGGTTCACACGGTGGTTAGGGTGGTCAAGGGCTTGTCGATCTCGCTGCCAATAGGGTATGTGCAAACCATATTCTGCTCTTTTCTTGTTGTCGTGATATTGTTCCATTTTTCTAATCCTGTTAGTAACTATATCACATGTTTATAAATTCGTGTTTTTGTATTTTTACGATCTGTGCTATTCGAAGTATGTGTTTCAATCATCACCATTCAATCTTTATTATTTTAAGATCTTCGTATAGGGTGTTTCGTTGCTAGTGTCAGAATGTTGTTTTCATTTTTCCAGAATAGAGTTTTGAACATGAATAGTATATTGTGTTTGCGATGGATATTCTGTTCACAAGTGTCTTGGGTGTAATGGTAGTTAACTCGGTGGTAGTCAGGTGGTCTAGTTAGGGGTTGTCACGGCGGATCTCGGTCGCGGGTGTCGTCTGTTTGGTGGGTGTTCAGGCGTGTGTGTTAGAGTCTTAATAGAGTGGTTTCTGATAAGTGTTGTGAACGTATGTTTTGTTTTTGATTCGAAGAAGTTGTGAGTCGTGGTTATCTGGGTAATTTGGGTTAATGGATTAAGTGCGGATAGGTGTTTGTGGGGTGGTGATCACGATGGTTGGTCTGTCGGGTATGGGGTTTAAACCAGTGTCTTGTTGTGGTTGAACACTTACGCGACAGAAACAGAGTCAGGCATGGGTACGGTTGTTGGAGGTGTTGGGCACGTCATCGGCAAACGACATTCCCCCTGGTACCACCTTGGCTCAGAGGCGAGCCTGGTGGTGCCAGGGGCGAGGTCAGCGGCTGGGGCAGGTGTTGGTCTTTGGGTTTGCGCGGGGCGGTGAGTAAGGGTTAGGGTGTTACGCGGATACGGGTTTCGTTGTTGAGCTGCGTTTTGGGCCTGGGAGTATCTTACGTTGATTGGGTAATTTTAGTAGTATGCTAATAATAATAATATTATATGCTAATAATAATATTGTATGTTAACAATATTTTGTTTTAAATTGTAACAATATTAGTGTTGATTGAATGATCATTAATGTTATGGTAAGAAATACTATTAGTATTGTATAAGAATATGTTAGTGATACTTTACCCTGTTAACAAATCTATTTTTGGTAAGTCTATGTTTAGTAATGATGTTTGGTTAAATATTTATAGGGACGGAATTTGAGGTGGAATATTACTAAGACGGTGGTTCTTATTCCAGACTTGCTATCCCAGGTAGGATACACGATACTATATCTATGATGTGAATTGAATGAGTGTTTATAATATGTGTTATGAGTGCAAGCATGATTTATATGAGTACGATGTTCAAGTGTTAGTTATTTACTATTGAATTCATAAGCATGTCTTTTGCATTATTGAGAGGGAGGTGACAGATACTGTTTTGATATAAAGCCCAGGGTGGTCTGCAAGCCAGGCCTGGTGTCTTCAGCTTTATGCTGGTATTCGACGACGGTCGATTATAGTCTGTCGGGAGGTTCGGTAAGGCTTGTTGTTTCGGGTTATGATTAGTGTTTCGGGTTGTGAGTGAGCTCAGCATTGTGATGGCATTTACTTATTACATTGTTGCTTTTTATATTATTGTGTTATTGTAACACCCCCATTTATTTAAGAGCCTTTAGCAAGACATTCTCAAATAAATAGAGCTGTTACCATCTCGGAATGACCGAGGTAGTGAATAACAGGTAAACAAACCAAAGTACTTATATATTAAAACTGATTAAATTTAAACTTTTGATATTACATCGATTACACAAAGAATAAAAGTACAACTGATAACATCTAACTATGTGATCTAATTCTAAGTAGGTCCAAGCCATGTCTCTCTCTCCTTGCCCAAGCTTCTAGTCCACCTGTCTCTGACCTGTAGAATCTACTCCCCATTCCGGATCATCGTAGGTGTACACGAATACACTGTCAACCTCGCGGTTGAGTAGGGTAACACAAAAGTAAATAATGCAACAAATATGATATGCAATGCCATGATATGCTCGAGCTCAATCACAATCTCAATCTCAACCTGTGACTCCCAGCCATACCGAACCTCCCGGTAGACTATAATCGGCCGTCGCCGAATACCAGCATAACAGCTGAGGTCACCAGGTCTAGTCCTGCAGAACTAGCCTGGGCCCAATAATATCTCATCATCTCAAATCCGTATCCGATGTACATGTCATGCTCGTAAATGCAACAATACTCAAAATCAATCATGATATTAAATAATGCAATGCACCTACCAACAATAATAATAATAATAATCAATACTCAGTCAAACCAATATCATTCTCATATCAATCATACTCAGCATCCATAACACACAATATCACAACCATTCATAACACAACATAGAGTATAAGGTCAGTGTATCCTGCCTGGATAGCAATATAGTCCAAAGCAAACCAGCGAGTAAACAGAATAATGCCACTTCAAAATCGTCACTACTATGATGATGACGATGATGGCGGTTGCTTCATAGTTTTTCTTTCTCTTTTGCTCTTCACCATTCTCACGACAGACAAGTAGGGTTTGAGTGTAGATGATGTAGGGAGGCAGACGAGATTAAGGAGGGATACGAGATGAATGAGGATGAGTGTCGATGTACAAGGAGTTAGGGTTAGGGTAGAGTTTTTGTTGGGGCTGGTGTCCTTGACAATTAAGTACAATGACTTATTAAATCTCTTTAAGGATCACAAGGGCATACTTCTGTATTATTACCAGTTGATCCACGTTTATCAATAACGGTTGGCTTGCTAGATAAGTTTGACGTTATTGTCATACGGATGGCGGTGGTCAACTGGTCCCTATACGTCACACCTATAGGACACGTTTGAGAGATGTGAAGGTATGAAAATACAGTCACATTTTGCCGGATATGACTAAACGGTTAGTCAGAGGTATTGACTATTAAATTAGTCAATAAGATGTTGAGATTATTATTTAATACGGATTAAATAATTTTAGCTAATACGGATTACAAGATTAATTCGTAAATTAAATATAAACGGTTATATTTAATTAAATATTGTATTCGCGTATTAATATAAACAGTTATATTAATTTGGGTAATTATACAATATCGTATTTTGTCAGACCATTATTAATATATCGACTGTATTAATATCTGATAACATGTTACGATTTATAATTAAAATACCGCGAACAACTTAAAGCTAAATGGGTCGAATCACGAATTAGAATAAGGTAAGAGTGGAAAGCCCACTCCTACCATATCTCCAATTCGGCCGAAACCTAGAGACTACATAAGGAGAGTTTTTCTCCTTATGTTAGTTACTCTTGGTGCACTGTTAAATTATCTCAAGGTAAAATTAGGGTTTTGAGACATTCTTTTCCCAAAACCTCAGATCTCACATCTAAAACCTCAAGGGCTCTCCCTATATTGCAAGGCAATTGGAGAGGATTTCTAGCACACGCGGCCTCGTATCAAACTAAGTCTTGGGTGCAAGTTATAGGAGGGAATTTGCATTAATTCCTGTTCTTAGGCCTTTTGCGCGAGGACTAAAGGTTGTAATTCTTTTCTCATGTTTTTAATCTTATGACGATATTCACAATTGCATATTTCATTATAATCCTGCAAATTTAGGGTGAATACGCGTTTTATTCCCCTCAAGTGGTATCAGAGCCTTAGGCCATGAAAATTTTACAATTGTGTCTTTCATAAGTTTTAAATTTTGAAAACCGTACATTCTGTCGCAGGCACTCGATCGAGTCCCTGTTGCACTCGATCGAGTGCCCTCGTACCAGGCCCGTGCGTGTGATTTTTGTGAGAAATCGATCTTGTTTTTCGATTATAATTTGCATATTGTTAATTAATCGATATTTTTAGCAATATGTGAATCTTTTGTTGTTGTTTATTTATGATTTACACGTTTTAAATCCATGTTATAAACCCGTTTTAATTTAAAAGTGCAGCGATTTGCAGTTTTTACGAGCCACTCGATCGAGCCCTGCTGCACTCGATCGAGTGACCCTGACACTCGATCGAGTGCCCCTGTTACTCGATCGAGTGCTCTCGTTTCGGGGTGTTTATTTTCGAAAATAACTTGTTTCTTATTTTCACATGGCTTAAAATAATATACTATATACGGAAATAGTGTATTATTTAGTGAAACGGTTCACCCTCGTTTAATACATATTGTTTTAAAACAGTTTAAAATAATGGATTATATGTTTATTAAAATTGGTGATTAAAGCAGTATAGTCACATAATTTTAATCTTAAAAGGTGGTTTGGTATAAATTTATTAATCATAATAACAGTATTTTGTCATGTATAAATTTTATTTAGTTGATGCATTTTATTTATCGTCTTGTGAATGCCTTGAATGCTTTCAATAACGTATTTAATTTTTGCAAACGGTTGTAACTTAGTGTGGCCTTAGAAGATTGTGTCACCGTAATGATGGGACACGATCTTGCTTGTAATTTTGAGATCTTGAATCTCCGTTTTGGGTTTTTGCCATGTAATTACTTTTGTATTTAAATTAGAATGTATCTAGGTTTACTCTTGTAATTTAAATTAGTAATTTTGTGAAGACCAAAGACAAGACGGAGACCGGATGCTCACTCCCGCTGCAAGGACCAAGATGGAACATCAAGACAAGCTTCTTGGGTCCAACAGTGGATTCCAAGTTGTTTTATGTTTTTTTTTTTTTTTGGTAGGATAGGCCACACTAGGACTTTTATTTACGTTTATTGCATTTACCTTTATGCTTTCTTCGATAATAGCTTGCATCATATTCCGCCTAAAAACCAAACCACCTATATCATGCCTGAAAACTGACTCATGTAGAGGTCACGCGTTAGTTTTCTGTGACAATACAGATGTCACATGTCAATTTAAAAGCCATCACTTTATTTAATTCATTCACGCAAATGCTAGTTTTTAGTTCACTTAAATATGGATAAATAAGAGTTGATGGGGTCTTCCCCGTATAACCAAAAATTGAGATTAGTCTTCATAAATCAGCCTCCCATGAATCCCTTCTTCGTCGGTAGGCATAATATGACCCCTTCTACGTCGGGTAAGTGGGAACAAATGATTTATTTTATCTCAACATCATGGTCACTCGATAATATTCCAGTGACTGAGATGGACTAATAGATAGGATTTACGGAAATCTATCGACCAAGAGTTCCAACGATTGGAATTAGCCAAACTGTGGGCTTATCAATATACGGAAATTGAGTCTTGGGATCGTTTATATAATTCTTGAGGGAGATCAATTATATAAATGCATGAGTCTACGAGTTTAAATTCAATTTAATATAGACTTAAATCACAACAATAAGTTGCTTATATGGTTTTGTTTTATCTTCTTTCAGTGTAGAACACGTTCATTAAAACTGCTGTAAAAACTAAAATGGCTGGTGAAGACCCAATGCCAAGTGCCAAGCTAGCACGTGAATCCTGGCTAAAAGCCTTCATGGACTCCATGAATCAGTCTACTAGACTGAGGAATGATGGGTCAAACTTCTCTGACTGGGAGGCAGCACTACGGAATGCTGCCATTGCTGACGGAAAGCTTAAGTTTTTAACTGAGCCCATTCCGGCACACCCAGGAACTGGAGCTAGAGCCAACGATGTTCGCGCTCATAGCGACTTCGTCATGGAAGCGGGTGCGATAAAGAACGTACTCATCTATGCAATGGAATCTAATTTGCAAAGACGCTTCATAACCCATGGTGCAAACAAGATTTTCACCACGCTCACTAACGAATTCTCCAAGGCTCCGAGAATCGTTTCTTATGAGCATACCTGTCGCTTCTTTGAGGCGAAACTCCAGAAGGGCCAAGCTGTTAGCCCACATATTCTCAACATGATTGAGAATATCGAGAAACTGGAGACCCTAAACTGCAAGATCAGTGAGAACATCATCGTTGATCGCATGCTTCATTCGCTTCATGATGGGTTCGCCCTCTTTAGGGCCAACTACTACATGAACGACATGAAGAAGACTCCTCATGAGCTCCACTCCCTTCTCGTACAGACTGAGAAGGATCTAAAGTTGAGTGGGAGTCTGAAGCAGGATGTTCTCATGATCTCCAGTAAGGGAAAAGGTAAAGGGAAGGCTAAAGCTCAGGGCGACCTAGCGGTAGGTAGGCCCAGGTTCAAGAAACCAGGATTTGCTAAGAGTGGGCCAGGTGAGTCGAGTAACTCACAGGGCAAGACAAAGAGCAAGGATACAAGCATGGAATGTCACCATTGCCACAAGACTGGGCATTGGAGGCGCTCATGCCCCGTGTATCGCGAGGACATTAAAGCAGGCCGTGTTAGTCATGTTGGTATGTCTTCTTCTTCTTTTATTCACATGATTGAGATTAACCATGCAAGTTGCGGAACTTGGGTACTTGATACTGGTTGTGGTTCTCATCTATGTAATCATGTGCAGGGCCTCCGAAACCAAGAACCCCTAATCAAGGGTGAGGTGGACCTGCGTGTCGGGAATGGAGCACGTGTGGCTGCAGTCTCGAAGGGAACATACGTAATCCAGCTTCCAAGTGGATTCGAGTTATTTTTATATAACTGTTATTATGTTCCTAGTTTGTCCAAAAACATTATTTCAGTTTCTGCACTTGACAAACTCGGCTTTTCATTTGTAATAGAGAATAATAGCTGTATTTTCTCCTTACACAATATGATTTATGGCAAGGCACTTTCCATGAATGGAATTTATGTTTTAGATCAAACCACCGAGATATTACATGTGAATAATAAAAGAATAAAGGTAGGTGACAAAGATCAAACTTACCTATGGCATTGTCGTATGGGACACATAAATGAGAAACGCGTAAAACAGCTCATACAGAATGGAGCTATTTCGCCCTTTGATTTCGAATCATATGGCACGTGTGAATCATGTCTCATCGGCAAAATGACTCGTATTTCCTTCAAAGGTGTTGGAATGCGCGCTGCCGACCTATTAGGACTCATACATACGGACGTATGTGGCCCTATGTCGATCAACGCACGAGAAGGCTATAGGTATTTCATCACTTTCACGGATGATTTGAGTAGATATGGCTATGTCTACTTGATGAAACATAAAAGTGAATCCTTTGACAAGTTCAAAGAATACCAGAATCGGGTACAGAACCAGCTGGGTAGAAAGATTAAAGCACTACGCTCGGATCGTGGTGGTGAGTATCTTTCACACGAGTTTGATCAACACCTTAAAGACTGTGGGATCGTGCTACAGTTGACTCCACCTGGAACACCACAATTAAATGGTGTGTCCGAACGGAGAAATCGAACTTTACTTGATATGGTTCGATCCATGATGAGTCACACCGTTGTGCCTGATTCATTGTGGGGCTATGCTCTTTTGTCGGCCGCTCTAATACTTAACCGAAGTCCGTCTAAAGCTGTTGACAAGACTCCATTCGAGTTATGGAAGGGAACGGTCCCTAACTTGTCCTTTATTCGGGTTTGGGGCTGCGAGGCTTATGTCAAGTGGAGACACGAGGATAAGCTCGGCCCGCGATCGGTCAAGACATACTTTATAGGCTATCCAAAGGGAACGTTTGGTCATTACTTCTACTCGCCTACCGAACAACGTGTTTTTGTTGCGGCTAGTGCGACGTTCTTAGAGAAAGAATTTCTCGAGAACAAGTCGAGTAATAGAACCTTCGAGTTATCGGAGGTTCAAGAACCAACTACCGAGCAACCATTGGAGGAAACAGTACCTTCAACCGAGGCTGCGGTAGATATCCCTGAGGAACCTAGGAGGTCAGGCAGAGTCTCTATTCCACCGGACAGATACATTGGTATGGTCGAGGAACACGATACAGATGACGTCTTACTCGTAGAGGGTAATGAACCCACAACCTATAAAGGTGCCATGACCAGTTCTGACTCAAAGCTATGGCTAGAAGCCATGCAATCCGAGATGGACTCCATGTATGAGAACAACGTGTGGGATCTTGTGGACCTACCTGCAAAGGTGCGTCCCCTTCAATGCAAATGGCTTTACAAGATAAAGCATGCCGTGGAAGGACAACAAGATATCCACAAGGCTAGACTAGTTGCTAAAGGTTTTACTCAAGTGCCAGGCTTGCACTATGATGAGATCTTTGCACCCGTAGTCATGCTACGTTCCATTCGGATTATCTTAGCGATCGCCGCATTTCATGATTATGAAATATGGCAAATGGACGTTAAAACCGCCTTCTTAAACGGTTATTTGGAGGAAGAGTTGTACATGGTACAACCCGAGGGTTTTATCGATCCAGCACATCCTAAGAAAGTTTGCAAGCTTAAGCGTTCCTTCTATGGACTTAAGCAAGCATCGCGGAGTTGGAATCATCGCTTCGACCAAGTGATAAAAGAGAATGGGTTCATTCGATCAGTCGAGGAACCATGTCTCTATATCAAGTCGAGTGGGAGTAAGATTGTATTCCTAGTACTGTATGTCGATGACATACTCTTGATTGGGAATGACATACCTCTCTTATCTTCGGTTAAAGCATGGTTGAAAAACCATTTCTAGATGAAAGATCTGGGAGAGGCACAAAGAATTTTGGGCATCCGTATCTACAGGGATAGATCACGACGGATGTAGTCTCTCAGTCAGGAGTCTTATATAGAGAAGATTCTGGAGAGATTCAGTATGACGAACTCCAAGAAGGGGTTCCTTCCCATGACTCCTGGGCTTCACTTGAGCAAGACTCAAGAAGCTAAGTCAGTGGAAGAGAAAGAGCGCATGAGTCGGATTCCGTATGCTTCGGCAATAGGATCGATCATGTATGCCATGATATGCACACGTCCTGACGTTGCATATGCATTGAGTATGACAAGTCGATTCCAAGCTCATCCAGGTGAACAACACTGGATGGCCGTGAAAAACATTCTTAAGTACCTACGGAGGACTAAAGATTGGGGATTGACTTTTGGAGGCGACTCGACGCTCTGCGCCACGGGTTACGCAGATGCTAGCTTCCAAACGGATCGAGATGACTCGAAATCTCAGTCTGGATTCGTTTTTACTCTTAATGGCGCTGCTGTCAGCTGGAAAAGTTCTAAACAGAGTGTTACAGCAGATTTTACGACTGAGTCCGAGTACTATGCCGCCTCAGAAGCAGCTAAGGAAGCAATATGGATGCGTCAATTCTTACAAGGACTATCAGTAGTGCCTAGTTCGAATGACCCAATCACCGTCTATTGTGACAATAGCGGTGCCATCTTCCAAGCTAAGGAGCATAAGTGTAGCAGCAAGGCTAGGCATGTACAACGGAAAGCTCATCTAATCAGAGATTACGTGGAGCAAAAGGAGATTTTTATTGAAAAGATAGCTACGGATGACAACATAGCTGATCCTCTCACAAAAGCATTACCACGTGATAAGCATGAAGGGCACATTCATTCCATGGGAATTGGATGTGTTCCTAAGTTGTAGTACTCTTTTATGAATTCATGTAATAATTCATTTTCTCGTGTACTCTATTCAACCTTATTGTTATGATATAAAATGTTTTGTTTCTCATGTGGAATTGTACACCAATTTTGAACACCACAAAGTGAACTGATTAACATTACATTGTTTTGGTCCTTGATTACCCACTTGAGCTGATAACTCAGGTAATCATTTTGTGACGTTGGTTGATGGTGGGTTCAACGAGCCATAAGTCACGTGGATGACTGACCAATCACAAAGGCGAGTTATACGGATATCTCGTAGGACACCCCGTGACATCGTTATGGAGTCCTAAATGTTTTATAACATTGGGTGCCAGGTCGTGGATAGGACCTCCATAGTGTTCCTTAGAGTCGAGTCTTTTGACTTTCAACTGTTTCTTGAGATTAAGACAGATTTTGGGTAACTTTGGTTTCTTTCCCACGGTCACCGTAACAGGGGCCAAGAGGATTTTTTCTGGGTTATTTCATGCTGGGCGATATCGGCAGGATTCGAGTTGAGGGAAATATCCAAACCCTTATCAGGATTTTATCATTTCTCAGGGCCACTCGAGGAGTAGTAACTGAAATGCATGGCCATGCTCGAATACAGATTCGTTTTATCAGTTAAGTTACTCTCTAGTCGGGGAAACCACTCTTGATACAGATCGCTTGTGAGATACGACCTTTGCGAATGCGGATTTGCAAATTGTCTTACATTGAGTGGGAGAAATTTTAAAAGGATATGAGATTCGGTTATCGCACCTACACTTGTACGGACAAGTGGGAGTTTGTTGGAGATTGTGTCCTCCACATGTAGTGTGATAACGTCATTGAACATACCCTTGTACGGACAAGTGGGAGATTGTTGGGGCTGGTGTCCTTGACAATTAAGTACAATGACTTATTAAATCTCTTTAAGGATCACAAGGGCATACTTCTGTATTATTACCAGTTGATCCACGTTTATCAATAACGGTTGGCTTGCTAGATAAGTTTGACGTTATTGTCATACGGATGGCGGTGGTCAACTGGTCCCTATACGTCACACCTATAGGACACGTTTGAGAGATGTGAAGGTATGAAAATACAGTCACATTTTGCCGGATATGACTAAACGGTTAGTCAGAGGTATTGACTATTAAATTAGTCAATAAGATGTTGAGATTATTATTTAATACGGATTAAATAATTTTAGCTAATACGGATTACAAGATTAATTCGTAAATTAAATATAAACGGTTATATTTAATTAAATATTGTATTCGCGTATTAATATAAACAGTTATATTAATTTGGGTAATTATACAATATCGTATTTTGTCAGACCATTATTAATATATCGACTGTATTAATATCTGATAACATGTTACGATTTATAATTAAAATACCGCGAACAACTTAAAGCTAAATGGGTCGAATCACGAATTAGAATAAGGTAAGAGTGGAAAGCCCACTCCTACCATATCTCCAATTCGGCCGAAACCTAGAGACTACATAAGGAGAGTTTTTCTCCTTATGTCAGTTACTCTTGGTGCACTGTTAAATTATCTCAAGGTAAAATTAGGGTTTTGAGACATTCTTTTCCCAAAACCTCAGATCTCACATCTAAAACCTCAAGGGCTCTCCCTATATTGCAAGGCAATTGGAGAGGATTTCTAGCACACGCGGCCTCGTATCAAACTAAGTCTTGGGTGCAAGTTATAGGAGGGAATTTGCATTAATTCCTGTTCTTAGGCCTTTTGCGCGAGGACTAAAGGTTGTACTTCTTTTCTCATGTTTTTAATCTTATGGCGATATTCACAATTGCATATTTCATTATAATCCTGCAAATTTAGGGTGAATACGCGTTTTATTCCCCTCAGTTTTGTGTTTGGTTGGGTCTTAAACGTGTGATTCCCATACTAACAACCCAAGTCCCGACCCATCAAACATCCCTATAGTCTATCGCGCAACCCGACTCGTAATTTAAAATCAACACGACATATAAATAGTTATTTAAATCCTAATTATTGTAGTAGTTAAAATTAATTAAATCAATAATTTAAATTATCCGCACTTATTACATAAGAATATATAAAGATTAGGATTTAAATATAATCCTGAAATAAATATATAAATAAATAAATATATATATATAAATAAATAAATAATTGATTTTAAGTATAGACGAGAAATAAATATAAAAACAATAAATATATTTAATTATAAATATATCATTAAGAATTAAAGAAATACGAATGAAACGTCATTTTATGAAATAATCGTCAAATATAAAAATGATTATGAAATACGAAATAATCGTAGAAATACAATTTATAAAATAATAACAGTTTATGTAAAACACTTTATAAACATTCCCTTTGAAATACTTGTATAAAACACGGTTTGACTGTCGTTGACCGAGGCTAAAATACGGGGTATTACAGTCTTCCCTCCTTAAAATGAACTTCGTCCCGAAGTTCACCATCCCATAACAGTAACGAAACATATAACAAGCATAAAACAATCACAAGTAGCAGTTACATAGGCTTTAAAACGCGAAAAGTTACATTCTACCCTCGTTAAGAAAACTTTGTCCCCAAAGTTTAACATACTACAGAAAATACCTGACACTTAAAGAACCATGACATTGATCAAAACATAGCAATCAAATAGGAGACTCTACGTATGGTAAATTTCAGTCAAGCAATCATAATATATCAATTAACCAAATCGCAATTCATCAAGATTTTACAATCCTATCCTCCTTAAGACATGGTTACGTCCTCGTAACGTCGTTATAAATTTCGACATCCAAAGTTCCAGAAGGTCACTCAACCAACAATCACAAATCATCTGATAAGGTAATTACTCTATACTGGCAACTAGCATCCGACTTTTAAAACAACAACACATACTCGTCAATTTCATGCTATGCAATAGAATCAAAGTAATTAACACATATATATACTTTTGGAAATTCTGGCCGAAGATTAACACCTTTACCTCAATGTAGACAGTCAGTTAACTCCTAGTGCATAATTGACAAATTAAAACATTTCATGATCATAATCATATTATAAAAGCAAAACATATCTTAGAAGAGACATATGGCAAAACTTAATTAATGTAATTAACATGGAGCATTGACATATTTCCCGAGGTACACACCCATCTTAGACTAGCAAACAGCTTGGCATCTCTAGATACAAAGAAGTTAAATCAATTAATTAATTCAATATATTGTGATCAGATTGTGAACATAGCGATATGCAAATCATTTTATGGCATGACAATATACATGAAGAAGTTATAAAGATTATTATCGCAGGGAACTAGGCAAAGATATACCATATATATATGAAAGGACATCGACAAGATTCACATTGTTCAAAATACTCAGAATTACTTATGACAGTTAGATTGTTATATCATGCGACTAAGTTTACCAGTTAAATTCATTGCATCACGTGTCCAGATTCTTCTCTGATGAACATGATTTTAACATTACATATGAACACCACGAAATCTTTAGGTCATAGCACTAGAAGGCAATAGCGTCCGTATAATTGAAACTACTTAATATAAACTCAACGAAATAGCAAGGTTATATTATCATATAATAACGTTCATATTCATATCATACGTCTATCGTACATACTACTAATGTCATGTCAGTGCATTACATGATTACATCACATAATTCATATTCGTTTTAAATTTTATATTTAAAACTTTATCGTTTCAACAATCATACATCACGCAGCCACCTCCAAAAATCATAAGTAAATAACCGCTTAGCTATTATAGTTTTTAGAAAATATAAGGAAGTAATTAATCATAGAAAAGAGAATAAATTGCAAAGCTTAAGGAAAGTTGTTGATGACAAATTTTACAACTCGGTTGGTCTGGACAAAAACTTTACAGCAATTAGACAGAAAATTAGGCAACTTGTAAAAATCACAATTAAATAACTACTCATTAAGATTTTACGTGGTTTATCATTTTGAGAACGTCAAAGAATATTCTAAACAGTGGAGTTAAAATTACGCACAAACAATAATCACGTTTTAAATGATTTCCTTTGCAAAAACATGGGTCAAAACGGAAATGTACCGTAACAATCTGACCACTGTCAACTAAAGTATTTATTTCTCTCAAAATATAATTCATATTAACACGAAACCAAAAGCATCGGAAAGCTAAAACAGAAGGTTATGACACGTAAAATTTTCACATTCATATAGAGAACACATTGTAAATGGTAGTTCGTACAAACAAGGTAAAATTATGAAAAATTATTACAAATCTTGGTTTCTAAAAAAAAAAATTGCTTCACATTATCACATTTAAACATAATCATTCCTTCTCTAGAACGTGTGAACATGTCATTTGAAGCATTGAAATCACCTTACACCATATTAGCAATTATTCATCATTTCCAACTAAAATTGTCATCCAGAACGCGGTAAAGATTGTGAAACTGAAAAGTATAATCAATTAAATAATTATATAAGTATAAACAATGTATTAGTTTCTATCATCGCAATAAACACAGCAGATTTAAGTAAGTAAATACATCCTAGAAATCACGAAGGTGCTACTTACTATCAAGTCATTACACATCATTATACTATATCTCTACCTAAGGGTACAGGGATCATATAGCCGCATGCATCTCACCAGACACAGATTAATATAACATATAAATCTGATCATTCTTATTCAATACAAAACAATATATTACATAGTTGCAATAGTCATTTAGTGACCAGATATCACACAGACATTTCAAAACACCAAAATCATATGATCATATCACTCCAAATTATTTTTCAATAAATATACAACCATTTTCTGAAAATTTCAGTTCACTCATTCAGATCAATCAACATTTTAAGATCAGTCATATTCGTCTAATGCACATCATCATACAAGTCAAGCTTATATTTCAAAAAATCACATTCAAATTTTTGTGTTCTCAATACTTGAAAATCATACATCTCAATCAACATTCAATATAAGTCTCATACAACACAGATCTCCAACCATATTTCACATCATACTTACCTCATTCCTTTTTCTGCGAAAACGTGAGTACAATATATATATATATATATATATATATATATATATATATATATATATATATATATATATATATATATATATATATATATATATATATATATATCGGGTCTTGTCCTTTATTCTATACTACCCACGCTCTACATCTCTCAAGGGTGACCAGGTTAGACTGAAAGGGCCAGTGGCTTAGTTTAAGGGGGCCCCTAACTCATCCCAATCCTGGGGCTCCTAACAGTTACTAGCCTAGGGTTCATTTTATTTAGACACTCCTATGTTCATTATTTCCATTTTAGTTTAGGCCTGAGGATCGTTCGCTCTGATACTACTTTGTAACACCCCCATTTATTTAAGAGCCTTTAGCAAGACATTCTCAAATAAATAGAGCGGTTACCATCTCGGAATGACCGAGGTAGTGAATAACAGGTAAACAAACCAAAGTACTTATATATTAAAACTGATTAAATTTAAACTTTTGATATTACATCGATTACACAAAGAATAAAAGTACAACTGATAACATCTAACTATGTGATCTAATTCTAAGTAGGTCCAAGCCATGTCTCTCTCTCCCTGCCCAAGCTTCTAGTCCACCTGTCTCTGACCTGTAGAATCTACTCCCCATTCCGGATCATCGTAGGTGTACACGAATACACTGTCAACCTCGCGGTTGAGTAGGGTAACACAAAAGTAAATAATGCAACAAATATGATATGCAATGCCATGATATGCTCGAGCTCAATCACAATCTCAATCTCAACCTGTGACTCCCAGCCTTACCGAACCTCCCGGTAGACTATAATCGGTCGTCGCCGAATACCAGCATAACAGCTGAGGTCACCAGGTCTAGTCCTGCAGAACTAGCCTGGGCCCAATAATATCTCATCATCTCAAATCCGTATCCGATGTACATGTCATGCTCGTAAATGCAACAATACTCTAAATCAATCATGATATTAAATAATGCAATGCACCTACCAACAATAATAATAATAATAATCAATACTCAGTCAAACCAATATCATTCTCATATCAATCATACTCAGCATCCATAACACACAATATCACAACCATTCATAACACAACATAGAGTATAAGGTCAGTGTATCCTGCCTGGATAGCAATATAGTCCAAAGCAAACCAGCGAGTAAACAGAATAATGCCACTTCAAAATCGTCACTACTATGATGATGACGATGATGGCGGTTGCTTCATAGTTTTTCTTTCTCTTTTGCTCTTCACCATTCTCACGACAGACAAGTAGGGTTTGAGTGTAGATGATGTAGGGAGGCAGACGAGATTAAGGAGGCATACGAGATGAATGAGGATGAGTGTCGATGTACAAGGAGTTAGGGTTAGGGTAGAGTTTTGTGTTTGGTTGGGTCTTAAACGTGTGATTCCCATACTAACAACCCAAGTCCCGACCCATCAAACATCCCTATAGTCTCTCGCGCAACCCGACTCGTAATTTAAAATCAACACGACATATAAATAGTTATTTAAATCCTAATTATTGTAGTAGTTAAAATTAATTAAATCAATAATTTAAATTATCCGCACTTATTACATAAGAATATATAAAGATTAGGATTTAAATATAATCCTGAAATAAATATATAAATAAATAAATATATATATATAAATAAATAAATAATTGATTTTAAGTATAGACGAGAAATAAATATAAAAACAATAAATATATTTAATTATAAATATATCATTAAGAATTAAAGAAATACGAATGAAACGTCATTTTATGAAATAATCGTCAAATATAAAAATGATTATGAAATACGAAATAATCGTAGAAATACAATTTATAAAATAATAACAGTTATGTAAAACACTTTATAAACATTCCCTTTGAAATACTTGTATAAAACACGGTTTGACTGTCGTTGACGGAGGCTAAAATACAGGGTATTACAGTTATCCTACGCAACCGCGAGGTTGACAGTGTATTCGTGTTCACCTACAATGATCCGGAATGGGGAGTAGATCTTTCAGGTCAGAGACAGATGGACTAGGACTTGGGCATGGAGGAGAGACATGGATTGGACCGACCTAGTTTAGATCACTTAGTCTCTATTATAGTCTTCTCCTGTTTTTATTTCAGTTGTATTGAACTTATGTTGGACTTTGTTTTGTAACCGTTTACAGTTTAGTCTTTCATAGTTTAAAGTACTGTTTATCTTTCACTATGACAATCTACTACCCTGGTTTATCCAGGATGGTAACAGTCCTCTTTACCCTGGAAGGCCTAGTTCCGGCTCCTAGGTAAATGGGGGTGTTACATTCATTGCTTGGGCAGATTTAGCCATTTGTGTGGCCAAAGACTGTATCATGCTCTTCAACTCTCCAACCTCGGACACCCCTCCACTCGAAGAGCTACCTTGTTGAGGGTTCGGAAACTGCGGGGCCCTCGGAAATTGTTCCTTGTACGGTGGAACATACGGTTGTTGTTGTTGTGGTGGGGGAGACGGGTATAGAATATTCTTGCTAGTCCACCATAAATTCGGGTGGACATACCCGTGATTATGATTATATCCCCCTTGCTTGTAATGTTGAAACGAGAAAACTTGCTCTCGATCTGCATAGCATTCAACCGCACCGTGGTCTTGCTTGCCACACCTCTCACACATCACTATTTCCTGTTTTTATAGAACGTGAACCGTCTGACGGTTCCCAACACCCATGTTCTCTAACTTTTCAATTTTTGTAAATAATTTATCAAACTTCGCCTCTAGACCCTCAGTCTCGATATTGGCAACCGTTCTCGTCCAACTTCTGGGGTTGCCGTATTCAGACGTATGGGTAGCCATCTTCTCAATTAAACACTAGCCCTTATCGTCGTCCACCTCACGCTGGAATCGCCCATTCACAGCCGAGTCTAAAATGGCCCTATGATCATCGTATAGGCCATTTTAAAACTGTTTACTGACACCCGTCGTTGAGGGGTGCCAAAGATAAGATTTATAAAACCTCAGCTTAAACTTAGATAGGATAAGTCAAGGGTCGAACCACAGAGAGACAAGGTTAATTATGTTTGTAAATTTAAAGCCTATTGCAAGTAACCAAAAAAAGGGGTTTTGATTTGAGATTTAAACTAACAACTAAGGTAGCAAACTAACAAGAAAATTAAAATAATATAAAAAGGAGATTAGGAACTTCGGTTCCCCATGGTCAAAACAAGTCAATGAAGGGTAAAATAATCAAATAACACAATCCCAAGGAACAAAGAATAAACCTTTAGGTCAATATTCTACCCAATCCTTACGGTCTTAGGGTTCCTAGAAAAGCACTAAACTTTCGTTCAAGGGCAATCCCAAAGTTGTTGTTAAACTAATCCTAATAATCTTTCAATCCTAAGGATTAGTTCACCAACAACAATGCGGGATTGGTAATTTAATCATCAAACTTATCAAAGTCAAATCTTTATCATGGTTCCCCTAATTCCCAATCACAAGAATTAGCTATGCATACTTTTAATTATGGAACTAACAATTACTAAAAACATTAAAGAGATGAACATAATTAAAGATGACAATAAAAGGGAAAACATGAGATAAGAAATAACAACAAGATGAATAACAAGATTGAATAAAAAGGAAAGATTAATTGTAGCAAACTTACAACTTGAATGGAAAATCTAAGAACAAAGATGAAAGCTTGGTACCAAAAATCTAACAATGGAGTTCTTCTAACATAAAGTGTTTGATAAAATAAAGAGATTCTTTCTAATGGAATTACTTGCTTAACCTAATTGAAGAGTCTAGGTCTCCTTAAATAAGAATTATTACAATATTAGGAAAGTAAAGAAAACACAAAACAGAAATCTGGAACAGCTTCTGGTCGGTCGACCACCCATACGGGTCGGTCGACCGATTCTGGCACTGTTGGTTTACTTTACGCGAGAATGGGCTTTTGTGAACTGGGCTTCGGTCGGTCGACCGCTGTTGCTGGTTCTTTTCGGCTTTAATCTGGCCCATTAACAATACTTGAATGCACCATCCGGATCCTTGCTCCATATTAGTACTCAAAACAGCTTCCTAAAGGCAATTAAGGCTTGGTTTTGCTCACTTCCGCGTATTCCTACATATAAAACATAGAAATGCCAAAGTAAACCGTTTCGGGAGAAAAAGCAACTAAAAGTCACGAAAGTGTAAGAAAATACGTGCCAAAAGAGTAAATAGAATGCATAAAATGGGCACGTATCAAACTCCCCAAACCAAACCTTGCTTGTCCTCAAACAAGCACTAAGACTCAAAAGAAAATAAAACTTCTAATGGAACGGATTTCATACTTTTCACAACCAAACATAACACTATGCCTAACCAATTTAATGCATCCTTCAACTATAATCAAACAAAATGTCAAGAGCAAAACGAGTTAGACATGTTGGAAAAGCATGCTAAAATTTCAACCTTGCAAGACTCATTCTAATTGGACTCTCGCGGTACGCTCGAGACACTCATGAAAGCAAAGGGTCAAATGTATATGTGAAAGATAAGAAGATAAATAAAAGTAAAGACTCTCACCTATCTACGACCCGTAAGAACATGCCTGCAATCTAACATGAATAGAATCTCTACAACCGTACATATGCATTCCCACACTAAATAACCATGACACATGCCGAGGCAAATTTGGGATTGTGAGGCTAAAGGTAAGAAGGGGTTTAGAATAAGTTATGGGAAGAGGGGTTAAACCGAGCTAACAACCGTCTATCCATACTATAAGATCACTTCTTATTGTTCTTTTTTTCTTTCATACATGCCAATGCTCAAAGTTTTGGAGGAAAAATCACAATTCCTCCAACTTTCTCCCCTTCCCTTTTTTTTTCTCTTTTTTTTTTCAGAAAACTAACCTATTCAATGGTCCCGGTCGACCGACCAGGAAAACTGGTCGACCGACCAGGTTTGAAAACAGGCTGTTTCGTTTTATTCATCATTTTTTTTTTCCTGATCATAAATTTTTCCGTGTCTCTCTCTTTTTTTTTTCTTTTTTCTTTTCTTCTTTTTCTCCTTTCTATCATTCTCCCAAAGTCAAAATCTATCATTGAAGCATAAACGAAAGGATGGCAAAAACAGTCCCATCACTACTTTACTAGCTCGGCTAGGGTAGGCAATTTTTAGGATGTAGCAAATGGGTAAAAGGATTCAATTTGGCTATGTGAGGATAATGGGAATAATGAGAAAGGGGTACCTCTACCACATGTGTCAACAAACCACAAACCCGAATGCATACAGGTATTAAGAAGACAAAATTCATGTTTATGCATATTGATGTGACATGCCTCAAGAGGAGAAACTACTCACGAACCTATATGAAATCGGTCATGGATGTCACCGATTTATTAAGCCCTAATCCTTAAAATATGTAGTAGCTTGCCAAGAAGAGAGTCAAGTCTAATAATTTAGCATGAAATCAACAAAAAATTGTAGATAATGCAAAAGACTAGCTTGAAAATTTTTGAAAAATGCAAGGCAAAGCAATAAATGATATGTGAGGCATAAATTGTATTTATCCGTTCTGACTCGACCTAAAAACTTAATACAGAGAAGAACGCGCGACAAGGAAGAACACGCGACAAGAGAGGATGGAAACAAGAAAAACACCTAAAGGAAGGAAAAACAAAAGACACAAAAACAATTGCATACTCACAAAGGAGTATGCAAACACCCTCCCCAAACCAAAACGCACAATGCCCCCATTGTGCTCATCAGCATACAACCACAGCATAAGGATGGGGGTAGGCGAAAAAGAAGCAAACAAAGAAAGGAAAAGGAAAAAGACTAAAAACTACAAAAAGAATCTAAGGAGGAAGGAGGGGAAAACTGGAAATCTAGAGGGAAAAATTGGAAATCTAAGGGAGGAAAACACTTACAAAGGAAATGTGGACCTCCCCAAACCGAACCCCAAAGAGGGTAAGGTTAAGCACGTCCCTATCCCTCTAAGTCGTAAAACGGCTCAGGGCTCTCTTCTCCTTCCTCCTCATCGCCATCCTCCTCAGAACCTACGCCTGTTCCCGAGGCAGAGCCTGAAGCTTCACCGTGGTCACAACCGCCTGCGAGAGGTGTGTACCAGGTGGGGTGAGTCCATGGGCCGGTTGGGAGCCTACCTTGTGTAGCATACTCCCTGTAAACCGGGTATTGGAAAAGACTATCGTTCAGCTGTTTTTGGCTGAACTGCCTGCAAAGGCTCGCCATCATTTGTGGCATAGATCTGTCATCAACAAAAGGAGGAACATAAACATTAGGAGGAGCAGTAAAATCAGATGGGTACCTCGTCCCAGATGTGGTATGGTGGCCACCGGGAGCAGGGGCCCTGAAGCCTCTAGCGGTGCCTCCCCTAAGTGGGAGGCGGTAAGACGGGAGTAATGGTTGGGGTTCCCCTACAACATTAGAAAGGGGAAGCATAGTGGGAGCCATGGTGATGGGGATGCGGTCACTGAGATAGGTGTCTATCTTCCAATAATCTCTCCTGTTTACCCAACGCACGGACCTGACATAAGCCATGTCCATGAACCGGGAGAGAGGGTCGACCGCATCCTCATAGCGAGGGAACTGGGGAACAAAGGAGCGGGCTAATCGGGTGACTAGCCCACCAAAGACAATAGTAGTCAAGGAAGTTCCCTCGCCCACCGACACAAAATGAGAGGCGACCAAATAAGCAGTGTTGTAAAACTGCTGACCCGTACGTCTGATGTTAAGATAACCAGACAAAATGGAGAGCTCAATGTTGTTAACATTTTGAGACTCTTTGCGGCCGAAAACAGTGTTGGCCAACAGACGCAATAAATAACGGGGGGTGGGAAGGTGGATGGTACTGTTTTTCTTCTTCACATCGCTGGAATCAGAAATACAAGACCACATATCAGAATATGACCCCGTGGGGTCAGCAGTGAGACCCTCAGAAGATAAGCCCAAAATTTGAGCAAATTGGGTTAAAGTTAAAGCATAAGTTTCATTGAACATACGAAAAGAGATGCAAAAGTTATCATAGCCGGGGCGAAGTGCCCCTAAATCAAAAGTAAAGGAAGAAAAGAACTCAAGAGTGAGAAGGCGGTAGGTGATCTCATCCATAGTGACAAGGCCTGCAAACCCGGTCTCAATGAGCAAAGATACCACCTCGTCATGGCATCCCAAGGCATGCAAGGCTAGAACACACAGGAAACGGGTCGCCACTACCACGCAATAGGCAGTAAGATGGAGGAATCGGGCCTTCTGGGCCGGAGTGCTGAAAGTGATTTGCGGATAGTTTGGTAAACTATCCGTGTCCTGCACCGCCAAACCTCTCGTCCGAGGGACACGTCCTCTAGAAGTGCTTGTACCCGAAGTGCGGGCGCGCTTCCCACCTTGATCACGGCTGGACATCGTAAAGCTGAAAAGTTCAAATAAAGATATAAGTCTTATGAGCATGTGAAAACATTGCTTTAACAAAATTAGGCACGAAAAATGCAGAAACAGAAACTTATAAAACAGGCTCTGGTCGGCCGACTGCATATGTAGGTCGGTCGACCACTTCTGTGAGTCAACACGTAATTTCTGCAGAACAAACGGTCGGTCGACCGTAAAACTGGGTCGGTCGACCAATTTACGAAAGAAATTCAGAAACTGCAAAAAATTAAACTCAGGAAAACAAGGTTCTGGTCGGCCGACCTCAGTTTCGGGTCGGTCGACCGACTATCGTCAGAAAAGTGCAGATCTGTCAATTGAAAACCCAGAAAATTCAAATTTCGGTCGGCCGACCTCATTTTCCGGTCGGTCGACCGTGAACAGTGTAGGTGTCGGCTTTTCGCGGTTGAATTCGCGCGAAAAAGGGCATAAAAATTTAAAGGAGGAATTAAGCTATCCTAATCAGCACGAAACCACCAAAAATTTACAGATCTAAGCATATAAAATCAAGAAGAAGAAGAAAACTAAGATAAAAACACACAAACAAGTATGGAAACGGAATTTAAGAGCAAAATTGAACTTAAAAAGATAAACTAATACTACCTAAAACGGAAGTAAGAAGATATAAAACCTAAAAAAGAGAAAGAAAACTAAGGAAAACATACCTTGGATGAGGAAATTGAAAGAAAGTAAGTAAATTGGTGAAGGATGAAGGTGGGTGAATTTTTCTAGGGTTTTAAGAGAGAAAGGGAATGCTGGGAAAGTGAAGAAGTGAAAGCAATTATTGCATTTTCAAAACACAAATTACCCATGACCTTTGACTCAGAAAAAATAAAACCGTAAAAAAAAACCCGTAGTCGGTCGACCACAAAAGTCGGTCGGTCGACCGACGTCCTTTTACCTGCTCTGCAAGTTCTACTTACTCTGTCAGGAAAATTGAATAAAGCTGTCAGTTTGGTCGGTCGACTTAATAACTTGGTCGGTCGACCGCTGTACTGACGGATTCCCCCTTTTTTTTTCACTTTTCTGCAGAGATTTCAATTTTCACCTAGGGATAAAACGAAAAATAAAACAACAAAACGTAAATTTAAACTAAAGCACGGGTTGCCTCCCGTGTAGCGCTGGTTTAAGAGGTCCCGCACGACCTTTTTACCTATTAAGGAGCATCTTAAAAAGGGTCAAAGTAAGAAACTTCGACTTTTCCGACAAATTCATTTTCTCCTCGGAAGTGCTTCACATATTGGCCATTGACTTTGAACCTCTCACCAGATGAGGTTTTTAATTCGATTGATCCGAATTTTGAGACAGCTGTGATGGTGTAGGGTCCGCTCCACCTGGATTTCAGCTTACCAGGAAAAAGACGAATACGAGCATTAAAAAGCAATACCCTATCACCTATCTGAAAATCACGTCTAATGATTCTCTTGTCATGCCAGCGCTTTGTTTTCTCCTTGTAAATCCTGGCATTGTCATAGGCTAACAACCTGAATTCTTCTAACTCATTAAGCTGCAATAAACGTTTCTCACGGGAAAGATTAGGGTCTAAGTTAAGATCACATATAGCCCACCAAGACTTACGTTCTAACTCAACTGGTAAATGACAAGTTTTACCATAAATCAATCGGAATGGTGACATTCCTATTGGGGTTTTGAACGCGGTTCTATAGGCCCATAAAACATCATCAAGTTTTAGGCTCCAATCTTTCCTAGACTTAGAAACTACCTTGGCTAGGGTCTCTTTGAGTTCTCTATTAGAGATCTCAACTTGACCACTAGTCTGAGGGTGATAAGCTAAACCCCTACGGTGTTGGACACCGAATTTATTTAACAAGTCACCTAAGCGTTTCTCCTTAAAATGCATACCTCCATCACTTATGACAACCCTAGGGACACCAAAACGAGGAAATATGATTTTTTTAAACATCTTAATAACAGCCTTTGCATCACAATGGGGGGTAGCAATAGCTTCTACCCACTTAGACACATAATCAACAGCCACAAGAATATACCTGTTACCTTGACTACTAGGAAAAGGTCCTTGATAATCAATGCCCCAGACATCAAAAATCTCTACCTCTAAAATACCAACCTGTGGCATCTCATGTCTTTTTGAAACATTCCCAGTTCTTTGACAAGCATCACAGTTACCTACAAAATTCCTACAGTCAGCATGTAAAGTAGGCCAATAAAAACCAGACTGTAATACCTTGGCCACGGTCCTAGATGGACCATGGTGACCACCATATGCAGAAGAGTGACATGCTTCCAGAATGTCCTTCACCTCCCATTAGGGGACGCATCTCCGGATAAGTCCATCTCCGCATTCTTTAAAAACATAAGGGTCGTCCCAAAAATACTGTTTTGCATCGAACATAAATCTCTTCTTTTGTTTCCAAGACAACTCAGGAGGGATTTTACCTGTAACAGCAAAATTAGCATAATCAGCATACCAAGGAGGGGGATAAGAACCTGAACTATTAATGATAAATAAACTCTCATCAGGAAACGAATCATCAATAGGTAAAGAATCTTCCCCATCAGTCAGCTGCATGCGACATAGGTGGTCAGCTACCACGTTTTCCGCGCCTTTCTTGTCCCTAATCTCAATGTCAAACTCTTGGAGAAGGAGTATCCACCTTAAAAGTCTTGGCTTTGAATCCTTCTTTTGAAAAAGACCTTTTAAGGCTGCATGGTCAGTATAGACAATTACCTTATTACCCACTAAATATGACCTGAATTTTTCTAAGGCAAATATGACAGCTAGCATCTCCTTCTCAGTAGTGAAATAGTTGACTTGAGTCTCATCCAGGGTGCGGCTCGCATAGTATATAGCATTAAGAGCCTTGTTCTTCCTTTGACCGAGCACAGCACCTACAGCGTAGTCACTAGCATCGCACATGATCTCAAAGGGGAGATCCCAATCTGGTGGCTGGATGATTGGTGCTGAGATCAAAGCTTCCTTCAACCTGTTAAAAGCTGAAAGGCACTCATCAGAAAAATCAAAGATGGCATCTTTAAGAAGCAATTGTGTAAGTGGTTTAGCAATTTTAGAGAAGTCCTTAATGAAACGCCTGTAAAAACCTGCGTGTCCTAAGAAACTTCTCACCCCTTTGACGTTAATAGGAGGGGGTAATTGCTCAATCACCTGCACCTTTGCTTTATCTACATGTATACCTTTATCAGAAATTAGATGCCCTAACACTACCCCTTCAGTAACCATAAAATGACACTTCTCCCAGTTTAAGACAAGGTTTACATCAATACATCGCTGCAAGACTTTATCAAGATTAGCTAAGCATTGATCAAAAGCATTACCGTAAACAGAGAAATCATCCATAAATACTTCCCTAATGTTTTCTATAAAGTCTGAAAAGATACCCATCATACACCTTTGAAAAGTAGCAGGAGCATTGCATAACCCAAAAGGCATCCTGCGATAAGCAAAAACACCCTGTGGACATGTAAAAGTAGTCTTACTCTGATCATCAGGATGGATGGGAATCTGGAAGAAACCTGAATAACCGTCTAGAAAACAGAAGAATTTATTAGAAGCCAGTCTTTCAGTCATTTGGTCAACAAAAGGAAGGGGGAAATAGTCTTTCTTGGTGGCGGCATTTAACTGTCTATAATCAATGCACATCCGCCACCCAGTTACAACTCTAGTTGGTATGAACTCATTTTTATCATTCTTAACCACTGTGGTCCCTCCTTTCTTAGGAACCACCTGAACTGGGCTAACCCACTTAGAGTTACCAACCGGATAGATTATACCTGCATCAAGAAGCTTCATAACTTCAGCCATAACTACATCCTGCATTTTAGGATTCAACTTACGCTGTCCCTATCTATAAGGCTTATGCCCTTCCTCTAACTCTATTCTATGCATACAAACATCAGGGCTTATGCCCTTAATATCATCCAAAGAATAACCTAGAGCTTTTCTATTCTTTTTAAGAACAGTCATTAAGGCAGAAAGTTGGTCAGGACTAAGTTTAGAGCTAACAATCGCAGGGTACTGTTCAGTATCATCTAGGAAAACATACTTAAGATTAGGAGGAAGTGGCTTACGCTCTGGTGCTTTTACCTCAACTGCCTGAACAGAATTAGTATCTATAGAATAGCACATGTTTACCAGACTTGCATTGGCTAGGCTTATGAGCTTCTCATTCTCTTCTTCAGTGAGCTCATATTCCTCTTCCTCTTCTTCTATCAGATCCAGCCTTTCAGCATCCTCGGCTGGATTACCTGCACACTTATCCAAAATCGTCAGATCATCTAAGGGATCCTTGGTCAAGGATTCCCTCCAATTAAGGATAACATCTCTGTCTATAATATCGATGGAACAACAAGTATCATCAGTAGGAATAGTTGCCTTATGGGCAAGACTAAACTCGATAGTGTCATCCCCAATCTCTAAAGTAATGGTCCCGCGTTTGACATCTATCACAGCCCCAGCTGTGTGTAAAAAAGGTCTACCTAAAATAATAGGTATTTGACTATCCTCAGCAATGTCTAAAACAACGAAATCCACAGGAATAAAGAACTTTCCCACTCTTACTGGGACATCCTCCAAGACCCCTAGCGGTCTTTGGGTTGATCTATCAGCCATCTGTAGGGTAATATTGGTGACTTTAAGTCTACCTAAACCAAGTTTTTCACATACAGAATAAGGTATAACACTGACACTAGCCCCTAGATCACAAAGGGCTTTCCCTATTACATGATTACCTATGGTACAAGGGATGGAAAAACTACCTGGGTCTTTTAACTTGGGTGCTATATTATCTTGTGAAAGAACATAACATTCTTCCACAAAAGCAACAACACCGTCGTCCTGAAACTTCCTCTTACGACTTAAAATATCTTTCATGAATTTAGCATAAGAAGGTACCTGGGTAATTAAGTCAGTGAAAGGGATGGTCACCTCAAGATTCTTCACCATCTCCAAAAACTTACCAAATTTCCGATCCTCTTTTGAATTTTTCAGTCTTTCAGGATAAGGAACGGTGACTTTAGCCATAGGATCAGCAACCTTTGGCTTTTTCAGCTGTAAAATTTCGGTTAGGCCTTGAATGAAGGAGGGATCCAGCGATTCCGGAGTCAAAACAGCACTCTGCTCAGGAACCTCGGTCGGCCGACCAGTAGCAGCGGTCGGTCGACCAGAGTCTGCAACATCCGAATTTTTCTCCTTTTCAGAATCTGATCTCACGTCAGGAACAGCGGTCGATCGACCTACAGCAGCGGTCGGTCGACCTCCTGTTCTTTTGTCGGGATCAGATTCTTTGTTCGGAATTCCGGCTGGATCATCTTCTTGAGTTGACTCTTCACAAACACGGCCACTCCTTAGATTTATGGCGTTTAGCGTCTCCATGGGTCCCTCACAACTAGCTGGAGAGCTAGTCATTTGGTTGGCTATGTTTATCAAGTGCTCTTCAAAAACTTTTGAGGAGGCAAAGTGAACCTTGCTCATCTCCATAACTGCCTTTGTTAAAGCATCAACAAGGGTTCTTAAGTTCTCAATCTCACCCGTGTTGTCAACCGTAGTAACTAGGTTCGCACTTTCAAGCTTTAGCTGGGTTGCCTCATGCTTTTCAAAACGGGCTTCAGCTGTTGTCTCAAGAGCCATCACTCTATTCATCTCTACATTCAGCCTTCTTGAATTCCCACGCGAACTCTTAAAAGTAGCCCTATGTAGCGCCATGTCTTCAATGGTTTTCCAACCCTTCATATGGTCGGTGTTATTCTGGAATCTTCCATTGGCGGCCACATCAAGAATCATCTTATAGTCATCGTAAAGAGCGTTGTAAAATTGGTTACACAGGTCCCATTGTTGAAGGTTATGGTGAGGGATAGAACGGACTAATTTCTTGAATCGATCCCATGCTTCACAAAATCCTTCATCAGGTCCCTGTTGAAAGTTACGGATTTGGTTTCTCATGTCCTCGGCTTTTGCAAGAGGGAAGTATCTCTTGTAAAAGGCCAATGCCAAGGAAGTCCAATCCGTAACCTCCTCACTTGTCCTGTCAAGGTACCGGTACCAATCTCGCGCGTCATCTTTTAATGAGAACAGGAACATAGTTGCCAGCACCTCGTCTCTAGTCACCCCTTCAGGTAGGGGTATGGAACAACAGTAATCCGTGAAGGTTGTAACATGCTTTATTGGATCTTCGTCGGGTAGACCAGAAAATTGACTCTGCTCCACCAAAAAAACATGATTTGAACGGAGTTCAAAGGAGCCAGTGGTGGGGGTAGGCAAGGTGAATCCCTTCGGTACATCTTTAGCCTTCGGCTGTAGGTAGCTATAAATAGAATCCATAAAGAGAGTACTCAAGCCTTCCTCTCAAAAACCTGTCTTCTAAAACAAAACTAGAAGAAAAGGTAAGAACGGTCTTAAGGAACCTAAGTTCCTTAAGACAAGAAAAATAAACTAAAAATTAACAAACAAAATTATACCGTCTCCCCGGCAACGGCGCCAAAATTTGACACCCGTCGTTGAGGGGTGCCAAAGATAAGATTTATAAAACTTCAGCTAAAACTTAGATAGGATAAGTCAAGGGTCGAACCACAGAGAGACAAGGTTAATTATGTTTGTAAATTTAAAGCCTATTGCAAGTAACCAAAAAAAGGGGTTTTGATTTGAGATTTAAACTAACAACTAAGGTAGCAAACTAACAAGAAAATTAAAATAATATAAAAAGGAGATTAGGAACTTCGGTTCCCCATGGTCAAAACAAGTCAATGAAGGGTAAAATAATCAAATAACACAATCCCAAGGAACAAAGAATAAACCTTTAGGTCAATATTCTACCCAATCCTTACGGTCTTAGGGTTCCTAGAAAAGCACTAAACTTTCGTTCAAGGGCAATCCCAAAGTTGTTGTTAAACTAATCCTAATAATCTTTCAATCCTAAGGATTAGTTCACCAACAACAATGGGGGATTGGTAATTTAATCATCAAACTTATCAAAGTCAAATCTTTATCATGGTTCCCCTAATTCCCAATCACAAGAATTAGCTATGCATACTTTTAATTATGGAACTAACAATTACTAAAAACATTAAAGAGATGAACATAATTAAAGATGACAATAAAAGGGAAAACATGAGATAAGAAATAACAACAAGATGAATAACAAGATTGAATAAAAAGGAAAGATTAATTGTAGCAAACTTACAACTTGAATGGAAAATCTAAGAACAAAGATGAAAGCTTGGTACCAAAAATCTAACAATGGAGTTCTTCTAACATAAAGTGCTTGATAAAATAAAGAGATTCTTTCTAATGGAATTACTTGCTTAACCTAATTGAAGAGTCTAAGTCTCCTTAAATAAGAATTATTACAATATTAGGAATGTAAAGAAAACACAAAACAGAAATCCGGAACAGCTTCTGGTCGGTCGACCACCCATACGGGTCGGTCGACCGATTCTGGCACTGTTGGTTTACTTTACGCGAGAATGGGCTTTTGTGAACTGGCACTACTACATTTTGATTCTATAGCAACACTCCACTATTGTTGCATAATGTCATATAAGTGTTGCTATAGAGTTTATGCAACACTTAATGAAGTGCTGTATAAAGTCTCGTTGCATTAGCTCATTGCAACACTTTATGCAACACTTTTTGAACTATTGCAACACTTTTATAAAGTGTTACCTATGTTACTTTTATGCAACACTTTTTTCAAATGCAAAGGCAACATTTTTATTTTCTAATGCAACACTTCTTGTGAAAAATTAGCAACACTTTTTGTAGACAAATGCAATACTTTTTATTAAAAAGCAACACTTATATCGAACAAATGCGACATTTTTATTTTGAGAACGCAACACTAATTACGTCCAAAAACAAGACTCACTTATACTAAACAAATGCAACACTAGCACAATAGAAAATTGCAATTCTATAATCGTGTATAATTGCATATCATTCAA
Source organism: Silene conica (assembly GCA_029255685.2). NCBI lineage: Eukaryota > Viridiplantae > Streptophyta > Magnoliopsida > Caryophyllales > Caryophyllaceae > Silene > Silene conica. The sequence continues at coordinate 48,467,910 of CM055314.2, read as the reverse complement.
AAATTACAATAGAATTATTCAATCTCGAAAATGAATGTCAGTTACATTTCCAAAAAAGATTAAAAATAGAACTTCGCAAATGTTTAAGTACAAAAATGTACCAAATGTTTAAAACCGAACAAATGATTTAACGATTATTGTACAAAAAATGTTTAAAATAGAACAAATGTACAAAAAATCTACTGACAGACCAGCATCTGCCCAGCAAAGAAGCAGCCACTTGCTAGTCAGCAACCCAGTACACTTCTGTAACTGCTAATAGCATCAGATCCAGTACACATCTCAGCAACTAGGTCCTTACAGCCATCTGCACTGCCAGCCCCAAAACTGACCCTACATCATCAGACTGCAATGCTGCTACACCTGCTGACTGCAATTCAGTGCATTCTGTACAAAGAGCCTGCACCTCCTGCACTTGCATTCAGCCATAACCTGCAACTGCCAATTTATTTGCTACATCCATATTCTATCCAAAAATCTACTGCCAGTTTAGAAATCGCGATGAATAAGTGAAAGGAAGAAGATATAGTATGAATCACTCCAACAAAGGATCTTGATCAAGAATTACAGTTGCCACAACTGGGAAGCGAGATGCCCCCACTAGTTTTTTTATGAGTTTTATGTAGATCAGTTCTAGATGTAATTAACAAAAAGGAAACGACTCACCAGTCACGGCTGCTCCTTCATCAGCAGTGACAAGACCTTCACCTTATTCCTGAATTTTCTTTATCACCATGGAGCCACCACACACATCAACTACTGCCTTCATAGAAACCAAATCTAAATTGATGTTTAATAAAGAATTTGGGGTCACAAGAGGAAACACATTTTCGGATTAACAGGTGCAGACGAGAAGAATGCGTCTATTATGCACCTTCTGTCAGTGCTGGTATGTTGCTTGTCAGTATGGCATTGAACATGTTTTGATTGAATTAGAAGAGGTAACAGGCAGCTATGCTGGAGGACTGGTTGCGGCAGTTTCGTGAGTGCGGATATGAGGTGACTGGCAGAGGCAGTTGCGAGCAGAATGCATCTGATGCGCATCTGCTCTACTGGTCTTCACGGCTAAGGAACTAACTAAGAATAATGTTCACTCTTATGTTTAGTCAGAGCTTAGTTCTGAACTATGTGCACAGGAACTGCAACTTTTGTGCAGGAAATGTGTATTTAGGGGTCTGAACTAAGTGTATTTTAGTAAGTATGGGTCGGTAGCGTGTTAGGATCTTTATTTGCAGAAAGTTTGTTTGGCAGAACTGGTTTGTGATCTTTATTTGAGTAAGGGGTGCTAGTTAATTGGCAACATTTAGTTCACAAACCCGAGTCTAATATGGGGGCTATACGGATTAAGGGTCAGCTGACCGAAACCCCATAATAACACTACCTTGGCATGCAAAAACAAACATTCAGAAACTAAAAAATGGAACAAATAAGCTAATAATCACGCTAGTACGCAACACATAACCAGCAGCAGTAGAGTAAGTAACATATATCCGTGTGAATGTTTAGAATTTCTGAATGATACATTCTAGTAAAGCCAGCAAATATTGACCCAACGTCCAAACTCAAAAGTACAAGAAGAATTTGACACTAAGTTAGCGGGTCAAAGTAAGGACATCTTACCCCTAATTATGTAATTAATTTGGATTTAAGAAGCTGGCTTTGATGCAGGACCATATGACAGTACAATAAAATCGTATGCCCATGTTTCTAAACACCCTAATATTCATCTTTATAGGCACTAAAGACATATTATGGCCTTATATTACATGCCTTTGGACTCTGCACTAACATACCTTGTGTGAATATTAGGAAAAAAAGGTAAAGAAGCTCCACCGTGGACTTCTTGTTGCTCCAATTCCATGTAGAATAATAACTCATTACATGCTACCAGCTAAACTTGCTCCACGTCTTATTTCAGAAGGTAATCTAAGTGAGCTGATAAAGTGATGTATTGATAATTATATGATTCTTTTTATGTTCAAAGAGTATAGGTTGCTCTGCCGCCCAGCATGAATGCTTTTAACTGGACCTCACAAACCTTAGAAATGACCCAAACCAAGTCCCAAAACTGCCAATCCCAACAAAATGTCCAGAATCAACCTGACTAAATTAAACTTACACCTAAATTTTGTACATAATTAATGACAAAAACAACATTACCTAAGATGACTAAACTCAGTCCCGCACAACCCCGGGCCCAAGTAACCCTTACCCAAAAATGATCCGACAATTATACACCTCACCCGAAAGAGATTATGTCGTACTAGAAATGCATTATGATTCTCATTCAAACTTCAAGTCTGCAACAATGGAAACTGTTTAAAGAACTTAGATTTTTGTACGAGAAATCAATTATTATTAATAGAAGGTCATACGGCATTTACAAAGGGATTACAAATCTATGAATATCGTGATAAAAAGTCATTTTCAGAAAAAGATTACTAGTCCTATGGACCTATGGTATAAGTATATAACGTTGTTGTATACCCTTTATTACACCTTTGTTTCTTCATGCAAGATATGTAATGTTTTAAGGACGATGAACTTTGTTCCATTTGATAGACAAAATCCGGCATCCATCGGAGTACCATATGAGAAGTTGTTAGAACTTAGAATGTTGATCTTCCACATACTTATCTATCAACTCTCATTGAAGAGAAGAAGCCTATTAATTCAAAGGATGAATGAAAACTCTCATATAACGAGACATGGGAATTATTAATACATGTAAAATTTGTGTTGGACCTTATGATACAGTTTATATGGAAAAGTGGCTTTTGTGTAAGCTTGAAGTTTTGGATTGCAAAGAGGTCCCTTGGCCAAGCTCTTCCATCAGAGACACAAACCAAATTGAAGACTGTGGATGGCCTGTAAAGGATGTTGCTTGTGAGTGTACCATTAAGCGTGTATAATTAGAAGGATTATTAGCTAGGGTTTAATTAGCAGCTTAAGGTGATTAATTAGGCGCTTAAATTTTTTTACCAAATTTCATTATTGCGCTTAAACGAAAGTGTTGAATTGTTTTACCCAACTTTCAATTTGTTTTTTTACTTTAATTGAAAAGTTTAAGCGCTTAAACGAAATTAATTTGAAAATTTTAGAGATACATATATATATTAGGGTTTAAAATTGATTATATATATGTATGTGACGAAAGTGTTGCACAAGTGTTGCTAGAAAATGCAACAATTGTATAAGAATGTTGCAATTAAAGTAATATATTGCAACACTTACCTTAAAGTGATGCAATATGTAGGTAATAAGCAACATTTTTAAATAAAGCGTTGTATAATTAAGTAAAAATTGCAACACAACGCGTAAGTGTTGCACACGAAATGTTGCATTAGGTCTCTTTTTGTAGTAGTGTGGGCTTCGGTCGGTCGACCGCTGTTGCTGGTTCTTTTCGGCTTTAATCTGGCCCATTAACAATACTTGAATGCACCATCCGGATCCTTGCTCCATATTAGTACTCAAAACAGCTTCCTAAAGGCAATTAAGGCTTGGTTTTGCTCACTTCCGCGTATTCCTACATATAAAACATAGAAATGCCAAAGTAAACCATTTCGGGAGAAAAGGCAACTAAAAGTCACGAAAGTGTAAGAAAATACGTGCCAAAAGGGTAAATAGAATGCATAAAATGGGCACGTATCAGTTACAAATAAACCATGGCTCGAAACCATGGTGGGGGACCGACCTCACATAACCTTTAAACCTCTCCCAAGCTTCGGTTAAGTTTTTAGAGGGTTTCTGTTTAAAGTTGGTTATTTGGGTGCGTAATGCGTTGGTACGTTGTGGTGGAAAGTACTTCTTGTAAAAAGCAAGGGCTAGGGATGTCCAGTCAGTTATCCCAGTTGCATCCCTGTCTAAATCCGACAACCATTCCCTTGCGTTGTCAGGTAGGGAAAAGGGCAAGAGGGCTTCTTTAATCTTATCCTGGGTAACCCCCCCTTTCGCTGGGATTGAGGAGCAATAGTCAGCAAATCGCTCCATGTGTTTTCTAGGGTCCTCTCCCGCAGCCCCACGGTATTGGTTTCTTTCCACCATGTTTATATAAGAGGGTCTGAAATCAAAAGTTTGGCCATCTTCATCAGTGGCTATACTAAACCCTCTTGGGATAAGCGCGGTTGTGGGTTCAGAGTGGCTTGCAATGTTAGGCATGATTGGTTGAAAAATTGGTTCGGAATTGAAGGTTTCCTCACAATAATTGGTTCTCTCAGGTTCGGGGGTACTCAAGTCTTCCTCCAATAGCTCTCAAACGCTCTCTTCTTCGTCGTAGAAATAATCTCTCAGGTTCGGGATCGGGATTCACCAAATCTCCCCTTTGAGACCTGCGCATAAAACTGAAGAGACGATTAGTACGGCCTTAAGGAATTAAAAATCCTTAAGACTAAGGATAGAAAAAAACAGAAATAGAAAAACAGCGTTGCTTCCCCGGCAACGGCGCCAAAATTTGATGCGTGTCGTTCATACACCAAAAATAAAAGCCTAGGTCCTACTAATAGAAGTTAGCGGTAAATAGGGTCGATCTCCTGAGGGAAGCAGACCTGCTTAACTAACAGTTTTTACCTATGGTCACAGATATGGGGGGTTTTAAATTGTGATAACTAAAATACGATATAGAAAAATATGCAAAGAATAAGAACACGGAAGAAAATAACACAAATTGAGACAAAAATCAGGGGGAAACTATGTTGGGAATTCGGGTCGTTGTGTCTCACATATTATAGTCGTAAATGGGATAGGCCTCAAATTGGTGGGAAAGGCTGGGTTATTACGGTCAAGTCTTAAACCCGACTATACCTTCCGATCCTAAGTCGCCCTAAGGTCGTTTTTGCTTAACTTCCGCTCTCACAAAAACTATTTAAAATCATTAAACAAGTCTTACCCTTCCAACCTTCCGGTCTAGGTCGGGAATAAACTAGATTTCAGGTCTCATGCGTGCACTCAATAAACCGAACATAAAATAATTGTTTAACGATTACTCCCACCAAAGACGGTCTAACCCGACTACTACATATTATATATTCGACACAACTCCCTCATCCCAACATATTAAGGATTTAGCTACTCATAGTGGGGATGAAAAAGATTATAACGATAATGGGAATTCTAGCATATGACATGATAAAAAGATAAAATTCAGATTATAAACAATAAGTGAACAGGATTCGAACTTGACGTGGACAAAAAGGGAAAAGAGATGTGAGATTTAATAGTCTTAAGACGGATGTAAAATAACAAACTAGCATACAATTTGATATGAAATAAACAGGGATTTAGAGTAAACAGATTAAAATAGAAATAAGATTAACAAAGAGGATGAATTAAAACAGAAGCGAAAACAGAGACAAAAGGCACGAGTTACAACGATGAACACGAAAACGAAAACAGGGCATAAGCGAAACAGAAACTGATCGGGAACGAAAAGGGAAATAGAAGATACAAACTGAAATAAGAATACAAAAATAAAGATAAGAGAGAAGAAATTACAGTAATCCGAAGGCAAGAACAGAGACTAGAATGGAAGAACGAAAAACCCGAAATAATACTAAAAATGTGACGGCTACAAAAGTTCAGAAAACTTAAGGTAAAAAGAGAGTTTTTAGAGAGTAAACTAGGGTCTGCAAGTCTGAATAATCATTATTATGCTCTACAAAAGAGCTCCTTAAATAGTAGAAAGAAAATGAACTGATGTAATAAATCAGTGTACACGAAGAGTCTCGTAGTTCTCGATCGAGGGAAAACTCCTCTCGATCGAGCACTCTTAGCCTCACAAATCGGTCGATCGAGAGGTAGCAGGTTACTCGATCGACTCCTCGTCTTTGGCACTTCTCGATCGAGGAAAATGGGTTTCGACCAAGTGCTTTCTTCGTAGATACCTCTCAATCGAGTACATGACAACTCGATCGAGTACTTGTCCTCATCTGGGTCCCTCGATCGAGCACAGGACAGCTCGATCGAGTACTTGTCTTCCTCGATAGATCCTTCGACAGGCATAAAGGTTGGTTTTCACTTCAAACTTCTCGATTGCTACGTGACCAACCGTAGTTCTCCCATCGACTATGGCAAAACAGAGCAATGAGGCAGAAAGAGCTCGGTTTCTGCTACTATTTGGTCACTATCTGCAAAATAGCAACATGAACACAAATTAGCACATACGGGGTATAAAATGAATAAAATCACCAAATATTACGATAATGTGTGCTAAAACAAGACTAAAAAGTCTATACAAAATGCACACATAACTTTTTCTGCTGACATCTCTCTGAAACACCCGACTGAGCCTTGTATTCACTTCAGACTCAGAAATGAGTCGTATGCCTGGACCTTAGCTAGGTTTGGACAGGTTTTGGGGCTAGTTAGTGATGGACACCTGAGACCACCCAGGAACTGGGTTCCAGAGATGTGGGAGGCCCTTTCACACGTACCTTTCGCTAGACGAAGGGTCGCCCATGTCCACAGTCCTGTAGTTCGTATTTTCCTCCGCTTGCTAGGAGAGACCATCTTTGCGCGACCTGAGCCAAACAACATCCGTAACCCTGAGTTGGCCATAGTCTCGGGGTACCTAAACATTGATAGTGGTACCCCTTTTGTCCTTAACATAGCCTACCTCGTGGCTACCCATCTAGGCGACATAGGTCGCAGAGTCACTGGCGCTATCGTAGGTGGTGGACTTGTCACCAGGATATTGATGCCCGTCGTTGAGGGCGTCAACGATAAAATTTATATACCTAAACTTTAACTATAGATAGTGAAAGTCAGGGTCGAACCACAAGGAGGTGGGGAATGTTTATTGTTCTTAAGTCAATGTGTAAAGGTAACAAATTGGGTTTGTTTGTTTGTTTGTTACTAGGGCTAAAATAAAGACAGTAATAAAACAAGAAATAAGAATAAGATAAAACTTATGATAGGATGTTCGGGTGATAAAGAGCTATGATGGTACAAATTCTTAAGTCAACATGTATTGCAGTCGCGTAAGGGGTGTATGTAGCATATCCTTTCGGTCTATGATACCTAATAACTCCTTTCGGCCTATGCTATTAGTTCCTAGGTCTCACAAATATTGGGTGTCAACAATAAGGGTGATTCCTAAATTCTAGGTCACATACCTTTCAGTCTTAAGTAACCTAGCCGTCTTAAAGCGTTAACCAATGCCCTTCCCGTATCTTTCAATCTTGAGTAAGTCATTACTAACATCCTATAAGTCTCCTTTCATTCTCACTATAGTGTAATATAATTAACGAAACGAAACGAACTGAAAACATACGCGGGGTCAGTCGACCGACCAGCTAACCTAGTCGGCCGACCAACTACCTCAGTCGACCGACCAGTTAAGCCGGTTGACCGACGAGGTCTGCTACAGGCCGATTCTGGTTTTATACCATCTTCGCAAATTACTCCCTACATCCTAACATATGAAATTAGCTACTCATAACTACAGTAACAACGATAATAACGATTAAGCAATTAAGATTCATAACTAATGATAACATAAACATGCGATAATCAATCAAAGTTTCGGGATTCGATGCTAAACCGGATTCTAGCAATTCTATAACGATAACAATTGAGAAACTAAAATCAAAAGAGGATTACCGCGAATAGGAATTAGGGCATAAAAGAAGAACTTTATTGATTCCCGTGGAAGAATTGCTTAATACAAACTAAGAACGATGCTAAACTAATGAAACAGTGTTTTGAATAAAAAGAACTAGATGCTAAAAACTTGATTTAGAACTAGATGAAGATTAGATAATACATAACCGGATCATAATAGGTAAAAAGATGATCCTTAGCCCTAATCCCGAGGTTTTCTTAAGTAGGCGAAAAAACATAAGTTCTTTCATAACCTAATCACGCGTGGGCTTTGCGGAAATTCTTCTGAAACTGCGTCTTGGTCGACCGACCAGGTGATGCGGTCGGTCGACCGATTATCGGGCCTAGTGGACTTATGCTTCCGTAAGTTAAATTCTGGGTTTGAGATAACAGGTACCTTGGTCGACCGATCAGGGTAGTCGGTCGGTCGACCGGTTTTCCTGTGTGTCAGCCTTGAATTCGTCTTTAAATTAATCCTTTGGTCCTTGGTTCGCGCTTAGAGTTGTTTTCTCCTCGTTCGTTGATTATGCAAAAATCCCGAGGGCAGCAATTTGGCCTAAAATCACCTCTTTTCCGCATAATTCTGCAAAACAGCATAAAAATACGAAAGTAGAAAATTGTTGGGAAATAGAGGCTAAAATATCGTAAATGAGCTCTAAAATGCGGGTAAAAATAGATGTAAAACATCATAAAATAGACACGCATCAAATTCCCGAAACCAAACGTTGCTTGCCCTCAAGAAAGAATTAGACTCGATCTTAAACTAATGGAACAAATTAAATCTCAGAGCGAAATTTACATGTTAGCCTAAACCAGATTTAATGCCAAGTTAACAAGGAAAAAGTGAAAGAATCATGCAAACGAGTTATGGAGTTGTCAAAATTTGCAAATCTATCGACTATAGAGACTTTATACCATGGACTCTCGCGGAACGCTCGAATCGCAATTGAAGCAAAGGGTGAGTATATGTAAGATAGAAAGAAGTTATATTGTAAAGACACTCACCTAACTCAACCCATGAAAACATGCCTGCAATCTAACATGAAAAAGAATTCTACAACCGTGTATAGACAAACTCATTAAGTAACTTTGACACATGCAATTGAGGTAATGAGGGATATGTGAGGTGAAAGGTAAAAGAGGTTAAGATGTTTTTGGACAACTGGGGTTAGCATCCAAGCTAGTAAAACCGGCTTCCAATCAACATATTTCACGACTTTTGACATTATGAGTGCTATTTTTGTAGCACAAATCTCACATTATATAAAAGGAAGGGCTCCCAAATCTTTTGAATGAAGTATGGGAGTAATAAAATGTAAAAGAAAGGGATTTTTCTGAACGAATGAATTCTTGTTTCTGTCAGTTGGTCGACCAAGAGGGGTGGTCGGTCGATTGACTTGCAGGTCTTGTTTAATTTTTTGTTTTTTCTTTCTTTCTTTTCTGGGTTTTTCAGTTCTTTTTCCTTTTTCCTTTTTCTTTCTTTCTTTTCTCTTCTTGCTCAAGGTGGCAAACACACCAAAAATGCCTCAAAAAACATTCCATCAACCACAAATACTAGCTTGGTAGGGTAGGCCAAATATAGGATGTGGTTTTGGGGGATAAATAGGCCATTTTGGCTATGTAAGGCTTTTGGGTAAATAAGAGAAAAGGGGACCTCAAATGCACGTAACAAGACTCATAAAACAAGATAGTAAACAGGTATATAGAAATTCATGTTCATGCTTATGCATATTGATGTAACATGTTCCAAGGGGAGTACTACTCACATCCTAGATGACTGGCTTAAGAATGAAACCAGGGATAAAAGCTCTAAAACTCAGAATCTTAAGTAGATTACCAAGGTAAAAGTCAAGTCTCAAGAAATACAAACAGTTTGACAAAAACTCATAGATATGCATATGATTCTAATACTAAAACATGTTAACAAGGCAAGGCAAAGGCATAGACCTGTGAAAATAGCAAAGTCATCATTGAAATACTCTTGTTCCGACTCGACCTATATGCTAAAATAAACGTGCATTTTTTTGAAATTTTGAAATTTTTCTTATGTTTTTGGATTTTTTTCTTGTATATGTAAGGAAAATAAAGAAAAGAACAATGCAAGACAGAAATGCAATAAACATGTGACGAAAACAGTGGAACAATGCATATGACACAAAACCATTCCCCAAACCAACCCGCACAATGTCCCCATTGTGCGTTAGCCTAAGTAAAGGTTTTATAAAAATAAAGGAAAAATGCGAAAAGATAAAAACCAAGGAAAACATGGAAAGAACTCACCGGATTTTAAAGCGCAATGGAAACCTCCCCAAACCAGCGTAAGCTAGGAGGTTTCAGTGGCCAGCAGTGCCACTCCAAGTACCTGAAAAAGTCAAACGAAGGAAGACCTTTTTCGGGGATTAATTACGTTTTGGGTGATGGATGATGCATTAAAGGTTTGAATAAAAGAAGAAGGAGTGGAAGCATAAAGGACACAATAGAGAAAAGAACTCCCTCATCATATTTGCACGCTTCCCAAAGAAATTACGAACAGGCTGCATCAGGTATCACAGTCGACCGACCCCTGTTCCTGGTCGACCGACCAGAGGACAAGTTACAGGAGCTTCTGATTTGCAGGATCTTGGACGACTGACTGATGTTACTTTTTGGTCGACCGAGATTCCTGTACGGTGGTCTTCTTCTTTACGGAATTAACTTGTATCAACCAAGTTAACCCTTCCCCAAACCTGTGAAACATTATACATGCGCCCAAAACATGCGCAAAAATCCAGAATCCAAGTCTAAATGTCTCAACTACACAACAAAGGCAAAATTTGTTCTAAAAACTAACGCAACCAAAACTAAAAAGTCTTAACAAAACTGAAAATTGTCTTAAGAATCAAAAACTAGAAGATCTCATCCGCGAAAGATGCGGAAAATTTTGGACCACGGCTTTTGGCTATATGCCGTAGTTTCCACCGTGTTTGCTTGGATTGCTAAACACGTCTCCACTCCGTCACAAAGCATATGTGACGGACCACTCTTTTTCTCCTCCTCTTTTCGTCTCTTGTCCTGTTCATCGACCACATCCGGATCATCATCCTCATGGTAGCTCAAGATCCCGAGTCCTCCCCTTTGCACAATGACCTCCTTCACCAAGGGCTTCCCCAAACCGTTTCCTGTAATAGGCAAAACAAGAGCATCCTCCATATTGCTCCCAATCTGGGGTGGAGGTGTAAAAACAGGAATGGGTGTAGGTTCTAAAGTAGGAGAAGTGGTGATGACCTCATACTTCTTTTCAGAAGTGATAACATTACATGTAATTGGGGTCATGGCATCCTTCTTCCTATAGGACAGACCAAAAATGATGGAGTGTTTCCCGACCTTGAAAGTCAAGGTTCCACTCCCGGCGTCAATGATATCCCCCGCAGTGTGTAAGAAGGGCATCCCTAAGATGGTAGGTATATGGGCATCCTTAGGGATGTCCAATACTACAAAGTCCACGGGGAAGAAAAATCTGTCAATGCGCACAAGGATGTTTCCCAACACCCCTATTGGTTCCATAGACGTACGGTCAGCCATTTGCACCGTCATGCTTCTCATGGCGAAGGTAGTCATTCCTAATTTTAAGGCCACACTTCAGGGCATAACACTAATGCTAAGCCCCAAGTCACACAAGGCCTTCTTGACTGGGAATGTCCCTATGTTGCAAGGTAGAGAAAAACTACATGGGTCCTCTAACTTATGGGGTGCAATGACATGGCTCAAGAAACTAGAGGACTCCTTAGTAAGTGCCACCGACTCTACCTTATTTAGAGACCGCTTTCGGGTTAAAAGTTGTCTTATAAACTTTAAATAAGAAAGAACCTGTTGGACTAATTCTAAAAATGGTAATTGTACATTGAGTGAACGAATAAGATCTTTGAATTTGTCGAAGCATACCTGTTCCTTTGTGGGTACAAGTCGCTCTGGATAGGGAGGAGTAGAGCTCTCAGCATTTGCATCTCTCCTTAAGAATTTGTGGGTCTCGTCACCCCGAAACAGGAATTCCCTTAGGTTCTCAGGCATTTCGAGCCTAAAGGAATCCGCCTGTTCAGCTACCTCGATCGGTCGACCATCATCCTCGGTCGGTCGACCATCTCCCAGATTTCCAGAATTTCCAAAAGCTACTGGAATTGCATCAGTGGTCGACCGACTGGCATCAGTGGTCGGTCGACCGTCATCGCTGCTGCTCGGGTTCTGTTTTTTCTCCTTTCCTTTCCCACCAGCTTTCTCACCTCCTATTTTCGCTCCACTCCGCAAAGATATTATGTTGAGGGTCTCCTTTTTCTGACCCGTCTTGGTCGGAAGTTGACCCGAGATGTAAAACCCCTCGCGAAAGTGGAAAAAATAAACATACAAAGTACTAAAAATGCAGCGGAAGTAAAACTTTTGACATGAAAATAAAACATGCGAGTTGCTTTAACAAACTAAAAATGTGGAAGATGAAACATAAATAAGTATATAAGTACTATACAAAAGCAGCCCGGGATAGTATATCCCTACAGGCACAAAATACAGAAACATATGTCTAAGGTCTAGCTACACGACAAAGGTAAACATCGATGATTGGATCATCGCTCGCTAGCCTCAACGTAACCCCCTGCAAACAACCTCATGTACCTACACACATACAACATGTGCGCCACAGTCAGTGGGGAGTGACTAGAGTTCTCATAGCCACCTAATGTCATACAACACCGAACATATGAACAAGTATTATACTCCAACATAAACAATCATGTGAATCATCTATATCAACATCTCAAAACTCCTTTCATCATGCCAATACTATGCAAAGGCTCTCAACCAACTTCGGAAACTATTTGGAAGGAGAGTCGGTTTCCCTTCCGGTTCCCCGGCCAGGGGGTCTTTCAATCCAAACCATTTACGAAACCAATTTAAGAGTCATCCGATGCCTTGGATGAACAATACTATAATCAATGTACTATACTCATCAATATCGTCATACATATCTGACACCGTACCAACTCTAGGCAAGCTGATATAAAACAGCAAGTATAAAGGTTCAGCGGTCAACTTAAGACATAACCTAAATACCAAAATCATATTCACAAGTATAAAGATTCAGAGGCGACCTCTTAACGCATAACCTAGATACCACATTCAACAAGTATATAACCCCGTACCCCTACTCAGGCAAGTATATGTTGGGGCCGGTGTCCTTGACAGTTAGTACAATGACTTACTAAATCTCTTAAAGGATCACAAGGGCATACTTTAGTATTATTATCAGTTGATCCACGTTTATCAATAACGGTTGGCTTGCTAGATAAGTTTGACGTTATTGTCATACGGATGGCGGTGATCAACTGGTCCCTATACGTCACACCTATAGGACACGTTTTAGAGATGTGAAGGTATGAAAATACAGTCACATTTATGCCGGATACGACTAAACAGTTAGTCAAAGGTATTGACTATTAAATTAGTCAATAAGATGTTGAGATTACTATTTAATACGGATTAAACAATTTTAGCTAATACGGATTACATGATTAATAAGTAAATTAAATATAAACGGTTATATTTAATTAAATATTGTATTCGCGTATTAATATAAACGGTTATATTAATTTGGGTAATTATACAATATCGTAATTTTATCAGACCATTATTAATACATCGACTGCATTAATATCTGATAACACGTGTACGATTTATAATAAATACCCGCGAATAATATTTAGCAAAACGGGTCGAATCACGCAAAGGAATAAGGTAAGAGTGGAGAAAGCCCACTCTCACCCACCCAATTCGGCCGACCTAATGAGGCTACATAAGGAGAGTCCTTCTCCTTGTGTCAGGTGATTCATTCTACTGGTAATCACAATCTCAAGAATTAGGGTTTTGAGAACATTATTTTCCCAAAACTCAGATCTCACATCAAAAACCTCACAAAAGCTCTCCCCCTATTGCAAGGCCATTGGAGAGTATTTCTAGCACACGCGGCAACATCTCATTCAAGTCTTGGGTGCAAGTTATAGGAGGAAATTTACTTTAATTCCTGTTCTTTGGCCTATTCAAGCAAGGACCAAAGGTTGTATTCTTTTTCATGTTTTTATTAACTTATGACCATAATCTCAATTGTAAAATTTGTTATAATCCTTCACGTTTTAGGGCGAATACATGCTTTATTCCCCACAAGTGGTATCAGAGCCAAGGCCACGAAATTTTACTTTGGTGTTTTTCATAAGTTTTAATTTAAAAATTTTGAAAAGCTATTTCTGCCGGCGTGTGGGTCGGTCAACCCATTATTGCGGTCGGTCGACCACCTCCCGCGTAGGGTTTCTGTTTTTCCGGCAGTTTCTCTTTTGCGTTTTCAGAAACTCGGTTTCTTGTTTTGTGGTCGGTCGACCTGGTTAATAGGTCGGTCGACCATTCTGCTGTTACAAAAAAAAAAAAAAAAAAAAATCGTTTTTCGTCAGTAGGTCGGTCGACCCCATGTTAAGGTCGGTAGACCACTTCCCTGTAACAGTCGTGTTTTATTTTTCCGAAAATAACTTGTTTTTATTTTCTGTTGGCCACAAGTAATATGCTGTATACGGAAATAGTATATTATTTTTGTGAAACGGTTCACTCTCGCATGATACATATTATTTTAAAACGGTTTAAGATAATGGATTATAAACTTGTTAAAATTAAATTGGTTAAAACGGTATATAATCACATAATTTTAATCCCGTAAAGGTGGTTTGGTAAAATTTGTTAATCATAATAACAGTATTATGTCATGTATGAATTTTAATTTTAGTTGATGCATTTTATTTATCGTCTTGTTGAATGCCTTTTGAATGCTTTCTATAACGTATTTAATTTTGCAAACGGTTGTAACTTAGTGTGGCCTTAGTAGATTGTGTCACCGTAATGATGGGACACAGTCTTGCTTGTAATTTTGAGATCTTGAATCTCTGTTTTGGGTTTTTGCCATGTAATTACTTTTGTATTTAAATTAGAATGTAAATAGAGTTATATTTGTAATTTAAATTAGTAATTTTGTGAAGACCAAAGACGGAGACCGGATGCTCACTCCCGCTGCAAGGACCAAGATGGAACATCAAGACAAGCTTCTAGGGTCCAACGGTGGATTCCAAGTTGTTTTATGTTTATTTTGATAGGATAGGCCACACTAGGACTTTTATTTACGTTTATCGCATTTATTTTATGCTCTCATCGATAATAGCTTGCATCATATTCCGCCTAAAACCAAACCACCTATAACATGCCTGAAAACTGACTCATGTAGAGGTTACGCGTTAGTTTTCTGTGACAATACAGATGTCACATGTCAATTGCAAAGCCATCACTTTATTTCATTCATTCACGCATATGCTAGATATTAGTTCACTTAAAATAGATAAATATAAGTTGATGGGGTCTTCCTCGTATAATCAAAAATTGAGAATAGTCTTTATAAATCAGACTCCCGTGAATCCCTTCTTCGTCGGTAGGCATAATATGACCCCTTCTATGTCGGGTAAGAGGGAACAGATGATTTATTTTATCTCAACATCATGGTCACTCGATACTATCTAGCGACTGAGATGGACTAATAGATAGGATTTACGGAAATCTATCGACCAAGAGTTCCAACGGTGGAATTAGCCAAGCTGTGGGCTTATCAATATACGGAAATTGAGTCTTGGGATCGTTTATATAATTCTTGAGGGAGATCAATTATATAAATGCATGAGTCTACGAGTTTAAATACATTTTAATATAGACTTAAATCACAACAATGAGTTGCTTATATGATTTTGTTTTTATCTTCTTTTCAATGTAGAACACGTTCAAAATAAACTACTGTATAACTAATGGCTGGTGAAGACCCAATGCCAAGTGCCAAGCTAGCACGTGAATCCTGGCTAAAAGCCTTCATGGACTCAATGAATCAGTCTACTAGACTGAGGAATGATGGGTCAAACTTCTCTGACTGGGAGGGAGCACTACGGAATGCTGTCATTGCTGAAGGAAAGCTTAAGTACTTAACTGAGCCCATTCCGGCACACCCAGGAACTGGAGCAAGAGCTAACGAAGTTCGCGCTCATAGCGACTTCGTCATGGAAGCGGGTGCGATAAAGAACGTACTCATCTATGCAATGGAATCCAATTTGCAAAGATGCTTCATAACCCATGGTGGAAACAAGATTTTCACCACGCTCACTGACGAATTCTCAAAAGCTCCGAGAATCGTTTCTTATGAGCATACCTGTCGCTTCTTTGAGGCGAAACTCCAGAAGGGCCAAGCGGTTAGCCCACATATTCTCAACATGATTGAGAATATCGAGAAACTGGAGGCCCTAAACTGCAAGATCAGTGAGAACATAATCGTTGATCGAATGCTTCATTCGCTTCATGATGGGTTCGCCCTCTTTAGGGCAAACTATTACATGAACGACATGAAGAAGTCTCCTCATGAGCTCCACTCCCTTCTCGTACAGACCGAGAAGGATCTGAAATTAAGTGGGAGCATGAAGCAGGATGTTCTCATGATCTCCAGCAAGGGTAAGGGTAAGGGTAAGGGAAAAGCTAAAGCTCAGGGCGACCTAGCGGTAGGCAAGCCCAAGTTTAAGAAGTCAGGATTTACTAAGAGTGGGCAGGTGAGTCGAGCAACTCACAGGGCAAGACAAAGAGCAAGGATACTAGCATGGAATGTCATCATTGCCACAAGACTGGGCATTGGAGGTGCTCATGCCCCGTGTATCGTGAGGACATTAAGGCAGGCCGCGTTACTCCTGTTGGTATGTCTTCTTCTTCTTTTATTCACATGATCGAGATTACCCATGCAAGTTACCGAACTTGGGTACTAGATACTTGTTGTGGTTCTCATCTATGTAATCATGTGCAGGGCCTCCGAAACCAAGAACCCCTCATCAAGGGTGAGGTTGACCTGCGTGTCGGGAATGGAGCACGTGTTGCTGCAGTCTCGAGGGGAACATACGTGATCCAGCTTCCAAGTGGATTCGAGTTATCTTTATATAACTGTTATTATGTTCCTTGTTTATCCAAAAACATTATTTCAGTTTCTGCACTTGACAAACTTGGTTTTTCATTTGTAATAGAAAATAACAGTTGTATTTTCTCATTACACAATATAATTTATGGCAAGGCAATTTCCATGAATGGAATTTATGTTTTAGATCAAACCACCGAAATATTACATGTGAATAACAGGAGATTAAAGGTAGGTGAAAAAGATCAAACTTATCTATGGCATTGTCATATGGGACACATAAATGAGAAACGCGTAAAACAGCTCATACAGAATGAAGTTATCTCGGCCTTTGATTTCGAATCATATGGCACGTGTGAATCATGTCTCATCGGTAAGATGACTCATATTTCCTTCAAAGGTGTTGGAATGTGCGCTGCCGACCTATTAGGACTCATACATACAGATGTATGTGGCCCTATGTCGCTCAACGCACGAGAAGGCTATAGGTATTTCATCACTTTCACGGATGATTTGAGTAGATATGGCTATGTCTACTTAATGAAGCATAAAAGTGAATCCTTTGACAAGTTCAAAGAATACCAGAATCGGGTACAGAACCAACTGGGAAGAAAGATTAAAGCACTACGTTCCGATCGTGGTGGTGAGTATCTTTCACACGAGTTTGATCAACACCTCAAAGACTGTGGCATCGTGCTACAGTTGACTCCACCTGGAACACCACAATTAAATGGTGTGTCCGAACGGAGAAATCGAACTCTACTTGATATGGTTCGATCCATGATGAGTCACACAGTTGTGCCTGATTCATTGTGGGGCTATGCTCTTTTGTCGGCCGCTCTAATACTTAACCGAAGTCCGTCTAAAGCTGTTGACAAGACTCCATACGAATTATGGAAGGGAACGGTCCCTAACTTGTCCTTTATTCGGGTTTCGGGCTGCGAGGCTTACGTCAAGTGGAGACACGAGGATAAGCTCGGCCCGCGATCGGTCAAGACATACTTTATAGGCTATCCAAAGGGAACTTTTGGTCATTACTTCTACTCGCCAACCGAACAACGTGTTTTTGTTGCGGCTAGTGCGACGTTCTTAGAGAAAGAATTTCTCGAGAACAAGTCGAGTAATAGACCCATCGTGTTATCGGAGGTTCAAGAACCAACTACCGAACAACCATTGGAGGAAACAGTTCCTTCAACCGAGGCTGCGGTAGATATTCCTGAGGAACCTAGGAGGTCGGGAAGAGTCTCTATTCCTCCGGACAGATACATTGGTATGGTCGAGGAACATGACATAGATGACGTCTTACTCCTAGAGGGTGATGAACCCATAACCTATAAAGGTGCCATGACCAGTTCTGACTCAAAGCTATGGCTAGAAGCCATGCAATCCGAGATGGACTCCATGTATGAGAACAACGTGTGGGATCTTGTGGACCTACCTGCAAAGGTACGTCCCCTTCAATGCAAATGGCTTTACAAGATAAAGCATGCCGTGGAAGGACAACAAGATATCGATAAGGTAAGACTAGTTGCTAAAGGTTTCACCCAAGTGTCAGGCTTGCACTACGATGAGATCTTTGCACCTGTAGTCATGCTACGTTCCATTCGGATTATCTTAGCGATCGCCGCATTTCATGATTATGAAATATGGCAAATGGACGTTAAAACCGCCTTCTTAAACGCTTATTTGGAGGAAGAGTTTTACATGATACAACCCGAGGGTTTTATTGATCCAGAAAATCCTAAGAAGGTTTGCAAGCTTAAGCGTTCCATCTATGGACTTAAAGCAAGCATCACGGAGTTGGAATCATCGCTTCGACCAAGTGATAAAAGAGAATGGTTGCATTCGATCAGTCGAGGAACCATGCATCTATATCAAGTCGAGTGGGAGCAAGATTGTATTCCTAGTACTGTATGTCGACGACATACTCTTAATTGGGAATGACATACCTCTCTTATCTTCGGTTAAAGCATGGTTGAAAAACCATTTCCAGATGAATGATCTGGGAGAGGCACAAAGAATTTTGGGCATCCGTATCTTCAGGGATAGATCACGACGGATGTTGTCTCTCAGTCAGGAGTCTTACATAGATAAGATTCTAGAGAGATTCAGCATGACGAACTCCAAGAAAGTGTTCCTTCCTATGACTACTGGGCTTCACTTGAGCAAGACTGAAGAAGCTAAGACATTGGAAGAGAAAGAGCGCATGAGTCGGATTCCTTATGCTTCCGCTATAGGATCGATCATGTATGCCATGATAAGCACACGTCCAGCCGTTGCATATGCATTGAGTATGACAAGTCGATTTCAAGCTCATCCAGGTGAACAACACTGGATGGCCATGAAAAACATTCTTAAGTACATACGGAGGACTAAAGATTGGGGATTGACTTACGGAGGCGACTCGACGCTCTGCGCCACGGGTTACGCAGATGCTAGCTTCCAAACGGATCGAGATGACTCGAAATCTCAGTCTAGATTCGTTTTTACTCTTAATGGCGCTACTGTCAGCGGGAAAGGTTCTAAACCAAGTGTTATAGCAGATTCTACAACTGAGTCCGTGTAAAAGGAGATATTTCATTGATAAGATCACTACGGATGACAACATAGCTGATCCTCTCACTAAAGCATTACCACGTGATAAGCACGAAGGGCACATTCATTCCATGGGAATTAGACGTGTTCCTAAGTTGTAGTACTCTTTTATGAATTCATGTAATAATTCATTTTCTCGTGTACTCTATTCAACCTCATTGTTATGATATATAATGTTTTGTTTTTCATGTGGAATTGTACGCCAATTTTGAACACCACAAAGTGAACTGAATAACATTACATAGTTTTTTGTCCTTGATTACCCACTTGAGCTGATAACTCAAGTAATCATTTTGTGACGTTGGTAGATGGTGGGTTCAACGAGCCATAAGTCAAACGGATGACTGACCAATCACAAAGGCGAGTTATACGGATATCTCGTAGGACACCCCGTGACAACGTTATGGAGTCCTAAATGTTTTATAACATTGGGTGCTAGGTCGTGGATAGGACCTCCATAGTGTTCCTTAGAGTCGAGTCTTTTGACTTTCAACTGTCTCTTGAGATTAAGGCAGATTTTGGGTAACTTTGGTTTCTTTCCCACGGTCATCGTTGTAACACCCCCATTTATTTAAGGGCATGTACTAGGACTCCTCATATAAGTACGGGTGTTACCATCTCGGTTTCCCGAGGTAGTAGATACAAAGGAAGATAAACAGTACTTTAATTAAAGTTAAACTCATAACATGTTCTTACAACTATATCCAAAGTCTTAACAAAATAAAGAATGTACAACTCATGCTAAACTGACTAAGGTGTTCTAGACTTTAGTCTGGTCCGGATCTAAGCTCTCTCTCCCATAGCTCCCCTTAGTCTCAGCCACCTCTCAATCTGCTCCCCAATAATTTGGTTCATCACAGGTGATCACGAATACACAGGGTCAACCACGAGGTTGAGTAGGGAAAAAGAAATAAATATACCAACAATATAATATACTCCGCACCGATCCAACGCCAAATAAACTCCGCACCGATCCAACACCAAATAAACTCCGCACCGATCCAACACCAAATAAACTCCGCACCGATCCAACACTAAATAAACTCCGCACCGATCCAACACCACATAACTCCGCACCGTATCACAAGACCCAGTAATTGCCACATTGTATTGTATCACAGGATTATACAGTCAATTAAATACAATATAATATCATCCATACAGTAAGATATAAATAGGTAACATCGGGTAGTAACAGATTACACATCACCATGTATACAATATTCCCCTACCTCAAAACTGCAGAAGGCAACGTCAAATGAACAGCTGCTACTAGAAGTGTTCCACGCGGAAACTGCCACCTAAACATATATTGTATAATTAATAAACTCCCTAGGTCTCGTAACATAAGCACGTATTCTATTTATAAAAACTTCCTGAAAAGGAAAGTTTCCTACAACGACCTTACTTAAAATAGTAACCTTCTAAAAGAAACGGTAATCTTTCTAAAGCAAGTAACTTTCTAAAATAAATTCAAAATATCTTTTAATAAACACATTAACTACTAACCCAAAATAAACAATAACAATCATAATCATAATTAACAATAACAATCATGGTAATAATAATAATAATAATAATAATAATAATAATAATAATAATTGTTGTATAATAATAATAATATTAACTATTAACATCACACACAACAGCCCTCCACCCGTGTTCCAACCCGCGACCCTATACTCCATTTCTCCACCGCGTGACACCACCAATCCACCAGTAACCACCCAAGTCCGTACCCAGTGCCTCCTGCCACCGCTAGAGCCACCAAGTGTCCCTTAGTTGGCTGTTGGCGAGGTGAACCAGAGCCCATAACAGGCCTGGTTCCTCGCCCTGTACACACGACCACATGGATTTAACCATCTATCGACATTCACCTTGCCCTTGACAACCACCGACTACAACCACTAGGAAAACCACCACGACACACGGTGGGCTACCCTTAAACCACTTACCCTAACACCCAGAACCGATGTTAAAAGAATCAACATAGAAATCCCCCTTCAAAAACACGTTTCAACCACTATTTTGACATGAAAAAGAACAGGCTGACACGGGTTACAAAACCACCATGCCTGGTGGTCCTCGATGGTCAAGGGTGACCCCATTGAGGTCAAAGCGTATCTACCAATGTCATAGATCAAAGTTATACAAAAATCATAACTCCTAGACGCGATATACACCCTAGAAACAGACGCACAAACGAGAAGTAAGAACTGTAAAAACAGAACGGTGGTGTACATACCAAGTTTACGGCCAAAACGAACCACCCTAGGCTATATTACGACCACCGTGACTGCCTCCCTCTTGTTCTCTGCTGTGTCGGCTGGGTGTGTGTGAAAACAAATCTGAGTTTCGTTTAGGTTTAGGGTAATTTTGGGTGGTCTAAATGTGGCGGTAGGAAAAGGGTGTTCTGATTGTGTAAACATATAACATAGATGGGCTGTTGTTCAACACGCATAGCGAGGCCCATTTCAGAATACCACAGGTCTCGAGTTCGATCCTCACCAACACCCTTCAACTATTATCAACATAAGATGCCCTAGGTTCCCATTTCGAGACCCACCACGGCCTAAAATTCATCAATTCGAGTGTGTAGTAGCTTTTAACTAAAGAAAATACTTATCGTCAACCCGTAAAATAACTATATACATAATAATAAAATACGGGTTATTACAGTCTTCCCCCCTTAAAATGAACTTCGTCCCGAAGTTCAACCACACACATACAGCACCGTACTCCTACTCGAACATACATCACATACTCAAGTAGACTCAAAACATAAAACATCATAATACGATAATTAATATAAAACAACCCAGTATTACGAATTATGAAGATATGGGTATTATAGTCTTTCCCCCTTAAAATGAACTTCGTCCCGAAGTTCACCATCCCCTAGTCAACCAACTGATTACTAGGCATGTAATGATTACAAAATGTGACACCACGTAACATCAAAGCTAATAAAAGTACTTTCAACCACGAAATGTTACATTCTACCCTCGTTAAGAAAACTTTATCCCCAAAGTTTAACCTATAACTTTATTAAGGATACTTCCCGAAACACAATAAAATACATAACATCAGCCTTATTTATTATCAAATATACTCAAAACAATCGCCACATATCATTAGCCATGTCATAACAATTATCCATATCATAAATCCATTAAGATTTTACAATCATATCCTCCTTAAAAACATGGTTACGTCCCCGTAACCTCATTATAAGGAATTCCAGTTTAATACTCCGTCTTACCCGTTACACTATCTCATAAAAACTTACTCTCAGTAGTCAAGTATTGTTTTATCACCGTCGAACCTAAGACCAAAGACAAGGGTGAGTGAACTGGCGGAATAAAACTGCGAATCAATACTTCATCTCAAAATCGATTTCAACTCATAACTCAGTACCAATGACCAATTCTCATCTCGATTTCAATATTGTTATTATCACATATTCCACCAGAATGCGACAACTTGCTACAACACTGTACTGCAGTCTCAAACTCAAAACAAAACCGACCATGGTCCTTGTTCTCCTCAGTACTTACCTCCCAAGTTCGTTGTCATACTTGTATATATACTCATCATTCCACTTATTCAGAAACAAGAACGTGCACGCCATAAAACAAGAACTTGTACATAACTCAGACTAATCAATTACTTAAAGTTTCCCATCTCACAAGCAAAAGAATTATCACATCAATAGAAAATTTTAACTATCTACAACCCCTATAAATGTGCAAACTTGGGAAATTATGAACAGTAGGCCAGTAACTTTCGTGCCTTGCATGTGATGAACAACGTCGCCTTTGTCATCTTCTTCCCTCAGCCATTATAAATACCGGAACATTCATGCTATGTTCTTTGTTTAAAAGGTAATTGACTGTTTGCCTTTAGTCTGGTGTTTTTTTCTTTCGTTTGGTTTCTTTATTAATTTTTTACATTTGCTTAAGTTTAATTGTGTTGCTTTTGTTAAGATTATTACCTGAAATTAGCAAGAAATAATACTTCCTAATCGATCCCTGTTTACACTGTTTTTGGGTGGTTTTCCAATGTTTGTTTCTTAGACTGGTGTTTTTCAATTTCGTTTTGTCTCTTTATTATTTCTTATCATCTGCTTGAGTTTAATTATGTTGTTTTCTATAGAATTAATAATTACTAATCGTTTCTTGTTTTCTGTAGAATTAATGATTACTAATCGTTCCTTGTTTTCTCTGTTTTAGGTGGTTAGAGTGTGATTCGGTATGCCTATGAATAACGTTGATGAGGTGCATTATCTTCAAGAACGGATTGATGGTATTGTTGATGGATTTCGTCCTTTGTTCCATCGTTTGATGGTTGTTCTGAACAACGACGTTATTTGGAATCTCATGAGGCGGGAGGGTTTCGGTCTTTCATCATTGGAATTGACAATGACTCGCCGGTACAAGGTTCAAAGACCTGTTATTCCTGATGAGAATATAAATAAGGGTATGTTTAATCCGCTTTGCTTTAATTAGAAGTATGATTCAGTTTCTTTGCTTTTAGGACTTTTGATTAACTTTCTCTGGCTGTTCTGCAAATCCTCTTCATGTACTTGATTATTTTTCTACTTCTTCTCAACTGCTTAATATCTTCGTTTCTTGATCTTTTCACCACTTTTGTCGTCCTGGGAAATATTGTTTTCTGATTTCCATTGAATTAGTTACCTGGTTATTGGTTGTGCTTACATATTCTGTGATTTAAGGAGTTCCCATTTACTTCTTGGTGCTGTTCTCCTTAGTCTCTTTATCTATATGCTTGCTCTTCTATGTATTGTCAACTGCATATTCTATTTATTATTTGATCTTTACACATCTTTTATCAACTTGAGAGTTCTCACTTTCTGATTTAAATTGAATTGGTTATCTGATTATTGATTGTGCTTACATATTCTGTGATTTAGGGACTTTTGGTTTGACTTTTGTTTCTGCTCTGCTCGGCCTCTTTATCTACTTTCTCACTTTATCAAGTTTGGAGGAAATAATTTGTGTCTGCTGATTTAAAATGGGTACGACATGGTCGCTTTCTGGTGTAGATTGATTTAGTTACCTGATTATTGATTATGCTTGGTGTCAATACTTAAATAATTAATCTAATTATTGACACTGCTCACATATTATGAGATTGACATTATTTAAGTTAACTGACATAGTCGTGTTATTGTGTTACACATTAGTGGTTGCGATGAAAAGGGTTGAATTAAGCAACTTAGAGGTTGAGGTTGTTGAGTTCTTCAAGAGATGTGAAACTATTGTTCCTCATATGACTCTATATCATCTATGCATGGCTACAGGTGAGGTATTCGGAACGAACTTTAACAAGCTTGATATATATGAAATCTATTATAGTCATCTGGAAGAAGAGCTATGTAAGCCAAATTGTTCCTCGTCTGATGGTTGTTCTACGGATTAGGGGTTATAGTGGTTTAGTGACTCTCGCTGGTGAAATTGTGATGTATTATCTTAGTTGTTGTGTGATTAGTTGTGGGCGGAGGTTGCGTTTCAATCTCTATGGAGATGTGATTTGTTTTGCAACCTAGCAAATATATCTGCTGCTGTATTTTTAAACATATGTTTAATAGAAGTTTTAGTTTATTTAACATGTATAATTGTCTTATCCGCAAACTGTAATGATAATGGTGTATTCAGAAACTTATCATTTATTACTGAAATCTTTGATCTTGATATTGTAGGGTGTTTGCCTAGGTAAGTAGGGGTGTTGTCTCGTCAGGAGACCTTACTTTTGCCCATACTCTAAGTACTAACAACCACTATAGTAGTATTGTTTATCTAAGTTTGCAAGCAACTTAAAAAGTATGGAGATATTACAACTGTACACTTTTATGTACTATTATGGAAGCATAAGCTGAGATTGTGTTCGTCCATTTACTAAGCTGATTATTATAGCTAATGATGAAAATTTTAAGCAATGTCTATACGATCTTCCTATGTTGATAGATGGCTTTAGGTTAATTCTGAGTATTGTTGAACAATTACGATGGCTTGCTTTGTTACACGCAACTGGAAGTATATCTAACTATCGAGTATGATAGATGAAGCTAGACATTTCTGGTACATTGTTATTTATTTGTTCATATAAATACCTTCACCAGTTTCTCTGTTGAAGGATTGTTGTGGGTTGCGCGACCATTGCTATCGGGAGGTTGTATGTTGAACTCATGTGTTACATGGTTCTATGTTGGAGAGTTGTCTGTTAGATGTGTATAATTGCGGATATTATTGATGTCATCTTCTGAATACACACAATCGGCGATCTTATTTATAAGATTTTTATCCATCCCAGTTGTATTTAAACAAAAAAAAATGTCTGGTAGTTCGACTGACTCATTTCAACATGTTTGTAATTCACCATTGGTAAGAGACATAAAAAATGCTGATAAGTCTTGATTAGACTTAGCTCTTACATTGACAATTATGTTGTTTTTTATAAGGTGTGGCTAAACATCAAAAGAGACCATTGTTGGGTGAATGAACTCACTATCTGATCTTCTCAGAGGGTACCATTATAGAGTGAATATTCACTACTGGTGTTAAATTTATACCATGTGTTTGTAAGAGCTTCTATTTAATAATCTTTACTTGAGGAAGCGTGTGAGTGGATTTTGACCTATGTTCTTCTATAATTGTAGGCATGTTTGTACGACTTACATTTCAGCTTATGCATCCCGTTTACAGTCCCTATGTCGCCTCATTTTTTCAAAAAGTTCATGACAAATATGTCACTGGTGTATAAACTTTACATATACATCCCGTTTGCAGACCCTATGTCGCCTCATTTGTACAAAAAAGGTAATGACAAATATATCACTTGTGTATAAGCTTGACACGTATTTTTCGATTCAAGGGGGATAATACTGATAAACATGGAAAACTGACGTTTTGTTTGGAGCCTAAATTATTTGACACTAATATGTTGGTTATGGGGTCTATGAATTGCCATGGGCAATAACGATGTCTGTTTATAAACAAATCGACATTGTAGTTATTGATAGTTACTTGATCATGTTGTAATAAGTTAATATTTGTATCCGACAGAGTCTTTGCAACTTAAACGACCAGATATTAACTTAATAAGTACATTTACCTATAAAATATGTTACAAATCTTGTTGTGCGTGCCATAGTCGGGATTGGTTATTCATAAGTAGGATACATTAGCATTGTCACATAAAGGTCGTTATTAGTTTGGGTGTAAGAGCTGTCACTAATTCTATTTTGTATGTCGGAATTAGGTTCTGTTAGTTATACCTGGGATACATTCACATTGTCATATAATAGACTTTATTATTTGGTCTGATGCAAGTAATTGGTCTGTGGTCTTCTAACTTTTGCGTTAGATACTAATGTTATGTTTGTTTTTCTGACTTAAATGATTACCTTACCTCTATGACCCCATTTTATAGATTAACCATTCTTACACTTAATTCTGTACACTAGGTAATGTAATTGTTGTACTTTTCCTATATCTAGGGGATTTGTTTAGTTACTATCCATCTATATCTTTTAAATAACTGATACACAGTTGTTATAGAACCATACCTTTCTGTTGCAGCCTTTATATAGGCTAAAGAGTTAATATCTTGGCATTCTGTAGTTTCATTACCTATAATTCATTATCCTAATTTAGGTTTGTTTGAATCGAACTCTAATCATGCAGTTTTAAATTGTTTGGTATATAGTTGGTTTTAATTTTCTTGCTTGTGTTTTGAAATGGATTTTACTAATTTTAATAAGCTTGATAAGTGTGCTATTATATTCTGAACTATTGTCTTTCATATCTGAAGGCTTGCTTCGACGATTCTATTTAGGTGGATGATTGTTATTGTTTAATTGTTTGTTATTTAAATTGGGTGGAGGGTGGGGTGGCCTAACATCAGGAACTGTGGTAAACTTCTATTCGTATGTATATAGCATGTATGTTCTTTTTTCCTCGGGCTTCTGGTAGACCGTGAAATGTAAAATGAGTTTTTGTTCAGTACCTCGTTCTGTTTCATTGCAAAGTACTTTCAAACTTTGATTGAAGGTACTAACTTATAGCTCAATTTCATAGCTATTCGGCATGATGTCACTCTACCTACATATTCTTGGTTATATACTTCGCTGCATTCGTTTTGCTTTCGTAATGATTTTTATATTTGCTGAAATTGCAGATGGCGCTTACTACTCTGTTACAAATAGTGGTTCCTTACCATCCTTTACTTAAACAGATCACTGCTGAACTGCAGTTTCCTGAACCTGCGTATCATGTTCTAGATTTGTCTGTAAATAACGTTTACGTCGTAGTGGAAACGAGGTATCATTATCGTTCTACTAATAAGCCTGAAAAGTTCACATATGTGTGCGAACGTGCAGATACACTTGAAGACTCATGTGAGCTTGCTGCTAAGAAAGCTGTCCACAACCTTATTCGACGATGGGCATTAGTTGTTGAGGACTTCTCGTTCGAGAGGTGTGATGTTCTTAAGCATTGCAGTGAATTGTATCATTTGAAGCGCAGAGAACTCCAGAGTATCTACTAGAATGCTTCGAACTGTGGAGTAGGTGGAACTACATGTGGGCAGCGTGTCAGTATTAATCACATTTATTTGGAATATGTGCCTTTACTTAGAAAGATTATCAAGACCCTACTAATACAGTGTACTCCGTTAGAGTCTGTCATGCATTCTGCTGGGAACTACAGCGCTTGGATTACTATTTTGTCCTCCGCCAGCCCTACCTATAACCCAATATTTATTGTATCGGGGCGTGAAACTCTTGCTGATGCTAGGAACTGTTTAGCTAAGAAGGCTGTCATGTACTTGGCATCGGCTTACAACCTTGAAATTATTGACGTGAATTATCAATCTTCAGAGACTGAAATGGCTGCATTGTTATATAACCTTGAGATAGAGAGTTATTTGACTATGAGGGGGCGGATGTTTGAGATATTTGATGATCCTACTTTCTCCAATAATCTTATTGAGCGGGATGAACTTGCATCTGACCATGGAGTTGATGACACTGCAATTATTACGCCAGCCTCTCCCACGAAGGACACAGTGCATACCCGTTTTGGAAGTCCTGATAATGTCGTATACTGCCTGTCAGGTCCCTTTCCTGTTCCTTATTTGCTACCAGCAGTACGTGACTCGGGCTGCTGAAATAGAGTGGATGTTTAGTTATCTGAATCTGGTTGAATGATATGCGTGGCTTCGAATTCTGGATATGACATTTTGTGACACTGAGATAACGCTCTCTCTAGCTCATTTGTTATTGCTTTTGATTAGCTACTTTTTTTGACAGTGGTAGTATCACTGAACATTGTGTTGTATCACTTCTGGTATTCTCATGTATGCACGTTCTGTTGTTATTGGAAGATTAATGATTATGTTGAATGTCTGTATTGTCTGTACATGGCTAACGTAGATTACCATTAGATCCGTTTCTAATGCATAGTTATATAATATATAGATTGGTTTGTTTGCGGGAATTGCTTATGATTGTGTGAACATGATCAGTAACAAATGGGATGTAATTACTATAGTCTTGTCGGTCTAAACATGTCTTAGGATAGGGTTGGCGATGGCTCTTAGTGGATAGACTGACAAATCTACAGATATTTCTAAATTATGATAAATGTATCCAGATTACTTCTCTTCAGTTAACTGTTGTCTAAACACAACGGACGTTACAGTAGTTATTACGTTTGCATTCTTCAATAGTCATAGTTTCTATAATTTCCGCGTTGGTGGAGTGTACGTCAATCTAAAAAAATCAAGGCCACGCCGTTGAGTATGTTTGTCTGGTCGTGATATCTACGCTGTAGTTTGTATTTGTTCTAATGTATGAATATTTATATCGAGTGTTTAAATATTGCTGAATGTTATCCTCCATTAAATTTGGATAGTTAAACACGTCTAAAACTATAGCTGTGGTACTGTGGTGTTCAGTAACTTTACTGATTGAGCTTTAGGGTGTGAACAGTTTAGATTTGAAGATGGTTAGGATACAATGTAGTTAACTGATTGTTGGATATGTTTATAGTACATACTTGTACATATGCACAAGTAATGTCCTGTCAGAAACGCTTAACTTCCCCCATACTGTCAATCAAACTTTTCCTCTATTTGTGAGTTTATATAATCATTAAAGCTTGTTTACAAGTAATATAAATTGCTGCAGATGTTATTCTAAAAGTTGTATGTATACTTCTTGCGAACTCATTTACAAAGGTCTGTTTTTATTTCATTTCTTATTTTATTGTTGGTGTATAATGTTTGTAAGTTTGTTTTGTCATATTTAATGTTTGTTAGTAGTCGTAATACAGAAAGGCACAGTTGAGGCAGAGCGCTAGATCCCTTGCAGGCAGAGATGGTGGGTATTCTATGAGAGTTAGGGTTATTGAGACAATCAGCATACATGGTTCGTTAGGTGCGTGTGATCTCGAGTGTCAGCTAATTACGTTTGAAGATGAAAGGGTAATTATTTACAGACATTGACCATATATTATATATGTTTATGACATTGTAGAACTAACTTGTGTGGTCTATTTGGGACGTTATCGTGGTACTATTGCGATCTGTGTGTTAGTGTTCTTTGATAATGTATGGAGTTATAATTTTCTTTTCGTAACTGCATGATTAAGAGAGTACTATATGCTTTGCAACTGTAGCTGCGGTATATTATATGTTCCTTACAAGTATCTATTAGCGTTGGGTCTACTTAAACATTGGTATTGCTACTAATTACCTTTGTTACTTCAATTCCTTCGTACAGTAACCTCTTATAATGAGCAATTGAGAAAGCCTCATTTAAACCAGTTATAGTTTTGGCTATTTCGTGATGTATAAGTGGCTAATGCCATTGAGTTTCTGCTTTTTTCTTGTAATGAAGTACAACTGCTGGTGTAATTGTAGGGTGCTAAGATAAGGGCTGCGTTTCATAATGAAGAGTTGGAGTTGTTCGGTGATATTATGCAAAATAATGTGGAATATGAGATTACCAATACCAGGGTCAGAGTGGTTGGAGGTTTCTGCTCAGGCCATCAAGATGACCAACTTTATGAAATTATATTCTACAAAG
This sequence comes from Silene conica, assembly GCA_029255685.2. NCBI lineage: Eukaryota > Viridiplantae > Streptophyta > Magnoliopsida > Caryophyllales > Caryophyllaceae > Silene > Silene conica. The sequence goes on along the minus strand of CM055314.2, from coordinate 48,437,617 downwards.
ATACCGTTGTTCAGCCTGTATGTTGTAGGGTTGTTATTGATCCTCAGATTTATGTGGTGGTCGCATCCATTCCGCGAAAACTCTCCTTGGAAACTAAATATAGTAAGACATTAGTTACCATTATTTTGTTGATGACCTGGTACTTAATACCGCTGACTAATTTGGCTCCTTTTCTTAATGTAGATGTACTAGTTGTTGTTGTCTTTGTTGAACATATATGTCAGGAGCCAAGACCAGCTGGTCATACTTCTGAAATATGTGAAGTTTTCATCATCGATCAAAGGTATGCGATGTTTACAGCTGCTAAACCTTTGGAGCTCTTGATCCATTAATTGTTGTTTTGAATCATTTACTTGTTGATCCCGATAACTTTGATCCCCTTGAGTAGTTTCGAGCAGGTTACGCTGGTTACTGTATGGGAAAAAGCAGTTGTGAAGTAGTGCAGGAACTTGCAGTGGAACACAGGTTCCTGTCTGGTTGTCAGTTTCACGCATCTGAGGACGTCCAACCGAAATGGTTGTTATTTTACGCTAATAGTTGGAAATACAGAAAGGCAATCTTTATGATATATGTAAATAATGATGATATGTGTTGAATTGGGTAGGTTTTTCCCTTTCAACAACCAGAGAAACAACTGTCGACATCAACCCACAGGGTGAAATGGCTGATACTTTGCGTGACTGGTGAGAGATTTTAATCCTTAGGTTAATTTATATTGATCCTTGACATGGTAGTAACGTCTTATTGTTTCAGGCAAGCTGGTAATTACGCAAGCCTGAATGTTAAAAATGGTGTGCTATGCGATGTTCGTCGTCCGTCTAATGAGCGTGTTATCACCTCTATTGGATGGCTACTCCAGCAAGATGTATGTAGACGCCTTTTGAATACTACGTTGCCATTTTAAACTGACATGACTCAGGGATGTTAGTTAGCAATCTGTGAGGGCATGTTTTGTTGTATATTCAACGATAAGAAATCACTTAAAAACTCTTACAGTCGGTCGCTTAGATTTCATTACGCTTTAATGTGTTATCAGGGGAGGAACATCTACCAAGAAGAGCGATATTGGCTGTGTGTGCATCTTGCTAAGTTAGGTCAGATGAACATCCAATATTACACAGGGTGTAGTCATTGTGGAACTGGTGGTTACGAGGATGTAGGTGGCATGTATACATGCTATACGTGCATAAAAGAGAACGTGGTCTCAACCCCAAGGTACTAAATTAGTGGTCTGCATTGTACATGTGCTTACGCTTACGTCGCTCTGACATTTCATTCGTACAGGCTAATGGTTACCCTCAACGTAACGGATGAAACTGGAGCTTGTACTTTCACTGCACTTACTGAAAATGCTGAAAAACTACTAGATGTTGACGCATATACCCTCCACTCAATGCTTCCACATGTATTTTTAACTTATGCTGTTGTTGTTGTTAATGTAGTTGTTCAGTATACGTGCTTGGGAAGATAATTCCTGCAAATATGGTACTACGATTCTAATATTATCTGGTTATCATGAAGCGTTAATCTGGGGTATCTTCGTGTCTGTGACAGGAAAAACAGGACTACCTTTCTCAAGTTGAAAATCATCTGAAGACTAGCCAATTTTACATCCAAGTGAAGCCAGCTAGATCATTTTTCTTGACTCGCCAGTTGGTTTGGGAATTGTCTGAAATATCTCTCAATTAGGGGTGTCTATTGTTAGTGTAACACCCCCATTTATTTAAGAGCCTTTAGCAAGACATTCTCAAATAAATAGAGTTGTTACCATCTCGGAATGTCCGAGGTAGTGAGTAACAAAGTAAACCAAACCATAGTACTTTATATAAAAACTCATTAAATTTAAACTTTTGATATAACAAATACTACACAAAGAATAAAAGTACAATTGATAACGTCTAAGTATATGATCTAGTTCTAAGTAGGTCCAAGCCATGTCTTTCTCCATGCCCAAGCTCCTAATCCATATGTCTTTGACCCGTAGAATCTACTCCCCATTCCGGATCATCGTAGGTGTACACGAATTCACTGTCAACCTCGCGGTTGAGTAGGATAACACAATAATTATAATGCAACAGTTAAATGATATGCAAATGTCATGATATGCTCGAGCTCAAACTCAATCTCAATCTCATTCTCAAACTCATACCCTTGCACCAAGCCATACCGAACCTCCCGGCAGACTATAATCGGTCGTCACCGAACACCAGCTCAATAGCTGATAAGACACCGGGCCTGGTCTGCAGAACTACCCTGGGCTTTATATCAGAATAATATCTGACCATAAATTTCTCAGTAACCAATGCATATGCTATGCTCATGAATGCAACGATATAATTATTTAATCATGCTATCAAATAATGAAATGCTCATGCCATTACCAATAATCCACAATCAATCCAACCAATATCATTCTCATATCAATCATTCTCAGCATACATAACACACAATACCACATCCATTCATAACACATCATAGAGTGTAAGGTCATTGTATCCTACCTGTGTAGCAATATAATCCAATAGCAAGCCAACGAGTAAGCAGAATAATGGCACTTCAAAATCGTCACCTAACAATTAGCAGTAATATGCAATCACTAATCATTTCAATAACTAATTGTACCCCACATCTAGTTAACTTATGCATGAGCTTAAATAAATAAACAAACACGGAACAATAATTATAATTATTCCTAATATAAAATTATGTGTTAAATAACGACATATAACATTATTAAACCGCCTCAACATTAACATTAATTATATCCGAATAATTAAATATAAATCCATAAATTATAGTTAATAAATAGGTAAGGTTTATTATTTAAAACAACACACGACTCATGCAAAATTACGCTTAACGAAAATATAAATAAATTCCAAATTAACGAAACTAATAACAACACCCAATAATAATCATAATAAGAGTAGTAAGGATAATAATAATAATAATAATAATAATAATAATAATAATAATAATAATAAATAATAATAATAATAATAATAATAATAATAATAATAATAATAATAATAATAATAATAATAATAATAATAATAATAATAATAATAATAATAATAATAATAATAATAATAATAATAATAATAATAATAATAATAATAATAATAATAATAATAATAATAATAATAATAATAATAATAATAATAATAATAATAATAATAATAATAATAATAATAATAATAATAATAATAATAATAATAATAATAATAATAATAATAATAATAATAATAATAATAATAATAATAATAATAATAATAATAATAATAATAATAATAATAATAATAATAATAATAATAATAATAATAATAATAATAATAATATAATAATAATAATAATAATAATAATAATAATAATAATAATAATAATAATAATAATAATAATAATAATAATAATAATAATAATAATAATAATAATAATAATAATAATAATAATAATAATAATAATAATAATAATAATAATAATAATAATAATAATAATAATAATAATAATAATAATAATAATAATAATAATAATAATAATAATAATAATAATAATAATAATAATAATAATAATAATAATAATAATAATAATAATAATAATAATAATAATAATAATAATAATAATAATAATAATAATAATAATAATAATAAAATAATAATAATAATAATAATAATAATAATAATAATAATAATAATAATAATAATAATAATAATAATAATAATAATAATAATAATAATAATAATAATAATAATAATAATAATAATAATAATAATAATAATAATAATAATAATAATAATAATAATAATAATAATAATAATAATAATAATAATAATAATAATAATAATAATAATAATAATAATAATAATAATAATAATAATAATAATAATAATAATAATAATAATAATAATATAATAATATTAATAATAATAATAATAATAATAATAATAATAATAATAATAATAATAATAATTAATAAATAATAATATAATAATAATAATAATAATAATAATAATAATAATAATAATAATAATAATAATTATAATAATAATAATAATAATAATAATAATAATAATAATAATAATAATAATAATAATAATAATAATAATAATAATAATATAATAATAATAATAATAATAATAATAAATAATAATAATAATAATAATATAATAATAATAATAATAATAATAATAATAATATAATAATAATAATAATAATAATAATAATAATAATAATAATAATAATAATAATAATAATAATAATAATAATAATAATAATAATAATAATAATAATAATAATAATAATAATAATAATAATAATAATAATAATAATAATAATAATAATAATAATAATAATAATAATAATAATAATAATAATAATAATAATAATAATAATAATAATAATAATAATAATAATAATAATAATAATAATAATAATAATAATAATAATAATAATAATAATAATAATAATAATAATAATAATAATAATAATAATAATAATAATAATAATAATAATAATAATAATAATAATAATAATAATAATAATAATAATAATAATAATAATAATAATAATAATAATAATAATAATAATAATAATAATAATAATAATAATAATAATAATAATAATAATAATAATAATAATAATAATAATAATAATAATAATAATAATAATAATAATAATAATAATAATAATAATAATAATAATAATAATAATAATAATAATAATAATAATAATAATAATAATAATAATAATAATAATAATAATAATAATAATAATAATAATAATAATAATAATAATAATAATAATAATAATAATAATAATAATAATAATAATAATAATAATAATAATAATAATAATAATAATAATAATAATAATAATAATAATAATAATAATAATAATAATAATAATAATAATAATAATAATAATAATAATAATAATAATAATAATAATAATAATAATAATAATAATAATAATAATAATAATAATAATAATAATAATAATAATAATAATAATAATAATAATAATAATAATAATAATAATAATAATAATAATAATAATAATAATAATAATAATAATAATAATAATAATAATAATAATAATAATAATAATAATAATAATAATAATAATAATAATAATAATAATAATAATAATAATAATAATAATAATAATAATAATAATAATAATAATAATAATAATAATAATAATAATAATAATAATAATAATAATAATAATAATAATAATAATAATAATAATAATAATAATAATAATAATAATAATAATAATAATAATAATAATAATAATAATAATAATAATAATAATAATAATAATAATAATAATAATAATAATAATAATAATAATAATAATAAATAATAATAATAATAATAATAATAATAATAATAATAATAATAATAATAATAATAATAATAATAATAATAATAATAATAATAATAATAATAATAATAATAATAATAATAATAATAATAATAATAATAATAATAATAATAATAATAATAATAATAATAATAATAATAATAATAATAATAATAATAATAATAATAATAATAATAATAATAATAATAATAATAATAATAATAATAATAATAATAATAATAATAATAATAATAATAATAATAATAATAATAATAATAATAATAATAATAATAATAATAATAATAATAATAATAATAATAATAATAATAATAATAATAATAATAATAATAATAAACAACCCCATCTCCTAAGGTCCTGGGTTCAAACCCCACGACCAACATTCCAATCAACCAGCCCCCAAAACGCAGCCCTGCACCTCACGACTTCACATCATCACGACCACCAATCAAGCCACCCACGACCACCACCAACTGTCCTAAACTAACCTACATACTACCAACTACTACTTCCATGCCTTGGACACCATCAGGGGTCACCAAAACAACCACCACATCGCCCTCAAAAAGCCTGCACACACACGACTACCTCTATTTTCAGAAATATCTTTGCCACTCCCTCTCTTTTCACGCCACTCAGTCTCTCCTCCTTGCCCAACACCACCCATCGACACCATGGTATTAACCACTGACACACGGTGGTTCATGTGGGTGGTCCCTTGGTCCACAAACCCCCCGTAAGCCACCACAACAGGCGCTGCAAAATGCACGCAGCCTGCCCCCTGTTTTCTGTCCGTGGCAAGTAGCAACATTTGTCACCACCGTGTTGTTGCTTGCCACCCCTAACGACCACCACTCAGACACCCAGGTGGCTAACAACTCACCTAAAAACCTCTACGCTCCAACCCAGGCGCATAACCTCTCCCTAATTGGTCCAAAAACCCGACACAAACAGACCCTATACCCGTATTCCTCCTCTGTTTTCTGTTCGTGCAGCCCTAATTTCGTGTTCGGAAAACCACCCTAACCACAAACACAACCACCACCATAGCAACCAAAACAATGTATAACCACCCTACTTCGACTACCCAGACAACTTGAATCAAAACGAAAGCAATACACAGTTCGAAATAAGCAATTAGAAACGAATTCGAAAATAAACAATTAAAACGAAACAGAGTATACTATGTAGGTGTCTTACTGCGATGACGGTGAAGATGACGAGGGTGTCGGCCTCTCTCTCTCGTTCTTCTCAATCCCAAGCCTATGATATGTGAACTAGGGTTTTAGGTTGGTTTAGTTGAGGTTGTAGAGTCGTATGAGGAATGGGGCGGCTGTTTTAGTCGACATGTTAGAAGGGTTTAGAGTTAGGGTTGTATATTGGTTTGTCGTTCTATGGGTAGGGTTTGGGTAAACGAGTATAGTCGGGTTTTGGTAAAGAAAAAAAAGAATTATGTAGTTTAATATTAATATTGATAATAAGATAAATTACAAAATATAAAATTATTATAGAAGAATTAAAATACTAGTTATTCCATAAGAATATATAAAAAAGATTTAAATTCAATTACGACTTAAATAAAAAAAAATACAAATTAGGTATAGACGAGAAATAAATATCAATTAGGAAATATATTTAATTATAAATATATTATTAAATTTAAGGAAATACGAACGAAATGCCATTTTACGAAATAATCATCAAATATAAAATGATTATGAAATAAGAAATAAGAAATAATCGTAAAAATACGATTTATAAAACAATAACGGTTTACGGAAAATATTTCATAAACATCTCTTTTGAAAATACGTGTATAAAACATATTTTGACTGTCGTTGACCGAGGCTAACATACGGGGTATTACAGTTAGGCTATTGTGAGTGCTGGCGATATGTTTTCTATGTATGTTTGAACTTGATTACGCTATCCTGAAATGTTATAACCTATTTGGCCATCAGCTTTAACAGGCTGTGCTATAGTACTGTCTTTGTAGTTGTACGCTATGTTCTATAACACGCCGGCCTTAGTTATGGAACGAACCAACCATACTCTTAAAATTTAGCCATTCATTCCAACAACAACATCAGAAAATTACAGCATCCTTGTTACTGGCAGAATTACATCTCCTGGAAAATTACATCCTTTACTTTAAACTGTGATAACTACTAAAATACACAGAACAGTATTGCGATGTTAAAAAACAAAATGTTTTCCTTAGTCGAGCCGTAGTCTAGGATTTGCAAGTAATATAATGGCCTAATTATTCATTGCTTCAGCAGTCAGAGTCGTAGTATCCTTCACTGCCTGACTCGTCACTAGGACGATCTGCATATTGTGCTTCCAATCTGGCGATCTTCTGGTTCCTCCTGATTCTACCGTGAATTTTTCGCTTCTCCCTTTTTGACTTGGTGTAGAAGCAGCAGCAGTAGATTGCAACTGTGCGATAGCATCTGGTCACTCTTATAATGTCGTTGACATTTTCTTTCACTAATTGCCTCGCATAATCTACATCGACCTTTGAGGTTTCGGTCCCAACTAGAAATAGTGATGCCCAGGCTTTGCATACTTCTGCCATGCTTCTCTTGTCTGCCTTATCAAGCTTGTCAAAAATAGAGGTTGTTATCTCTTCAAGACTTAGGCAGGGGTGGTGAGGCCTGCTGCCAAAGGCTGTTTGCTCTTCCACAGTTGTTGTTGAGAACAGAGACTTAGATGTAAATTGTTCTCTCTTCCAACTATCATAGTCTTTAACAAAATCGTGCTTGTCCTGGTTCCTAATGTCTTTAATTACTTTGCAGGTAAAAGCCATTGTTGAATTGTAAGTGTTTTCAGGGGGTGGTAGTTTCACCAGTTATCACGAAGAGAATGAAGTTTGAGGAGTTTACTTTTGGGCAGTTGTGATGGAATTTAGTTATGATGATGCAGAATTATGTCTAATCACTTCCTTTATAGGGAATGTGTAAGGAAGGCCAAAGGGCATGCTTTGAGTAGAGTGTATTTAAGTTGTATCAATATATTCTAAACTGTACTTTACGATTCGATGTAATTCGTTATGTTGTCGGATTGTGTTATCTGCACAGTTATGTCGTAATATGTATTGATTAATATTCTTGATAATTAATACAACTGGTTTAACTTATGTTTTGTATATAATCTTATTCATGTTTCATATTAAATAGATTTAACGTATCTCAGCCGGTCAGAAATCTAATTATACATGTTATTTTTTTTTTTAAAACAAACAATATTTACTTGTTTTTATGAGGATGTTAAGACCTAATAGGTACAATGATAACATTGCGGCCATATAATTATTGCTATGTTTAAGTATACCCGTTTACATAGTGTAAATTTCTTCTGCTAATGCAGATATATACAGCCATGTCTTCAACGTTAAAAGTTTTTCATTTAGAATACGTTTGAATAGAGTCCCTTCAGAATATATATGTTGTTGATCATTTTTGCTGACACGGTGATATATCACTATGTTGTTATTACGCTACTAGTATATATATTCTAACGTCTATTTGAACCAAAATGTGATGGTTATGCTCATAATGAAGACATAAGCTTAAATTAATACACGTTTAAACTACTTATCTGTAATATTAATTGTTTGTCTGTTTATTAAGTTTGGTTGTCCCTTTAACGTTTATTAGAACTGCATTTAGAACCGATTTTATAATAATATCTGATTATGTGACCAACCATACCAATTCCATGTTCCATTTATAATTTGAATAGTGAATATATCTATTAACCATACTCATACTCAATGTCATATCTTAGGTAATGTAATTATTGTACTTTTCCTTAATCTAGGGGATTTCTTTTGGATAATGTATATCTATAATTTTTACAAAGTCATAATAATTATTCGTAATATGTATTCAGATTTATGTGTAGTGTTTAATATGAATTTGATGTAGAATTTAATCAATACGCATATTTACAAATATCGACTTTTATTTGTTGTAGATTTATAATTATGTTTACGTTATTATTTTTGGGGTAGGGGTGACATTTCTGTTAGGACAGTAAGAAGATCACAATGACATGAACAGAACAAACACGTACATGGTTTGCGTTTAATACGTATAATGAGATCACGTTCCGCTAATAATTTGCACGTTTCGAATTAACAAATACATAATATGAGACTACAAACCGTATACAACCTTACGAACATTTCAAACTTTTAAAATCCAGAAATGTCTAACTAGCCGATATAACGGCTTGATAAACGGTTCTTGTAAAAAATTAACAATCGGAGTCGTAGTATCCTTCACTCCCTGATTGCTCGGACCAATATTCTAGACTCTGTTCCTCCAACCGTGCAATCTTATATCTCCTCTCGTCCCTTGCATGAAATTTCCTCTTCTCCTTCTTTGTTTTGCCAGAAAGGCAAGTACAGTATATTGCAACCGTGCGTCCATTCCTTTCTACTCTTATAGTTCCATAGTTGTTCTCCTTTGATAACTGCCTTTCATAATCTCGGGTGACTTTGGAAGTTTATGTCCCAACTAAAAATAACGAAGCCCAAGCTTTACATACTTCTGCCATATTCCTCTTGTCTATATTTCCAAGTCTGTTGAATACATTAGTAGTCAACTCGGGAAGATTTAAGAATAAGTGATGGGGTCTGTTGCCAGTCTCTGTTTGCTCTTCAACAGTTGTTGTCGAAAACAGCGTTGTCGACTTAAATTGTTGTTTCTTCCAGTTTACGTATCCGTCGACAAAATCTTCCTTGTCATTTTTCCTCATGAAGAAAGCTTCCTTGCAACATTTAGGCATTGTAATTTTGATTATAGAACAAGATGACAGATTTTTACAGATTTGTAATTATGTTGAATAGTAATTTCTGATTACTCCTTATAACCCACTGTTAAAGGAGGGGAGAAGTCTTGCGTGTTGTTAAGATGGTCCAGATTCATGCCAAGTTATGTGAATTGTACTGCATGCCCTGAACCAGTGTGTCTTTTGGATTTCTTTTCATATTAACAACATTTTTTAATTATGTTGACTACTAATATATATTATGTGCATTTAAAACGTGTATTCATTAATTATATATGAATATTTATAATCCTCGGAATTGTAACGGTGCAATTGTATAAGTGTTATCATTTTAGTTTGTTAGGTCGTATGACAGATTCTGAATTTAGGAATTGTTCCGGTGTCCGATGTGCTTCTGTTTTGACATAATGGATGGCTTACCCGGTAGTGGGATGGTATAGAAACCCGTATAGGCGAAACAAATGGTTACCAAATCATGTACGGTTATCTATCTTATGTGCTCGGATATAAGATCCTTGCAATTTATCAAGGTGGAAATCAAATACCGCGACAGGTTTTCGTTAACTGTATAATATTTGAACCACAATTTATTTATTAACTTAACATATTAAATACCACGGTCTGTTGTGATCTCAGTACTATCCGTCTTTAACAAGAGGGTTATTAATCCTCAAATGCAAAACCGTAAATTATTATTAAATTTTAATGGCAAAACCAATAACCCGCCCATAGTTTTCTAGAAGAGAAAAGGGGGAACATCGTGTAATTAGACCAAGTTAGACCTACTTGTTCCTTTTAAAATATACTTAAAATGTAGCCCTTAAAGCTTATAAGGTAAAAATGTGGAAATGATATGAGAGTAAAATTATAATATGAGAGTACAAGTATAATAATCAGACTAACTTTTTACATTACCTCTATTAAGTATATTCATACTCAATGTCATGTTTTAGACCAAAGAGAGGTTGTTTCTCTAATTATTATACTTAGAAGTCTACTTCTCCAATTCTTTATAATTTTTTAATAAACGTAGCCTAGGTCTGATTATGAATACCCCTGCTTTTCGAAGGATACGCTGGAAAACAGATGGCCGTCTTGATTGACATTACGGGTTTCCAAATACTAACCACCTTTAACTCAAGGCCTTTACAATTCTAGACTTCTCATAATATACCGTAAGTTAGACGATTGGTGTCAAACTACACCGGCAGAATAACAAATCATTGAAAAACTGTAATTGAAATAGTAGTGGATGCTATATTTACCAGGTTTGCTGGAGTGATGTAGCATTCTAAACTCGATGTTATGGACATTAGTTATGAGATCTTACAATTAACTTATACTTTTGCGATACATATACTGATTTGCTAAGTTTCTTATTTTACTTTCTTCTGTCTTAGCATTCAGTTTTGTAGGATTGTATTTCCTAAAGTTTTTGGATATATGTATGCGAATTCAACTTATGTATCCACTGTTATCAAAACTACCTAATAGTTAACACTCTCAAATGAACTGTTCTGTAGTATAATTAGGCAGCATTGTAGTCTGAATTACAGTGGTCCCTAAGGCTTCACCTTTGTCCACTCAATACGCTTATTAAGTCATTGGTAATACTTATCAGCCATAACTTTTTACATTTAAAAAATACTATACAGTGTTTATAAGTATATACAAACCAGTATATGATACTGCTACAAGATATGCAGTATGGCGCCAATCGTACCTGTCTGTTACTCACTTACATACTTTGATGAACATACTTCCAACTGTTTTTCCTCTTCTTTATCATTATAAAAAAAATAAGTCATAAGGATTGTACTTAACTGACGTCAATGTTAGGGATCCTATATATATATATATATATATATATATATATGGTGATATAAAGAAAGAACATCAACATATCATTACCATATTAACTACTTCTACTAATAAGCTCAACCCCTTGTCGTATAAAGGAATTTCAAGTCTATCTTCCAGGTGGTTAAGTGTTTCTCTTTTATTTGCTTCATTAATTGTGAGGTGTTAGCACAATTAAGTTTTCTTGAAATGACAAACAACAATAACATTTATTTATTAGGAATGTTATGTGATGTTGTTTAAATATAGTATCATTCACTTAAATATGGTATTTACATTAAATATCGTCATGAAACAATACAGAACTGACACGAACTTATGCTCATAATCTTTCAGGGATTTCCCATGAATGTGCTTACATATTGATCAATATACATACTGTACAGTTTGTTCAATATCGTTTGTGTTAGAATCTGGTAGTTTATATGCAATTGTATGACATTGGTAAGCACTATTGGATTGATCGTTTTATACAACTCGAGATGTTAGTTTGTGTATGCATTCAATTCTGAATTATTGTCTTGTTTGAGATATCTCATTGACAGGAAATGACGTCTCCGGTTCTAACAATCTCAATTCCTTTCCGACCTTTACTCAGTAGAATTACTGAATTACTGAAATTTGAGGAGCCTCACTACGCCCTGTACGAAAAAGTACATCACGTTGGGTCTGTGACTGTGAAAAATGATTTAGAACATGAGGAGTATGTCTTCATAGGGGGTTCATCATCTAACTTCGGAGAGTCTTGTGAACAAGCAGCAAGGCTAGCTGTCACTGATTTAATAGAGAAATTCGACATTTCTATTGGTGATTTCACAGCTGCCACCAAACTGGCGCGTGAGAGGTGCGCAAACCTCTGGAGATTGAAACATGAGGAACTAAAACACAAATCTAAGGGGTTTCCTAAAGTTCTGTTAGTAGAAGAATTCGTGTGCCATGAAGTGTGTCATTACCAATCACTTGCTGTTGGAGCTTGTGTCCTCCACATGTAGTGTGATAACGTCATTGCACATACCCTTGTACGGACAAGTGGGAGATTGTTGGGGCTGGTGTCCTTGACAATTAAGTACAATGACTTATTAAATCTCTTTAAGGATCACAAGGGCATACTTTTGTATTATTACCAGTTGATCCACGTTTATCAATAACGGTTGGCTTGCTAGATAAGTTTGACGTTATTGTCATACGGATGACGATGATCAACTGGTCCCTATACGTCACACCTATAGGACACGTTTGAGAAATGTGAAGGTATGAAAATACAATCACATTTATGCCGGATATGACTAAACAGTTAGTCAGAGGTATTGACTATTAAATTAGTCAATAAGATGTTGAGATTATTATTTAATGCGGATTAAATAATTTTAGCTAATACGGATTGCATGATTAATTCGTAAAATTAAATATAAACGGTTATATTTAATTAAATATTGTATTCGCGTATTAATATAAACAGTTATATTAATTTGGGTAATTATACAATATCGTAATTTTATCAGACCATTATTAATACATCGACTGCATTAATATCTGATAACATGCATACGATTTATAAACAAAACCCGCGAATAAAGTTTAGCTAAATGGGTCGAATCACAAATTAGAATAAGGTAAGAGTGGAAAGGCCACTCCTACCCTATTGGAAATTTCGGCCAAAAGAGCTACATAAGGAGGAGGACTCTCCTTATGTCAGGGACTCTTGTTTCACTGTTTAAACAAATCTCAAGGAAAAATTAGGGTTTTGAGAGCTTTCTTCTCCCAAAACCTCAGATCTCACATCTAAAACCTAAATAGCTCTCCCAATATTGCAAGGCAGTTGGAGAGGATTTCTAGCACACGCGGCCACGTCTCATTCTAAGTCTTGGGTGCAAGTTATAGGAGGGAATTTGTGTTAATTCCTGTTCTTAGGCCTTTCGCACAAGGACCAAAGGTTGATTTCTTTTTCATGCTTTTTATTAACTTATGACTATAATCACAATTGTATGTTTCATTATAATCTTGCAAGTTTGGGGTGAATACATGCTTTATTCCCCACAAGTGGTATCAGAGCCAGGCCATGAAAATTTTACCTTTGTGTTTTTCGTAAGTTTTAAAACCTGAAAAATCGTCTTCTGCCGCTAAGTCGGTCGATCGACCCCCCGTTGCGGTCGGTCGACCGCCTCCTGCGTGTTTTTCTGTTCCGACAGTTTATCTTTTGTGAGAAATCGTGTTCAGAAACTCGGTTTCGTGTTTTGTGGTCGGTCGACCTGTTTTTCGGGTCGGTCGACCATTCTGCTTTAAAAAAAACAAAATTTTTATTTTTTCGCCAGGTGGTCGGTAGACCTGTTTATTGGGTCGGTAGACCACCCCTGTAACAGACTCGTTTTTTTTTCGAAAATAACATGTTTTATTTTCACATGGCCTTTAGTAATATACTATATATGGAAATAGTATATTATTAATTTTGTGAAACGGTTCACCCTCGTTTGATACATATTATTTTAAAACGGTTTAAAATAATAGGATTATAAACTTATTAAAATTAAAGTGGTTAAAACGGTATAATAACATAATTTTAATCCTAAAAGGTGGTTTGGTAAAAATTTGTTAATCATAATAACAGTATTATGTCATGTATGAATTTTAATTTAGTTGATGCATTTTATTTATCGTCTTGTTGAATGTCTAATGAATGCTTTCAATAACGTATTTAATTTTTGCAAACGGTTGTAACTTAGTGTGGCCTTAGAAGATTGTGTCACCGTAATGATGGGACACAATCTTGCTTGTAATCTTGAGATCTTGAATCTCCGTTTTGGGTTTTTGCCATATAATTACTTTTGTATTTAAATTAGAATGTATCTAGGACTACTTTTGTAATTTCAATTAGTAATTTTGTGAAGACCAAAGACAAGACGGAGACCGGATGCTCACTCCCGCTGCAAGGACCAAGATGGAACATCAAGACAAGCTTCTAGGGTCCAACGGTGGATTCCAAGTTGTTTTATGTTTATTTTGGTAGGATAGGCCACACTAGGACTTTTTATTTACGTTTATTGCTTTCATTTTATGCTTTCATCGATAATAGCTTGCATCATATTCCGCCTAAAACCAAACCACCTATATCATGCCTGAAAACTGACTCATGTAGAGGTTACGCGTTAGTTTTCTGTGACAATACAGATGTCACATGTCAATTGCAAAGCCATCACTTTATTTAATTCATTCACGCATTTGCTAGATATTAGTTCACTTAATATGAATAAATAAAAGTTGATGGGGTCTTCCTCGTATAACCAAAAATTGAGACTAGTCTTTATAAATCAGCCTCCCATGAATCCCTTCTTCGTCGGTAGGCATAATATGACCCCTTCTACGTCGGGTAAGTGGGAACAGATGATTTATTTTATCTCAACATCATGGTCACTCGATACTATCTAGTGACTGAGATGGACTAATAGATAGGATTTACGGAAATCTATCGACCAAGAGTTCCAACGATTGGAATTAGCCAAACTGTGGGCTTATCAATATACGGAAATTGAGTCTTGGGATCATTTATATAATTCTTGAGGGAGATCAATTATATAAATGCATGAGTCTACGAGTTTAAATTCAATTTAATATAGACTTAAATCACAACAATGAGTTGCTTATATGGTTTTGTTTTATCTTCTTTTCAGTCTAGAACACGTTCAATCAAACTGCTGTATAACTAAATGGCTGGTGAAGACCCAATGCCAAGTGTCAAGCTAGCACGTGAATCCTGGCTAAAAGCCTTCATGGACTCCATGAATCAGTCCACAAGACTGAGGAATGATGGGTCAAACTTCTCTGACTGGGAGGCAGCACTACGGAATGCTGCCATTGCTGACGGAAAGCTCAAGTACTTAACTGAGCCCATTCCGCCACACCCAGGAACTGGAGCTAGAGCTAACGAAGTTCGCGCTCATAGCGACTTCGTCATGGAAGCGGGTGCGATAAAGAACGTACTCATCTATGCAATGGAATCAAATTTGCAAAGATGCTTCATAACCCATGGTGCAAACAAGATTTTCACCACGCTCACTAACGAATTCTCAAAGGCTCCGAGAATCGTTTCTTATGAGCATACCTGTCGCTTCTTTGAGGCGAAACTCCAGAAGGGCCAAGCTGTTAGCCCACATATTCTTCACATGATTGAGAATATCGAGAAACTGGAGGCCCTAAACTGCAAGATCAGTGAGAACATAATCGTTGATCGAATGCTTCATTCACTTCATGATGGGTTCACCCTCTTTAGGGCCAACTACTACATGAACGACATGAAGAAGACTCCTCATGAGCTCCACTCCCTTCTCGTACAGACTGAGAAGGATCTGAAATTAAGTGGGAGCATGAAGCAGGATGTTCTCATGATCTCCAGTAAGGGAAAGGGTAAAGGGAAGGCTAAAGCTCAGGGCGACCTAGCAGTAGGTAAGCCCAGGTTCAAGAAACCAGGATTTACTAAGAGTGGGCCAGGTGAGTCGAGCAACTCACAGGGCAAGATAAAGAGCAAGGATACAAGCATGGAATGTCACCATTGCCACAAGACTGGGCATTGGAGGCGCTCATGCCCCGTGTATCGTGAGGACATTACGGCAGGTCGCGTTACTCCTGTTGGTATGTCTTCTTCTTCTTTTATTCATATGATTGAGATTAACCATGCAAGTTACGGAACTTGGGTACTAGATACTGGTTGTGGTTCTCATCTATGTAATCATGTGCAGGGCCTCCGAAACCAAGAACCCCTAATCAAGGGTGAGGTTGACCTGCGTGTCGGGAATGGAGCACTTGTTGCTGCAATCTCGAGGGGAACATACGTGATCCAGCTTCCAAGTGGATTCGAGTTATCTTTATATAACTGTTATTATGTTCCTTGTTTGTCCAAAAACATTATTTCAGTTTCTGCGCTTGACAAACTCGGTTTTTCATTTGTAATAGAGAATAATAGCTGTATTTTCTCCTTACACAATATGATTTATGGCAAGGCAGTTTCCATGAATGGAATTTATGTTTTAGATCAAACCACCGAAATATTACATGTGAATAATAAGAGATTAAAGGTAGGTGACAAAGATCAAACTTACCTATGGCATTGTCGTATGGGACACATAAATGAGAAACGCGTGAAACAGCTTATACAGAATGGAGCTATCTCGCCCTTTGATTTCGAATCATATGGCACGTGTGAATCATGTCTCATCGGTAAGATGACTCATATTTCCTTCAAAGGTGTTGGAATGCGCGCTGCCGACCTATTAGGACTCATACATACGGACGTATGTGGCCCTATGTCGATCAACGCACGAGAAGGCTATGGGTATTTCATCACTTTCACGGATGATTTGAGTAGATATGGCTATGTCTACTTAATGAAGCACAAAAGTGAATCCTTTGACAAGTTTAAAGAATACAAAAATCGGGTACAGAACCAGCTGGGTAGAAAGATTAAAGCACTACGTTCTGATCGTGGTGGTGAGTATCTTTCACACGAGTTTGATCAACACCTTAAACACTGTGGCATCGTGCTACAGTTAACTCCACCTGGAACACCACAATTAAATGGTGTGTCCGAACGGAGAAATCGAACTCTACTCGATATGGTTCGATCCATGATGACTCACACCATCGTGCCTGATTCATTGTGGGGCTATGCTCTTTTGTCGGCCGCTCTAATACTTAACCGAAGTCCGTCTAAAGCTGTTGACAAGACTCCATACGAATTATGGAAGGGACGGTCCCTAACTTGTCCTTTATTCGGGTTTGGGGCTGCGAGGCTTATGTCAAGTAGAGACACGAGGATAAGCTCGGCCCGCGATCGGTCAAAACATACTTTATAGGCTATCCAAAGGGAACTTTTGGTCATTAAGAGTAAAAACGAATCCAGATTGAGATTTCGAGTCATCTCGATCCGTTTGGAAGCTAGCATCTGCGTAACCCGTGGCGCAGAGCGTTGAGTCGCCTCCATAAGTCAATCCCCAATCTTTAGTCCTCCGTAGGTACTTAAGAATGTTTTTCACGGCCATCCAATGTTGTTCACCTGGATGAGCTTGGAATCGACTAGTCATACTCAATGCATATGCAACGTCTGGACGTGTGCATATCATGGCATACATGATCGATCCTATTGCCGAAGCATAAGGAATCCGACTCATGCGCTCTTTCTCTTCCAATGACTTAGCTTCTTGAGTCTTGCTCAAGTGAAGCCCAGGAGTCATAGGGAGGAACCCCTTCTTGGAGTTCGTCATGCTGAATCTCTCTAGAATCTTATCTATATAAGACTCCTGACTGAGAGACAACATCCGTCGTGATCTATCCCTGTAGATACGAATGCCCAAAATTCTTTGTGCCTCTCCCAGATCTTTCATCTGGAAATGGTTTTTCAACCATGCTTTAACCGAAGATAAGAGAGGTATGTCATTCCCAATCAAGAGTATGTCATCGACATACAGTACTAGGAATACAATCTTGCTCCCACTCGACTTGATATAGAGACATGGTTCCTCGACTGATCGAATGAACCCATTCTCTTTTATCACTTGGTCGAAGCGATGATTCCAACTCCGCGATGCTTGATTAAGTCCATAGATGGAACGCTTAAGCTTGAAAACTTTCTTAGGATGTGCTGGATCGATAAAACCCTCGGGTTGTACCATGTACAACTCTTCCTCCAAATAACCGTTTAAGAAGGCGGTTTTAACGTCCATTTGCCATATTTCATAATCATGAAATGCGGCGATCGCTAAGATAATCCGAATGGAACGTAGCATGACTACGGGTGCAAAGATCTCATCGTAGTGCAAGCCTGGCACTTGGGTGAAACCTTTAGCAACTAGTCTTGCCTTATGGATGTCTTGTTTACCTTCCACGGCATGCTTTATGTTGTAAAGCCATTTGCATTGAAGGGGATGCACCTTTGCAGGTAAGTCCACAAGATCCCACACGTTGTTCTCATACATGGAGTCCATCTCGGATTGCATGGCTTCTAGCCATAGTTTTGAGTCAGAACTGGTCATGGCACCATTATAGGTTGTGGGTTCATTACCCTCTAGGAGTAAGACGTCATCCATATCATGTTCCTCGACCATACCAATGTATCTGTCCGGAGGAATGGAGACTCTTCCCGACCTCCTAGGTTCCTCAGGAATATCTACCGCAGCCTCGGTTGAAGGAACTGTTTCCTCCAATGGTTGCTCGGTAGTTGGTTCTTGAACCTCTGATAAATCGAAGGTTCTATTACTCGACTTGTTCTCGAGAAATTCTTTCTCTAAGAACGTCGCACTAGCCGCAACACTTGCGTTAGACATGGTGTCTATCTTGCGAGTAGTTACTAATAAGATCCCTATCAAGTGCAGCGCTATCACCACATTAGAGAAAACACCTTCCTGTTTCATATCATGGTTGACTATAAATCGTGACAGGATAGACTATGGTCCTATGCATATTGTAGGTGAAATAGCTTCATCTGAAGCTGCAGCTGAGCGAAACCTTGCTTATAAAACTATCAAATATCTAATTCCTATATATAATATTGATCTGATCGATGCAAATTATGCACCCGAAGATGTTAAGCTAGCTGCGTTGACATGCGAATGTGCTAGGAACCATTTCGAAATTCTTCAGAAGCGCCTGTCAGCAACTCAGGAAATACCTCTTGGTATCCAAACAGAATTTCCAGGATCTGTAGTCTTAAATGAAGATGAATGTATTACCCCAAAGAGCTCTCCACATACGATTCTTGATCAATTATACCCACCACCACCTCCCAAAAAACAGAAAACACCCCCACAGTTAGTCGATATACGTGGCTGTTGTTAGGTTTAACTAGTTGCTCATAAACTAATTTTAGTCATACTAACAAAACCTTTAATTAACTTTTAATTAACATATTAATAAACTCATTTATAAGATCTTATGCATGCTACTAAATGCGGAAATAAGGAGAAAACCGTGTTCTTACACTCGGTCCTAGCTTAGCAAGGATGATCCTCCAAGTACCCAAATTAGAATACCTCCTCCGGATGCAACAAGACAACCCCTCAAATAAACCGAAGTCTTGTTAGTGCCAGACAAAGAATCGGTTTCTTCCTTAAATAATTCTAATCACTCTTATTAGAATGTTGTTTGAATACTACACTTAGTATAATTTTATTATCTTATAATATATGTTTTGAGGTTGTAAAATTTCTCTCTTCTTGTGTGAATGTTTAGGCCAAGAGGAAGAAGAAGAAAAGAACTAGAATGAGTATGACATATATCTCACATATATATCAAGCATGCTTTAATTAAGATAATCATATTTTCATAAGCATGCTCATGGAAGAAAGGGGAGCCGGCTTAGGGAGCCTCAATGGGAGACAAGTTCTCTTCTCAATGCATATAGGTTGGCTTAGTAGTGTGTGTTCTCTAGGCAACACATTAAACATAATGATTAAGGGTGTATTTAACAATTAAAACACCTCACACCCACCTTCACCATAACCGGCTATTAAGTCCATAAAATGGACTTAATTTTACAATTTTGTCAATTGTATAACTTGTATAAAATGTGACATCTAATATGTCACAAGGCAATACAATATAATTATCTTTATATATAAATATTTATCATATAAATATTATTTTTATCAATTGACAAGTAATTTGAAATTTCAATTGCAAAATGATTATTTATAATTATCGTCAACACGATTTACAACCTTTGTAATAATTATAACCCAATTCATTCTAATTTCGATATTATAAAATATCGTTTAATGTTTAACAATTGACACGTTTCAATTTTAAACATAAATCTTACATTAAGATTTAACCTCTAATTTCTCGATACACGAGTTTAAGGAATATGATCAAATCGTATCAATATACATTTGATCACTTTATCAATTAAGGGAATTGTCCTAAAGGTGTGACCTAAAGGGATCAACTGACCATCACCGTCATACGACAGTAATGTCAAACTCTAGCTAGCCAATCATTACCGATTAATGTTGGTCAGTTGACTAATAATTCGTATCATCCCTTGCGCATTCTCGTTATGAGATTTAATTACGTGATCGCACTATTGTTGAGGACACATTTCCCAACAATCTCCCACTTGTCCTCGACAAGTGTGCGTCACCAATTCTCTTGTCCTATTACAATCTCCCACTCAATGCAAGATGTCTCTCTGAGGTCGTACTTGCATTTGATCATATCATGAGTGGTTTCCTCGATCTGGAGAATAACTGTCTGACCGGAATTATCTACCATAGATACCTTCCGAGCGTGGCCACGCATTTCCAGTTAACTTCTCCTCGAGTGGCCCTGAGATTTGAACAACCCTGACAAGGGGTGGACAAGTTCTATCGCACTACTTCCTTCGACTAGTCACAGTTAGTCACAACCCAAAATAATCCCATTTGACTCCAGTTACGAAAAGTCGTAGAGAATGGATCAAAGTTATGCCTAAACTGTACCATCTTGGGAGAGTAGTCTTTAGTCTAAGAATTGACTCACAAGAATACTATAGCAGCTCTCGCCACGACCCGGCTATAAAATTTCCAGAACTCTATAAGCGGTCACATTGCCCGACAGAGTGTCTCTTACAGTCTGCCTATGTGATCGACTAGTCATCACATATGACTCTATGGCACTTGAACTTGCCATCAATCGCCTCACACTCTAGTCGCTTGCAGACGTCACCTCATGTAAGCGGCTAGGGACCATACTAAGTCAATCCAGTTCACTTATGGGGTTCAATATTGTCTCATACAACCCATTTGGATTCTGACAAAGTATCTTTCATTTTGAGTTAATCATAACTCAAATGATGTTGTCATGCAACAATAGTCAATACTATTACATTGCTTTTTGATGCACAATCATCTATTTGTATTAGTGTTTTGCGAATAACCTTTATTCATTTTGCAAAACTTACAAATTTTTGTCTCCTTCATTCTCATATTATCTCGTATAATATGATCCTATTTGAGTACATATCTAGAACTCTTTCTAGATTTTGAGTTTCCTTTCCGGAGGAAAGCTCCCACTGTTATCTTATAACTTGTGACGTATCGATATACAGTCACTTATGTACTGAAAATTTTATTGTAGTCTATTTATGATTTCATCATTCTAATAATTTTCACTCATCTTGGCTATTTATGGTTTCATTCATCATTATGAATAATGTATCCAACCATTCTAACTTCTAGTGGGCGACCTTTTATTATCCATATAATAAACCTTCCCGTAAAGCTCTTATCATCATATGATATAAAGTATTTGATCATCTGGAATTGAAAACCTCTTATTCTTTACACCTTAAAGAATCACCCATTCTCTCTAAATGGTAGGCTTAATTCTTTTAATGAAAATCGCTCCCACTAAAATCAATATCTCTCGGTATCTTTAAATGAACCTTTCATTTCTCGCATGTTAAACTATTACTTGAATTATTATCACTATCACTATCCCTATAGTGATCTGTTTCCATTCAATCATTCATTACCTTCTTATCATGTCTTCGTTTCCTTGAGACGAAAATGATAATTTCTTTAAAACTACATAGGAACCGTTTTCCTACCGATGATTTCATACGGGGTTTCAAGTTTCCTCTCTATGAAACAATGAACACAAAGAACCTTTCTTCGAGTGTCCTCCCGTAGTTTCTTCAGTGTCCTCTCGTAGTTTCTTCAAATCATTTAGGGCTCTTCTTAAGACTTCCCAAGTAAGAATCTTCTCTAAGATCCTTCCTTTATTTTCATCATTGGTTTGTGAGCGAAATATTTTCTCCCACTCTATCCTTCTAACAATAACCTTTACTTGTTTAAGGATAGCTATTTCGATTAACCAATGTATTTGAATGTTTGAAGTTTGATAGGTGTGATGAATACATTCTCATTTTCACTTAAAATGAAAATCTTATAATGAACTGATATAGTCTCATTTTGATTGAATCTATCTTATGGGGTGTAGTTCTCCGTTTTAATCAACTCTTTGATCATCATATATTTGATCGTATCAATATTTATTGCGTGATTAAATCACTATTATTCATGTTTAAGGTATGCAATTTATTTGAGAAATCAAAACATTGATTAAGAACAAAAGTAGTGACTCGGGTTGAAAACCAAGTCACTAATATCCAAAATTACAACCATTGTTTTAGGATTTTAATCCTTGTCTTACAAGAAAATTAAATTGTTCCTTAAATAAATGCAAAATATGAAAGAAGACGATATGAAAAATAGAGGCTAGCTCTTCAAGTCTTCGATCAATTGGATGCTACCGGAGCCATCCAAGTAAGGAACCTCATGCTTCCTTCTCCTTGCCCTTATCATTATTAGGAGGCGCCCCTTTAAAACATTTAAAAAGGGTAAATATCAACACATTTGTATCATTATACATAAGTTGATAAATGACATGAATCATAAACGAGAATTATTACCTACGGCGGTTGCCTTCCCATTTTTGAGATCGCTTAAGTATTTGGGGCAATTTCTCTTCCAATGACCGATCCTCGTGCAATAATGGCACTTGTCTTGCTCTTTTGAAGACGAGGTGGAAGCGCCTTTCGAAAAGGTCTTTTCTTTGGTCGCCTTGGGCTTGAACGTTTTCTTGCCCTTGCCTTTAGAGGCATTCCTTTTGAAGCTCGTTTTCCCTTTCTTTTCGATGTTCAAAACATCCTTGGTGGAACTTTCATGAAGTCCCACGTCCCTTTCGGCTTGGACGAGCATCTTATGCAACTCTTCCAATGTGGTCTCTTGGTTTCGCATATTGAAATTCACCCGGAATTGAGCATACGCCTTAACCTTATTGAGCGAGTGAAGAACTCGGTCAATAATTAGAGAGTCGGGAATGTCAACATTTTGAGCTTTTAGAGTTTCCGCGAGCTCAACGAGTTTGAGCACATGAGGGCTTATCTTTTGCCCTTCCTTGAAAGTAATGTCAAAGAAGGCGGAAGCCGCCTCATATTGAATCACCCTTGGAGTTTGCGAAAACATGGTCGCAAGCTTGGTGTATATCTCATACGATGTGGTCAACTTAATCATACTCCTTTGGAGATCCGGCTCCATGGAGAAGATGAGCACATTTTTAAGAGCGGAGGACTCTTTCATGTAGGCTTCATAGGCCTCACGAGTTTGGGCCGACGAACGAGCGGTCGGAGCGGGAGGAGCGGCTTCGGATAGGTAACGACTCTTATCGTCACCTTGAGCGGCCAAAAGCAATTGCGCATCCCAATCCTTAAAATTGGAACCATGCTTATCGAGTTTGCAACGATCCATAAAGGATCGAAGCCATGATACGTTAGTGAGAGGTGGAGCGTTGGTTGCCATAGTCGATGTTGAAAATTAAACTACAATAATAAGAGGAAAAACAACATCATTTTAAATTCATAATTTTAAACTAGAAACTTTAACAAGTTTAGTTATATATTTACTTAATGATCTCTTACCCAATTAAGTAAACAATCCCGAGACCCAAACCCATACTAATCCGGGCACGGTGTAGCCGATTCAACCCGTATCGGTATAATTTGGTGGATTAACTCTTTAATCGGTTCTACTCTTAAAACTCTCGGTCGACAATTTTCTTAAAATTATCTTTAGCCCGAACTTATTGCAACTACGGTTACGAATACTTTCGTTGAGATCAACCAAATTTCAAGGTGTAATCTTATTACCCCACTTACCCAACGTGACAATTTTAGTACCCCGGTGTAGCCGAGCCTACGTCCTTGTGAAGAAGGGATTCATGGGTCCGTACTTTTTGGTAAGGCTAAGTCTCAATATTTATTTGTAAGAGATCTAGTCAAATTATTATCTATCTCCGTTTAAGTGAACTAAGTCGGTGAATTATCGATAAAATAAAAGACTAGGTCGACTAGGTCGAAACATGCATGATACGATGTATGACGATTTGGCTATGCATGCAAACATATAAAAAGCAAAAATAAAAGCATAAATAAACCCTAGTATGGCCTTTCCTAGAAAAGAAATAACAAAGTACAAATTCGGAAACCAACTCCTTTGGTCCCTTGAACTTCACGCGGCACGCACTTCGAGGTAAACACCGTCTTGATCGGAACTTCTTTCCGAATGACACCGTCTTCAAGGAACTCCGGATTTTACAAATATTACAACTTTTCTAGTCTACTTTATACATTATAAAATAGAAATAAATTACAATTGGGTGATACGAGATCACAAAATTACAACCGAATCGATAACCCCTTACATTACGGGAAATACCGATTTAAAAACTAAGGCCATACTAAGTAAATTACATAATTCCCAAAATTACGTAAAAATAAATCATGACATTCATAATATAAATATGCAATGCTTATATAAATATGAATTAACATGCAAACCCTAAGCCAAATCGTCCTATTTAAAACACTTATTTAAATAGTTATCGTAAACCTTGGTTTATGGAATCACGTGTTTTAACGATTAACAACACTATGCATTATATGAAACGGTTTTCATCCTTAAGTTAATCATCCTAACTCTTATAGGATTCAAAATTTAGTCTTACTCAAACTTTGAACATGACTTAACTTAATATATTTCAATATTGATCGGTATTACTCGGTTTTACGGGAAAAATAATATAAAAATCCAAAAGAGTCATAAAATTTCGAAAATTCAAAATTCAAATTTTGAAAAATCCAGAATGTTCTTAAAATTTTCAGAAAGTTAAAATATTAGTATTTTATACGGTTTTATTATTATTTCGAAAATAACATGTAAAACGAGCAATTTAAGTCGGAAAATTCAATAATTAACTTCATAAATGCAAATTAAATACTAATAATATTTTTATACCTTCCAAAACATTTTAAGAACACAATATGGACAGAAAATTAAATGGCACATTGCCCCATAGCCGAAATAATTGCATGACTCTTTTAATTAATTTTAAATGCTACTTTTAACAAATTAAAATAAAATAAAATCAAATCAAATCTGAAACTTTTGGCTCCCAAGATAATTTTCATTATGATGAACATATCATATATGACTAATATGGGTTACATTTTTCGGCCATTTTAACAACATTTGCAAATTTTAACGATTTACGTCATATATCGTACGATTTTAACCCTTAAAATTATTTCTCAAGCATAAAATAAGATAAAATTCTCGAAAATTTTATACATGCTGGAAATAATATATATGACATCGTGTTAAATTTTTATGGCCAAATTCCAACTTAAACTATTAAAGTCGAAATTATGTCACTAATTACCCGATTTTGACATTAAAAATCTATAATATTGCAATATTTGAGATAAATTTCTGGAAAATTCAACATAAATTTTAAATATTGCATGTGACATCCTCATAAATTTTTATAGTCAAATTCATAATATAACTATTTTAACCCAATTTTATTCATCTTATTGCATTTTAACCATTAAAATTCATATCACACGATTTAAAGGTCCATAATTCACGAAAATTCATATTCATATTATAGAAAATACATGTGATATCATACTGAAAAATCTCGGCCAGAAGCTTATTTTAACTATTTTTCCCAAAATAAACATTTTTAACCATTAAAAATCAATAAAATCCGAGATTTAAGTACCAATAAACAATATTCATGCAAAATATATTCCAAATATTCTAAAACATTTTAGAAAACAGTAGGTATCATGCTAAATAAATTTCGTGCATATCATATATCAAAACGAAAATTCCAAATTTTATTTATGTTATCTCTATAACTCCGTAAAAACGTAAACGGAAAGCATGCAAACAACCTATTGCTCTGATACCAATTGTTAGGTTTAACTAGTTGCTCATAAACTAATTTTAGTCATACTAACAAAACCTTTAATTAACTTTTAATTAACATATTAATAAACTCATTTATAAGATCTTATGCATGCTACTAAATGCGGAAATAAGGAGAAAACCGTGTTCTTACACTCGGTCCTAGCTTAGCAAGGATGATCCTCCAAGTACTCAAATTAGAATACCTCCTCCGGATGCACCAAGACAACCCCTCAAATAAACCGAAGTCTTGTTAGTGCTAGACAAAGAATCGGTTTCTTCCTTAAATAATTCTAATCACTCTTATTAGAATGTTGTTTGAATACTACACTTAGTATAATTTTATTATCTTATAATATATGTTTTGAGGTTGTAAAATTTCTCTCTTCTTGTGTGAATGTTTCGGCCAAGAGGAAGAAGAAGAAAAGAACTAGAATGAGTATGACATATATCTCACATATATATCAAGCATGCTTTAATTAAGATAATCATATTTTCATAAGCATGCTCATGGGAGAAAGGGGAGCCGGCTTAGGGAGCCTCAATGGGAGACAAGTTCTCTTCTCAATGCATATAGGTTGGCTTAGTAGTGTGTGTTCTCTAGGCAACACATTAAACATAATGATTAAGGGTGTATTTAACAATTAAAACACCTCACACCCACCTTCACCATAACCGGCTATTAAGTCCATAAAATGGACTTAATTTTACAATTTTGTCAATTGTATAACTTGTATAAAATGTGACATCTAATATGTCACAAGGCAATACAATATAATTATCTTTATATATAAATATTTATCATATAAATATTATTTTTATCAATTGACAAGTAATTCGAAATTTCAATTGCAAAATGATTATTTATAATTATCGTCAACACGATTTACAACCTTTGTAATAATTATAACCCAATTCATTCTAATTTCGATATTATAAAATATCGTTTAATGTTTAACAATTGACACGTTTCAATTTTAAACATAAATCTTACATTAAGATTTAACCTCTAATTTCTCGATACACGAGTTTAAGGAATATGATCAAATCGTATCAATATACATTT
The DNA here is from genome assembly GCA_029255685.2 of Silene conica. Classification (NCBI taxonomy): domain Eukaryota; kingdom Viridiplantae; phylum Streptophyta; class Magnoliopsida; order Caryophyllales; family Caryophyllaceae; genus Silene; species Silene conica. The sequence goes on along the minus strand of CM055314.2, from coordinate 48,409,738 downwards.
GATCACTTTATCAATTAAGGGAATTGTCTTAAAGGTGTGACCTAAAGGGATCAACTGACCATCACCGTCATACGACAGTAATGTCAAACTCTAGCTAGCCAATCATTACCGATTAATGTTGGTCAGTTGACTAATAATTCGTATCATCCCTTGCGCATTCTCGTTATGAGATTTAATTACGTGATCGCACTATTGTTGAGGACACATTTCCCAACAGCTGTATGTCTCGAACTAACAAGATTGTTCCATATCCCAAACCTGTCTCTAAAAGGAGCGTGTTCTACAAACCTTTCAAGTTACTTTGAAGCTTAAATGGTAGTTGCTACATTATTTGAGAATTTGCTCATACATGAGAGCTTATGTTTAGCAGTGATATGTTAAGAGGAATCTTATTAGTCGTAAAGGATTAGTTTTGTGGGTTATGTGATCAGTAGTTGTAACCTGTTTTATCACTATCTTTTACCTTGTTAATGATCAAGTTTATGCTTTTTAAAAATCTATATAACAAGTAATGACTGGTTTGGGCAACTACTCCTTAGAAATGACAACGTTCCATTGTTCCACTTGTTTTTGTCTACGCGTAGTTGCATCTTAAATGCTTTGTTTTGGCTATATACTAGCAGCTCATGAGATTCGTCAATTGTTAACTATTATGCTTACGAGCGTATACATTTTGTCCTTGAGGTTATATTTGTCTAGCGATTCGTACATATACGTTTTAATCCTCAACGTTTTGATGTTGCCAGTGCTGCAGGAATCACGGAATTGAAATCATTATATACGTACTTTACAGTAACCCTTGTGAAATGGGTATGTTGTGAGTTACACTGGTATTTAACCAGCTTGATATATGTAACATATACCCATTGTAAGTGTTGATATCTTGGATTTCAGATGACAGTTTCCCTTATTATATGGAAAAAGACGTTAGTGGACGAAAAAAACGCAAATGTAGGGCTCAAAAACAGATTGATCCTATTGTGACAAGGTAGTGTAGTACAACCTGTTTCTCCTTAATGAGTTCCTTCCGTATTATCATTTAGCAACTACTAACAGTTGCTTGTTTGCACTTAGTCATACCTCAAAAAAGGCTGATGTTGATGTCGCTGCAAAGCGTCCCGGAAGACCCCGTTTACAATTACAGATTAGTGAGTGTCTGTGTAGCTGTAATGTATATTATTCTCTTACGTATGGTATAGTTTACAATTGCTATGCTTAATTGCAGGGTTACCTGTTGCTATGATTGGTCAGCCATTAGTCGGCACTCCTTACAAGTTGCCGGATGCGCAATCATGTGTACATTGCTTGGCAAAGAAATTTGTGTATGAAACTAGGAATTTCTGTTGTGGCAATGGATCAATTGTCTTGCCGTCCAACACGTATCCACTGCTGCTCACAAAGTTATACACTTCATTAGACGATATTTCAGTCCACTTCCGGCAATACGCCCGTTTGTACAATAACTTGTTTGCTTTTACATCTATTGGAGGTAAATTTGACTCCAAAACCATCAAGGGTATCTATGTGTTCAAACTACATGGTCAAATGTATCACAATGTACCAGATCTATTGCCATGTGGTTCTCACCCAAGGTATCTTCAACTGTACTTCTATGATGGCCAACATGAAGCTGCAAATCGTGTGGCGTGTTTCAACGAGCTGAATGCGGCTGTTATAGAAATTCTAATGAAAGTCACCCAATCTAACCCATATGCGCGTTTCTTCCGATCACTGAAGGATGTTCCCCTTACTGTCCATAGTCAAATAGTTATAACAAAAAATCCTAAACAGGATCAGCGTGTGAGCAATGCTCCTACGTCGAACGAGGTGGCTGCTATATGGCCCGCAAACTCTACATCTGGTGAGACTGATGGACCACACATATTAGTTACCAGCCATTCTCAAAAATCCCACCGCGTTATGCATTACTATGGACGTTATGACCCATTGCAATATCCCTTATTATTTTCCAACGGTGAATGTGGATGGCAACAGGGACTGAAGAAGCAAGTTGGTCTACGTCAGACAACATCACCTACAGAGCCTTCAGCACCACTTTCATCCAGTTATCCAGATGCTGAATCTTTATTAGAGTCTGAGGCAAACCGTAAGTTATCGGTGTATATTTCAATTATGTATTTTTTTATAACTCTCGTAGACGGAATGTACTCTTTAATCCGTATAACGATATCTAATAGTGTTTTTTCCTCCTGGCAAATAACTCTTTTCAAACAAGTACAAGTGAAAAAAATGTGTCTTGCCGAGAGTACTATTGTTACAAACTCCAGAATAGGCCAGGTAATATGATGCTGAGAGCTGGGAGATGTCTTCAGCAATATGTTGTGGATATGTATGTCAAATTAGAAAACATACGGCTAGACTATTTGAGGCATAATCAGGATACCATAAGATCTGAGTTATACCAAGGTTTGATTGACACAATTGATGCTGGAGAGCAGTGCGCTGCAAATGTGGGTAGACGGGTCATTTTACCAGCAACTTATGTTGGAGGACCTCGGGATATGAAAAGGAGATACTTAAATGCAATGGCACTTGTGCAGCGTTATGGAAAGCCAGATTTTTTCATTACTATAACTTGTAATGCGAATTGGCCTGAAATAAAAAATGAATTGACGGCTGGGGAGGAAGCTCAGAACCGGCCCGATCTGGTAGCTAGAGTATTTCGAGCTAAATTGCTATTGTTGAAAAAAAAAACTGGTTGAGGAAAAAATATTTGGGGAAGTTGCTGCGTTTGTGTATGTGGTCGAATTCCAGAAAAGAGGATTACCTCATGCTCATTTGTTGTTGATAATGAAGCCTGGGAGTAGAATGAATTGCCCGGCCGACATTGACAAATTCGTATCAGCTGAAATACCTTCTGAGGCTAATGGGAACCTCCGTGCATCAGTGTTAAAACATATGATGCATGGACCATGTGGGAAAAATTTGATTCTGACTGTGCATGTATGAAACATGATGATAGTCAAGGGCAGTGTAAGTTTATGTATCCTAAGCCATACACAACTGTAACGACTAATAGTGAAGATGGCTACCCGGTGTACAAGCGGCGACCAACCAATGATATTGTACGTGTACGAGGTCAATACCTTCGCTGGGTTATCCCGTACAATCCATACCTGATAGCGTTTTTTGATTGTCACATAAATGTGGAGGTGTGCTCAACTATCAAAGCGGTGAAATATCTATACAAGTATGTTTACAAGGGCCACGACAGAATATCATTCAATGTTGAGTCTGAGGGTGAAATTAAAGTAGTCGATGAAATACAGCAATACCAGACAGGTAGATGGGTATCTCCTATAGAAGCGATGTGGCGTATTTATGGTTTCGATCTCTTCGAAATTCATCCAGCAGTGATGGCACTTCATGTACATCTAGAAGGTATGCAGACTATACAGATGAAACCCCACGAAAATTTGGTTAATGTAGTGTCCAACGGGAGACGCATTAGAACTCCTCTGACAGAATTTTTCAGGCTGAATACTGAAAATGCTACAAAACCTGAGTGGAAACACCTTTACGGAGGGTTTACTGAGCATTACCGTTGGGTTCAGTCTGAACGGACATGGGTAAATCGTAAGAATAAGACATGTGTAGTATCTAGACTTGTTTTTGTGGCTCCTTCATAAGGGGAACGTTATTTTCTGCGGTTGTTGTTAACGCACGTGCCTGCACCAAAGTCGTTTGCAGATTTGAAGGTAGTGGACGGATATGAATGTGCAACCTTCCAAGAAGCGGCTTTAAAGAGAAAACTCATTGTAGATGATAATATGGTAGAGTTGTGCTTAGATGAGGCTGCGATGGTTCAAATGCCAGTCGCATTGCGACGTCTATTCGCAACTTTGCTCATATTTTGCCAACCTAAAGATCTAGGTGCATTATGGGAACGATATTACAATTCGTTATCAGAAGACTTCAGAAGAGATCACCCGAACGATGCATACGCTGCACAGGTCCTCACTGTCAAAAGGTTGGAGCAACAATTAGAAGCGATGGGCAGATCTCTTAAGAGTTTTGGTTTATCAAGTATAATTAATCCACAAGATGCAGGGTTGCATACATCCCAAGATACGCTCGATGCACTCAATGCTCCTATCCCGGATGAATGTGTTGTGTGCCGCAAGACCTTGAACCAACAGCAATAGAAGGCTTTCGATATGATCATCGATCATGCTACCTGTAATAAAACAGGGGCTTTTTTTGTCGACGGGCCTGGAGGAACAAGTAAAACATACATGTACAATGCTCTGTATGCAGAAATACGACTAATGGGTAAAATTGTATTAGCAACTGCTACCTCAGGAATTGCTGCGGCGAATATCCCATCTGGCAGAACTGCTCATTCAAGGTTTAAACTTCCTTTAGATTTTGAAGCTTCTTTATCCTGTTCTGTGCCAAAGCAAAGTAGTCTTGCTGCATTGATTAAAGTATCCACTTTGATAATACGGGATGAAGCTTCTATGGCAAGAAAGGAGAGTGTTGAGGCCTTGGATAAGCTGTTACGAGACCTGTGCAATCCTGATATCCTGTTCGGTGGCAAACTTATTGTCTTTGGTGGGGATTTCAGGCAGGTTCTTCCAGTCGTTCCGAAAAAATCCAATAGTGAGCTCGTCCACTCTACAATGGTCTCCTCTGATATTTGGCCACATCTTATAAAATTCAGCTTAACTGTCAATGTAAGAGCTAAGACTGATCCAGAGTTCTCAGCATTTTTACTGTCTCTTGGCAATGGCGAGTTACAAACATGTGATTCTGAGATGGTCGAATTACCAGATGGGATAGTTTTAGAAACAACTGGGATGGGTACAGATCTTATCAGCACAGTTGCTGATTTTGTGTATCCAGATGCTGACGTCAAGAATATAGGCGTAAATATATTTAACCAGAGGTCTATACTTACGCCTATAAATGACGATGTTGACGATATAAACACATACATGATCAACAAATTCCCGGGTGAAGCAGTCGTGTATAAGGGATTCGACTCAATGTTAACAGAAAACTGCAACATATACCCTTCAGATTTTATAAACACACTTTGTCCTGGTGGCATGAGCCCGTATGAATTGGTAATAAAGAAAAATGCCCCGGTTATTTTGTTGAGAAATCTTCTCCCATCTGCGGGACTCTGCAATGGTACAAGACTGATATGTGCAGATTTTACCCCAAATATGATAGAATGCATCATAACTAACGGTCATTATAACGGCCAACATGTGTTTATACCTCGGATAAAGATGCGTCCATCCAGCACTTCAAATTATCCATTTCAATTCCAGCGGAATCAGTTCCCAATAAAGCTCAGTTTTGCAGTGACCATCAATAAGTCACAAGGTCAGACTTTAGATAGAGTTGTTGTATACCTTCCTCAGCCTTGTTTCTTACCAGGACAATTGTATGTTGCATTGTCACGAGTGAGGGAATCTAAGAAAGTGTCTGTCGTAGCAGCAAGTAGCAACTTAGGGACAACTAAAAATTCTATTAGGAACCTGGTATCGTTCGAAGTCCTGAGGCTCGCAGGTATTATATAGATTGTACGAATGGGTTACACATCGTTTATGTACTTGTCGTCTTTAATTTAATTGTGTACCAAACGCATTAATCAATTACATAAACGTTATTTTGTGTGAATTACACCACAGACGACAAATATGCTGCTGGTTAGGATACCGTCAAATTTGTTACATAAGTTGTTTATTTTGTACTGTAACAACCCGACCCGCCACTGTCGTAACACACCCCCAATAAGATGGGAGGCATGCCTTTGGGCCCATTATTGTCCTCACTTAAGCCGAAAAGCACAAGGCCTTGTTACTAAATTGTGCGTGGGAGCTATTATAAACATATCACAAGCCTCACATTCTACCAATGTGGGACAACTTTCCTCTCATACTCTTGGGGTGTTACAAACTCCCCCACTTAAAGAACACAACGTCCTCGTTGTGCCTCAAACTTGACCACAACCAGGGCCAGAATCTTCCCCCGCTAGGTGTGTGACCCGGGTACTCCCGACCACAGGCTCACCACACGGTCGCAGGGTCGCTCTGATACCATTTGTAACAACCCGACCCGCCACTGTCGTAACACACCCCCAATAAGATGGGGGGCATGCCTTTGGGCCCATTATTGTCCTCACTTAAGCCCAAAAGCACAAGGCCTTGTTACTAAGTAATGGGTGGAAGTTATTATAAACATATCACAATCCTCACATTCTACCGATGTGGGACAAATCTCCTCTCATACTCTTGGGGTGTTACAAACTCCCCCACTTAAAGAACACAACGTCCTCGTTGTGCCTCAAACTTGACCACCACCAGGGCCAGAATCCTCCCCCGCTAGGTGTGTGACCCGGGTACTCCTGACCACAAGCTCACCACACGGTCGCAGGGTCGCTCTGATACTATTTGTAACAACCCGACCCACCACGGTCGTAACACACCCCCAATAAGATGGGAGGTATGCCTTTGGGTCCGTTATTTGTCCTCACTTAAGCCCAAAAGCACAAAACCTTGTTAATAAATGGTGGGTGGGAGCTATTATAAACATATCACCAGCCTCACATTCTACCAATGTGGGACAACTTTCCTCTCATACTCTTGGGGTGTTACATGTACTGCCTCTAATATTTAACTGTCAAAGCTGGCCTAATGAAGCTCAAAAATAGTGGGTGTTATTTGCCTACTACTTGAGGTCTACCCTTGCATACTTAATTTAGATATCCTTTGAAATCTGACTAAACAGTTTGCACCCAAAACAGGGAGATCTAGAAATGGTATAATCTTCATCGTTACAGAACAATACAATTGTGTAAGCACATGAGTTCAGGCCAAACAATAGTTATTTATGAAACTTGAAAGCGGTCTCTGAGATACAGAAATAGACGTTCCATGTTCTTTCTATTTATATCCACTTTAAAATATCGTGTAGGCATCCAATGTAAAATATTGTATCTATCATAATGTAAAAATTTCAAGCTTCAGATTGACAATCACGCAGACATACCACACTCTTCATATTAAATCTTTACACCATACCCCTATCGAGTACTATTGTAGACAAGTACACCCAGTTTGATATGAACAGTATACCTACAAATTCAAATCTACTCTACATGATACGGTATGGGCTTTAGCTAATATTGCAGTCTACTGTGATTATATACATAGATATATAACTACTACTCACTTCATAGTCCTTCACCTTCTCCCTTAACACATATGCAGAATCAACAAAATATCTTAAAAGGTATGAATTTCCAAGACATTAATTTCATGTGATTCTATTAAAATAAAAATGGTTAAAGACATAGTTGTATGAATTTAACAAATTTCCAATCCTATTAATACTCTAATGGTATTAAACTTATAATTATGGTGTGCCATAGTTCACATGCTACTTACAAGCAACTTACTAAAAATTGTAATTCAATACTGGTTTCTCACAAATCTATGTCCGTTTTGTTTTTAATTTCGGTTCTGTGATGCAGAACAATGAAATCTAGAAAGGTCTACCTTGATGAGCTAACCAACGAAAGCAAGAAATTCAAGGTTAGCGTAAAAGTGGTTGAGAAGCGTCGTCCAAAAGAGTCTCCTGTAAAAGTTCGATACCAGAGCTTATTATTTGAAGATGATAAGGTATTTTTGTTAATTTTTACAACTTCAGTAATCTTTTTTTTATGATGAATTACGTAAACATTATAACACTAATTGCTCTTTTGTCTTCAAATGGTTATCGTTATTAAAAGTTAGATTTCTGTTTTTTCTAATCCTAGCTACGAGTTTGATACGTAAGCTTCTAGATGTGTTTGTGAATATGTTGTCTATATTGAGGATTCATAGGACTTGGTTATGACTTATGCACCTGTGTTTATAGGTGTTGTCTTAATTAATGTTCGGCATTAGGAGTCAACATCATAACGCGGAGCATTACACATTTGTTGTCCTAATGTAAATTAAGCAGGTTGTTCTTTTTTTTATTTTCTTTTCTAGGGTAATAAGATGCGTGGTGCTTTATTTGATGATCAAGTAGAGATATATGAGGATGCTATCAAGCACAACCGGAGATATGAAATATCAGATGCAAGTATCAGTCCAGTAAAACCTGAGTACCAAACCCATGGTGCAGGTCTTGGATACCAGATGACTTTCAACCATCGTACAATTATCATGCCTGTTGATAATGATGAATGCACTGATGTTAACTACTGTCGAATTAACCACCTGCCCCGATCACCTGATTATAGCGAAATGTTTGGTATATTTTCTAAGTACACTCAGAATATATACACTGGCTGTAGTACTACTGTATCCTGTTTCTATGTAATATACAGCTGACAGATTTCGCTCACTTTGTAGACGTAGTAGGCGTTGTACTCTTTGTGGAAGACCAGCCACGTAAGGTGCTCACATCTAAGACCCGAGAGACCAGTGTACGTGAAATTGTGTTGGTCGACCACAGGTGCGAGAATATGCCTATTAAGCTATCATTAAATTCAACGCTAAGGTTGACAAGATTATTATCTGAGATATTTCTCATAGCATTAATACTATTGTTTATGCAGCACTGTACAACCATTGTCAATTTCAGTTTGGGATGATCTTGCTCATGATGATTGTACCCTATTGATACCCGTGCGTGGTAAATTCAGAATCGTCGGTTTAACTGCTCTTCGAGTATCTGTGCACAGAGGTTGTCATAAAATCTACTACCATGGGCTTCTACAATTAGAACTTTGGAAATTACAAGTCATCATGCTATTCTGTTATCCTTAGATATCAGGCATCTAACAATAATCTTTCAATTTTCTACAATCACACAGGTTTTTCAATGACTACAAGTGCTTCAACTGTCTTTATACATAAGCCTGTTGGTGAAAAGGCAGAGGCTATTACGTCCTGGTACTGACCCAACCTATAGTTATCACTAAATTAGAACATACAGTTAATAAATTGAAACTTTACTAATGCCATATCTAAATGAGCTTGTAGGATGAATAGTCATGCTACTGCCTTGACACATCTGCAGACCAAACTTTTCAATGTAAAGATGCATGTGCTGAATGACAACCCAATTACAATTTCCACCCTCCGCTCTAAAAAGGTATCAATGTTAGAACATAAGTTGTCGTTGCGTAGTTTATTAATGTTTATTTTGTTTGCGAAACCGCAAACAAATCATATCTAACTTTCAGCATGTAAATCAATAAACAACGAGTAACTTGCTGATAACTGCACAAAAGCTACAATAATACTCTACCTGAAACTACATCAGGCAAATAAGCTTACAAATTAGTTATTGTTTTAGTTAACCGATATGAACAACTGTTTTCAGGCAAAAACAACATTGCAGGATGAAAAACATTGGTTAGAAGTGACTATTCCGGAAATTGATTTTGAGAAAATCAATGAATATATGGGCTGCTCAAAATGTTGGAAGCGTTCCACCGTACCTCAGGGTACTACATATACATGTAACAACTGCTCCAAGCCTGACTGCACTTCAGTGCCTAATTATGCTTATGCTGATCTCTTTACTTTTGGATAACTACGTCTCCTGTTACAAAAATCTATGCTTAGAGGCGGGTATTTATTTAGCATACATCCAACCTAAAAGATTTTCACAAACTGCAGGGTCACATTCAACTGTGATATATCAGATGGCACATGAACCTTGCCCTTAACTATGTTTACGGAAATTACTGAGCAACTGTTTAGGATGCCTGCTCCTAAAATATTCCACATGAAACATGCTGTAAGTGTCCAGATATGTGAATTTGTTTACATATTTTCAAATTACTGCTTATAATCATGATTTTGCTTTGCAGTCAGATGCTCAAGCTTTTTCAGCAATAAAAGAATTGCTTTCTCAAACTCCTTTTAAAGCACAAGTTGTTCCAGCCAAAACACTTTCAATAAATAACGTGTTGCAGTGGGTTGTGAAACGGGTTGTCGTTAATGGTGACGATGACGTTTCTTCCAAATCTGACGTAAACCGCCCCAGAGCTGGACAAAACTCAAAATCAAACAACCCAGAGGGAAGTCAAGCCTTAGAAGACCTTAATGAGAAGCGTCTCAGTTTCCCTAATACCATTGAACATTCTGATGAAACTTCCATCCCAGGTATTACTGAGGTTGACAGTGCTAGCAGAATTGAAAGTTTTACTTCTCCTATGGGAAATAATTCAGTAAAAGATGTGCCCTTAAGTTCATCATACTCAAACATACCAAAGAGGAACTGCAGGAAAGATAAATCAGGATCCCCATCTACGGTGCACGCACCCTGAAATTACACTCCCCCAGTCTAAAAATCACTGAAGTCTTATAATATTAGTTTATCTTTTGCTGTTTTCGTGCATCCAATATGCACGGATCACTCTACTTGACCAAAATGCTTAGGAACATTGTGTCCTTCTATTAGTAGGTTGCGTTTTGCTGTTTTTGTGCAATTGATATGTCGAAGTCAACAGATAATATTGTAACAGATATTGGTTTAACTGTATGTTGCACCCGTGTTGTGATTCCCTCATTTCCCAGACGGATCATATACTATATGGGTATGTAATTATAATCACTCTGTATCCCCTTTTGGCAACTTGTTATAAATCGCAACCTCTTACTATCTTAAGCTTCTAGCGGATGTTTAAGACCCAATTTACGGTTGTCCAATAATACTAGGTTACTGAATTAACCATTACACGCTAACAAGTGATTTATAAACAATTTGTGGACGCCTGTTGTTTAATATAAAGTGCCTTACCCCTATCAGAATTTTGAATTCAAACTCATTTATGAAATAGTTTGCCATTCCAACGTGGACGCTGTGACTACTTAAACCGCAATAATCATCATGATTTGTGACTTAATATAGCTAAAAGGTGCAGTACGTATCAACTATATTTAAATGCTTACTCTTCACATATCTAATATCCATAATCATATATACTTGTACAATAGCTTAGACATCATCATGAACGCTGGTAATTATCCATGTAGACTATCGAAGTAGGTTACTCATCCGACATTACTTAGCATTTATATAACAAATACATAATCCGATAGCGTTCTATAATAGTTTGAAGATCATACGAGAACAAACACAAATACATAATTTGGGCACTGCTTTACCAGCACAAAAGGGGGTAGTATGTACTAATACTAACATAAAGATGCTTAAGTTCTTATACGATAGATCATTACCAAAATGTTGCAGACCAATCGATTATGCTAACATCAAAAACATGCATAACTTCAGGCATTGCCGAGACATAAAAACATAACCTTTTATAGGATAGTCATCTTACCAGTCAGTTAATTATCCAAATTAACAATCAGAATCATAGTAGCCTTCGCTTCCCGATTTCTCAATGTACGGTTCATATGAGCTGCTGCACCTCCTACTACGTTTCCTATTATTCTGCTGCACTCGAGGCTTACGTTGCTTGATCACCTTGTAAATTGACACCACAGTCTGATCTTTCATCACCCATATTTTTTTCCCACAATTTTCCCTAACTAACCGACTTATGTAATCTATGTCGACCTTAGAGGTCTCCATTCCAACAAGGAATTGATTAGCCCATGCTTTACAAACCTCAGCCATATTCCTTTTGCTTGCATGGTCAAGTCTGCTAAACACATTTCCTGTGAGTTCCGGCATCTCAAAAAAAGGATGATGATGTCTACTACCCATTTCTGTCTCCTCTTCAACAGTTGTTTTATTAAACAGAGACTCAGACTTGAATTGAGCTTTCTTCCACTTAACATAATCTCCCAGGAAGTTTGGTTTATCGTCTTTGTTAAAATATAACAGTTTTCCCAGGCATTGTTCCATTGTATGTGGGTAGATTAATTGAGTTTCTGCCTAGAAAAAGGATGATGATGAAGTAGGAAATGTTGCGTTTGATGTTAATGGCTGAATATGGGTGTAATTATGGTCTACAGTGGTGTCTAATCAAAATGGAGAGTGTACACGAAAAGCAACAAAGCCGTCTTTCAATAATTGTGTAAGTAGGCGTCTAATTAAGATAACTAATTATTCATAATACAGCTTAAAATGTGTTAGTAATACAGTATTGGTACAGTTTAGCGTAACAATTTACGTCTTGCGTAAAGTTATTTATACAAATTATAAGCATAATACATGTGTTGGATAAATCTATAGTAAGCCTTTGACGTAAGTAGAATTGTAACGGACACGGCCATCAACGTGCACACAAACACGAACAACGCTATCCATTTTAAGCTTGTAACGGATACTGTTATATCACAATAAAAAAAAACAATTTTGATCCTCTCTCTAAATCATTTTGTATCCATTTCATATCATCAAATATTCGTCGAAAGTGTTAACCAGTCACAAACAAGATTTACTATATAGTATTATATAATGACAACAATTTGTTGACATTTTAGATAGCTTATTATAACTTGATTTAAAACCAAAGCTAAAAAATAATGTAGCTCTTAACATGTAAATCAGCCATTTGACCTTTATTACAAATAGTTGTAGTTAATCAAATTGCAATACTTACGTTTCCAATAAAAGGTTGTTGTCACGGTTGATAATAACTTAATTAAGAATAATCTTAAAAAAGATATACATTCGGAACTACTTTTAAGTTTAATTACGTTACTAGCAGACACATTGCCAGATTAATTGACTTAACAATATAATTAACCATCCCAAAATAAATAGTTAATCTAATTGTATCGATAGGGTCGATTTTAAATTTCTTCTATATACTACAACTTGGGTTAAAATCTGTCTCTCGTTACTCTTTATTCAATCTTAATCGTCAATTGATTTCCTTGTATAGCACAAATGAAGATGCGTTTGATACAGTTTAAATGCACAAATGAACACACAAACAACCGAGAATAAGGCGTACTATATAACTAAATTAAATTTTACCAAAGTACCGCAAACTAAAGCAATAATTTGAATAAGTACATTATTGAATCATGACGTACACAATACATGAAATAAGACGGTTAGAGAAATATGACACATTAGTTCACAACAACAACATGGTACCTAAACATATTGTTGTCGCTAAGAATCATCATTATCAAAAGTCATTATCGTAATCATCATCAGATGAGATATTGTCAGTGGAAGAATAATTAAGACGGTATATTTGTAAATGTTGTTCGCGTAAATATTCAAGCTCTTCCTCCATTGTAACCTCGTTGTATACGTGATAATTGTGGAGGCATTCACGAGGAATGTAAAGTCTCCCAAATCCATATAGTACATCTAATAAAGAGTCGGGATTCATGACGTTGAACAAACGTCGAATGATTTCAACTACTTCTTTTCTTAATTTGCGATGTTCTTCTCCTTTTGAAATGTAGGTATCTACCAAAAAAAAAAAAAAAACTAATGAATTTAACCACAAAAGGAAAATACAAAAAAAAAATTAAAAATAATAATTTACTTGGTTAAATAAAATAAATTAGAAATAACATTACCAATTGTTGAATTGTTCAAAACAGGTGGACTCAAAACAGTATGTGCATTTCCAGCTATGATTGAGATCAACATTGACAATGGTGGTGAACAATGTAACATATTCATGTACACTGATTATGGCATAACTAGATTCAAACGAGCAACAAAGTTAAAGGTATCGTCTCTTATCAAGTCTATGCCTCTTTGAAAATCCCTAACTTTATCATCCCAGTAAGTCATTCTCAAATACTCTTAATTTGATACACTAACAACTGATATAGGAGTGAAAAAAAATTATGTTGGATATGATAATTTGTGACCTATAAAAATCTATTTAAATAAAGAGCTTAGGACAATATAGTCATTTGTAATAGTGACATTATAGCTAATGGTAATTGAAATGGAGAACATGTAAATTCAATATATGACAAAATTATGACTCCGTTAATTAAATCAAAAGCCTACATTCGAATAATACATTAATGAAATTAATTACAAACTACCCAAAACAATAAAATAAATGGAATTAAGTTTTTTTGGGTTTTTAGGCTAAGAAAGGTAAAACAAGTTAGAAAAGAAAATGAAGGTGTGTTGAAAAAAGTCAGTATTATTACTCATTTATATAGACAGAAACAACTTATCCGACCTCATCCGTAATCTGAATAGCCCAATCATAATAAAGGAGTTGAGATATCATTTATTCAACCTTATCCAATCTTGTGTTGCTGTAACTCGGAATATTATTGAGCTTATTTACTAACGTAATGAATTATATACTTTATTCATGTGTTAGATATATTTAAGTTATATAAGTTCACGGGTTTACTTTATAATTTCGTCGGTTTAATTTTAGTGTTATAAATTGTCACTTATATATGTACTTTTTTTATTCTATTTTATTCAACTACGAAAATTGAACGCTCATTTGGAAAATGATATTTAACATACTAAATTAAATTTGAAAAGTAAAACAAACAATAAATTTGTCAAAATATGACAACTAATTTTAACGGACACGAACATGAAACAGTGTACCGGCATAACAATACTAATTTTAACGGGATTCTAGAGTTACTCAACTTTTAGTAGACGAAATGTCCACTCAAAATTCAAACTATTGTAAACATCTGGTTGGTAGCGTAAATGAATTTTCACAAATATACGTTTTAGACAACACATAATAGTCAATCTTTCTATATCCTTGATATTTTCCAAATCTCCAACTTTTTCCTATCTCTGAAAGGGAACTTCCAGTTTAGATCAAGCACGAAGACGGGATCACTAGGTCGAACAAATGTGAGATCGAAAACCTCTAACCACCATTCACCATCAAACCGGAACACGCTCGTCACAAAAATTCTGTAACACCACTCATACTTCCAGCTACTTACTCACTGCTTCTCTACATCAATTTGCTCTTCGCGTTTTCAATCAATTATTCTACGCATTAATTAATTAAGGTTGTATCCTTTACTTGTTCTTCAATTTTACCTTTGTTTTCGTTTCTGTTAATCATTTATTTGCTGTTTAATCTGCACTTTTATAGTTTAATTTACTGTTCGATTTCATGAGTTACTGTTGAATGTTGATGTAACTCTATTGTGGTAAGACACTTGCCGCCCCTCCATCATTTGTTTACCTTTTTTTATCAGCTGCTAGGGGGTGTTTTAATCAAAAGTAAGCAAATGACTGGGTCGGAGAGAGTATTAATTTCGGCTTTTTTAGACTCTGTGGCTTGAGGAGTTTAGTCTAACTTGCAGATTTAGTAGCTTAAGTTTATGAAGGACTGGTTTTGAAATGATTTTATATTTTGAGCTCTTTTGTTTAATCACTTTACATGCCTGAAACTCGACCTGTCATGATAAGCAACCGATGGAAACATAGATAGAAAGTAATAGAATTCTGAGAACTGTATTAGTATACCTAAAACTTTCTGAACTTTGGGATTTCGTGACTTCTCCATGGTTTTCAGATTTTTGTTCATTAAGTTTTAGCATTTCAACTTATAATAGCTATTTTAGTCAATCACTTTAAGTCCCCAAACCTTGACCTGTCGTGATAAGCAACTGATGGAAACAGAGATAGAAAATAATAGAATTAGGAAAGCTGTATTAGTAGGTATTAAGTTTGTTTACAGATGTTGATACTTGATAGACTTCTGAGGTTGTGACATAACTTTGTTTGGCTTGTGTGATAATGTCGCGATTGTTTAAGATCATTGTTAAAAAAAATTGTGATAATTAGGCATTTTGCTTGTGTGATCGTATTACATTTGTTTGAGAATGTTGTTCATAGATTTGTGAGATTAATCTTGTGTAATCATTTTGAGTTTGTTTAAGAATTTTGGTAATAGTCTGTGAGATAACTTGGCCGGGCTTCTTGTGGATCATATCGAGTTTGTTTAAGAATGTTGTAAATATACGTGTGAGATAACTTTGTTAGGTTTTTTGCTTCTGTGATCTTATTGAGCTTGCTAAGTACTGTTGTTAATAGACTTGTGAGTTAACCTGGTTTGTCTCTTGTGTGATAATTTTGAGTTTTCCAGTTTTCCGTTCATGAAGTTTATTGCTTTAAGTTTTAGCTTTTCGAATTATAATGGTGTTGTTTTACTGCACGGGACATCCGCATTGGATAAAAATATAGGATAAGACAATAGAACAAAGGTAAAAGAAGATGATAGTCTAAGGATATGAGGGTCAAGTAGGACATACAAGCTTCACTGGATTACGTTTGGTTTTATAGTTGTTTGGTCTAAAATATTCATTCAATCTCTTAGCAATTAATTACTTCTTATCTATGATTTTTAGTTCACCCATGTTACCCTATCTCCTCCTGCCTCACTGCTACTTTTGCAAGGTGTTACAGTGTATCTCACGTAGCCTTAGTGTAGTTGAATTCAACAATTGCGTTTGTGACACAACTGTAAAAATATATAGCTTACTTCGTGAGGCTCAAGGAGGTCAACTTGTTAGTCGTGTTAGCATTATGCTGGATGTGCAGATTATTATATACACATGAATATTTGCAACTGGCTAACAAATATCACACTACGCCTACTGCATCCATACTGGACTTAAGTATCATTGACGACTCTAACATTGAATAATTAATCGATGAAATTTTACAAAGGTTGAAGTTTATGTCATGTGGTTCCATGTATTGCGGATATCGTAATTCTGATCAGTATCAGTCAACTAACAATACATAAACAAATATGACATATAAATTGATTTGGGTTAAGGTTTGGTGGTAAATTATGTAATTTCTGCAGAATTTGATTGGGTTTCTTTGTCTGCAATTAAATAGGTATGCCTCGCTGTACTGGTGTTGGTTACTTTTACAGAGAAGACAAGCGTGAGTTTGAGAATGACTACATACGATGGAAAAAGGAGCAGTTCAAATCTAAATCATTGTTCGAAACACAGTATGTGCTAAAAGAGACGACGGTAGGCGATCGAATTAACCATCTCTTGCTTAGTTCTGATGAGCTAATGACTAGCATTTTTGAGTGGCTCAATCATCAGGACAAACGTAGTATGTCTGAAGTGTGCAGAAAGTGGGCTTCTTTATTTGCAATTGGAAAAGATACATCTAAGATGACAGCTGATTATAAGAGTCAGGTGAAGAGAGAAGAAATAAACGGGTTAATAGTCAGATCAAGATGGGGTCGTGTGTTTTCTATCCAGTGTTGCTGTCTTGATTTACCAACAAAAGACGCAAGGTATGTCTACCATTGTTGGATGGAGGGAAACAGAGACATGGATGATCCAACTGTCCATGACGATGGCCCCTTTGATTTATGGTCAGAGGATGAAGCATATTACGATTAAGAATAGTAAACCCAACAGAGTAGGTTTAATGCGACGGTGCTGAATTGTAAGCTAAACTAATGTAGACCAGGAACTCTTAGTTGAAGCTTTTCTTGAATAACAACAAACAAGTAGTGGGTATAAACATGTTACATATTATCGTAAATTAAATCATGTCGCGATTTAGTATATTCAAATATGCTATACTCGTATTAAATTTATACTCTGCATTTGTTCTTACATTGTGAACTCTTTCCGTATACGATATATGTAAGGCTAGGTTATTATCTATAATAATTCTTCAAATTAATACGTTCAAAGTAATTGATTAATTTAAATAAGTCAGAGTTCAATAATTAAGAAGGAAGACATTTTAAGATTGTAAGCCGACATTTGTTATAAATACAGATTAACCTAGACTATTTGTAGATTACATATATATCTTAATTATGTTCACATAATTTATACGAGGTACCTGATAGATGTACTATATGTAACATCCCGTATTTTCGTAAAATCTAATTTAAGCGTTTTAAATTATTTTAAGTAATAAAATAATACTTTAATAATTTATTGTGAAAGGTTTTAATTTAATTAGTAAGATCCGTCTTAAGAACCTTAAGTCCTTAAGACGAATAAAAACTTGGTAAACTTAAACTCGTATCTTAAATATCCGTTCAAGTGTCCGACCCATTTTATTTACTCGGAAAGGACAGTCCATAAAACCCCCACAGACCCCTTTAGTCGACATAATGCTTCCTCTTTCAACTCATTTCACTGTAAAACAAATCCTCACAAAAACCTCCATTGTTAACATCTTCTTTTGAGCTTTTCTTCATCATCTGATAACCAAATCGAGGTAACAATAACATTTTTGAAATCCTCATTCGATTTCCAAGCCATCTATCACTTTCTTTTTGTAAATCCTTAACTTTGAAAATGGGGTTGTTTTCCCTTAAATTCCGTTTTGAGTCCTTTAATCCGTTTTCTTTGTTTGTAGGAGTGGGCTTAGACGATCCAGAGGTCGATAGCTACTTGGTTGAGGAGGATCTTTAGCCGGAATCGCTTGAAAGGTGACGATAATGAGATAACTCGGCCTTTATGTATATATTAGCAAGTTTGTTGTATTCTTGTGTTTAGTTTCTGATTTTGTTGAAATATAATGCTTAAAGGACTTAGTAACATGTTTAGGAATGTGTTATTGTGTTGAATTCAAGCTTGTTGATGTTCTTAAGATCATATGTGGTTTTTCTGAAATTTGTACATTTTGCGACGGATACTCGATATAATCATTTGAGGATTGTTATGGGATTTGTATGCTGTTAGGTTAGTGATATTTGATGTTTATAATGTTGGGCGAATCATACTTGTAGTGATTATTGAAGTTTATAGGTCGATTTGTGAAGTTTGGAAAGGATTGGAAAAATGCGATTTTCGTTACAGGCTCTCTGAGCCGGTCGACCGACCGGCCGCCGGTCGACCGGCTGAGAGTGCGTTTATGTGTTTTTCGTATTTTGAGAATTTGGCCTTGGACTGCCTGCCGACCGGCTGCCTGCCGACCGACTGGTAGTCCCTTGTGTCGTGCATGTTTTTGCGAAAACTATAGGTAGATGGGAGCCCAGCCGGCTGGGAGTACGTGTGGGTTGGTTTACGAAATAGCAAAGGCTAGGGAATGGGGTTCCCAGCCGGCCGACCGGCTGGGAGTCCGTGTGTTGTTTGTTTTGGAAAAAGGAAGGGAAGGCTGAGGAGGTCACCAGCCGGCCGACCGGCTGCCTGCCGACCGGCTGGGGACCCCTGTAAGCTATTTTTGAAATTGTAATTCTTTCGTAACTTTCAAACGGTTAGTCGGTTTTGATCGAAACTCGTTTTGTATACTCGTGACATGTATTTGAGGTCCCCGGAGGATGGGCAACATTATATTGGGTTCGGGAATGGAGTAAGGATAGAGACCCCCCGGTCTGGTAACCGAAAGGGAAACCGGCTCTCCCCCAACTTAGTTCCCGGGGTCAATTAAGTGTTGATTAGAGGATAAGAAAAGTAGAACTATAGATTAGTTCATAGACTTTGGTTGATATTGTATTGATGCGTATTAAGTTATGCCTTGAGCTGGCCTCTGAACTTAATACGTGAGTTGTTTGTCATATATGGGGATATGCCTTAAGCTGGCCTCTGAGCCCTATATTTGTATGTTTGTCGTGTCTGGGACATGCCTTAAGCCGGCCTCTGAGTCCAGACATGTGTGATAGTGATCGCGTTGGAACATGCCTTAAGTTGGCCTCTGAGTCTGACGAGTAGAGCAGCTGCACAACGGGGTAGCTAAGGAACTGACACCTTGCCCGGGGTGCAGATGTTTGGTGCTAGAACATGCCTTAAGCTGGCCTCTGAGTTTAGTACCTTGTGATGTGGTGAAGGGACATGCCTTAAGCTGGCCTCTGAGTCCTTTACTTTTGGATGCTAGTCTATGCCTTAAGTTGGCCGCTGAGTCTAGTGTCTTGCTGATTGGCAGGTCCATGCCTTAAGTTGGCCTCTGAGTCCTTGCTTGCTGAATGTTTTGGTGTTTAGGTTACGTCTTAAGTTGACCGCTGAACCTTTACACTTGCTGATTGATTTGGTATTGGGTTATGTCTTAAGTTGACCGCTGAACCTTTTACTTGCTGATTGTATCTGCTTGCCTTGAGTTGGTACGTGTCTGATATAGAGTTTGATAATGATGAGTAAATGATTGTGATGCGTGCCTATTTTATGATGTTTTACATCTATTTTTACACGCATTTTGTCGCTCATTTACTATGTTTTAGCCTTTATTTCCCAACAATTGTCTACTTTCGTATTTTTATGCTCTTTTGCAGATTTATGCGGAAAAGGGACGATTTTATACCAAATTTATGCCCTCGGGACTTTTTATGACTAAGGACGAGAAGGAACGTAGCCTAGCGCATATTTCAAGGCCTAAAGATAGCTTTAACAAGCAAAGAATCGATCCACGACATTGTAGCCTGTTTCAAATGGCTATATCTCGAGTTCTAGAGCTGATAATGGAGTGATTCCAGTTGGAGGTGAAAGCGTATCCTCCTAGCTTTCCAACGCCGCAAGAATCGCTTGATTACGATGAGTAACGAAGAAACGGCAGCTGTTTTAAGATCGATGCGCGCTGCAGTCCCGACAATCAGGTCGACCGACCAACAAAGTGGGTCGACCGACCACATCACAGACCCAGAAGTTTCCGCAAAGCCCATTTAAGTTATTAGGTCATTAGGAGGTCGACCGACCCAAAAAGTAGGTCGACCGACCGACCCACTGTGTTTCCGCGATTTTTATTACGGGCTTTGCTCCTAATCTTGTAATTAGAACTTATTTAAGGAGACCTAAACTCCAAAATTAGGTCAAGCAACCACTTTAATAAAAACTCCATAGTTAGAGAGAAGTTTTACCAAGCTTTCATCTTTGTTCTTAGATTTTCCAATTAAGTTGTAAGTTTGCTACAATTCAATCTTCCCTTTTAATTTAATCTTGTTATTAATCTTATTGTTGTTTCTTAATTCATGTTTTCCCTTTTATTGTCATCTTTAATTATGTTGATTCCTTTGATGTTATTAGTTATTGTTAGTTTATAATTAAGAGTATGCATAGCTAATTCTTGTGATTAGGAATTAGGGGAACCATGGTAAAGATTTGATTTTGATAAGTTTAATGATTGAATTACCAATCCCCCATTGTTGTTGGTGAACTAATCCTTAGGATTGAAAGATTATTAGGATTAGTTTAACAAAAAATTTGGGATTGCCATATGAACAAAAGTTTAGTGCTTTTCTAGGAACCCTAAGACCGTAAGGATTGGGTAGAATATTGACCTAAAGGTTTATTCTTTGTTCCTTGGGATTGTGTTATTTGATTATTTTACCCTTCATTGACTTGTTTTAACCATGGGGAACCAAAGTTCCTAATCTCCTTTTACCTTATTTTATTTCTCTTGTTTATTTTGTCCTTTTAGTTATTAGTTTAAATCTCAAATCAACCCCCCTTTTTTTTGGTTACTTGCAATAGACTTTAAATTCACAAACATAATTAACCTTGTCTCTCTGTGGTTCGACGCTTGACTTATCCTATCTAAGTTTAAGCTGAGGTTTTATAAATCTTATCTTTGACACCCCTCAACGACGGGTGTCAAATTTTGGCGCCGTTGCCGGGGAGATGACGCCAGTGTTTATTGTTTTTTGTTTTTGTTTCTCTTTGTTTAAGGAACTTTTTCTTCCTTAAACCTTCTCACTTTTTTCTTGTAGTTTCCATCTTATGCGCAGGTCAGTTCAAGGAGAATTCCTACCACTTGACCTCGAAATTGAGAGGACTCTTAGAGAAAGAAGAAAGCAACTTCTAGCAAATCAGGAAGGAGGTTCACCATCTTCCTTATTTCAAGAAGACTTATTCGAACTACCACCATCTTCACCAAAAACACCACCTTCACAACCAAATTCACCCATCAATCCACTTTCACCAAAAACACCACCTTTTACCTACTTTCCAGTTTTTCCAAAAGAAGAAGAGGATATGGCAGAAGAAGCTACTATCGCCAGTCACTCCATGCCTCAGGCAAAGGACCTATACAGAGGGTTCACTTTACCTGCAGGTACTGGGAAGCCATTCGAGGCCAAGCCCGCCTACATAACTATGGTTGAAAGAAACCAATTTGGAGGCTCGGCCAATGAGGATGCTGCTAAGCATATTGAAATCTTCACAGATTACATATGCTCTATAGCACCCCCAGAAGGAGTGACGCAGGACCAGATTAAACAGACCATGTTCATCTTCTCTCTTAGGGACGCTGCGAGAGAGTGGTACCGAGATTTAGACCGCACTGCTGCGGGAGTCACAGATTGGAACACCTTAGCCTTAGCATTCTACAGGAAATACTATTCTGCATCAAAGACTAATGCTTTAAGGGCGCAGATTACTAATTTCAAGCAAGGTCCCAATGAAGACTTTAGCGAGGCGTGGGACAGGTTCAAGAGACTTGTTCGATCCATACCACATCACGGATTCGAACAATGGTTTCTTTGCAACCAGTTCTACAATGGCCTCTATGATGACAACAGGGCCTACCTAGATGCTGCAGCTAATGGGTGATTACAAGATAATTCAGGAGAGACTAAAGGTCTCAAATTGATAGAAGATGTTGCTGTGCACCGTGCTGAGCATGGTACCTCCAGAGGCAATCAAAGAAAATCTGAATACAACCTGTCAGCTATCGAGGCCTTGACAGCCAAACTGGAAAAATTAGAGGCTGGAGGAAAATTCGACCTAGGAAGTGGAAGCAAGGGAGGAATATACCAAGTAAACGCCGTTCAGGACGGACCCTTCGCTTGTGAGAGGTGCGGTGGAGAAGGGCACGTGTCAAAATTCTGTACTTCATCTAATGAAACATATGCCGCTTTTCAACATTATCGTGGGAACAACTTCTATGACCCGAATAATAATAATATCCATCCCCACTTAAGGTGGACAAGCCAGAATGTTCAAAACCCAGAACACATGCAACCTCAGCAAAATTCCACATATATACCCCCACATAAACAAAATTTCCAAAAACCACCTTTCAACCCTCAACCACCTTCAAACCCACCACCCAACACAGATGCTCTTATCCAAAATCTTATTGGGTTGGTTCAGAAGGAGTCACAGGCTAGAGAGGCAGGGATGAAAATGTTAGAGTCCCAGATTGCTCAAATTGCGAGCAAGAATGATACTAGAGCTCCGGGTCAGCTTCCGACCAAACCGGACCAGAAAAAAGAGACTCTAAACATCATCTCCCTGCGAAGTGGAGCTAAAGTGGGGAGCGAGAAAGAAATACAGGCGAGTAACAGCGAAGGCGGTCGACCGACCGAAGATCCTGGTCGACCGACCACAGATCAGGACCCGAAAATTTTACCTGAACAGGAGACTGGTCGACCGACCAAAGAAACTGGTCGACCGACCACTGAAGCAGAACCCGAAGTTCCCTTTCGTCCCGAATTACCGAATAACTTAAGGGATTTTCTTTTCCGGGGTGACAAGACCCCCAGGTTTCTAAAAAGGGCTGCAAATACTGAGTCCTCAGCTGCTCCTTTCCCAGAAAGACTCGTGCCTTCAAAGGATCAGGTATCCTTTGACAAATTTAAGGATGTGATTCGTTCATTAAATGTTCAAGTCCCGTTTTTAGAATTAGTTCAACAAGTTCCTTCCTATCTTAAATTTATGAGACAGCTTTTGTCAAGGAATAGGTCTTTAAAAAAGGTTGAGTCGGTGGCCCTCACTGAAGAGTCATCTAGCTTTTTGTCACATGTCATTGCCCCTCATAAACTAGAGGACCCTGGTAGTTTTTTTGTCCCCTGTAATATATGAACTTTCCCAGTTAAGAAGGCTTTATGCGACTTAGGTGCTAGTATAAGTGTCATGCCCCTAAGCGTTGCCTTAAAACTAGGATTGACCGAATTTGCAGTGACCAGTATGACAGTCCAGATGGCAGATCGAACATCTATGGAACCTATAGGGGTGTTGGAAAACATCCCTGTGCGTATTGACAGGTTTTTCTTCCCAGTTGACTTCGTAGTTTTGGACATCCCAGAGGATGCCCATATACCTATAATTCTAGGAAGACCTTTCCTTCACACTGCAGGTGCCATTATAGATGTAGGTACTGAGACTCTAACCTTCAAAGTAGGCAAACATTCTATTATCTATGGCCTATCTTATAGGAAAAAGGATGCTATGACCCCCATCACATGTAATGCTATCACTTCTGCGAAGAAGTATGAGGTCATCACTACTTCTCCCACTTTATTACCTGTTCCTGTATCTGTTTTTACACCACCGCCCCAGATTGGGAGCAGTAGGGAGGACACTTCTATTATGACTATTGCAGGAACTGGTTTGGGGAAACCCAGGGTGAAGGAAGTCATCATCCAGAGAGGAGGAATGGGATGTCTAAGCTATGAAGAAGATGAGGACCCAGACGTCGTGGATCGGGAAGAGAAGAAGAAGAAGAGGCAAGTTCAAGAGGAGAGACCGTCGCATATGCTTTGCGACGGCGGAAAGAAGATGTGTGTTGCTACTAAAGCAAAAACCGTGGAGACTACGGCATGCCGTCAGAAGCCGTGGTCGGATATCCTCCGCATCTTTAGCGGATAGTTGTTTTAAGTTGCAGCTTTTAAGACAATTTATTTTTTTGTTGTGTGAGACTTTTTAATTTGGCTTGCTCGTAGTTTTAGATCCTTTCCTTTATGTTTTAGTAGTTAAGACTTTAGAATCGTTTTTGGCATCTCGGGCATTGTTGGGCGCACATACTTTCTTGCTTTTTCAGATTTTACGAAGAAACGAAGACCTCCGGGACGCAGAGGGTCGACCGACCAGAAACATCAGTCGGTCGACCTACTGTCGCTGTATCGCTAAATTTTCTGTGGTTCACAGGAGGTTGACCGACCAGAAACATCAGTCGGTCGACCTACTGTCCGTTGCGGTCTTTCGCTTCTCTTCCTTGGAAATCGCGAAATTTACTTGGTTACTTGAGTGGCACTGCTGACCACCAAAACCTCCCAGCTTACGCTGGTTTGGGGAGGTTTTTCTCATGCGCTTCATAATCCAGTGAGTTCTTTCCAGTTTTTCCTTAGTTTTTATTACTTGCATTTCCTTTTAATTTTCTGAAACCTTTACTTAGGCTAATGCACAATGGGGACTGATGCGGATCTCTAGCTTAGATGGATCCTCCTTAAGAATATTAGTGCAGCGGAATTACACTTCTTAAGATAGATAACAAACTCGTTAGTAACTTCGATGAAATAACACAAATGATGAACGAACGATGAATGATGAATGGTGATGAACGATGATAGTGATGAACGATGTGATGAACGAAGCTTGATGAACGAACAAGAATCGGAACAAGACTTGGACGAACGGTTTTGGTGATCAATGGATGGTGGACGATTTCTTGATGATCAATGGATGATGGATTGTAGATGGATAGATGATGTAACCTCAACCTTCTCTCGCTAAAGATGGAATTAGCTAACACCCTGCAAATCAACCTCGCAAAGTCGATCCCAAAAACTAAGCTCGCAAACTTAATTAATGTCACTCAAAAGCTCACACAGAAACTTTATGATCTTTATTAATAATTCAACTTCAAAATTCGATGCTAAAACAATGAAAAACGGCTGCCTTTTATAAGGCCTTAAACCGTGTAAAACCCTAATCTAAATAAGATAAGAATACCTTATTTAGTCCCTATTAGAAACCCTAATCCTACTTAAGCTCAAACAAAGTGTTTGACTAGGATTTAAGACTCCTAAACCTAACATAATTAAGACTCCTAGTCCTAACATATTTAAGAATCCTTTAACAACTAGGATTCCTTATCCTACTAGAACTATGAATCCTATAACAATTAGGACTCCTATTTCTACTAGAATTGTGAAACCTACTTCTCCTAGGACTCCTACTTAACTTAGGATTTATGAATCCTATTACAATTAGGAAACCTAATACATATTCTATTAAGACTAGGAAACATAACTTCCTAATCTTATTTTATTATTAACTAAATAAAATAAACAAACAACAATTAAAACCCTAATGGCCGAAACCCTAGTGTGGCCGTGCCTCTAGGCGCGCGTCCCTAGGTCTTTCGTGCCCTAGCTCCTCTTCCTTGGAAGCTTCATACACACCTTCCTTCACATAGCCTTTAGGGAATATCATCCAAGGATGTTCCAAAGTCTTTCGGAACCTTCTAGAATCTTTTTTAATCCCTTGTATAGCTAATTTGAATAGTCTTACGGATCCATGATCGAACCCGTTTTGTGTGAATCTTGACTTTGACTTATCTTTATGAAAGTTTGAGCATGCACCCGCATCATACTCCCTTTCTTTTGAAAAAGTTGACCTCAAATTTTGTCTCGTGCTATTCTTGGTCGAATCATTCCCACTCCACCATGTTGCTTCACGAATTAACCTTGGCTCCATCGGCTTAGAACAACTAGCTTGAACTCGAACCCCTTGCTCTTTCTTTGGCTCGATCTCGCTCTCTCTCTTGTCCCTCACTTTATTCCAAGATCCTTGCAATAATAAGTTGTAAAGCATAGGGTTTATAGTACCATTAATCCTACTCCTTGTAGGATTTGAAGTAGTAACATCCCTATTGTTGATAGAATTTCCACCTAGCTTCCAACTAGGGTTACTTACTTCTCCTCTCACGCCACACTCCTCTTTGTGCACAACTTCTACCTCGTCTTGACCCACGGCCTTTGCCACTTGACCTAGATTAGGACCGACACCAACGAGCTCTTCACCCATAGTCGCAACCACGGACTCCTTGTCTCCTTTTGGTACACGCCCCTCATCTCCTCCAAGACTCTCGGCCTCACCATGATCAACTCCCTCATCATGCACCTCTCCGTCTAACCCCCTCCTAGCCTCTTCATCCACCCTCCGTTCTTGGCCCTCACGCACACGGCCCTCCATGTACTCTCCTAGGGTTATGAATAAGCTTTCCTTCTCATATTGGGAGTCTTTGGTTTTAGTAGTTGTCATAGGTTTTAGATTGTAGGTAACCTTATCCTTAACAACTCGATAAATGTTTAACCTCCCATCGTGTGTGACATCACGATCGTATTGCCACGGCCTGCCCAACAACAC
The DNA here is from genome assembly GCA_029255685.2 of Silene conica. Taxonomy (NCBI): domain Eukaryota; kingdom Viridiplantae; phylum Streptophyta; class Magnoliopsida; order Caryophyllales; family Caryophyllaceae; genus Silene; species Silene conica. The sequence continues at coordinate 48,382,796 of CM055314.2, read as the reverse complement.
ATGACACGCGCTCATAGGCACTACATCGCACCACACCTCATCTTGATACGGACCTAAACTCAAACCTACCAATGCTTGGTCCCGTACACTCACCCCCTTGTCTCCATCCAACCAATGCAATTTGTAGGGTTTCGATCTAACCCTAGTGACTAACTTAAGTTCATCCACTAACCCCTTAGCAACCACGTTAGTACACGAACCGCTATCCACGATTAGATCACACTTCTTTCCCCCAATCTTACATCGAGTATGGAACAACTTCTCTCTTTGCTCGGCCTCTTCGCTAGTCGCCTCAATGTGAAGACTCCTAATGACCAAACACTCTCCTTCACTCCCACTCTCCGGCTCCACGTCAACCGTCCCCTTATCAACCTCGAATTCCGCGCCCCTTGACTCCACTTCGGGTACTACAAAGTTCGGAATTAGGTCTTGTAATTCTTGGATGGTTAGAGCTCTTTTTTGTGGGCACTCATGGGCTATATGACCGTACCCTTGACATTTGAAACACCTCCGCATAGGGTTCCCCTTAGACTCCACCACGACGCCCTTACCCTTATCCCTAGACTCGTCCTTGGCCGCTTCTTTGGGTTTGGTTGGGACTGTTTGGTTACTCGAACCCTCACCTTGGTTCACGCCTCTTTGTGGGTAGCTCCTACGATTTTTGTTGTGTTTTTCTATCTTTAGGGCTATAGGACATACATCATTAAACCCATCGTAATTTTGCACCTCAACACTAGATGATAGGGTTGGTGTTAACCCTTTAATAAACCTAGCCACTCTTAACTCCTCTTTCTCCTCTAGATCACAAACTATGGACATCCTCTCAAATTCTTTGATGTTATCATTCACGGACATCCCTCCTTGAGTTAGGGATTGCAACTTAAGATAATTTTCTTGATTATAATCTTTAGGCAAGAATCGTTTCATAAGATGCTTCTTTAATTTAACCCAAGAATTTAGTTTAGACTTACCATCGCGCTTCCTTTGTTTTTTGAGATTCTCGTACCATAGAGATGCATATTTAGTTAGCTTGAGAATAGCCAACTTAAATTGTTTCTTGTCATCATACTCCTTGTACTCGAAAACTCTCTCCGTTTGTCGTATCCAATCAAGAAACTCTTCGGGATCTAGATCTCGTTTGAACTCGGGTATGTCTAGTTTAAGACCACGATCATCATATTGCTTGTTGTATGTTTGGCGTTTTGGAACGTCCTCCTCGCCGTCACTTGCCCTAGATGAAGCGTCATCTTCTCCAAATTTCAGCCCCTTCTTGTTCAACATGGATGCGATGTTTTTAAGAACATAATTCATTTGATTTATTTGAGTCTTGATCTCCTCTTGGCCGGCTTCCCACGGCTTACTTGTGGCCTCGCTATTCACGCTTGAACTTACCATCTTTACTTCTTCCCAAGATTGATTCAATAAGAATTAAACCAAGAGCCGAAGCTCTGATACCAAGTTGATGCGGATCTCTAGCTTAGATGGATCCTCCTTAAGAATATTAGTGCAGCGGAATTACACTTCTTAAGATAGATAACAAACTCGTTAGTAACTTCGATGAAATAACACAAATGATGAACGAACGATGAATGATGAATGGTGATGAACGATGATAGTGATGAACGATGTGATGAACGAAGCTTGATGAACGAACAAGAATCGGAACAAGACTTGGACGAACGGTTTTGGTGATCAATGGATGGTGGACGATTTCTTGATGATCAATGGATGATGGATTGTAGATGGATAGATGATGTAACCTCAACCTTCTCTTGCAAAAGATGGAATTAGCTAACACCCTGCAAATAAACCTCGCAAAGTCGATCCCAAAAACTAAGCTCGCAAACTTAATTAATGTCACTCAAAAGCTCACACAAAAACATTATGATCTTTATTGATAATTCAACTTCAAAATTCGATGCTAAAACAATGAAAAATGGCTGCCTTTTATAAGCCCTTAAACCGTGTAAAACCCTAATCTAAATAAGATAATAATACCTTATTTAGTCCCTATTAGAAACCCTTATCCTACTTAAGCTCAAACAAAGTGTTTGACTAGGATTTAAGACTCCTAAACCTAACATAATTAAGACTCCTTGTCCTAACATATTTAAGAATCCTTTAACAACTAGGATTCCTTATCCTACTAGAACTATGAATCCTATAACAATTAGGACTCCTATTTCTACTAGAATTGTGAAACCTACTTCTCCTAGGACTCCTACTTAACTTAGGATTTATGAATCCTATTACAATTAGGAAACCTAATACATATTCTATTAAGACTAGGAAACATAACTTCCTAATCTTATTTTATTATTAACTAAATAAAATAAACAAAAAACAATTAAAACCCTAATGGCCGAAACCCTAGTGTGGCCGTGCCTCTAGGCGCGCGTCCCTAGGTCTTTCGTGCCCTAGCTCCTCTTCCTTGGAAGCTTCATACACACCTTCCTTCACATAGCCTTTAGGGAATATCATCCAAGGATGTTCCAAAGTCTTTCATAACCTTCTAGAATCTTCTTTAATCTCTTGTATAGCTAATTTGAATAGTCTTACGGATCCATGATCGAACCCGTTTGGTGTGAATCTTGACTTTGACTTATCTTTATGAAAGTTTGAGCATGCACCCGCATCAGGGACATTGTGCGGGTTGGTTTGGGGAATGGTTTCGTGTTACATGCATTGCATTATGTCACACGTTTACTGCATTTCTGTCTTGCATCGTTCTTTTCTTTATTTTCCTTACATATACAAGAAAAATACAAAAAAATGAAAAAATTCAAAAAAAATTCCAAAAATATGCACGTTTATTTTAGCATATAGGTCGAGTTGGAACGATAGTATTTCAAGGATGATTTAGCTTTCTTACATGTTTATGCCTTTACCTTGCCTTGTCAACTTGTTTTAGTATGAGAGTCTTTTGCATATCTACGAGTTTTTGTCAATTTGCATATCTTGAGACTTGACTTATATCTTGGCAACCTACTATACATTCTAAGGTTTAGAGCTTATTTCCTGGTTTCATTCTTAAACCAGTTGTCTAGGATGTGAGTAGTACTCCCCTTGGAACATGTTACATCAATATGCATAAACATGAACTTGAATTGCTATATACTTGTTTTACTTTCTTGTTTTGTGAGTCTTGATACGTGCATTTGGGATCCCTTTTTCTCATATTTACCCATAAGCTTCACATAGCCAAATTTGCCTTTTTATTCCCCCAAAACTACATCCCATACTTAGCCTACCCTTCCAAGCTAGTATTTGTGATCTTTGGTTTAACTTTTGAGGCATCTTGGTCTATATGCTATCTTGAGGAAAAAGAGAAAGAAAGAAAGAAAAGAAAAAGAACAAGAAAAATTCAAAAAAAAAAGTAAGAAGAAAAACGAAAAAAAAAATCCGGAAAACACAGGAAGTCAGTCGACCGACCGCTTTCATAGGTCGGTCGACCAACTGACAATATCAGATTCAAAATTTCGTTCCGAGAATCCCTTTCTTTTATATATTATCACTCCCGTACTTCATTCAAAAATATTTGGGAGTCCTTTCTTATATAATGTGAGAGTTGTGCTACAAAAAGAGCACTTTCTTAATATCAAAAGTGTGAAGTTTGTTGTTGGAAATCAGTTTTACTAGCTTGGCTACTAACCCCACATATCCAAAAACATTTTAAACAATTTTTACCTTTTACCTCACATATCTTTCATACCTCATTTGCATGTATCCGAGTCACTTAATGAGATTGTTTATACATAGTTGTGGAATTCTTGTTCATGTTAGATTGCATGCATGTTTCCATGGGTCGCAGTTAGGTGAGTGTCATTACAATATACTTCTTTCTATCTTTTACATATACTCACCCTTTGCTTCATGAGTGTCTCGAGCGTACCGCGAGAGTCCATGGTATAAGTCTCTATAGTTTCTATATTTGCAAGTTTGACGACACCATAACTCGTTTGCATGATTTAAATACTTTCTCATTTTGTACTTGCATTGGTTTAGGCTTACATGTAAATTTCGCTCTGAGATTGAAATCGTTCCATTAGTTAGGATCGAGTCTATTTCTTGCTTGAGGGCAAGCAAGGGTTTGGTTTGGGGAATTTGATGCGTGTCTATTTTATGATGTTTTTCATCTATTTTTACACGCATTTGGTCGCTCATTTACTATGTTTTAGCCTTTATTTCCCAACAATCGTGTACTTTCGTATTTTTATGCACTTTTGCAGATTTATGCGGAAAAGGGGCGATTTAGCACCGAATTCACGTCCTCGAGTCTTATGCGTAATTAAGGAACAATGGAAAGTCAACTGGAGTCTTTATTTAAATACCAGAAGTCAAAGCAAGAAGGAAACCGAAGAATCCTTTACGGAAGCGGTCGACCGACCAGATAAACAGGTCGGCCGACCAGGCCTGATGTTCAGGAAAGTCCAAATTTCAAGAAAGCCCGAGAAATCAATTAAGTCTATACGAAGCGGTCGACCGACCCACAAAGTAAGTCGGCCGACCTCAGCAGAAGTCCAGACGATTCTTTTCGGAAATAAATTAGAATTAGAGTATTTAGGAAACTCTTATTTTTCTACCTATATAAACTAATCTTGTGATTAGGGTTAGATATATCTTTTACGATCTATCATCTTTTTACCATCTACTATCTCTCAGAATCTAGTTCTTATCAATTTCATATAGTTGAGTTTTAGTTTCAAGTTTATTATTCAAGAATTCTCAAGCATTCAATAAAGTTTATTCCTTTCTGCCTTAATTCCAATTGTGGTAATTACTCTTTAATCTAGCCTTTTATTATTGTTCTTGTTACTTTTGCATTCAATTAAGATAGAAATCCCAAGCTTTATTGAATCTTGCATGCTTAGATTATTTACTATGTTCACCATGTTTAATCCTGTTTTCATAATCATCTTAACAACCATGAGTAGCTAATTTTCATATGTTAGGATGTAGGGGATAATATGCATGGGTAGAATAAATTCCGAAACCGACTTGTAGCAGAGCCACGGTCGGCCGACTCAAATAGTGGGTCGGTCGACCGAGGCTGTGGTCGGCCGACTGGAGTAGCTGGTCGGTCGACCACTCGCGTCTGTATCCTGTTTCGTCTTTCCTTGTCGACTATAACACCCTGCAATAAAACTGAAAGGAGACTTGTAGGACGTTAGTAATGACCTACCCAAGATTGAAAGATACGGGAAGGGCATTGGTTTACACCTTAAGACGGCTAGGTTACTCAAGACTGAAAGGTATGTGACCTAGGATTTAGGAATCACCCTTATTGTTGACACCCAATAATTGTGAGACCTAGGAACTAATAGCATAGGCCGAAAGGAGCTATTAGGTAGCATAGACCTAAAAAGATATGTTACACCCCCTTACGCGACTGCAATACATGTTGACCTTAGGATTTATTTTACCTTAGCTATTTATTACCCAAACATCCTAGCATCCCTTTTTATATATTTGATTCTCATCTTTATTTCTTGTTTTATTTTAATCTTTGCCTTAGATATAGTAATCAACAATCAAACCCCCAAATCTGTTACCTTTAAACATTAACATTAAAACAATAAACATTCCCCAACTCCTTGTGGTTCGACCCTGACTTTCACTATCTATTGTTAAAGTTAGGAATTATAAATTTTATCTTTGGTACCCTCAACGACGGGCATCAAATTTTGGCGTGATTGTTTGTTAAGTTGTGGTTTGATCATCCAAGGCATTGGGTGACTCTTAGTTCGGTTTCATAAATAGTTGGATTGAAAGACCCCCCGACTGGGTAACCAGTAGGGAAACCGGCTCTCCTTCCTAACGGTTTATGAAGTTAGTTGAGAGCCGTGCAATAGAGTTGCATGATAGTCTGAGATCAGTTGATGAGTTGTTTATGCATCACATGTTGATATATGTTGGAGTATTCTGTATTGTTTTATGTGTTACGTGTTGTCACAAAAGGTGGCTAGGAGAACTCTAGTCACTCCCCACTGATTGTGGCGTACATGTTTTCATGTATGTAGGTACATGCACGTTGGATATGGGTTCACGAGAGGGCTAGCGAGTGATGATCATGCTGTCTTCATATGACTTACCTTATATCGCATAGCTAGACTCTTAGACTTTGGTTACATTTGTTTTGGTGCCTGTAGGGATGTTCCATCCCAGGCTGATGTATATATTTGTTTTCGATACTTAGAACTGTTAATTTATCTATCTTGGTTTGGTTTCAGTTTCAGTCTATGTTTCAGTTAAGACTTGTCACATGTTGTTTATTTCAAAAAGTTATAATTCCGCTGCATTTTTGGTACTTTTGTATGTTTATATTTCCGCTTTCGCGAGGGGTTTTACACTATAACATTATAATCAAATATATATATCTTCTTATTTTTACACACAAAACAAAAATATAAATAGATGATCAATGCAGATAGATATGATACGAAAAAATAGCTAAAATGTATTCAAATTAATAATATCGGATTAATTATGGATTACGTTCATTGGAAGTCCGCGCGCATCGCGCGCTGAGTAACAACTAGTCAAAATAAAAGGACAACTACTAATATTTAACTCAAATCAGTACTCAAAAGAGGCTCATATCAATTATCATATAACATATAACCTCGAACAACAATAAATTATTAGGGTCGGTAGGATCGTGTTACGCAGTTAAAACAGACTCGGAATAGATAACACTTACACACCCATAAAATTTCAACGCAAGCTAGTGTTTACAACTACATAAATAATCAAGAAAACCCATAGTTCATAATTGACAATTTAAAACGTTTCATGTTCATAAACATATTTTGGAAGCAAAACCATATTTAGGAAAAGACATAGCGCAAAATTAATTAACGTAATTAAACATGGAACATGGACCTGCCTCACAAGACATACATAACTCATAGACTTCGCAAGATCGTTTAACATTCCAAGATATCAGTTAGTTAGTATATTTCACTTAGGTACATTCCCCGTCCACTCATATTACAGCATTTATCCTGGAGCTATTATTATATATGATTTGCACAATAAGAGATTTACACGACGCGCATCAATTAAACATTCAAGCTGGTTTTCATCTACACATAGCTACAGGGTTGTCATTTGCAACCAATCACCATAATTATCACACATCAAGCTTAAACCTGGTTTATCATTTTGAAAATATTTTGAAATGTTTGAACCATTGAAAGGGTAGCTTGTGACAATTTATAAACACGAATCAAAGACAAATTTTACAAGTTATAGATCGAATCAAGACTACACGGAGACATTCTGACTCTCCTTTACTAAAACATTGGTCTTGTAGTTCATGGATTATGAAAACAAAATTAACGATAAAAGTAAACGAATTCACCAGACTGGTACTTCCATAAACCATATGTCAACAATTGATAATTCAACACATCGTGATCAGGTCCTAATATAACAATGTGCAATTTACTGTATGTTATAATAATATACTTGAAAAGTTATAAAGATTATAATCACAGGAAACTAGACAGAGATAAACCATCAATATACGAAAGAACATCAACAAGATTTACATTGTTCAAAAAATCACAATCACATATAACCATTAGATTACTATATCATGCTAATACGCTTACCAGTTAAATTTCATTCTGCCACTTGACAAGACTCTCCTCAGGTAATCATACTTTTGACATCACATACGAGCAACACATAAATTTTTTGAGGTCGTAATACTAGACACATAATTGAAACGATTCTAAAATAAACTTAACAAAATAAACAAGGTTACGCTATCATATAGTGAGGATTCATACTCATACCATACGCCTACTGTTCATGTTATTAAGGCCATATCAGGATGTCACGTGGTCACATCACATAATTTATATTTGTTTAAACTTTTATATGAAAAAACTAAACATTCTGCAGATACTTACAAGAATCATAATTAAATAACAGTTAGTTAACGTGCGAGCGATTAAAATTTTTAGAAAATGTAAGGATTAACTAATCGTAGGAAAAGAATTGAAAGCATATCTCAAGGGAATTATTTAATACCATTTTCATAACTCAATCGGTCTGAACAGGAACTTCACAGCAATTCAACAGAAAATTAGGCAACTCGCAGGAATCACAATTAATTAACGACTCATTAAGATTTTACATGGCTTATCATCTTGAAAACGTAAGGGCATATTCTAAACACTAGAGGTGGAATTATGCATAAACAATAACCAAGTTTTAAATGATTTCTTTTACAACAAGATGGGTCAAAACGAGACTGTGCAGTATCAATCTAGCCACTGTCAACTAAAAGATTTATTTCACTCAAAATATAACTCCTATTAACATGAAACCAACAGCATTGTAACACCAACTCGGGAGGTTGTCATACATACAATTTTCATACTCAAATATAGAACACATTTAAGATGGCATCCTGTACAAACAAGGTAACATCCAGGAAACTTATTAAAACAATTTGGTTCTTTTACAACTTCACATTGTTACCTCGAAACTCAACCCTTCTTTTTCTGAAACACGTTGACATAAAATTGGAGCATAGGCATCACTTGTACAGTATTAACATTCATTTCTTATTACCATGATACTCGTTATCTGGTTCACGGTAAAGATTTCAAAACTGAAAGTAGGATCAACTAAATAACTTGATTGTTATACATGTGTATCTAAAGAAATTAGTTTCTACTAACGCATAATCATAACTTATCCAGGTACGGAATTATAAACTAGAAGGCATAAAATCTTAAGTACGATATATGCAACACATATCTATATACATTCATAGCTTGGGGCAACACATTCCACATATCACTAAATATGGATCACTAAAGCACATGCGAATAAGATCAACAGAATTACTCATTCTTACAAGAAGTTAAACCTTAAAATCATATAATAACGATAGTCATTTAAATAACAGATAATCGTATGAACACTTCCAAAATATCAAAATCATATGATCACGTCACTCTAATCATGGCCCAACCAATACAACTCCGAACTCTGATAATTTCAATTCACTTATCCATATCAATCCACAGTTCATATCACACATATCCTTAATCAGAATTCACGTACGACTTACCTCATTCTTCTCCTACAAGAACGTTAGCACAATATAACCAGGTCATTACATAGCCTACCCCACTCTTCAATTACTCTCTTTGGGTTCCCGAGACAGAACAGAAAGGGCCCAAGTTTGGTGTGAGGGGGCCCCTAACTCATCCCGTTCCTTTTTGGGGCTCCTATCAGTTTCATCTCGGGGTTCATTTTATTAGACTATTCCTACGTTTATTATTATTCAGTTGGTTTAGGCCTGAGGATCGTTCTCTCTGATACCACTTTGTAACACCCCTATTTATTTAAGGGCCTGTACTAGGACTCCTCAGATAAGTACGGGTGTTACCATCTCGGTTTCCCGAGGTAGTAGATACAAAGGAAGATAAACAGTACTTTAATTAAAGTTAAACTCATAACATGTTATTACAACTGTATCCAAAGTCTTAACAAAATAAAGAAAGTACAACTCATGCTAAACTGACAAAGGTGATCTAGACTTTAGTCTGGGCCGGATCCAAGCTCTCTCTCCCATAGCTCCCCTTAGTCTCAGCCACCTGTCAATCTGCTCCCCAATAATTTGGTTCATCACAGGTGATCACGAATACACAGGGTCAACCACGAGGTTGAGTAGGGAAAAAGAAATAAATATACCAACAATATAATATACTCCGCACCGATCCAACGCCAAATAAACTCCGCACCGATGCAACACGAAATAAACTCCGCACCGATCCAACACCAAATAAACTCCGCACCGATCCAACACCAAATAAACTCCGCACCGATCCAACACTAAATAAACTCCGCACCGATCAAACACCACATAACTCCGCACCGTATCACAAGACCCAGTAATTGCCACATTCTATTGTGTCACGGGATTATACAGTCAATTAAATACAATATAATATCATCCATACAGTAAGATATAAATAGCTAACATCGGGTAGTAACAGATTACACATCACCATGTATACACTATTTCCCTACCTCAAAATTGCAGAAGGCAACGTCAAATGAACAGCTGCTACTAGAAGTGTTCCACGCGGAAACTGCCACCTAAACATATATTGTATAATTAATAAACTCCCTAGGTCTCGTAACATAAGCACGTATTCTATTTATAAAAACTTCCTGAAAAGGAAAGTTTCCTACAACGACATTACCTAAAATAGTAACCTTCTAAAAGAAACGGTAATCTTTCTAAAGCAAGTAACTTTCTAAAATAAATTCAAAATATCTTTTAATAAACACATTAACTACTAACCCAAAATAAACAATAACAATCATAATCATAATTAACAATAATAATCATGGTAATAATAATAATAATAATAATAATATCAATAATAATAATAATAATACTTGTTGTATAATAATAATAATATTAACTATTAACATCACACACAACAGCCCTCCACCCGTGTTCCAACCCGCGACCCTATACTCCCTTTCTCCACCGCGTGACACCACCCAAACCACCAGTAACCACCCAAGTCCGTACCCAATGCCTCCTGCCACCGCCAGAGCCACCAGGTGTCCCTTAGTTGGCTGCCGGCGAGGTGAACCAGGTTCCTCGCCCTGTACACACAACCACCTGGATTTAACCACCTGTCGACAGCCACCATGCCCTTGACAACCACCGACTACAACCACTGGGACAACCACCACGACACACGGTGGGCTACCCTTAAACCACTTACCCTAACACCCATAACCGATGTTAAAAGAATCAACATAGAAATCCCCCTTCAAAAACACGTTTCAACCACTATTTTGACATGAAAAAGAACAGGCTGACACGGGTTACAAAACCACCATGCCTGGTGGTCCTCGATGGTCAAGGGTGACCCCATTGAGGTCAAAGCGTATCTACCAATGTCATAGATCAAAGTTATACAAAAATCATAACTCCTAGACACGATATACACCCTAGAAACAGACGCACAAACGAGAAGTAAGAACTGTAAAAACAGAACGATGGTGTACATACCAAGTTTACGGCCAAAACCAACCACCCTAGGCTATATTACGACCACCGTGACTGCCTCCCTCTTGTTCTCTGTTGTGTCGGCTGGGTGTGTGTGAAAACAAATCTGAGCTTCGTTTAGGTTTAGGGTAATTTTGGGTGGTCTAAATGTGGCGGTAGGAAAAGGGTGTTCTGATTGTGTAAACATATAACATAGATGGGCTGTTGTTCAACACGCATAACGAGGCCCATTTCAGAATACCACAGGTCTCGAGTTCGATCCTCACCAACACCCTTCAACTATTATCAACATAAGATGCCCTAGGTTCCTATTTCGAGACCCACCACGGCCTAAAATTCATCAATTCGAGTGTGTAGTAGCTTTTAACTAAAGAAAATACTTATCGTCAACCCGTAAAATAACTATATACATAATATTAAAATACGGGTTATTACAATCGTAACAGGGGCCAAGAGGATTTTTTCTGGGTTATTTCATGCTGCGCGATATCGGCAGGATTCGAGTTGAGGGAAATATCCAAACCCTTATCAGGATTTTATCATTTCTCAGGGCCACTCGAGGAGTAGTAACTGAAATGCATGGCCATGCTCGAATACAGATTCGTTTTATAAGTTAAGTTACTCTCTAGTCGGGCAAACCACTCTTGATACAGATCGCTTGTGAGATACGACCTTTGCGAATGCGGATTTGCAAATTGTCTTACATTGAGTGGGAGAAATTTTAAAAGGATATGAGAATCGGTTATCGCACCTACACTTGTACGGACAACTGGGAGTTTGTTGGAGCTTGTGTCCTCCACATGTAGTGTGATAACGTCATTGCACATACCCTTGTACGGACAAGTGGGAGATTGTTGGGGCTGGTGTGCTTGACAGTTAGTACAATGACTTACTAAATCTCTTAAAGAATCACAAGGGCATACTTTAGTATTATTATCAGTTGATCCACGTTTATCAATAACGGTTGGCTTGCTAGATAAGTTTGACGTTATTGTCATACGGATGGCGGTGATCAAATGGTCCCTATACGTCACACCTATACACTACTACAAATATAGGCTTAGGAGACGGGGATTAAGGAACGAAATTTTGCGGAACCGTCTTAATGTGTCCCAAAAATTGCGCGCGTGTTTCGAATATAGACATAGAAGACGGTTCAATTTGAAACCCGTCTTCAAAAGTTCAAAAAAAACCTAAGAGAACGGGTTAAAGGATAAACCGTTCTCTTTGTTTTTCATACACAAAGAAACCAAGACGGTTCATAGGGCAACCGTTCTGTTTGTTTTTCATACAAAAAGAAACCAAGACGGTTCTTCTATCAACCGTTCTCTTTGTTTTTAAACCAAGACGGTTCACATGGCAACCGTTCTCCTTGTTTTTCAAACAGAAAGAAACCAAGACGGTTCTTCTATTAACCGTTCTCTTTGCTTGAAAACCAAGACGGTTTCTTTAGTAACCGTTCTCTTTTGTTTTTCATAATTCCTAAACAATACAGAATTCAATAAAACAGTTCAGTTTTCGAAACCCTCTCAAACTCAAAGACGACGACGACGACTATACAAAACCCAGCCTTCATAGCTTCTCCTTTACTCCACAAAGACGACGAAGCAACTGAAGCAAGCATTATTCATGTTTTAATTTCGAAGCAACTGAAGCAAGCATCGATAATTCGTACGCCCTCTTTCTCCTTTACTCTTGTTTTCTTGTTTTTCCTCAATTGTCGATTTTATTGTTTTCTTGTTTTTCCTCAATTTGTTATCTGCTATCTATGAATTGTGTTAGGTTTTGACGGTTTTAAGCATTGGTCATATAGATGCCATTAGTTAATCTACTGCCTCTGTATGGTTGTGCCTATCTATCAGCCTATGTCTCAGGAAGTTTTAGTTGAAATGCTAACAGTAAAGTCTGGTTGTAGTACTGGGAAATTTGCGATTTAGATTGTTTTCATGTGCTAGTAGGATTCATAGCTAGTAGGATTAGGAAGTCCAGTAAAGTTTGTTTAAGCTTTTCATGTGCTAGTAGTTTTAGTTGAAATGCTAACAGTAAAGTTTATTGGCATTCATAGCTAGTAGGATTATGAGAAGGATTGGGTTCAAGCCCTGGTTTTGTAGAGTTACTAGTTTACTACTGCAGTACCTATTTAATGTTGTTACTACTTTTAACTCTTCAGAGTTCGTGGGTCTGAAAATAGACTGTTCGTGGGTCATGTTAATTAGTTGAATACCTCTTAACTCAGGCGGTTCAAGCCATTGCAGCTCGAGTCATTTAGAAAGATTTGTGGGGCTGAGTTTACCTACTATCTCCCCCCTCTTACACTACAAAAAAAACGCGGTGTTCTGACCGAAATACTGACGGATTATACAGTCCGTCAGTTGTCTCGGTGTACTGACAAATTTCTGACGGAGTATCCGTCAGAAATTTGTTTTGACGGATAAACGTCACAAATCCGTTAAAATAGCAGACCGCGAAAACAAAATGGGAAGGCGCGAAATTTTGGTTGGACGTTCTGACGGATAGTGCGTCAGTAAAACTTAATGACGGATTTTCCGTCAGGACAACTACTGACAAAAGGCTGACACATCTGAAAAAGTAGAACCAGTTTCTGACGGATAATCCGTCAGAAATGCCACCTAATCGTTTAGTGACGCTTTATCCGTCAGTGTTTTTTTTTTTGCTTTTCCCATTTCCAACCACGCCTGCATTCAATTCTTTTTTTTTTTTTCACCAAAAATTAAACGCTGTCCTGACGCCCTATCCGTCACAAAGTCTAATTTTTGTATTCCTGACGGCTTATCCGTCAGGATTTTTTTTAAAAAAAAGATACAGGAGCCCCTTCTCGCGTTCACTTTCTTTCTTTTTTTTTTAAACCCCAAAACCCTTCGACAACCACCAACCCTCCCAAAATCCGATTTCTACCCCCACCAATCCTACCACCGTGACAACCACCAACACACTACTAACTCCATCTTGCTAATAGGTAATGTTTTTATGTTTTTTTCATTAATTTTACAGTTTTCTTTTCGATTTATTTCAATTCATAATTGATTTATTTGTACATTGTAGTGTGACAACCACCACCACCGTGACAACCTCCACCACCGTGACAACCCCGCGCCAACACTGCTTTGCAAAATTTATTAGGTAATTGTTTATGTTTATTACTTAATTATTTATTTAAGAATGTGTTAGTTTAGAAAGTAATTAGTGTAACTTATTTAGGTTAATAGATAATTAGTTAGAAATTTTGATTTAGGATAATGCCAATTAGATAGAAAAAGTGACCTAGGATAGTAGCCTGTTAGATAGAAAAATTGACTTAGGATAGTTGCTAATAATTTGTTGTTGTTAGTGTTGTTACTTCTTAATTGTTGTTGTTGTTGGTGATAATTATTAGTTGTTAATTTTGAATTATTATTTGTTAATTGTTGTTGTTGTTGATCAACGATAATTTTTAGTTGTTAATTGTAGATAATTGTTAATTGTTGTTAATTGTTAGTTATTGATAATTCTGAATTGTTAAATATTGACCTAGTACCCGTTCAAAAATTACTTATTAGGAGTAATTTTTGAATAGTCCCCATTTTGGGACTGTCTTTGTACGTTTCAAGTCATTTAGGTAGCAAACAGATACTTGTTATTTTTTTAATGAGGGTACAAATTCGGTGACGATTCCTTTAATATTCTCTGAATACATATATGGACTAATAATATAATCCATATTTTGTATTTGGAGAATAAAGGGGAATTGCTGCCGAATTTTTTCCCCATTAATAAATAACAAGTGCGTGTTTGCTAATGACTTGAAATGTACATTGATGGGTTTAGGTTGGAGTGATAAGGACCTAATTCAAAGACTATTTGATTTTTTGACAATAATTATTATATATTCATTGATGATATTGTTTTTTTGTGTATTATATGTGATAGTTAATTAATAATTGTCAATTGATTGATTATTTGAATGTAGATACATTATAAGATGAAAAGATTAGAACGACAGTGGATGTATGAAAGATTAGATGAGAAAAAGAAACCTAAGCTTGAATTTGCAAATGGGGTAAAAGAGTTTCTTGAATTCGCTGCACAAAGTAGTGTGTATAAGAATTTAGGTGAAATGAGGTGTCCCTGTAAGAAATGTAATAACAGAGCTTTTAAAAGGATTAAGGATGTTCAACTGCATCTTTGGTCGAATAGTTTTGCCCCATGTTATTATGTTTGGACGTATCATGGTGAGGAAATGCCAACCGGAGAAAGTAGCAGTAGTACTGTAGTTAGTGATAATCCTTATCGGGAGCTCGTGGAAAATGCATTACGTGATAATATTGAACAAATAATGGAGGATCGACTCAATCCTGATGACCTTAGTGATGAGGAAGTGCGTCATGAAACCCCAAATCCTCAAGTTTCTTCCTTCTATAAATTGTTAGAAAAAGCCGAACAACCAGTGTATGAGGGAAGCAAAATAAGTTTATTGCAAGCCGCTGCTAGGTTGATAGCACTCAAATGTGAGAACAACTTATCCCTTCGATGCACGAATGGGTTTATGTCGTTTGTTGGTGACATGATTCCAACAAAAAATGACATGTTACGCAATTTCAATGAGGTTAAGAGTGTTCTTAAGGGACTACAACTACCACATGAGAAGATCGATGCATGTCCTACTGGATGTATGCTTTTTTGGGAGGAAAATGTCAATCTCGAGCAATGTACAAAGTGTAATGCATTTCGGTACAAAGGTAACAATAATTCAAGTAATGGGAGGCGAATTCCGAATAACCCCTTAATTTATTTCCCGCTTGCACCAAGGTTACAATGATTATATGCAACCAAGAGCATAGCAGGTGAGATGAGTTGGCACCATAGAAATTCACGATTAAGAGAAAGAGGGACAATGGCACATCCAAGTGATGGAGAAGCGTGGAAACATTTTGATCGAGAGCATTCAGAATTTGCAAGTGAGCCTCGTAACGTTCGGTTGGGGTTGTGTACGGATGGATTTTCCCCACATGGCGGCCAATTTGGGAAAAAATATTCATGTTGGCCTGTGATTGTCACTCCGTATAATTTACCTCCCTGGTTATGCATGAAGAGACAATTTATGTTTCTATCATTGATCGTTCCAGGTCCTAAGAACCCCAAGACAAATCTAGATGTGTACCTTCAACCGTTGATCAAAGAGTTGAAAGAACTTTGGGAAACGGGTGTGCACACTTACGATGTTTATAAGAAACAAAATTTTTAACTGAAAGCTGCATTAATTTGGACTATCAATGATTTTCCGGCATATGGCATGCTTTCCGGTTGGTCCACGTCTGGATACCATGCTTGTCCTTATTGTCAAGACAAAGATCATAACTCCTTTTGGCTTAAACATAGCAAGAAAGTTAGTTGGTTCGATTGTCACCGTGTGTTTTTGAGACCTGATCATCCTTTTCGCAACAACTGCAAGCATTTTCTGAAGATTAGAAAAACTGAAGATCGCATTGCCGCATCGAGATTAACTGGTGAAGAAGTGTGGGATGCGGTAAAGGATATGCCAAGAATTGTTGATGCTTCTGATCAAGAATTGAAAAAATTAAAAGACAAGAATGAAGGATGGTGGAAACAAAGCATATTTTGGCAACTTCCTTATTGGAAAACTTTGTTGATTCGACACAACTTAGATGTTATGCACATTGAGAAAAACATTTTTGAACATCTTATCAGTACGGTGATGAATGAACCAAATAAAACTAAGTTCGGAGTTAATGGTAAAGCTGACTTTAAAGAGCATTGCTTTGTACGGCCCCCATCATCTAGGTTTGTTTTAAACGCCGCGGAGAAAAAAGCTGTATGTGAGTGGGTTGCCAAATTGAAATTCCCGGATGGTTATGCTTCGGATTTGAGTCGGTGTGTTGATCATAAAAGTATGGTGTTGCATTCCATGAAAAGTCATGATTGCCATGTCTTTATGCAACGGTTACTTCCTGTTGCCTTAAAACATTTGCTCCCGACGGGTCCTTGGAATGCAATAACTGAGTTAAGTCAATTTTTTAGAGACTTGTGTACCACTACGATTAAGGTTGATTCTATGGAACGTCTAGAATCAAACATTGCAGAGATAATATGCAAGTTAGAGAAGATATTTCCTCCGTCTTTCTTCAATTCCATGGAGCATCTACCTGTGCATTTGCCTTATGAGGCGAAGGTTGGAAGACCAGTTCAATATCGATGGATGTATCCATTTGAGAGATTTCTTAATCATATAAAAAAAAAGATTGGCAATAAAGCTCGGGTGGAGGGTTCCATATGCAACGCTTATTTATTAGAGGAAATTTCGAATTTTTGTTCGATGTATTTCGAAGATCACATTGATACAAAAGCGAAAGACTTAGACATTGGTGTGAATTTCGATGACCAGCTCACTTCAAAATTACCTGAGTTATTCAATGATGACATGGGAACTACAACCGGGAAATGTAAAGAGAGGTACTTGAACGAGAAAGAGTATGAAGACGCTCATTTTTATGTGCTAAGGAACTGTGGAAACTTTTTGGAGTCCTATGAAAAGTAAGTTAATCATTATTTTGTCACTTCTACATACATTATTTTAATAATTACATTAAGGTATAATTTTAGTTAATAGTTAATTATTATATATGTTGTACATATAGGGAGTTTGAGGAATATATCAAATTATCATTTCCTGATGTTACTTCTTCTGAAGATGTTTGGACGAAACATGAGAAACGTTTTCCGAAATGGTTACGAAATGAAGTAAGTAATACATTTTCTTTTAAAATAAGCAACCAATTTGAAAGAATCTATAATTAAACATCTTAATTAACATATATATTGTTTTATTGGTAGGCTAATAGATGGAAGGATCCTTTAGTATTAGGTCTATCATTAGGTCCTTGTACCATGGTGAAGACATGGAGACGATATTCTATCAACGGTTATAAATTTCGAGCTTTTAAGGAGGGAGTTGATGTTTCCAAAGCTACCATAAGCAATGGGGTTTGTGTGAATTCTACAGATGGGTTGGATTATTATGGAACTCTAAATGAAGTAGTTGAACTTGCCTATTATACCGAGCACAAGGTTTATAAAGTGATATTGTTTAAATGTGATTGGTTTGATAACTCCCCACAAGGACTTAGTATCCATAAGATATATGGACTTGTAGATGTGAATGAGAAAAGAAAACTCAAAGGACATAACCCATTTGTGGCAGCTTTTCAAGTCGATCAAGTTTGTTATGCTAGCTATCCAACCACTAAGAAAGGTGATCAATGGTCTGCGGTTTTTAAAATCAAGGCACGATCACATGTTGATGCTCCTATTGACGAAATTGAATTCCAAGAAGATGTGGTTCTCAATGATCATTCAATTTCATCAATTTTGGTAGAAGAGACAGATACTGAAGATGAGTATCAAGTGGTTGCAGATGAAATAGGTGAAATAGGTGAAGATGAATATGACGGGAATGTCGCGGAAGAAGAGGATAGAGATTTAGTTCAAAACACCACAATTGAGATAAATAAGGAGGAAGAAGAAGAAGTCGGAATTCTATTTTCGGATGATGAAACTTTTTTAATTTCTAGTGATAGTGATAGTTAGGGGTGATAGGGAGTACTTGTAATTGTTTATTTATCTTTTGAGCATACATTTGTAAGACATGTTTTATTTATCCTTTGGTTATACATTCATAAGAAATATATGAAAACTTTGTTTTATTTTTCATGGGTTAACATTTATTATTGCTAATGTTATGTTTATTTGTATTGTTAGCTTTATTTGAAGCAGGTAAATGTCGAGATTTATACGAAAGATATTGGGGAGTGGATCAGGTAGGCGTTCTCAAAATGAGAACGAAGAAGTGGAGGAGAATGATGATGACCTTCATTTGACCGGTGACAATGTGCCCCACCGAAATCCACCGATTATACTCACTTCTGATCCTTCGGTAGTTAACGGTTGTTGGTAAGTATTTTTTTTTATCCTCCATTAATGAAAAATATATCCTTCAAATTTATAATATTCATATTTATATATATGTGTTTGTTTTTAATCAGGTGGAATGACAAGATTGTAAAGAGATACGTGGTTGCCTCGTTCACTCAAAATCTTACCGATGAGTACTTCACCAACTGGACTGAAGCGAGTTATGCGCAACGAGAAAAGATGTGGATCTACTTTAAGGTATTGTAAAAATAAACAAGCCACATTAGTTTTTGAAATTAAACTAATATTTTCTATTTCTAATAACATTTTATTTTATGGCAGACTCATGTGAGGTCCATTGATTCTCGGTATGACCCTTATCCTGAGTGGAAGAGGAGGGTCACGAGATTGATTACTCACATGGTGAATGGTGTCAAATACGGAAAGAAGAAGTCGGATTGGGTGCCCGATAGTTGGAAGGAGAAGTTGGGCGCAAGGTACGAGAACAATCCTGAATTTAAAAAAAAATCAGACATAAACAAGGCAAATAGAAGGTCTGGTGCTAAGGACGGGAAAGCGTTGGGCACCCACACTCTAGGCCGCAAGAGTTGCTCTGATATTTTCAAAGAAATGGCAAGTATTTCATAAATTTTTAAAATATTAAATTTGGTTAATTAATATTCTATTGTCGGATATAATTAACATATAAGTTTTCTTTGCTTTTTAAAGGGCGAGTCGGCTACACCGTACAAGGTGTTTGAGAAGACGAAGAAAAACAAGAAGGGGGAGTGGATTAACCCTAGAGCTGCTCAGACAGACGTAAGTATTTCTAATCGAGCAACTTATTGTATATTTTTCATATTAAAATGATAATTTTACAATATATTTTATTTATTTTTTATTTAATAATTTCTCTTTTTTTCAGGCTGCTTACAAAGAACTTTTGGGTCAACCAACGCCAACCGGAGAGCCTCGGGATGAGATTCAGACCTACCACGAAGCTGTTGGAGGATTTGACGAGAAAGGAGGTTTTTTTGGGATCGGTCCATTGGGTGAAGAGGTATGGTATGAGAATCCTAGGGACAAAAGAGGAGATCGTCGATCTTGTTCTTATCGACCAAGCATGTTTAGTCAAATGCAAACTGAGAATATGCGTCTTAAAGAACAAGTTGAAAGCACTCAAGCATCTCAAAAACAAATTCAAGAGGAAATGGCGGAAATGAAAAAAGCTTGGAGTGATATGCAGGCTTTCTTTTCCACTCAGTCATGCTCAAGTATGCCAAATTATCAACGACGTGATGACTTCTCGGACGATCCTCATGGCTTTGGATGTAATAACATGTCAGTTGATCCTCCAACCACTTAGGATAGTTTAGTCAAATGCAAACTGAGATTATGAGTTATTAACTTTAGAACATATTTTATGTTAGTGTATGAATTTATGAAGACTATTTTATGTAATTCAATTTCTTACCCATGTTTTTTCTTTGTTGTTGGTTCCCGCTTAGCGGTCGACTTGGAAATATAAATCTCCGTTTGGCGGATGATGAATGTTTTGCAGGATTTGGTGATTTGGAGGTTGTAAATATGAACAATGCAATCGCATTGGGCTGGACAGCAAGCAGCTGTTTTCAGCCTATACTGCTTTAAATTCTGACGGATAACCCGTCAAACAAAAGTCAAAATTTGACTAAATTCCTGACGGATAATCCGTCACAAAAGTCAACAGTTGACCATTTTTCTGACGGATTTCCCGTCACAAATGAGCAATTACTGACGCATTATCCGTCACAAATGACAAATTACTGACGGATTATCCGTCACTATAAGTCAAAAAAAATTTGACCTGGAATTTTTTCTTCTACGGGTACACCGTCAGAAGTCCGTCACAATTAATTTTCTGACGGATAATTCGTCACAAACTTGATTTTCGTGACGAATATTTGGGACGGAAATTTCTGACGGATTATCCGTCAGAAACGCGAATTTCCTGACGGATTTCCCCTTTTCTGACGGATTTTTTCGGTCAGAACACCGCGTTTTTTTTGTAGTGTTAATCCTCCTCTCCACACTTTTGCATTTCAACCTCTCCCTCTTGAGAGTTCTTTAGACTCCTCTAATTAATTACTAAATTGCATTAATTTTGTAATCTTTATGAATTAGTTAACTGTTAACATGCACTTAAACATTAAGGAGGCTTAAGTTCAATAGGAAGAAGAGGTCGGAGTCTGTTGCGGGTCAGATCCTGGACTATTTCGGGTCTGTTTAAGGGCTGGTTACAGTTTGTGTTATGCGTCTGTCCTATGGTCTGAATGTGGCGTCTGTTTCAGCCTTTGTACGGGGCTGACCGCGTCTGTTTTAGTCCGTGTTCAGGTTTTTTTATGGGTCTGATATTTCACGTCTGTTTCAGCCTTCACGCTCAGTTTAGGTCTGGTACATCGTCTGATTTGTGGTCTATTTTGCGTCTAAATTTGTCTATTTTGCGTCCGTTACTAGTAGGTTTCAGCCAACTTGCTTCTATATGATAAAGGAGGTAAGTAAGGGGCAAAGCAAAGAGAACAACCAGTCCTATGGTAAGTAGCTAGCTAAGTAGAAGTAGTTTGGGCTTTTGAATGAGAGCTAACTAGCGTCTCTTTAGTAGGATACTAGAAGCCTTTGTTTTACTTTATATTCGCAAAGAAACTTTATAGGTCGGTAGAGCTAGTACAGTAAGTATAATATCTTGGCGCAAGAACAGAGAAGTAGGGCTTAACTCTCTTTTAGTTTTTCAATGCATACCCACCTCGGTTCTTATACTAAGCCTTAGTCTTCTTTTTAAGCTTTTAAGCGAGAGAATAAAGCCGAAGTGTGAAATAAACTAAGTTTAGGCCCGTTAGGTCCAGCCTATGAATTCATGGTCTTACCGTGATGACTCCTTCCAAATGTCGTTGGTTTTTGGCTTAAAATGAGGTGTTGAAACATTGTCTCATGTCATGTCAGAATGTCGTAATGTTGGAAATGCGACACACTGCCATTGTAAGTGTCAAAGTAACATATGAGTAAATTAGGAGTAGCCTTGTAGGTAGGCCTTTGCTTACTGTAGGAAACCTCTTGCAAGTTTGGTTTGAAACAGGTAGGATTTGGTACAGTGATACGATCTCACAGTGAGACAGCGTTAAATTTTGTTGTGCGGGAAAGTTTTGCTCTAAAAATGTATACGTACCTCTATATAAAAAAAATGTCTTGATGCTGTTCTTTTGTTTTGGTTTAAGTCCCATTCTTGCCGCTTTTCTCGGTCTCTTCCTGCTGCTGTTAATATGTGTTTTTACATGTTATAATTATGTAGACGAATATGGCTCGTACTTGGATGATTAATGGGAAAAAAGGCGAAGTAGAATATGATGCCGGGTTAGCTGAATTTTATGACTTCGTAATAAAAAACGTGAAAGACAAATCTAGTATGGCGTGCCCTTGTGATATGTGCCGGAATATTAGGTATATGAGCTTTGGAGATGTAAGAATACGTTTAAATAAGACAAATTTTAATCCAAAGTACACTTGTTGGATTTGCCATGGAGAATCAAAAAATTTAGATGGAATAGGAAAAAATGTAGATGTCCAATTTGGGGAGATTGAGAGAGAAACATGCTTGAGTGACGATGAAGAGCCCGATAAGTCTAATTCACTAGAAGATTCGGGTTGTAATATGAATACTGAGGCAGGAGATGGGTGTGACGATATGTCGGATAAATCATGGGGAGATATATTTTGAGATAATGATGAGGTTCTTGAAACTGATGAGGATCTTGATGAAAATGATTTGGAGGATACTAGTGTTGTATTGGAGAAATTGAAAGATTCTGAAATGCCTCTTTATAGTAGTTGTAAGCACACTAAATTGGCAGCTCTTGTTAAGTTATATAATTTGAAAGCAACAAATGGGTGGAGTGACAAGAGTTTCATAGACCTCCTGAAATTATTAAAGGACATGCTCCCCGAAAATAATGTACTTCCCGATCGTACATATGAGGCAAAGAAGATACTTAGGGGAATTGGTATGAAATATGAAAAAATCCACGCATGTCCCAATGATTGCATATTATATCGCAAAGGATATGCTAATCCCACTAGTTGTCCAGTGTCTAAGGAATGGCGATACAAAAAGAAGGAGGGGATCCCAGCTAAAGTTTTGTGGTACTTTCCAATAATTCCTAGGTTGATACGATTATTTGCGAATAAAGATGATGCCAAATTACTCACATGGCATAGTACATCAAAAGCAAATGACGGGAAGTTGAGACACCCAGCCGATGGGAAAGACTGGAAGTTTATTGATGCAAAATATCCCGAGTTTGGCAAAGAACCCAGAAATCTCCGCCTTGCACTCTCCACTGATGGGATGAATCCCTTTGGAAATTTGAGTAGTCAACATAGTACTTGGCCGGTGTTTTTAGTTATTTACAATTTGCCTCCATATCTTTATATGAAACGAAAATATTTGATGTTGTCTCTATTGATTTCTGGTCCTAAAGAACCTGGTAATGATATAGATGTCTACTTAGAGCCTCTTCTTGACGATTTGAGATTATTGTGGGATGAAGGGATACGAGTGTTTGATGCCTACCAGAATAGTTATTTCAATTTGAAAGCAATGTTACTATGTACTATTTCTGACTTTCCTGCGTATGGTAATCTATCTGGACACACTGTGCACGGGAAAGAGGCTTGCCCCTTGTGTGGAGAAGATGTCGATTCTTGTTATTTGAAGTTTTCTCGTAAGCAAGCGTACTTGGGATACCGTAGGTTCTTGGACCCTGATCATTCATATCGTAAGCTACAAAAACCATTCAATGGAAAACCTGAACATCGATCTCCTCCTAAGATATTAACCGGTCATGAAGTATATGAAAGAGTGAAAAAAATTGAGATAACTTATGGGAAGAAGGGTTCTAAATTAGCGTCTCGGGGATATAAGAAGATGTCTCCTCTTTTTGAAAAACTTCCATATTGGCGTGATCTTTCTATAGAATATTGCTTAGATGTTATGCATATTGAGAAAAATGTGTGTGACAATATAATCAACACTCTTCTGAATGTTCCGAATAAGTCAAAAGACAACACATCAGCTAGGATGGACATGGTGGATATGAAAATCAGACATGAGTTGGCACCAGAAAAGAAAGGAACACGATATTATTTGCCTCCGGCTGCTCATACACTTTCAAGAAAGGAGAAAACAGAGTTCTGTGAGTGCTTAAGTAGTGTTAAAGTGCCGGAGGGTTATTCTTCCAATATCTGCAGCCTAGTATCAATGACAGATCTTAAGCTTGTTGGTTTAAAGTCTCATGATTGTCATACTTTGATGCAACAACTACTACCAGTGGCTATACGTTCGATTTTACCTAAAAACGTTCGATTCGCCATAAGTAGGTTTTGCTTTTTCTTCAATGCCATATGCAATAAAGTGTTGGATCCCAAGGAGTTGGAGTCTTTGCAAAAACTAATTGTCACTTCTCTTTATCAATTGGAAATGTACTTTCCTCCATCATTTTTCACAATAATGGTGCATTTAACTGTACACTTGGTTAGAGAAATCAAATACCTTGGTCCAGTTTATCTAAGGTATCAATGTCCTTTTTAGAGATTGATGAAAGTGTATAAGGATTATACATGTAATAGATATCGTCCTGAAGGGTCTATTGCTGAGCGTGCAATCACGGATGAAGCACTTTTTTATTGCTATGCACACTTGTCAGATTCTGAGCTACCTGGGATTTCTAAGAATAGGCACAGTGAGTGGATGATGGGCAAAGGTCTTAGGGGTCATGTTCGTCTAGATATGGCAACTGAGAAATGGCATATAGCACATACATATGTTCTTCATAACGAGGATGAGGTACAGCCGTACATTGAGGAACACAAGGCATTGTTGAAGGCGAAGCATCGAAATAAATCAGAGATGTGGATCGCAAGTGAGCACAATAAGACTTTTAGAGTTTGGTTCAAGGGTCGAGTTATAGAAGACTTGCAACAATATCCTGAGTATATTTCTTCTAGATTACAGAGGCTTTGTTTTGGGCCTAAGACTTTTGCATCTTCTTATACTGGTTATGCCGTTAATGGATCCACCTTTTACACTCGTGGGCAAGATGACATGAGCACGATGCAAAATAGTGGTGTTAGTGTAGAGGCAGAAGGCATGCATTTTGCTAGTTCGAAAGATAAGAAACCAGTTTTAAGTCAAATGCATTATTATGGATTCATTGAAGAGATTTGGGAGTTAGATTACACAGATTTTCTAATACCTATATTTGGATGCAAGTGGATTGAAACTACTAGTGGAGTTCGCAAGGATGAACTAGGATTCACCTTAGTAAATCTTAATAAATTTGGTCATAAGGAGGATCCTTTTATTATAGGGACACAAGCGAAACAAGTATTTTATGTCACCGATCCATCGGATAAAAAGTGGTCAGTTGTGCTATCTGTAAGAAGTAAGACCACAATGGATAGTTGCGATGACGATGTGGTATTTGAGGGCTTTGATCCTCGTGTACCACATTTAGATGATACGGATATATTCGAGCCTTCTAGTTTATATGTTCGTGATGACCATGACGAAGGGATATGGACCAATACCGAGTCTTCTTCTAAAAAACGCCCTCGCGGTTTTGATGCATGATTAGGTACGATTTATTATTATTATTATTATTATTATTATTATTATTATTATTATTATTATTATTATTATTATTATTATTATTATTATAAAATGTTTTTCTTTTTTTTACTATGGGCAGCAACGACCTGACTTCAGTCCAAGCAACGCTTCAGTCCCATTATAAAATGTAGACTGATGATCTGACCAAGATGTGCTCACAGAATACAGACTTCAGTCCAAGGCTAGCCCTCGAGCTAATATAGACTAATTTAGTTTTCCTGGTTGTTTATTTTTGCTTAGTGGCAGTATGAGACTTGTTATATGTACATCATCTGCTGAAATTCTTGTAATTGGCTTCATTATTGATGTTTTAATATAATTTCTCACATTTTACCGCTTTTCATCAAAAGCATTCCTCATCTACATTTCTTATATGCTTTCCTATCTTGCATGTTCCAGTGACTTGCTTTCCCTGTTGTGAATTGCTTTCCCTGTTGTGACTTGCTTTCCCTGTTTATTTTGTTCAGTTGAACAATGGGCCCGCAAAAACGTAAAAGAAGTCGAAAGAACACTTCTGTTGAGGACGCAAGCGGAAAGAAGGGGACATCTTCTCACAGGGGCCGAACTGTTTTAGATATGGCTGCAAGAGCTATTAAACAGAAACAACCCATTGAACTTGAGTGGGACAAAGAAGATAAATTGCCGACAGGAAAATATGCATCTAAATTTATTTCATGGATAGGCGTGACTGTTCAGGGGAATGTTAGTCCCGCACTGGATAGTTGGGAGGATGTGGATCAACCGACGTTGAACCTTATGCTGAGTGAACTGACGGTATGTTATTTTAACCATGTTCTAAGTCTTTGGAATGTTATAGTTAGCATGTTATTTATCTGTGTTGCTCTCATGGCAAAGAACTACTCTCTTTGTCCATATGACCTGTTATTCTTTATTTGTGACTTTTTTATTCTACCACTAATTACTATAGCACCTCAATGACTCCCACAAATCGTGTGGTAGGGGGTGGATGGGATTGTTCAGCCTTACCTGTTGTTCAATAACTGATAGTTACACCTGAACCTGGTTTTTGAGCCATAGTCAGATGGTTCATAGTTGTAATTAATTAACTACCGCATGTATCCTTTTCATTATAGCTGCTTCTGCTTGTATCATATTTGTCCATAGCTGTACATTTTGCTACTCAAATATCTTAGCAAGTTTGCAACATCAAACTTAAAAGTATATTCATTTGATTAGATTCCTTTACTTTTCTAGTGGCTATAGAATGTAATATTCCAGTAATTTAATTAAAGCGTTATCATACTTGTAAGTAGAAGACCTAACTGAACTGAAGTGAAGGGAGATAGTAAATGGAGTACATATGTTGTTGCAGTTGAAAAGTACGAGCCTGTTGTATGGAGTACACTTCCTCTTCTTTCTCTTATAGTCATATACCCTCCCTCCTACCCAATTTGACAACCAAACAAGGGATTTTGTATATCTCCTCCCCGCTCCCCTGCATTTCCCTCCAAAGCCTCTGGTTCAAACAAGCTCTCTGACATCATTTTCTTCTAAGCACTTCACTCACGTGTATATTGCACATTGTCTATCTGTTTTTACTAAAATGTTATTTTCATAATTCATTATTGTTTTGACTAACAATCACATGAAAAAGCCTTTTAAACCTACTCATAAACAGTCTGATTGTTTTACTGAAAATCTCACATGAACTCACAAATGAATACTTGGTCCTAGAGTGTTGTCGAAGTTAGCAGTGGGCAGTAGCCTATGTGTGCAGCAGTAGCGAGTGTATAGCAGACAGTAGGTCGTCGAGTAGTAGCAGCGTGCAGTAGGATAACAAGAGCAGTGGTATGTAGTAGTGAGTATCATGAGCAGTATAAGCAATTAGTATAGTCATGTGTACAGTAGCAGATAGATGTAGGCAGAGGTAGTACGGAGTTAACGTATGACAGTTGCAGTGGCCGCAAATATGAATGCAATGGCAGAAAATAGTGATGCGAATGGTTTAAGAAGTGACCACAATCACCAGCAACAGATAGCAACTAATAACAACACATAGTGACCAACATCCATATTTCAGACCACACATCCTCATACGTATACAAATTTAAGAGTTCTACCAGCAGGAACTTTACCTAGCAACATTAAAACTCATCCACGTATATCATTAACCCTATTCACAACATGAATCAACCCATAGTATCTGTATATTATAAGTGTCAACAAAAGTTTGTCTTCTCACTTAAAAGTTTGTCTAAACTAATTAAAAGTTTGTTCATATTTCAGGGTGCTTTCCATGTCATTGAAGAGCGTCACGATTGGTGTCTCCAAAAGATGGCTGAATTATGGAGAAAATGGAAATGCACTTTGGTTTGTGAGTGGATGTATGATGAGACGGGAGCTATCCAGAAGACACCACCACCCTTGTATAAGCAGATTACACAAGATGATTGGAACAAGTTTCTGGCATCTCACACTAGTGAAAAATTCAAGGTAATATTTCTATTTTTGTAGACACGCAAATAATTTCATGATAATATATATATATATATAGTATCTCTCGTACTATTTTTGTAGACACGCAAATAATTCAAGGTAATATTTCTATTTTTCACTTTGGCTCACGAGCAGGATATCGAGGGATTCAAGTTAAAGTCGTAAGTTCTATGTATTGGTTTCATTTTTTAGCTAACTTCCAGGTCAAAAGTTGGCATGAATTTTCATGAACTCTCTTCTTTTTTGATAGAAAGAAGATTTAGCTGCCAAGGGAAAACCAGTGGAAAACGTTGATCGATATTTAACTTGGCTAAGGGCTCACAAGTCAGCGAAAGGGGACATGACTGATTATGATAAGGAAGTTGCTTTGAAAATTGTAAGTTGAACATTTTTGTAATTTAACTCGGTTTAGTTCAGTTGTTTAATTTATTAGTGCTATTTATTCATTTTTTTTGGCTGCTAAAAACTTAATTAATATTGCTGATTTGCAGGAATCCCTTGAAAAGGATGTTGAGGCTGGTTTATTTGTGCCCGAAGGACGGGAAGACATACTCGCTAAGGCGATAGGCAAGCCTGAGCATCCGGGCCGTGTGCGAGGAATTCCTAACGGTATTTCCATAACAGAGTATTTTGGGAAGGGACCAAAAAAACCGACAAGAGAAGAGTTGTACGAGAAGATCAATTACATGCAACACCAAATTGATGACTTGGAAAAGCTGAAATCAGTGATGATGCAGTTTTGGCTAACTGGTGAGAAGCCAAGTACTAAAGTATTAGACGATTTAATGCACGGAGGAGCATCTATGAGTACCGAGGGATCGACAAATTCTGCATCACTACACGTGAGTGAAGAGCCACGCCCAGAGGAGACACCCCGAGATGAGGATTATCAAACACCCAAGACCAATGTTCTGAAGATTCCTACCATATCACCACGGCAGGTTGTAAAAGGTTTTCATTAAGAAGGATCTGTAAGCTTTGCATTTAAAACACTATCTAGTTCAAAGTCGATGAAAAAAGTTTTAAAACACTAATCTATCTATGCAGGGGTCTCACATGCAATCACTCTCACTAAAAGGAGTGCAATCACTACAAGTGACTGAGGATCCACCCGTGACCAATGTTTTGAAGACTCCTGGCCCAGTAACACAACAGGTATATATGTAAGCTTTTCATTAAAGACGCTACTTTATAGTAAATGAAAAAAGTTTGAAATTCTACTATAACTTAAATTTTCAGGCTTGGAAAGATTGTGTGCTATCACTGCCAAACAAATCATCGAAGATAGTGGCTTCAGGAATGGTATACCTATCAAGTAAGGACGAATTTGTTTCCATTCATGGCAGTGCCCTTCGTGATGGTTTTAGAAAAGTGTCAATCAAGGAAATCTATTCTGGGTCGGAAAATGTTGATTTACCAATGCCTGTTGGTGATATGATAACATTGACTCATGCTAAGGGTTCATTTATTCAGTGGCCGCAAAGTCATATACATAGTCCTGTTGAGAAGGTAACTAAGATTTCTAGCTAGTATATATA
Organism: Silene conica; assembly: GCA_029255685.2. Lineage (NCBI taxonomy): Eukaryota > Viridiplantae > Streptophyta > Magnoliopsida > Caryophyllales > Caryophyllaceae > Silene > Silene conica. The sequence continues at coordinate 48,353,119 of CM055314.2, read as the reverse complement.
ATGATATAAGATACACTGAGAGTTATACCATTTATCAACTTATTTATGCCAACTTTTAGATAACCATGAAAAAGAATGATCAAGGAAAAAATAAAGCAGCAGCAGCAAAGAAGTCCAAGCCTCAGAAGTGTTCGCCCTCGATTTCGCCATCTTCTTTCCTTGGAATTGAAGTTAGTCCCAAATTTAAGCAAAAGCAGAGGACCATGGATTTGAAGTTATTAGCAACCGAGGCTCGGGTTTTAAAGGCAAGTGGGACAATGAGCAGTGTTCCCATTGACGAACATGTGTTACACAATGAACAAACTTGCTACCTTAGTTATGAGGAGGTTGTTCATTTGTTAGATGAACAAATGATTGGTGCCTCTCACATCACACTCTTTATGAGGTTCGGTCTCTTTGTTTAAGCTTCCCCTTTGCAATCCCATTAGTATATATCTGATAATATGCAAACTAGTACTAGATAGTTACTATGGATTCTTATTGTTGTAGGTATTTGAGTGATCTTGCCGATACCATGCAAATTAGTAGTCACTATGGATTCTTGTGCCCAGAGACATTGTCCTCAGAATCCGTTGCTCCGGATGAAAATTATCGATCCGATTATGTTGCTAGGGCAATGACATGTACCGATTGTGGAAAAGGTCGGAAACTTATATTTGCTCCATATGCCCAGGGGTACGTAATTATAAATTTCTTTTCATAGTATTATTATTGATGACTTGATTAATTATTTTATTATTTTTTGTCAATATTTAAGTTGATATCTTCGTTGTATTTTTCTATAACTTGTAGTAAGCATTGGATGTTGGGCGTGATCAATCCGGCTCAAAGTACAGTGTATTGGTGTGATCCTGCCGGACATACAGAGCCTCGTCAATTTTTCATGGATACAATTACCAAGTATGTCTAACTTATTTCTGATCTTTTTTATTTTGCCTTCATATATTATACCTCCCGTTACTCCCCTGCATTTGCCTTAAAATGTTTCTGTAGGCTAGGAAAAAAAGTTAAGCCACCCAAAAGCCATCAATCATAGACCTTATCTTGTTTTTCTATTATACTTTAAATTAACGCTTCATTATCAACTAAAACTGAATAAATATATAAACCTGGCTATCTATATATACAGGGCCTTTGAGAAAAGGAACTCTATCGATCCACTTGCAAAATATGAGGCCAATGGCGTTGTTTGGAAAAAGATTAAGGTACTTCTTGTATATATAGTATATATCTATATATATATATATATTAACATATTGTTTCTCTTATTAAGTATAGTACATGTGCGTGAAGTATTTATTTATAATATGAGCTACCCTTTCAGGCCCCTTTGCAGCCTTGTGGTTCCATTTTATGTGGATATTATATTTGTCGATACATGTTGGACGTCATCAAAGGAAGATATGTTACTATTACTCCAAATGTACGTATGTTTTTGGTTTTTTAGTTCATTTTACTTATATAGGAGTCTTGGATAGAATTTTTCTAACCAATTTTTGAAAATTTGTTTGTAGTTCATGCTTAGAGCCCCATTGACATATCCGCTTGAGCAAATTGACGAGGTGAGGGATATATGGGCTAACTTTGCGCTCCAGTTTAAGTCACCCATGAACGATGATGAAGTTTAGCTTAAGTCGTAGCTAGAAGTTTAGCTTAAGTACATACGTATTGTATCTAGAATTTGTGGATCGGAAAGTATGTTGATATATATGAATGATGTAGTTGTTGGAGCAATGTTATTGTACGCTTATTTGCAGGAAGAATTATATATAATAGGCTGGATGAATTATAAATTAATTTATTTAAAAAAAAATAGCAGGTGCAAAGAGAACGGTTATGTTATCAACCGTGCTCTATTAATTAAAAAATAGGGCGCGAAGATTGAACTTGATGAACAAAAGAGAACGGTTCATCAAGGGAACCGTTCTGGTAAATGTACATAGGAGAACGGTTAACGAGGGAACCGTTCTGGTAAGTTTAACTAAGAGCACGGTTAGATGTACATAAGAGAACGGTTAACGAGGGAACCGTTCTGGTAAGTGTAACTAAGAGAACGAATGTACCAGGAAAAGAGAACGGTTCTTAGGATAAGAGAACGGTTCCCTACTGAACAGTTCTGGTAAGTGTTGTAATTAAGAGCACGGTTGAACCGTTCTCTTAGGTAAAGAGCACGGCCAGGGGGAGCACGGTTCCGCCTCTTATAGGAGAACGGTTTTTAACCGTCTTCGTATCTATATTTTGTAGTAGTGATAGGACACGTTTGAGAGATGTGAAGGTATGAAAATACAGTCACATTTATGCCGGATACGACTAAACAGTTAGTCAGAGGTATTGACTATTAAATTAGTCAATAAGATGTTGAGATTACTATTTAATACGGATTAAATAATTTTAGCTAATACGGATTACATGATAATTCGTAAATTAAATATAAACGGTTATATTAAATTAAATATTGTATTCGCGTATTAATATAAACGGTTATATTAATTTGGGTAATTATACAATATCGTAATTTTATCAGACCATTATTAATACATCGACTGCATTAATATCTGATAACACGTGTACGATTTATAGTAAATACCTGCGAACAATATTTAGCAAAACGGGTCGAATCACGCAAAGGAATAAGGTAAGAGTGGAGAAAGCCCACTCTCACCCACCCAATTTGGCGGACCCAATGAGGATACATAAGGAGAGTCCTTCTCCTTGTGTCAGGTGATTCATTCTACTGGTAATCACAATCTCAAGAATTAGGGTTTTGAGAACATTATTTTCCCAAAACTCAGATCTCACATCAAAAACCTCACAAAAGCTCTCCCCATATTGCAAGGCAATTGGAGAGTATTTCTAGCACACGCGGCAACATCTCATTCAAGTCTTGGGTGCAAGTTATAGGAGGGAATTTACTTTAATTCCTGTTCTTAGGCCTATTCAAGCAAGGACCCAAGGTTGTATTCTTTTTCATGTTTTTATTTGTGGGGAATATAGCATGTATTCGCCCTAAACTTGCAGGATTATAATGAAATTTACAGTTGTGAATATTGTCATAAGATAAATAAAAACATGAAAAAGAGTACAACCTTGGGTCCTTGCTTGAAAAGGCCTAAGAACAGGAATTAAAGTAAATTCCCTCCTATAACTTGCACCCAAGACATTGTTTGAGATGATGCCGCGTGTGCTAGAAAATAACTCTCCAATTGCCTTGCAATATGGGGAGAGCCTTTGAGGTTTTAGATGTGAGATCTGAGTTTTGGAAGAAGAATGCTCCCAAAACCCTAATTATGAGAATTATGATTCAACAGTTATTGACATAAGGAGAAAGACTCTCCTTATGTAGCTATATGGGTTCGGCGGAATTGGGTTAGGGTAAGAGTGGGCTTTTTCCACTCTTACCTTATTCCTTTGCGTGATTCGACCCGATTAGCTAAATATTATTCGCGGGTTTTATTTATAAATCGTATACATGTTATAAGATATTAATGCAGTCGATGTATTAATAATGGTCTGATAAAATTACGATATTGTATAATTACCCAAATTAATATAACCGTTTATATTAATACGCGAATACAATATTTAATTAAATATAACCGTTTATATTTAATTTACGAATTAATCATGTAATCCGTGTTAGCTAAAATTATTTAATCCGTATTAAATAATAATCTCAACATCTCATTGACTAATTTAATAGTCAATACCTCTGACTAACTGTTTAGTCGTATTCGGCATAAATGTGACTGTATTTTCATACCTTCACATCTCTCAAACGTGTCCTATAGGTGTGACGTATAGGGACCAGTTGATCACCGCCATCCGTATGACAATAACGTCAAACTTATCTAGCAAGCCAACCGTTATTGATAAACGTGGATCAACTGGTAATAATACAGAAGTATGCCCTTGTGATCCTTAAAGAGATTTAATAAGTCATTGTACTTAATTGTCAAGGACACCAGCCCCAACAATCTCCCACTTGTCCGTACAAGGGTATGTGCAATGACGTTATCACACTACATGTGGAGGACACAAGCTCCAACAAACTCCCACTTGTCCGTACAAGTGTAGGTGCGATAACCGATTCTCATATCCTTTTAAAATTTCTCCCACTCAATGTAAGACAATTTGCAAATCCGCATTCGCAAAGGTCGTATCTCACAAGCGATCTGTATCAAGAGTGGTTTCCCCGACTAGAGAGTAACTTAACTGATAAAACGAATCTGTATTCGAGCATGGCCATGCATTTCAGTTACTACTCCTCGAGTGGCCCTGAGAAATGATAAAATCCTGATAAGGGTTTGGATATTTCCCTCAACTGGAATCCTGCCGATATCGCGCAGCATGAAATAACCCAGAAAAAATCCTCTTGGCCCCTGTTACGATGACCGTGGGAAAGAAACCAAAGTTACCCAAAATCTGCCTTAATCTCAAGAGACAGTTGAAAGTCAAAAGACTCGACTCTAAGAAACACTATGGAGGTCCTATCCACGACCTGACACCCAATGTTATAAAACATTTAGGACTCCATAACGTTGTCACGGGGTGTCCTACGAGATATCCGTATAACTCGCCTTTGTGATTGGTCAGTCATCCGCGTAACTTATGGCTCGTTGAACCCACCATCAACCAACGTCACAAAATGATTACCTGAGTTATCAGCTCAAGTGGGTTATCAAGGACTAAAACGATGTAATGTTATTCAGTTCACTTTGTGTTGTTCAAAATTGGCGTACAATTCCACATGAAAAACAAAACATTATATATCATAATGATGAGGTTGAATAGAGTACACGAGAAAATGAATTGTTACATGAATTCATAAAAGACTACTACAACTTAGGAACACATCTAATTCCCATGGAATGAATGTGCCCTTCATGCTTATCACGTGGTAATGCTTTAGTGAGAGGATCAGCTATGTTGTCATCCGTAGCGATCTTATCAATAAATATCTTCTTTTGCGCGGACTCAGTTGTAGAATCTGCTATAACACTTTGTTTAGAACTTTACTAGCTGACAGCAACGCCATTAAGAGTAAAAACGAATCCAGACTGAGATTTCGAGTCATCTCGATCCGTTTGGAAGCTAGCATCTGCGTAACCCGTGGCGCAGAGCGTTGAGTCGCCTCCATAAGTCAATCCCCAATCTTTAGTCCTCCGTAGGTACTTAATAATGTTTTTCACGGCCATCTAGTGTTGTTCACCTGGATGAGCTTGGAATCGACTGGTCATACTCAATGCATATGCAACGTCTCGACGTGTGCATATCATGGCATACATGATCGATCCTATAGCCGAAGCATAAGGAATCCGACTCATGCGCTCTTTCTCTTCCAATGTCTTAGCTTCTTGAGACTTGCTCAAGTGAAGCCCAGTAGTCATAGGAAGGAACCCTTTCTTGGACTTCGTTATGCTGAATCTCTCTAGAATCTTATCTATGTAAGACTCCTGACTGAGAGACAACATCCGTCGTGATCTATCCCAGTAGATACGGATGCCCAAAATTCTTTGTGCCTCTCCCAGATCTTTCATCTGGAAATGGTTTTTCAACCATGCTTTAACCGAAGATAAGAGAGGTATGTCATTCCCAATCAAGAGTATGTCGTCGACATACAGTACTAGGAATACAATCTTGCTCCCACTCGACTTGATATCGAGACATGGTTCCTCGACTGATCGAACGAATCCATTCTCTTTTATCACTTGGTCGAAGCGTTGATTCCAACTCCGCGATGCTTGTTTAAGTCCATAGATGGAACGCTTAAGCTTGCAAACCTTCTTAGGATGTTCTGGATCAATAAAACCCTCGGGTTGTACCATGTACAACTCTTCCTCCAAATAACCATTTAAGAAGGCGGTTTTAACGTCCATTTGCCATATTTCATAGTCATGAAATGCGGCTATCGCTAAGATAATCCGAATGGAACGTATCATGACTACGGGTGCAAAGATCTCATCGTAGTGCAAGCCTGGCACTTGGGTGAAACCTTTAGCAACTAGTCTTGCCTTATGGATATCTTGTTTACCTTCCACGGCATGGTTTATTTTGTAAAGCCATTTGCATTGAAGGGGGCGTACCTTTGCAGGTAGGTCCACAAGATCCCACACGTTGTTCTCATACATGGAGTCCATCTCGGATTGCATGGCTTCTAGCCATAGCTTTGAGTCAGAACTGGTCATGGCACCTTTATAGGTTGAGGGTTCATTACCCTCTAGAAGTAAGACGTCATCCATATCATGTTCCTCGACCATACCAATGTATCTGTCCGGAGGAATGGAGACTCTTCCCGACCTCCTAGGTTCCTCAGGAATATCTACCGCAGCCTCGGTTGAAGGAACTGTTTCCTCCAATGGTTGCTCGGTAGTTGGTTCTTGAACCTCCGATAAATCGAAGGTTCTATTACTCGACTTGTTCTCGAGAAATTCTTTCTCTAAGAACGTTGCACTAGCCGCAACAAAAACACGTTGTTCGGTTGGCGAGTAGAAGTAATGACCAAACGTTCCCTTTGGATAGCCTATAAAGTATGTCTTGACCGATCGCGGGCCGAGCTTATCCTCGTGTCTCCACTTGACATAAGCCTCGCAGCCCCAAACCCGAATAAAGGACAAGTTAGGGACCGTTCCCTTCCATAATTCGAATGGAGTCTTGTCAACAGCTTTAGACGGACTTCGGTTAAGAATTAGAGCGGCCGACAAAAGAGCATAGCCCCACAATGAATCAGGCACAACGGTGTGACTCATCATGGATCGAACCATATCGAGTAGAGTTCGATTTCTCCGCTCGGACACACCATTTAATTGTGGTGTTCCAGGTTGAGTCAACTGTAGCACGATGCCACAGTCTTTAAGGTGTTGATCAAATTCGTGTGAAAGATACTCACCACCACGATCAGAACGTAGTGCTTTAATCTTTCTACCCAGCTGGTTCTGTACCCGATTCTGGTATTCTTTGAACTTGTCAAAGGATTCACTTTTATGCTTTATTAAGTAGACATAGCCATATCTACTTAAATCATTCGTGAATGTGATGAAATACCTATAGCCTTCTCGTGCGTTGATCGACATAGGGCCACATACGTCCGTATGTATGAGTCCTAATAGGTCGGCAGCGCGCATTCCAACACCTTTGAAGGAAATATGAGTCATCTTACCGATGAGGCATGATTCACACGTGCCATATGATTCGAAATCAAAGGCCGAGATAGCTCCATTCTGTATGAGCTGTTTTACGCGTTTCTCATTTATGTGTCCCATACGACAATGCCATAGGTAAGTTTGATCTTTGTCACCTACCTTTAATTTCTTATTATTCACATGTAATATTTCAGTGGTTTGATCTAAAACATAAATTCCATTCATGGAAACTGCCTTGCCATAAATCATATTGTGTAAGGAGAAAATACAGCTATTATTCTCTATTACAAATGAAAAACCGAGTTTGTCAAGCGCAGAAATTGAAATAATGTTTTTGGACAAACAAGGAACATAATAACAGTTATATAAAGATAACTCGAATCCACTTGGAAGCTGGATCACGTATGTTCCCCTCGAGATTGCAGCAACACGTGCTCCATTCCCGACACGTAGGTCAACCTCACCCTTGATTAGGGGTTCTTGGTTTCGGAGGCCCTGCACATGATTACATAGATGAGAACCACAACCAGTATCTAGTACCCAAGTTTCGTAACTTGCATGGTTAATCTCAATCATGTGAATAAAAGAAGAAGAAGACATACCAACAGGAGTAACGCGGCCTGCCTTAATGTCCTCACGATACACGGGGCATGAGCGCCTCCAATGCCCAGTCTTGTGGCAATGGTGACATTGCATGCTAGTATCCTTGCTCTTTGTTTTGCCCTGTGAGTTGCTTGACTCACCTGGCCCACTCTTAGTAATTCCTGACTTCTTAAACTTGGGCTTGCCTACTGTTAGGTCGCCCTGAGCTTTAGCTTTACCCTTACCCTTACCCTTACTGGAGATCATGAGAACATATTGCTTCACGCTCCCACTTAATTTCAGATCCTTCTCGGTCTGTACGAGAAGGGAGTGGAGGTCATGAGGAGTCTTCTTCATGTCGTTCATGTAATAGTTGGCCCTGAAGAGGGCGAACCCATCATGAAGCGAATGAAGCATTCGATCAACGATTATGTTCTCACTGATCTTGCAGTTTAGGGCCTCCAGTTTTTCGATATTCTCAATCATGTGAAGAATATGTGGGCTAACAGCTTGGCCCTTCTGGAGTTTCGCATCAAAGAAGCGACAGGTATGCTCATAAGAAACGATCCTCGGAGCCTTTGAGAATTCGTTAGTGAGCGTGGTGAAAATCTTGTTTGCACCATGGGCTATGAAGCGTCTTTGCAAATTGGATTCCATTGCATAGATGAGTACGTTCTTCATCGCACCCGCTTCCATGACGAAGTCGCTATGAGCGCGAACTTCGTTAGCTCTAGCTCCAGTTCCTGGGTGTGCCGGAATGGGCTCAGTTAAGTACTTAAGCTTTCCGTCAGCAATGGCAGCATTCCGTAGTGCTGCCTCCCAGTCAGAGAAGTTTGACCCATCATTCCTCAGTCTAGTAGACTGATTCATGGAGTCCATGAAGGCTTTTAGCCAGGATTCACGTGCTAGCTTGGCACTTGGCATTGGGTCTTCACCAGCCATTAGATATACAGCAGTTTAATTTGAACGTGTTCTACACTGAAAAGAAGATAAAACAGAACCATATAAGCAACTCATTGTTGTGATTTAAGTCTATATTAAATTGTATTTAAACTTGTAGACTCGTGCATTTATATAATTGATCTCCCTCAAGAATTATATAAATGATCCCAAGACTCAATTTCCGTATATTGATAAGCCCACAGTTTGGCTAATTCCATCGTTGGAACTCTTGGTCGATAGATTTCCGTAAATCCTATCTATTAGTCCATCTTAGTCGCTAGATAGTATCGAGTGACCATGATGTTGAGACAAAATAAATCATCTGTTCCCACTTACCCGACGTAGAAGGGGTCATATTATGCCTACCTGCGAAGAAGGGATTCATGGGAGGCTGATTTATAAAGACTATTCTCAATTTTTGGTTATACGAGGAAGACCCATCAACTTATATTTATTCATATTAAGTGAACTAAAATCTAGCATATGCGTGAATGAATTAAATTAAGTGATGGCTTTGCAATTGACATGTGACATCTGTATTGTCACAGAAAACTAACGCGTAACCTCTACATGAGTCTGTTTTCAGGCATGTTATAGGTGGTTTGGTTTTAGGCGGAATATGATGCAAGCTATTATCGATGAAAGCATAAGATAAATGCGATAAACGTAAATAAAAGTCCTAGTGTGGCCTATCCTACCAAAATAAACATAAAACAACTTGGAATCCACCGTTGGACCCTAGAAGCTTGTCTTGATGTTCCATCTTGGTCCTTGCAGCGGGAGTGAGCATCCGGTCTCCGTCTTTGGTCTTCACAAAATTACTAATTTAAATTACAAATATAATCCTATTTACATTCTAATTTAAATACAAAAGTAATTACATGGCAAAAACCCAAAACGGAGATTCAAGATCTCAAAATTACAAGCAAGACTGTGTTCCATCATTACGGTAACACAATCTACTAAGGCCACACTAAGTTACAACCGTTTGCAAAAATTAAATACGTTATTGAAAGCATTCAAGGCATTCACAAGACGATAAATAAAATGCATCAACTAAATAAAATTCATACATGACATAATACTGTTATTATGATTAATAAATATTTACCAAACCACCTTACGGGATTAAAATTATGTGATTATACCGTTTTAATCACCCAATTTTAATAAATTTATAATCCTATTATCTTAAACCGTTTTAAAATAATATGTACCATACGAGGGTGAACCGTTTCACAAATTAATAATATACTATTTCCGTATATAGTATATTACTAAAGGCCATGTGAAAATAAAACATGTTATTTTCGAAAAATAAAAAAAAACGAGTCTGTTACAGGGGGGGAGGTCGACCGACCTAAACACGTGGTCGACCGACCTCCAGATGAGAAACGGAAAAAAAAATCTGCAACAGCATAGGCGGTCGACCGACCTATCAAACAGGTCGACCGACCACCAAACAGTAGAAACGTGTTTCAGAAAACGCAAAACGCTGCACTTTTCGAAATCAAAACAAGTTTTTACCTTTTAAACTTTGATTAAATCAAGTAAATCAAAATTAACATCAACAAGGGTTCACATATTGTCAAGAATATCGATTAATTAACAATATGTAAACAGGAATCGAAAAACAAGATCGATTACACAAAAAGAAACTGTCGAAAAACAGAAACTTTACACAGGGGCGGTCGACCGACCGCTACAAGGGGTCGACCGGCCGACACGGCGACAAAAACGAGATTTTTCAAAAATTTTAAATAAAACTTATGAAAAACACAAAAGTAAAATTTTCATGGCCTGGCTCTGATACCACTTGTGGGGAATATAGGATGTATTCGCCCTAAACTTGCATGATTATAATGAAATTTACAGTTGTGAATATTGTCATAAGATAAATAAAAACATGAAAAAGAGTACAACCTTGGGTCCTTGCTTGAAAAGGCCTAAGAACAGGAATTAAAGTAAATTCCCTCCTATAACTTGCACCCAAGACTTTGTTTGAGATGATGTCGCGTGTGCTAGAAAATAACTCTCCAATTGCCTTGCAATATGGGGAGAGCCTTTGAGGTTTTAGATGTGAGATCTGAGTTTTGGAAGAAGAATGCTCCCAAAACCCTAATTATGAGAATTATGATTCAACAGTTACTGACATAAGGAGAAAGACTCTCCTTATGTAGCTATATGGGTTCGGCGGAATTGGGTTAGGGTAAGAGTGGGCTTTTTCCACTCTTACCTTATTCCTTTGCGTGATTCGACCCGATTAGCTAAATATTATTCGCGGGTTTTATTTATAAATCGTATACATGTTATCAGATATTAATGCAGTCGATGTATTAATAATGGTCTGATAAAATTACGATATTGTATAATTACCCAAATTAATATAACCGTTTATATTAATACGCGAATACAATATTTAATTAAATATAACCGTTTATATTTAATTTACGAATTAATCATGTAATCCGTGTTAGCTAAAATTATTTAAACCGTATTAAATAATAATCTCAACATCTCATTGACTAATTTAATAGTCAATATCTCTGACTAACTGTTTAGTCGTATTCGGCATAAATGTGACTGTATTTTCATACCTTCACATCTCTCAAACGTGTCCTATAGGTGTGACGTATAGGGACCAGTTGATCACCGCCATCCGTATGACAATAACGTCAAACTTATCTAGCAAGCCAACCGTTATTGATAAACGTGGATCAATTGGTAATAATACAGAAGTATGCCCTTGTGATCCTTAAAGAGATTTAATAAGTCATTGTACTTAATTGTCAAGGACACCAGCCCCAACATTATTAACTTATGACCATAATCTCAATTGTAAAATTCGTTATAATCCTTCACATTTTAGGGCGAATAGATGCTTTATTCCCCACAGTATATACAAGTACACACTACAAGGGAAAACTCATATGACGACTCCATTATATAACAACAGCAAATCTACTTAGCCTCAGCAAATACAATCCCCCGGTAGGACGATCGAAACGATATACAGTCCTAGTCTAAATCTGGCCAGACTCTCGAGGTGTAAACCTTCCTCGATTCGACAAGTATCCCCAATCCTAAGATACTCCCATCTCAAGCGGAGTATCTGAAACTTGATTTTCGAGGTATAATCCTTCCTCAATCATACCAAGACATAATACCATCTTGGTGAGACAAAAGTCATATAACAGCTCATAGTATACATCCACTTGCATAAATACACCTCAAAATACAAAGGCACAATAAAACTGTGATCTAATCCAAATCACAGTTTCACTAAAACACACCTCAAAATACAAAGGCGTACCAAAACTATGACCTAATCCAAATAACAGTTCTATAAAAGATTTCATATCAAAACTGTGACCTAATCCAAATCACAATTCAACAACAACACACCTCAAAATACAAAGGCGTATCAAAACTATGACCTAATCCAAATCACAGTTCTCTAACTCCATTACTGAACTTCTCAATACGTAACCAATCATGCAAGCAACGTATATTCAAACCAACACTTAATTGACCCCGGGAATTAAGCCGAGGGAGAGCCGGTTTCCCTTTCGGTTGCCCGACCGGGGGTTCTTTATCCTCACTCTATTCCCGAACCCAATATAGTGACGCCCGAACCTCCGGGACTCCAAACACACATGAGAAAGAGATAACCAAGTTCAACAACAATTATGACCAACCTAAGACTTTCCTTCCACAAGCCCAAGGGTCACTAATCATCTAACTAGGTCCACTAAGTCTCATTAACAACCTAGGATAAGATTGACTTAGGAAGGACAACAACATTCTAAACCTTGTTTACAAACTACCCATTACCATTATGTGAATATCAACTTTAGCTAATGAACAACATCCTAAAATGTTGTTTGCTAACTACCCAATAATCATGACCTTAAACATCACAACCTATGATACTTACGCATATTAAACAACTTAGAAAGGAACCTTACAACAAACGATTGAAAAGGATTAACATGAGGCAATTAGCTAATCGCTTGGTCAAACTTTACTTAGCCTAAACATATATTCAAAACCAAGTAAATATATTCAAAAACGTAGCATAAACATCTCTTAAACAATTGGGAAATAAATCCCCAAAACAGTCACGAATCAATAAAACAGCACGAAGTTACAAGCCAATTGCGTAGCCTGCGCATTGGGGTTGCGCAGCTGCGCCTCACTTGCGCAGCCTGGGCCCATACCTGCGCAGCCTGCGCCCCTGCACGGGCAGGCTGTTTCACGCGATTTCCTGCAATTTCTCAATTCTTTCAATCTTTCGACGAATGATTTTACACTATGATTCCAAGCCATAAATCTATCCTACCAGCACATATAATCCCATAAAAATCCCAAGTATACATCAAACTTGATTATTGAACAATCGAAACACAAATTAAGAGCAAACTTTGTATTCGTCTTAAGAACTTGAAATCTGAAAAATGAACAATGTTTGCATATGAACATGTAAATCTTCAACCAAATCTTGTGAGCATCATATGAAACATATTTCCTAACATAAACCTAAACTTAAACATCATCCACAACTCAAAATCAGAAACTTAATCAAGAACACAACACAAAGATTGCTATTTTAACAAAAAGGCCGAGTTTCTTATTATCGTCACCTTTACTTCGCGGATTCACCGGGTTCTTCCTCAATGATCGGGAGCTCTTCCTCCGGGTTACTACAAGCACCACCTAAAAGCACAAAAAACACCCATTAGGAGGCTAATTTCGTGATTAGGGAAAAATAGTCCTGAAATGAAGTTTTACGAAATTGAAAATGAAAGTGATGGAAAGATTATAAATCTCGAGAGGATTCCGAATATGTAACTTTTACCTCGATACGAGTTCGGGAAGGCCTTGAGATGATGATTCTAAGCTTGAAAAATGAGATGAAAATGGAGTTTGGTGTTTAACAGTGAAATGAAGGAGGTTGGAGGGTTTTGTGTCGATGGAAGGCCTCTTTTAAGGGTTTTAAGTTGTCCTTTTAAAAGCTTGAGTCGGGTTTGCTTTATTCAAGTGAAACGGAAATGTGAGACGGGTTGATGTTAAATAAACAAGGCATCCCAAGATTAAATGATTTTTAAGACGAAACCTAACGAAAATCCTAAAAATATAAATTACGACTATTATTAAATTATTATTAAATTACGGACATTAATTTATTTTAATAAAATATTCCTTACGAAAATACGGGATGTTACACGGGACCCGTGCATCATTTTTGCTCGCAATTAGAGCAATCTGAGACTCCAACATCTTCATACCAGCCTCTCCCGCCTGTGACTCCTTCTGGACCAACCCGATAAGATTTTGGATTAAGGCATCCATGTTGGGTGGTGGGTTTGAAGGTGGTTGGGGGACGAAATGTGGTTTTTGAAAGTTTTGTTTGTGCGGAGGGATGTAAGCTTGGTTTTGGTTTTGTTGTTGATGTTGTGGGTTATGGACGTTTTGACTTGTCCATCTGATATGTGGGTGGACATTGTTGTTGTTAGGCTCGTAAAAATTATTTCCGCGGTAGTGTTGGAAAGCCGCGCACGTGTCATTAGAAGATGTGCAAAATTTTGAAACGTGGCCCTCTCCTCCGCATCGCTCACAAATAAACGGCCCGTCAGAAATGACATTTACTTGATACATGCCGCCATTGCTCCCACTACCAACCTCAAACTTACTGCCAGTCACCTCAAGCATATCCAGTTTTGCCATTAGAGCCTCAATAGCTGCAACATTCGACTCAGCTTTTATTTGGTTACCACGGAAGTCCCGTGTTCAGCCCGATGTACCGCGACATCCTCAATGATCTTGAGACCCTTGGTCTCTTCCGAATTCTCCAGGAATCTCCCATTGGCAGCAGCATCTAGGTAGGCCCGGTTATCATCATATAGGCCATTATAGAACTGGTTGCATAGAAACCACTGTTCGAATCCATGATGAGGTATGGATCGAACGAGTCTCTTGAACCTAGTCCAAGCCTCACTGAAACCCTCAGAAGCTCCTTGCTTGAAGCTGGTAATCTGCGCTCTAAAGGCATTAGTCTTGGCTGCGGAATAGTATTTCCGATAGAAGGCCAAGGCTAATGTATTCCAGTCGGTCACTCCCACAGCAGTGCCGTCAAGGTCTCGGTACCACTCCCTCGCCGAGTCTTTGAGGGAAAAGATGAATATTGTCTGTTTAATCTGATCTTGGGGCACTCCATCTGGGGGTGCGATAGAGCATATATAGTCTGTGAATATTTCTATATGCTTTGCTGCATCCTCATTAGTCGCGCCCCCAAATTGGTTCTTCTCCACCGTGGAGATGTAAGACGGTTTGGCTTCAAAAGGTTTCCCCGTGCCAGCAGGTTGAGTGAACCCTTTATAGAGGTCCTTCACCTGCGGCATGGAGTGACTTGCGATGCTTGCTTCTTCGGCCATCTTTTCCTCTTCTTCAAAGTTTTGGAAGTAGTTGTTTGTGGGTGTTGTGGATGTAGGTGGATTATGGGGTGATTCTAGTTGATTTGGTGTATGAGGGTGATTATGTGGTGATGGCGGTTGATCGAATATGTCTTCTTGGAATAAAGAAGATGGAGAACCTCCTTCTTTATTCAGCAAAGCGAGTTTCTTCTTTGCTCTAAGTGTCCTCTCAAGTTCTAGGTTGAGTTGAAGGAGTTCTCCTTGCACTGACCTGCGCATAAGATGGAAACTACAAGAAAAGAGTAAGAAAAGTTTAAGGAACTTTGTTCCTTAAACACAGAAACAAAAACAATAAACAATAAACACTGGTGTCACCTCCCCGGCAACGGCGCCAAAATTTGATGCCCATCGTTGAGGGCGTCAAAGATAAAATTTATATTCCTAAACTTTAACTATAGATAGTGAAAGTCAGGGTCGAACCACAAGGAGGTGGGGAATGTTTATTGTTCTTAAGTCAATGTTTAAAGGTAACAAATTGGGGTTTGTTTGTTTGTTTGTCACTAGGTCTAAAAATAAAGACAGTAATAAAACAAGAAATAAGAATAAGATAAAACTTATGATAAAACAAATGCTAGGATGTTGGGTAATAAAGAGCTATGATGGTACAAATTCTTAAGTCAACATGTATTGAAGTCGCGTAAGGGGTGTAACATATCCTTTCGGTCTATGATACCTAATAGCTCCTTTCGGCCTATGCTATTAGTTCATAGGTCTCACAAATATTGGGTGTCACAAAAAGGGTGATTCTTAAATTCTTGGTCACATACATTTCAGTCTTAAGTAACCTAGCCGTCTTAAAGTGTTAACCAATGCCCTTCCCGTATCTTTCAATTTTGGGTAAGTCATTACTAACATCCTATAAGTCTCCTTTCAGTCTCACTATAGGGTATTATAATTAACGATACAAAACGAACTGAAAACATACACGGGGTCAGTCGACTGACCAACTAAACCAGTCGGCCGACCAACTACCTCAGTCGACCGACCAGTGAAGCCGGTCGACCGACCGAGGTTTGCTACAGGCCGATTCTGGTTTTATACCATCTTCGCAAATTACTCCCTACATCCAAACATATGGAATTACCTACTCATAACTACAGTAACAACGATAATAATGATTAAGCAATTAAGATTCATAACTAATGATAACATAAACATGCGGTAATCAATCAAGGTTTCGGGGTTCTACGCTAAACCGGATTCTAGCAATTCTATAACGATAACAATTTAGAAACTGAAATCAAAAGAGGATTACCGCGAATAGGAATTAGGGAAGAAAAGAAGAACTTGTTTGATTCCCGTGGAAGAATTGCTGAATACAAACTAAGAACGATGCTAAACTAATGAACCAGTGTTTTGAATAAAAAAAACTAGATGCCAAAAACTTGATTTAGAACTAGATGAAGATTAGATAATAGAAAACTGGATCATAATAGGTAAAAAGATGATCCTTAGCCCTAATCCCGAGGTTTTCTTAAGTAGGCGAAAAAACATAAATTCTATCATAACCTAATCACGCGTGGGCTTTGCGGAAATTCTTCTGAAACTGCGTCTTGGTCGACCGACCAGGTGATGCGGTCGGTCGACCGGTTATCGGGCCTAGTGGACTTATGCTTCCGTAAGTTAAATTCTGGGTTTGAGATAACAGGTACCTTGGTCGACCGACCAGGGTAGTCGGTCGGTCGACCGGTTTTCCTGTGTGTCAGCCTTGAATTCGTCTTTAAATTAATCCTTTGGTCCTTGGTTCGCGCTTAGAGTTCTTTTCTCCTCGTTCCTTGATTATGCAAAAATCCCGAGGGCAGCAATTTGGCCTAAAATCACCTCTTTTCCGCATAATTCTACAAAAGAGCATAAAAATACGAAAGTAGACAATTGTTGGGAAATAGAGGCTAAAATATCGTAAATGAGCTCTAAAATGCGTGCAAAAATAGATGGAAAACATCATAAAATAGACACGGATCAGATATACAGATATATTTTCGAGACTTTGCCTGGTGGTGAGCCTATCACCGACGATACATACATTTCTATGAGCGCCATGGTCCAATTGACCTGGTTTGCTCACGCTGACCACCAGATTTGGAGGATTGTTGGGTCACCTGCAGTAGTCCTCCCCGCTGACTCTTTACCTGCACTCATCCCTCTCACCACTGCTGAGGGGCCCAGACCAGACCCACCCTCCTACCGCATCTCTTTCACTCCTTCCTCTTCCAAGAGGAAGCGCACCTCACCTGAGAGAGAGGTTGGAGACACTTCACGTCCCCGACCTTCACCGTCATCACGACCATCTTCATCCTCTCAGCCGACCACCTCTCATACCACTACACACACCACCACCATTCCTACACCTACACTTTCACCTTCACCTTTCACTACCCCTTCTTCATCATCATCATCCACCCAGGCTTCCCTGCGCATTTCATTTTACCTCCTATTTTTGAGGTACCACCGTCCGCAGACCAGGGGTACCGTGATCCTCTACTTTTTTTTGCTTCTCAGGGCCCAGTCCTTTCTTCAGAGGGACCTTGCCTTGGTCAGCTTTCCGGATTACGACGCGACGATGCGCCCTGGCACATTCCGGCCTCCCAGTGGTCCTCACCCCTCTTTTTACCGATACCCAGATGGCGGGTACCCCCAAACCTCTTCTAAGGCACCTGGGTAGACAGCGGTACAGAGGGAGGTGAGGCAACGTGCGAAGGAGGCCGCTCAGCATGCTAGTGCCAGATGAGGAGGAGAGGTGCAGGAGAGCTCTAGTGAGGAGGGCGAGAGTGGTTGTGGGAGTGAGGGGAGTCGTAGTGGTGATGAGGAGAGCTCGGAGGAGGATGCAGAGTGATAGCTGTAGCTGGATTGGGGAGGTTATGTATTTCTTGCATTGCTTTCATTTTAGTTTTCCTTTTTTATGCTTTTTAGTTTTGTATATATTTCGCCCCGTAGGAACATGTATTAGGTTGTATGCCCCCTTTTCCCTGTTTTGTAGCCAATGAGGACATTGTCCAGTTTGGTTTGGGGAAGTGTAATGCATCCTTTTGCGTCTGCATTTTTCATTTTGCATGCATTCACGTTTAATTTTTTCATTTTTTTCGTTTTTCTTTTCCTTTAATTTTATCTTTCTCACATAAAAATTCAAAAATATAAAAAAATGCACGTCTACTTTTGCATATAGTCGAGTCGGAATAGAGTTTTCTGTGATGATATTGCCTTCTACGATCTTCGAGTTGATTGTCTTTTGCAGTTTTTCATCATCATTTTGTAAAAACCATATAGCATGTGTCGAATTCCGTTTTGAAAATTACACTTGGGCTTCTGAACTTGACTTGACTTGTATTTAGCAAACTACACATACTTTCTGAGCTTTAGAGCCATAACTAGTGACATCTATGACCAATTTATCTAGGATTGAGAGTAGTACTCCCCTCATATGATTGCATTCACATGTATGACTTTTGATTACTTTTTGCCTGCACGCATGGTTTGTGGTTGGTATCACATGTTTGGAGAGTACTTGCATTTTCCCCTTTTCTCATCATACCCATATAATTCCACATTTAGCCAAAAAACTGCCAGTTGACCTATAAACTACACCCAGATTTAGCCTACCTTGTGTCGAGCTAGCCCAAGTGTTGTTTTGTGTTATATATATTCATTGTATCAGTTTTGGTTTGATCTTTATTTTCGGAGTTGGAATTTGAGAATTTGGAACTTGAATTCGGATGTATGATTTTTATCATGAACTTAGCAAAAGAAAAAGAAAAGAAAAGAGAAAGAAAGAAAAAGAAGAAAGAAAAAAGAAAAAAAAAAGAAAAGAGAAAAGAAAAGATGATTCCCGTACTTTATTTATATCTTTTGGGAATAGAAAAAGAAAAAAGAAAAGAAAAAGGAAGTGTTTGCTAAGCATGATTGTTTGACCGATTCAAGGTTCCGGGGTTAGTTGTGTGATATGCCGAGCATGGCATTGTTTTTTAGAATTTTGGAAGGTTTCACTCTTGGTTGAGTCTTGGTAGCTAGCTCGAGCCGTAACCCTCTCTTACCCATACGGTTTTTTTGCCTCCTTTTACCCATTTCACCTCACATAACCATATTTATGCAAGTATTCGGCATGTGATAGACTTTGACAGGTTGTTATGCGTGTATACGGTAGTTAGAATCATTTGTCATACTAGTTGCATTGCATGATATGTTGGTCGCAGTTAGGAGAGTGCCTTCATTTTCTTATTCTTCTCTCTTACACATATATGTTCACCCATTGATTGAGAGAAGAGCGATCCGGGAGAGTCCAAAGTACACAAGTCATTCGAGTCAGTCTTCCAAGTTGTTTTTATTGCATGTACGAATTCATTGCTTTTGGTTTTGAACTTTATGATGGTTAAATTCTGCATTTGCATAGTCAACAACATGGTCCTTAGTCAGTTTTGAGGCGATTCCATTCCATTAGGTAGTTAGTTAGTTGTTTTTCTTCTTTTAGTTGCATTAGTTTGCTTGAGGACAAGCAAAGGTTTGGTTAGGGATATTTGATGCGTGCTTATTTTACACACTTTTTGGCATTATTTAGCATGCATTTCTATGCTTTTTCATGCACTTTACGTGCCATTTTGCCCCCTTTTTCTTCCTTTGGTGTATTTTCTGTCATTTTGCAGGAATTATGCGAAAGTTGAAGAAACCATGCCTTTTCTGTCCATTTTAAGCTCTTTTAGAAGATGAAGCAAGTCAAGGAGTCCCATAGCCTCGATTTTGCAGTACCAGGCCTAAAGGAACGATAACCGAGGCAAAGGCGAAGGACAAAAGCAAGAAAGAAGCGAAAAAGAAGCAGTGTATCTGTCATCTACTCGATCGAGTAAACACCAGAACTCGATCGAGTGGATGCAGGAGGAGAAAGCCTCGATCGAGCAGTTTGATACTCGATCGAGGAGTCTGCAGGAAGGACCCAACCTTCGAGGTTTCTAGAGTTACTCGATCGAGCAGCTGCTAGCTCGAAGTTACTCGATCGAGCTCTTTTTGAACAACAGCTACTTGATCGAGTGGTTCAATCACTTGATCGAGCAACTCACTTGAGCGTACCGGATCTGCTACTTCCGTTTTTAGGTTAAGTTTTTAGAGGGTTAACCTAATCCTTATTTAAGGATTAGGTTAGCAGACTTTTGAGGATCCATTCACTTACTATTCACTTTTCATCAGACACTTTTTCTTAAGTCGTCATTTACATTTCCTTAGATCTAAAAACATTCTACTTAGGGTTTTTCTTCATTCCAAGCATTTGGATCTTGTTCTTCCTTTCCGCCATTACTGTAATTCATTTTCTCTCTTTTATTTATTGTTCTTGTTTTTCCATTGTTTTATGATTTAAAGCAATTTACGTTTATTTACAATAATGTTGAATGTTGTTATTGTTGTTGTTATTAGTTTAGTTCCCCAAAGCATGAGTAGCTAATCCCCATAATATGTTAGGATGAAGGAACTCGCGGTAGTTATGTCGTAGGAATTGCATGTTAGTCGTCCTTATAACGAAGTTCACCCATAAACAATATATTTATAAAACTTGTCAAATGAGCGCACACAGGAGACCAATTTATCTAGTAAAACCTTACCTGGATCGAAAGATTGGTTGGTAGGCTTGTTTAGGTCGATTTACGAAACCTATCTAGAGATCGAAAGATTGATAGGGGAGTCCAGGGGTGATTTCAGACCGAAAGGATATTAATCGTTCCCACTTCGTTGTTGTTTTGACTGACCTAATCTTTATGTGACATTAATTACCGCGACGACCTGAATCCTGACATATTCCTCTTTTTATTGTTTGAAACTCGTTTTATCATCTTTATTGTTAGTTCTTTTTGTATCCGTCTTAGTTATAATCTCAAACAAAAACCCCCCAATTCCGTGACTTTTAGACTGACCTCTACTTTAGACCGTGTCTCCCTGTGGAATTCGACCCTACTTCCACAAGCTGCCAGTTAGTAGACCTAGGTTATCTTTGGTGCACAAACGACACGCATCACACACTTGTCGAGGACAAGTGGGAGATTGTTGGGAAATGTGTCCTCAACAATAGTGCGATCACGTAATCAAATCTCATGACGAGAATATGCAAGGGATGATCCGATATTATATAGTTAACTGACCAACAATAATCGGTAATGATTGGCTGACTAGAGTTTGACATTACTGTCGTATGACGGTGGTGGTTAGTTGATCCATTAAGGTCACACCTATAGGACAATCCCCTTAATTGATATATTGATCAATTGTATACGATACGAGTTGATCAAATTTCTTAAAATCAAATATCGAGAAATCAGAGGTTGAATCTTAATGTAAGATTTATATTTGAAATTGAAATGTATCAATTGTCAAATATTAATCGATATTTTTGAAATATCGAAATTAGAATGAGAAAGGTTCGTGGTTATAACAAACGTTGTATATCTTATTGACGATTATTATAATAACCATATTTTGGGACGGTAATTACGAATTACGAAATTAATTTGTTAAATATGATTTAATTAATTTAGAAATAATATTTATTTTATAAATATATATTTTAAATTAATAAAATTGCATTTGTGACATGGGATGTCACATATTTCACAATTGTACAAATTGCAAATGTAAAATGAAGGTCCATTTTACAATATTGTGCACCGTGTGATTTTATGTGTTATCGTTGCTAATATTTTTTATTATGCACCTTAAACATAATGATTAATTTAGGGCATGATACCTAATAGGTAGCCATGCAACCCCAAGTGTATTGGTAAGACAAAAGAGTATCAAAACCCTTTCCCATGCACCCCTTGCACACGGTACATCCCCTCACCCCATATATGTGAATAATTCACATTTTATTCATTCTAACCCTAATGCAACACTTTCTAGTGTGAGAAAATGTAAGGTTCATATACCTATTTAGTCATACTAGTTATTATTTATCATATAAATAGAAGATCTTATGCATGCTTAACAATAAAATTTCGAGATAAATGAAGAAGAACAAGCTTCCTTACATTGAAGATCTCGGCTATTTTAGGGCACAAGTGAAGTCACCTTCTTCACTTGTTCTTGAGCTTAATATGTGGATGATCCTCCTTGAACCTTCAAAGAGATGATGGCCTCCAAAAGATGAACACCAAGACACACTAACTCTCAATGTTTGTATGTTATTGTGCTAGAATCAACAAACAAACTCTAGATGGTGCAAGGAGGTGCTCGACTAGGGTTTAAGAAAAATGAATCTTATTTTTCTCTATTTCTTTCTCTCTCAAAGACAAACCCTAGCAATTGATAGAATGAATGTTGTGAGGAACAAAATCTCTCTTTTGTTGTCTCTTTTGGTTCGGCCGAGAGGGAGGTGAGAATGCCCAATGGGTTGGCTCTCAATCCTCTCAAATGTCTCAAGCATGCCTCATATTATTAATTGCATGTTTCCCTTATGTTCCTAACATCTTATGTAATATTGTATGTTAGCTAGTCTGTGACATATCACACGGTCCTCTTGACCAAACGGACCTCATACAATATTAGCTAGGATATTTAACATAAGTAATTCGTAGTTTAACTTTTAAACTCTTTATTGTAAATTATAAGTAATTAAAATAATTACATATATTTATTCACATGCAATTTTATCACTACAACAATTTTAGTTAAAATAATTCATTCAAATTTAATCATGTTTCTTAAACATATTAATTTTAGTGATGACATTTCAATCACTAAAAATAATTTATAATCCTATTATAAATTATCTCCTTATTTTATTCATATCTAGAAATGAATCAACTCGTATCATATACAGTTGTTACATTTATTATTGAGGTAGTTGCCCTAAAGGTGTGACCTAAAGGGATCAACTGGTCACCACCGTCATTACGACAGTAATGTTAAACTCTAGCAAGCCAATCATTACCGATTAATGTTGACCAGTTGATTTATGATAAGAATCATCCCATGAATATTCTTTTATAGAGTTTTGTCAATTTAATTTATATAATTGACGTGATCATATTATTGTCGAGGACACTTACTCCAACAATCTCCCACTTGTCCTCACAAGTGTGGATCACCGATTCTCTTGTTCTATTACATTATCTCCCACTCAATGCAAGGTGTCTTGCAGGTCGTACTTGCACGTGATCAAATCAATAGTGGTTTTTCTCGATATGGAGTGTAACTGATAGACCGGAATTATCTACCATAGATAGTCTCCTAGCGTGGCCACGCATTTGCAGTTTACTACTCCTCGAGTGGCCTTGAGATATAAGATAACCCTGACAAGGGGCAGAACAATTTCTTTCCAACTGTTGTCCTTGGCCAACATCATCCATTGTGACCCAAAATATATCCATTTGACCCCTTTTACGGAAGATCGTAGAATATAAATCAAAGTCATTCTGAATAATGTCACCTCTAGAGCAACCAGTCTCTAGTCAAAGAATCGACTCATAAGAATATATATAGCAGCTCTTGCCACGACCAGGCTCCATTGAATTCTAAAGAACTCTATAAGCGGTCACTGCCCGACACAAGTGTACTTTACAGTTTGTCTATATGATCGACTAGTCATCTCTTATGACTCTATGGTGTAAGAACTCACCATCAGTCGCATCATAATCTAGTCACTTCGAGACGTCACCTCATACAAGTGACTAGGGGCGATACTAAGTTAATCCAGTTCACTTGAACAGGGTTCAACAATTGTCCTACAATCCTGTTGGATTTAACAAAGTATATATAAAATAAACAAGTTGTATAAAACTTTAAATGATGAACGAGATTGTCTTATATGAACGTAAAAACAACATTTTTCATTTCATATCGCATAATCGGTTACACATTGGGTAAACTCTTAAGACCCATAGAATGAGCATGAGAATCATGCTTAGCTTGTGACAAGGGTTTGGTTAAAGGATCAGCCACATTATCGTCTGTCCCAACCTTACATATCACTATTTCCTTCCTATCAATGAAATCCCGTATTACATGATATTTTCTTGGTACATGTCTAGACTTATTACTAGACTTAGGCTCCTTAGCCTGAAAGACAGCACCACTGTTATCACAGTACAGGGTGATAGGATCTTCAGCATTTGGAACTACCCTTAGTCCCTCGATAAATTGCCTTATCCATACTGCCTCCTTAGCAGCCTCTGACGCTGCAATGTACTCTGCTTCCGTTGTAGAATCCGCAACGACTGGTTCTTTGAAGCTCTTCCAACTGATGGCACCACTATTCAAGATAAAGACAAATCCAGCCTGGGATTTAAAATCGTCTTTATCTGTTTGGAAGCTTGCATCTGTGTAACCCTTTACACACAAATCTTCTTCCCCTCCAAACACTAAGTACGAATCCTTAGTTCTTCTCAAGTACTTAAGGATGTTCTTGACTGCAATCCAGTGACTTTCACCTGGGTTTGCTTGATATCTACTAGTCATGCTCAAAGCATACGAGACATCAGGACGAGTGCATATCATGGCGTACATGATAGATCCCACGGCGGAAGCATAAGGGATCATTTTCATGCGTTCAACATCCTTGGGCTCTGTGGGTGATTGAGACTTTCTCAATATAATGCCACTTCCCATGGGGATGAACCCTCTCTTTGAATTTCCCATGCTGAACCGTCGAAGAATCTTATCGATATAAGGTTCTTGACTTAGTGCCAATATCCTCTTGGATCTATCTCTATAAATCCGGATACCTAATATGCATTGTGCATTTCCTAGATCTTTCATCTGAAAATGGTTACCTAACCATCCTTTCACTGATGAAAGCATTGGAACATCATTTCCAATGAGTAGTATGTCATCCACATACAAGATTAGGAATACAACATTGCTCCCACTGAATTTCATATATAGACAAGGTTCCTCGACACTTCGAGTGAAACCATTTTCTTTTATGACTTCATTGAAGCGATGATTCCAACTCCTTGATGCTTGCTTGAGACCATAGATGGATCTCTTAAGCTTGCATACCTTGTTAGGATTTTTAGGATCTTCAAAACCCTCAGGTTGTATCATATACACATCCTCCTTTAAATGCCCATTTAAGAAGGCGGTTTTGACATCCATTTGCCACACTTCATAGTCATGAAATGCGGCAATCGCTAACATTATCCTAATGGATCTTAGCAAGGCTACCGGAGCAAAGGTTTTATCATAATGAAGACCTTGGACTTGGGAAAAACCCTTAGCTACTAGCCTAGCTTTATAGACATCATCATGTCCTTCTATGTCATTCTTCACCTTGAAGATCCACTTGCATTGGAGAGGTCTCATCTCCTTAGTCAAGTCTACCAAGTCCCATACTTGGTTTTTATGCATAGAATCCATCTCGGATACCATGGCCTCATGCCATTTGATGGAGTCGGGACTAGAGATTGCAGCTTTGTAAGTGGTAGGCTCGTCACTTTCCAAAAGTAAAACGTCCAGGCTACCATCTTCCTCAATTAGTCCAACATACCTATCAGGTTGATGTGGGACCCTACTCGACCTCCTGGGTGGAATAGGTACCGAAGTGGATGAAGAAGGAACACCTTCTTCTGTTTCAGCTTCAGTTTGTGGCTCTTGAACTTCTCGAACTTCATTAAGTTTAAAATTTCTCCCACTCTGTCTCTTAGAAATAAACTCCTTTTCTAAGAAGACAGCCTCAGAAGACACAAACACTTTGTTTTCTTGAGGTTTATAGAAGTGGTAGCCACGTGAGGTGGTTGGATAACCAACAAATATGCATTTTTCGGATCTTGGTGCGAGTTTGTCATCGTTTTTAGACTTGACATAAGCATCGCACCCCCATATCTTCATATAGGATAAGTTAGGAACCTTTCCTTTCCACATCTCAAATGGAGTCTTATCGGTCGCTTTCGTTGGACTATTGTTCAACGATTTGATGGCGGTGAGGATCGCAAATCCCCAAAATGAATTGGGTAAATCAGTTTGGCTCATCATAGATCGGACCATATCCAGTAAGGTTCGATTCCTCCTTTCTGCCACACCATTAAGTTGTGGTGTTCCAGGAGGTGTAAGTTGTGACACAATGCCACACTCCTTTAGATGTGAATCAAATTCATTACTAAGATATTCTCCACCACGATCGGATCGTAATGTTTTAATCTTCCTGTCGAGTTGGTTCTCTACTTCATTCTGAAATTCTTTAAATTTCGTAAAAGCTTCACTCTTATGCTTCATTAAGTAGATATACCCATACCTACTTAAATCATCGGTGAAGGTGATGAAATAGTCATAATTGCCTCTAGCGGTGATTGATAGTGGTCCGCATACATCCGTATCTATTAGTCCCAATAGCTCACTGGCTCGTGTCCCTTTACCACTAAAGGGGTTACGAGTCATCTTTCCTAGAAGGCAAGCTTCGCATGTACCATAAGATTCATATTCGAATGGTTTAATTATGTTGGTCTTTACCAATCTTTTAATGCGATTTTCATTTATGTGACCAAGTCGACAATGCCAAACATATGATTCATTTGG
Organism: Silene conica; assembly: GCA_029255685.2. NCBI lineage: Eukaryota > Viridiplantae > Streptophyta > Magnoliopsida > Caryophyllales > Caryophyllaceae > Silene > Silene conica. The sequence continues at coordinate 48,326,499 of CM055314.2, read as the reverse complement.
ATCACTTGTTTTAATCCTTTTGTTATTAACATTGTAGACATTATTAGACGAGTCGGAAGTTTCCAAAACATAGATTCCATTAATAGAATTTGCACGGCCAACTACCATGTCATTCTTGGAAATTACACAACAATTGTCTTTAATGGAAAAATTATATCCCTCAATGTCTAACATTGCAACAGAAATAATGTTTTTGGAAAGAGACGGTACAAAATAACAATTATTAAGTTTTAGCTCATATCCACTCGTCAAGGCAAGAGTGCAAGTTCCCTTAGAAGTAGCCGCTACCCGAGCTCCATTTCCAAGTCGGAGATCCATATCACCCTTGTCCACCTTCTCCACTTCTCTTAAACCCTGCAAACGATTACAAAGGTGAGAACCACATCCGGTATCCAATACCCATGATGTGTTGGATGTAAAATTTATGTCAATAACAAAAATTTCAGTTTTGGAATTACCTAACGGAATCACAAGAACTTCTTGGATATGACGTAAGTACTTGGGGCAATTCCTCCTCCAATGGCCCATGACACTACAATAGTGGCATCGCCCTTTCTCTAACTTTCTCTTCTTCTTCTTATTCTTTGCAAGACATTTCTTGCTAGAACTCCCACTGGCTTCATCATAAGCCCTTTCTTTCAAGTATAAGGCGTCCAATTCTTCATTTAGCTCATCTAAATAAGCCGTGTCAAGAAATGGACCTTTGGGAGGTGGGAGAGAAGAAATGAAGTTAATACTGCCATCCGGACCCGTTCCGAAATGAACTTCTCTAGTAGTATCAATGTTGTTTTGGTTGCATATATCGTCGAAAACATTATGACAAGAATCGATAGTGATAGGGTTGAATGAATCCATTGCGATAAAACAACTACAAAAACGGAAACGAAGGAAAAATTAACGTTCATCATTTTAATACTTGTTAAACATTTTAAACAAGTTAGGTATTTACTTAACGATCTCTTAAACAATTAAGTAAATAATCCCGAGACACAAACGGAAACGAAGTATGTTAGCTAGTGTGTGACATATCACACGGTCCTCTTGACCAAACGGACCTCATACAATATTAGCTAGGATATTTAACATAAGTAATTCGTAGTTTAACTTTTAAACTCTTTATTGTAAATTATAAGTAATTAAAATAATTACATATATTTATTCACATGCAATTTTATCACTACAACAATTGTAGTTAAAATAATTCATTCAAATTTAATCATGTTTCTTAAACATATTAATTTTAGTGATGACATTTCAATCACTAAAAATAATTTATAATCCTATTATAAATTATCTCCTTATTTTATTCATATCTAGAAATGAATCAACTCGTATCATATACAGTTGTTACATTTATTATTGAGGTAGTTGTCCTAAAGGTGTGACCTAAAGGGATCAACTGGTCACCACCGTCATTACGACGGTAATGTTAAACTCTAGCAAGCCAATCATTACCGATTAATGTTGACCAGTTGATTTATGATAAGAATCATCCCATGAATATTCTTTTATAGAGTTTTGTCAATTTAATTTATATAATTGACGTGATCATATTATTGTCGAGGACACTTACTCCAACAGAAAATTCCTCATAAAACCTCTCGAAATATTATTGATAAATAATATATACTATAATAGTTATAGTATCTCAAATATAATTATCTTATTTCATTAGATAATATTTTAAGGTAAACCGATTTTGTACATCTAGTCCGTGTAAATTTCTGTTATTAAGGGTACGTCTTGGGTGCATCTTAAATGAGGCAAGCTACTTTGGTTGCTCCGTGGAGGATCGTCCTTAGCTATTTTGGACCGAATGTAAAGGTCTGATTCCTTTTATATCCGCAATTTTCATTTGCATTCATAAAGATCAAAACCTAATTTAAAAGTTAAATTGGTAATTAAAATTAGTAAGACTAATTTTTTAGTAAGGGTAGTGTGACCATCCCTCCAAGAAGGACATGCGAAAGATCGCTGATATATCTCCTCAGTTGCGAAACATGGAATACATTATGCACTCTGGCTAACGATGGAGGTAGAGGTAATTGATAAGCTACCTCACCAAGTCTCTCCAAGATCTCAAATGGCCCAATATACTTCTGACTCAACTTGCCCCTCTAGCCAAATCTCATCACCCTCTCATAGGTGACACCTTCAGTAAGACAGGTGACACCTTCAGTAAGACAGGTGACACCTTCAGTAAGACTTTCTCTCCCGTCTCGAAAGTAATGTGTAATACCCCGTATATTAGCCTCGGTCAACGATAGTCAAACCGTGTTTTATACAAGTATTTCAAATAGAATGTTTGTAAAGTATTTTACGTAAACTATTATTATTTTATAAATCGTATTTCTACGATAAATTCGTATTTCATAATCGTTTTTATATTTGATGATTACTTCATAAAATGACATTTTATTCGTATTTTCTTTATAAAATAATATATTTTTATTAAATATATTTCATATTTTATTTTGATTTCTCATTTATACTTGTTTTCTTAATTGCGTCATGATTATACTTAAATTCTATTTTTTTTATATTCTATGTTAGTTGTAATAAAATTATATTTCCCAAAATTTATTTAATTAGTATAAGTAAATTATACGTACTCGTTTATTTTATACTACGAGTCGAGAACGGTAAATAGAGGTCAATGACCTCGAAATGCGTGATGGGCCTAGTAAGGAATGTTGGACTCGGGTTTGGAGTTGAGAGAAACTGAGTGAGTAACGTAACCCTAAACCCTACCTCATACTCTAACATCGACAAACAAACATACATGTTCAACCCTAACCCAAAAACCCTTCTAACACATCGACTTTCCAGCCTCCCTTCCCCCTCATACAACCTTCAATTCGAAACCCTATTGCTACCTCAGTCACCACCGTGAGATGGGGAAGAACTAGAGAGAAAGCAAGACCACATTCGTTTTCATCGCCGTCACTGTAAGAAGCACTTCGAATGGTACTTTACCCAGCGTTTTTTTTTATTATTTTCGAACTGTTATGATTGTGTTTTGAATACGAGCCTCTGGTTAGTCATAGTAGGGAGTCCATAGTTGTCGTGGTGGTTGTGGGTGTTGCGTGGTGGTCGGAGAAAAGGGGTACTGTGACGGTCTGTTTAAGGGAGGCAAAACAGGGGGTCATAGGGTTGTGTGGGACTGTCTTTTGAGCGGCTGTTTCGGGTAGTAATAGGGGTGTCGAGGCCTGGTGGTTACCACTAGTAGTTTTGTGGGGTGTGGGAGATGTCTAGGGAGGAGTTAGGTGATGGTACTGGTGGTAGGAGTCGAGTTTTCAAGGGGTGTTAACACGGTTTTGGGTACGAGCGCGTGTTCTAAAGCAATTTTGGGGTCGGTTCTGTGTTGATTCATGGGGCAAGAGGACACACGTGTGCCACCCATGGAACCACCGTGGGTCAGTGGTGACCACGGTGGTGGCTAGGGGTGGTATGAGGGGCGTGGTGGTGAGAGAATATGCGTGAGAAGAGGGGTGCGCAGATGAACACGTGCTGAACAGAGTAACACAGTGCGTGGGGCAGGCTGTTCAAAGTTGTTGTGGTGGGTGTTGTGGTGGCTCTCGGTGGTGTCTCATGCTTGGTAATGGAAGCTTGTAGTACGTAGATGAGTTTAGGATCGTTGGTAGTGGTCGTAGATGTCTTGATTGGTGGTGGTGATGTCGTGAACTAGGGATGTACAAATAGGAGTTGTGTTTGGATGGTTTGGTTGTTTTGCATAGTTGTTGGTTGTGGGAGTCGAACCCTGGGCTATGGGGGCTGTTTTGTGTTATATACATGTTATTATTATTATTATTATTATTAATATTATTGTTGTTGTTATTGTTGTTGATATTGTTGCTAATATTATTATGACTATTATAATTATTCTTATTATTAGTAGTATTAGTACTACTATTGTTATTCTTGTTATAAATTATTAGTATTGGTATTTTAATTAATTAGTTGGTTTAGTTGTTTAATTGATAATTAATATTAAATCAATTGAGATTGTTTAATTTAATTTGTGATGATATTTTATTATTAGTTACGTCTAATATATATATCTTCGTTACATGTGATATATTAATTCGTTAAATAAGTTAAATAATTATTATACTACACTTGATTGGGTAATGATATAGTAGTAATTATGTATGTCATTTTTAATTGTTTTTAGGTAACGAGTTGAGGTGGAATATTCTGGTTGTGATTGGATTGCTATTTGGATTACATTGCTATCCAGGTAGGATACACTGACACTATACTCTATGAAGTGTTGTGAATGAATGTTTACTCTGTGTTGTGTTATGAATGGTTGTTGCCTTGTATATAATGGATGCAAATATGAGGTATAAGAGCATGGTATTTAATGGTTATTTATAATTGTTGCATTCATAAGTATAATTACTATTACTGTTGCACACATGAGCATGGCATATGCATTGGATACGGAGTTGAGATGATGAGATATTATTGGGCCCAGGCTAGTTCTGCAGGACTAGACCTGGTGACCTCAGCTGTTATGCTGGTGTTCGGTGACGACCGATTATAGTCTGCCGGGAGGTTCGGTATGGCTTGGTGTTTCGGGTTTGAGATTGGTGTTTCGGGTTGAGATTGAGATTGTGATTGAGCTCGAGCATATCATGACATTTGCAAATCATTTATCTGTTGCATTTTAATTTTTGTGTTACCCTACTCAACCGCGAGGTTGACAGTGTATTCGTGTACACCTACGATGATCCGGAATAGGGAGTAGATTCTACAGGTCAGAGACAGATGGACTAGGAGCTTGGGCAAGGAGTGAGACATGGCTTGGACCTACTTAGAATTAGATCACATACTTAGATGTTATCATAAGTTGTACTTTTATTCTTGCGTAGTAGTTGTAATATCTAAAGTTTAAATTTTATCGTATTTTATATAAAGTACTTTGGTTTGTTTTTACTTTGTTATTCACTACCTCGGACATTCCGAGATGGTAACAGTCCTATTTATTTGAGAATGTCTTGCTAAAGGCTCTTAAATAAATGGGGGTGTTACAAAGTGGTATCAGAGCGAACGATCCTCAGGCCTAAACTAAAATGAAAATAATGAACATAGGAGTGTCTAAATAAAATGAACCCCAGGTTAGTAACTGTTAGGAGCCCCAGGATTGGGATGAGTTAGGGGCCCCCTCAAACCAAGCCACTGGCCCTTTCAGTCTTACCTGGTAAACCGTGAGTGATGCAGAGAGTGGGTAGTAACAAAATAAAAGATCAAACCTTGCCTATATCGTACTAACAGTTTTGCAGGAGCGGAATGAGGTAAGTTATTATGTGAAATATGGTTGGTGATCTGTATTATGAATCATGATAATGATATTGAATGTTGGGTGAGATATATGGCTTCAAGTACTGAGAACATGAGTTTTGGAAATGAGTTTGAAATATATGCTTGACTTGCTTGGTGATGTGCATTAGAAGAATACGACAGATTTTGAGATGTTGATTGATCTGAATGATTGCATTGAAATTTTAGAGAATGGATGTATATTTATTGAACCATGATTTTGAGTGATATTATCATGTGATTTGGTGTTTAGAAATTTTATATGATATCTGGTTATTAAATGACTATCGTAACTATGTAATATATTGTCTTGAATTTGAATATGAATGATCAGATTTAAAAGTTATAGTAATCTATGTCTAATGATATGCAGAATGTGTTGCCCCAAGCCATGAATGTCATATAGCTATGTGTTACATTCATATATACATGTATAAATATTTTAGTCGACAGAGGTCAGATTGTTACTGCACAAATCTGCTTTAACTCATGTTTTTCTTTTTTTTTTTAAAAGAAATCATTTAAAACATAGTTATTATTTATGCATAATTCCAACTCTACCGTTTAGAGTATTCATTTATGTTTTCAAAATGATAATCCATGTAAATTCTTAAGGAGTCCTTATTTAATTGTGATTTTGCAAGTTGTCCAATTTTCTGTCTATTGCTGTAATGTTTCCGTCCAGACCTATCGAGTTGTAAAAATGGTTATAAATAATTTCCTTAAGCTTTGCATTTGATTCTTTTAACTATGATTAGTTATTTCCTTATATTTTCTAAAAAAACTATAATAGCTCACAATATAGCAAAACAGTTATTTAATTACAAATTTTGAAGGTTGTAGCACGATGATTGATTGTTGAAATTGTAACTTATGCAAGTTTTCTATATAAAAGTTTAATTAAATGTGAATTATGTGATTTAACCATGTACTATTTTGATATGATCTTAGTAGCCTGAACGGTGGGTATATGATATGGAAATGAACTTTATTATATGATAGTATAACCTTACTCATTATTGGTGAGTTTTATATAAAAGTTTGTTTCATTTATACCGACGTTTTGTTATGCCACAAGGTGACTTACATATTGTTATGTTTAAATCCGATCACAAAATATTGAATTAGTAATTTGTTTGACATGAGAATTGTGGGAATGCTAGTTTTGTTTTCGATCAGTAACTTGTGTTACAACTTCATCGTTTTGAAAGTTTCAAAGTGATAATCCATGATAAAGATGATGTATGATAATTATAGTAATTATTTTGCAACATGACAGAATCTGTAGCTACATATTGATGAAATTTTGCCTGAACATGAAATTGATCCACATGATATAAACCTTTTATCATGCAAGTTATATTTATTACTAGTTTTACGACAAATGAGGTAATGCGAGTAAATGAGAAATGTATCTAAGTGATTTTAACTTATTTATACCTAGAAAGGCAAAGCTGTCTTGCTAGTCTATGTTTAGCGTCTATCTCGTAAAATATGTCATTGCTCCGTGTTTAATTACGTTAATTAAATTTTGCCCAATGTCAGTTTCTCTTATCTGCATAAACATGATTTTGCCTCCATAATTTGAGTATGAGCATGAAATGTTTTAATGTGACAAAGTGTGACCTATGAGTTAGCTGATTGTCTACATTGATGTAAAAGTGTTAATTTTGTGTCAAAATTCCAAGGGTATAGATGTTGGTTACCTTGATTTTGTTTATTGCGTAGCATGAAATTGACAAATATGTTGTGACTTTAAGAGTCGGATGCTAATTGCACAGTATAATGCACTTGACTTATCAACTAATTTGTGGCTGTTGATTCGGTGATCTTCTTGAGAAATGAATGTGGAATTTATAATGGGGTTACGGGGACGTAACCATGTTTTAAGGAGGATAGGATTGTAAAATCTTGATGATGTACAATCTGGCTAAGTGGTATGTTATGTTTGGCCGACTGGGATTGACCATGCATGGAGTCTGCTGTTTTAATCTGTTATGTTTTGGTCAATGTTGTAGTTCTTTAAAGGTCATATATTTCGGTCGTATGTTAAACTTTGGGGACAAAGTTTCTTAAGGGAGATAGAATGTAACACTTCGCGTTTTAGAGCTTATGTATATGTACTACTTGTGTTATCTTATGTTGGTGGGGTACTTTGTTATCGTTGCGGGGTAGCGAACTTCGGGACGAAGTTCGTTTTAAGGAGGGAAGACTGTAATACCCCGTATATTAGCCTCGGTCAACGATAGTCAAACCGTTTTTTATACAAGTATTTCAAATGGAATGTTTGTAAAGTATTTTACGTAAACTGTTATTATTTTATAAATCGTATTTCTACGATTAATTCGTATTTCATAATCGTTTTTATATTTGATGATTACTTCATAAAATGACATTTTATTCGTATTTTCTTTATAAAATAATATATTTTAATTAAATATATTTCATATTTTATTTTGATTTCTCATTTATACTTGTTTTCTTAATTGCGTCATGATTATACTTAAATTCTATTTTTTTTTATATTCTATGTTAGTTGTAATAAAATTATATTTCCCAAAATTTATTTAATTAGTATAAGTAAATTATACGTACTCGTTTATTTTATACTACGAGTCGAGAACGGTAAATAGAGGTCAATGACCTCGAAATGCGTGATGGGCCTAGTAAGGAATGTTGGACTCGGGTTTGGAGTTGAGAGAAACTGAGTGAGTAACGTAACCCTAAACCCTACCTCATACTCTAACATCGACAAACAAACATACATGTTCAACCCTAACCCAAAAACCCTTCTAACACATCGACTTTCCAGCCTCCCTTCCCCCTCATACAACCTTCAATTCGAAACCCTATTGCTACCTCAGTCACCACCGTGAGATGGGGAAGAACTAGAGAGAAAGCAAGACCACATTCGTTTTCATCGCCGTCACTGTAAGAAGCACTTCGAATGGTACTTTACCCAGCGTTTTTTTTTATTATTTTCGAACTGTTATGATTGTGTTTTGAATACGAGCCTCTGGTTAGTCATAGTAGGGAGTCCATAGTTGTCGTGGTGGTTGTGGGTGTTGCGTGGTGGTCGGAGAAAAGGGGTACTGTGACGGTCTGTTTAGGGGAGGCAAAACAGGGGGTCATAGGGTTGTGTGGGACTGTCTTTTGAGCGGCTGTTTCGGGTAGTAATAGGGGTGTCGAGGCCTGGTGGTTACCACTAGTAGTTTTGTGGGGTGTGGGAGATGTCTAGGGAGGAGTTAGGTGGTGGTTCGGGTGGTGGTACTGGTGGTAGGAGTCGAGTTTTCAAGGGGTGTTAACACGGTTTTGGGTACGAGCGCGTGTTCTAAAGCAATTTTGGGGTCGGTTCTGTGTTGATTCATGGGGCAAGAGGACACACGTGTGCCACCCATGGAACCACCGTGGGTCAGTGGTGACCACGGTGGTGGCTAGGGGTGGTATGAGGGGCGTGGTGGTGAGAGAATATGCGTGAGAAGAGGGGTGCGCAGATGAACACGTGCTGAACAGAGTAACACAGTGCGTGGGGCAGGCTGTTCAAAGTTGTTGTGGTGGGTGTTGTGGTGGCTCTCGGTGGTGTCTCATGCTTGGTAATGGAAGCTTGTAGTACGTAGATGAGTTTAGGATCGTTGGTAGTGGTCGTAGATGTCTTGATTGGTGGTGGTGATGTCGTGAACTAGGGATGTACAAATAGGAGTTGTGTTTGGATGGTTTGGTTGTTTTGCATAGTTGTTGGTTGTGGGAGTCGAACCCTGGGCTATGGGGGCTGTTTTGTGTTATATACATGTTATTATTATTATTATTATTATTAATATTATTGTTGTTGTTATTGTTGTTGATATTGTTGCTAATATTATTATGACTATTATAATTATTCTTATTATTAGTAGTATTAGTACTACTATTGTTATTCTTGTTATAAATTATTAGTATTGGTATTTTAATTAATTAGTTGGTTTAGTTGTTTAATTGATAATTAATATTAAATCAATTGAGATTGTTTAATTTAATTTGTGATGATATTTTATTATTAGTTACGTCTAATATATATATCTTCGTTACATGTGATATATTAATTCGTTAAATAAGTTAAATAATTATTATACTACACTTGATTGGGTAATGATATAGTAGTAATTATGTATGTCATTTTTAATTGTTTTTAGGTAACGAGTTGAGGTGGAATATTCTGGTTGTGATTGGATTGCTATTTGGATTACATTGCTATCCAGGTAGGATACACTGACACTATACTCTATGAAGTGTTGTGAATGAATGTTTACTCTGTGTTGTGTTATGAATGGTTGTTGCCTTGTATATAATGGATGCAAATATGAGGTATAAGAGCATGGTATTTAATGGTTATTTATAATTGTTGCATTCATAAGTATAATTACTATTACTGTTGCACACATGAGCATGGCATATGCATTGGATACGGAGTTGAGATGATGAGATATTATTGGGCCCAGGCTAGTTCTGCAGGACTAGACCTGGTGACCTCAGCTGTTATGCTGGTGTTCGGTGACGACCGATTATAGTCTGCCGGGAGGTTCGGTATGGCTTGGTGTTTCGGGTTTGAGATTGGTGTTTCGGGTTGAGATTGAGATTGTGATTGAGCTCGAGCATATCATGACATTTGCATATCATTTATCTGTTGCATTTTAATTTTTGTGTTACCCTACTCAACCGCGAGGTTGACAGTGTATTCGTGTACACCTACGATGATCCGGAATAGGGAGTAGATTCTACAGGTCAGAGACAGATGGACTAGGAGCTTGGGCAAGGAGTGAGACATGGCTTGGACCTACTTAGAATTAGATCACATACTTAGATGTTATCATAAGTTGTACTTTTATTCTTGCGTAGTAGTTGTAATATCTAAAGTTTAAATTTTATCGTATTTTATATAAAGTACTTTGGTTTGTTTTTACTTTGTTATTCACTACCTCGGACATTCCGAGATGGTAGCAGTCCTATTTATTTGAGAATGTCTTGCTAAAGGCTCTTAAATAAATGGGGGTGTTACATAATGTCACTCCTCTTCAGATCAACATAACTCTTCTGTCTATCCTAGGCAGCTCGCATCTTCTGACGAATCACCTGGACTTGTGCTATCATCTCCTGGATCATCTCAGCTCCCAAAGTCACCACATCAGCTCTATCATCCCAACAAACTGAACTTCTACACTTCCTCCAATACAGTGCCTCAAAAGGACCTATCCCAATGCTAGTATGATAACTGTTATTATAAGAAAACTGTATCAAATCAAGCCTATCCTCCCAAGATCCTCCAAACTCTAGCACACAAGCCCTCAGCATATCCTCCAGTGTCTGAATATTCCTCTCAGTTTGACCATCTGTCGCTGCATGAAATTCTGTATCAATATCTCTAGGCACATCATGCAGCTTCACCACATACTTGATGTAAGCCTTAGCCAACTCAGCTTTACTCCAAGCCTCTTTCATAGGAATGAAATGGGCTGATTTAGTCAGCCTACCAACGATCACCCAAATCATATCATGTCCCTTCGAAGTCCTGGGCAAGCGCACAACAAAATCCATCAAAATGCTTTCTCACTTCCACTCAGGTACATCTAGTGGTTGCAATTTCCCTTGAGGCCTCTTATGTTCTCCTTTCACTCCCTGACATACCAACCAACGAGAAACCAACTCAGCTACCTCCTGCTTCATCTTTGGCCACCAAAATGCTTTCTTCAGGTCTTTGTATAACTTATCCCCTACAGGATGAACGGAATAAGGTGTAGCATGAGCTTCGACCAAAATCTTTCTCTTCAGTTCCCCATCATCAGGCACACACCATCTCCCAGCAAACCTCAAACTATCATCAATATGAACCTCGAACTTAGAATATGGCGCCGCATCACTTGCCTTTCTCACTACCTCACGCCACTTCTGAATTCTAGGATCACTCTTATATCTTATTCGAATCTCGGAATATATAGTTAAGGCTCGATCATCAAATGTCCCATAGTCTCACCCTTTCTGATCACTGTAATATATAATCCTGCATCAAAGAATTGGTAACCTATACAGATATTTTCCCACAAGCGCTATCAGAGCGTTAGATTTACGAATTATATTTTTTTATGATTTTCATAAACGTTTAAAACAAAAATCTGTTTTTTTTTACTGTTCACGGCGCGCGATACTTTTCACGGGTAAAAAAAAAGAATTTTTTTTTTCGAGCAGCCTGTTTTTATTTTTTATTTCGGCTGATTTTTTTTACGGGCTGTTTCGTCTCGTTTTTTTTTTATAATTATACATTATAACGATAATGTGTAATTATTGTAGTGAAAAAGTTCACAATTTTTGATACCCAATTATTTTAAAGTGGTTTAAAATAATGTTGGATTAATTCATATTATAAGATAATATATGTTTTGTTTGATTAATATTATGCGAGTAATTACAGAATTATCACATAATTTAGTCAAAGTTATTGGTGGTATGGGTAAACTACTCTACATAATTACGGAATTATGTCTTGAATGAATAATTTATTAGTATGATGATTTTTTTTATCTTATGTTGAATGTTTGTGAATGGATTTATTTACGTTTTTTTTTTGCAATCAGTTGTAAATTGTAAACTTAGTGTGGCCTTAATAAATTATGTTTTTGTAATGAAGGAAACATAATTTGTGATGTATTTATGAGATCTCGAATCTCGCTTGTGTAATATTTTTTTTTATTATGTTGTTGGAATTAGAATGTAATAATAGGATTTTGTTATGTAATTCAAAATGTAATAAAGAAGACAAAGATGGAGATGGGATTGCTCACTCCCACTATATCACCAAGAAGGAACATCAAGTCAAGACAAGCTTCAAGGGTCCATTGCTGAATTGATTCCAAAGCTGTATTTTTGTTCTTTTTGGTAGGATATGTCACCCTAGGACTTGTTTTATTTTTCGTATTTATTTCCGTTCTTATTGCTTGTCATTCACATGTTTTTTGCATTATTTTTCCGCCTAAACCAAACCACCTAAAATTGCAAGAAAATTGACTCATGTAGGCATGTATGATAATCATCATGGACATAGAGATGTCACTTGCATATTTTTTTAAGCCATCACATTAGTTTATTCATTCTGACATGCTAGATATTTGTTCACTTAAAATGAATTAAAATTAAAGTTGATGGATCTTCCTCTAACCTAAAATTGAGATTAGTCTTTTATAAATCAAATTACTATGAATCCTTTCTTCTTCGCCAGGCATATAGGACCTTACCCTCCATATGACCCCTTCTACGTTGGGTAGTAGTAGTTGTTGGCTTATTTTACCTCAACATCATGACCCTCGTATGATCATGTGGTTATGGTGGACTAAAGATAGAATTTACAGAAATTTATTGACCAAGAATTCTAAACGTAGAATTAGCCAATAGGTTGACTTATCAATTTAATGAAATTGTGTCTTAGGATCATTTATATAATTCTTGAGGAAGATCAATTATATGAATGCTTAAGTCATCGCATTAAACTGTTTTTGCATTACACTATTTACAAAACGATGGTATGCTTATTATATATTAATTTTTTCTTTACAGTGTAGAATTTGATACGAATTCTTGAGCAAAGAAATTGTCCGCGGAAGCTTTCTTATTAAAATAGGCAAATATGGAACGATCTTGAAACAATCTTGATGAATAATGGTGATGGATGATGAACGTTGATAGTGGTGATGTCGAAGTGATGGTGGTCCGTCGATGGTGGTGGTTAAGGTGATTGTTTTTGTAGTTGTGACGGTCTTGAGGTAAATTCCCAAGGTAGAAGGATATTTGTTTGCCCTAGACCTATAGGATAAACAATGGTGATTTACTACCTAGACCTATAGTTCGTAAATCTTGTCAATACTTGAAACGCGACGAAGTACCAACGGTTCGGATCAACACTCGATGAGTCCTTGAGATTTCTTTAAGAATGCCTTAAAAAGAAAACTTGTAAATTTTTATTGATTGAATAATTAACTGAAACACAAGAAGAACCATGTGCCCTATTTATAGGTAATACACACGTCCAAAAGCAAACACATACACGACTCACACCCCTCCCATCTCTATGTGAGATTAGAAGTCCTAAACTATATCTAGATGGATTAATATAATCCTTATTAAACAAACCCTATCCTAGGAATTAAAAAGAATTAAATAACTAACCCTAATAATCCTAGGATAATAAACTAACAAGATAGTAACAAACTTGTAACCACCTTGTAACCAACTTATAACAAACATAACAAACTTATAACTAACTTCCTAAAGATAAAAATAACATAGTAATTAAATATACTCCAATGCTTAGTAGGAACCAAAAATGGCCGAGCCACTATCCTCGATGACCGTGCATACTTCAGCCCTGACCGAGCACACGTCTTGACACCCGAGCACACCTCAGTCCATGACCGAGCACATGGCAGGCCGTTGGTCGTGCCATCCCATAATGGGACGTACCTCCAAGCTTTGTCTTCCCACGACTTGACTCGTTTCTTGATAATACCTTATTAGCCCAAGGTCTTAAAGCCCATCGAACTTTAATTAGAAAAAATACTAGTCATATGATAAATAATAATCAAATAGCTAATATAATTTGCCTCAGCGATCTCATAATGAAATGACGACTTGTTGCCCTATCCATAATCGGATCAGAATTCATCTTACAAAATCAATAATACTACATTTACAATGGCTGGTCATATAGATGCCCCTATGCCTAGTGCCACACTAGCAAAAGAATCATGGCTGAAGGCTTTTATGGACCACATGAATCAGTCTACGCGATTGAAAAATGATGGGTACGGTCCAACTTTGCGGACTGGGAGGCTGCATTACGGAATGCAGCCATAGCTGATGGTATGTAAAACCCCTCGTCGCAGCGGAAAAATAAAACTTACAACATGCCAAAATTTACGCGGAATTTAAACTTTAACATGCATAAAAACGAGGTGAATTAAAACCGAACTGAAACAAACTAATATAAACCAAAACATAGATAAGTATCACTGTCTAAGTACTGAAAGTAATATATATACAAACAGCCTGGGATGGCACATCCCTACAGGCACTCAAAAACTGAAAAGTAAATCTACTGTAACATCCCATATTTTCGTGATTTTTATTTAAAGGCTTTTAATTATTTTAAATAATAAAAATAATATTTTAATAATTTATTGAGAAAGTGTTTTAATAAATTATAAGATCCGTCTTAAGAACCTTAAGTCCTTAAGACGAATTCAACTTGGTAACTTAAGTTCACATCTTAAAACCCGTTCAAAGATATCCAAACCCGTTTCATTTAAACGGAAAGGACAACCCTTAAACCCCCATAAAACCAATTGTGTCGACATCTTCATCTCCTCAAAACAATATAACAGTAAACACAATTCTCACAAAACCTCCATATTTATCCATCTTCTTTTCCTCTTTTCATCATCATCCGTTCATCAAATCGAGGTAATAAATACATTTTCAGAATCCTCATCGAACTTGCAAGGCATCCGTCACTTCCGTTTTTCATTTCGTTCCACTTCAAAAATGGGCTGTTTTGGAGTAATCCGTGTATAGCCTATTTTAATCGCTTTTCATGTTGTAGGAGGAGGCTTAGAAGATCACAAGGAGGTTGGTATCGGGATTGAAGAGGAGATTGGAGCTTAAACGCTTAAAAGGTGACAATTACGAGTAACTCGGCCTTTTTGTTAAAATAGCAAGTTTTGTTGTGTTCTTGTTGTTATTTCTGACTTTGGTTTAAGATTGATGATCAATGGACTTAGAACATACTAGGAATGATTTTACATGATGAATGTATGCTTAGAATGTTTCATATGCTTGTTGTTTGATTTTTCTGAAATTTATGCTTACGAAGGATACAAATCGTAATCTTATTGAGGAGTGTTTGTGGGTTTAATTGCTGGTAGTTACTATGTTTAGTGATTATATTTGATGGGTAAACGATTGTTGATGCAAATCTTGGAGTTTAATGTCGTTTTAGTCGAGTTTTGTTATGGCTGGAAATGGCGTTTTTCGTGCTCAGGAGTCCTGAGCCGATCGACCGACCGGCCGCCGGTCGACCGGCTAGGGATGCGTCTTGGGTATTTTTGCGAAATTTGGGAAAATAGGCTTGGGGTTGCCAGCCGGTAGGCCGGCTGCCTGCCAACCGGCTGGTAGCCTCTTGGGGAAGTTTGCGTATGTTTGAATAGAGGTGGATTTGGTTCCCCAGCCGGTAGGCCGGCTGCCTGCCGACCGGCTGGGAACACGTTGTGCTTGGGTTAGCGTAAAGAAGGAAAGAAAGGGAAGCGGGGTTGCCAGCCGGTAGGCCGGCTGCCTGCCGACCGGCTGGGGACCCCTGATGCTTGTTTTTATTTTCAAATCGCATTTAGTTCGTAACTTTTAAAATGTTATTCGGTTTTGATTGAAACTCGTTCCGTGTACCTTTGATATGTGTTTGAGGTCCCCGGAGGATGGGCGACACTATATTGGGTTCGGGAATGGAGAGAGGATAGAGACCCCCCGGTCGGGTAACCGAAAGGGAAACCGGCTCTCCCTCAACTTAGTTCCCGGGGCCAATTAAGTGTTGATTAGAAGTTAAAAAAGTAGAACTATAGTTTAGTTCATAGACTTTGATGACATTGTATTGATACGTATTAAGTTATGCCTTAAGCTGGCCTCTGAACTTAATACGTGAGTTGTTTGTCATATATGGGGATATGCCTTAAGCTGGCCTCTGAGCCCTATATGTGTATGGTTATCGTGTCTGGGATATGCCTTAAGCTGGCCTCTGAGCCTAGACATGTTTGTTGTGATCGCGTTGGAACATGCCTTAAGTTGGCCTTTGAGTCTGACAAGTAGAGCAGCTGCACAACGGGGCATTTAAGTCGTAACACCTCACCCGGAGTGCAGATGTTTGATGCTAGAACATGCCTTAAGCTGGCCTCTGAGTTTAGTATCTTGTGATGTAGTGAGGGGACATGCCTTAAGCTGGCCTCTGAGTCCTTTACTTTTGGGTGCTAGTCTATGCCTTAAGTTGGCCTCTGAGTCTAGTGTCTTGCTGACTGCCAGGTCCATGCCTTAAGTTGGCCTCTGAGTCCTTGCTTGCTGAATGATTGGTGTTTAGGTTATGTCTTAAGTTGACCGATGAACCTTTACACTTGCTGAATGATTAGTATGTAGGTTATGTCTTAAGTTGACCGCTGAACCTTATACTTGCTGAGTTTTATCTGCTTGCCTAGAGTTGGTACAGTGTCAGATATAGATGTTGATATTGGTGCTTGACTTTGTGATTGTTCATCCAAGGCATTGGATGACTCTTTGATCGGTTTCATAAATAGTTGGACTGAAAGACCCCCCGACTGGGTAACTAGTAGGGAAACCGGCTCTCCTTCCTAACGGTTTATGAAGTTGGTTGAGAGCCGTGCATTAGAGTTTGCATGATAGTATGAGATCAGTTGATGAGATATTGTTATACTTCACATGTCTTTATATGGTGGAGTATTCTGTTTGTATTTCTGTGTTACGTGTCGTTACAAAAGGTGGCTAGGAGAACTCTAGTCACTCCCCACTGATTGTGGCGTACATGTTTTCATTGTTGGGGAATAAAGCATGTATTCACCCTAAACTTGCAGGATTATAATGAAAAATACAGTTGTGTTTATAGTCATAAGATTAAAAAGGATAAGAAAAAGAATTCAACCTTTGGTCCTTTGTGCTTATGGCCTAAGAACAGGAATTAAAGTAAATTCCCTCCTATAACTTGCACCCAAGACTTGATTGAGATGATGCCGCGTGTGCTAGAAAATACTCTCCAATTGCCTTGCAATATGGGGAGAGCTTTTGAGAGGTTTAGATGTGAGATCTGAGTTTTGGGAAAAAGATGTTCTCAAAACCCTAATTGTCAGAATTATGAATTACCAGTAAGTCACAAAAGGAGAAAGACTCTCCTTTTGTATTACTGAGGTCGGCCGAATGGGTCTTGGGTAAGGGTGGGCTTTTTCCACTCTTACCTTATACCTTTGCGTGATTCGACCCGTTTAGTTTTAAGTTGTTCGCGGGTTTTATTTATAAATCGTAACATGTTATCAGATATTAATACAGTCCATATATTAATAATGGTCTGACAAAATACGATATTGTATAATTACCCTAAATTAATATAACTGTTTATATTAATACGCGAATACTATATTTAATTAAATATAACCGTTTATATTTAATTTACGAATTAATCTTGTAATCCGTATTAGCTAAAATTATTTAATCCGTATTAAATAATAATCTCAACATCTTATTGACTAATTTATTAGTCAACACCTCTGACTAACTGTTTAGTCATATCCGGCATAAATGTGACTGTATTTTCATACCTTCACATCTCTCAAACGTGTCCTATAGGTGTGACGTATAGGGACCAGTTGATCACCGCCATCCGTATGACAATAACGTCAAACTTATCTAGCAAGCCAACCGTTATTGATAAACGTGGATCAACTGGTAATAATACAAAAGTATGCCCTTGTGATCCTTAAAGAGATTTAATAAGTCATTGTACTTAATTGTCAAGGACACCAGCCCCAACAATCTCCCACTTGTCCGTACAAGGGTATGTGCAATGACGTTATCACACTACATGTGGAGGACACAATCTCCAACAAACTCCCACTTGTCCGTACAAGTGTAGGTGCGATAACCGAATCTCATATCCTTTTAAAATTTCTCCCACTCAATGCAAGACAATTTGCAAATCCGCATTCGCAAAGGTCGTATCTCACAAGCGATCTGTATCAAGAGTGGTTTCCCCGACTAGAGAGTAACTTAACTGATAAAACGAATCTGTATTCGAGCATGGCCATGCATTTCAGTTACTACTCCTCGAGTGGCCCTGAGAAATGATAAAATCCTGATAAGGGTTTGGATATTTCCCTCAACTCGAATCCTGCCGATATCGCCCAGCATGAAATAACCCAGAAAAAATCCTCTTGGCCCCTGTTACGGTGACCGTGGGAAAGAAACCAAAGTTACCCAAAATCTGTCTTAATCTCAAGAGACAGTTGAAGGTCAAAAGACTCGACTCTAAGGAACACTATGGAGGTCCTATCCACGACCCGGCACCCAATGTTATAAAACATTTAGGACTCCATAACGTTGTCACGGGGTGTCCTACGAGATATCCGTATAACTCGCCTTTGTGATTGGTCAGTCATCCACGTGACTTATGGCTCGTTGAACCCACCATCAACCAACGTCACAAAATGATTACCTGAGTTATCAGCTCAAGTGGGTAATCAAGGACCAAAACGATGTAATGTTAATCAGTTCACTTTGTGGTGTTCAAAATTGGCGTACAATTCCACAGGAGAAACAAAACATTTTATATCATAACAATAAGGTTGAATAGAGTACACGAGAAAATGAATTATTACATGAATTCATAAAAGAGTACTACAACTTAGGAATACATCCAATTCCCATGGAATGAATGTGCCCTTCATGCTTATCACGTGGTAATGCTTTTGTGAGAGGATCGGCTATGTTGTCATCCGTAGCGATCTATTCAATAAAAATCTCCTTTTGCTCCACGTAATCTCTGATTAGATGAGCTTTCCGTTGTACATGCCTAGCCTTGCTGCTAGACTTATGCTCCTTAGCTTGGAAGATGGCACCGCTATTGTCACAATAGACGGTGATTGGGTCATTCGAACTAGGCACTACTGATAGTCCTTGTAAGAATTGACGCATCCATATTGCTTCCTTAGCTGCTTCTGAGGCGGCATAGTACTCGGACTCAGTCGTAGAATCTGCTGTAACACTCTGTTTAGAACTTTTCCAGCTGACAGCAGCGCTATTAAGAGTAAAGACAAATCCAGACTGAGATTTCGAGTCATCTCGATCTGTTTGGAAGCTAGCATCTGCGTAACCCGTGGCGCAGAGCGTTGAGTCGCCTCCATAAGTCAATCCCCAATCTTTAGTCCTCCGTAGGTACTTAAGAATGTTTTTCACGGCCATCCAGTGTTGTTCACCTGGATGAGCTTGGAATCGACTTGTCATACTCAATGCATATGCAACGTCAGGACGTGTGCATATCATGGCATACATGATCGATCCTATTGCCGAAGCATAAGGAATCCGACTCATGCGCTCTTTCTCTTCCACTGACTTAGCTTCTTGAGTCTTGCTCAAGTGAAGCCCAGGAGTCATAGGAAGGAACCCCTTCTTGGAGTTCGTCATGCTGAATCTCTCCAGAATCTTCTCTATATAAGATTCCTGACTGAGAGACAACATCCGTCGTGATCTATCCCTGTAGATACGGATGCCCAAAATTATTTGTGCCTCTCCCAGATCTTTCATCTGGAAATGGTTTTTCAACCATGCTTTAACCGAAGATAAGAGAGGTATGTCATTCCCAATCAAGAGTATGTCATCGACATACAGTACTAGGAATACAATCTTACTCCCACTCGACTTGATATAGAGACATGGTTCCTCGACTCATCGAATGAACTCATTCTCTTTTATCACTTGGTCGAAGCGATGATTCCAACTCCGCGATGCTTGCTTAAGTCCATAGATGGAACGCTTAAGCTTGCAAACTTTCTTAGGATGTGCTGGATCGATAAAACCCTCGGGTTGTACCATGTAAAACTCTTCCTCCAAATAACCGTTTAAGAAGGCGGTTTTAACGTCCATTTGCCATATTTCGTAGTCATGAAATGCGGCGATCGCTAAGATAATCCGAATGGAACGTAGCATGACTACGGGTGCAAAGATCTCATCGTAGTGCAAGCCTGGCACTTGGGTGAAACCTTTAGCAACTAGTCTAGCCTTATGGATATCTTGTTGTCCTTCCACGGCATGCTTTATCTTGTAAAGCCATTTGCATTGAAGGGGACGTACCTTTGCAGGTAGGTCCACAAGATCCCACACGTTGTTCTCATACATGGAGTCCATCTCGGATTGCATGGCTTCTAGCCATAGCTTTGAGTCAGAACTGGTCATGGCACCTTTATAGGTTGTGGGTTCATTACCCTCTAGGAGTAAGACGTCATCTGTATCGTGTTCCTCGACCATACCAATGTATCTGTCCGGTGGAATAGAGACTCTTCCTGACCTCCTAGGTTCCTCAGGGATATCTACCGCAGCCTCGGTTGAAGGTACTGTTTCCTCCAATGGTTGCTCGGTAGTTGGTTCTTGAACCTCCGATAACTCGAAGGTTTTATTACTCGACTTGTTCTCGAGAAATTCTTTCTCTAAGAACGTCGCACTAGCCGCAACAAAAACACGTTGTTCGGTAGGCGAGTAGAAGTAATGACCAAACGTTCCCTTTGGATAGCCTATAAAGTATGTCTTGACCGATCGCGGGCCGAGCTTATCCTCGTGTCTCCACTTGACATAAGCCTCGCAGCCCCAAACACGAATAAAGGACAAGTTAGGGACCGTTCCCTTCCATAACTCGAATGGAGTCTTGTCAACAGCTTTAGACGGACTTCGGTTAAGTATTAGAGCGGCCGACAAAAGAGCATAGCCCCACAATGAATCAGGCACAACGGTGTGACTCATCATGGATCGAACCATATCAAGTAAAGTTCGATTTCTCCGTTCGGACACACCATTTAATTGTGGTGTTCCAGGTGGAGTCAACTGTAGCACGATCCCACAGTCTTTTAGGTGTTGATCAAACTCGCGTGAAAGATACTCACCACCACGATCCGAGCGTAGTGCTTTAATCTATCTACCCAGCTGGTTCTGTACCCGATTCTGGTATTCTTTGAACTTGTCAAAGGATTCACTTTTATGTTTCATCAAGTAGACATAGCCATATCTACTCAAATCATCCGTGAAAGTGATGAAATACCTATAGCCTTCTCGTGCGTTGATCGACATAGGGCCACATACGTCCGTATGTATGAGTCCTAATAGGTCGGCAGCGCGCATTCCAACACCTTTGAAGGAAATACGAGTCATTTTGCCGATGAGACATGATTCACACGTGCCATATGATTCGAAATCAAAGGGCGAAATAGCTCCATTCTGTATGAGCTGTTTAACGCGTTTCTCATTTATGTGTCCCATACGACAATGCCATAGGTAAGTTTGATCTTTGTCACCTACCTTTATTCTTTTATTATTCACATGTAATATCTCGGTAGTTTGATCTAAAACATAAATTCCATTCATGGAAACTGCCTTGCCATAAATCATATTGTGTAAGGAGAAAATACAGCTATTATTCTCTATTACAAATGAAAAGCCGAGTTTGTCAAGTGCAGAAACTGAAATAATGGTTTTGGACAAACTAGGAACATAATAACAGTTATATAAAAATAACTCGAATCCACTTGGAAGCTGGATTACGTATGTTCCCTTCGAGACTGCAGCCACACGTGCTCCATTCCCGACACGCAGGTCCACCTCACCCTTGGTTAGGGGTTCTTGGTTTCGGAGGCCCTGCACATGATTACATAGATGAGAACCACAACCAGTATCAAGTACCCAAGTTCCGCAACTTGCATGGTTAATCTCAATCATGTGAATAAAAGAAGAAGAAGACATACCAAGAGGAGTAACACGGCCTGCTTTAATGTCCTCGCGATACACGGGGCATGAGCGCCTCCAATGCCCAGTCTTGTGGCAATGGTGACATTCCATGCTTGTATCCTTGCTCTTTGTCTTGCCTTGTGAGTTACTTGACTCACCAGGCCCACTCTTAGCAAATCCTGGTTTCTTGAACCTGTGCCTACCTACCGCTAGGTCGCCCTGAGCTTTAGCCTTCCCTTTACCTTTTCCCTTACTTGAGATTATGAGAACATCCTGCTTTAGACTCCCACTCAACTTTAGATCCTTCTCAGTCTGTACGAGAAGGGAGTGGAGCTCATGGGGAGTCTTCTTTATGTCGTTCATGTAGTAGTTGGCCCTAAAGAGGGTGAACCCATCATGAAGCGAATGAAGCATGCGATCAACGATGATGTTCTCACTGATCTTGCAGTTTAGGGTCTCCAGTTTCTCGATATTCTCAATCATGTTGAGAATATGTGGGCTAACAGCTTGGCCCTTCTGGAGTTTCGCCTCAAAGAAGCGACAGGTATGCTCATAAGAAACGATTCTCGGAGCCTTGGAGAATTCGTTAGTGAGCGTGGTGAAAATCTTGTTTGCACCATGGGTTATGAAGCGTCTTTGCAAATTAGATTCCGTTGCATAGATGAGTACGTTCTTTATCGCACCCGCTTCCATGACGAAGTCGCTATGAGCGCGAACATCGTTGGCTCTAGCTCCAGTTCCTGGGTGTGGCGGAATGGGCTCAGTTAAGAACTTGAGCTTTCCGTCAGCAATGGCAGCATTCCGTAGTGCTGCCTCCCAGTCAGAGAAGTTTGACCCATCATTCCTCAGTCTAGTTGACTGATTCATGGAGTCCATGAAGGCTTTTAGCCAGGATTCACGTGCTAGCTTGGCACTTGGCATTGGGTCTTCACCAGCCATTTTAGTTTTACAGCAGTTTTAATGAACGTGTTCTACACTGAAAAGAAGATAAAACAAAACCATATAAGCAACTTATTGTTGTGATTTAAGTCTATATTAAATTGAATTTAAACTCGTAGACTCATGCATTTATATAATTGATCTCCCTCAAGAATTATATAAACGATCGCAAGACTCAATTTCCGTATATTGATAAGCCCACAGTTTGGCTAATTCCAATCGTTGGAACTCTTGGTCGATATATTTCCGTATATCTATCTATTAGTCCATCTCAGTCACTGGAATATTATCGAGTGACCATGATGTTGAGATAAAATAAATCATCTGTTCCCACTTACCCGACGTAGAAGGGGTCATATTATGCCTACCGACGAAGAAGGGATTCATGGGAGGCTGATTTATAAAGACTAATCTCAATTTTTGGTTATACGAGGAAGACCCCATCAACTTTTATTTATCCATATTTAAGTGAACTAAAAACTAGCATTTGCGTGAATGAATTAAATAAAGTGATGGCTTTTAAATGACATGTGACATCTGTATTGTCACAGAAAACTAACGCGAGACCTCTACATGAGTCAGTTTTCAGGCATGATATAGGTGGTTTGGTTTTTAGGCGGAATATGATGCAAGCTATTATCGAAGAAAGCGTAAAGATAAATGCAATAAACGTAAATAAAAGTCCTAGTGTGGCCTATCCTACCAAAATAAACATAAAACAACTTGGAATCCACCGTTGGACCCTAGAAGCTTGTCTTGATGTTCTATCTTGGTCCTTGCAGCGGGAGTGAGCATCCGGTCTCCGTCTTGTCTTTGGTCTTCACAAAATTACTAATTTAAATTACAAAAGTAATCCTAGATACATTCTAATTTAAATACAAAAGTAATTACATGGCAAAAACCCAAAACGGAGATTCAAGATCTCAAAATTACAAGCAAGATCGTGTCCCTTCATTACGGTGACACAATCTTCTAAGGCCACACTAAGTTACAACCGTTTGCAAAAATTAAATACGTTATTGAAAGCATTCAAGGCATTCACAAGACGATAAATAAAATGCATCAACTAAAAACAATTTATACATGACATAATACTGTTATTATGATTAATAAATTTATACCAAACCACCTTTTAAGATTAAAATTAAGTGACTATACCGTTTTAATCACCAATTTTAACAAACATATAATCCATTATTTTAAACTGTTTTAAAACAATATGTATCAAACGAGGGTGAACCGTTTCACTAAATAATACACTATTTCCGTATATAGTATATTATTTTAAGCCATGTGAAAATAAAACATGTTATTTTCGAAAATAAAAAAAAAACGAGTCTGTTACAAGGGGGGAGGTCGACCGACCTAAACTTGTGGTCGACCGACCTCCTGCCGAAAAACGGAAAAATCTGCAACAGTAATATCGGTCGACCGACCTATTAATTAGGTCGACCGACCAACAAGTAGTAAAAACGAATTTCAGAAAACGCAAAACGCTGCACTTTTTGAAATTAAAACAAGTTTTTACCTTTTAAACTTTGATTAAAACAAGTAAATCAAAATTAACATCAACAAGGGTTCACATATTGTTAAGAATATCGATTAATTAACAATATGTAAACAGGAATCGAAAAAACAAGATCGAAAACTCATAAGGGAAACTGTTTTTTTAAAAAAAAAAACAGAAAACTCACACAGGGGCGGTCGACCGACCGCTAATACTGGTCGACCGACCGACGCAGCGGCAGAAACGAGATTTTTCAAAATCTTTAAAAAAAACTTATGAAAAACACAAAAGTAAAATTTTCATAACCTGGCTCTGATACCACTTGTTGGGGAATAAAGCATGTATTCACCCTAAACTTGCAGGATTATAATGAAAAATACAGTTGTGTTTATAGTCATAAGATTAAAAAGGATAAGAAAAAGAATTCAACCTTTGGTCCTTTGTGCTTATGGCCTAAGAACAGGAATTAAAGTAAATTCCCTCCTATAACTTGCACCCAAGACTTGATTGAGATGATGCCGCGTGTGCTAGAAAATACTCTCCAATTGCCTTGCAATATGGGGAGAGCTTTTGAGAGGTTTTAGATGTGAGATCTGAGTTTTGGGAAAAAGATGTTCTCAAAACCCTAATTGTCAGAATTATGAATTACCAGTAAGTCACAAAAGGAGAAAGACTCTCCTTTTGTATTACTGAGGTCGGCCGAATGGGTCTTGGGTAAGGGTGGGCTTTTTCCACTCTTACCTTATACCTTTGCGTGATTCGACCCGTTTAGTTTTAAGTTGTTCGCGGGTTTTATTTATAAATCGTAACATGTTATCAGATATTAATACAGTCCATATATTAATAATGGTCTGACAAAATACGATATTGTATAATTACCCTAAATTAATATAACTGTTTATATTAATACGCGAATACTATATTTAATTAAATATAACCGTTTATATTTAATTTACGAATTAATCTTGTAATCCGTATTAGCTAAAATTATTTAATCCGTATTAAATAATAATCTCAACATCTTATTGACTAATTTATTAGTCAACACCTCTGACTAACTGTTTAGTCATATCCGGCATAAATGTGACTGTATTTTCATACCTTCACATGTCTCAAACGTGTCCTATAGGTGTGACGTATAGGGACCAGTTGATCACCGCCATCCGTATGACAATAACGTCAAACTTATCTAGCAAGCCAACCGTTATTGATAAACGTGGATCAACTGGTAATAATACAAAAGTATGCCCTTGTGATCCTTAAAGAGATTTAATAAGTCATTGTACTTAATTGTCAAGGACACCAGCCCCAACAATCTCCCACTTGTCCGTACAAGGGTATGTGCAATGACGTTATCACACTACATGTGGAGGACACAATCTCCAACATTCATGTATGTAGGTACATGCAGGTTGGCAGGGTTCACTTGAGAGCTAGCGAGTGATGATCCTTTCATCATATGACGTACACGTTTATCGATTAGCTAGACTCTTAGTTTTTGATACAATTATCTTTTGGTGCCTGTAGGGATGTTCCATCCCAGGCTGTTGTACATATTTGGTTTTCAGTACTTAGAACTGTTACTTATCTATTTTGTTTAATTCAGTTTTAAGGTATTAATTAACCTCGCATGTTTATGTTAAAAAGTTTTAATTCTGCTGCATTTTAGTACTTCGTATGTTTTAATTTTCCGCTTTCGCGAGGGGTTTTACAGTTGGTATCAGAGCATTATTGCTCCCGACGCACTCATGTGACCCCCAACCTTAACTTGACCATATAATTGAATAATGAATGAGAGATGGGTGTTGGGGCTGGTGTCCTTGACAATTAAGTACAATGACTTATTAAATCTCTTTAAGGATCACAAGGGCATACTTTTGTATTATTACCAGTTGATCCACGTTTATCAATAACGGTTGGCTTGCTAGATAAGTTTGACGTTATTGTCATACGGATGGCGGTGATCAACTGGTCCCTATACGTCACACCTATAGGACACGTTTGAGAGATGTGAAGGTATGAAAATACAGTCACATTTATGCCGGATATGACTAAACAGTTAGTCAGAGGTATTGACTATTAAATTAGTCAATAAGATGTTGAGATTATTATTTAATACGGATTAAATAATTTTAGCTAATACGGATTGCATGATTAATTCGTAAAATTAAATATAAACGGTTATATTTAATTAAATATTGTATTCGCGTATTAATATAAACAGTTATATTAATTAGGGTAATTATACAATATCGTATTTTGTCAGACCATTATTAATATATCGACTGTATTAATATCTGATAACATGTTACGATTTATAATTAAAAATACCACGAACAACTTAAAGCTAAATGGGTCGAATCACGAATTAGAATAAGGTAAGAGTGGAAAGCCCACTCCTACCCTATTGGAAATTTCGGCCAAAACAACTACATAAGGAGGAGGACTCTCCTTATGTCAGTTACTCTTGTTTCACTGTTTAAACAAATCTCAAGGAAAATTAGGGTTTTGAGAGCTTTCTTCTCCTAAAACCTCAGATCTCACATCTAAAACCTAAATAGCTCTCTCAATATTGCAAGGCAGTTGGAGAGGATTTCTAGCACACGCGGCCACGTCTCATTCTAAGTCTTGGGTGCAAGTTATAGGAGGGAATTTGTGTTAAATCCTGTTCTTAGGCCTTTCGCACAAGGACTAAAGGTTGTACTTCTTTTCTTATCCTTTTTAATCTTATGACTATAAACACAACTGTATTTTTCATTATAATCCTGCAAGTTTGGGGCGAATACATGCTTTATTCCCCACAAGTGGTATCAGAGCCAGGCCATGAAAATTTTACCTTTGTGTTTTTCGTAAGTTTTAAAACCTGAAAAATCGTCTTCTGCCGCTAAGTCGGTCGATCGACCCCCCGTTGCGGTCGGTCGACCGCCTCCTGCGTGTTTTTCTGTTTCTACAGTTTATCTTTTGTGAGAAATCGTGTTCAGAAACTCGGTTTCGTGTTTTGTGGTCGGTCGACCTGTTTTTCGGGTCGGTCGACCATTCTGCTTTTAAAAAAAAAAAAAAAAAAAAAAAAAAATTTTTTTTTTTCGTCAGGTGGTCGGTAGACCTGTTTTTTGGATCGGTAGACCACCCCTGTAACAGACTCGTTTTTTTTTATTTCCGAAAATAACATGTTTTATTTTCACATGGCCTTTAGTAATATACTATATACGGAAATAGTATATTATTAATTTTGTGAAACGGTTCACCCTCGTTTGATACATATTATTTTAAAACGGTTTAAAATAATAGGATTATAAACTTACTAAAATTAAAGTGGTTAAAACGGTATAATCACATAATTTTAATCCTAAAAGGTGGTTTGGTAAAAATTTGTTAATCATAATAACAGTATTATGTCATGTATGAATTTTAATTTAGTTGATGCATTTTATTTATCGTCTTGTTGAATGCCTAATGAATGCTTTCAATAACGTATTTAATTTTGCAAACAGTTGTAACTTAGTGTGGCCTTATAAGATTGTGTCACCGTAATGATGGGACACGATCTTGCTTGTAATTTTGAGATCTTGAATCTCCGTTTTGGGTTTTTGCCATGTAATTACTTTTGTATTTAAATTAGAATGTATCTAGGACTACTTTTGTAATTTAAATTAGTAATTTTGTGAAGACCAAAGACAAGACGGAGACCGGATGCTCACTCCCGCTGCAAGGACCAAGATGGAACATCAAGACAAGCTTCTAGGGTCCAACGGTGGATTCCAAGTTGTTTTATGTTTATTTTGGTAGGATAGGCCACACTAGGACTTTTTATTTACGTTTATTGCTTTCATTTTATGCTTTCAACGATAATAGCTTGCATCATATTCCGCCTAAAACAAAACCACCTATAACATGCCTGAAAACTGACTCATGTAGAGGTTACGCGTTAGTTTTCTGTGACAATACAGATGTCACATCTCAATTGCAAAGCCATCACTTTATTTCATTCATTCACAAATATGCTAGATTTTAGTTCACTTAATATGAATAAATATAAGTCGATGGGGTCTTCCTCGTATAACCAAAAATTGAGAATAGTCTTTATAAATCAGCCTCCCATGAATCCCTTCTTCGTCGGTAGGCATAATATGACCCCTTCTACGTCGGGTAAGTGGGAACAGATGATTTATTTTATCTCAACATCATGGTCACTCGATACTATCTAGTGACTGAGATGGACTAATAGATACGATTTACGGAAATCTATCGACCAAGAGTTCCAACGATTGGAATTAGCCAAACTGTGGGCTTATCAATATACGGAAATTGAGTCTTGGGATCGTTTATATAATTCTTGAGGGAGATCAATTATATAAATGCATGAGTCTACGAGTTTAAATTCGTTTTAATATAGACTTAAATCACAACAATAAGTTGCTTATATGGTTTTGTTTTATCTTCTTTTTCAGTGTAGAACACGTTCAATTAAACTGCTGTATAACTAAATCGCTGGTGAAGAACCAATGCCAAGTGCCAAGCTAGCACGTGAATCCTGGCTAAAAGCCTTCATGGACTCCATGAATCAGTCCACAAGACTTAGGAATGATGGGTCAAACTTCTCTGACTGGGAGGCAGCACTACGGAATGCTGCCATTGCTGACGGAAAGCTCAAGTACTTAACTGAGCCCATTCCGCCACACCCAGGAACTGGAGCTAGAGCTAACGAAGTTCGCGCTCATAGCGACTTCGTCATGGAAGCGGGTGCGATAAAGAACGTACTCATCTATGCAATGGAATCCAATTTGCAAAGACGCTTCATAACCCATGGTGCAAACAAGATTTTCACCACGCTCACTAACGAATTCTCAAAGGCTCCGAGAATCGTTTCTTATGAGCATACCTGTCGCTTCTTTGAGGCGAAACTCCAGAAGGGCCAAGCTGTTAGCCCACATATTCTTCACATGATTGAGAATATCGAGAAACTGGAGGCCCTAAACTGCAAGATCAGTGAGAACATAATCGTTGATCGAATGCTTCATTCACTTCATGATGGGTTCGCCCTCTTTAGGGCCAACTATTACATGAATGACATGAAGAAGACTCCTTATGAACTCCACTCCCTTCTCGTACAGACCGAGAAGGATCTGAAATTAAGTGGGAGCGTGAAGCAAGATGTTCTCATGATCTCCAGTAAGGGTAAGGGTAAGGGTAAAGCTAAAGCTCAGGGCGACCTAACAGTAGGCAAGCCCAAGTTTAAGAAGTCGGGATTTACTAAGAGTGGGCCAGGTGAGTCAAGCAACTCACAGGGCAAAACAAAGAGCAAGGATACTAGCATGGAATGTCACCATTGCCACAAGACTGGGCATTGGAGGCGCTCATGCCCCGTGTATCGTGAGGACATTAAGGCAGGCCGCGTTACTCCTGTTGGTATGTCTTCTTTTTCTTTTATTCACATGATTGAGATTAACCATGCAAGTTACGGAACTTGGGTACTAGATACTGGTTGTGGTTCTCATCTATGTAATCATGTGCAGGGCCTCCGAAACCAAGAACCCCTAATCAAGGGTGAGGTTGACCTGCGTGTCAGGAATGGAGCACGTGTTGCTGCAATCTCGAGGGGAACATACGTAATCCAGCTTCCAAGTGGATTCGAGTATCTTTATATAACTGTTATTATGTTCCTTGTTTGTCCAAAAACATTATTTCAGTTTCTGCGCTTGACAAACTCGGTTTTTCATTTGTAATAGAGAATAATAGCTGTATTTTCTCCTTACACAATATGATTTATGGCAAGGCAGATTCCATGAATGGAATTTATGTTTTAGATCAAACCACCGAGATATTACATGTGAATAATAAAAGATTAAAGGTAGGTGACAAAGATCAAACTTACTTATGGCATTGTCGCATGGGACACATAAATGAGAAACGCGTAAAACAGCTCATACAGAATGGAGCTATCTCGCCCTTTGATTTCGAATCATATGGCACGTGTGAATCATGTCTCATCGGCAAGATGACTCGTATTTCCTTCAAAGGTGTTGGAATGCGCGCTGCCGACCTATTAGGACTCATACATACGGATGTATGTGGGCCTATGTCGATCAACGCACGAGAAGGCTATAGGTATTTCATCACTTTCACGGATGATTTGAGTAGATATGGCTATGTCTACTTAATGAAGCACAAAAGTGAATCCTTTGACAAGTTCAAAGAATACCAGAATAGGGTACAGAACCAGCTGGGTAGAAAGATTAAAGCACTACGTTCGGATCGTGGTGGTGAGTATCTTTCACACGAGTTTGATCAACACCTTAAAGACTGTGGCATCGTGCTACAGTTGACTCCACCTGGAACACCACAATTAAATGGTGTGTCCGAACGGAGAAATCAGACTTTACTTGATATGGTTCGATCCATGATGAGTCACACCGTTGTGCCTGATTCATTGTGGGGCTATGCTCTTTTGTCGGCCGCTCTAATTCTTAACCGAAGTCCGTCTAAAGCTGTTGACAAGTCTCCATACGAATTATGGAAGGGAACGGTCCCTAACTTGTCCTTTATACGGGTTTGGGGCTGCGAGGCTTATGTCAAGTGGAGACACGAGGATAAGCTCGGCCCGCGATCGGTCAAGACATACTTTATAGGCTATCCAAAGGGAACTTTTGGTCATTACTTCTACTCGCCTACCGAACAACGTGTTTTTGTTGCGGCTAGTGCGACGTTCTTAGAGAAAGAATTTATCGAGAACAAGTCGAGTAATAGAACTTTCGATTTATCGGAGGTTCAAGAACCAACTACCGAGCAACCATTGGAGGAAACAGTTCCTTCAACCGAGGCTACGGTAGATATTCCTGAGGAACCTAGGAGGTCGGGAAGAGTCTCCATTCCTCCGGACAGATACATTGGTATGGTCGAGGAACATGATATGGATGACGTCTTACTCCTAGAGGGTAATGAACCCTCAACCTATAAAGGTGCCATGACCAGTTCTGACTCAAAGCTATGGCTAGAAGCCATGCAATCCGAGATGGACTCCATGTATGAGAACAACGTGTGGGATCTTGTGGACCTACCTGCAAAGGTACGTCCCCTTCAATGCAAATGGCTTTACAAAATAAAGCATGCCGTGGAAGGTAAACAAGATATCCATAAGGCAAGACTAGTTGCTAAAGGTTTCACCCAAGTGCCAGGCTTGCACTACGATGAGATCTTTGTACCCGTAGTCATGCTACGTTCCATTCGGATTATCTTAGCGATCGCCGCATTTCATGATTATGAAATATGGCAAAAGGACGTTAAAACCGCCTTCTTAAACGGTTATTTGGAGGAAGAGTTGTACATGGTACAACCCGAGGGTTTTATCGATCCAGCACATCCTAAGAAAGTTTGCAAGCTTAAGCGTTCCATCTATGGACTTAAGCAAGCATCGCGGAGTTGGAATCATCGCTTCGACCAAGTGATAAAAGAGAATGGGTTCGTTCGATCAGTCGAGGAACCATGTCTCTATATCAAGTCGAGTGGGAGCAAGATTGTGTTCCTAGTACTGTATGTCGACGACATACTCTTGATTGGGAATGACATACCTCTCCTATCTTCGGTTAAAACATGGTTGAAAAACCATTTCCAGATGAAAGATCTGGGAGAGGCACAAAGAATTTTGGGCATCCGTATCTACAGGGATAGATCACGACGGATGTTGTCTCTCAGTCAGGAGTCTTATATAGATAAGATTCTAGAGAGATTCAGCATGACGAACTCCAAGAAAGGGTTCCTTCCTATGACTCCTGGGCTTCACTTGAGCAAGACTCAAGAAGCTAAGTCACTGGAAGAGAAAGAGCGCATGAGTCGGATTCCTTATGCTTCGGCAATAGGATCGATCATGTATGCCATGATATGCACACGTCCTGACGTTGCATATGCATTGAGTATGACAAGTCGATTCCAAGCTTATCCAGGTGAACAACACTGGATGGCCGTGAAAAATATTCTTAAGTACCTACGGAGGACTAAAGATTGGGGATTGACTTACGGAGGCGACTCGACGCTCTGCGCCACGGGTTACGCAGATGCTAGCTTCCAAACGGATCGAGATGACTCGAAATCTCAGTCTGGATTCGTTTTTACTCTTAATGGCGCTGCTGTCAGCTGGAAAAGTTCTAAACAGAGTGTTACAACAGATTCTACGACTGAGTCCGTGTAAAAGAAGATATTCATTGATAAGATCGCTACGGATGACAACATAGTTGATCCTCTCACAAAAGCATTACCACGTGATAAGCATGAAGGGCACATTCATTCCATGGGAATTGGATGTGTTCCTAAGTTGTAGTACTCTTTTATGAATTCATGTAATAATTCATTTTCTCGTGTACTATATTCAACCTTATT
The DNA here is from genome assembly GCA_029255685.2 of Silene conica. Taxonomy (NCBI): domain Eukaryota; kingdom Viridiplantae; phylum Streptophyta; class Magnoliopsida; order Caryophyllales; family Caryophyllaceae; genus Silene; species Silene conica. The sequence goes on along the minus strand of CM055314.2, from coordinate 48,293,807 downwards.
GTTATGATATAAAATGTTTTGTTTTTCATGTGGAATTGTACGCCAATTTTGAACACCACAAAGTGAACTGATTAACATTACATCGTTTTGGTCCTTGATTACCCACTTGAGCTGATAACTCAGGTAATCATTTTGTGACGTTGGTTGATGGTGGGTTCAACGAGCCATAAATCACGCAGCTGACTGACCAATCACAAAGGCGAGTTATACGGATATCTCGTAGGACACCCCGTGACAACGTTATGGAGTCCTAAATGTTTTATAACATTGGGTGCCTGGTCGTGGATAGGACCTCCATAGTGTTCCTTAGAGTCGAGTCTTTTGACCTTCAACTGTCTCTTGAGATTAAGACAGATTTTGGGTAACTTTGGTTTCTTTCCCACGGTCACCGTAACAGGGGCCCAGAGGATTTTTTCTGGGTTATTTCATGCTGGGCGATATCGGCAGGATTCGAGTTGAGGGAAATATCCAAACCCTTATCAGGATTTTATCATTTCTCAGGGCCACTCGAGGAGTAGTAACTGAAATGCATGGCCATGCTCGAATACAGATTCGTTTTATCAGTTAAGTTACTCTCTAGTCGGGGAAACCACTCTTGATACAGATCGCTTGTGAGATACGACCTTTGCGAATGCGGATTTGCAAATTGTCTTACATTGAGTGGGAGAAATTTTAAAAGGATATGAGATTCGGTTATCGCACCTACACTTGTACGGACAAGTGGGAGTTTGTTGGAGCTTGTGTCCTCCACATGTAGTGTGATAACGTCATTGCACATACCCTTGTACGGACAAGTGGGAGATTGTTGGGGCTGGTGTCCTTGACAATTAAGTACAATGACTTATTAAATCTCTTTAAGGATCACAAGGGCATACTTTTGTATTATTACCAGTTGATCCACGTTTATCAATAACGGTTGGCTTGCTAGATAAGTTTGACGTTATTGTCATACGGATGGCGGTGATCAACTGGTCCCTATACGTCACACCTATAGGACACGTTTGAGAGATGTGAAGGTATGAAAATACAGTCACATTTATGCCGGATATGACTAAACAGTTAGTCAGATGTATTGACTATTAAATTAGTCAATAAGATGTTGAGATTATTATTTAATACGGATTAAATAATTTTAGCTAATACGGATTGCATGATTAATTCGTAAAATTAAATATAAACGGTTATATTTAATTAAATATTGTATTCGCGTATTAATATAAACAGTTATATTAATTCGGGTAATTATACAATATCGTATTTTGTCAGACCATTATTAATATATCGACTGTATTAATATCTGATAACATGTTACGATTTATAATTAAAAATACCGCGAACAACTTAAAGCTAAATGGGTCGAATCACGAATTAGAATTAGGTAAGAGTGGAAAGCCCACTCCTACCCTATTGGAAATTTCGGCCAAAACAACTACATAAGAAGGAGGACTCTCGTTATGTCAGTTACTCTTGTTTCACTGTTTAAACAAATCTCAAGGAAAATTAGGGTTTTGAGAGCTTTCTTCTCCCAAAACCTCAGATCTCACATCTAAAACCTAAATAGCTCTCCCAATATTGCAAGGCAGTTGGAGAGGATTTCTAGCACACGCGGCCACGTCTCATTCTAAGTCTTGGGTGCAAGTTATAGGAGGGAATTCGTGTTAATTCCTGTTCTTAGGCCTTTCGCACAAGGACTAAAGGTTGTACTTCTTTTCTTATCCTTTTTAATCTTATGACTATAAACACAACTGTATTTTTCATTATAATCCTGCAAGTTTGGGGCGAATACATGCTTTATTCCCCACAATGGGGTAGATTTAAGGACTTATATTGTAGTCTGTTTGTGCCTTGTTAGGAATACGTTTAACGGTTTATTCTCTTATGATTGAAGAATGACAGAGCCAACTAATGAGGAGAATGCTGAGACGCAAGCCCTCATTCAAACTCTTCAAGATTGCATAGCTAGGTCGTATATGCCTTCTTCTTCATTTCAAACCTCAGGAAGTAACCAACCTGGAGAATTGGCTTGGATTATCACCCAGATGTGGAGGAATGCAGCTAAGACATTCGACGGAGAGACCAGTGCTGCGACCCTCACCGCTTGGTTCTTTGACATGGAAAGGAACTTCATGATTTATGGTGTTCGCCCTGATGATCAGACCCGAGTAGCATCTCAGTTCTTAGTTCGTGAGGCTAGGAGTTGGTGGTTGACGATCAGTGCTCCTGCTACTCGTGACCCTACATTCACTTGGAGTCGTTTCAAGACTCTTCTTGGCATGAGGTTTTACCATAGGGACATCCGCCAAGATAAGATGACCGAGCTCATGAACCTTCGCCACGGAACCCTTTCTGTTCAAGCTTTCACCAATCGATTTGAGCAGCTAATCCACTTTGTCCCACAGCTAGTTGAGAGAGAGGAAGACAAAGCTTACCTGTTTCGGAGCACGCTTAATGCTGAGACTAGGAGTGTAGCCAGTGGTGACCCGACTTCTTACTTCCAGAGTTACTACGGTGTCTTGCGAGCGAAGGACCCTTACCAGATCTATTGTGAAGAAGCTAGAGCCTTCTTTCCTCCCCCACCGCCTTTGCATAGATGCCGAAGCGGGAGACCTCTTAGCCCCCTTGCCGCCTCTCCCCTTAGAAAAAGGAAGCGTCCCCAGAAGAACAAGAAGTCCCAGAAAGCTAAAACTACTCAAGTCCGAGACATGAGCCTCTCATCGGACGTTCCCCTAAAGTGCTTCAAGTGCCGCAAGGATCTTCACCTTGGACTCGACTGTCATGGCAACCCTCACCAGTGCTTCACCTGCGAGGGATTTGGACATCGCTCTTTCGAGTGCCACGTAGGGAATGTCACCATCAACAGAGCTATCACTGCTGACTAGAGGCTGAGACCAGTGGAGCTAGAGCTGTTCAGCTTCAGGCTGAGATTGGAGTTCACCCTGACCCACCTACTGGTATGTTCATGCCTACCATCTTATTTATGGTTAAGGTACTGGTAGCTGTTAATATCTTAGTCTCTTTCCTTAGACTTTCCTTGACCTTCCTTGAGGACTATCCGCATGTTCTCTTGAATTCACCTAGTAGCTTGCTTATCCTGAAACACCTTGCGCGGTAACCTACCATGGACAGACTCGGGGAATTTCTTGAGGACAGTTGTAGACCATGATTGAGAGAGTGTTGCTATTTGAGGAAATCCTAAGGAGCTGATGGAATGTGTTGTCGATCTTAGTGCCTATATGTTACTAATTTGAAGAGTAAGTGAATGGTGAGATAACTGTGCTAGGTAGAGCGTTATACACGACCTTTAATGGAACTTAGGTGTGAGAATCTTGCTATTTGAGGAAAACCTAAGGAGCTGATGGAATGTGTTGTGGATCTTAGTGCCTATATGTTACTAATTTGAAGAGTAAGTGAATGGTGAGATAATTGTGCTAGGTAGCACTACCACAAAATATCAAAGAGACATCAGTCAATATGCATCAGATTTTTTAAAAAATCAGATGCATATTTTTATACATCCGTTTTTTTGAAAAATCTGATGCCTATCTACTTAGATAGACATCTGACTTTACAGTAACCCATGCCTATTTTAAAATGCACTTTTTACTTTATATTATATACATCAGATTTATTAAAATCCATGTATAATTAAACAAAATTCTTGGAAGTAGCTTAGTAAAATAGTGGTGGTAGATTATACTTCGTAATTGTTATTATTCCCCAAAATCCCAGTAAACCCAAAATCCCAGTAAAACCAAAATCCCTGCTAGCTTCTTCCTTCTCCAACACTTACGCAACAACAAATTAAACCACACTACACCCAAAATCCCTTGCTTCTTCAATTCCTTCATCTCGGCTATCATCGATCATCGTCATCAACTCGGCCTCGTTCATCACGGATCCTCTAACTCAACTTCTCCTATCTCGACCGCTCCATTATCGGTACTTGTCAACTCCTCTATATCGTACACTTTGTTTGTTGATATTGTTACTGATTTGAATTTATTATTGTGTTAATTAATGTTAACCTTGATTAATTCTTTGATTGTGTGATAAAATGGTTGAACTATTGGGAAAGTGAAACCCTAATTTTTATATTTTGGGTAATTATTTAGGGTGAACCGTCTATTTGGCTTATTATACAACTAGCTGTTATGGGGATGGTTTCTTGGGATATATTTATTGCTCCTCGTAAGCAAGAGGCAAAACCGTAAGCCAAGGGTCGTAGAGTAAGACTAATTTGTAGGACCTGATGATTTGAGATGAATTGAGTTTGTTTGTTTTTCATCTAGCTTTAAAATGTTTTTTTTTATGAATGGTAGGTAGAAGCTATCCTTCCTGATGAGACTGTCTGTTAGTAACCTTTGTAATACATAGATAACTCTTGTATCATAGACTGACTAACTAAATTAGGCCTCACAATTGATCCTTCTACTCGACTTTTGTTACGCTGATGCCAGATGTTATAGATAATAGCATTAATAACACCATTGATCAGCCCTTTTTGCAGCTTGGTTCCCTTCAAGTTCAATCTCGATCTGTTTGGTATCTTCACCTGGATGGTATGATGTATCCAGTCTACTAATCTGGTTTTCAGTTGCTTGCTGTACTCACAACAACAATACATATGCTCTAGTTCCTCAGGTTCTTGCTGGCATATCCAACACAGGTCATCTGTAGCCAGGTTCAATCTGTGCAGCTTTGCTTTAGTATTCATTGCTTTGTGTTGGTGTAGCCACACTACCATTCGATGCTTTGTCAAGGTTAATTTATTCCAAATCAAGTGATGCCAGTCCACCTTCATACCCCTCTGTTTACACCAGTTGTATCCCTTTGCTATTGTATAAATATTAGCAGCATTCCACTCATTAGCAACAAACCCATTTTGAAAACTATCTATGTTTTGCAAATTTTCCTCCATCCGCAACTGGTATCGTTAGGGCATTGATAAGCAAGTAATTCAACCTCCTTTAAATGCATTGTTTGCAACCATTGAACCCATAGCCTGTCAGGATTGTTAAGGATCCACCATGTCATTTTCCCCACAGCAGCCTTATTCCAGTTATTACTTCAATAATAAGTTGCAGGCGTGCAATAGCGTTCAATTTGTTGTTCTAACTCTTGGTAAACATAGTATTGGTTAGATTTTATGTGCACTGATTTATTGGCAAATTTACTGAGTTGCAGGAGTGTAGTAGCATTCAAGACACCGTTGCTGACATTTGCTGCAATCTTGTTCCTGGAATCTCTGATTAATGATTTTAAGTTTGTTACCAAGGATTCGAGAAAGTTTCTAATATTTTTTTTAAGTTTGTTTATGATAATGTTCTGTTTGTTTTCCTAGAAAGTCACGACCAGTTTTTATTTTCTCATGTTTAAGGTGAAGAATTTCACTTCGGTATTAGCTAAAAAGCACCAGAAGCCAATGTTGTCAATGCACTTAAAGCTATTGATTAGAGACAATATCTTGTTATTGCTTAGAAGTCTGCCTGAAAATTCAAGTTTGAAGGCGCAAAGAGGTTGGTGAGCATAAGTCTTCTTCTTTGTTTTATGTCAATCTGTGCAGTTTCTAAGTGGTGTCTGGTGGTTAAATTGTTATGGATTTGTTGTCGAGGTAGTTAGTCAATCCGAGGTGAAATTGTGTATGAATAAGATCAGAGGCAGCGCAAGGAAGAGGTAGATGTATCAGATGGGTATGTTTTGTGAACAAGTCATTTTGATGCTACTGATGGGTGTTGCAAATTGTTGCAGCGGCTGATGCAGGACAGACTGGCAGAGGCAGTCTGTGCAACTGTTGCTAATGGCAGATGCAGCGTGCAGCAATGGCGTCTGTATGGGTCTGTGCAGATGTTGTAAAGAGTGCAGCTGTATCCTAGCAGATTAATAGGATGGCAGTTGGGGCTAAATGTACGTGCATAGCTTTCTGTACTGTGGCAGTTAGCTTGAACACGACAGAGTAGCATTCTGATGCTGCTGGAATAGTGATAATGCGTGGGCAGTGGGGAATTGGGCAAGCATGGAGTCAGGGAAGAGAACTCTTCAGAGCAAGTAATACAAGGCCATTTATGCATTTCAAACTTTGTTGTATGACATTCTAATTCCTTTGTTCAGGGGGAGATACTACGGCTTCCATTGTGGATTTAGTCTAGGGTCTTATATTTCACTCATATTGTATAAGGATCCTTTGCTTTTATGCAAATGAGGAAAATATTTTGCGAACTAGTCAGATACGTTCCTTGAATTGATGAAAGGAACGTAGTTTATATGCTAATAAACCTATTTATTCATTTATTATTTTTTTTAAAAAAAATTGAACAATATGCATCAGACTTTACTTAAAACTGATGTCTATTTATGTAATAGACATCGGTTTTAAGTAAAACTCTGATGCGCATTCATGGAATAGGCATCAGATAAAATTAAAACTGATGTCTATTCTCGAATAGACATCAGACTTAAGAATGATGTATATGCAAAAAGAATATACATGTGTCAACTATGCATCAGTTGCAAATCTGATGCATATTGATAAAAATATCCGATGTCTATGATAATTTTTTTAGTAGTGTAGAGCGTTATACACGACCTTTAATGGAACTTAGGTGTGAGAATCTTGCTGAGTCATGGATAATTGTGAGTTTGGAATATCCATTTGAGAAGCTCGAGGAACTTAGGGTATAGATTGATTTCGAGGAATATGCTTAAAGTACTGAGGTTGTCTCATAAGTGAATGAGGTAAGTTAATGCTGTGTGAACTTGAGGAACGAGAGCTGTTAGTAATGGCGTGAGAACATTAGAACATTTACATGAACTTGTGGAATTGACTGAGTGGTTGATCTTAAGTTACTTAATGGACCTTGGCATTGATCTAATGAAGTACTTAATGGAAAATCTAGGATACATCATCAGTTTGAGAATGAATGATTCATTGAGAGATATAAGTCCAGAAACGCGTTTATTTGAGTATGGTTATTTGTGGACCGCGATACAAGTGTAGTAGTTATATCACAGGAGTTGAGTAGTCTGAGAGTTTGGTTGAATTGTCATTTGAGAACTATATGAGATGGGTTATCTAAACTTTTGAGGAATAAATCATCGAAAGGATAATGTTGCTCTAGACTTCGAGGAACTTTGAGATCGGAATCGTTCTGAGGAAATAGTCATGTGAACCGATCATAGTCTCGCTTGACTTGGAGTTGTTACCTTAGTGAGACCTTACCTTGGAATGTTCGCTTTATGGTAATAGATGACTTTGGAGAACTTAGAAATTTGAAGTACCCACTTGGATGAATTTGATGGAATTGAACTACGTAGGACTAAAGGATATAGGAAATTTTGGTCATGGCCTGTCTGATGGAGAAAAGCCATAGTGTGGAAAGTTTGGTGTTCTAACTTCAGAATTCGATGTTTTGGATGACAGAATTCAGATTTAGACTTAGAAAGTGCGTAAACCTTGGTCCGAGGTATGTTTATTAGACTTCCACCTTGAGTGAGAGATCCTTAACCCTATTAGAACAGATTTGTGGTAAACTAGGTGAGTGTTTGGAAACCTTCTGATAGAGGAATTCCTCGTTTTGTGGATGAGAGAAGGGTAAGAGGAACCGTGGGACTGTAACACCCCATGATTATGAGAGAAAAGTTGTCCCACATCGGTAGAATGTGAGGCTTGTGATATGTTTATAATAGCTTCCACCCACCACTTAGTAACAAGGGCTTGTGCTTTTGGGCTTAAGTGAGGACAAATAATGGGCCCAAATGCTTACCTCCCATCTTATTGGGGGTGTGTTACGACCATGGTGGGTTAGGTTGTTACAATTGGTATCAGAGCGACCCTGCGACCGTGTGGTGAGCCTGTGGTCGGGAGTACCCGGGTCACACACCTAGCGGGGGAGGATTCTGGCCCTGGTTGTGGTCAAGTTTGAGGCACAACGAGGACGTTGTGTTCTTTAAGTGGAGGAGTTTGTAACACCCCATGAGTATGAGAGAAAAGTTGTCCCACATCGGTAGAATGTGAGGCTTGTGATATGTTTATAATAGCTTCCACCCACCACTTAGTAACAAGGCCTTATGCTTTTGGGCTTAAGTGAGGACAAATAATGGGCCCAAATGCTTACCTCCCATCTTATTGGGGGTGTGTTACGACCGTGGTGGGTTAGGTTGTTACAGGGACCATTGTGAGTATCGAGGTCACCGGAAACGTCTCCTTGGGATATACTAGAAATCGTTGTAACGATGTTTTGATTATGGATTGAGCGGTTAGTGTACCCATGTTTGGCAAAGGTTACCGTCTCCTTTAACCTTCAACTGGATTGTTCCGTTCCTTCAACCCCCCCCCCCCCCCCTTTTTGGTGTTCTGACAGCCGCGAGGCTGGAAACCCTAATCCTTCATGTTGAAAATAAGCTATGCGACTGTTTCCGCGCTCTCAAACTTCTGTTTTGAAACTTGTTCCCCAATTGTTGACTTTAGATTCACCGTTTATAGAAAAAGCTTAGTTGTTATGAGAATTTGAAACTGCTTTCTCTTCCGTTAGAAGCGACCCTTGGTTATGGTTACAATTTTACTTTTTCAATAATTTGGGTGTATTGGTCGATTTAAAGAAAAATTGGTTTTAAAGAGTGTAACGTTTCACGATTTGATCAGATTTCAGCGTTGACTGTCACTAAAACCTGTTATTGGAGACGTCTGATAACCTGTGCTGTGCTTGTCAACACCGAATCAATCTAAATTTGAACCTTATTGAACGAAATTTTTGGGACTTGTCTCAGATTTGGAATGTCGGACTCTTGAATACGTAACGAGAATCCCAATATCCATTGACAAGACTTGTGCCTTGAGACCTTTTCTTCTTGAAACCTTTTAAAAGATAAAGTTTTGGGTTGTCATGACCCGTATGGTTCATTTTGAAAGTTAGAGTTGTTTTCGTACTTATTCCTGTCTTCGAGTTTCGAGGACGAAACTTTTTGAAGATTGGGTGATTGTAACATCCCATATTTTCGTGATTTATATTTAAAGGCTTTTAATTATTTTAAATAATAAAAATAATATTTTAATAATTTATTGAGAAAGTGTTTTAATAAATTATAAGATCCGTCTTAAGAACCTTAAGTCCTTAAGACGAATTCAACTTGGTAACTTAAGTTCACATCTTAAAACCCGTTCAAAGATATCCAAACCCGTTTCATTTAAACGGAAAGGACAACCCTTAAACCCCCATAAAACCAATTGTGTCGACATCTTCATCTCCTCAAAACAATATAACAGTAAACACAATTCTCACAAAACCTCCATATTTATCCATCTTCTTTTCCTCTTTTCATCATCATCCGTTCATAAAATCTAGGTAATAAATACATTTTCGAAATCCTCATCGAATTTGCAAGGCATCCGTCACTTCCGTTTTTCATTTCGTTCCACTTCAAAAATGGGCTGTTTTGGAGTAATCCGTGTATAGCCTATTTTAATGGCTTTTCATGTTGTAGGAGGAGGCTTAGAAGATCACTAGGAGGTTGGTATCGGGATTGAAGAGGAGATTGGAGCTTAAACGCTTAAAAGGTGACAATTACGAGTAACTCGGCCTTTTTGTTAAAATAGCAAGTTTTGTTGTGTTCTTGTTGTTATTTCTGACTTTGGTTTAAGATTGATGATCAATGGACTTAGTAACATACTAGGAATGATCTTACATGATGAATCTATGCTTAGAATGTTTCATATGCTTGTTGTTTGATTTTTATGAAATTTATGCTTACGACGGATACAAATCGTAATCTTATTGAGTAGTGTTTGTAGGTTTAATTGCTGGTAGTTAGTATGTTTAATGATTATATTTGATGGGTAAACGATTGTTGATGCAAATCTTGGAGTTTAATGTCGTTTTAGTCGAGTTTTGTTATGGCTGGAAATGGCATTTTTCGTGCTCAGGAGTCCTGAGCCGGTCGACCGACCGGCCGCCGGTCGACCGGCTGGGGATGCGTCTTGGGTATTTTTGCGAAAGTTGGGAAAATGGGCTTGGGGTTGCCAGCCGGTAGGCCGGCTGCCTGCCAACCGGCTGGTATCCTCTTGGGGAAGTTTGCGTATGTTTGAATAGAGGGGGATTTGGTTCCCCGGCCGGTAGGTCGGCTGCCTGCCGACCGGCTGGGAACCCGTTGTGCTTGGGTTAGCGTACGTAAAGAAGAAAAGAAAGGGAAGCGGGGTTGCCAGCCAGTAGGCCGGCTGCCTGCCGACCGGCTGGGGACCCCTGATGCTTGTTTTTATTTTCAAATCGCATTTAGTTCGTAACTTTTAAACGGTTATTCGGTTTTGATTGAAACTCGTTCCGTGTACCTTTGATATGGGTTCGGGAATGGAGAGAGGATAGAGACCCCCCCGGTCGGGTAACCGAAAGGGAAACCGGCTCTCCCTCAACTTAGTTCCCGGGGCCAATTAAGTGTTGATTAGAAGTTAAGAAAGTAGAACTAGAGTTTAGTTCATATACTTTGATGACATTGTAATGATGCTTATTAAGTTATGCCTTAAGCTGGCCTCTGAACTTAATACGTGAGTTGTTTGTCTTATATGGGGATATGCCTTAAGCTGGCCTCTGCGCCCTATATGTGTATGGTTGTCGTGTCTGGGATAGGCCTTAAGCTGGCCTCTGAGCCCAGACATGTTTGTTGTGATCGCGTTGGAACATGCCTTAACTTGGCCTCTGAGTTTGACGAGTAGAGCAGCTGCACAACGGGGCATTTAGGTCGTGACACCTCACCCGGAGTGCAGATGTTTGATGCTAGAACATGCCTTAAGCAGGCCTCTGAGTTTAGTATCTTGTGATGTAGTGAAGGGACATGCCTTAAGCTGGCCTCTGAGTCATTTACTTTTGGGTGCTAGTCTATGCCTTAAGTTGGCCTCTGAGTCTAGTGTCTTGCTGATTGGCAGGTCCAGGCCTTAAGTTGGCCTCTGAGTCCTTGCTTGCTGAATGATTGGTGTTTAGGTTATGTCTTAAGTTGACCGCTGAACCTTTACACTTGCTGAATGATTAGTATGTAGGTTATGTCTTAAGTTGACCGTTGAACCTTATACTTGCTGAGTTTTATCTGCTTGCCTAGAGTTGGTACAATGTCAGAAATAGATGTTGATATTGATGTTTGACTTTGTGATTGTTCATCCAAGGCATTGGATGACTCTTTGATCGGTTTCATAAATAGTTGGACTGAAAGACCCCCCGACTGGGTAACCAGTAGGGAAACCGGCTCTCCTTCCTAACGGTTTATGAAGTTGGTTGAGAGTCGTGCATTAGAGTTTGCATGATAGTATGAGATCAGTTGATGAGATATTGTTATACTTCACATGTCTTTATATGCTGGAGTATTTTGTTTGTATTTCTGTGTTACGTGTCGTTACAAAAGGTGGCTAGGAGAACTCTAGTCACTCCCCACTGATTGTGGTGTACATGTTTTTATGTATGTAGGTACATGCAGGTTGGCAGGGTTCACTTGAGAGCTAGCGAGTGATGATCCTTTCATCATATGACTTACACGTTTATCGATTAGCTAGACTCTTAGTTTTTGATACAGTTATCTTTTGGTGCCTGTAGGGATGTTCCATCCCAGGCTGTTGTACATATTTGGTTTTCAGTACTTAGAACTATTACTTATCAATTTTTTTTATATCAGTTTTCAGTTTCAGTTTTCAGGTTTTAATTCAACTCGCATGTTTATGTTAAAAAGTTTTAATTCCGCTGCATTTTAGTACTTCGCATGTTTTAATTTTCCGCTTTCGCGAGGGGTTTTACATCTAGAGTCTAGCTAACGTAAAAGTGTAAGTTAATCGATGAAGGATCATCACTCGCTAGCTCCATGGAACCCCTCTGCCAACCATCCTGTCATGTACCTACATACATGTAAACATGTACGCCACAATCAGTGGGGTGTGACTAGAGTTCTCCTAGCCACCTTTTGTCAACGACACGTAACACATAAAACATCCAACATACTCCAACAGTTATAACATGTGAAGCATACAAATCTCACTATCTGATACTCAAGTCAACATGCAAATACTATGCAAGGCTCTCAACTAACTTCGGAAACTATTTGGAAGGAGAGCCGGTTTCCCTTCCGGTTGCCCGACCGGGGGTCTTTCAATCCAAACCACTTACGAAACCAGCAAAAGAGTCATCCAATGCCTTGGATGAACAGTTCTATAATCAATACAATATAACCATCACAATCAACAGCAAGTATAAAGGTTCAGCGGTCAACTTAAGACATAACCTAAATACTAAAATAATCAGCAAGTATAAAGGTTCAGAGGCGACATCTTAACGCATAACCTAGATACCAAATTCACATTCGCAAGCAAGGACTCAGAGGCCAACTAAAGACATAGACCTGCTAATCAACAAGACACTAGACTTAGAGGCGACAACTCAACGAATAGACTAACATCCAATAAGTAAAGGACTCAGAGGCCAACTTATGGCATGTCCCTTTACTACATCACAAGACACTAGACTCGGAGGCCAGCTTAAGGCATGTTCTAGAATCAACATCTGCACTCCGGGCAAGGCATCAGTACCCGAGCTACCCCGTTGTGCAGCTGCTCTACTCGTCAGACTCAGAGGCCAACTTAAGGCATGTTCCAACGCGATCACATAAAAACATGTTTGGGCTCAGAGGCGACATCTCAACGCATACCCCAGACACGACAAACATACACATATAGGGCTCAGAGGCCAGCTTAAGGCATACCCCTATATATGACAACTAGCTCACGTATTAAGCTCAGAGGACAGCTTAAGGCATACCTTAATACGCATCAATACAATAGCATCCAAATATAGTAACTAGATCCTTAGTTCTAATCTTCTATACTTCTAAACAACACTTAATTGATCCCGGGAACTAAGTTGAGGGAGAGCTGGTTTCTCTTTCGGTTGACCGACCGGGGGGTCTCTATCCTCTCTCCATTACCGAACCCAATAGAGTGCCGCCCGAACCTCGCGGACGTCAAGCACACATAAACATAAGAGAAAGGCCAATTATGATTAAGTTAAACTTAACCAACTAATATACATTAAAATATCTTAGTCCGATGAGAAATATTAACGGACACTTAAGAACTAATTAATTTTAGACAAGTCCCTAATTATTTACTAAATCTTACTTAGCTAAAATATATTTTACTAAGTATTTGATATCGTTCTAATTAACCGGTTCAACCGATAAAGGAAATAAACACAATTTAAATTAAATTAAACTTCACATTATATTACTTATATTTTCTACTGGAAAAACGACTAACTAAATAAATTATTTCGACATGCTTCTAATAAGACCGTAACCCATTACTAATTGGTAACGAGTTCTAACATATTATATTTAAACGTAAACAAGCTAGCAAGAACGTACGTAAATTAATTAATTTAAGTAGGCAGGCTAGCACGTACGTAAAATAATAACAAAATTAGTAAACAAAGGTAGAATGATTGCACGGTAGTAATAAAATTATGTAGTAGGATTGGCGTTAGGTAGTAGTAATATTAATTATTAAACAAAGTAATGTCGTAGCAGCAACAACAATTAACGTAAGAAGGGAATAGAGAACAACAACTATTACAGCATGTACCCAGCAATAAATGGCGACGGTCACGACAATAATCAGAACATAAGCAAACAACAACAGTGACGAGATAAACGGAAGCAGCAGCGTAATAGCAGTTCAACAACAACAGTAATAAGTAATAACAACAAGCAGTACCATAACACATAACGCATCAGCGCAAAGACTGATGAGTTGTATTTAGGACAGGGAAGTGAGTCTCTTCGATGAGTGCTAAGCCTTCTATTGCAATTTCTTCTGAAATGGATTCTTCAGAAACCAACGCACTACAAAAGAATTCAAAACAGAAAGCAATAGCCTGCTTCTAATCAAAAAGATGTGAGCTATCCTAGATTCTATCTACTTATAAATTAATTCACTCCTCTTCTATTTCCTATAGGTGTTTATTTGTGCCTATACAAGTTTGAAAAAGACAATAGATGAGGGAAGTAGCTCATATCTTATGCAACAATTGGAAAAACGCAGTAAAGTGACAGTGGTTGCACAACGGCATTAAAGTGACAATAGCATAAAAAAACGCAGGAAAGCAATGTTCAGTAGTATAAGAACACATATGAGATGAATCACACTAATATACGAGGGATACTAATTACCCACTAACTATTAAACATAAATTCCACATAATTTAACATAAACACAAGGAAATCACATGTCCAATTAATTTAAGACAAAGGCCGAGTTTCTCATTTTCGTCACCTTAAAAGCGGGTTATGCTCCGATTTCTACTTCAATAACGAAGCTATCAACCTCCGGGTCCTCTAATCCAACCCCTACAACAAAAGAAACGGAATTAAGAAGCTTAAAACGGAATTTAGTCAAAACAACGTCTTTTTCGAGTTCGACGAAATTGAAATTGAAAGAGATAGATAGTTTGGAAATCTTGCAAGGATTCCGAAAATGTAAGACTTACCGCGATTTCAGTTCGAGAAGTGGTTGAAATGTTGATTTTAAGCTTTGAAAATGGAGGAACAATGGTGGAAATAAAAAAAGCAGTGAAAGAGTTATGAATGTCGATTATAGGGTTTTTAGGTGGGGTTTATTTTGTCCTTGCACAACTTGAGTCGGGTTAGTTATTTGTGAAACGGATTTAAGTCGGGTTTGAATTATGTCAAGTTATTAACATCTTAAGAACTTAAGGATATTCTTAAGACGGATCTTAACGGGAATCTTTAAATTAAATTTACGACTTATTATTAACATATTATTATATTCCGTAAAATAATTTAAAATTATTAAAATATTATTTACGAAAATACGGGATGTTACAATCACCCCATCTTTCAAAAAGTTTCGTCATCGAAACTTGAAGACAGAATTAAGTACGAAAACAACTCTAGCTATCAAAGCGTACTACCCGGGTTATGGTAACCCAAAAGCTTATCTTTCGAAAAGGTTTCAAGAATAAAAAGATTTCAAGGCACAAGGCTTGTCAATGGACATTGGGATTCTCGTTACGTATTCAAGAGTCCGACACTAGTAGAAAAACTTTAATTTGCGGCTCTTCATTTGAGGCGTTTTATTCAAATAGCAGCAAATAGTAATTTGTATTTTAGATTTTTTTTTAAAATACACGTGTCATTTGAGGCGTCTGGCAAAATAAAGCCGCAAATACTACCATTTGAGGCGTTTTACTTATTCGCCGCAAATGATTACTAATGTTAAAAAAGAAAAATGGATCATTCAGCCAGTCATCCCTCACTCACTTTTTCTGTCAAAGATACAAACCCTAAATCCAAAATTTTGTTTCATTTTTTCCTCTTCGCTCTTTCGTTCCCTCACCAGTCACATGCTCAAACCCTCTTAATCGATCGCATTGACAAGGGGATTTAGAGTGAAGTGTTAACCCTAATTTTCGGGTATTCGGGTAAACTCAAATCTGGTGTTTGGAGAGGGAAGCTAAAGAAATTTCTTTGATGATTGGAAGGATATGTTGATTGATTGGTGGAATTTCTTTGCTGACTTTAGATATATCATGCTGTTGAAGTAAGTCGTGAGCTTGTTTAGCTTCTTCGATTATCATTTATTCATTAGAACAAGGTCTAATTTCGTCTTCCTTTCATTTCTTCGATTATCATGCTCTTTGCGATCGTAATCGGAAATTGATAATTGTATTGTATTAGAGTTTTTAGTTGATATTATTAGCACCGCCAACGATTAGGGTTTTATTTTCTCCATTTGCAACCCTAGATCTGATTATCGTATTAATTGATAGTAGCAAAAGCAATTTCTGATTGTAGTGTGTTTGGTTAATTGGTTGAAAATTTGATCTAAAACTCGAGTATTCGCTTCTGATCATTTATTCTCTTGTTTAATTTTTGTTTACTGTAATTTGTTTGATTGATTAGAATATGATTTCACGTTTAAAAAATTGATGGCTTTTACGTTTTATTGTATACGTTTTTCAGATTATTTGAAGGAGATATTGCAAAACCAATGTAATCAAATAAAAAAGATATAGTACTTTGTGTATCATTTTAAATACACCATTCTTGTTTAAGGGGTAAGGCTGGCTGTCACACCCGATTAAATAAATGGAGATTTTGAGAGGTCTTAAGTTAATAAGACGGTCTTAAACAAGAGCAATTGAAATAGATAACATTGATGGACAATGGATCTAGTATCTGAGTAGCAGCTAATTGTTTTTCTCGTGTTTTGGTGGTTAGTTAGAGCAGCTAGATATATTATCTCTATTCTCTACACATCATTTGAGATAAAAATAGTCATTGTAATACTAACAACATTGTAGTACTTAACAAATGGATAGCGGATCAGATTTTTGGGACGTTTTAGTAGCAGTTCTGGTGGCAGCAGGGCCATTAGACTGCTACTGGGACCATGGTTTTGAAGGTGACTTTGGGTTTTGCAGCTTTTTATATGGCTAGATTACGTTAGATTGTATGGAGCAAATGAGGATGATGATGCCGGTATTAGGTTGTTGTTGCCAATTTCTACCAAATTTTATGTCTGTTAGCAGAATCCGGACATCATCTCCCTTCATAATATTGTTGCATGCATTGATTTTGGAATTTTGGATCATGGTCCTTCATAAAAGCATGTACATGTCCTTGGTTTGCTTTTATTTGGTATGCTGATTTTTCACAACGTCTGAATACCATGCATTGCTCGTACTATCTTTAGTATTGACATCACATGATAAACTCTAAATGAATATTGGAAGGTATAAGGAGAAAGGAAGGTAAAGTAGTTGAAAGTGAAAAGTTGATATAATTGCCTGCCTTTTTTGCTTTGAAGGTTCTCCGCATTTATCCATGTTAAATGAAGCAAAATTGAACACGGTCGTAATACTGTCTGGTTCATGGAGTACTATGGAAAACTGTTCGACAAGTTTTGGGTAGCTAATACTATTGAATTGCTGATAGTTAAGACTGAATTGCCATTCAGAGTCCAACATTTCATGTGGGTGTTGAGAACTGTTGATGGTGATACGATAACTCAGGGTAGAGCATTATATCAGATGTACCTGTAAATTCCAGGGGGTATATGATGTTGGAGATTGTGTCCTCCACATGTAGTGTGATAACGTCATTGCACATACCCTTGTACGGACAAGTGGGAGATTGTTGGGGCTGGTGTCTCTGACAATTAAGTACAATGACTTATTAAATCTCTTTAAGGATCACAAGGGCATACTTTTGTATTATTACCAGTTGATCCACGTTTATCAATAACGGTTGGCTTGCTCGATAAGTTTGACGTTATTGTCATATGGATGGCGGTGATCAACTGGTCCCTATACGTCACACCTATAGGACACGTTTGAGAGATGTGAAGGTATGAAAATACAGTCACATTTTGCCGGATATGACTAAACGGTTAGTCAGAGGTATTGACTATTAAATTAGTCAATAAGATGTTGAGATTATTATTTAATACGGATTAAATAATTTTAGCTAATACGGATTACATGATTAATTCGTAAATTAAATATAAACGGTTATATTTAATTAAATATTGTATTTGCGTATTAATATAAACAGTTATATTAATTTGGGTAATTATACAATATCTTATTTTATCAGACCGTTATTAATATATCGACTGTATTAATATCTGATAACATGTTACGATTTATAATTATAAACCCGCGAATTATATTTAAGCAATTGGGTCGAATCACGCATTGGGATAAGGTAAGAGTGGAAAGCCCACTCCTACCCAAACCCTATTTCGGCCGAATCCTAGGGCTACATAAGGAGAGTCCTTCTCCTTATGTGGACGACTCTTGGTGCACTGTTAAATTATCTCAAGGTAAAATTAGGGTTTTGAGACATTCTTTTTCCCAAA
Source organism: Silene conica (assembly GCA_029255685.2). Lineage (NCBI taxonomy): Eukaryota > Viridiplantae > Streptophyta > Magnoliopsida > Caryophyllales > Caryophyllaceae > Silene > Silene conica. The sequence goes on along the minus strand of CM055314.2, from coordinate 48,275,908 downwards.
ACCTCAGATCTCACATCTAAAACTCAATAGCTCTCCCAATATTGCAAGGCAATTGGAGAGGATTTCTAGCACACGCGGCCACGTCTCAAACTAAGTCTTGGGTGCAAGTTATAGGAGGGAATTTGTATTAATTCCTGTTCTTAGGCCTTTTGCGCGAGGACTAAAGGTTGTACTTCTTTTCTCATGTTTTTAATCTTATGACGATATTCACAATTGCATATTTCATTATAATCCTGCAAATTTAGGGTGAATACGCGTTTTATTCCCCACAAGTGGTATCAGAGCCTTAGGCCATGAAAATTTTACAATTGTGTCTTTCATAAGTTTAAAAATTTTGAAAACCGTACACTGTGCTTAGGCCCTCGATCGAGTACCAGTTGCACTCGATCGAGTGCCCTCGTACCAGGCCCGTGCGTGTGATTTTTGTGAGAAATCGATCTTGTTTTTCGATTATAATTTGCATATTGTTAATTAATCGATATTTTTAGCAATATGTGAATCTTTTGTTGTTGTTTATTTATGATTTACACGTTTTAAATCCATGTTATAAACCCGTTTTAATTTAAAAGTGCAGCGATTTGCAGTTTTACGAGCCACTCGATCGAGCCCTGCTGCACTCGATCGAGTGACCCTGACACTCGATCGAGTGCCCCTGTTACTCGATCGAGTGCTCTCGTTTCAGGGTGTTTATTTTCGAAAATAACTTGTTTCTTATTTTCACATGGCTTAAAATAATATACTATATACGGAAATAGTGTATTATTTAGTGAAACGGTTCACCCTCGTTTGATACATATTGTTTTAAAACAGTTTAAAATAATGGATTATATGTTTGTTAAAATTGGTGATTAAAACGGTATAGTCACTTAATTTTAATCTTAAAAGGTGGTTTGGTATAAATTTATTAATCATAATAACAGTATTATGTCATGTATAAATTTTATTTAGTTGATGCATTTTATTTATCGTCTTGTGAATGCCTTGAATGCTTTTAATAACGTATTTAATTTTTGCAAACGGTTGTAACTTAGTGTGGCCTTAGAAGATTATGTTACCGTAATGATGGGACACGATCTTGCTTGTAATTTTGAGATCTTGAATCTCCGTTTTGGGTTTTTGCCATGTAATTACTTTTGTATTTAAATTAGAATGTATCTAGGATTACTTTTGTAATTTAAATTAGTAATTTTGTGAAGACCAAAGACAAGACGGAGACCGGATGCTCACTCCCGCTGCAAGGACCAATATAGAACATCAAGACAAGCTTCTAGGGTCCAACGGTGGATTCCAAGTTGTTTTATGTTTATTTTGGTAGGATAGGCCACACTAGGACTTTTATTTACGTTTATTGCATTTATCTTTACGCTTTCATCGATAATAGCTTGCATCATATTCCGCCTAAAAACCAAACCACCTATATCATGCCTGAATACTGACTCATGTAGAGGTCACGCGTTAGTTTTCTGTGACAATACAGATGTCACATGTCCATTTAAATGCCATCACTTTATTTAATTCATTCACGCAAATGCTAGTTTTTAGTTCACTTAAATATGGATAAATAAGAGTTGATGGGGTCTTCCTCGTATAACCAAAAATTGAGATTAGTCTTTATAAATCAGCCTCCCATGAATCCCTTCTTCGTCGGTAGGCATAATATGACCCCTTCTACGTCGGGTAAGTGGGAACAGATGATTTATTTTATCTCAACATCATGGTCACTCGATAATATTCCAGTGACTGAGATGGACTAATAGATAGGATTTACGGAAATCTATCGACCAAGAGTTCCAACGATTGGAATTAGCCAAACTGTGGGCTTATCAATATACGGAAATTGAGTCTTGGGATCGTTTATATAATTCTTGAGGGAGATCAATTATATAAATGCATGAGTCTACGAGTTTAAATTCAATTTAATATAGACTTAAATCACAACAATAAGTTGCTTATATGGTTTTGTTTTATCTTCTTTTCAGTGTAGAACACGTTCATTAAAACTGCTGTAAAACTAAAATGGCTGGTGAAGACCCAATGCCAAGTGCCAAGCTAGCACGTGAATCCTGGCTAAAAGCCTTCATGGACTCCATGAATCAGTCAACTAGACTGAGGAATGATGGGTCAAACTTCTCTGACTGGGAGGCAGCACTACGGAATGCTGCCATTGCTGACGGAAAGCTTAAGTTTTTAATGGAGCCCATTCCGGCACACCCAGGAACTGGAGCTAGAGCCAACGATGTTCGCGCTCATAGCGACTTCGTCATGGAAGCGGGTGCGATAAAGAACGTACTCATCTATGCAATGGAATCTAATTTGCAAAGACGCTTCATAACCCATGGTGCAAACAAGATTTTCACCACGCTCACTAACGAATTCTCCAAGGCTCCGAGAATTGTTTCTTATGAGCATACCTGTCGCTTCTTTGAGGCGAAACTCCAGAAGGGCCAAGCTGTTTGCCCACATATTCTCAACATGATTGAGAATATCGAGAAACTGGAGACCCTAAACTGCAAGATCAGTGAGAACATCATCGTTGATCGCATGCTTCATTCGCTTCATGATGGGTTCGCCCTCTTTAGGGCCAACTACTACATGAACGACATGAAGAAGACTCCCCATGAGCTCCACTCCCTTCTCGTACAGACTGAGAAGGATCTAAAGTTGAGTGGGAGTCTAAAGCAGGATGTTCTCATGATCTCAAGTAAGGGAAAAGGTAAAGGGAAGGCTAAAGCTCAGGGCGACCTAGCGGTAGGTAGGCCCAGGTTCAAGAAACCAGGATTTGCTAAGAGTGGGCCTGGTGAGTCGAGTAACTTACAAGGCAAGACAAAGAGCAAGGATACAAGCATGGAATGTCACCATTGCCACAAGACTGGGCATTGGAGGCGCTCATGCCCCGTGTATCGCGAGGACATTAAAGCAGGCCGTGTTACTCCTGTTGGTATGACTTCTTCTTCTTTTATTCACATGATTGAGATTAACCATGCAAGTTGCGGAACTTGGGTACTTGATACTGGTTGTGGTTCTCATCTATGTAATCATGTGCAGGGCCTCCGAAACCAAGAACCCCTAATCAAGGGTGAGGTGGACCTGCGTGTCGGGAATGGAGCACGTGTGGCTGCAGTCTCGAAGGGAACATACGTAATCCAGCTTCCAAGTGGATTCGAGTTATTTTTATATAACTGTTATTATGTTCCTAGTTTGTCCAAAAACATTATTTCAGTTTCTGCACTTGACAAACTCGGCTTTTCATTTGTAATAGAGAATAATAGCTGTATTTTCTCCTTACACAATATGATTTATGGCAAGGCAGTTTCCATGAATGGAATTTATGTTTTAGATCAAACCACCGAGATATTACATGTGAATAATAAAAGAATAAAGGTAGGTGACAAAGATCAAACTTACCTATGGCATTGTCGTATGGGACACATAAATGAGAAACGCGTTAAACAGCTCATACAGAATGGAGCTATTTCACCCTTTGATTTCGAATCATATGGCACGTGTGAATCATGTCTCATCGGCAAAATGACTCGTATTTCCTTCAAAGGTGTTGGAATGCGCGCTGCCGACCTATTAGGACTCATACATACGGACATATGTGGCCCTATGTCGATCAACGCACGAGATGGCTATAGGTATTTCATCACTTTCACGGATGATTTGAGTAGATATGGCTATGTCTACTTAATGAAGCACAAAAGTGAATCCTTTGACAAGTTCAAAGAATACCAGAATCGGGTACAGAACCAGCTGGGTAGAAAGATTAAAGCACTACGCTCGGATCGTGGTGGTGAGTATCTTTCACGCGAGTTTGATCAACACCTAAAAGACTGTGGGATCGTGCTACAGTTGACTCCACCTGGAACACCACAATTAAATGGTGTGTCCGAACGGAGAAATCGAACTTTACTTGATATGGTTCGATCCATGATGAGTCACACCGTTGTGCCTGATTCATTGTGGGGCTATGCTCTTTTGTCGGCCGCTCTAATACTTAACCGAAGTCCGTCTAAAGCTGTTGACAAGACTCCATTCGAGTTATGGAAGGGAACGGTCCCTAACTTGTCCTTTATTCGGGTTTGGGGCTGCGAGGCTTATGTCAAGTGGAGACACGAGGATAAGCTCGGCCCGCGATCGGTCAAGACATACTTTATAGGCTATCCAAAGGGAACGTTTGGTCATTACTTCTACTCGCCTACCGAACAACGTGTTTTTGTTGCGGCTAGTGCGACGTTCTTAGAGAAAGAATTTCTCGAGAACAAGTCGAGTAATAGAACCTTCGAGTTATCGGAGGTTCAAGAACCAACTGCCGAGCAACCATTGGAGGAAACAGTTCCTTCAACCGAGGCTGCGGTAGATATTCCTGAGGAACCTAGGAGGTCGGGAAGAGTCTCTATTCCTCCGGACAGATACATTGGTATGGTCGAGGAACATGATACAGATGACGTCTTACTCCTAGAGGGTAATGAACCCACAACCTATAAAGGTGCCATGACTAGTTCTGACTCAAAGCTATGGCTAGAAGCCATGCAATCCGAGATGGACTCCATGTATGAGAACAACGTGTGGGATCTTGTGGACCTACCTGCAAAGGTGCGTCCCCTTCAATGCAAATGGCTTTACAAGATAAAGCATGCCGTGGAAGGACAACAAGATATCCACAAGGCTAGACTAGTTGCTAAAGGTTTCACTCAAGTGCCAGGCTTGCACTATGATGAGATCTTTGCACCCGTAGTCATGCTACGTTCCATTCGGATTATCTTAGCGATCGCCGCATTTCATGACTATGAAATATGGCAAATGGACGTTAAAACCGCCTTCTTAAACGGTTATTTGGAGGAAGAGTTGTACATGGTACAACCCGAGGGTTTTATCGATCCAGCACATCCTAAGAAAGTTTGCAAGCTTAAGCGTTCCATCTATGGACTTAAGCAAGCATCGCGGAGTTAGAATCATCGCTTCGACCAAGTGATAAAAGAGAATGGGTTCATTCGATCAGTCGAGGAACCATGTCTCTATATCAAGTCGAGTGGGAGTAAGATTGTATTCCTAGTACTGTATGTCGATGACATACTCTTGATTGGGAATGACATACCTCTCTTATCTTCGGTTAAAGCATGGTTGAAAAACCATTTCCAGATGAAAGATCTGGGAGAGGCACAAAGAATTTTGGGCATCCGTATCTACAGGGATAGATCACGACGGATGTTGTCTCTCAGTCAGGAGTCTTATATAGATAAGATTCTAGAGAGATTCAGCATGACGAACTCCAAGAAGGGGTTCCTTCCTATGACTCCTGGGCTTCACTTGAGCAAGACTCAAGAAGCTAAGTCAGTGGAAGAGAAAGAGCGCATGAGTCGGATTCGTTATGCTTCGGCAATAGGATCGATCATGTATGCCATGATATGCACACGTCCTGACGTTGCATATGCATTGAGTATGACAAGTCGATTCCAAGCTCATCCAGGTGAACAACACTGGATGGCCGTGAAAAACATTCTTAAGTACCTACGGAGGACTAAAGATTGGGGATTGACTTATGGAGGCGACTCAACGCTCTGCGCCACGGGTTACGCAGATGCTAGCTTCCAAACAGATCGAGATGACTCGAAATCTCAGTCTGGATTTGTCTTTACTCTTAATGGCGCTGCTATCAGCTGGAAAAGTTCTAAACAAAGTGTTACAGCAGATTCTACGACTGAGTCCGAGTACTATGCCGCCTCAGAAGCAGCTAAGGAAGCAATATGGATGCGTCAATTCTTACAAGGACTATCAGTAGTGCCTAGTTCGAATGACCCAATCACCGTCTATTGTGACAATAGCGGTGCCATCTTCCAAGCTAAGGAGCATAAGTCTAGCAGCAAGGCTAGGCATGTACAACGGAAAGCTCATCTAATCAGAGATTACGTGGAGCAAAAGGAGATTTTTATTGACAAGATCGCTACGGATGATAACATAGCCGATCCTCTCACAAAAGCATTACCACGTGATAAGCATGAAGGGCACATTCATTCCATGGGAATTGGATGTGTTCCTAAGTTGTAGTACTCTTTTATGAATTCATGTAATAATTCATTTTCTCGTGTACTCTATTCAACCTTATTGTTATGATATAAAATGTTTTGTTTCTCATGTGGAATTGTACGCCAATTTTGAACACCACAAAGTGAACTGATTAACATTACATCGTTTTGGTCCTTGATTACCCACTTGAGCTGATAACTCAGGTAATCATTTTGTGACGTTGGTTGATGGTGGGTTCAACGAGCCATAAGTCACGTGGATGACTGACCAATCACAAAGGCGAGTTATACGGATATCTCGTAGGACACCCCGTGACATCGTTATGGAGTCCTAAATGTTTTATAACATTGGGTGCCAGGTCGTGGATAGGACCTCCATAGTGTTCCTTAGAGTCGAGTCTTTTGACTTTCAACTGTTTGTTGAGATTAAGACAGATTTTGGGTAACTTTGGTATCTTTCCCACGGTCACCGTAACAGGGGCCAAGAGGATTTTTTCTGGGTTATTTCATGCTGGGCGATATCGGCAGGATTCGAGTTGAGGGAAATATCCAAACCCTTATCAGGATTTTATCATTTCTCAGGGCCACTCGAGGAGTAGTAACTGAAATGCATGGCCATGCTCGAATACAGATTTGTTTTATCAGTTAAGTTACTCTCTAGTCGGGGAAACCACTCTTGATACAGATCGCTTGTGAGATACGACCTTTGCGAATGCGGATTTGCAAATTGTCTTACATTGAGTGGGAGAAATTTTAAAAGGATATGAGATTCGGTTATCGCACCTACACTTGTACGGACAAGTGGGAGTTTGTTGGAGATTGTGTCCTCCACATGTAGTGTGATAACGTCATTGCACATACCCTTGTACGGACAAGTGGGAGATTGTTGGGGCTGGTGTCCCTGACAATTAAGTACAATGACTTATTAAATCTCTTTAAGGATCACAAGGGCATACTTTTGTATTATTACCAGTTGATCCACGTTTATCAATAACGGTTGGCTTGCTAGATAAGTTTGACGTTATTGTCATACGGATGGCGGTGATCAACTGGTCCCTATACGTCACACCTATAGGACACGTTTGAGAGATGTGAAGGTATGAAAATACAGTCACATTTTGCCGGATATGACTAAACGGTTAGTCAGAGGTATTGACTATTAAATTAGTCAATAAGATGTTGAGATTATTATTTAATACGGATTAAATAATTTTAGCTAATACGGATTACATGATTAATTCGTAAATTAAATATAAACGGTTATATTTAATTAAATATTGTATTTGCGTATTAATATAAACAGTTATATTAATTTTGGTAATTATACAATATCGTATTTTATCAGACCGTTATTAATATATCGACTGTATTAATATCTGATAACATGTTACGATTTATAATTATAAACCCGCGAATTATATTTAAGCAATTGGGTCGAATCACGCATTGGGATAAGGTAAGAGTGGAAAGCCCACTCCTACCCAAACCCTATTTCGGCCGAATCCTAGGGCTACATAAGGAGAGTCCTTCTCCTTATGTGGACGACTCTTGGTGCACTGTTAAATTATCTCAAGGTAAAATTAGGGTTTTGAGACATTCTTTTTCCCAAAACCTCAGATCTCACATCTAAAACTCAATAGCTCTCCCAATATTGCAAGGCAATTGGAGAGGATTTCTAGCACACGCGGCCACGTCTCAAACTAAGTCTTGGGTGCAAGTTATAGGAGGGAATTTGCATTAATTCCTGTTCTTAGGCCTTTTGCGCTAGGACTAAAGGTTGTACTTCTTTTCTCATGTTTTTAATCTTATGACGATATTCACAATTGCATATTTCATTATAATCCTGCAAATTTAGGGTGAATACGCGTTTTATTCCCCACATATGATAGGTACTAGGTCTGGATTACTGCTGGATGAGTTGAAAGTACGTACGAGTTTAGAGTTTATGGATGAATAACACACATTCTTGTCTACATCTGTGAAAGTTCCTTAGAATTAATGTGTTTGGCTGCTTATTATCTTGTTGAAGGTTAGAGGTCCACCACTGTATGAAGCTCACAGGAGCTAACAATTTGTAGCAGAATAAGGTAGGTGGATATGCGAGAGTTGTGCTAGAGAACCTCATTGCTTGACATATTGTTTGTTGATCATATGCAGGCGGAGGCGGCAGCAGCTGCTGGTGAAAGCAGTTTTAGGGCTTCAGTGTTAGGGTGTGTAAATTCATATGGCAGGTTTACTGTTGTAACTTCTGCTTTACTTTTTCCATGGGTCTATTCTCCTCATGAATTCTCTGTTGTTTCCAATTGTGTAACCATTATCACCTCTGAAAGTTATTTTTCTTTCTGATTTTTTTGCTCAGCCAGGATGCACTGGATAGACAAATAGCCGCATTGAACTGATAGCCGATGTGCTTCAACTGGAAGGATTTTCACGAATTGATGCCTTTGTTAATGCTGACAGTGGAAAGGTGCGTGTTTAGTTTCTGTGCCGGCAGTTATATCTTGATTCTTGACATATGATCAACATTAGGAATTGAGTTTTAATTGTCAAGTGCTATACATATTTTTCTGCAGATGCTGGTTGAATGTTCAGGGTGTTGCAAATAGAGGTGCCTCTGTTCGTGTCGGAAGAGAAACTGAAAAGGATGGCAAAGGTCAGCTCCTTCGCTTCTTCTAATCAATCTATCTCACTTTAAGACCATCTTACATTTAAAATAAATGAGTTTCGGGTAATATTGAAAATTGTGTATTGAAATCTGAACAGGTTACTTTGAGGACCGAAGGCCTGCATCAAACATGGATCCATATCTGGTGACCTCCATGATTGCTGACACCACCATCCTCTGGAAGCCTTGATTACTCCACAATCTATCTATATATTTTAATTATAATTATCTAAGTTTGTGTTTAGATGAAGGTAGCAAGTCTCTGCAATTAAAACTAAGTTATCTTAGATGAACCGTGTTTGATCGCATTATTTGTATTAGAGACCAAATAAGTGCTGGAAATTGCTCTTCCTTTGTTAAATAAAAATACTTGGAATCTTGATTAGAAGGAATCCATCTATATACTCTGTAGCCGCCCCCAGTCATTTAATTTATTAAAAAACAAAAAAAAAAAAAAAAAAAAAAATTTTTTTTTTTTTATTACCTATTTGCGGCGTTTTCCTCAAAAAACGCCTCAAATAGAGGTACTATTTGCGGCGTTTTTTTAAAAAAAACGCCGCAAATAGTACCTCTATTTGAGGCGTTTTTTGAGGAAAACGCCGCAAATAGCTTCTTAATTGCGGCGTTTTTTTTTCCGCCGCAAATAGCTTTTCTATTTGCGGCCCCCTTATTTGCTGCTACATCAAAAACGCCTCAAATGACCCCTTTTTTGACGCCGCAAATAGCTCTTTTTCTACTAGTGCGACATTCCAAATCTGAGACAAGTCCCAAAATTAGATCAATAAAAGTTCAAAATTTAGATCAATCCGGTGTCGGTAAGCATAGTTCAGGTTATCAGACGTCTCCAATAACGAGTTCAAATGACAAATCGACGCTGAGATCAATCAAATTGTAAATAAATCAGTTCTTTTAAAGCCAAATTCCCCAAATTAAATCTTTATTTTCGATTTCTCAAAAGAGTAAAATTGCAACCACGACAAAAGGTTACTTTCAACAAAAGAGGGAGCAGTTTCGAATCCTCAAAAGAGTTAAGATTTTCCAAAAACTACAAACTTTAGGGTTAACAATAGGGAACAAATTCCAAAAACAGTCACCGAGAGCGCAGAAACGATCGTAGAGATTACTTTCGACACGAAGGATTGAGAGTTTCTAGTTTCACAACTGACAGAACATACAAGGAAGGATCAAAGAAATGAAACAACCAGGTTAGAGGTCAAGGAAGATGGTAACTCTTGCTAAACATGGGGACACTAACCGCTCAATCCATAATCAAAACATCGTTACAACGATCCCTAATATATCCCAAGAAGGACAGTTCAAGTGATCTCTAGCCTCTCCAAGGTTTCACGATCCCTCTTATCATTATCTTCTCCACAGAACAAGGTATTCCTCAACAAGAAGGCTTTCAAAACTCTGAACCGGGATTCTATTACCATAACAACGAACCTCAAAACCCAAGTTATGGTATTCGTTATCCTATAACCTTAAATCCTTAACAGTTCGATCCCAACAACTTATTCCACAAGGTGCTTCGAAATCCTAAATTCCCAATTTTTATCATCACAGTGAACATTCAAATCGAGACTTTACTAAGGTAACAATTTCTAAATCCTCTGATTTTCAACCACTTACCAACAATATACATCCCAAAGAAAGTTCCAAAGAAGTAACAACTTTCACTCTTATAGTTTCCATCAGACTTAGGCATTCACATTCTGAGATTCCTCAATTGATATTTATGAACACTTATAAGTTTCAAATTTCTACTCTATGATTACCTCAAACATCAACGGTTACCCGTAAGTACATCAATAGGCAAATGCCGAGGTTCATCAAGCAACTTAAGGTTAAATACTCCGTTAACTCCACAAGTCAACTTGTAAATGTCTCAACATTCTCACACCGTCACTAGTAACTCCCTTTACTCAAGTATGTGGTCCTTTCTGCATTACAAAAATTCCTCAAGATTAAGTAGCCCTACCTTACCTCATTCATCTAATCAACATCATCATTATCTTAAGCATGTTCCTCCAAAATCATCTAGCATTCTCAGTATCTTATTTAAATTCTTAAATGGTGCTTCCAAATCTACAAATACCACTTATATATCTAGCCTTCTAACACGGAACTCTCAAGACGGCATATCCTCCAATATCGCCCCGAATATTAATATCACCAACTCTCTCAACCAAATCCTGACAACGCAAAATCAAGCATTCCTCAAGGCCTGTATCACTACTCCAAGAACAAGTCAACCTCGCCACTAATCTAACTGAAAGGAACAAGGCTAACAGAAGAGGAGGTGAGATACAAACTTCAGGGAGAAACACGACACAGGTCTAGAGAGAGACACATGGAAAACGGCTCGAGGAACAACGATATGACAAGTTAAGGAACTTTAGGCTACGAACTCCATCAAAGTTGAAGCCAAGATCAGAAAGAGAAGCAAGGGAAAAGAAAGGAGAGAAGCGATATGAAAGGAACGATTACGGAAATCTCCCAAGGTGCGGGTCTTTCACTATTCTTACGGGGTTCTCACTTCTTACTACCCAAATCAAGTCATTCAATTAGCGGTTCTCACGAACAGTTCCTCCAATAATTTATATACCCCAATCTTCCATACTTTAAACGATGTCATCATTACAACTACCTATTCCCAATCAAAAGTTTGAAATGTCACATCTCTGCTAGTTCCTCAAATGACAATTCAATAACACTTTCAGGTCATCACCCCTATATACTATATCTATTCTGTAAAAATAATTTAAAACCTTTAAAATATAATTTACGAAGATCTTCGTGATGACCAGAGTAGAGGCTGAGGCTCATCCAGACATTGTTGCTGGTATCTTTTCTGTTCTTGGCGCTAAGTGCCTGATTTTATTTGATACTGGTGCTTCTCTATCATTCATATCGACCCAGTTTGCCGACAGACTAGCTCTGGAGTCTTCTGTTGTTGAGGAGACTTCTATCTCATTGCCTTCGGGAGATATTTTCTCCTGCTCTTCTTCCCATAGGGATGTTCCGATTATTATTGTTCAAGCCACATTTCCAGCGGACTTACTAAGATTTCCTCACGAGGAATTTGACATTATCCTCGGTATGGATTGGTTATCGCGATACCATGCTCGCTTCGAGTGTCGCGACCAGAAAATCTGCTTGAGGAGTTCTTCAGGAGTTCGTGTTTCCTATAGGGGAACTCGCCCTCAAAAGGGTGTTCGTGTTATTTCTTCAATGAAAGCTTCTCATCTTCTAAGGAAGGGTTGCCAAGCCTTCCTGTGTGTTGTTTCAGGTGCAAAGTCATCGCTACCGAAGCTTGAGGATGTAGCTATTTTTCGTGAGTTTCCAGCTGTTTTCCCAGAGGAATTGTCAGGGATACCGCCAGAGAGAGATGTGGAGTTTACCATTGAGCTTATATATATATATATATATATATATATATATATATATATATATATATATATATATATTGTTGGGAAATATGTCCTCAAAAATAGTGCGATCACATAATTAAATCTCATGACGAGAATATGCAAGAGATGATACAACATTATATATAGTCAACTGACCAACATTAATCGGTAATGATTGGCTAGCTAGAGTTTGACATTAATGTCGTGTGACGGTGGTGGTCGGTTGATCCCTTTAGGTCACACCTATAGGACAATTCGCTTAGTTGATAAACTGATCAAATGTATATTGATACGAGTTGATCAGATTACTTAAACTCGTATATCGAGAAATCAGAGGTTAAATCTTAATTGATACGAGTTGATCAGATTACTTAATCAGAGGTCAATTGTCAAACATTAAACGATATTTATGAAATATCGTAATTAGAATGAATCGGGTTAAATATTATTACAAGTGTTGTAAATCGTATTGACGATTATTAATAATAACCATTTTAAATATTAGTAATTTCGAAATACTTGTCAAATTGTTAAATATGATTTACTTAATTTATAAATGATATTTATTTGATAAATATGTATTTTAAATTAAAACAATTGAATCATATAATATTGTGACATAGTGTATGTGACACATATACAAATGTACAAAATGACAAATGATAAAATGAAATCCGTTTTATGATGTTATGGAACCGGTTTTGGAAAAGTGGTAATTAAGGTGTGTTTTGTGTTTTGAGAACATAAAAACACAACCATTAAGTATGGCCTTGAATATATAAACCTAGAGCATGGGTAAGATAATATGTTCCTTGTGTGCTTCCCTATGGCTCTCACACGGCTAACTACACCAACCATCCATGTAAGTGTGCATTATTCACATGGCAATTCATTCATTCAAACTTTGAGCATATTTTTTTCTTAGGGTGAGAAAGCTCATAAAATCCTCTCTAAAAATCCTCTCATAAGATTTTCCATTTAATAAGATTATATTTATAATACTACACTTGTTGTAGTATACATATTAATTATTCTAATAAGAGATTAGAATAAAGTTTAAGGAAAACCGTTTTAAGCACCTAGCTAGTGTTAGTCACGGTTTTAAAGGGTTGTTTTGGGTGCATCACAAAGGAGGTAATCTACCTTAATTACTTGGTTGAAGGATCATCCTAGCATAAGTTTGGACCAAATGTAAGGGCTCAATCTTATTATTTCCGCATTTTATTTAGCATGCATATGATCTTAAAACCCTAATGAAAGAGTTAATTAGGATATTATAATTAGTAAGACTAATTATATGGGGCGTGTAAGACGTTCTACCCAACAATTGATATTAGAGTAAAATGGTTGCTTGCATGCTCTTCGTTATAATTTTTACGAAGTTATTTGATAACAAAATAAAATTGAAATTTTAAAACCATATTTGATATGGCCGAATATTTTAATGCATAAATACCTACTATTCCTAAAAGTGTTTACGTTATTTGGAATGATTTTTGGATATATATTGTTCATTTGTATAGTTAATTCGGTTATTTGTCCTTTTAAATCGGTTAAAATGAATTAAATTGGGAAAAATAGCTATCCATACTTTCTGGCCGAGTTTTTTTTGGTATGGTCTCACATGTATTTGCAATGTTATGAATATGAAGTTTCGTATTCATAACATAGCAAATACATGTATTTGCTATCCATGCATGCTTATCTCTGGAACAAGTGGACAGTACCCAAACATTCCTTCATTAGCTGGCTTAACTACCATGGAGGATTGACAACAAGTGATAAACTGAAAAGCTGGGGATTGATACATGAGGATGACTGCTGCATCTGTGGCCAGACACCTGAGACTGCTCAGCATCTCTTCTTTAAATGTCAGTATGCTACTCAAGTGCTCAAGATCATATCTGACTGGACAGGGGTCTGTATTCCTCAAGAAAACCTGATACAATGGAGGAAATCAAAACGTTTTTTTAGACTCAAAGCAGGAGTGATGGATAGTATACTGAATGCATTGGTTTATGCTGTCTGGAGACAACGAAATTTGAGCAGAATAGAGGGAGTCCTGGAAACACCTTTGAGGTGTGCAAATGCTATTAAACAAGAGATCAATTTCAGAACCAAAATCAAAAGCATTGGCAGATTACCTCCTAGAGATGCTAGATGGATAGAGTTATTACATAGGCCATGAGTTTTTTTTATTTTGGCTGATGGTGGCAGCCAGTTTGTGTAATGTATGAGGCATTTTTGTGTGGATGGTTCTTTTATGATTCTAATATACTTTTTACATTTTCCCAAAAAAAATATATGAAGTTTCGTAAATATTGGAGTTAAAATGCATGGTTTATGAATGTTAAATGTTAAAATGCCATAAAATGAGAATAAATGGGTTTATATAGTTATATTGCGAATTTAACTATGAAACGTTTTGAGTATGTCACATGCAATATTTAAAATGCATCTTAAATTTTCCAGAAATGTTTATCATATATTGCATGATTATTGATTTTTAGTGTAAAAATCGGATAATAGTGACATAATTTTGACTTAAATAGTTGGAGTTGGAATTTGGCCATAAAAATTTCACACAATGTCATATATATTATTTCCAGCATGTATAAAATTTTGAGACTTTTATTTCGTGTTTTGCTTGTGAAATGATTTTAATGGTTAAAATCGTATAATATATGACATAATTTGTTAAATATAGTAAAAGTTGCTAAAATGGCCGAAAAATTTAACCCATGTAAGTCATATTTGATATGTTCATAACCGTATTTTTCATGGGAGCCAAAAGTTTCTGCATTTTTAATTTTTAATTTTTAAAGGTTAAAGTTAACAATTGAATTGTAAAAGGTCACAAAATGCTTTTTCAGTCCTTGGGCAGTATATTGGCTGTAATTTTCCGTCCATATCAGTTCCCTAAGTGTTTTGGAATATGTAAAAATAATATTAGTATTTTATTGCATGCTTTTAAAGTGAATTTTGAATTTACGGCTTAAAAATGCGTGTTTTATGTTTTATTTATGAAATAAATTAATAATTTTTGTAATACTAATATTTTTAAAGTTCTGAAATTTCAAGAAAATTCCAGAATATTCAAAATTTGAATTTTGAATTTTTCGAAATTTTTATGACTCTTTTAGAATTTTATATTATTTTTCCCGTAAACCGATTAAAATACGAACAATATTTGAAAATAAGTTAGTCAAAATTTGAGTAAGACGAAATTTTGAAACCTAAATGAGTTAGGATGATTAACTTTAATGTGAATTTCGATTCACGTGATGCCAAATGATTTTAAACGTTAAAATCACGCAATTCCATAAAACCGAAGTTATACGATAACTATATTTTAATGATATTCAATAGGACGATTTGACTTAGGGTTTGCATGTTAGTTCATATTCATAAGCATTGCATAAATATTATGATTGCCATAATTTTATTTACGTAATTTTTGGATTATGTAATTTACTTAGTATGTCCTTAGTTTTAATCGATATTTCCCTTAATGTAAGGGGTTATCAATTCGGATGTAATTAATGTGATCTCGTATCACTTTATTTATTATTTTCTATTTATTAATGTATAAAGTAGATAGAAAAGTTGTAATTTTTGTAAAATCCGGAGAGCCTTGAAGACGGTGCCTTTCGGAAAGGAGTTCCGACCAAGACGGTGATTGCCTTGGGATGCGTGCCTCGTGAAGATCAAGAGACCAAGGAGTTGGTTTCCGAATTTGTACTTTTATTATTTTTCTTTTCTAGGAAGACCATACTAGGGTTACTTATGCGTTAAGTTTTATGCTTTTATTTTGCTTTATATGTTTGCATGCATAGCCAAATCGTCATATCATGTCATGCATTTTATTCGAGTACATCAACCTAGTCAATTAAATTTATCAATAATTCACTGACTTAGTTCACTTAAACGGAGATAGATAATGAATTGACTAGATCTCTTACAATATAAATATTGAGACTTAGCCTTACCAAAGAGTATAGACCCATGACTCCCTTCTTCATAAGAAAGTGGGCTCGGCTACACCGGGGTACTAAGCTTGTTACGTTGGGTAAGTGGGGTAATATGATTACACCTTGAAATTTGGTCGATCTCAACGAAGGTATTCGTAGCCGTAGTTGCAATAAGTTCGGGCTAAAGTCAATGTATAGGAAATTGTCGAGCGAGAGTTCTAAGGTGGAACCGATTAAGGAGTTAATCCACCAAATTATATCAATAAGGGATGAATCGGCTACACCGTGCCCGAATTAATATGGATTTGGGTCTCGGAATCGTTTACTTAATTGGGTAAGAGATCATTAAGTAAATGTTAAACTTGTTTTGAAATATTTACAAGTTTTAAATATAAACGATGTTGTTTTAATTCCTTCACTTTTATTTGTAGTTTAATTTTCAAACATCATCAATGACCACCAACGCTCCACCTCTCACTAATGTATCATGGCTTCGATTCTTCATGGATCGTTGAAAACTCGATAAGCATGGTTCCAATTTTAAGGATTAGGATGCGAAATTGCTTTTGGCCACTCAAGGTGACGATAAGACTCGTTACCTTACCGAGGCCGCTCCTCCCGCTCGCTCCGCGGCTCCAAATCGTGAGGCTTATGAAGCCTACATGAAAGAGTCTTCCGCTCTTAAGAACGTGCTTATCTTCTCCATGGAGCCGTATCTCCCAAGGATTATGATCAAGCTAAGCATGTTATATGAGAATTACACCAAGCTTGCGCTTATGTTTTCGCAAACACCGAGGGTGATTCAATATGAGGCGGGTTCCGCCTTCTTCGACATTTTTTTGAAGGTAGGGCAAAAGGTTAGCTCTCATGTACTCAAGTTAGTTGATTTAGTTGAAACCCTCAAGGTGCAAGGAGTTGATTTTCCCGACTTCGTCATCATTGACCGAGTTCTTCACTCCCTTAATAAGGTGAAATCTTATGCACAGTTTCGGGTGAACCTTAACATGCGAAATCAAGAAACCACGTTGGAAGAATTGCATAAGATGCTCGTCCAAGCGGAAAGGGACATGGGACTTAATGATAGTTCCACAAAGGATGTTTTGAACATCGAGAAGAAGAGAAAAGGGAAATTCAAGAGGAGTGCCTTCAAAGGCAACGACAAGAAAACCTCCAAATCCAAACCTACTAAAGATAAGACCTTTTCGAAAGGTGCTTCCACCTCATCTTCAAAGGTTGAATACAAGTTCCATTATTGCACGAGGTTAGGTCTTTGGAAACGGAATTGCCCCTAGTACTTGACCGATCTCAAAGATGGAAAGGTTCTTGGAGAAGGTTATAATTCTCGTTTAGATTCATGCATGTTATTTTGTCAACTTATGTATCTCGATACAAGTTGTTGACTCTCACCCCTTTTAATTGTTTTAAAGGGGCACCTTATTAAGATAAGGGCAAGGAAAAGGAAACTTAAAGTTCCTTACATGGATGGCTATGGTAGCATCCAGTGATTGTAGACAGGAAGAACATAGCTCAATTTTATCACCGTCTTCTGATAAATATGCATTTTAAATTAAAACAATTGTATCTTATAATATTGTGACATAGTGTATGTCACACATATACAATTGTACAAAATGACAAATGATAAAATGAAATCCGTTTTATGATGTTATGGAACCGGTTTTGGAAAAGTGGTAATTAAGGTGTGTTTTGTGTTTTGAGAACATAAAAACACAACCATTAAGTACGACCTTGAATATATAAACCTAGAGCATGGGTAAGATAATATGTTCCTTGTGTGCTTCCCTATGGCTCTCACACGGCTAACCACACCAACCATCCATGTAAGTGTGCATTATTCACATGGCAATTCATTCATTCAAACTTTGAGCATATTTTTTTCTTAGTGTGAGAAAGCTCATAAAATCCTCTCTAAAAATTATCTCATAAGATTTTCCATATAATAAGATTATATTTATAATACTACACTTGTTGTAGTATTCATATTAATTATTCTAATAAGAGATTAGAATAAAGTTTAAGGAAAACCGTTTTAAGCACCTAGCTAGTTTTAGTCACGGATTTAAGGGGTTGTTTTGGGTGCATCACAAAGGAGGTAATCTACCTTAATTACTTTGTTGAAGGATCATCCTAGCATAAGTTTTGACCGAATGTAAGGGCTCAATCTTATAATTTCCGCATTTTATTTAGCATGCATAAGATCTTAAAACACTAATTAAAGAGTTAAATAGGATATTATAATTAGTAAGACTAATTATATGGGGCGTGTAAGACGTTTTACCCAACATATATATATATATATATATATATATATATATATATATATATATATATATATATATATATATATATATATATATATATATATATAGGGTCGGGATCCGGTGAGAACCACTACTATAATGAGAACTGATGCCCGTCGTTGAGGGTACCAAAGATAAAATTTATAATTCCTAAACTTAAACTATAGATAGTGAAAGTCAGGGTCGAACCACAGAGAGGTGGGGAATGTTTATTGTTTGTTGTTAATGTTTAAAGGTAACAATTTTGGGGATTTGATTGTTGATTACTAAGTCTAAGCAAAGATTAAAATAAAACAAGAAATAAAAGATGAGAATAAAATATAATAAAAGGGATGCTAGGATGTTTGGGTAATAAATAGCTAAGGTAATATAAATCCTAAGGTCAACATGTATTGCAGTCGCGTAAGGGGTGTAACATATCCTTTCGGTCTATGGTACCTAATAGCTCCTTTCGGCCTATGCTATTAGTTCCTAGGTCTCACAATTATTGGGTGTCAACAATAAGGGTGATTCCTAAATCCTAGGTCACATACCTTTCAGTCTTAAGTACCCTAGCCGTCTTAAGGTGTAAACCAATGCCCTTCCCGTATCTTTCAATCTTGGGTAGGTCATTACTAACATCCTACAAGTCTCCTTTCAGTCTCATTGTAGGATATTATAGTCAACAAGGAAAGACGAAACAGGATTCATGCGCGAGTGGGTCGACCGACCAGCTACTCCAGTCGGCCGACCACCGCCTCGGTCGACCGACCCACTATTTGAGTCGGCCGACCGCGGTTCTGCTACAAGTCGGTCTCGGAATTTCTACTACCTACGCATATTCATCCCCTACATCCTAACATATGAAATTTAGCTACTCATGGTTATTAAGACGATTATGAAAACGGGAATAAACATGGTAAACATAGTAAATAATTTAAACATGCAAGAATTAACAAAGCTTGAGATTCTGACTTAAACGAATGTAATAATAATAAGAACAATAATAAAGCTAGATTAAAAGAGTAATTACCAGAATCGGGATTAAGGCAGAAAGGAACAAACTTTATTGATGAATGCTTGAGAATTATTGAAAGATTACAAATAAACTAAAGACGGAATAAAACTAGATTGTAACTTTATTGTAGCTTATTAACTAAAAAACTGAATGTGCTGCTGAATATGAATGCCCAAAACCCTAATCACAAGATTAGTTTATATAGGGCATAAATTAGAGTTTCCTAAAGGCTTCACAATTCTAATTATTTCCGAAAAACTGTTTCTGGCCTTCGCTGAGGTCGGTCGACCTCTTTTTACGGGCTTAGAAAATTCTGGGCTTTTCTTCAGATTCTGGACTTCATAAAAATTAGGCCTGGTCGGCCGACCCATATAGTAGGTCGGTCGACCGCTTCCGTATAAAAGTTCTTCGGTTTTCTTTTCGCTTTGACCCTTGGCACTTAAATGAGGACTCCAGTTGACTTTCCTTTGTTCCTTAATTATGCAAAAGACTTGAGGACATGAATTTGGTGCTTTTACGTTTCATACAACGGTCCTCTTTAAACTAGTGGAAAACTGCATGATCACGTAATTTATGCTATATGCTTTATGCTTGTCATGTATTGTATGCATGTTTGTTTGTTTTAGTGGAGGTTAATTAATTAGGCTTTATAACTAAGCTTATCAACATTATCCCAGGTCTTAAAAGCTTGTGCCAATGGTATTATTGTAAGAGGATCGAATGTACACACAATTCAAGCAACTATCTATGTTTCAAAAGCAGAAAGATGGGGAGTATATATGGTGGTATAACCGTATAGTCTTGCATTACCTTTAAATGCAACACTTTGCTGGATGTTGTTCTGCTGAGTGCCGACCCAATGACTTCTACCGTCTTTGGTGCGTCGTATGACACAGGCGCACTGAACAACAATGTTAAGACGGTCGCTAAGGCTGATATCCTCATTGAAATAAAGAAATTACGCCAAATTGTTTCGAGTTTATTATTTGTTAATATTATTTATTTTGAAAGTCAATTAGCTCAAATAGGAGAGCATTGTGCAATGCACAAGATGTGGGTTCGATTCCCATATTGACTATGAAATACTAAATCTTTCTTTTCATCTAACATGATATGCACGTCATTGCCCGAATATGATTTTGGCCTCCTCAATAATTGTATTGTATTGCTTGCATCATGACACATTCCTATCATTGGATTTGCGATTTAATAAGCCATATTGGACTCGAACCAATACCTTTGTGCAAAATTTGCACATTGCTCTACCGTTGAGCTAATAGCCTTTGACATACGCTAAACAAATAAGAGTATGAAATAACGGGCGTATCATATTATAACAGCATAAGTAACTGATATAAGTATGTTGCAGGTGAAAAACAATATGTTGCAGGTGAAAAATAGTATGTTGAAGGAATTCAAGGGAACTGGTCTGATCCTTATAGCATCAAGGATGGGTATAACTTTCTCAGAGATAAGAGACCCAAAGTTACTTGGTTCCAACAGGTCTGGGCCTCTTGGTCTATCCCTAAGAATCAATACATTGTTTGGCTTGTATACAAGGAGGCTATAAATACCAGAGCAAAGTTTAAGCATCTGGGTGTGATTATAGTTCCCAAGTCCTTGCATATTAGCAAAATTGTCTTGGACTGAAAATAAGAAAGAAAGTGCACTAGAATGGGTTATTTCTTGCAGGCAACAAGATTGAAAAGGAGAATGCTTATGCTTCCTAAATGCTACCATTTACATCATATGTCACCAAAGGAATATACGCAGGCTGGAATGATGATGAAGGCCAAATGCATACCTCTAATACAGTAGCTCGTGAAAGATCAGAAAATGAGATGGCTGACAAAGTTTGACAGGAACTAGAGCTCGACAGTAAATAAATCTTTGACGATGAATACATCTTTTCTGTTGGTTGATGAAGAAGCGTTTTGTCTAAGCTAGTTCCTTTCAGCTGTTTTGTCATAGTCTTTTCATGGATTTATCATAGTTTTGGCCAAGTCTTGTAGTACTGTTATAAGACAAATATTGTTAGCATTATGTTTTGTCTACAATTGTTATTTTGTAAATCTCTTTTGAAATATATAAATTTTACATTTTAAAATAATAAAATATAACCAACTGATGCAACCGAGGAACTTTTTAATGCACATAGGACTTTATTTCATGCACATAAAATCTTATTTCTTTCACATATAAATTTATTTCATATCCATTTAACATTTATTTCATGCACATAGAACCTTATTACATGCATATCAACTCTTATTTCATGCACATCTAATTTTATTTCGTGCTTGTTTAACACTTATGTCATGCACGAACCTTATTTCATGCACATAAAATCTTAGTTCATGAAAATAAAATGTCTTAAAAAAACTACTCTATAAAACAGCACATCCAAAAATCCATGGAAGAGACTCAAATCCTTACAACTAATCCTGGAAGTTTACTTATTGTACTGCATCTTAAAATCTTTAATCCCTCCCTTTCTTTATTTTTGTCCCCGTAATAGAAGTAAGGCCAGACTCATCACTTTTCTCTGCTTCAAATTGTCGGGTTATATTAGTTACTCAAAAACTAATCTTTAGTTATACTAACATAATCTTTTAATTAACCCTTTAATTAACATATTATAAGTGATCTTAAGCATGCTAAAAAGCGGAAATAAGAGAGTTCTCGAACCCTTACACACGGTCCGAAAGTTTAGCAAGGATGATCCTCCTAGTACCCAAATTAGAATACCTCCTTTGGATGCACCAAGACAACCCTTAACCAACCGAAATCTTGAACAAGCTAGCACAAAACCGGTTTCTCCTTAAACTTATTCTAATCTCTCTTATTAGAATGTTATTGCAATACTATAAAATAGTATGATTTTATTATCTTATAATAATATATTAGAGGTTGAAAATTCTCTCTTCTTGTGTGAATTTTTCGGCCAAGAGAAGAAGAAGAAGAGAATGAATATAATGTCACACATATATATTAAGCATGCTCTTTAATAATATATTCAATTAATCTTAAGCATGCTTATATTGGGAAGGGGAAGCCGGTTTTTGGGAGCCTCAAAGGGGGAACATCTTGACTTCTCAAGACACTAGGGTGGCTCTAGGTTAGTCTTCTCAAGGTGGTGTTTAATGATTGTGTTTTATACATTAATAAACACAAAACACACCCTTAATTAACCTCATCAAAACCGGCTACCATAATCCATAAAATGGATTTCATTTTACAACTTTGTAAAATGTACAATTTGTACAAAGTGTGACATCTTATATGTCATTAAGATATAAAATGCTTTAGTACATTTAAAACATATAAATATTTATCATATAAATATTGTACATAATTAAATAAATCATATTTATTTAATTAATAAGTAATTCGAAATTACTAATGTAAAATGATCATTTATCGTCAATACGATTTACAACCCTTGTATTAATTTCAACCCAATTTATTCTAATTACGATATTATGAAATATCGTTTAATGTTTAACAATTGACACATTTCAATTTTAAACATAAATCTTATATTAAGATTTAACCTCTAATTTCTCGATATACGAGTTTAAGGAATATGATCAAATCGTATCAATATACATTTGATCACTTTATCAATTAAGGGAATTGTCCTAAAGGTGTGACCTAAAGGGATCAACTGACCACCACCGTCATACGACAGTAATGTCAAACTCTAGCTAGCCAATCATTACCGATTAATGTTGGTCAGTTGACTAATAATAAAATCGTATCATCCCTTGCGCATTCTCGTTATGAGATTTAATTACGTGATCGCACTATTGTTGAGGACACATTTCCCAACAATCTCCCACTTGTCCTCGACAAGTGTGCGTCACCAATTCTCTTGTCCTATTACAATCTCCCACTCAATGCAAGATGTCTCTCTAAGGTCGTACTTGCATTCGATCATATCATGAGTGGTTTCCTCGATCTGGAGAATAACTGTCTGACCGGAATTATCTACCATAGATACCTTCCGAGCGTGGCCACGCATTTCCAGTTAACTTCTCCTCGAGTGGCCTTGAGATTTGAACAACCCTGACAAGGGGTGGAGAATTTCTATCGCACTACTTCCTTCAACCAGTCACAGTTAGTCACAACCCAAAACATTCCCATTTGACTCCAGTTACGAAAAGTCGTAGAGAATGGATCAAGGTTATGCCTAAACTGTACCATCTTGGGAGAGTAGTCTTTAGTCTAATAATTGACTCACAAGAATACTATAGCAGCTCTCGCCACGACCCGGCTATAAAATTTCCAGAACTCTATAAGCGGTCACTAAATGCCCGACAAAGTGCCTCTTGCAGTCTGCCTATGTGATCGACTAGTCATCACATATGACTCTATGGCACTTGAACTTGCCATCAATCGCCTCACACTCTAGTCGCTTTGAGACGTCACCTCATGTAAGCGGCTAGGGGCCATACTAAGTCAATCCAGTTCACTTATGGGGTTCAATATTGTCTCTTACAACCCATTTGGATTCTGACAAAGTATCGTTTACTTTGAGTTAATTATAACTCAAATGATGTTGTCATGCAACAATAGTCAATACTATTACATTGCATTTGATGCACAATCATCTATTTTATTAGTGTTTTGCGAATAACCCTTTATTCATAATTTGCAAAACTTACAAATTTTTGTCTCCTTCATTCTCATATTATCCCGTATAATATGATTCTATTTGAGTACATATTTAGAACTCTTTCTAGATTTTGAGTTTCCTTTCCGGAGGAAAGCTCCCACTGCTATCTCATAACTTGTGACGTATCGATATACTGGAGGGATTAAGGAATCACTCTCTTTAGTCACTTATGTACTGAAATCTACATTGTAGTTATGAGTGATTTCATCACTCTTACTATTTTCAAACATCTTGGCTATTTTATCAAGGTTATTCATATCTAACCATTTTGATTTCTAATGGGCGACCTTTTATTATCAATATAATAAACCTTCCCGTAAAGCTCTATCATCTTATGATATAAGGTATTTTATTCATCTAAATTGAGTACCTCTTATTCTTTACTCTTAAAGAATCACCCATTCTCTCTTAATGGTAGGTTTCAATTCTTTGATGAATATCGCTCCCACTGAAAACAATATCTCTCGATATCATAAATGAACCTTTCATTTCTCGCATGTTAAACTATTACTCGAATCATTATCACTATCACTATCCCTATAGTGATCTATTTTCCATTCAATCAATCATCACCCTCTTATCATGTCTTCGTTTCCTCGAGACGAATATGACATGATAATTTCCTTATAACTACATTGAGAGAATTGAGATGATTTCTTCTCTTTTATCCTATAAACTTAGAAAAATCATTTATTAAGGAACCGGTCTTTACTCCCGTATAGATAGATGATTTCTCCTCTATTATCTTTTTAGCATAAAAAATCATTATCTCAAGGAGCCGATATTCCTTCCGAATTCATACGGGGTTTCATGTCTCCTCTCTTTGAAACAATGAACATAAAGAACCTTTCTTCGAGTGTCCTCCCGTAGTTTCTTCAGTGTCCTCTCGTAGTTTCTTCAAATCATTTAGGGCTCTTCTTAAGACTCCCATGTAGGAATCTTCTCTAAGATCCTTTATTTTCATCATTGGTTTGCGAGCGAAATATTTTTCTCCCACTCTATCCTTTTAACAAATAACCTTTATTCGTATAAGGATAGCTATTTCGATTAACCAATGCATATGAATGTTTGAAGTTTTATAGGCGTGATGAATACATTCTCATTTTCACTTAAAATGAAAATCTTATAATGAACTAATGTTGTCTCATTTCGATTGAAAGTATCTCATGGGTCGTAGTTCTCCGTTTTTAATCAACACTTTGATTATATTATATTGATCGTATCAATGTTTATTGCGTGATTCAATCACCATTATTCATGTTTAAACAAGGTATGCAATTTATTTGAGAAATCAAGACATTGATTAAGAACAAAAGTAGTGACTCGGGTTGAAAACCAAGTCACCAATATCCAAAATTACAACCATTGTTATAGGATTTTAATCCTTGTCTTACAAGAAATTAAATTGCAAAATATGAAAGAAGACGATATGAAAATTAGAGCCTAGCTCTTCAAGTCTTCGATCAATTGGATGCTACCGTAGCCATCCAAGTAAGGAACTTCATGCTTCCTTTTCCTTGCCCTTATCTTTATAAGATGCCCCTTTAAAACAATTTAAAAGGGGTGATAGTCAACAACTTGTATCGCCATACAAAAGTTAACAAAAGAACATGAAAGTAAACGAGTATTATAACCTACGGCGGTTGCCTTCCCATTTTTGAGATCGCTCAAGTATTTGGGGCAATTACGCTTCCAATGACCGATCCTCGTGCAATAATGGCACTTGTCTTCGGATTTTGAAGACGAGGTGGAAGTGCCTTTCGAAAAGGTCTTTTCTTTGGTCGCTTTGGGCTTGAACGTTTTCTTGCCCTTGCCTTTATAGGCATTCTTCTTGAAGCTCGTTTTCCCTTTCTTTTCGATGTTTAAAACATCCTTGGTGGAACTTTCATGAAGTCCCATGTCCCTTTCGGTTTGGACGAGCATCTTATGCAACTCATCCAACGTGGTCTCTTGGTTTCGCATATTGAAATTCACCCGGAATTGAGCATACACCTTAACCTTATTGAGCGAATGAAGAACTCGGTCAATAATTAGAGAGTCGGGAACATCAACATTTTGAGCTTTTAGAGTCTCCGCGAGCTCAACGAGTTTGAGCACATGAGGGCTGAAGATGAGCACATTTTTAAGAGCGGAGGACTCTTTCATGTAGGCTTCATAGGCCTCACGAGTTCCGACCGCGGAACGAGCGGTTGGAGCGGGAGGAGCGGCTTCGGATAGGTAACGACTCTTATCGTCACCTTGAGCGGCCAAATGCAATTGCGCATCCCAATCCTTAAAATTGGAACCATGCTTATCGAGTTTGCAACGATCCATAAAGGATCGAAGCCATGATACGTTAGTGAGAGGTGGAGCGTTGGTGGCCATTGATGATGTTGAAAATTAAACTACAATAATAAAAGGAAAAACAACATCATTTTAAAATTCGTAATTTAAACTAGAAACTTTAACAAGTTTAGCTATATATATTTACTTAATGATCTCTTACCCAATTAAGTAAACAATCCCGAGACCCAAACCCATACTAATCCGGGCACGGTGTAGCCGATTCAACCCGTATCGGTATAATTTGGTGGATTAACCCTTTAATCGGTTCTATTCTTAGAACTCTCGGTCGACAATTTTCTTAAAATTATCTTTAGCCCGAACTTATTGCAACTACGGTTACGAATACTTTCGTTGAGATCAACCAAATTTCAAGGTGTAATCTTATTGCCCCACTTACCCAACGTGACAATTTTAGTACCCCGGTGTAGCCGAGCCTACGTTCTTGTGAAGAAAGGATTCATGGGTCCGTACTCTTTGGTAAGGCTAAGTCTCAATATTTATATGTAAGAGATCTAGTCAAATCATTATCTATCTCCGTTTAAGTGAACTAAGTCGGTGAATTATCGATAAAAATAAAAGACTAGGTCGACTAGGTCGAAACATGCATGATACGATGTATGACGATTTGGCTATGCATACAAACATATAAAAAGCAAAAATAAAAGCATAAAATAAAACCTAGTATGGTCTTTCCTAGAAAAGAAATAACAAAGTACAAATTCGGAAACCAACTCCTTTGGTCCCTTGAACTTCACGCGGCACGCACTTCGAGGTAAACACCGTCTTGATCGGAACTCCTTTCCGAATGGCACCGTCTTCACGGAACTCCGGATTTTAAAAATATTACAACTTTTCTAGTCTACTTTATACATTATAAAATAGAAATAAATTACAATTGGGTGATACGAGATCACAAAATTACAACCGAATCGGTAACCGCTTACATTACGGGAAATACCGATTTAAAAACTAAGGCCATACTAAGTAAATTACATAATTCCCAAAATTACGTAAAAATAAATCATGATATTCATAATATAATATGCAATGCTTATGTAAATATGAATTATCATGCAAATCCTAAGCCAAATCGTCCTATTTAAAACACTTATTTAAATAGTTATCGCAAACCTCGGTTTATGGAATCGCGTGTTTTAACGATTAACAACACTATGCATTATATGAAACGGTTTTCATCCTTAAGTTAATCATCCTAACTCTTATAGGTTTCAAAATTTAGTCTTACTCAAACTTTGAACATGACTTAACTTAATATATTTTAATATTGTTCGGTATTACTCGGTTTTACGGGAAAAATAATATAAAAATCCAAAAGAGTCATAAAAAATTCGAAAATTCAAAATTCAAATTTTGAAAAATCCAGAATGTTCTTAAAATTTTCAGAATGTTAAAATATTAGTATTTTATACGGTTTTAACATTATTTCGAAAATAAGACGTAAAACGAGCATTTTAAGTCGGAAAATTCAATAATTAACTCCATAAATGCAAATAAAATACTAATAAAATTTTTACACTTCCAAAACACTTTAAGAACACAAAATGGACAGAAAAAATAAATTTCACACTGCCCAAGAGCCGAAACTTTAATTAAAAGACTCCTTTTATTTTAATTTTAAATGCTACTTTTAACAAATTAAAAATTAAAACAAATCTGAAACTTTTGGCTCCCAAGAATATTTTCAAGATGAACATATCATATATGACTAATATGGGTTACATTTTTCGGCCATTTTAACAACTATTGCAAATTTTAACGATTTTCGTCATACATCGTACGATTTTAACCTTTAAAATTATTTCTCAAGCATAAAATAAGATAAAATTCTCGAAAATTTTATACATGCTGGAAATAATATATATGACATCGTGTTAAATTTTTATGGACAATTCCAACTTAAACTATTAAAGTCGAAATTATGTCACTAATTACCCGATTTTTACATTAAAAATCTATAATATTGCAATATTTGAGATAAATTTCTGGAAAATTCAACATTAAATATTGCATGTGACATCCTCATAAATTTTTATAGTCAAATTCATAATATAACTATTTTAAACCATTTTTATTCATCTTATTGCATTTGAACACTTAAAATTCATATCACACGTTTTATAAGTTCATAAATTACGAAAAAACATATTCATATTATAGAAAATACATGTGATAACATACTGAAAAATCTCGGCCAAAAGATGATTTTAGCTATTTTTCCCAAAATAAACGACTTTAACCATTAAAACTTTATAAAAACCGAGATTTAATATACCATTAATCAATATTCATGCAAAATATATTCCAAATATTCTAAAACATTTTAGAAAACAGTAGGTATTCATGCTAAAATTATTTCGTGCATATCATATATTAAACGAAAATTCAAGTTTTATATAGTTATCACTATAAGTCCGTAAAAACGTAAACGGAAAGCATGCAAACAACCTATTGCTCTGATACCAATTGTCGGGTTATATTAGTTACTCAAAAACTAATCTTTAGTCATACTAACATAATCTTTTAATTAACCCTTTAATTAACATATTATAAGTGATCTTAAGCATGCTAAAAAGCGGAAATAAGAGAGTTCTCGAACCCTTACACACGGTCCGAAAGTTTAGCAAGGATGATCCTCCTAGTACCCAAATTAGAATACCTCCTTTGGATGCACCAAGACAACCCTTAACCAACCGAAATCTTGAACAAGCTAGCACAAAACCGGTTTCTCCTTAAACTTATTTTAATCTCTCTTATTAGAATGTTATTGCAATACTATAAAATAGTATGATTTTATTATCTTATAATAATATATTAGAGGTTGAAAATTCTCTCTTCTTGTGTGAATTTTTCGGCCAAGAGAAGAAGAAGAAGAGAATGAATATAATGTCATACATATATATATTAAGCATGCTCTTTAATAATATATTCAATTAATCTTAAGCATGCTTATATTGGGAAGGGGAAGCCGGTTTTAGGGAGCCTCAAAGGGGGAACATCTTGACTTCTCAAGACACTAGGGTGGCTCTAGGTTAGTCTTCTCAAGGTGGTGTTTAATGATTGTGTTTTATACATTAATAAACATAAAACACACCCTTAACTAACCTCATCAAAAACGGCTACCATAATCCATAAAATGGATTTCATTTTACAACTTTGTAAAATGTACAATTTGTACAAAGTGTGACATCTTATATGTTATTAAGATATAAAATGCTTTAGTACATTTAAAACATATAAATATTTATCATATAAATATTGTACATAATTAAATAAATCATATTTATTTAATTAATAAGTAATTCGAAATTACTAATGTAAAATGATCATTTATCGTCAATACGATTTACAACCCTTGTATTAATTTCAACCCAATTTATTCTAATTACGATATTATGAAATATCGTTTAATGTTTAACAATTGATACATTTCAATTTTAAACATAAATCTTATATTAAGATTTAACCTCTAATTTCTCGATATATGAGTTTAAGGAATATGATCAAATCGTATCAATATACATTTGATCACTTTATCAATTAAGGGAATTGTCCTAAAGCTGTGTCCTAAAGGGATCAACTGACCACCACCGTCATACGACAGTAATGTCAAACTCTAGCTAGCCAATCATTACCGATTAATGTTGGTCAGTTGACTAATAATAAAATCGTATCATCCCTTGCGCATTCTCGTTATGAGATTTAATTACGTGATCGCACTATTGTTGAGGACACATTTCCCAACACAAATGAACCCCCTTCTTATTCTATATCATAGGAGGGTTCATTATCCTACTTAATAGCTTCTCGAGGGAGGAGAATAGCTTGCTGCTTAATCTATCTATCTATCCTGTCCTTCTAAGAGAAGGGAGCGGGCAGACTCATCTGATATATCTTAGCAAGGGGGAGGATAAAGTCTTCCTTAAAAAAGGTGCGCCGAAATAACTAGGAGATAGGGAGACCACAAATCCTTTAAAGTAAAGTAGGGAAGGGAGACTGTTGCCCTGACCAAACACTATTCCATGTACCCGAGAACCCGAAAGGAAGGCTTTTTAACAAGACGAGTTGCCCGTCCATTAAGGGGGCACTTTAAGAAGTAAATGATCCCAACTTCATTGGTTGAACGCTCTTCTGGATACAATCCTAGGGTCTTAAAAGAGAGATTACAAATTTAGGAGGATCATATAACCAAGGCAGCTTGAGAAAGAATAGGGGGCAAGAATGCAATTCCACACATGGTTAAGAAAGACGCGATCCATCACTTAGAGAAAGAACTACTAAGTTTTAGTAAGGCGTACTAAAGCAAGCAGGGGCGCACCCTGAGAGAGAAAGGTGCACAATGAGACTCGGCAGAACCCTAATTACAGGGCGGGCGAAACTGCAACTCAAGACTAATCTGCATTGAACCCGCTTCTGCATGAACCTTCGGTATCATCATATATACCTATAATAACAAACAAGAAGAAAAAAACATTAATTTATAGTTAAAGCCATTCGTCTGCTTTGTTTGAACAATAACATGGCTACCATAATAGCAACATTCACAGACCCTATTTGGTTAAAGAACTGATCATTGAAGCCAAACAATGGTACTTTCATGTTCCTAACTTGATGAGGACAGCCAACGGGATTTAAGACCGCTTCTCCAAGATTTTGAACAAATGTCCAAGGCTCAATTCCTAAAGACAAGATACAATTCAGGTTCAAAAAGAAGAAATGGGAGCAAGGTTATGTGAACGGTCATTTACGTTCACGGGAAGTTTAACTACTTTATCCACCATGCAATATAGTGCTTAGATGAATCATAAATTTTAGACAGCGGATAATCGACAGCATTAAGACACACATTACAGTCCAACAGACTATCTAGAGATCGCTTGAATAAGTGATACTAGATATAGAAAATGAGAAAAGACACACAAAGTTAACAACAGTGCTAAAAAAAATAATGGCAAAGATCTTTAATAGGCCTTACTTGATAATGGTGCAAACATAAACAACCAAACATTTCGGGTAAATATAGGCCTGATGAAAACATGTTCCTAATTCATGTAGATCCAACTCCTTAGCAAGCATCATCTACTCTATTACACTGTCATTGACAGTAGCCAGTTCCCAGCCCCAT
Organism: Silene conica; assembly: GCA_029255685.2. Lineage (NCBI taxonomy): Eukaryota > Viridiplantae > Streptophyta > Magnoliopsida > Caryophyllales > Caryophyllaceae > Silene > Silene conica. The sequence continues at coordinate 48,244,369 of CM055314.2, read as the reverse complement.
ACACCCTGCATTACAGACTGCATACAGAATATAGACCTGCTAACTCACTTCGTTCCATGCTCTCGAATACCAGTCCAGAAGTTCAGACATTACAGACCTGCAATTGGAACAGCCTGCTACTGTCCCGCCATACCCTCTGCCACTGATCATTGATCCTTCATCTGATCTTATTCAAACACAAAGAAATTCTTATACACTAAGAGCACCAGCTATGCAATCCCTGCCGCAAAACCGCTACTGGCCACAAACCAGCACTGCAGTTGTAGACCTGGACACACGCCTCACTTCCCATCATTATTCACACCTGCAACTTCTGCCTCTATTTGTCCCCCAGATGCACCCACTGCCACTGAGTGACCCACGTGCCCAGCAGCCTTCATTCTGCCGCTGCAGCAACAGAACTGCAGAGCAACCAGCTGCATCCTCCCTATTTGCTACCCCCACTCTCACGAAATTACACATTCATATCTGCTACTCTACTTCCTGCTATTCGCACACTGAGAGCTCTGCCACACTGCAGCACTACCAGTGAGCAGACCTGCATTGCTCACGGTCACTCTCATTCCCTTCTCGACTAGCCTTGGAAGCTATGCCAGTGTCTGAGAACCCACTTGCCCTAGAGGATATCCTTGAAAGAAAACGCTCCAAAGCCATATCCTACTCTTTCAGTTCCCACTCTCGGATTAGCAGTCTCGAGCCTGGAAAGGAGCAGCCAGCAATCTCGTTCTCTGCCGCACCAGTCCCTTTGTCCTTCAGATTATGCTTTGTAGCCAGAGAATCTTGCCTTGGTACCTTCTTAGCAATAGGCTGCCAAACCTTAGTTGCCTTGGCTCATTTTAGATATGTTTGCATCTAGGTCGTAGCTATGTTTCATGTGTGTTAGTATTTGCCATTCTCTGGCTATTTTTTAGAAGTAAGCATCAGTACCGGGGTCACGAAAATTCAGGATTGATTTGGCCGACTCCAGATTCTGGTTTGTCTGTTAGGGATTTAGGGTATAGGGTTGGTGATTCGGTTTGCAGGTCTATGGTAAATCTTAGGTCCACTATGTTACATTGAGGGACCAGACTAGCCAGCACAACTCACACAAGCAACAAAAAATGATGAATCCAAACAAGACAGTCAAGTAAGACACAACTATCAATAGACGGTATGATTATCATAGAGGATACAACACAATTCAATCTTCAAAAGATGAATGCTCGTAAAAGTCACAGCTAGCAAACATTTGATCTCAGAAACCAAAACAAAATTTAAATTATTACAGGCGGAAGTACACGTAGGCAATGCTGATCTTTTCTAGTCTAAATGGCTCCATAAACAACTCACTGTGAAAGATGGGACCACTGAATAATTTCTAGAGACCTAGAGGAAAACAGGTGCTAGTGCGCTACACTAGGTGGCTCGTGGTTATCTAAGACGGTTGACATCAATTTGAAGAAAACACAGAAAACAATTGAACATCCATAGACATCACAAGTATTAAGCCATTGAGAAAAGAAACATGAAATTAATATTAATGTCTTTAACCAAGAATAATTATTATCATAATAACAATTGATGCACTGAACTTTCTTAATGCACATAAAACCCTATTTCATGCACATATAACCTTATTTCATGCACATACAATTTAAATTAACATCATTTTTTAAAAAAGTCAGTATCATAATATAACCAACTGATGCAATTGAAGAACTTTTTAATGCACACAAAATCTTATTTCATGCATATAGAACCTTATTTGATGTACGTAGAACCTTATTTGATGCACATAAAACCTTATTTGATGCACATAAAACCTTATTTGATGCACGTAGAAATTAATATTAATGTCTTTAACCAAGAGTAATTAGTATCATAATATAACAACCGATCCACTGAGTTTTTTTAATGCACCTAACAGTTATTTCATGCATGGTGAACCCTATTTCATGCACATATAACCTTATTTCGTGCACATACAATTTAAATTAACGTCCTTTTTAAAAAAAAAGTTAGTATCATAATATAACCAACTGATGCAATTGAAGAACTTTTTAATGCACACAGGACCTTATTTCATGCATATAGATACTTATTTGATGCACATAGAACCTTATCATTGTTGTTTCATTATAGCAGTTGTAACCAAGTTCACCTTACCAATCTTCACTTCTGTCAAAATATATATCTCAAAATTTGTTTCAATACGTCCTACTTCGTACTATTAAGGAAGGACTAGTAAGGAAGGAAATCAGCAGTTCATCTTTCTTTTGTTCTACCTTCTATGCATATTCGGTTTAACCTTATGTTACACAGCTCCTTGGCTTAAAATATCTAAACATTTTAAACTTGTCATTGATTTGTTTGAAAACTCACCCTTGCTCGAATATTTGTTTTAAGAACAAAGTTTGTATGTATAAATTTGAGCCACAGAATCATGGCAGTACAACACTAAACAAGTTGTTATATACTTGTATCCGACACCCAGAGACCACAGTCAAGCCAAAATAACACAACTTAGGACAAGTTTTAATCTAAAAACTTGTTGGTCTAAATCTCAGTTCAATAGTTGCTTAGTTGCTGGTTTATCGCTGAGGTTTGTACTTAACTGACAGGACTATAAACTAGATCAAATTCCTGCAAACAATGCACAATTTATTTTTTAATTGTAAGTGAACTTACTTTCTATGAATAGCTGACATGTCAGTGAAGAACACCATACTCTTCTTACGGTCCATGTTTCTCTAAACCCAATGCAAGATGCTCTTCATCGCCATCTTTCGAGGTGGTATTTTTTCTGTTTTAAAGGTCAATATATAAATAAAAGTGAAATAAGATGACTTTATTTGAAAGTATTAAAAATGAGAATGTAGTTAATTCAAATGAAGACAGTGAGAATGTCTTGATCCTAGAAGAAGCAATGGAAAAGGTAAAGAGTATGTCATAAAGAAAGAGGAGAGAATTACCAGCACGAGATGACGGCTACAGCTTCTGCAACTGTAGGAGTAATAAGAGTGTTGTATTTACTGCACTTGGCCGTCTCCTTGAAGCTGTTTTCGAGTGCAGAGAAACTAGTTTCAAAGCGCTTAAATAGGCTTAATGAAAGTGATTAACAATGATGTGTTTTATTGGCATGCAAAAAAAGATAATTGCACTGCAAGCTAAGGCATATATGAAACTCCAAAGGCATCAAGATGCTGATATAACAGTAACAAATGCAGCCAAATTCGACGTGGATCAATGTACAAGGTTCTTTGGTTCACCTGGGAGTGCCACACTGTTGCAGATCAGGGGTCAAGTTGACATTGTTGCTGCCAGGTTTGTCTTTCTTCTTGTAGAAAAATTGAATAGACATTATAAATTATGGTCTATGGAGTACAATGGCTCTGAACGCTCATAGTCTGAATGGGGTTTGCAGGTTCGATGATGCAATGGAAGTATCTTAAAACAGTTGTTAATGAGAATGTAGTTAATCCAAATGAAAGACAGTGAGAATGTCTTGATCCTAGAAGAAACAATGGAAAAGGTAAAGAGTATGTCATACAGAAAGAGGAGATAAATACCCGCACGAGATGACAGCTTCTGCAACTGTGGGGGCATCGAGTGGACGGCGTGGTTGGAGTAATGCACCAGGAGGACGATCATCTTTACAACATAAGGTAGAACAAATCCGAAATGCAACCCTAATCAAACTAATTTGTATCATTAAAATCGTAAAATTGGGGAATAAAGAGAATTGAGAAAATCGAGAAATTACCTAAATTGTAATCTAGTCAAAATAAAAGAAATTATAACTGAAATCAACGAGAACAAATTAGAGGAATTATGGAGTACAATCGCCATTACCTGAATCCGCAGAAATGTTCGGTTAAAGGATCGAAAATGGTGGTGATTGATGAAAACATGATGATCAGAGAGTGATAGGATTAGAGAAGATGATCAGGGATATCATCGAGAAGATGACTGGAGAGGACGATGAAACAGAGAGAAAAATGAATTGTGAAAGTGAGGGAGTTTAGAGGATTTGGGGGTGTCTGATACTCCGATGGCTTTGAATTTTCGGAAACAATCTCAATTGTCAAATTTCATCTATATCTAAGGGCTGTAATTGGTTCTCACGGTTCTCATTATCTTGATGGTTCTCATAGGATCCTGAATCTATATATATATATATATATATATATATATATATATATATATATATATATATATATATATATATATACACACATCAACTTTCATGTCAACATGTATCATAATGCAAAGGCTCTCAACTAACTTCGAAAACTATTTGAAATGAGAGCCGGTCTCCCTTCCGGTTGCCCGACCGAGGGATCTTTCACCTCAAACCATTTACGAACTCAGAATGTGAGTCGTCCAATGCCTTGGACGAACAATGACTAAAACCAATACTCTATAACAAACAATCATCCAGCAACATCTGATACTGCACCCCAAGTCAGGCAAGCAGATGCAAACATCAGTTTCCAAGTCACACCCCAACTCAGGTAAACCTGGTACACAAATCAGAAGCATACATCCGGGAACCCCAACTCAGGCACGAATGGATACCAATCAGCTAAAAATAATGGGTCTTGACGCAACTCAGCCATAACCATTACTCTTCGCGGTGAATCGAATCCCAACTCAGATTCAATTCACCACGGTCATACAAACTCACGGAAGGACAGAGGTCCCAACTCAGACATCTCCTACCGCATCATCCATACACGCGGCAGTCCAGAGGTCCCAACTTAGACATGGTCGTCACCCCACAAACACTCACATGTCAAACTAGAGGTCCCAACTCAGACATACCTTGACATATATCAGACATTAGTACATATCGTACTCTAGCGGTCCAAACTCAGACATATTTCGATATGTACTACAACCAAGGCCTTAGTCCTAGTTTTACTAACCTCTAATCAACACTTAATTAACCCAAGGAACTAAATTGAGTAAGAGTCGGTGTAACACCCCCATTTATTCAAGAGCCTTTAACAAGACATTCTCAAATAAATAGAGCTGTTACCATCTCAGAATGTCCGAGGTAGTGAATAACAAAGTAAAACAATACACAATACTTATATAAAAAAGATAAAATTTAAACTTTGGTATTATAAATACTACACAGCGGAAACTAAAGTACAACTGATAAACTGAAAGTATGTGATCTAAAACTAAGTCGGTCCATCCCAGTGCTCACGCCATCCCATGCTCCCACAACACCATCTTTCCTGTCAAAACTGCTCCCCATCACGAATCATCACAGGTGTCACACAAATACACAGAGTCAACCACGAGGTTGAGTAGGTAAAATAGATAAAACATAAACAACAATAGAATAGCATCTTCCTCCACCTCCATATCATTCAGTCAACCACTTCTCCTCCATCACACCACACCTTCCATCACACCACCCCTTCCAGCACACCACACCTTCCATCACACCACACCTTCCATGGCCATATCACAAGTCCCGTATCACAAGACCCAATATTGTAACATCCCGCATTTTCGTAAATTATATTTTAAAGGTTTTAATTTATTTTACGGAATAAAATAATATTTTATTAATAAATCGTAATGTTACCTTTAAACTTCCGTTAAGATCCGTCTTAAGAACAACTTTAAGTCCTTAAGACGAAATAACTTGGCTAAATCAAACCCGACTAAAAACCCGTTCACAAACAAGTGACCCGACTCATTTAAGAAAGGACACTACTTAACCCTACCTAATGCCTTATGTCGACATCCACCTTCTTCACAAACATTTCCACGGTTTCATTCACATCACCATTTTCCTTCAACTCTTCAAGCTTAAAATTGACTTTTCGACCTCTTCCCGAACTCGAATCGCGGTAAGTCTTACATTTTCGGAATCCTTGCGAGATTTCCAAGCCTTCTATCTCTTTCAATTTCAATTTCGTCGAACTCGAAAAAGACGCTGTTTTGGGTATTTCCGTTTTAGGCCCCTAAATTCCGTTTCTTTCGTTGTAGGAGTCAGATTAGAGGACCCGGAGGTTGATAGCTTCGTTATTGAAGAAGTAATCGGAGCATAACCCGCTTATAAGGTGACGATAATGAGAATACTCGGCCTTTGTCTTAAATTAATTGAACATCTGATTTTTTTGTTGTTTATGTGAAATTAAGGTGGAGTTTATGTTTAATAGTTAGTGGGTAATTAGTATTCGTCACAAAATCGTCTTTGTTGTGCTTGGTGTGGTTATCTTAAGTTGCTGTTGTTGGGTTGAATTGTTGGATGTGGCTGTTAATGTAGTTACTTCATTGCTACTGTCACACTACTATTGCTCGGTATTACATACATGCCACTAATTAATGCTAGCCAGTTGTTAATTCACCATTTATACTGCTTCTATCAGTGTTGGTTGTTCTATTTTCTGTGCTAAGAGATTGCTGAAATTGCTTCTGGTATTAGCCTTAATTGTTGTTGCCCTCTATTCGTGCTATGCGTTTTTGGTTGCTGGTTACTTCTATCACGGCTGTTCCTGTCCTTGTATTGATGTAGTTAACGCTGCTACTATTTGTTGTTGCGTCGTTATTAGTTGCTTATGTTGCTAGTCGTAGTTGTGGATTTTAACTAGTACTACTGACACTACATTATTATATTATCACTACTACGTTAAGGCTGCTACTACTACTACATATTATTAGTATTATTATATTATTATTTTATTATTTTATTATTATATTATTATTTTATATTATTTTTACGTACGTGCTTGCTAATCTGCTTGAATTAATTAGTTTACGTACGTGCTTGCTAGCTTGTTTACGTTTGAATATAATACTTAGAAATCGTTACGAGTTAGTAATGAGTTACGGTCTTATTAGAAGCATGTCGAAATAATTTATTTAGTTAATCGATTTTTCCCGTATAAGATATAGGTAATATAATGTGAAGTTTAATTTAATTTAAATCGTGTTATTTCCTTTATCGGTTAAACCGGTTAATTAGAACGTAATCAAATACTTAGTAAAATATATTTGAGCTAAGTAAGATTTAGTAAAGTAGTTAGTGACTTGTCTAAAATTTGTAAATTCCTAAGTGTCCGTTAATAATTCTTATCGGACTAAGATATTTTAATATATAGCAGTCGTTTAGAAATAACTTAATCCAAATTGGCCTTTCTCTTATACTTATATGTGTGTTTGAGGTCCCCGATGTGACACCCCGCGATATAACATAAAAATAAACAAGTAATTTGCAGCGGAAATACGATACTTTTAAAAACTTTTCGACATATTTATTAAAACTTTTTCGCGGAATATCAAAACAACATGCGGAAGACTAAAAACTAATGACTAAGTATAGATTATACAAAATAACTTAAATAGACGAGGGATAAGGTATCCCATGATAACAACATGAATTAAATCAAAAGTAAGCGTAAGGGTAATTGTCGAATTATCAACAATGCTCGCTAGCCACACGTCTTCCCCAAACAGCACCAACCTACATTCATGAAACATGAACGCCACAGTCAGTGGGGAGTAACTCAGGGTTCTCCCAGCCACTTTACGTCAGAAAACATGTAAACGGTAATACTAAACATCTTATACATATGAACATGTATATAACTTCATAACCAATCATATATATTATTACCAAATATGAACAACATGATCAATGCGTGGGCGATAAGTCAAAAACATGTGAAAACAGTATGAATCAACATGTATAATAGAATTAAAGCCAACATATGACATAGTATGAAAATCAAGGAAACATCCAAATGATCGACTCAGAGGCCAACAGCTAGGTGGCATGTCCAATCATCATAATCAGGTAAACATCCAAGTGATCGACTCAGAGGCCAACAACTAGGTGGCATGTCCAATCACACATACAACAAACCAAGAATAGAATGAACGCCGCCAGGTAGCATAACCGCTACAACTGACAGTTAGGGAGTCTAACCGCTCCACTAACAGGCTAGGGCGTATAACCGCGCCCTAGCTGCCGGAGCGCATAACCACGTCATCCGGATACTATGTATAGCGCATAACCGACAACTATATGCCTAAGACCTGGCCAGACCTCTCGATGTAATAACCTACACCGAACGACACACGGGGATCGGGCCGCATAACCACGGACACCGACCAATCCCGAACATAGTTAGATAAAATCCCATAACAGGAGTGGCGTTTGTTCATTACAGTGATACACAAATCGTATAACCGCTATCTATTCACAACCAAGGCAACATAACCGTTACCAACACAATTTAGGGAGACATAACCGTCACCTAAACACAAGCAAGGCAACATAACTGTCACCCTACTCATCTTAAAATAACATAACCGTCATCAAGACACAATTTAAGCTAACATAACAGTTAACCCACTCATTTAAACATGCATGAGCCAATAAAAGATGAATAATAATACACTTATATCAGTTCCATGCCAAAAGAGAACACACGGGATTGAATAATGAATTAAAAGTTCTAAACGCATTTTGACATTACAGCTGTCCTCTGCCGTAAAATTCATAATTAATTCAAATAAAATCTAAATGGTACAAGGCCAATTGGATCGGTTTAATAAGCCTTTTATCTACAATATTTGTCAAATAAACATTTCCAAAAGACGAACTTAACAGGGGGTTATTGACTGATCTTTACAGTGTGTCAGAAACCGTCACACAAAATGTATTGCTTAATAAAACGGGTTTAACAAATCATTTTGGGGCAAAGCAAACTCCCAACATCATCTAAAATCTTCAAAGTTTAATTATTGAAAAGGACCAGAATCATTTCGAATTTTAAAAATGGTTTTCAAAACAATCTTTGAGCTACTGTCCGTTCTGCGAGTATTTCAGCATACTGTTCGTAAATAATTTATTGTGAACAAACGACATGCAAGAAAATTACGATATTTTAGAGGTAGATTCTACACTTAAAATAAACAGGGTTATCTTTTCAACATTTTCAAAGGCGGATACTCTAACTTGTCGAAATAAATTGTACAAGACAATGGACAGATTTGTGAAGGTGCTGAAACACCATGGATTAACCATTGTAAGCAAAACACTATGAACTTGAAAGACTATCAAACTAATCATCCTCAATGATCATAAACTCATTTAACCATACAATCCTTAATGAATTTCCACAATTAAAAACTCATCCAACACAAACATGCATGATGAAATTCACCCAAACATATGATTTATTAACCTAATCATGCCACTATTTAATCAAAAACAATCCTAGTATACTAAACATTACTAGCATATAGTCATGCAAACAAAGACGATAAAGTCGAGTAACCCATCACCGTTACCTTATAGCTCTTCAATAAGGATGATTTTGACTTAAAGCCACTCCGGTTTGGACAACCGAACTAGCTACACACAAATAAACGAGGTTAGCTAAGAGAACCGTGCCTTAAAGGCCACGACCAGAGTATATTAAGGAATAGTTTTGATACTTTTATTACCTAGGAAGATGGAGGGCGAGGAGAGGAAGAGATATGCGCGAAAATCGTCGAAAACCGATAAGAAACGAAGATTTTACGATCGTTTTACGGTGGAGGTGCGCAAGCAACAATGGTGTTCCTTATTCTTTTGTGTTTTGTGTGCATGGCTGAAAAAAAGAAAGGAAGAAGAATGAAGAAGCCCTTGGGCAGCAAGGAACATGCTTTGCATGTTCAAGCCAAGTGTCGGAAGTTATTGCCAAGTGTCGAAGCTCTTACACCAAGTGTCGAAACTCTTACGCCAAGTGTCGAGACGGTTAAACCATGTGTCGAGAGTTTTAGGACATGTGGAAGAAGTGATTAAGGCAGGTGTCTAAGTTCTTAGGCCAAGTGTAAGAGGTACCGAGCCTATGTGTCGAAGGTTTTAGGCCAAGTGGAAGAGGGTAGCCACGAGCGAGCATCTCGTCGGCGGATATTCTGCGATAGCCTTTCGTAGTTTTGGCATAATTTTCTCCACAGAACTTTGATTGAAGTGTTTTCGGTGGCGTTGGAAAGCTAAGAAAAAGATCTAAAGTTTTTATTCTATAAGCCAGAGCTAAATTTGCCTTTAAAATATCTTAAAATTAGCAACAAGGACAGAGTAACGTTTTACAAGTTTAAGAAGTATAACTTTAAGACGGACATATTAATATCATTGTCAAAACGATATATTGTAAATGGAAATTTCTTTATTGTGATTTTATTAATATATAAAGACTTGGAAATTACGGGGTGTTACAATCACCCCACCTTTTAAGAAGTTTCGTCCTCGAAACTTGAAAGCAGGAAAAAACGGTAATTTGTAAAGACAAGGTAAATAACCAAAGCTTTTACCAAAATTTGATATTACAAAACTCAAATATCTTTCGAAGATTTTGAAAATATTTTCCAAATGCCCAACTCCTCGTTAATGGATCAAGAGGGTTCTCGTTGCGCATTCAAGAGCCCGGCATTCCAAATCAAGGGCTAGTCCATAACCAAATCATATCAAGCGTCGACAAGCGTAATACGAGTTATTAGACGTCTCCAATAACAAGTCTTTCATCAAATCAACGCTAAAACCAATCAAAATTATAAACCACTTCCAGTTTTTTTTTTTTTTTTTTTTTTTTTTCAAAACATTTCATTTCGAAAGTAAACTTCCATTTTCGAAACCGTAAAAATAGACAAGATTGTAACAGAAATTATGATTTTCAACAAAAATGTGAGGTAACTCAAATCGGTTATAAAATATATAAACCGAAAAATATTTTGAATATCACTTCAAACAAAACACACGGATGAAAGATACATCTTATCAACCAAAGATGGTTTGTTCGGATTATCTAAGAAATCAAAATACAAAAGGTCATAAGGAAGCTAACAAAAACAAGGCATCAAAACTAACTTCTTCAGGGTTAAAGATGGTACTCAACAAGAGAACAAAGAGGCAAAAACAACAAAAGAACAAAGGCATGAACAAAAGAGGTTTATGGTTAAGGAGGAAGATAACTCTTCGGATTACGGAAATCACTAACCACTCAATCCATAAATGAAACATCATCATCATCATGATTCCTTACACACCTCAGAAGGCAGCTCTTTCAACCGCAAAACTCTCAAGGCTTCCTCAACTCAATTTGGGTCACTCACTTCTAGGTCATCCACGATACAAGGTATCCCATTACCAAAGGAACTTCACAACTCTCGATTATTATACAACAACCAACATCCTTCATAGAGCTAGATCCAAAATTACAAACAAGGTCGAACTCATACCCAACTAGCATAGGCTACAGATCTCCAAACAAGGTGAATCACAAAAACAAGGATCTTAAACCTGAATCCATCGTACTTCGAGACCTCTAAAAAAAAATTGTTACGCTCATGCCGACAACAAAAGATATGGAAGCGGCACTCTCGGAACTGTACTTACTCTAGTACATAAGGACATGAGATAAATATCCAAAACATCAAATCCCAAAAGCATAAACACTGTATTCTTCAAACCGTAACTATTCCCAAACGCAGGACTACAGGTTAAACATCCAAGGCGTATAGTCCTAAACTAGTCAAATCTCCTCGACCCAAATCACGGAAACACCCTCTAAACCTCGACTACCATACTTCATTACCGTAAAATGATCATCCCAAAAGAAAGTCTCATAAAAGTAACAACTTTCAGCCAAACGGTCTCTAGGTAATCATCAACACCCTCATAGATATATAACACCAAAATTAGCAGCCTCACGGTTGGTACCAATCCACAAGAGGCACTCATACCTTCAGACCTTTAACTTGAATCCATCAAGATGGCACACTACCTAATATTACCCAAACGTCACCAAACGCTAACTCTCTCAACTATGTCCAATAAAACAAGACCAAGGATCCTCTAAGCATATATCACTATTCCACAAACGAAGTCATCCTCACAACTAGTCCAAAAAGAAAGGGGACAAGGCTCACAACGGTTAAGGATATGATACAAACTTCAGGAACAAACGCGATATAAGAGATTGAGAAAGAGAGAGAGAGAGAGAGAGAGAGAGAGAGAGAGAGAGAGAGAGAGAGATAAGATGGCGGCTAAGAGACTCTATCTTATGGACTCCAACAATAGCGAAGCCATGAGAAGAAGAATGAGCATTATAGGTAAGAAGATATATGACGTAAAGAGAGGTCAAGTAAGCTTTGCTATGAAAGCATAACTCGATGGAATTAGCATGGAAGAAGAAAGAATAAGAGAAGCGTTGAGGAAAGGGTATGATTTGAACTGACACAATTCCCAAGGCTTAGGTTCGCCAAAATCCTCACAAGGCTTTCATCTCCGATTTCCAATTCAGGCACGCCCATCTTGCACTTACCAAGAAGAATCTTCCCAGATGGTTTACCATACTATAAGTCCTTTCAAAGATAAGGGTGTACGATTATGCCAAATTCGACTATTCCATAACGTTTCAGGTATCTCTATGTCTTAAATACCTCAAACGACATTTCTGTAATACTCCATGTAAACCATTTATGTATCATTGCTACTTCACAATCTTTATACTTCATAGATTATCAACTCTCTAATTTCTTCAATTCCCAAATCTTTTATTACTGATCAAAATACTCAATTCTAATCTCACACAAGGAGTAAATCATTTGAATTCATCAATACCTCAAAAGGTGAACACTAAGATCCACTATTGACGTCCTCAAACCTCTATATATGAATCCAAATGTCCTTTAAACGTCACAACCTCAAAATCTCGCAAATCCGTAAGTTGTACCTCACTAGTTCAATCAGACATTAAAAGACGTAACTTTAGGTAGCTCCTCTAAGTTTACATCACTAACCATTTCAATACTCATCCATCAATATACACAATTCTTATCCTCCAAAAGTAACATCCCAATTAAAGTCAAACCTAATTCCCAAAGTCAAGCATTACTAATTCACTCCACTCAACCATTCGTCTTTACTCGCATTCCAAATATATTATCCAATTCATTCTAAGAGTGCCCATACTTCGTTCATACTCTTAAAGCGACACATTTCAATCCACTAGTTCTAAATCCCAATTATGATACCAAGGTTAAACTCCACCGAATAACAGACATACAATTCAGTATGTAAACCAAGAATTCTACCAGCCAATTCCACTTCAATATATAGGGTAAACAACTATGCATTAGGATCACCAAGACATGCCTTAAAGACACTGTCTAAATGTTTTCAGTAACATTAATTTTCAAAATGATGGCTAGGGGTTATCCTCGAACACAATCCTAAATATCCAACTAAGCTAGGCTACCTACGAAGCGCCATGGGAAAAATGCAAGTAACAAGGATAAGGTTAAGTCGGGAAGTTACGAAAGTAGCTACCGATTTAGGATATAAAAGAGTTCGGGAAGGGAGGATATGCATCAAGAAATAAGGAAGAAGTTGATGCATGATGAGTAAGGAGTATCTTCGGGAACATACAAGCATCCTTCAAAGATAGCAGGAATCTTCCATCTTCGGTATTAGACAATAATCTTGATCGCCATAAAGGTAAGCTCATGGTTCACCAATCCTTGAGCACAAAATAATATCTTTGACAATTAACAAACATGTTAGACCTAACAAAGAGCAATCACATTACAGACTACCACTTGGTCCTTAAGTCTACCCATCTCTCATTCATTATTTCAGGTCAAGTTCATATTTAATTTGGGGTACACGTGCGTGCGTCGGGAGCATTACTGCTCTGATACCAACTGTGACACCCCGCGATATAACATAAAAATAAACAAGTAATTTGCAGCGGAAATACGATACTTTTAAAAACTTTTCGACATATTTATTAGAACTTTTTCGCGGAATATCAAAACAACATGCGGAAGACTAAAAACTAATGAGTAAGTATAAATTATACAAAATAACTTAAGTAGACGAGGGATAAGGTATCCCACGATAACAACATGAATTAAATCAAAACTAAGCGTAAGGGTAATTGTCGAATTATCAACAATGCTCGCTAGCCACACGTCTTCCCCAAACAGCACCAACCTACATTCATGAAACAAGAACGCCACAGTCAGTGGGAAGTAACTCAGGGTCCTCCCAGCCACTTTACGTCAGAAAACATGTAAACGGTAATACTAAACATCTTATACATATGAACATGTATATAACTTCATAACCAATCATATATATTACCAAATATGAACAACATGATCAATGCGTGGGCGATAAGTCAAAAACATGTGAAAACAGTATGAATCAACATGTATAACAGAATTAAAGTTAGCATATGACATAGTATGAAAATCAAGGAAACATCCAAATGATCGACTCAGAGGCCAACAGCTAGGTGGCATGTCCAATCGTCATAATCAGGTAAACATCCAAGTGATCGACTCAGAGGCCAACAACTAGGTGGCATGTCCAATCACACATACAACAAACCAAGAATAGAATGAACGCCGTCAGGTAGCATAACCGCTACAACTGACAGTTAGGGAGTATAACCGCTCCACTAACAGGCTAGGGCGTATAACCGCGCCCTAGCTACCGGAGCGCATAACCACGTCATCAGGATACTATGTATAGCGCATAACCGACAACTATATGCCTAAGACCTGGCAAGACCTCTCGATGTAATAACCTACACCGAACGACACACGGGGACCGGGCCGCATAAAACCACGGACACCGACCAATCCCGAACATAGTTAAATTAAAATCCCATAACAGGAGTGGCGTTTGTTCATTACAGTGATACACAAATCGTATCACCGCTATCTATTCACAACCAAGGCAACATAACCGTTACCAACACAATTTAGGGTGACATAACCGTCACCTAAACACAAGCAAGGCAACATAACCGTCACCCTACTCATCTTAAAATAACATAACCGTCATCAAAACACAATTTAAGCTAACATAACAGTTAACCCACTCATTTAAACATGCATGAGCCAATAAAAGATGAATAATACTACACTTATATCCGTTCCATGCCAAAAGTGAACACACGGGATTGAATAATGAATTAAAAGTTCTAAACGCATTTTGACATTACAGCTGTCCTCTGCCGTAAAATTCATAATTAATTCAAATAAAATCTAAATGATACAAGGCCAATTGGATCGGTTTAATAAGACTTTTATCTACAATATTTGTCAGATAAACATTTCCAAAAGACGAACTTAACAGGGGGTTATTGACTGATCTTTACAGTGTGTCAGAAACCGTCACACAAAATGTATTGCTTCATAAAACGGGTTTAACAAATCATTTTGGGGCAAACAAAACTCCCAACATCATCTAAAATCTTGAAAGTTTAATTATTGAAAAGGAACAGAATCATTTCGAAGTTTAAAAATGGTTTTCAAAACAATCTTTGAGCTACTGTCCGTTCTGCGAGTATTTCAGTGCACTATTCGTAAATAATTTATTGTGAACAAACGACACGCAAGAAAATTACGATATTTTAGAGTTAGATTCTACACTTAAAATAAACATGGGTCTCTTTTCATCATTTTCAAAGGCGGATACTCTAAGTTGTCAAAATAAATTGTACAAGGCAATGGACAGATTTGTCAAGGTGCTGAAACACCATGAATTAACCATTGTAAGCAAAACACTATGAACTTGAAAGACTTTCAAACTAATCATCCTCAATGATCATAAACTCATTTAACCATACAATCCTTAATGAATTTCCACAATTAAAAACTCATCCAACACAAACATGCATGATGAAATTCACCTAAACATATGATTTATTAACCTAATCATGCCACTATTTAATCAAAAACAATCCTAGTATACTAAACATTACTAGCATATAGTCATGCAAACAAAGACGATAAAGTCGAGTAACCCATCACCGTTACCTTATAGCTCTTCAATAAGGATTATTTTGACTTAAAACCACTCCGGTTTGGACAACCGAACTAGCTACACACAAATAAAGGAGGTTAGCTAAGAGAACCGTGCCTTAAAGGCCACGACCAGAGTATATTAAGGAATAATTTTGATACTTTTATTACCTAGGAAGATGGAGGGCTAGGAGAGGAAGAGATAGGCACGAAAATCGTCGAAAACCGATAAGAAACGAAGATTTTACGATCGTTTTACGGTGGAGGTGCGCAAGCAACAATGGTGTTCCTTATTCTTTTGTGTTTTGTGTGCATGGCTGAAAAAAAGAAAGGAAGAAGAATGAAGAAGCCCTTGGGCAGCAAGGAACATGCTTTGCATGTTCAAGCCAAGTGTCGGAAGTTATTGCCAAGTGTCGAAGCTCTTACGCCAAGTGTCGAAATTCTTACGCCAAGTGTCGAGACGGTTAAACCATGTTTCGAGAAATTTAGGACATGTGGAAGAAGTGATTAAGGCAGATGTCTAAGTTCTTAGGCCAAGTGTAAGAGGTACCAAGCCTATGTGTCGAAGGTTTTAGGCCAAGTGGAAGAGGGTAGCCACGAGCGAGCATCTTGTCGGCGGATATTCTGCGACAGCCTTTCGTATTTTTGGCATAATTTTGCTCCACAGAATTCCGATTGAGGTGTTTTCGGTGGCGTTGGAAACCTAAGAAAAAGATATAAAATTTTTATTTCAAAAGCCAGAGCTAAATCTGGCTTTAAAATATCTTAAAATTAGCAACAAGGACAGAGTAACGTTTTACAAGTTTAAGAAGTATAACTTTAAGACGGACATATTAATATCATTGTCAAAACGATATATTGTAAATGGAAATTTCTTTATTGTGGAACATTATTATTACTAAAATAAGATTTTATTAATATATAAAGACTTGGAAATTACGGGGTGTTACACCCGAGGTTCGGGCGACACTATATTGGGTTCGGGAATGGAGTGAGGATAGAGACCCCCCGGTCGGGTAACCGAAAGGGAAACCGGCTCTTCCCTCAACTTAGTTCCCGGGATCAATTAAGTGTTGTTTAGTGATCTAAAAGATTTGAGTTATTGATCCGGTTGTGGTTTATATCGGATTATATTTGAGCTAGGACAGTTAGAGTCCTATATATGTATGCGATTGTATTGATGCGTATTAAGGTATGCCTTAAGCTGGCCTCTGAGCTTAATACGTGAGCTAGTTGTCGCGTGATGGGATATGTGTTAAGTTCACCTCTGTACCCATTACGTGTTTTGTTGTGGCGTATCGGGATACGTGTTAAGTTCACCTCTGGACCCGGTACGTGATTGGTTGTGGCAGTGGGATATGTGTTTAGTTCACCTCTGGACCCATTGCTTGTGTATGTAGGTGTGGTATCCTGAGTCCTAGCCTTGGTGTTGTATCCAAGGGTACTCATGTGTTGTATCATGAGTCTTGGCGCGGTGTTGTATCCGTGTGTCCATAGCATCGTAGCTAGCCTTGGTGTTGTATCCAAGGGTACTCATGTGTTGTATCATGAGTCTTGGCGCGGTATTGTATCCGTAAGTCCTTAGGATCGTAGCTAGCCTTGGTGTTGTATACAAGGGTACTCATGTGTTGTATCATGAGTCTTGGCGCGGTGTTGTATCCGAGTAGAGCAGTCGTGCGACGGGGTAGCTAGGGTGTTTATGCCTTGCCCGGAGTATAGTTGTTGATGCTAGTATATGCCTTAAGTTGGCATCTAAGTATAGTGTCTTGTTCCTTAGCAGGTCTTTCCCTTATGTTGGGCTCTGAGTCCTTGCTTGAGATTGTGAATTTGGTATCTAGGTTATGCGTTAAGATGCCGCCTCTGAACCTTTATACTTGATGATTGTTTGGTATCTAGGTTATGTCTTAAGTTGACCTCTGAACCTTTATACTTGCTGATTGTTTGGTATCTAGGTTATGTCTTAAGTTGACCGCTGAACCTTTATACTTGTTGAATTGCATCTGCTTGCCTATTTTTGGTACAGTGTCAGGTGTAGTTGTTGATATTGATGAGTATAGAGTATTGACTATAGTATTGTTCATCCAAGCCATTGGATGACTCTTTAATTGGTTTCGTAAATGGTTTGGACTGAAAGAACCCCCGGCCGGGCAACCGGAAGGGAAACCGGCTCTCCTTCCAAATAGTTTCCGAAGTTGGTTGAGAGACTTGCATAGTATTTGCATGATGATTGAGATTCTGATATTGAGATTTGTATGCTTCACATGTTTCATATGTGTTGGAGTATATTGTATGTTTATGTGTTACGTGTCGTTACAAAAGTTGGCTAGGAGAACTCTAGTCACTCCCCACTGATTGTGGTGTACATGTTTACATGTATGTAGGTTCATGACAGGTGGTTGGTAGAGGGTTGCATGGAGCTAGCGAGCGATGATCCAATTTATCGATTGACTTACACGTTTACGTTAGTAGACTTTAGTTTACATTTCAGTTTTTGAGTGCCTGTAGGGATGTGCCATCCCAGGCTGTTTGTATATATATCTTACTTTCAGTTTCAATTTTAATTCACCTCGTTTTTATGCATGTTAAAGTTTAAATTCCGCATAAATTTTGACATGTTGTATGTTTTATTTTTCCGCTGCGACGAGGGGTTTTACAGTTGGTATCAGAGCGTTATCGCTCCCAACGCACTCATGTAACCCCCAACCTTAACTGGACCATATAATTGAATAATGAATGAGAGATGGGGTAGATTTAAGGACTAATATTGTAGTCTGTTTTGTGATTGCTCTTATTAGGCTCTAACGTGTTTGTTGATTGTCATTGACTTCACTTTTATATCTTCCAATCGACGAACCATGGACTTATCCATTTGGCGATGAAGACCGGAGTTTCTACCGAAGATAGAAGATTCGTGCTATTGTTGGAGAATGCTTCTGAACCTTGAAGATACTCCTCTTTCTTTGTGCACCACCTTCTTTGATAACTCCGGATGCACATCCTTGTTTTAGAATATTTGTCTATCTTAATTGAACAGATCTTCATATCCTTTCAGCTTAACCTTGTTGCTTGCTTTCTTAAGGTGCCCTCTCGGTAAACTTCCCTTTTATTGGATTTGGTAAAACTAGTCTTAGGATAACCGTAAGCTGTGTTATGAGATATATTGTTATTTGAGAAATAACTTAAGAGGTATCGAGAGACATGTTTTGGTGATCTAAGGGTCTAGTTGTCTATCCAATTGGGAGAGTAAAAGTGAGTGATTGAGTTGAGAAAGGTCTGTTGTTGAGGAATACGAATCACTGGCCATAATAGTTGAGTACTCGAAAAATTTATGATTTAAACTTGGAGGAAGTGAATCGTTATCTGGCCTTAGGTTATTTAGTGGATCTTAGCGTTCTTCTACTGAAGAACTTAAAGGAAGCTTGAGGATGCACCGCCAGTTTGTGAATGGAATAGAGTAGTTCATTGAGAGATGAAAGTTCGGAAACTCGATGGTTTAGAAATGGTCATCTGGTAGACAGTAAGGGAAGTAAAGTGGATGCAATATATTGGGGTGATGACCTGAAAGTGTTATTGAATTGTCATTTGAGGAACTAGCAGAGATGTGACATCCCAAACTTTTGGGAATAGGTAGCTGTAATGATGATATTGTCTAAGGTATGGAAAATTTGGGTGTGCAAATCGTTCTAGGAATTGTTCGTGAGAGCCGACAATTGGATGGCTTGATTTGGGAAGTAAGAAGTGAGAACCCCGTGGGGATAGCGAGAGACCCGCACCTTGGGAGATTTCCGTAATCGTTCCTTTCATATCTCTTCTCTCCTTTCCTCTCCTTTGCTTCTCCTTTTAATCCTGGCTTTAATTTTATTGGAGTCCATAGCCTAAAGTTCCTTACCTTGTCATCTCGTTGTTCCTCGAGTCGTTTTCTTATGACTCTCTCGAAATCTGTATCGTGTTGTCCCTGAAGTTCGTATCTCATCTCCTCTTCCGTGAGCCTTGTCCCTTTCCAGATTAGTGGCGAGATTGACATGTTCTTGGGATAGTGATACATGCCTTGAGGAATGCTTGGTTTTGCGTTGTCATAATTTGGTTGAGAGAGTTTATGATAATAGTATTCGGGTGATATTGGATAGTGTGCCGCCTTGAAAGTTTCATGTTAGATGGCTAGATGTAAGTGATAATTGTAGATTTGGAGGTACATGCTTACGATAATGATGATGTGGTTAAATGGATGAATTAGGGTAGTTAGTGACACTTGATCTTGAGGAATTGCTTAATTGCAGGGAGGACCACATACTTGAGGAATGAGAGTTATTGGTAACGGTGTGAGAATATTGAGACATGTACAAGTGGACTTATAGAACTGACTTAGTGTTGACCTTAAGTTACTTATGGAAACCGTAGGAGTGAAAATTGTTACTTCTTTGGAACCTTTTCTTTGGGATGTATATTGTTGGTAAGTGGTTAGAAACCAGGGGATTTAAGGGTTGCTACCTTAGTAAGATCTTGGTTTGAATGTTCATTGTGGTAATAAAATTTGGGAATTTAATATATCGAGCTTTGTGGAATAGGTTTGCTAGGATTGAACCGTTAAAATTTGAGGTTATAGGATGATGAATACCATATCTTGGGTTTCGAGGTTCGGTGTTATGGTAATAGAATTCCGGTTTAGAGTTTTGGAAGCCTTCTTGTTGAGGAATACCCTGTTCTGTGGAGGAGATAATGATAAGAGGGATCGTGATATCTTGGAGAGCTAGAGATCACTTGAACTGTCCTTCTTGGGATATACTAGGAACCGTTGTAACGATGTTTTGATTATGGATTGAGCGGTTAGTGAACCCATGTTTGGCAAGAGTTACCGTCTTCCTTGACCTTTAAGCTGGTTATTTCATTTCTTCGATCCTTCCTTGTATGTTTTGTCAGCTGTGAAACTGGAATCTCCCAATCCTTCGTGTCGAAAGTAACCTTTTTGATCGTTTCTGCGCTCCCAGTAACCATCTTTGAAATTTGTTCTCTATTATTCACCTGGAAAGTCTGCTGTTTTGGAAAGTCTTAACTGTTTTGGGAATTTGAAACTGCTCCCTCTTTTGTTGAAGGTAACCTTTGTCGTTGTTGCAATTTGACTCTTTCGTGAATTCGAAATAAAGGTTGAGTTTGAAGAAAACTTGATTTTAAAGAGCAGAACGTTTTACAACTTTGATGGATTTCAGTGTTGATTGCCACTGGAACGTGTTATTAGAGACGTCTGATAACCTGTACTGTGTTTATCAACACCGAATCGATCAAAATTTTGAACTTTTACTGATTTAATTTTAGGACTTGTCTCAGATTGGGAATGTCAGATTAACGAGAATCCCAATGCCCATTGACAAAGACTTGTGCCTTGAAATCTTTTCTTCTTGAAACCTTTTTGGAAAATAAAGTTTTGGGTACCATAACCCGGGCAGTACGTTTTGATAACTAGAGTTGTTTTCGTACTTATTTCTGTCTTCAAGTTTCGAGGACGAAACTTTTTGAAAGATGGGGTGGTTGTAACATCCCGCATTTTCGTAAATTATATTTTAAAGGTTTTAATTTATTTTACGGAATAAAATAATATTTTAATAATAAATCGTAATGTTACCTTTAAACTTCCGTTAAGATCCGTCTTAAGAACTTTAAGTCCTTAAGACGAAATAACTTGGCTAAAT
This sequence comes from Silene conica, assembly GCA_029255685.2. Lineage (NCBI taxonomy): Eukaryota > Viridiplantae > Streptophyta > Magnoliopsida > Caryophyllales > Caryophyllaceae > Silene > Silene conica. The sequence continues at coordinate 48,222,878 of CM055314.2, read as the reverse complement.
CAAACACGACTAAAAACCTGTTCACAAACAAGTGACCCGACTCATTTAAGAAAGGACAATACTTAACCCTACCCAATGCCTTAGGTCGACATCCACCTTCTTCACAAACATTTCCACTGTTTCATTCACATCACCATTTTCCTTCAACTCTTCAAGCTTAAAATCGACTTTTCGACCTCTTCCCGAACTCGAATCGCGGTAAGTCTTACATTTTCGGAATCCTTACTTGCGAGATTTCCAAGCCTTCTATCTCTTTCAATTTCAATTTCGTCGAACTCTAAAAAGACGCTGTTTTGGGTATTTCCGTTTTAGGCTCCAAATTCCGTTTCTTTCGTTGTAGGAGTCGGATTAGAGGACCCGGAGGTTGATAGCTTCGTTATTGAAGAAGTAATCGGAGCATAACCCGCTTATAAGGTGACGATAATGAGAATACTCGGCCTTTGTCTTAAATTAATTGGACATCTGATTTTTTTGTTGTTTATTTGAAATTAACGTGGGGTTTATGTTTAATAGTTAGTGGGTAATTAGTATTCGTCACAAATTCGTGTTTGTTGTGCTTGGTGTGGTTATCTTAAGTTGCTGTTGGTGGGTTGAATTGTTGGATGTGGCTGTTAGGCCCTGTTCTTTTGGACTGAAACTTAACTGAACTGAACTGAACTGAACTTATAGGATCTGAACTGAACTGAACTGAACTTATAGGAACTGAACTGAACTTATAGGAACTGAACTTAACTGAACTTATAGGAACTGAACTGAACTGAACTTATAGGAACTGAACTGAACTTATAGGAACTGAACTGAACTGAACTGAACTGAACTTATAGGAACTGAACTGAACTTATAGGAACTGAACTGAACTTAACTTAACTTATAAGATCTGAACTGAACTTAACTTATAAAATCTGAACAGAACTTATAAAATCCGAACTTAATTAACTTTATTTTAATTTAAGTTAACTATTATTATTATTATTATTGTTGTTATTATTGTTATTATTGTTGTTGTTGTTGTTGTTATTATTATTATTATGATTATTATCCAATAGATGACATTGATAAAAAATTAGTCTAAAACACAAGGTAGTTTAAAATACTTTCAACTTTATATATAATGGTTTGTTCATAGTTCATACATTATACTACAATTACATTAGATAAAAAATAATTCACTATCACAATTTTCTCTAACCATTTATTTTCGCTAACAATGGTGATAAAGAAACTGATTAATGGGAGAGTGACAATTGGTGAGGGTGAGGGCGTCGTATGATGAGTTGTTGTTTTTTGGAATTATTGAGGAGGATAGTTTGGCATTAATTAGAGAGTAAAAGACGGGTAAATTATTAATGAGTTTTTTTTTTATAGATGACGTGTATCGAATAATTAAAGGAAATGTTTGTATCGATTGTTAAAAATAATACTCCGTATATAACTTTTCTTAATTGAGTTTATATGAACTAAACTTATAGGAACTGAACTGAACTTATAGGAACTGAACTGAACTGAACTGAACTTATAGGAACTGAACTGAACTGAACTGAACTTATAGGAACTGAACTGAACAGAACTTATAGGATCTGAACTGAACTGAACTTATAGGAACTGAACTGAACTGAACTGAACTTATAGGATCTGAAGTAAACTTAAGTTAAGTGACTTGAAGTCCAAAAGAACAGGGCCTTAATGTAGTTACTTCATTGCTACTGTCACACTACTATTGCTTGGTATTACATACATGCCACTAATTAATGCTAGCCAGTTGTTAATTCACCATTTATACTGCTTCTATCAGTGTTGGTTGTTCTATTTTCTGTGCTAAGAGATTGCTGAAATTGCTTCGTATTAGCCTTAATTGCTGCTGCCCTCTATACGTGGTATGCGTTTTTGGTTGCTGGTTACTTCTATCACGGCTGTTCCTGTCCTTGTATTGATGTAGTTAACGCTGCTACTATTTGTTGTTGCGTCGTTATTAGTTGCTTATGTTGCTAGTCGTAGTTGCGGATTTTAACTAGTACTACTGACACTACATTATTATATTATCACTACTACGTTAAGGCTGCTACTACTACATATTATTCGTATTATTATATTATCATTTTATTATTATTTTTTATTATTTTTACGTACGTACGTGCTTGCTAATCTGCTTGAATTAATTAGTTTACGTACGTGCTTGCTAGCTAGCTTGTTTACGTTTGAATATAATACTTAGAAATCGTTACGAGTTAGTAATGAGTTACGGTCTTATCAGAAGCATGTCGAAATAATTTATTTAGTTAATCGATTTTTCCCGTATAAGATATAGGTAATATAATGCGAAGTTTAATTTAATTTAAATCGTGTTATTTCCTTTATCGGTTAAACCGGTTAATTAGAACGTAATCAAATACTTAGTAAAATATATTTGAGCTAAGTAAGATTTAGTAAAGTAGTTAGTGACTTGTCCAAAATTTTTAAATTACTAAGTGTCCGTTAATAATTTTTATCGGACTAAGATATTTTAATATATAGGAGTCGTTTAGAAATAACTTAATCCAAATTGGCCTTTCTCTTATACTTATATTTGTGTTTGAGGTCCCCGAGGTTCGGGCGGCACTATATTGGGTTCGGGAATGGAGTGAGGATAGAGACCCCCCGGTCGGGTAACCGAAAGGGAAACCGGTTCTTCCCTCAACTTAGTTCCCGGGATCAATTAAGTGTTGTTTAGTGATCTAAAAGATTAGACTTATTGATCCGGTTGTGGTTTATATCGGATTATGTTTGAGCTAGAACAGTTAGAGTCCTATATATGTATGCGATTGTATTGATGCATATTAAGGTATGCGTTAAGCTGGCCTCTGAGCTTAATACGTGAGCTAGTTGTCGCGTGATGGGATATGTGTTAAGTTCACCTCTGTACCCATTACGTGTTTTGTTGTGGCGTATCGGGATATGTGTTAAGTTCACCTCTGGACCCGGTACGTGATTGGTTGTGGCAGTGGGATATGTGTTAAGTTCACCTCTGGACCCATTGCTTGTGTATGTAGGTGTGGTATCCTGAGTCCTAGCCTTGGTGTTGTATCCAAGGGTACTCATGTGTTGTATCTTGAGTCTTGGCGCGGTGTTGCATCCGTGTGTCCTTAGGATCGTAGCTAGCCTTGGTGTTGTATCCAAGGGTACTCATGTGTTGTATCATGAGTCTTGGCGTGGTGTTGTATCTGTAAGTCCTTAGGATCGTAGCTAGCCCTGGTGTTGTATCCAAGGGTACTCATGTGTTGTATCATGAGTCTTGGCGCGGTGTTGTATCCGAGTAGAGCAGTCGTGCGACGGGGTAGCTAGGGTGTTGATGCCTTGCCCGGAGTACAGTTGTTGATGCTAGTCTATGCCTTAAGTTGGCATCTGAGTCTAGTGTCTTGTTGCTTAGCAGGTCTATGCCTTAAGTTGGCCTCCGAGTCCTTGCTTGAGATTGTGAATTTGGTATATAGGTTATGCGTTAAGATGCCGCCTTTGAACCTTTATACTTGATGATTGTTTGGTATCTAGGTTATGTCTTAAGTTGACCTCTGAACCTTTATACTTGCTGATTGTTTGGTATCTAGGTTATGTCTTAAGTTAACCGCTGAACCTTTATACTTGTTGAATTGCATCTGCTTGCCTAGTTTTGATACAGTGTCAGGTGTAGTTGTTGATATTGATGAGTATAGAGTATTGACTATAATATTGTTCATCCAAGGCATTGGATGACTTTTTAATTGGTTTCGTAAATGGTTTGGACTGAAAGCCCCCCGGCCGGGCAACCGGAAGGGAAACCGGCTCTCCTTCCAAATAATTTCCGAAGTTGGTTGAGAGCCTTGCATAGTATTTGCATGATGATTGAGATTCAGATATTGAGATTTGTATGCTTCACATGTTTCATATGTGTTGGAGTATATTGTATGTTTATGTGTTACGTGTCGTTACAAAAGGTGGCTAGGAGAACTCTAGTCACTCCCCACTGATTGTGGTGTACATGTTTACATGTATGTAGGTACATGACAGGTGGTTGGCAGAGGGTTGCATGGAGCTAGCGAGCGATGATCCAATTCATCGATTGACTTACACGTTTACGTTAGCTAGACTTTAGTTTACATTTCAGTTTTTGAGTGCCTGTAGGGATGTGCCATCCCAGGCTGTTTTTATATATATCTTACTTTCAGTTTCAGTTTTAATTCACCTCGTTTTTATGCATGTTAAAGTTTAAATTCCGCGTAAATTTTGACATGTTGTATGTTTTATTTTTCCGCTGCGACGAGGGGTTTTACAAATATCACAAGACCCAATTCTCCTCTCCACATCATATGATAATATTCAAGATAAATAATAACGCCTAAACAACAATAATAAACATCGTATATCAATCTCATAATAAACAAACAGTCTCATTACGTGACAATATAAATCTCGGTCCATTCCCCTACCTCAATTTGCCAAAGGGCAGTCAACAGCTCCTAAAGATGTTCCACGCGGAAACCGTCACCAAAAACGCGGCTGCGCAAGAGTAAACGATGATTATATCGTTCCTTATTCGTTCCTACCCTTTTCTTCTCAACCGCGTTAGGTTTCTTGGTTGTATGGGGCAAGGAGGCAGAAGAGTGGCTAGGGTTCTAGGGTTGTACGGAGTAAGGAGGCACAAGAGAGAATAGGGTTTTAGGTTTTGTGAGGATAGTTTTGTCGATGAATGAAAAGGTAGGTAGGATGCATCGATAGATAGAATTAGGGCTTTGTTTTTTTTTTGTTTTCATCCTTAACATCACCCATCACCCAGTAATCGTAAGCCCAAGCTCATCACGCATCCCGACAACATGAAATACCAACTCCCGTTCATACATCGAAAATTAAAATATAACTAATACGATAAAATATAAATAAGAACCTTATTCGATAAATTAATTATCGAATACACGTCAATATAAATAATAAACCTTATAACAAAATACGGAGTATTACAGTCTTCCCTCCTTAAAATGAACTTTGTCCCGAAGTTCACAAGTGAGACAAACACAAGTAGCACCTATATCAGCTTTAAAATGCGAAATGCTACATTCTACCCTCGTTAAAGAAACTTTGTCCCCAAAGTTTAACGTATAACTAAATTAAAGTATATTTCACGAAACACAAAACAACGCATAACATAATTAGCAGGGTTATCACGTATATTCAAACAATCACGACATACCAATTAGCCATGTCATAACAACTATCCATATCATAAAATCATTAAGATTTTACAATCATATACTCCTTAAAACATGGTTACGTCCCCGTAACCTCATTATAAGGAATTTCAGTTCATTACTCCGTCTCACTCGTTACTCTATCTCATAAAATCCTTTTTTTTTGGGTAAAATGTGAGTAATTATATTTCTTAAAGAGCTATTACAAGCTATCAAAGGTTACATCAACTAGATAATACATTGAATACTTGCTAACCAATCTCTATCTCTTCGAGGCATGAACTCTCCTATCTTTTGTTTCATTCTTTCCGGGATAATAAGCTGCATTTCCTTGATAATCCTGTGAGGTCTCATGATTTTAAGGTTTATTCTGCACTCATTTCTTTGTTTCCAAATGAAGTACCAACAGGTAGTTAGTGCCAGTCTTCCAACCCTCTTCTGCAGCTGAGTATGCCCATGATTTGCAGTTAGCAGGTTCATATTCAGCCAGCCTCCTATACCAGTCACCAATCTCTTACTGTAAGGAATATTACAAAACAAATGTTCCTCTATTTCAGCTTCTTGCTCACACAAAGTACACTGATTATGGGCACAGATACCCATAGAAGCCAGTTTCCCTCTAGTATTATGCCTTCCCTGCATCACCATCCAGCCATTCAGAGAGTGCTTTGGCAGGTTCCAAGACTCCCACACCAGTTTATACCATGGCACAGGGTGGTGGTACCCTTGTAGCCAATGATAACAAGTTTTGACTGTGTAACCTCTTTGACAGTGGACCCAATGGCCATTCTGAAAACCAGCAGCCAGTTTGTCCTTGATTTTGCAAATGTTCCTCCAGTTCCAGTTGGAATCTGGGGGAGGTTGATAAGCAAGCCAGTCATTCCCTTTCAAGTAGATATGATCAATCCATAGCACCCATAATCTATCTGCTTTGGTAAAAATCCAGTTAACTAGCTTTCCAACAAAAGCTATGTTCAACACAGCCTCATTTTTAATGTTCAGTCCACCCTCCTTCTTATTCCTACAGACCCTATCCCAAGCAACAGTAGGAGTTCTTTGGTACTCCGACTGTCCACTCCAAAAATAATTCCTGCATATGGCCTCTATCGTCTTGATAATACCTTTAGGAATTAGAAAAATGGTAGCCCAGTATTGGTGCAAGGTGTTCAGGACAAAATTGATGAGCACTAGCCTACCTGCATAGCTCAACTTCCTACCCTCCATGCCTCTGATTCTGCTGCAAAGTTTATTAATGAGAATATTAAAGTCTTGTTTTGTTAGCCTCCCTGACACAATACGTATCCCCAGATACTTAAAGGGAAGATCTTCTTCCTTAAACCCATAAACTTGAAAAATATCATGCCTCACAGTCTCTTGCACACCACAGAACACTACTTCAGATTTAGAAGGATTGACTTTGAGTCCAGAGGAGGCTGAAAAGGTAGATAAAGCCCTTAGCATTAACATCATGGACCTCATATCTCCTTTGCTAAACATCAACACATCGTCAGCAAACAGGAGATGGTTCAGTTTTAGAGTCTTGCATAAAGGATCGTATCTAAAGTACCATCTATCAGCTGCATATTCCATAACCCTTGTCAAGTATTCCATACATACACAGAATAGAAGGGGAGATATTGGGTCTCCTTGTCTCAAACCCCTAGCTCCCTTAAAGTAGCCAAAATGTGCACCATTAAGATTAAGAGTAAAGCTTGTAGTATGTATGCACTTCATCACCATTCTTCTAAACTGATCAGGGAAATGTAAGGCAGTCAACATTTGGTCCACAAACCCCCATTCAATGGTATCATAAGCTTTTTGAAGATCCATTTTAAACATACACCTAGAGGACAGCACTGCCCTTTTGTAGTGCCTTACCAAGTCTTGGCAAATCAACATATTTTTCACAATACTCCTCCCTCTGACAAAAGCACCTTGATTCTTACTAATAATATCAGGCAATACCTGAGCAAGTCTAGAACAAATGATTTTGGAAAGAACTTTATAGATCACATTGCAGCAAGAGATAGGTCTGAAGTGAGTAACACTAGTAGGCCTATCCACTTTAGGAAAGAGAGTGATTATGGTAGCATTGATTTGGGTGAGCAGCTGACCAGAATTAAAGAAATCCAGTACTGCTTCACCGACTTCTCCTCCTACAATATGCCAAGCATCCTTGTAAAATTGGCTAGAATATCCATCTGGGCCAGGAGATTTGTCTTCAGGGATACTGAAAAAGCATTTTTTCATCTCCTCTAAGGTCACTGGACTGGCCAGAATCCTACAATGCTCATCTATACAGCAAGGCCCTCTAGCAACAACAGGTTCCTGAACTCTCATAGTTGAATTAGATTTCCCCAATATGTCCTTATAATAGTCCAGAAATGCTCCTTGAATTTGATCTCCTTCCACACAAATAACCCCTTCCTTACTCTCTATCTGAAACACCTTGTTTTGCATCACTCTTTCCGGATTGCATTATGGAAATAAGCAGTATTGAGGTCTCCTCCTATGGCCCATTGGATCTTAGCTTTCTGGGCTATGAAGCTATCTCTAGCACCAGTAAGCTCCCTGAGTCTACCAGCCATATCCAGTTCTTGTTGCACTAAATCATCATCTGCAGGATTACAACATAATCTCTTTTGGATCTCCTCAAGAGCAGCACCTGCTATATTCGTCTGATTCTCTATATCTGAAAAGCATTGAGAGATAATGCTTTTCAGGACAGGTTTTAAACCCTTCAGTCTCTTTACCACAGTAAACATCTTGGTGCCAGAATAATGCTTCCTCCAGATACTGGTCACTTTCTCAGGGAAGCAATCTACTGATCCCCACATGTTGAAGTATTTGAAGCTTCTCTTGCCCCCAATATCCACTTTCCAGTTCACCACTGTACAAGGACAATGATCAAACAGTCCCTCAGGAAGGAAATGAGCAATTTGATCACCAAAAGCCTCCATCCATTCCATGTTTCCCATTACTCTATCCAGTCTGCTAAAGAATATACTACCAACCTCCTGTTTGTTGGTCCAAGTATAAAGAGCACCTGTAGCAGATAAATCATCCATACAACAGAGGGAAACACACTCCTGGAACTGCTCCATTTCAGCTTCTGTTGACTGTCCTCCTAACCTTTCCACTGGCGATAGGACTGTGTTAACACTACTACAAAACACGCTTTGCACATCGGTCAATGCACATCGGTTTTTTAAACAACCAATGTAGTAAATAATGCACATCGGTTTTTTCAAAAATCCGATGTCCTTATAGAGTTATTTACATCGGTTGTTTTTACAACCCATGTCCATTGCATGATGATTTTAATGGACATCGGATTTTTGAAAAACCCATGTCTATTGCTTGTTTATTTACATCGAATTTTCTACTGAACCCATGTCTATTTGTATTGTTGAACACATACATACCCGATCAAGTAAGCTTTGGTCACTCTTCTCTTTTCACTTTCTCTCTTTCATTTCGCCATATTTTGACATTTTCACATTTCTTTCAAAATTTCACCATTTAAACCTGAAAATCAACTTATAAACACATTTCCTTCATCTAATTATACAAATTAAACAAAAGCCCTCTAATTTTCATCCCTAAAATTCAGATTTGAGTGACTTACGTATTAGGGTTTGCATAAATTCGAGTTTCTGTCAAATATTCGTTCTTCTCCTTGTTCTATTTTCATTCTTGTGGATTATCGGTCTTGAAGTAAGTATTTCTCCTTCTTTTTCGTATTAAATTTGTTAAATTTAGCTTCAATTAACGAAATTAGGGTTTCTCTTTATTTCGATTTGGGGGTTATGGTATTAGGGTTTGTTGTAGTACTGGGGATGCTATGGGGATGAACATGGTGTCCAAAGGTGTACAAACTATGTGTGTGATGTGGTTATCCCCTTCTACTAAAAGACGACAACTCTCGCTACAAAGTCTGCGTCCGAATCTCTTGTTAAAGCAGAGAGAGCATTTTTCGAAGCCAAAGACCTTAACATAAGATCGCCTTTATCACAGCAGAGTAAAAGAGTTAAGGAGGAGTCCATCTAAGAAAGAACTTCAGAATTCAATTCTAATTTCTTCTCTTTCTCGTGGATGATTAGCACCGAGAAGCGTTCCCGAGAATAAAATGGGACCTTAACTTCCTCTCACAGGCTAACTAAGTCCTTCAGTTGTATCACGTGACGTACCTTTTTATCGCCAATCAATAGGAGCCTATCAAACAAAGAAAGTCGGGTGCAGGTTCATCATCAAGGAAGTCCGCCAAAAACTCTTTCTTCTCATTTAGTAACTTAACCAACATTGATTTTCTCCAGGATGATTTTCCTGACATGGATGTTATCGGCATTTGAGGTTTGTCCCTTGTTTCCTTCTGTTCCTGAGTACTATTTTTATTCAAAATTTATTATTCCTATATATTTCTGGTTCTCGATTGATGTGAACTTTGACCATTTAGCTTTTACAGATTTAGTAGTAGATTTGTCATGTTTGATTTATCCAATTATTCTAATAGTTGTACATCTGTTAACGGCATTGAAGGCAAGAATGCGTAGGCAGATCAGTAGTCTCAGAAGCTGTTGTTCGTTGCAGGATCATCGGCAGCGAAACTGGGTCTGTTGTGGATAGCAACGGTGAAGTATAACAGGTCTGGAGCTGTTGTACATGTGCAGGAGCATTCTTTTTGTTTACGCAACAATTCGCTTGGATAAGGATCTTATTTTTTATGTTCTTACATCGTAATTTATATGTTTCGTTGACATTATTTATATCAGGTTACTTCATTTGTTCATCGCATGGTTGAAACTCTGGGAGGATCTGTCTTTCCTTATTTGCCAAAGGCACTGGAGCAGTTGCTTCTCGGAATTGAGGTAATTAATTATTTATTTATCGGGCATTTTTTGAATTAGATACTTATTGTTGGTTTTTTACGTGGAGATGAGTATATAATCAAGTTCATATATACAAGTGGATATGACTTCAACTAGAGTAGCATTTTTTCCTCATCAAAAGAAAAAAATTTCTAGGTCTAAGATTATTCGTAACTTAAACTTAAAAGATGCGTAAATGTGTTTTGCTTTCGTTGGACCATTTATTCTTTTCCATTGAAAGAAAACACTTTTTATGTCTAGATTATTGGCGAGTTAGAGTAGTGTAAATGCGCTCTGCTGTCTAATTAGAATTGTTACGCGTAGGCGAGTCTTTTACTTTTCGAGGACTTTATAATCTCGTACACCCCAATTTATTAAAAGTGAAAAGAGGAATTCTTTATTTTACTCTGTTTACGACCAGCAGCAGATATTTGCCTTGTTTATGAAATGCTTTTGATGCTAATCTACTACCCATATTTAGAAAAGGAATCCCTCTACCGTCTGCTACTGAAGTAAGAGTCAGTCCTGCACTGTGCGCCTTTGTTTGACAATTTGGTGAGTTCCTGCACTACTGCACCTCTATCTATCTGTTCACTGCTAATTACGCCTGCTCATTGCTACCTATCCCCATCATAAGTGTCATGTTGTCCTCACTTGCTTATTCTTGTTCTGAAATAATTTCTATAAAAATCAAAGTGACCTTGAAGTTATACTAGTGTAAGTTTGTATTTGCAGGTTGCTGACTTGTACGGAATTAGAGCAAGCCTCGTGGATGGGGGTGAAATTCGTGAGGCAGGGAATGTATGGATTTGCCCAGAGGTAATTATGTTGTTGGATACTGATCATACTTGTCAACTGTTGGTGACGAAGGCTTTACATATCCATTATGTACAAAGTCGAGAAATAGTACGGTGCCCTACTGCCAATTGCTTTAAGCTTCAGTTGCACTATCAAAATTGCATTAGCCATTTGCATTACTTTATTAAATTGATCTTCTGAATTAGCTTTAACTTTGTGTGTGTATATATACATGCATCTGTGTGTTCGTCCCGCGTTTCTGGATAGTAAAACAGAAATTTGACTTCATGTTAAATTTAATGGTACTATAAGACATTGCGGTAGTCTTTTGTCTTGAGAACAGCTAAGTTTAATCTAATTTTGCATGTTCAGTTCTTACATTTATTTTTAAAATTTGATAAGGAATAGTGAATGATGGAAAAAGGATTGTTGTTATGCCTTTTGAAAATTTTTACTAATTGCAGACCAGTTGCAGTTTCAGTCATTTGCAGTTATGTTTTTGTGGCAGCAGGTCTGAGCTGTTGGGATTTGATGTTGTTCTGGTTTGTACACCTCGACACTGACAACCCACAACCATCTCAGTGCCACTCTTCAGTGGTTCAATTCACAATCCTCATTCAGGTATGGTTTGAGATTGAATTTTCCTTTGTAAATTCTCAAGAAAACCAACTGATTTAGTTGGGAAATGTTCTCTAATTCTCGTAATTTTCAGATCTAATTGGGTTGATCTTGATTGCTATTTGCTTGTATTTAACTGCTGAACGTGGGAGTAGAAGCTATTTACTAAGAAAAAGTTTGTCCGTTGGAGAGTATTTGTATTATCCATCATATCAGTGTACATTAGGCACTAACAAGTATAAATGAGTTACGGGTATATAAAAAGCTTTATTTTTTGTTCTGTATAAATTGTTCTTTATTTTTATAAATTGTTCTTTATTTTTATACATTTAGCTGATTACTGACTATATCCTTATTGAATGCTTATTCAACTTGATTTTCATGCTTGAACGTATTATGTCCTTACTTTGCTTCCATATTAATTGTTCTTTGCTTCTGCATCATTCTAAATTGTGGGTTGGATCATTCACTGTCTATGAACTCTCTCGAATCTCGGTTGAAGTTATTTTTCCGTATTATTATTAAAGCTAGAATTTTGTGTATTATTTACAGGTTTTCAAACACCGACTGCCATATTCCCAAGAAGAAATCGACGAGGTCAGGGACTTGTGGGCGGACTATTTTCTAAATGCATAGTCTTTTTAGTAACGTAGTATTTTAGATGTCGTCTAAAATGACGCATAACCCTATGTTTGGTTAGTTGATGAATTTGGATAATGTATGAAAGACGACCGACCTTTGTCGTGATTTACTTTGAATTTGATTAATGAAAGACGAACGACTTTGTCGTGATTTGCTATGAATTTGTGTTTGTTTTGTTGATGGTGACCTATAATCTGTTTTGATACGCCAGTCTAAATGGCTGGCATCTGAATAATGTATATTGATGGTACAAATTACCATCAATACCAGCTTTTTTTTTTAAAAAAAAGGCAACATTAAGGACATCAGACATATTACACCTCCGATGTGCATACATATGAAGGACATCAGATGTGAGCTACAGAATGATATGCATAAGAATGAAGGACATCAGATTTATTAAACCCCCGATGTGCATTACCAAATGGACATCAGATGTTAGCTAAAGTCTGATGTGCATAAGGATGATGGACATCAGACTTTTGAAACATCCGATGTGCATTACCAAATGGACATCGGTTGCACAACCGATGTCCTTGACACCCATAATGGACATCAGCGAACTCTACATCGGTTGCTAATCCGATGTCCTTGTCCATAAAAGTCCGATGTCCTTAAGGCTTTCTGTAGTAGTGTAAAATCACCCATCCATAACCAAGGGGTCCTACAATCAGGGCTTGGTAATTTTAGGAACTCCCACAGTTCTCTTCTCTCATTTAAGTCATTGAATGCATAAATCATAGTTAGCAAAAACTCCTTATTATCCACCATATATGTCACCTTCATATGTATAAATTGAGCATTACAAGCTAGGAAATTGATAGTAAATAGATGGGGCTTCCAGAGTACCCAAATCCTTCCATATTTATGCCAGCTGCTATTGATAGTAACACTCCATCCATCACACATAGTAGTATTCTTATTCATCATAACTTTAGGTTTTATTTTAGTTTCAAGTAAGCCAAACAAGCCCACTCCATTATTATGCATAAACCACTTCACTACCTTCTGTTTATTCAGGTCATTGAGACCCCGGACATTCCAGAATCCAATACTATCCATGTGCACCCCCCTCTGGAGGATCCTTCCCATTCGCATCCACTACTTGCCCTCCTGAAGTAGTGTTGTTAGTCAAGATATCTGCATAAGTATATGGACTGAATCTCCCTGACAGTCTAATCCCAGGCATACCACTCTGTCTATTTGTCCTCCCAGCAAGCTTAGTAGGAGTAAGCCTGTGAGGAGTAGTTTTAGCTTGTTCCAATGGAGGAAAGACTTCAGGCGTAAGGATTGCTGGAATCTGAACAGGAGCAGCAGGTGGAATAGGTTTCCAAACCTGCTTAGGAACTCCTGGCACAGTCCTCACAGCACCCTTCTGCATAATTCTTCTCTTTGGCTTCCTGCATTGCTCAGCTCTATGACCTATCCCATTACAGCTAGTACACGTGATAGGTTTCCATTCATAAACAATTTGCACTTTAACAACCTTTCCATTCTCATCTAAAAATTTGACATGATCAACCAATTTCTGATCCATGTACAATTCCACCTGAACTCTAGCCTGACTTATCATGATTCTGTTTTCAGTTTGCTCATCCATCTTAATGTAGTTCCCAATTAGATTCGAAATTCTAGGCAAACAACCCCAGAAACGTAATGGTATACCAGACATCGTAATCCAGACTGGTACAATATCCACCTTCTCCTTAACCAAATCCATATCCATTGTTAGTTCCTTCATAATAATTGGCTTATTCTCAAAAAGAAAATACCCAGCATTCAGTAGAGCATTCCTATCATCCTGATTATGGAACCTAACTGTCATACCCCGTATGTTAGCATTGGTCAACGACGGTCGAACCATTTTTTATACGCGTGTTCAAAAAGAATGATTATAAAATATTTTACGTAAACGGTTATTATTTTATAAATCGTATTTCTACGATTAATTCGTATTTCTTTAATTTTGATAATATAATTAAAATTAAATATATTTCTTATTTTATATTTATCATCTATACTTGTTTTATTAATTGAGTCGTAATTATATTCATATCCTAATTTTTATATGTTCTTACAATTAGTTTAATTAATATTTATTAACTCTAATTACACAATTTAATCTGTGTAATTAATTTTACGTACTCGGTTATTTTAAGTTATGGGTTGAGAGCGGGATATAGATAGTATTATGTATCGATATGCGTGATGAACTTTTTGGTAATGGGTTTGGACTTAGGTAGGATAACAATCCATGTTTACAATTGATCTAACACAAAAGAAGACCCATCGACATATACGATTCCTACCCTAATACTTACCATTGACAAACACAAAAACAAACCCTAATACCCTATCTCGTCTACCGCCTCCACTAGCGTAGACAGAGCCCTATACTCTCTACTGCCTCCTTACTCCATACACACTCATAAACCATGTCCTGGTGTCGTGAGAAGAACTAGAAAAGAAAGAAGACAAAGCAAGAGCAGTCCACACTACCATCGTCTTCACCCTTCGCGCAACAGTAAGTTTGTGAGTTGTTTATACCTTTTAACAAACTTTTGACTTAAGGTATTATGTTGTGGGTAATCTTTGTAGGACCCCTAACAAGTTTGTCACCCTCACTCGGCCATAGGACCACCGTGGGTGGCACGACAACCACCATAAGTGTCGACAGTGGAATTAGTTATGCGTCAACTGTTCGTGTTTGTTTGCGTATTTAATTGCTGTTTTGGGTCTGATTTTGAGTACGAGCTTATGGGTATGGTAGTAGGAAGTTGGCAGATTGCGTGGGAGTTTTGTAAGGTGGCTCGTGGTGGCTGGAAAACCGCCAGAAGCCTGGTTGTTTAAGGCGACAGTTTGAGAGGGAAACAGGGGGGAAAAATACGCTGAACAGAGATGTATAATGGGGCCTTTTGTGATGGTTGTTTTAGGGGGTTGTTGGGATGTCGAGGTTTGGGGTTTCCACCAGGGAGTCGTGGGTGTTGTAGGGTGTCAAGGGTGGTGACGGGTAGTGGTTAGGGTGGTGATATCAGGTTGCTAAGAGGGGAGTTTACAGTGGGTGTCAGTCACGGGTTCGGAGTTTGGGTTGTGACCAGGGGTTTTGGGACCAGGGTCGTGGGTTGCTGGAGTCGAGTCAGGGGTGGTGATGAGTGTCAGTGGGTGCGCCATGGTGCGGTGGTGGCAACAACTGTGTCGTGGCGGTGGTTCGGGTGGCGTGAAGGTGTCGAAGGGGCGGGGAAGGTAGGCTGTTAGAGAGATGTTCAGGCGTGAGAGGCTGTTTGTGTTCGTGATTTTGGGAGGCTGTTTGCGTAATTACATAAGTACACATTGTTGCTATTTTGTCATTATGTGAATTGTTATTATTAGTACTACTTTTGCCGCCTTTGCCATCCACTAATATTATTATTATTGATATTATCATTATCTATATAATATTATTAAAAGGCTAGACAAAAATATCACGTTGACAATGCCACGTGGAATGAAAAAAAGCCACGTAAGAGTGACATCGCATGTGATTTGGCATGACCATAATGTAATTTTGACATGGTAAATTAATGTGACATTCTTATTATCCTTATTATCAAATTTTAATGTAATGATATTGGTGTAGTGGTAAATGAAAAGCACTTTTAGTTTGTAAACACAGGTTCGAACCCCACAAAGTTACATTCACGATTATTATTATTAATGTCATGGCATAGTTGGTGAAGGTAGTGAATCATGTCTAGGTGGTCTTGAGTTCAAACCTTGATAGCAACATTACACTAAGTTTATATTTTTTTTTTTGGGATGGTTCTGAAGAGTACCACAGAGTACCTCTGGTGGCTTGGGATACTATAACTACTTCTAAAGAGATGGGAGGTTTGGGAATCAAAAATGCCATTCAATGGAACAAAGCTACAGTGGGGAAGTTGGTCAGTTGGATATACACAAATGCAGACAAACTATGGATTAAATGGGTAAATGCAGTATACCTGAAAGACAAAACCTGGCATGATTATTCTCCTCCTGTGGATGCTCCCTGGGTTTGGAAGACCATCTGCAAAACGAAGGAAGTTTTCAAAGCAGGATATAGCAACAATGAACGGCTGAGTAATCCTAAGGGATATAGTGTTAAGGAAGGGTATCAATGGTTAAATACAAATGGAATTGAAAAAACTTGGGCAGCAGCTGTATGGAATAATTGGAATGTGCCCAAACACTCATTAATTACCTGGATGCGATTACAAGAAGGTATGAACACCAAAAGCAAGCTTATCAGATTTGGGTGCTGTCAGGATGATCTTTGTTTTCTGTGTCAATTATATCCAGAGACAATCGATCACCTATTTGAGGAATGCCATTTTACTATCATGGTGAAGCAACAATTAAAAATCAAATTTGACATGCAATTTACCTTGGCACATAAAGGGTATCGGTGCAGAACTTCAAATATCTGGAAAGCCCGAATGGCTATCTTCAATGCCTTTCAATACCATCTTTGGAGACAACGAAATGAAACTCGGTTCCATGCTCTGATGCATAGGCCTGAACAAATGGTGGATAACATCGCGAGAGAGATGAAGAATAGACTGGAAAAAAGGATAGAGAAGTCTGATGATCAGGAATGCTTAGTTTGGTTTCGAAAAGTCTTTTCTTGATGTATTGCCAGTAAGGGGGCTCGAACCCTTACCTCCTTTGTATTTTTTGTCTATGATATTATATACTCACTCACATTTCACCAAAAAATAATAATAATAATAATAATAATGTCACTTTCAAGAAAAGCTTAGCCAAAAAATATCGCGTTGACAATGCGACATAAAATGAAAAAAAACAAAGTCACGTAAATATGACATGACATGATCATAATTTAATTGTGACATGATAAATTAATGTTACATTATTATTATTAATAATAATAATAAAAATAATAATAAAAAAATAATAATAATAATGTCACATTCAATATGTTTTAATATGGCTCCACTTATACTTTTCCAATTTCCCATCATTATAAATTTGTATTTACCTTTAACTCTTGATCATCATCTTGAATTTCTATTGAATGTTAAAAATTATTATCTATTATTTTTTGTTAGTATATATCTTCATATCCACTTCATTTTCTTGATTTATAGTTCTATTGCTAACTCAAGTCTAAATTCTTTATTTGGTTATATTTTTATAAGTTTATTTTAATATCGGCAAGTTACTAAATTATCCCTATACTTTTTTTCAAACTTTTTAATTATCATTTTTTTTTATGTCGGTGAAATCATGGTATTTCCGTATAAAACCATTATTTTATCCATCTTCTATATTAATTTGCATGTAATTAACTTCATTATAAAGTTATTATCTTCTCTATTTTGTTGTATTTTTTTATAGGTTTACTCTAATGTCATTACCAGACTTTATTGTTATGTGGTAATTTAGTAAATTTTCCTACACTTTTTCAATATTTTTATCATCCCTTTTTATGTCGGTAAATCATAGTGTTTTCATATAAACCTGTAGTTTTGTTCATCTTCTATATTAATTTGTAGGTAAATTAGCTTCATTATAAAACTCTTATAAACCAACCTCAATCATCATCATTTGTTTAACCCTTTGATTTTCATATTTGTATAATTTTCATATTATTTATTGATTTGTTTGGTGTTTAATTTTAATATTTTGCGGATTGTTTGAGAGATCCAAGAAAAGCACTATGTTGTATGTATGTCATTTCAAGAGAGTAGTATTACTTTATTTTCAATCATTTTTCCCTAATTGATTTATGTATCAAAATCAAATTGAGTGTTATTTTTACTCCATATGACATTGCTAACGTACATAAAAAGAAATTCAATAATTAGCTTGTCTTTTCAATTCCAAAATAAAAACTTATCCTTATAATTAATTAATGGTAAAATAAATTTAGAAATTTGAATGAAAAAACTTTTAAAATTCCACAATTTACTTATTGAACCATCATGGAATAGTTAATTATTGAAATATAAATATATAATTAAAAAGGCAAGTTGAGTGTCATTTTATTACATATGGTATTGCTAACATACATTAAAACAAATAAATTAAATAAGCTGCTTGTATTGTCAACTCCACGATCAAAGCTTATTCTCACAATGGTAAAATAAATTTAGAAAATTGAATAAAAAACCTTTTAAAATTCCACAATTTACTTTTTAAACCATTATAAAATAATTAATCTTTCCAATTATTTCATTTGCATTTTCAATTCATTTTTTTCCGAACTCTCACTATTTGTCTTCCTTAATGCCTTTTTTAATATCATTTAAATCTATAAAATCTTATTAAAAGGGTAACTAAGAAAATGTGACATGGAAAATTTTAATGTGACGTGGCAAAATTTTAATGTGACTTGACATATTTAAATGTGACATAGCATATTTTAAATGTGACATGGCGTATTTATGTGATAAATTATCAATTTATTATTACATGACATAAATTTATTTCACTTATCTATAAATTAATTTAATTACTTATCTATAATATTAAAGAATATTATCAATATTCTTAAATTAATTTTGTATATTAAATACATTGTTTTCCAAACTTTATGTAACTCTTCAAAATTTAAATCAAGATTTCGTCTTAAATTAATTTTGTATATTAAATATATTGTTTTCCAAAATTTACGTAATCCTTCAAAATTTAAATCAAGATTTCGTAATTTATAATTAATATTGACATTTTAATTGAAATTTTTCTAATAAGATATGTTAATAAATTTTATAATTATAGTTACAATTTTTTTTAATAAAACATGTTAATAATTAATAAAAATTACTCATATCACTTAACACCCACCATTTTTATTAACATTTTTTCCTATTTATTTTATTTTTATATTTAAACATGGTAATAAATTCATTAAAACTCTTTATAATACTTAATCTCCACCAAATTAATTAAAGTTTTTCTTATTTAATTAATTTTTGTAATATAATATGTTAATAAATTGATCAAAACTCTTTATATTAATTAACACCCGTAATTTGCACTAATATTTTTTTCCTATTTAATTCATTTCTTGAATTTTTCAGCAATCAATTATCTAATCTAATAATATCACAAAATAAATTAAGATTAAAATTTAAATATGGAAATATATGGTTGTCTGATGTCTATAAAAAAACCATAATAGTTTTTTTTTTTTGCAAGAAAAGTTATACTCTTATTTTATTCATCCACTCGGGGAAAAACAAATAAGAGAATTCTTACAAGGCAAACCACTAGAAGGAAAGATAACTCAATTTCTTAAGCTATCGATAATATGTTGCGCCTGAATGGAACAAGTTGGAAGTAGTTTAGTGGCAACTGAGTATTTTATCACTCTAAGTAGTTGAGCTGGTGATCGCATCCTTTCCTCAAAAATTCTGATATTGCGTTCACACCAAATGTTATAAACTGCTGCTGCAATACTGCATTTGAACCATTTTGATCTCCAATGTTTAGAATTCCTCCTTCTAGCACTCCAGTGCAGTTGCTGAATTAGGCTGTGGCTTCTGTCATTCATCTGCAGCCATTCTAAAAGTCTAGACCAAATTTGATGTGAGTAGGGACATTTAAAGAACAAGTGGGAGTGAGTTTCCAGGCTATTGGTACAGAGGGAGCATCTGTTTATCAGAATCATGCCTTTCTTGATGCAGGAGTCAACTGTGGCTAGCTTTTTTTGGCTAGCTAGCATAGTAATAATTCCCTGGCTAGGAATAATGTTTACACCCTTCAATGCTTTAGTCCAGTTGAGAGGGGGAGAAGGATTCCTGAGCATTCCATAAGCTTTGCTTATTACGAATTTCGCCTGAGTAGTACACTGTAGTAGATGCTGCTTTGCTTCATGAATGGTACCAGCTTTTGAGACACAAGAGTCTTTGACTACTAGGAGATGGCGAAGACTTTCAGCATGATGATCTTTGACCTCAATATGCCAGATATCATGATTTGTTAAGTAGTATTTTTTGATCCAATCATGCCATATACCTCCTTTGCCCTGATCAATTTTCCATAGAAGTTTGCATAAAAGTGCTTTGTTCCAAGAGAGAAGCTCCCTAATATCAAAGCCCCCTTCCTCCCAAGGGAGGCAAATACTGGATCAGCTTTTTGATACCAGCTTTCTTTGTGATCCCCAGAAATAGTTCTGACAGATTTGATTGATTTTCTTGATAAAACTCCTTGGCAGAAGGAGATTTGAGCACCAAAAGGACTCAAGACCAAAGATGACAGTGTTTATAAGTTGTACTTTTCCTGCATAAGTAAGATGCTGCACTGAAAGTGGTGTATGGAGTTCTGAATTTTCTCAATCAAGTTGTTGTACATGTCAATTGTAACCCTGGCAGAGTGAAGAGGAATCCCCAAATAGCGAAATGGGAAGTGTCCTTCAGTGAATTTAGTAGCCTGAATGATTTGGTTATTAAAAGCAGGAACAACTCCTCCAAAGTATATTTCTGTTTTATCCAAATTAGAATGAAGGCCAGAAAATGCAGCAAATTGATCCAGTGTTCCTTTAACTGCATTTACTAAAGGGAGATCCCCTCTGATGAAGATCATGAGATCATCAGCAAATGTCAAATGAGTTAATTTGAGCCTCTGGCATTTAGGATGATAAGACATTAGAGGTACTATGCAAATGTCCATGAGATACCTGGAGAGTATTTCCATACTCAAGACAAAAAGAGAAGGGGATATGGGATCCCCTTGTCTTAACCCACTTTTACCCTTAAAGAAGCCATGATTGATGCCATTAACCATAATAGTTATAATAGTTTATATTCACTCTATTTATTTAAAATATATTGTCCATGAGTTTCTATGTTGTGGTTTATATTTCATGGTTTAATTTATTTATTTTATAATAATGAGTATATTGAGAATTATTGTTGAGTGGTATTGTCGTCGTTGTTGTTGTTGCTGCAGTGGTGATGTTCAATAGAATATATTTTAGTTTGCGTTATATTTTAAATCACTCTGCAATTTTCTCTTAAGTCTTATTATTATACACTTGCTCAATTTCGTTTAATGGGATATAATTTCATTAAATTAAATACATATATAAATCTATAAATATAATATATAAATAAAAGGCAAGGCAAAGAATGACTAAACAATTCTCATGCAAGCTAGATTTTGTAAAAAAAAATATATAAAGAAGGGAAAAAATATTTAAAGCAAACTTTTTACATTTAATTTCTCTCTACTCCATATTTATGTCCATTAAATTTGCTAATAATGAAATAGGATGATTAAAAGTCACGAAACATTGCTACATATTTATGTATATATTAAATTTGATAATAATAATAATAAATATAAGTCGTCTAAAAATCATAAAATGCATCATAAATTGGCTATAAATATTTGATGGAAGACAACATTTGTAAGCCAAAATTCAAGCCAATATTTTGTTTACCTCATCACCGAGAGAATTGTATGTGTAAATAATCATTCTTACCATTGTTTTTTTTGTTTAAGTTCTATTGGTTATGACGTACTATGACATTTTTAAACTTCACATATATGTTGTTTTGTTGTTATTTAAGAGATATCAAGATTTGTGGAGTTGTGCTCTTTAAAGGTAAATATACTTATATTTTTATTAATCAATGTCATATTCATATAATTATTTAAGGAAAAATTTAAATTAAATAATTATAATGTAATATTAAATAAATCAAACTCAACCGTTTTGTTTGTTATTAATTGCTCAGTGGATTTTTTTTTGTAGGATGCTTCATTGGAGATTGAGAACTATATGAAGAAGGGAATACTACAATTGCTTAAACAAATACTCCCATATATTTCCCTCAATTTTATATTATAAACTAACTACAAGATTGACAACATGAATGTTAATGATTAATTATTTTAAGTTTCATGAAAAAATTAGTATTTCATAAACCTTAAAATGTACGTTTTATTTTTGTATGTGTTATCTTTTTATTCATCATTCCCCATTTGAAAAATAGCTCTCATAGAATGAAATTGGAGTTACAAAGATCTCAATCGTATTAACAAGTTGGACAAAATAATTCTTATTGATATGAATAATGACTAAATGTCCATTATTATTAATATTTATACTTACAATATAGTTAAAAGGTTACTTAAAGCATTTAACTTAAATTCACATGGCATTTTTATATTGGTTCATACATAATTCATCTATATCGATTACTAGATTCTTCATTTATTTATACTATATTGTAAAATATCAACTGAGTTATCTATTGATTTATACAATATTATAAAATGACAAGACTAACTATCTTATTAATGCCACAAATCTCGATAGCCCTTAAATTTGAACAAAACAAATGCGTACGATGAAGTTTGATGTGATGAATATTTCATAACCAAACAATAATGGAACTTAGTTAAAAAAATAAAAAAATTATATAGTTAATTTAAAACCTTAACCCACTTAACTCATGTGAATAGATAGATAAGACATATTAGGGACATATACAATTCTATTGACGATGCTGATAAGAAAATTTATTGCTTACAAATTTTGCCTCTATCAAAAAACTATAAACAATTGAGGATACGTTTTATGACTTTTGAGCATTTTTTTCTATTATTCTTATTATCAAATTTAAGATAGACATAAATATCAATCAAAGTTCATCACTTTTGAGCATCGATGTTAAAAAGACAATACTAGGTATCTTACTATGTCATGTGTTATTAAAAATAAAGTCATATCTAAAATCACGTGTCACGTACTTATAAATAAAAAATTAAAATTAAAAAATGTTAGTTGTGAACACAAAAATAAATTAATACAAACTATTTATTTTCCTCTCCTAAATCTGGTTATTAACTAGATATTTATTTAACTTTTATTTCTTTTATTTAATAGGATGACTTTTTGGTTTCCTTCACCATTTGTAGTAGGTTACTATTTAACTTATTTTATCATTTTTGCAACAATTAAAATTTAGGATTTTTGACAAATTGATATAGATGATATATTAAGACTAATATTTATTAAACTTCATAACTATGCTATTACTAAAAATATGATTTATAAGAAATAAAATATTGAGATAAAAGGCCTATAATTTAATTAAAAACTATGTTTTAAGCTTTTTACATTAGATAATTTATCATTTTAAAAAAAAAGAATAATAATCAAACATTATGCCTTAATTAAATAACTTTTAAGTATTTCAAAAATCAAAACTGTATATTTTTAAATGGGTAAACTAATTGCTCGAACAAATCTTAACAATACGATAAAATAACAATACTAAAACATATAAACCCGTGAATGTCACGGATCACAAAACTAGTTATTAGTAATATTTATATTATTATTATCATATTAGTATTATTAGTGTGTTATTGTTGATGGGTTGTTCCGTGTGTTAATATTATTATTATAATATTATTATTGTTAGTAATTATTAATATTATTATATATTATTATTATTATTATTATTGTTATTGTTGTTAATAATATTATTGTTGGTATGATTATTATTATTATGAGTAAGTATTGTCCATGTCTTTAGTTATTAAAGTTGTTAAGTGAATTTTATTATGCAAGAATGCGACGGTTACCAATAGTTCGGTTATATTTTCTATGGTCGTTTATTCAATTGGATTAGTCATAAAAGTAATAAGGTCGGGTTGGTTACGAGTCATGTTAATACGATCTCGTTATGCGTAATATATTATTTAAATCATTAATATATTATAATTGTTTACGTAGTTATATTAGTTAGTGATTATTTATATTATATTGGTTAGGTGACGGTATTGAAGTGGCGTAAGTCTGTTTACTTGATCGCTTGCTATTGGACTATATTGCTATCCAGGTAGGATACATTGACACTATACTCTATGATGTGTTACGAATGGATGTTGGATTGTGTGTTATGGATGTTGAGTATGATTGATATGAGAATGATATTAGTTGAATTGAGTGTTAATTATTATTATTAGCATGAGCATTGCATTGTTTAATAGCGTGATTGATTAAGAGTATTGCTGCATTCATGAGCATGGCATATGCATTGGTTACTGAGAAAGTTATGGATCAGATATTATTGTTCTGATATAAAGCCTAGAGTGGTTCTGTAGACCAGGCCTGGTGTCTTATCAACTATTGAGCTGGTGTTCGGCGACGGCCGATTATAGTCTGCCGGGAGGTTCGATATGGCTGGGAATTACGGGTTTGAGAATGAGATTGAGATTGAGCTAGAACATATCATGGCATTGCATATCATTATTTGTTGCATTTGATTTTCGTGTTATCCTACTCAACCGCGAGGTTGACAGTGTATTCGTGTGCACCTACGATGATCCGGAATGGGGAGTAGACTTTACAGGAAAGAGACAGATGAGCTAGGAGCTGGGGCAGGAATGTGAGATGCAGACTTTGGACCGACTTAGAATTATATCACATCTAGAGAGTTATCAGTTGTATTTTCTTTTCCGCTGAGCAGTATTTGTAATAACAAAAGTTTAAATTTTATCAGTTTTATATAAAGTACTTTGGTTGTTTTACTTTGTTATACACTACCTCGGACATTCCGAGATGGTAACAACTCTATTTATTTGAGAATGTCTTGCTAAAGGCTCTTAAATAAATGGGGGTGTTACAAAGTGGTATCAGAGCGAACGATCCTCAGGCCTAAACCAAATGAAAAATAATAAACATAGGAAGAGTCAAATAAAATGAACCCCAGGCTAGTAACTGTTAGGAGCCCCAGGATAGGGTTGAGTTAGGGGCCCCCTCAAACCAAGCCACTGGCCCTTTCAGTCTAACCTGGTAACCCTTGAGTGATTCAGAGAGTTGGTAGTAACAAAATAAAAGATCAGGCACTGCCTATATTGTACTAACAGTTTTGCAGGAGCGGAATGAGGTAAGTAATGATGTGAGTTATGGTTAAGGTGCGTATTGGAAGAATGTAATTGATACTGAAATGCTGAGTGATCTTAATGATTGAATGTGGAGTTTTCAGTGAATGGATGTATATTTATTGCCAAAAGTGGTTATCCCTAATTTCAAGGCCACGCTTAAGGGCATAACACTGATGCTAGCCCCTAAGTCACAAAAGGCCTTTTTTACTGGAAAGGTCCCTATGTTACAGGGTACAGAAAAGCTCCCAGGGTCCTCTAATTTATGAGGGGCAATAACATGGGAGAGAAAACTGGAGGACTCTTCGGTAAGTGCTACTGACTCTACCTTATCTAGAGACCGCTTTCGGGTTAAAAGCTGTCTCATGAACTTTAAATAAGAAGGAACTTGTTGAACTAACTCTAAAAACGGTACTTGTACATTTAATGAACGAATAACGTCTTTAAATTTATCAAAGGATACCTGTTCCTTAGTTGGTAGGAGTCGCTCCGGATAAGGAGGGGCGGAACTTTCAGTATTTTCAGCTCTTCTTAAAAATTTGGGGGTCTTGTCACCCCGGAATAGGAAGTCCCTTAGGTTGTCAAGCATTTCAGGCTTAAAGGATTCCGTCTGTTCAGCGTCTTTGGTCGGTCGACCATCATCCTCGGTCGGTCGACCAACCTCCTGTTCACCAGAAGCTACTGGAAACTGCTCCGTGGTCGACCGACTGGCATCAGTGGTCGGTCGACCAGGACTACTGGTACTCGCCTTCTGCCGTTTCTCCTTTTCCTTCCCACCAGTCTCATCACCTCCTATCTTTGCCCCGCTCCGTAGTGAGATGATGTTAAGAGTCTCCTTCTTTTGGTCCGTCTTGGTCGGAAGTTGACCCGGAGCCCTAGTATCGTTCTTGCTCACAATTAGAGCAATTTGGGACTCTAACATCTTCATGCCCGCCTCTCGTGCCTGTGACTCCTTCTGAACTAACCCGATGAGATTTTGGATGAGAGCATCCGTATTCGGTGGTGGGTTTGAAGGTGGTTGAGGTACGAAAGGTGGTTTTTGATAGTTTTGTTTGTGCGGAGGGATGTAGGCTTGATTTTGTGGTGGTTGTTGGTGTTGTGGGTTGAGGATATTTTGGCTTGTCCATCTCATGTGGGGGTGGACATTGTTGCTATTTTGGTCATTGAAATTATTTCTGCGGTACTGTTGAAAGGCTGTGTGTAACAACCCGACCCACCACGGTCGTAACACACCCCCAATAAGATGAGAGGTAAGCCTTTGGGCCCATTATTTGTCCTCACTTAAGCCCAAAAGCACAAGGCCTTGTTACTAAATGGTGGGTGGGAGCTATTATAAACATATCACAAGCCTCACATTCTACCGATGTGGGACAACTTTCCTCTCATACTCTTGGGGTGTTACAAACTCCCCCACTTAAAGAACACAACGTCCTCGTTGTGCCTCAAACTTGACCACAACCAGGGCCAGAATCCTCCCCGCTAGGTGTGTGACCCGGGTACTCCCGACCACAGGCTCCCCACACGGTCGTAGGGTCGCTCTGATACCATTTGTAACAACCCGACCCACCACGGTCGTAACACACCCCCAATAAGATGAGAGGTAAGCCTTTGGGCCCATTATTTGTCCTCACTTAAGCCCAAAAGCACAAGGCCTTGTTACTAAATGGTGGGTCGGAGCTATTATAAACATATCACAAGCCTCACATTCTACCGATGTGGGACAACTTTCCTCTCATACTCTTGGGGTGTTACACTGCGCATGTCTCATTTGATGAAGTACAGAATTTCGAAACATGCCCCTCTCCACCGCATCTCTCACAATTGAATGGCTCGTTAGAAACGGCATTCACTTGGTACATACCTTCCTTACTCCCACTCCTAATCTCGAAATTCGCACTATTAACCTCCAGCTTATCTAGTTTGGCCATCAAGGCCTCAATAGCTGCAACATTAGACTTAGCCTTCATTTGGTTACCACGGGAAGTCCCGTGTTCAGCACGATGTACAGCAATATCCTCTATAATCTTGAGACCCTTAGTCTATCCCGAGTTCTCTTGGAACCTCCCATTGGCTGCAGCATCTAAGTAGGCCCGGTTATCGTCATAGAGGCCATTGTAGAACTGGTTACATAGAAACCATTGTTCAAATACATGATAGGGGTATGGATCGAACGAGTCTCTTGAACCTAGTCCAAGCCTCACTAAAGTCTTCCGAAGCTCCTTGTTTAAAGCTTGTAATCTGCGCCCTCAAGGCATTAGTCTTGGCCGCGGAATAGTATTTCCGATAGAAGGCCAAGGCTAATGTCTTCCAGTCGGTCACTCCCGCAGCAGTGCGGTCTAAGTCACGATACCACTCCCTCGCCGAGTCTCGGAGGGAAAAGATGAACATAGTTTATTTAATTTGATCTTGCGTCACTCCATCTGGGGGTGAAATGGAGCATATATAATCTGTGAAGATTTCAATATGCTTAGCTGCACCCTCATTGGTCGCGCCCCTAAATTGATTCCTCTCCACCATGGAGATGTAGGAAGGCTTGGCCTCAAATGGCTTCCCCGTGCCCGCAGATAAAGTGAACCCTTTGTATAGGTCCTTCACCTGTGGCAAGGAGTGACTGGCGATACTTGCTTCTTCAGCCATCTTTTCTTCCTCTTCTTCAAAGGTTTGGAAGTAGGTATTTGTTGGTGTTTTTGGTGTAGGTGGATTGTGAGGTGTTTGTGGTGATTGTGGTTGATTTGGTGTATGTGGGTGATTTTGTGGTGATGGTGGTGATGATGGTTGATCAACTATGTCTTCTTGAAATAGGGAAGATGGTGAACCTCCCTCCCCACTCTCTAGAAATTGCTTTCTTCTTGCTCTAAGGGTCCTGTCAAGCTCGAGATCAAGTGGTAGGAGTTCTCCTTGAACTGACCTGCGCATAAGATGGAAACTACAAGAAGAAAGTGAGAAAGGTGAACTTAAATACAAAAAAAACAATAGACAATAAACAATAAACACTGGCGTCACCTCCCCAGCAACGGGCCAAAATTTGACACCCGTCGTTGAGGGGTGCCAAAGATAAGATTTATAAAACCTTGGCTTAAGACTAGATAGCGTAAGTCAAGGGTCGAACCACAAGGAGGTGGGGAATGTTTATTGTTTTAAGGTCAATGCTTTTTAGTGTAACAAATTGGGGGTTTAGATTGGTTGTCACTAAGTCTAGAAATAAAGATAAAGATAAAACAAGAAATTAAGAATGAGATAAAACTTATGATAAAAAAGGATGCTAGGATGTTTGGGTAGTGAATAGCTACGATGGTGTAAATCCTCAGTCAACATGTATTGCCGTCGCGTAAAGTGTGTAACATATCCTTTCGGTCTACGGTACCTAATAGCTCCTTTCGGCCTATGCTATTAGTTCCTAGGTCTCACAGTTATTGGGTGTCAACAATAAGGGTGATTCCTAATTTCTAGGTCACATACTTTTCAGTCTTAGGTAACCTAGCTGTCTTAAAGCGTTAACCAATGCCCTTCCCGTATCTTTCAATCTTGGGTAGGTCATTACTAACATCCTACAAGTCTCCTTTCAGTCTCATTGTAGGTTACTATAGTCGACGGAATAAAACAGTCTGAAAAGGTACGTGCGTCGGTCGACCGACCAGCTAGTCCAGTCGGTCGACCAACACTTCAGTCGACCGACCCGTTAAGCCGGTCGGCCGACCAGGAGTCTGCTACAGTCGGTCTCGGGAACTACACCATCTACGCTATTTACGCCTTACATCCTAACATATGCAATTAGCTACTCATGGATACGGAAATAAAAACGAAAACAGTAATAAACATAGGATTCATGGTGAACATTAATCTAACCATGCGATAACAACATAGGCTTTGGGATTCTAACCTAAACCGGATACTAATAATTCTAAAAAGATAACAATAATGAAACTGAAAACAAGAGGAGATTTACCGAAATATGGATTAAGGCAGAAAAGAACAAGCTTTATTGAATTCCGTGGAAGGATTAATGATTACAACCAAGAACAATGCTAAACTAACAATAACTTTTGTGAAAATAGAAAACTAAAACTAAGGATGTAATTGTATATCTAACAACTTTTCTCTGATAAAAACTCTACGTGGGAATGAATATGACTGAATGATTATCCCTAATCCCGAGTGTTGAACCATATATTCAAATATATATTAAGTATATATGTTTATGTTTTGATAATGACATGTCTAGCCATATATATATATATATATATATATTATATACTCGTGCGTATCGTGTGCTAAGTGTACAGAATATTAGTAATAAGATCTAATCTATCAAGTGTAAAGGATTCAAGTATGTTAGTCAATAGATTGACTAAATCGAAGATTGAAAAAAGATTGCAAGCGCATATAATGAACTAATTATAAAGTTATACTTATCAACTATAACTTTAGTACAAGATTGGTTCAAAGTATAGCTCATTGCTATAACTCCATATAGAAGAAATGATCGATATATGTGTGTTAGTTGAAACGATTTTAGTTTCTAAAATCATCATAGACAATTAATGTTAATTGGTATTCTATTTTGAAAATATGGAATTATTAATCTGAATAGGTTAATATAATATATCCTTTAGTCAAATAGGAATAAATAATTTTCTTATGAGTTAATTATTTATTACTAAATGAAATAAGGATTTTTATATAACCATAATTGTCAAAATAATATAGTCTAAATACTGTTTGAAACGATTTTGGAAAACGTGTACTATGACACGTTCCACAAAACGTGTGGGATTAGATTAAGTAAATATTATGTATTTATTTAATGTCCTAAACAAACTAGATTATATTATGTTAATATAATTTATTATATTTTGACAAGGTTTAAGAAGTTGTTTTAATAAGGTTACTATTTATTTATTATATAAAGATCTTTCCTAAATATGAATTACGAAATTGATTCCTTATATAATACCTAAAGTATATTATTAAATCTTTCCTAAAAATAATAAGATTAGATTTATGGTAGTATTACTAAAAAACTAGAATTCTAGTTTAAGTAATATTGCTAAATCATCTAGGGATTAAAGCATATAAATAGACTACCCATGACACATTAAAACATACGAAACACACACACATATTCACGCATATCGAGACAACCACCGTGTGGGGAATAAAGCATGTATTCGCCCTAAACTTGCAGGATTATAATGAAAATTACAGTTGTGATTATAGTCATAATATAAATAAAAACATGAATAGAGTACAACCTTTAGTCCTTGTGCGAAAGGCCTAAGAACAGGAATTAACACAAATTCCCTCCTATAACTTTCACCCAAGACTTAGATTGAGACAATGCCGCGTGTGCTAGAAATCCTCTCCAACCGCCTTGCAATATAGGGAGAGCTATTGAGGTTTTAGATGTGAGATCTGAGGTTTTGGGAGAAGAGTGCTCTCTAAACCCTAATTTTCCTTGAGATTTGTTTTACAGTGAAAAACAAGAGTAGTCTGACATAAGGAGAGTCCTCCTCCTTATGTAGCTCTTGGCCGAAAATTTCGAATAGGGTAGAAGTGGGCTTTCCACTCTTACCTTATTCTAATTCATGATTCGACCCATTTAGCTAAAATTTATTCGCGGGTTTTATTTATAAATCGTAACATGTTATCAGATATTAATACAGTCGATATATTAATAATGGTCTGATAAAAAACGATATTGTATAATTACCCAAATTAATATAACAGTTTATATTAATTCGCGAATACAATGTTTAATTAAATATAACCGTTTATATTTAATTTACGAATTAAACATGTAATCCGTATTAGCTAAAATTATTTAATCCGTATTAAATAATAATCTCAACATCTTATTGACTAGTTTAATAGTCAATACCTCTGACTAACTGTTTAGTCATATTCGGCATAAATGTGACTGTATTTTCATACCTTCACATCTCTCAAACGTGTCCTATAGGTGTGACGTATAGGGACCAGTTGATCACCGCCATCCGTATGACAATAACGTCAAACTTATCTAGCAAGCCAACCGTTATTGATAAACGTGGATCAACTGATAATAATACTGAAGTATGCCCTTGTGATCCTTAAAGAGATTCAATAAGTCATTGTACTTAATTGTCAAGGACACCAGCCCCAACAATCTCCCACTTGTCCGTACAAGGGTATGTGCAATGACGTTATCACACTACATGTGGAGGACACAAGGCTCCAACAAACTCCCACTTGTCCGTACAAGTGTAGGTGCGATAACCGATTATCATATCCTTTTAAAATTTCTCCCACTCAATGTAAGACAATTTGCAAATCCGTATTCGCAAAGGTCGTATCTCACAAGCTATCTGTATCAAGAGTGGTTTCTTCGACTAGAGAGTAACTTAACTGATAAAACGAATCTGTATTCGAGCATGGCCATGCATTTCAGTTACTACTCCTCGAGTGGCCCTGAGAAATGATAAAATCCTGATAAGGGTTTGGATATTTCCCTAAACTCGAATCCTGCCGATATCGCGCAGCATGAAATAACCCAGAAAAAATCCTCTTAGCCCCTGTTACGATGACCGTGGGAATGAAACCAAAGTTACCCAAAATCTCCCTTAATCTCAAGAGACAGTTGAAAGTCAAAAGACTCGACTCTAAGGAACACTATGGAGGTCCTATCCACGACCTGGCACCCAATGTTATAAAACATTTAGGACTCCATAACGTTGTCACGGGGTGTCCTACGAGATATCCGTATAACTCGCCTTTGTGATTGGTCAGTCATCCGCGTGACTTATGGCTCGTTGAACCCACCATCAACCAACGTCACAAAATGATTACCTGAGTTATCAGCTCAAGTGAGTAATCAAGGACTAAAACGATCTAATGTAATTCAGTTCACTTTGTGGTGTTCAAAATTGGCGTACAATTCCACGTGAAAAACAAAACATTATATATCATAACAATGAGGTTGAATAGAGTATACGAGAAAATGAATTATTACATGAATTCATAAAAGAGTACTACAACTTAGGAACACATCTAATTCCCATGGAATGAATGTGCCCTTCATGCTTATCACGTGGTAATGCTTTAGTGAGAGGATCAGCTATGTTGTCATCCGTAGCGATCTTATCAATGAAAATCTCCTTTTGCTCCACGTAATCTCTGATTAGATGAGCTTTCCGTTGTACATGCCTAGCCTTGTTGCTAGACTTATGCTCCTTAGCTTGGAAGATGACACCTTTATTATCACAATAAACGGTGATTGGGTCATTCGAACTAGGCACTACTAATAGTCCTTGTAAGAATTGACGCATCCATATTGCTTCCTTAGCTGCTTCTGAGGCGGCATAGTACTCGGACTCAGTCGTAGAATCTGCTGTAACACTCTGTTTAGAACTTTTCCAGCTGACAGCAGCGCCATTAAGAGTAAAAACGAATCCAGATTGAGATTTCGAGTCATCTCGATCCGTTTGGAAGCTAGCATCTGCGTAACCCGTGGCGCAGAGCGTTGAGTCGCCTCCATAAGTCAATCCCCAATCTTTAGTCCTCCGTAGGTACTTAAGAATGTTTTTCACGGCCATCCAGTGTTGTTCACCTGGATGAGCTTGGAATCGACTGGTCATACTCAATGCATATGCAACGTCTGGACGTGTGCATATCATGGCATACATGATCGATCCTATAGCCGAAGCATAAGGAATCCGACTCATGCGCTCTTTCTCTTCCAATGTCTTAGCTTCTTGAGACTTGCTCAAGTGAAGCCCAGTAGTCATAGGAAGGAACCCTTTCTTGGAGTTCGTCATGCTGAATCTCTCTAGAATCTTATCTATGTAAGACTCCTGACTGAGAGACAACATCCGTCGTGATCTATCCCTGTAGATACGGATGCCCAAAATTCTTTGTGCCTCTCCCAGATCTTTCATCTGGAAATGGTTTTTCAACCATGCTTTAACCGAAGATAAGAGAGGTATGTCATTCCTAATCAAGAGTATGTCGTCGACATACAGTACTAGGAATACAATCTTGCTCCCACTCGACTTGATATAGAGACATGGTTCCTCGACTAATCGAACGAATCCATTCTCTTTTTTCACTTGGTCGAAGCGATGATTCCAACTCCGCGATGCTTGCTTAAGTCCATAGATGGAACGCTTAAGCTTGCAAACCTTCTTAGGATGTTCTGGATCAATAAAACCCTCGGGTTGTACCATGTACAACTCTTCCTCCAAATAACCGTTTAAGAAGGCGATTTTAACATCCATTTGCCATATTTCATAGTCATGAAATGCGGCTATCGCTAAGATAATCCGAATGGAACGTAGCATGACTACGGGTGCAAAGATCTCATCGTAGTGCAAGCCTGGCACTTGGGTGAAACCTTTAGCCACTAGTCTTGCCTTATGGATGTCTTGTTTACCTTCCACGGCATGCTTTATTTTGTAAAGCCATTTGCATTGAAGGGGACGCACCTTTGTAGGTAGGTCCACAAGATCCCACACGTTGTTCTCATACATGGAGTCCATCTCGGATTGCATGGCTTCTAGCCATAGCTTTGAGTCAGAACTGGTCATGGCACCTTTATAGGTTGAGGGTTCATTACCCTCTAGGAGTAAGACGTCATCCATATCATGTTCCACGACCATACCAATGTATCTGTCCGGAGGAATGGAGACTCTTCCCGACCTCCTAGGTTCCTCAGGAATATCTACCGCAGCCTCGGTTGAAGGAACTGTTTCCTCCAATGGTTGCTCGGTAGTTGGTTCTTGAACCTCCGATAAATCGAAGGTTCTATTACTCGACTTGTTCTCGAGAAATTATTTCTCTAAGAACGTCGCACTAGCCGCAACAAAAACACGTTGTTCGGTTGGCGAGTAGAAGTAATGACCAAACGTTCCCTTTGGATAGCCTATTAAGTATGTCTTGACCGATCGCGGGCCGAGCTTATCCTCGTGTCTCCACTTGACATAAGCCTCGCAGCCCCAAACCCGAATAAAGGACAAGTTAGGGACCGTTCCCTTCCATAATTCGTATGGAGTCTTGTCAACAGCTTTAGACGGACTTCGGTTAAGTATTAGAGCGGATGACAAAAGAGCATAGCCCCACAATGAATCAGTCACAACGGTGTGACTCATCATGGATCGAACCATATCGAGTAGAGTTCGATTTCTCCGTTCGGACACACCATTTAATTGTGGTGTTCCAGGTGGAGTCAACTGTAGCACGATGCCACAGTCTTTAAGGTGTTGATCAAATTCGTGTGAAAGATACTCACCACCACGATCAGAACGTAGTGCTTTAATCTTTCTACCCAGCTGGTTTTGTACCCGATTCTGGTATTCTTTGAACTTGTCAAAGGATTCACTTTTATGCTTCATTAAGTAGACATAGCCATATCTACTCAAATCATCCGTGAAAGTGATGAAATACTTATAGCCTCCTCGTGCGTTGATCGACATAGGGCCACATACGTCCGTATGTATGAGTCCTAATAGGTCGGCAGCGCGCATTCCAACACCTTTGAAGGAAATACGAGTCATCTTACCGATGAGACATGATTCACACGTGCCATATGATTCGAAATCAAAGGGCGAGATAGCTCCATTCTGTATGAGCTGTTTTACGCGTTTCTCATTTATGTGTCCCATACGACAATGCCATAGGTAAGTTTGATCTTTGTCACCTACCTTTAATTTCTTATATTCACATGTAATATTTCGGTGGCTTGATCTAAAACATAAATTCCATTCATGGAAACTGCCTTGCCATAAATCATATTGTGTAAGGAGAAAATACAGCTATTATTCTCTATTACAAATGAAAAACCGAGTTTGTTAAGCGCAGAAACTGAAATAATGTTTTTGGACAAACAAGGAACATAATAACAGTTATATAAAGATAACTCGAATCCACTTGGAAGCTGGATCACGTATGTTCCCCTCGAGATTGCAGCAACACGTGCTCCATTCCCGACACGCAGGTCAACCTCACCCTTGATTAGGGGTTCTTGGTTTCGGAGGCCCTGCACATGATTACATAGATGAGAACCACAACCAGTTTCTAGTACCCAAGTTCCGTAACTTGCATGGTTAATCTCAATCATGTGAATAAAAGAAGACGAAGACATACCAACAGGAGTAACACGGCCTGCCTTAATGTCCTCACGATACACGGGGCATGAGCGCCTCCAATGCCCAGTCTTGTGGCAATGGTGACATTCCATGCTAGTATCCTTGCTCTTTGTTTTGCCCTGTGAGTTGCTTGACTCACCTGGCCCACTCTTAGTAAATCCTGACTTCTTAAACTTGGGCTTGCCTACTATTAGGTCGCCCTGAGCTTTAGCTTTACCCTTACCCTTACCCTTACTGGAGATCATGAGAACATCTTGCTTCACGCTCCCACTTAATTTCAGATCCTTCTCGGTCTGTACGAGAAGGGAGTGGAGCTCATGAGGAGTCTTCTTCATGTCGTTCATGTAATAGTTGGCCCTAAATAGGGCGAACCCATCATGAAGCGAATGAAGCATTCGATCAACGATTATGTTCTCACTGATCTTGCAGTTTAGGGCCTCCAGTTTCTCGATATTTTCAATCATGTGAAGAATATGTCGGCTAACAGCTTGGCCCTTCTGGAGTTTCGCCTCAAAGAAGCGACAGGTATGCTCATAAGAAACGATTCTCGGAGCCTTTGAGAATTCGTTAGTGAGCGTGGTGAAAATCTTGTTTGCACCATGGGTTATGAAGCGTCTTTGCAAATTGGATTCCATTGCATAGATGAGTACGTTCTTTATCGCACCCGCTTCCATGACGAAGTCGCTATGAGCGCGAACTTCGTTAGCTCTAGCTCCAGTTCCTGGGTGTGCCGGAATGGGCTCAGTTAAATACTTAAGCTTTCCGTCAGCAATGACAGCATTCCGTAGTGCTGCCTCCCAGTCAGAGAAGTTTGACCCATCATTCCTCAGTCTAGTAGACTGATTCATGGAGTCCATGAAGGCTTTTAGCCAGGATTCACGTGCTAGCTTGGCACTTGGCATTGGGTCTTCACCAGCCATTTAGATATACAGTAGTTTAAATGAACGTGTTCTACAGTGAAAAGAAGATAAAGCAAAAACCATATAAGCAACTCATTGTTGTGATTTAAGTCTATATTAAATTGAAATTTAAACTCGTAGACTCAAGCATTTATATAATTGATCTCCCTCAAGAATTATATAAACGATCCCAAGACTCAATTTCCGTATATTGATAAGCCCACAGTTTGGCTAATTCCACCGTTGGAACTCTTGGTCGATAGATTTCCGTAAATCCTATCTATTAGTCCATCTCAGTCGCTAGATATTATCGAGTGACCATGATGTTGAGATAAAATAAATCATCTGTTCCCACTTCCCCGACGTAGAAGGGGTCATATTATGCCTACCGACGAAGAAGGGATTCATGGGAGGCTGATTTATAAAGACTATTCTCAATTTTTGGTTATACGAGGAAGACCCCATCAACTTATATTTATTCATATTAAGTGAACTAAAATCTAGCATATGTGTGAATGAATTAAATTAAGTGATGGCTTTGCAATTGACATGTGACATCTGTATTGTCACAGAAAATTAACGCGTAACCTCTACATGAGTCAGTTTTCAGGCATGTTATAGGCGGTTTGGTTTTAGGCGGAATATGATGCAAGATATTATCGATGAAAGCATAAAATAAATGCGATAAACGTAAATAAAAGTCCTAGTGTGGCCTATCCTACCAAAATAAACATAAAACAACTTGGAATCCACTGTTGGACCCTAGAAACTTGTCTTGATGTTCCATCTTGGTCCTTGCAGCGGGAGTGAGCATCCGGTCTCCGTCTTTGGTCTTCACAAAATTATTAATTTAAATTACAAATATAATCCTATTTACATTCTAATTTAAATACAAAAGTAATTACATGGCAAAACCCAAAACGGAGATACACGATCTCAAAATTACAAGCAAGACTGTGTCCCATCATTACGGTAACACAATCTACTAAGGCCACACTAAGTTACAACCGTTTGCAAAATTAAATACGTTATTGAAAGCATTTACAAGGCATTCAACAAGACGATAAATAAAATGCATCAACTAAATAAAATTCATACATGACATAATACTATTATTATGATTAATAAATTTTTACCAAACCACCTTACGGGATTAAAATTATGTGATTATACCGTTTTAATCACCCAATTTTAATAAATTTATAATCCTATTATCTTAAACCGTTTTAAAATAATATGTATCAAACGAGGGTGAACCGTTTCACAAAATTAATAATATACTATTTCCGTATATAGTATATTACTAAAGGCCATGTGAAAATAAAACATGTTATTTTCGAAAAAAAAAAAAAAAAAACGAGTCTAGGCGGTCGACCGACCTATCAATCAGGTCAACCGACCACCAAACAGTAGAAACGAGTTTCAGAAAACGCAAAACGCTTCACTTTTCGAACTCAAAACAAGTTTTTACCTTTTATACTTTGATTAAAACAAGTAAATCAAAATTAACATCAACAAGGGTTCACATATTGTCAAGAATATCGATTAATTAACAATATGTAAACAGGAATCGAAAAACAAGATCGATTACTCACAAAAGAAAAACTTTCGAAACAGAAACAGACACAGGAGGCGGTCGACCGACCGCAACAGGAGGTCAATCGACCGACTCAGCGACAGAAAACGGTTTTTCAGGTTTTAAAACTTACGAAAAACACAAAAGTAAAATTTTCATGGCCTGGCTCTGATACCACTTGTGGGGAATAAAGCATGTATTCGCCCTAAACTTGCAGGATTATAATGAAAATTACAGTTGTGATTATAGTCATAAGATAAATAAAAACATGAATAGAGTACAACCTTTAGTCCTTGTGCGAAAGGCCTAAGAACAGGAATTAAGACAAATTCCCTCCTATAACTTGCACCCAAGACATAGATTGAGACGATGCCGCGTGTGCTAGAAATCCTCTCCAACTGCCTTGCAATATAGGGAGAGCTATTGAGGTTTTAGATGTGAGATCTGAGGTTTTGGGAGAAGAGTGCTCTCCAAACCCTAATTTTCCTTGAGATTTGTTTTACAGTGAAAAACAAGAGTAGTCTGACATAAGGAGAGTCCTCCTCCTTATGTAGCTCTTGGCCGAAAATTTCGAATAGGGTAGGAGTGGGCTTTCCACTCTTACCTTATTCTAATTCTTGATTCGACCCATTTAGCTAAAATTTATTCGCGGGTTTTATTTATAAATCGTAACATGTTATCAGATATTAATACAGTCGATATATTAATAATGGTCTGATAGAAAACGATATTGTATAATTACCCAAATTAATATAACAGTTTATATTAATTCGCGAATACAATGTTGAATTAAATATAACCGTTTATATTTAATTTACGAATTAAACATGTAATCCGTATTAGCTAAAATTATTTAATCCGTATTAAATAATAATCTCAACATCTTATTGACTAATTTAATAGTCAATACCTCTGACTAACTGTTTAGTCATATTCGGCATAAATGTGACTGTATTTTCATACCTTCACATCTCTCAAACGTGTCCTATAGGTGTGACGTGTAGGGACCAGTTGATCACCGCCATCCGTATGACAATAACGTCAAACTTATCTAGCAAGCCAACCGTTATTGATAAACGTGGATCAACTGATAATAATACTGAAGTATGCCCTTGTGATCCTTAAAGAGATTTAATAAGTCATTGTACTTAATTGTCAAGGACACCAGCCCCAACACACCGTTCATTACTCTTCAAAGATTCGAGCTTATAATTGTCATATTCGTTTCAAGATTCAAGTGCTCCAGCATTGATCTTATTCTAGATTGTGACTTAGAAGAAACATTGAAGACTTTATCTTATTAGCGTAAGATAGATCGAGTATTGTACGGTACTCATTGTAAACAAGTATTTAACGGTACTTGTCTTAACTAGATATTTACGGTATCTAGAGAGAGTTACAACTAACATCAAAGTTGTACGAGTAGGTTTGATAAAATTGTAATCCGGAGTCGGTACTAATTTTATTAATCGAGAATAGTGGACGTAGGTTTCAAGGTGTGAAACTGAACCACTTCAAAAATATCGTGTCTCTATTTTATTCTTGCTCTACTCCACGATCATCATACAACCACACACATCGAAGAAGATTTTAAAAAGAAGGCATACTCAATTCAACCCTCCCTTCTTGAGTATATTATATCAATAGACTCTTCACCGAGATTAGCTTAAGTAGGCGGAAACAAAAACTTCTCTAATGACCTAATCACGCGAGTGGGCCTTTGTGGAACTTCTGAGTTTGCGCGCTGGTCGACCGACCAGGTGATGAGTTCGGTCGACCGATTGTCGGGCTTTGGTGGATTTCTGACTTTAAGATAACAGGTCTTCTGGTGGACCGACCAGGGTAGTCGTTCGGTCGACCGGTTTTCCTGTGCATCCGCCTTGATTTCGTCTTAGTCTGACCTTTTGGTACTTGGTATCAACTTGAGTTGAGGTTTCCTCGTTTCTTGGTAATGTAAAAATCCCGAGAGTAGAAATTTGGTACAAAATCGCCTCTTTTCCGCATAATTCTGCAAAAGAACATAAAAATACGAAAGTAGACAATTGTTGTGAAATAAAGGCTAAAACATAGTTAATGAGCGACAAAATGCGTGTTAAAATAGATGTAAAACATCATAAAATAGACACGCATCAGTGACATAATATAAATCTCGGTCCATTCCCCAACCTCAATTTGCCGAAGGGCAGTCAACAGCTCCTAAAGATGTTCCACGCAAAAACCGTCACCAAAAACGCGGCTGCGCAAGAGTAAACGATGATTATATCGTTCCTGATTCGTTCCTACCCTTTTCTTCTCAACCTCGTTAGGTTTCTTGATTGTATGGGGCAAGGAGGCAGAAGAGTGGCTAGGGTTCTAGGGTTGTACGGAGTAACGAGGCACAAGAGAGTATAGGGTTTTAGGTTTTGTGAGGATAGTTTTGTCGATGAATGAAGAGGTAGGTAGTGTGAGGATAGTTTTGTCGATGAATGAAGAGGTAGGTAGGATTTATCGATAGATAGAATTAGGGTTTTGTTTTTTTTTGTTTTCATACTTAACATCACCCATCACCCAGTAATCGTAAGCCCAAGCCCATCACGCATCCCGACAACATGAAATACCAACTCCCGTTCATACATCGAAACTTAAAATATAAGTAATACGATAAAATATAAATAAGAACCTTATTCGATAAATTTATTATCGTATACACGTCAATATAAATAGTAAACCTTATAACAAAATACGGAGTATTACAGTCGGTTTCCCTTTCGGTTGCCCGGCCGGGGGGTCTCTATCCTCACTCCATTGCCGAACCCAATATAGTGCCGCCCGTACTCCGGGGACCTCAAACACACATACACATATAAGAGAAAGACCAATTCAATTAAAATCACTAGCAACCTAAGACTCTTTCCCACAAGACTAAGGGTTACCATACAACTAGCTAGGTTCGATAAGCCTCCTAAACACACCTCAGAATTAAGTAGCCTAAGACAATAAATAAACACTTATAAATTAATGCTCATTACATTTCCCATTACAACCTAAGTGTGTGTGTATATATATATACACTGCAGTCCGCGATAGAATTCCTGCACAGCACGAAACATCCCCAATTTCGCCATTATCATTCTAAGCATTTCTCAAGCATGATTTTCACCTAATATACAGCATACAACTGTCCCAAACAATCCCAAATGAATCTCTTATTCAATCTTAAACAACATCATAAACAAATTAAAGCATTAACATCGAAATCCCCAAAATTCATCCGGTCTCCATGTGTACTCCCAAATTCAACCCAAATGATGAATTCAACCTAATTTATCATCAACAATCTGAAAATTATGCATACAAAACATGTTTACGACATATCTCATGCTCCTAAACACGTAAACACGTCAATCTTAACATAAAGCTTGCTAATTTAACAAATAAGCCGAGTTACTCATAATTGTCACCTTAAAGCGGTTTATGCTCCAAAATCTTCTTCCACCAAGTATGTATCAACCTCGGGGTCGCCTAACCCAACTCCTAGGAACACAAAAACGTAAGTTAAGAGCTTAAAACGAAATGGGGCAAGAACAGCGCAAAAACGGAAGTGAAAGTAACGAAAATTGGAAGTGATAGGAAGACCACAAATTTCGAGAGGATTCCGAATATATAAATTTTACCTTGATTCAAGTTGAGGAAGGGCTTGAGATGATCTCTTGAAGTTTTATTACGGAGGAGGAAATGGAGTTTTTGTTGTTTACAGTGAATGAGTCGTGAGGGAAAAATGAATGTCGTTGAATGACATGAGGAAGGTGTCCTTTTATATACTTGTGTCTGGTTTTCTTTAATTAAATGGAACGGAAACTCAAGTCGGGAAATGCCAAGCAGGATAACATCATAAGATTAGAATAGCCTTAAGACGGAACTTAACGGAAATTATAAATTAAAACTTACGAAATATTATTAAAATAATAGTATATTCCGAAAAATACTTTCAAAATATTAAAATATTAAATATGAAAATACGGGATGTTACACTCACCCCAACTTTAAAAAAGTTTCGTCCTCGAAACTTGAACGAAGATAAATCTAAGTAAATATATACCTCAGTAAAAAAGGGACGGATGCGAAGCGCGCATCGAGGCTGATGCGTGTATATTTTATGATGTTTTTCATCTATTTTTACACGCATTTGGTCGCTCATTTACTATGTTTTAGCCCTTATTTCCCAACAATCATGTACTTTCGTATTTTTATGCACTTTTGCAGATTTATGCGGAAAAGGGACGATTTAGCACCAAATTCATGTCCTCAAGTCTTTTGCATAATTAATGAACAAAGGAAAGTCAACTGGAGTCTTTATTTAAGTACCAAAAGTCAAAGCGAGAAGAAAACCGAAGAATTCCTTGCGGAAGCGGTCGACCGACCTGCTAAATGGGTCGGCCGACCAGGCCTGATTTTCATGAAGTCCAAAAAGGTTGAAGGAAGCCCAAGAATTCACTTGAATCCGTAAAAGAGGTCGACCGACCTCAGCGAAGCCCAGGACCTGTTTTCGGAAAGTAATTAGAAGTAGGAGTCTTTAGGAAACTCTAATCTTTGGCCCTATATAAACTAATCTTGTGATTAGGGTTTTGCATTCATATTCAGCAGTACATTCAGTTTTTTAGTTAATAAGCTACAATAAAGTTACAATCTAGTTTTATTCCGTCTTTAGTTTATTTTTAATCTTTCAATAATTCTCAAGCATTCATCAATAAAGTTTGTTCCTTTCTGCCTTAATCCCGATTCTGGTAATTACTCTTTTAATCTAGCTTTATTATTGTTCTTATTATTACTACATTCGTTTAAGTCAGAATCTCAAGCTTTGTTAATTCTTGCATGTTTGGATTATTTAATATGTTTACCATGTTTATTCCCGTTTTCATAATCGTCTTAATAACCATGAGTAGCTAAATTTCATATGATAGGATGTAGGGGATGAATATGCGTAGGTAGTAGAAATTCCGAGACCGACTTGTAGCAGAGCCGCGGTCGGCCGACTCAAATAGTGGGTCGATCGACCGAGGCGGTGGTCGGCCGACTGGAGTAGCTGGTCGGTCGACCCACTCGCGCATGAATCCTGTTTCGTCTTTCCTTGTTGACTATAATATCCTACAATGAGACTGAAAGGAGACTTGTAGGACGTTTGTAATGACCTACCCAAGATTGAAAGATACGGGAAGGGCATTGGTTTACACCTTAAGACGGCTAGGTTACTTAAGACTAAAAGGTATGTGACCTAGGATTTAGGAATTACCCTTATTGTTGACACCCAATAATTGTGAGACCTAGTAACTAATAGCATAGGCCGAAAGGAGCTATTAGGTACCATAGACCGAAAGGATATGTTACACCCCTTACGCGACTGCAATACATGTTGACCTTAGGATTTATATTACCTTAGCTATTTATTACCCAAACATCCTAGCATCCCTTTTATTATATTTTATTCTCATCTTTTATTTCTTGTTTTATTTTAATCTTTGCTTAGACTTAGTAATCAACAATCAAATCCCCAAAATTGTTACCTTTAAACATTAACAACAAACAATAAACATTCCCCACCTCTCTGTGGTTCGACCCTGACTTTCACTATCTATTGTTAAAGTTAGGAATTATAAATTTTATCTTTGGTACCCTCAACGACGGGCATCAAATTTTCGCGCCGTTGCCGGGGAGGTGACGCCAGTGTTTATTGTTTTTGTTTTTGTTTCTCTTTGTTTAAGGAACTTTTTGTTCCTTAAACCTTCTCACCATTTTCTTGTAGTTTCCATCTTATGCGCAGGTCAGTTCAAGGAGAACTCCTACCACTTGACCACGAGCTTGAGAGGACTCTTAGAGAAAGGAGAAAGCAACTTCTAGCAAATCAGGAAGGAGGATCACCATCTTCCT
Source organism: Silene conica (assembly GCA_029255685.2). NCBI lineage: Eukaryota > Viridiplantae > Streptophyta > Magnoliopsida > Caryophyllales > Caryophyllaceae > Silene > Silene conica. The sequence continues at coordinate 48,179,381 of CM055314.2, read as the reverse complement.
TATTTCAAGAAGACTTATTCGAACAACCATCATTACCATCTTCACCAAAAACACCACCTTCACAACCAAATTCACCCATCAATCCACTTTCACCAAGAACACCACCTTTTACCTACTTTCCAGTTTTTCCTAAAGAAGAAGAAAACATGACAGAGGAAGCTACTATTGCCAGTCACTCCATGCCTCAGGCAAAGGACCTATACATAGGGTTCACTTTACCTGCAGGTACTGGGAAGCCATTCGAGGCCAAGCCTGCCTACATAACTATGGTTGAAAGAAACCAATTTGGAGGCTCGGCCAATGAGGATGCTGCAAAGCATATTGAAATCTTCACAGATTACATATGCTCTATTGCACCCCCAGAAGGAGTGACGCAGGATCAGATTAAGCAGACCATGTTTATCTTCTCTCTTAGGGACGCTACGAGAGAATGGTACAGAGATTTGGACCGCACTGCTGCGGGAGTCACATATTGGAACACCCTAGCCTTAGCATTCTACAGGAAATACTATTCTGCATCAAAGACTAATGCTTTAAGGGCGCAGATCACAAATTTTAAGCAAGGCCCAATGAAGACTTTAGTGAGGCGTGGGACAGGTTCAAGAGACTTGTTCGATCCATACCACATCACAGATTCGAACAATGGTTTCTTTGTAACCAGTTCTACAATGGCCTCTTTGATGACAACAGGGCCTATCTAGATGCTGCAGCTAATGGGAGATTCCAAGATAATTCAGGAGAGACTAAGGGTCTCAAATTGATAGAAGATGTTGCTGTACACCGTGCTGAACATGGAACTTCCAGAGGTAATCAAAGGAAATCTGAATATAACCTAGCAGCTATTGAAGCCTTAACAGCCAAGTTGGAAAAATTAGAGGCTGGAGGGAAGTTCGATCTAGGAGGTGGGAGCAAGGGAGGAATTTACCAGGTGAACGCCGTTCAGGACGGACTCTTCGCTTGTGAGAGGTGGGGTGGCGAAGGGCACGTGTCAAAATTTTGTACTTCATCCAATGAGACATGTGCCACTTTTCAACACTATCGTGGGAACAATTTCTATGACCCGAATAATAATAATGTCCATCCCAACATCAGGTGGACGAGCCAGAATGTTCTTAACCCACAACATATGCAACCTCAGCAAAATTCCACATATATCCCCCCACATAAGCAAGGTTTCCAAAAACCACCCTTCAACTCTCAACCACCTTCAAATCCACCACCCAACACGGACACTCTTATCCAAAATCTTATTGGGTTGGTCCAGAAGGAGTCTCGGGCTAGAGAGGCAGGGATGAAGATGTTAGAATCTCAGATTGCTCAAATCGCGGGCAAGAATGATATTAGGGCTCCGGGTCAACTTCCGACCAAAACGGACCAGAAAAAAGAGACTCTAAACATCATATCCCTACGAAGTGGAGCTAAAGTGGGGAGCGAGAAAGAAAAACAGCCGAGTAGCAGCGAGGACGGTCGACCGACCGAAGATCCAGGTCGACCGACCACAGAGCAGAATCCGATAATTTTCGCTGAACAGGACAGTGGTCGACCGACCGAGGAAGATGGTCGACCGACCACCGAGGCAGAACCAGAGGTTCCTTTTCGTCCAGAATTACCAAATAACCTAAGAGATTTTCTTTTCCGGGGTGACAAGACCCCTAGGTCTCTGAAAAGGGCTGCAAATACGGAATCTTCAGCCCCTCCTTTCCCAGAAAAAAGACTCGTACCTTCGAAGGATCAGGTACCTTTTGACAAATTTAATGATGTGATTCGTTCATTAAATGTTCAAGTCCCGTTTCTAGAATTAGTCCAACAGGTTCCTTCATATCTTAACTTTATGAGACAACTTTTGTCAAGAAAGAGGTCTCTAGATAAGGTTGAGTCGGTGGCCCTCACTGAAGAGTCATCTAGTTTTCTATCACATGTTATTGCCCCTCACAAATTAGAGGACCCTGGTAGTTTTTCTGTCCCCTGCAATATAGGAACCTTCCCAGTAAAGAAGACATTATGCGATTTAGGTGCTAGTATCAGTGTCATGCCCCTAAGCGTCGCCTTAAAATTAGGAATGACCGAATTTAAAATGACCAGCATGACTGTCTAGATGGCATATCGTACATCTATGGAACCTATAGGGGTGTTGGAAAACATCCCTGTGCGTATTGACAGGTTTTTCTTTCCAGTTGATTTCGTAGTTTTGGACATCCCAGAGGATGCCCATATACCTATAATACTAGGAAGACCTTTCCTCCACACTGCAGGAGCCATTATAGATGTAGGCTCTGGGACTCTGACCTTTAAAGTAGGGAAGCATTCTATTATCTATGGCTTATCTTATAGGAAGAAGGATGCTATGACCCCCATCACTTGTAATGCTATCACTTCTGAAAAGAAGTATGAGGTCATCACTACTTCTCCTACCTTATTACCTATTCCTACATCTATTTTTACACCTCCGCCCCAGATTGGGAGCAATATGGAGGACACTTTTGTTGTGACTAGTGCAGGAATTGGTTTGGGGAAACCCAAAGCAAAGGAGGTCATAGTCCAAAGAGGAGGAATGGGATGTCTAAGCTATAAAGAAGATGAAGACCCAGATGTCGTGGATCGGGAAGAGAAGAAGAAGAGGAGGCAAGCTCAAGAGGAAAGACCGTCGCATATGCTTTACGACGGCAGAAAGAAGTTGTGTTTTGCTACTCAAGCAAACGCCGTGGAGACTACGGCATGTCGTCAAAAGCCGTGGTCGGATATTTTCCGCATCTTTAGCGGATAGTTTTTTTTTAAGTTTCAGTTTTTAAGACAATTTATTTTTGTTGTGTAAGACATTTTAATTTCGTTTGCTCGTAGTTTTAGAACTTTATGCTTGCGTAGTTAAGACTTTAGACTTGTTTCTGCAATCTCGCGCATTTGCGGGCGCATATTTAATGCTTTTTCAGGTTTTACGAAGAAACGAAGACCGCTGGGACACAGAGAGGTCGACCGACCAGATACACCAGTCGGTCGACCTAGTCGCTGTATCGCTGAAATTCCTGTATTCTGCAGGAAGGTCGGTCGACCTGTTCTCTAGGTCGGTCGACCTACCTGTCCGTCGCAGTCAGTTCGTTTCTTCCTCGGAGTTCGTGCAACCGTTCTTTGGTACTTAAGTGGCATTGCTAGCCACCAAAACCTCCCAGCTTACGCTGGTTTGGGGAGGTTTTTCTCATACATCTTTTAAAACCAGTGAGTTCTTTCCAGTTTTTCCTTAGTTTTTTATTCGCATCTTTTCTTTTATTTTCTGAAACCTTTACTTAGGCTAATGCACAATGGGGACATTGTGCGGGTTGGTTTGGGGAATGGTTTCGTGTCACATGCATTGCATTTTGTCACACGTTTATTACATTTCCATATTGCATTGTTTTTCTTTATTTCTCTTGCATATACAAAAGAAAAAATACAAAAAAATAGAAAAAAATTCCAAAATTCCAAAAAATGCATGTTTATTTTAGCATATAGGTCGAGTCGGAACGAAAGTATTTCAAGGACGATTTAGCTATCTTACATGTCTATGCCTTTACATTGACTTGTCAACTTGTTTTAGTATAAGAGTCTTTTGCATATCTACGAGTTTTCATCAATTTGTATATCTTGAGACTTGACTTATACCTTGGCAACCTACTATACATTCTAAGGTTTAGAGCTTATTTCCTGGTTTCATTCTTAAACCAGTTGTCTAGGATGTGAGTAGTACTCCCCTTGGAACATGTTACGTCAATATGCATAAACATGAACTTGAATTGCTATATACTTGTTTTACTATCTCGTTTTGTTAATCTTGATACGTGCATTTGGGATCCCTTTTCTCATATTTACCCATAAGCTTCACATAGCCAAATTTGCCTTTTTATTCCCCCAAAACTACATCCCATACTTAGCCTACCCTTCCAAGCTAGTATTTGTGGTCTTTGGATTATTTTTTGAGGCATCTTGGTTTGTATTCTATTTTGAGCAAAAAGAGAAAAGAAAGAAAGAAAGCAAGAAAGAAAAAGAAAAAAAGAACAGAAAAATCCAGAAAAGGAAAAGAAAGAAAAGAAAAGACGAAAAAAAAAGGTCAAAAACATACAGACGTCAGTCGACCGACCACCTTCATGGGTCGGTCGACCAATTGTCATCATCAGATTCAAAAATTTTCGTTCCAAGTTCCCTTTCTTCACATGTTATCACTCCCGTACTTCATTCAAAAATATTTGGGAGTCCTTTCTTATTTAATGTGAGAGTTGTGCTACAAAAGAGCACTTCCTTAATATCAAAAAGTTGTGAAATATGTTGTTGGGAAACGGTTTTACTAGCTTGGCTACTAACCCCACAAATCCAAAAACATCTTAACCACTTTTACCTTTTACCTCACATATCTTTCATTACCTCGATTGCATGTATTCAAGTCACTTAATGGGTTTGTTTTAAAAAGTTGTAGAATTCTTGTTCATGTTAGATTGCAGGCATGTTTTCATGGGTCGCAGTTAGGTGAGTGTCTCAACAAAATTATTTCTTTCTATCTTTTACATATACTCACCCTTTGCTTCATGAGTGTCTCGAGCGTACCGCGAGAGTCCATGGTATAAAGTCTCTAGAGTCTTTATGTTTGCAAGTTTGATAACCTTATAACTCGTTTGCATGACTTGAATACTTTCTCATTTTGTACTTGGCATTGGTATAGGCTTACATGTAAATTTCGCTCTGAGTTTGAAATCGTTCCATTAGTTAAGATCGAGTTTATTTCTTGCTTGACGGCAAGTAAGGGTTTGGTTTGGGGAATTTGATACGTGTCTATTTTATGATGTTTTTCATCTATTTTTACACGCATTTGGTCGCTCATTTACTATGTTTTAGCCCTTATTTCCCAACAATCATGTACTTTCGTATTTTTATACACTTTTGCAAATTTATGCGGAAAAGGGACGATTTAGCACCAAATTCATGTCCTCAAGTCTTTTGCATAATTAATGAACAAAGGAAAGTCAACTGGAGTCTTTATTTAAGTACCAAAAGTCAAAGCGAGAAGAAAACCGAAGAATTCCTTGCGGAAGCGGTCGACCGACCTGCTACATGGGTCGGCCGACCAGGCCTGATTTTCATGAAGTCCAAAAAGGTTGAAGGAAGCCCAAGAATTCACTTGAATCGGTAAAAGTGGTCGACCGACCCACCAAAGTGGTCGACCGACCTCAGCGAAGCCCAGGAACTGTTTTCGGAAAGTAATTAGAAGTAGGAGTCTTTAGGAAACTCTAATCTTTGGCCCTATATAAACTAATCTTGTGATTAGGATTTTGCATTCATATTCAGCAGCACATTCAGTTTTTTAGTTAATAAGCTACAATAAAGTTACAATCTAGTTTTATTCCGTCTTTAGTTTATTTGTAATCTTTCAATAATTCTCAAGCATTCATCAATAAAGTTTGTTCCTTTCTGCCTTAATCCCGATTCTGGTAATTACTCTTTTAATCTAGCTTTATTATTGTTCTTATTATTATTACATTCGTTTAAGTCAGAATCTCAAGCTTTGTTAATTCTTGCATGTTTAGATTATTTACTATGTTTACCATGTTTATTCCCGTTTTCATAATCGTCTTAATAACCATGAGTAGCTAAATTTCATATGTTAGGATGTAGGGGATGAATATGCGTAGGTAGTAGAAATTCCGAGACCGACTTGTAGCAGAGCCGCGGTCGGCCGACTCAAATAGTGGGTCGGTCGACCGAGGCGGTGGTCGGCCGACTGGAGTAGCTGGTCGGTCGACCCACTCGCGCATGAATCCTGTTTCGTCTTTCCTTGTTGACTATAATATCCTACAATGAGAGTGAAAGGAGACTTGTAGGACGTTAGTAATGACCTACCCAAGATTGAAAGATACGGAAAGGGCATTGGTTTACACCTTAAGACGGCTAGGTTACTTAAGACTGAAAGGTATGTGACCTAGGATTTAGGAATTACCCTTATTGTTGACACCCAATAATTGTGAGACCTAGGAACTAATAGCATAGGCCGAAAGGAGCTATTAGGTACCATAGACCGAAAGGATATGTTACACCCCTTACGCGACTGCAATACATGTTGACCTTAGGATTTATATTACCTTAGCTATTTATTTCCCAAACATCCTAGCATCCCTTTTATTATATTTTATTGTCATCTTTTATTTCTTGTTTTATTTTAATCTTTGCTTAGACTTAGTAATCAACAATCAAATCCCCAAAAGTGTTACCTTTAAACATTAACAACAAACAATAAACATTCCCCACCTGTAACACCCCCATTTATTTAAGGGCCTGTACTAAGACTCCTCAGATAAATAAAGGTGTTACCATCCCGGTTTCCCGAGGCAGTAGATACAAAGGAAGATAACAGTACTTTAAATAGAAATTAACTCAAGTCATGTTCTTACATCCGTATCAAAAGTCTTAACAATATAAATAAAGTACAACTCATTTAAAACTGACTAAGGCGATCTAGACATCTAAACTGGTCCGGATCCAAGCTCTTCCTCCCATAGCTCCCCCTTAGTCTTAGCCACCTGTCATTCTGCTCCCCAAAATTGGTTCATCACAGGTGATCACGAATACACAGGGTCAACCACAAGGTTGAGTAGAGAAAACTGTAAATAAACCACATTACTATAAATAGAAAGCTGAACTTCTCCACTTCGAATCACAGACCCTTTTTCTCCGCACCAAACACAGACCCTTTATCTCCGCACCAAACACAGACCCTTTATCTCCGCACCAAACACAGACCCTTTATCTCCGCACCACACAGACCCTTTATCTCCGCACCATACCGTATCACAGAATTATATATCACATTATACCAATCCTATAACAATACAGATAAACATAGTTAATATTAACCAATAAACAGATTACACATCTCATATAGGCAGTATTCCCCTACCTCGTAACTGCAAAAGAAAATGGCAAAATGCACAACTGTTCTCAAAAGTGCTCCACACGAAAACTTCCACCTAAAAGTATATTATTTAATTAATAAACTCCCTAATTCTCGTAATACATGTACACATTCTATTTATAGAAACTTCCTATATTTAGAAAGTTTCCCCAACAACCGAGTTACCCGAAATAGTAACTTTCCAAATATAGTAGCTCCTAAAAATAGCAACTCCTAAAATAAATAACACTTGGGTTTTGAAATTCAAATCTAATCCTTTACCATAAATACTAATTACATTTGCCATAAATAAAATATTACCTCATAAAAAAATAATCTTTCTAAAACCAACAATAGAAATAAATAATAAAAATAATAATAATAATAATAATAATAATAATAATAATAATAATAATAATAATAATAAAACAACCAAAACAACACAAAACAGCCGAGACACCACAACACCCTCACGCGATTCGAAACTCCCCACCACCACCGTGTTCCTCCCTTCGACCACCCATGACCGCTGCCTACCTGCACCCACTACAACCCACTACCACCAGAACACCACCAAACCCTTGGTCACCCGCCGGCGAGACAGTACCACCCTCACCAGGCTGACCCCTTCACTCAAACACCGTACATCTCGATTGACACAGCCCCATACCCGCCTGACAAAACGCCCCTCTGACGACACTACCACCACGCCCAGACCTCACAACCACGACCAACATTACCCCTGACATCTGTTCCATCGACGACAGTGGTACCACCGTGTCGACCTCCCCCGAGTCAACGGTGGTACCACCCCCAATATACTCCCCTGACTACGTAAAACATAAAACCCTTGTAACCAGAGGCCACGAACCACCCCTTTACCGATGGCCCAGACCCCTAGACACGCCACAACTTCCACCCCATTACACCCCCGACCACCACTAATATAGTGGTGCTAGCCACGACCCATATCAAAAACCAAACACCATAAACTGACTCAACGAAAACCCAAGACTCAAACAGGAAAAAGGTAAGTTCTGACATACCCGACTCTAAGGTCAAAACGACGTGCTCTAGGCCGGCTGAATTACGGTGGTCAAAGTGTCTCCTCCTCCTCTGCTGTGGTGGCTGCGTGATTTTGGTAGTGGTGGTGTGTTTGTGTTAGGGTAAGCATAAGCAAATGTTGCTTAAAAATGACGGCAGGGCTGTTTCTAGCCTCTAGGGTTTTTACGGTAAGGTGGGCTGTTTTGTGTTTGCACACAAAACGATGCCCATCGACAAGCTTATCAAGAGGTCACAAGATCGATCCCCACCTAAGACATACTAATATAAAACTATAATAACAAATGAACATAAAACGTTGTTAAACCATCGACATAACATTTATAATAAAGTATAAACTCTAATCAAATAACTAAAGTTTTCGGGGTATTACAGTCTTCCCCCCTTAAAATGAACTTCGTCCCGAAGTTCAACAACGCCCCGATGACAAAACAACCACTCAAACGCACTTGGAACATAACCGTCACAAAAGGTTCACTTTAATCACAGAATGTTACATTCCACCCCCCTTAAAGAAAAGTTACGTCCGCGTAACTTACCTCAATCGAACAAATGTGGATAACGCTCCCTCATGGACGCCTCAGGCTCCCACGTAGCCTCCTCCTGATTATGATTTGTCCACAAGACCTTCACCAAGAACGTCTCCCCATTGCGAGTCTTTCGTACCTTCTTGTCCAGAATTTCCCTCGGAGTCTCAATGTATGCCAACTGCTCATCTACCTCAATCACCTCATGCTGAAGCACATGCGACGGATCACTCACGTATTTCCTCAATTGGGACACATGGAACACATTATGGACCTTGGATAGGGTTGGAGGCAAAGCTAAGCGATATGCCACCTCTCCAACTCTGTCCAAGATCTCAAATGGCCCAATAAATTTCTGACTCAGTTTGCCACGCTTGCCAAATCTCATCACACCCTTCATCGGAGAGACTTTCAGTAGTACTTTCTCTCCGACCTCAAATGAAATATCGCTCCTCTTCAGATCGGCATAACTCTTCTGTCTATCCTGAGCGGCCCTCATCCTCTGTCGAATAACCTGGACCTGCTCCACCATCTCCTGGATCATATCCGGCCCTAATGTCACAACGTCAGCTCGATCATCCCAACACACAGGGCTCCGACACTTCCTCCCGTATAGAGCCTCGAAAGGGGCCATGCCTATGCTTGCATGATAGCTGTTATTATAAGAAAACTCGATCAACCCCAGTCGATCCTCCCAAGATCCTCCGAACTCAAGTACACAAGCTCTCAACATATCCTCAAGAGTCTGAATCGTCCGCTCAGTCTGACCATCCGTAGCCGGATGAAAAGCTGTACTCATCTTCAACTGGGTGCCCAACGCTGCCTGCAACTCCTGCCAAAATCTGGATATAAACCTCGAGTCTCGATCTGAAACAATATCCTTGGGTACGCCATGCAGTTTGACCACATTCTGAACATACGACTTAGCCAATTCAGCTTTACACCAGGTATCTTTCATCGGAATAAAGTGAGCTGACTTAGTCAAACGATCCACGATCACCCAAATCATGTTGTTGCCCCTCTGAGTTCGAGGCAACCCCACGATAAAGTCCATTGAAATATTCTCCCACTTCCACTCTGGTACATCCAACGGTTGAACTTTCCCTTGAGGTCTCTTATGCTCCCCTTTCACCCTCTGACAAGTCAAACATCTCGACACAAATTCTGCGACTTCCTTCTTCATGTTAGGCCACCAGAACGTCTTCTTAAGATCTTTATACAGCTTATCACCCCCTGGGTGAACGGAGTATGGAGTAGCATGAGCTTCAGTCAGGATTTTCTTCTTTAGCTCCTCTACATCCGGTACACACCATCGCCCACTGAACTTCAAACTCCCGTCGGTATGAATACTGAACTTGGTTGACTGATACGTGTCTATTTTATGATGTTTTACATCTATTTTTACACGTATTTGGTCGCTCATTTACTATGTTTTAGCCTTTATTTCCCACAAATTGTGTACTTTCGTAGTTTTATGCACTTTTGCAGATTTATGCGGAAAAGAGACGATTTGGCACCAAATTCGTATCCTCAAGTCTTTTGCTTAATTAAGGAATAAATGGAAAGTCAACTGGAGTCAAAATCAAGTACCAAGAGTCAAAACAGAAGAAAATCCGAAGATTTCCGTACAAAAGCGGTCGACCGACCAGTTAAACGGGTCGGCCGACCAGGCCTGATTTTCATAAAACCCAATTTCCAAGAAAGGCCGGAAATAAGAGAAGTCCAGCAAGAAGCGGTCGACCGACCAGCCAAACGGGTCGGCCGACCAGAACGAAGCCCATGCGATTCTTTTTCGGAAATAAAGTAGAATTAGAATTATAAGGAAACTCTTAGTTTTTACCCTATATAAACAAATCTTGTGATTTTTCATATGTATGCTTTTTCATATGTATGCTTTTTCATATGTATGCTTTTTCATATGTATGCTTGATATCTATTATCATACTTTAGGATCTTTTATTCAATCTTTTACCATCTAGTTCATCTTTTATCTTATTCAAAGAATTCTCAAGCATTCAATAAAGTTTATTCCGTTCTGCCTTAATTCCAATTGTGGTAATTACTCTTTAATCTAGTTTTTATTATTGTTCTTATTACCTTTGCATTCAATTAAGATAGAAATCCCAAGCTTTATTGAATCTTGCATGCTTAGATTATTTATTATGTTTACCATGTTTAATCCCGTTTTCATAATCGTCTTAACAACCATGAGTAGCTAATCTTCATATGTTAGGATGTAGGGGATAATATGCATAGGTAAATAAAATCCGAAAAACCGACTTGTAGTAGGACCACGGTCGGCCGACTGGAATAGCCGGTCGGTCGACCGAGGCCGTGGTCGGCCGACTGGAGTAGCCGGTCGGTCGACCACTCGCGTATGTATTCTTATTTCGTCTTTTCTTGTAAATTATAATATCCTGCAATGAGACCATAAGGAGACTTGTAGGATCTTAGTAATGACCTACCCAAGATTGAAAGATACGGGAAAGGCATTGGTTTACACCTTAAGACGGATAGGTTACTCAAGGCTGAAAGGTATGTGACCTGGGATTTAGGAATCACCCTTATTGTTGACACCCAATAACTGTGAGACCTAGGAACTAATAGCATAGGCCGAAAGGAGCTATTAGGTAGCATAGACCTAAAAAGATATGTTACACCCCCTTACGCGACTGCAATACATGTTGACCTTAGAATTTATTTTACCTTAGCTATTTATTACCCAAACATCCTAGCATCCTCTTTTATTATATTTTATTCTCATCTTTTAATTCTTGTTTTGTTTTAATCTTTGCTTTAGATATAGTAATCAACCAATCAACCCCCAAATTTGTTACCTTTAAACATTAACATTAAGACAATAAACATTCCCCACCTCCTTGTGGTTCGACCCTGACTTTCACTATCTATTGTTAAGGTTAGGAATTATAAATTTATCTTTGATACCCTCAACGACGGGCATCAAATTTTGGCGCCGTTGCCGGGGAGGTGACGCCAGTGTTTATTGTTTTTTGTTTTTGTTTCTCTTTGTTTAAGGAACTTTTTGTTCCTTAAACCTTCTCACTTTTTTCTTGTAGTTTCCATCTTATGCGCAGGTCAGTTCAAGGAGAACTCCTACCACTTGACCTCGAAATTGAGAGGACTCTTAGAGAAAGAAGAAAGCAACTTCTAGCAAATCAGGAAGGAGGCTCACCATCTTCCTTATTTCAAGAAGACTTATTCGAACAACCATCATTATCATCTTCACCAAAAACACCACCTTCACAACCAAATTCACCCATCAATCCACTTTGACCAAGATCACCACCTTTTACCTATTTTCCAGTTTTTCCAAAAGAAGAAGAGAACATGACAGAAGAAGCTACTATTGCCAGTCACTCCATGCCTCAGGCAAAGGACCTATACAAAGGGTTCACTTTACCTGCAGGTACTGGGAAGTCATTCGAGGCCAAGCCTGCCTATATTACTATGGTTGAAAGAAACCAATTTGGAGGCTCGGCCAATGAGGATGCTGCTAAGCATATTGAAATCTTCACAGATTACATATGCTCTATAGCACCCCCAGAAGGAGTGACGCAGGACCAGATTAAACAGACCATGTTTATCTTCTCCCTTAGGGACTCTGCGAGAGAGTGGTACAGAGACCTTGACCGCACTGCTGCGGGAGTTACAGATTGGAACACCTTAGCCTTAGCATTCTACAGGAAATATTACTCTGTATCAAAGACAAATGCTTTAAGAGCGCAGATCACTAATTTCAAGCAAGGTCCCAATGAAGACTTTAGCGAGGCGTGGGACAGGTTCAAGAGACTTGTTCGATCCATACCACATCACGGATTCGAACAATGGTTTCTTTGCAACCAGTTCTACAATGGCCTCTATGATGACAACAGGGCCTACCTAGATGCTGCAGCTAATGGAAGATTCCAGGATAATTCAGGAGAGACTAAGGGTCTCAAGTTAATAGAAGATGTTGCTGTGCACCGCGCTGAGCATGGTACTTCCAGAGGAAATCAGAGAAAATCTGAGTACAACCTGTCAGCAATTGAGGCCTTAACGGCCAAGTTGGAAAAGTTTGAGGCTGCAGGAAAGCTCGATCTAGGGAGTGGAAGCAAGGGAGGAATATACCAGGTGAACGCCGTTCAGGACGGACCCTTTGCTTGTGAGAGGTGCGGTGGAGAAGGGCATGTGTCAAAGTTCTGTACTTCATCTAATGAAACATGCGCCGCTTTTCAGCATTATCGTGGGAACAATTTCTATGACCCAAATAATAACAATGTCCATCCCAACTTAAGGTGGACAAGCCAGAATGTTCAAAACCCACAACACATGCAACCTCAGCAAAATTCCACTTATGTACCCCCACATAAACAAAACTTCCAAAGACCACCTTTCAACCCTCAACCACCTTCTAATCCACCACCCAACACAGATGCTCTTATCCAAAATCTTATCGGGTTGGTTCAGAAGGAGTCGCAGGCTAGAGAGGCAGGGATGAAGATGTTAGAGTCCCAGATTGCTCAGATCGCGAGCAAGAATGATACTAGGGCTCCAGGTCAACTTCCGACCAAACCGGACCAGAAGAAGGAGACTCTAAACGTCGTAACCCTGCGAAGTGGAGCCAAGGTGGGGAGCGAGAAAGAAAAAAAGGCGAGCAGCAGCGAAGGCGGTCGACCGACCGAAGAATCTGGTCGACCGACCGCGGAGCAGGATCCGAAATTTTCGCCTGAACAGGAGACTGGTCGACCGACCGAAGATACTGGTCGACCGACCACTGAAGCAGAACCTGAAGTTCCCTTTCGTCCAGAATTGCCGAACAACTTGCGGGATTTTCTTTTCCGGGGTGATAAGACCCCCAGGTTTTTAAAAAGGGCTGCAAATACGGAGTCCTCAGCTGCTCCTTTTCCAGAGAGACTCGTGCCTTCAAAGGATCAGGTATCTTTTGACAAATTTAAGGATGTGATTCGTTCATTAAATGTTCAAGTTTCATTCTTAGAATTAGTTCAACAAGTTCCTTCTTATCTTAAATTCATGAGACAGCTTTTGTCAAGAAAGAGGTCTCTAGAGAAGGTTGAGTCTGTGGCTCTCACTGAAGAGTCATCCAGTTTTTTAACTCATGTCATTGCCCCTCATAAACTAGAGGACCCTGGAAGTTTTTCTGTCCCCTGTAATATAGGAACCTTCCAAGTTAAGAAGGCTCTATGCGATTTAGGTGCTAGTATAAGTGTCATGCCCCTAAGCGTTGCCTTAAAACTAGGAATGACCGAATTTGCAGTGACCAGTATGACAGTCCAAATGGCAGATCGCACATCTATGGAACCTGTAGGGGTATTAGAAAACATCCCTGTGCGTATTGACAGGTTTTTCTTCCCAGTCGACTTTGTTGTTTTGGACATCCCAGAGGATGCCCATATACCCATAATTCTAGGAAGACCCTTTCTTCACACTGCAGGTGCCATTATAGATGTGGGCACTGGAACTCTAACTTTCAAGGTAGGCAAACATTCTATTATCTATGGCCTATCCTATAGGAAGAAGGATGCTATGACCCCCATCACATGTAATGCTATCACTTCTAAGAAAAAGTATGAGGTCATCACTACTTCTCCCACTTTATTACTCGTTCCTGTATCTGTTTTTACACCTCCGCCCCAGATTGGGAGCAGTAGGGAGGACACTTCTGTCATGACTATTGCAGGAACTGGTTTGGGGAAACCCAAGGAGAAGGAAGTCATCATCCAGAGAGGAGGAATGGGATGCCTAAGCTATGAAGAAGATGAGGATCCAGATGTCGTGGATCGAGAGGAGAAAAAGAAGAAGAGGCAGGCTCAAGAGGAGAGACCGTCGCATATGCTTTGCGACGGAGGAAAGAAGATGTGTTTTGCCACTAAAGCAAACACCGTGGAGACTACGGCATGTCGTCAGAAGCCGTGGTCGGATATTTTCCGCATCTTCAGCGGATAGTTGTTTTTAAGTTGCAATTTTAAGACAATTTACTTTATGTTGTGTGAGACTTTTTAGTTTTGTTTGCTAGTAGTTAAGACTTTAAGAATCGTTTTGGCATCTCGCGCATTGTTGGGCGCGCATATTTTCTTGTTTTTTCAGGATTTACGAGAAAAAGAAAACGAAGACCTCCAAAACTCCGCTGGTCGACCGACCAGAATCATCAGTCGGTCGACCAGAGGCGCTGTTTTGCAGATTTTTCCGCTGTTCACAGGAGGTCGATCGACCAGAAACACCGGTCGGTCGACCTACTGTCCGCTGCAGTCCTTCGTTTCTCTTCCTTAGAACTCGTGAAATCAACTTGGATACTTGAGTGGCACTGCTAGCCACCAAAACCTCCCAGCTTACGCTGGTTTGGGGAGGTTTTTCTCATGCATCTTTTAACCCAGTGAGTTCTTTCCAATTCCCTTTATTTTATTTTACTTGCATTTGTCTTTTAATTTTCTGAAACCTTTACTTAGGCTAATGCACAATGGGGACATTGTGCGGGTTGGTTTGGGGAATGGTTTCGTGTCACATGCATTGCATTCTGTCACACGTTTATTGCATTTCTGTCTCGCATCGTTCTTTTCTTTATTTTCCTTATATATACAAAAATCCAAAAAAATTAAAAAATTAAAAAATTCCAAAAAAATGCACGTTTATTTTAGCATATAGGTCGAGTCGGAACGAAAGTATTTCAAGGATGATTTAGCTATCTTACATGTTTATGCCTTTACCTTGCCTTGTCAACTTGTTTTAGTATAAGAGTCTTTTGCATATCTACGAGTTTTTGTCAACTTGCATATCTTGAGACTTGACTTATACCTTGGCGACCTACTTATACATTCTAAGTTTTAGAGCCTTATTCCTGGTTTCATTCTTAAACCAGTCGTCTAGGATGTGAATAGTACTCCCTTTGGAACATGTTACATCAATATGCATAAACATGAACTTGAATTGCTATATACTTGTTTTACTATCTCATTTTGTGAGTCTTGATACGTGCATTTGGGATCCCTTTTCTCATATTTACCCATAAGCTTCACAAAGCCAAATTTGCCTTTTTATTCCCCCAAAACTACATCCCATACTTAGCCTACCTTTCCAAGCTAGTATTTGTGGTCTTTGGTTTGACTTATTGGAGGTATCTTGGTTTGTAAGCTATCTTAAGCAAAGAGAAAAGAAAAGAAAAGAAAGAAAGAAAAGAACAAGAACAGAAAAAATTCAGAAAAGAAAGAAATAAAAGAAAAAACGAAAAAAAGAAAAAAAAATCCGGAAAATGCAGAAGGCAGTCGACCGACCGCCTGTATAGGTCGGTCGACCACCTGGCACCATCAGAAAAAAAATTCGTTCCAAAAATCCCTTTCTTTTATATGTTATCACTCCCGTACTTCATTCAAAAAATATCTGGGAGTCCTTTCTTATATTTAATGTGAGAGTTGTGCTACAAAAGAGCACTTTCTTAATATCAAAAAAAAGTTGTGAAATATGTTGTTGGGAATCGGTTTTACTAGCTTGGCTACTAACACCACAAATCCAAAAACATCTTAACCACTTTTACCTTTAACCTCACGTACCTTTCGTACCTCATTTGCATGTATCTAGGTCACTTAAATAAGATTGTTATACAAAGTTGTAGAATTCCTGTTCATGTTAGATTGCAGGCATGTTTTCATGGGTCGCAGTTAGGTGAGTGTCTCTACAAAGTTACTTCTTTCTATCTTTTACATATACTCACCCTTTGCTTCATGAGTGTCTCGAGCGTACCGCGAGAGTCCATGGTATAAAGTCTCTATAGTCTTTATTTTTGCAAGTCTGACAACCCTATAACTCGTTTGCATGATTTAAATACTTTCTCATTTTGTTCTTGACATTGGTATAAGCTTACATGTAAATTTCGCTCTGAGATTGAAATCGTTCCATTAGTTAAGATCGAGTCTATTTCTTGCTTGAGGGCAAGCAAGGGTTTGGTTTGGGGAATTTGATACGTGTCTATTTTATGATGTTTTACATCTATTTTTACACGTATTTGGTCGCTCATTTACTATGTTTTAGCCTTTATTTCCCACAAATTGTGTACTTTCGTATTTTTATGCACTTTTGCAGATTTATGCGGAAAAGAGACGATTTGGCACCAAATTCGTATCCTCAAGTCTTTTGCTTAATTAAGGAATAAATGGAAAGTTAACTGGAGTCAAAATCAAGTACCAAGAGTCAAAACAGAAGAAAATCCGAAGATTTCCGTACAAAAGCGGTCGACCGACCAGTTAAACGGGTCGGCCGACCAGGCCTGATTTTCATAAAACCCAATTTCCAAGAAAGGCCGGAAATAAGAGAAGTCCAGCAAGAAGCGGTCGACCGACCAGCCAAACGGGTCGGCCGACCAGAACGAAGCCCATGCGATTCTTTTTCGGAAATAAAGTAGAATTAGAATTATAAGGAAACTCTTAGTTTTTACCCTATATAAACAAATCTTGTGATTTTTCATATGTATGCTTTTTCATATGTATGCTTTTTCATATGTATGCTTTTTCATATGTATGCTTTTTCATATGTATGCTTGATATCTATTATCATACTTTAGGATCTTTTATTCAATCTTTTACCATCTAGTTCATCTTTTATCTTATTCAAAGAATTCTCAAGCATTCAATAAAGTTTATTCCGTTCTGCCTTAATTCCAATTGTGGTAATTACTCTTTAATCTAGTTTTTATTATTGTTCTTATTACCTTTGCATTCAATTAAGATAGAAATCCCAAGCTTTATTGAATCTTGCATGCTTAGATTATTTATTATGTTTACCATGTTTAATCCCGTTTTCATAATCGTCTTAACAACCATGAGTAGCTAATCTTCATATGTTAGGATGTAGGGGATAATATGCATAGGTAAATAAAATCCGAAAAACCGACTTGTAGTAGGACCACGGTCGGCCGACTGGAATAGCCGGTCGGTCGACCGAGGCCGTGGTCGGCCGACTGGAGTAGCCGGTCGGTCGACCACTCGCGTATGTATTCTTATTTCGTCTTTTCTTGTAAATTATAATATCCTGCAATGAGACCATAAGGAGACTTGTAGGATCTTAGTAATGACCTACCCAAGATTGAAAGATACGGGAAAGGCATTGGTTTACACCTTAAGACGGATAGGTTACTCAAGGCTGAAAGGTATGTGACCTGGGATTTAGGAATCACCCTTATTGTTGACACCCAATAACTGTGAGACCTAGGAACTAATAGCATAGGCCGAAAGGAGCTATTAGGTAGCATAGACCTAAAAAGATATGTTACACCCCCTTACGCGACTGCAATACATGTTGACCTTAGAATTTATTTCGCCTTAGCTATTTATTACCCAAACATCCTAGCATCCTCTTTTATTATATTTTATTCTCATCTTTTAATTCTTGTTTTGTTTTAATCTTTGCTTTAGATATAGTAATCAACCAATCAACCCCCAAATTTGTTACCTTTAAACATTAACATTAAGACAATAAACATTCCCCACCTCCTTGTGGTTCGACCCTGACTTTCACTATCTATTGTTAAGGTTAGGAATTATAAATTTATCTTTGATACCCTCAACGACGGGCATCATTGACGACTCTCCACCCTCACTCTCCACCATCTTGCGCCATTTCTGGGGTCTCGCATCATTACCTTGCAACTCGCGAATCTCACCATACAACTCCGGCTCTACTGTCAAGTCGCTAAGAGCATCCCCTTTCTGGATCATAAATATTCCCATCTCCCTTAGTTCACCATGCAACCTCACTCTCGACCTGGCACAACCCAAGGCATGTATTGACTTCCTACTTAGAGCGTCAGCTACCACATTTGCCTTGCCTTCGTGATAGACAATCTGCATATCATAATCTCCGATCAACTCTATCCACCTCCTCTGCCTCATGTTCAACTCTTTCTGGGTGTAGATATATTTCAGGCTCTTATGATCAGAAAACACCTTAAAAGTGGCTCCATAAAGATAATGACGCCACAATTTCAGTGCAAAGACCACCGCGCCCAATTCCAAATCATGCGTCGGATAATTTTCTTCATAGGTCTTCAACTGGCGAGACGCATATGCTATTACTCTCTCATTCTGCATTAACACACAACCCAATCCATGCTTCGAAGCGTCGGTATATACTTCGAAATTATCACTCCCAACTGGCAAGGCTAGGATAGGAGCTGTTGTCAGGCGTTCCTTAAGAGTCAGGGATGCCTTCTCACAATCCCCATCCCAGACAAAACGGTTCTCCTTCCTCATTAACGACGTCAACGGCTTTGCTATCTTCGAAAAGTCTTTGACGAATCTCCGGTAATAACCTGCTAACCCCAGAAAACTTCGGATCTCACTCACATTCTTCGGACTTTGCCACTTAGTCACAGCTTCAATTTTACTAGGGTCAACAGATACCCCCTCTTTGGAAATGACATGCCCCAGAAACGCCACTTTCTCCAACCAGAACTCACATTTACTTAACTTAGCTTTGAGCTTATGCTCCTCCAAAGTCTGAAGTACCTTCCTCAAATGATCCTCGTGCTCTTCTGCATTCTTAGAATATACCAGGATATCATCTATGAATACCACCACGAACTTGTCTAGATACGGGCTGAAGACTCGATTCATCAAGTCCATGAACACAGCTGGAGCATTAGTCAATCCAAAGGGCATAACCACAAATTCATAGTGGCCATACCTCGTTCGGAAAGCGGTCTTCGGAATATCTTCATCCTTTATCCTCAACTGATGGTACCCGGACCTCAAATCAATCTTGGAGAAAACCCCGGCTCCACTCAACTGATCAAACAAGTCATCAATTCTCGGCAAAGGGTAACGGTTCTTGATGGTCACGTTGTTCAGCTCTCGGTAGTCAACACACAACCTCAAGCTCCCATCCTTCTTCTTCACAAACAGAACAGGTGCACCCCAGGGCGACACACTGGGTCGAATGAACCCTTTTTCAGCTAGTTCATCCAACTGTTTCTTCAATTCCTCCATCTCCTTCGGTCCCATACGGTACGGTGATTTGGATATTGGTCCCGCCCCTGGTTTTAGGTCAATGGAAAATTCCACTTCCCTCCTCGGCGGCAACTCTGAAACATCGTCTCTGAATACTCCCTCAAATTCCCGTACCACAGGTATCTCACTAGTCTTGGGGGCCTCAGCCTCACAATCCCACATTTGGCACAAAATTAGGCTTTCCCCTTTCCGCAAACTAGACTTCAGGGTATTGACAGATATAAATTTAATCTTTGGTTTGACTCTATACCCCTTGTAGGATACTCTCACCCCCTTGGGTCCCTTCAAGGAAATTTTCTTTTGATGACAGTCGATAAAAGCCCTATACTTCCCCAACCAGTCCATCCCTAAGATCACTTCAAAACCCCCCAGAGGAAACTCTATGAGATCACAATAGAAAATTGCTTCCCCGATTTTGATTGGTACACTACCATATACTCTATTACAGACTATCGGCTCGCCTGATGGTATGATCAATAGATCCGCGATCCAATCAAATCTCTCAAGCCCCAAAGTCCTAACATGTTCTCTAGACACAAACGAATGGGTGGCACCGGAATCGAAAAGTACGAACGTAGGTTTAGAGTTTACAAGAAAAGTACCGGTTACCACATGCGCATCCTCCTGAGCTGCCTGCTTTCCCATGGCAAAGAGCTTGCCACTGGACTTGACCCCACTTTGACTGGCACTCGATGTCCCAGCCTGCTGGCTTCCCTCTGCTCCTGTCTTCTGGTTACCTCCATTCCCATAGCTTTGGTTCTGGTGCGAGCGGTTCTGATAACTGTTGAAGTTCCTCTGGAAATTGCTGCTCCCTCCAGACTTCGCACCCCCACCGTAGTTTGATGTGGGTGTGCGATAGCCGCTGCTACCATAGGACTGAGTGCGGGATCCCTGATATCCGGATGTGGGAGTGCGATAACCCCCGGACTGATTCCCTCCAGATGAGCGACATACTGCCTGCTTGTGCCCAATTTTCCCGCAGCCGAAACAAACCACTCCCACTGAACCACTACCAGAACCTCCACTCCTGAAGTTGCCCCCACTCTGGTTCCTCCCACCACCAGAGGCACTACTCCCGAAGTACCCACTGAACTTGTTAGAGCTCTGCTTTTTCGATCCTGAACCCTCAGCTACTGATTCAGCCTTCCTCTTTTCTGACTTGGACTTCTTGTCCTCTTTGATCATATCTGATAGCCTCTCTTCCGCCCCAGCCCTTAAATAGATGTCCCGGACTGTGGTGGGCGGAGCCGCAATCAGTCTCTTTTTGACGGCGATTGATAACCCTCTCTCAAACTTCATAGCTAACATAGCATCGTCAAATCCCATGTCTCCCACATAGTGTACCAGCTAGATGAATTTCCTGTAGTAAACTTGTACAGTCATGTCCTCCGACATCTTGAATGAGTCGAACTCCTCCCTCAGCTTGCTCTTTTGGAATTCTGGTAGAAACGCCTCGTTCAAGACCCCCTTGAATGCATCCCACGGAACAAACGCGGATCCACCTCTGTAGCTGCTTCCCGGAGCTCTCCCTTATTCGCTGTCCACCAGTCTCCAGCCATACCCCTCAGATAGTGGGCAGCCTGGTCCACCCTCAATTCCTCAGGGCAATCCACCAACTCGAACAGGTTACCGAATTCCCGGCACCAGGCTCCCAGCAGATGAGGTTCCCCCTCCCCGGTGAATTGGGTAGGGTGATGTCTTGCGATGATTGTGCTCATTTTCGCGGAGTCCATACGTTTGGCCTTTAGGGCCTCATTTTCAGCTATCAAACGGTCCACCTCCTCTTGGGTGATGTTAACGGCATTATCTCTTCGCGGAGGCATACTATAATACAACAGAAAGACATGAGTCCCGACTTGTGTGGGCACACATTAGGGTTAGGGCTAAAATCCCTAACCGATAACGTCTATCATTATCTATCAAATTGAATAATCAGAAAACTATAACATGGCTCGGGATCACATAACCGCATATCAATAGACATGATGATAGAAGAAGTACTAATCATGTTCCAAATCACTTAACATATCACATCCACATACACCCTTTTCCAACAGCTAAAGATTCATTCATGCTCATGCCCCTTCCGGCTTTTCCAAAAGTCACTTATATTCAGAATTCTCATAACATACTTTTCACAGTATGCTATCACTTTCACCGCCTCCTATTCTACCCTTTTCTCTCGTATATGCACTCTGGGTTCCCGGGTAAGACTGATAGGGCCTATGGTTCGGTGTGAGGGGGCCCCAGACTCATACTTTGCCTTTAGTGTGCTCCTAACAGTCCTATCCCGGGGTTCATTTTAGTTAGACTCTCCTACATTCATTGGGTTCATTAGGTTAGGCCTGAGGATCGTTCGCTCTGATACCACTTTGTAACACCCCCATTTATTTAAGGGCCTGTACTAGGACTCCTCAGATAAATAAAGGTGTTACCATCCCGGTTTCCCGAGGTAGTAGATACAAAGGAAGATAACAGTACTTTAAATAGAAATTAACTCAAGTCATGTTCTTACATCCGTATCAAAAGTCTTAACAATATAAATAAAGTACAACTCATTTAAAACTGACTAAGGCGATCTAGACATCTAAACTGGTCCGGATCCAAGCTCTTCCTCCCATAGCTCCCCCTTAGTCTTAGCCACCTGTCATTCTGCTCCCCAAAATTGGTTCATCACAGGTGATCACGAATACACAGGGTCAACCACAAGGTTGAGTAGAGAAAACTGTAAATAAACCACATTACTATAAATAGAAAGCTGAACTTCTCCACTCCGAATCACAGACCCTTTTTCTCCGCACCAAACACAGACCCTTTATCTCCGCACCAAACACAGACCCTTTATCTCCGCACCAAACACAGACCCTTTATCTCCGCACCACACAGACCCTTTATCTCCGCACCATACCGTATCACAGAATTATATATCACATTATACCAATCATATAACAATACAGATAAACATAGTTAATATTAACCAATAAACAGATTACACATCTCATATAGGCAGTATTCCCCTACCTCGTAACTGCAGAAGAAAATGGCAAAATGCACAACTGTTCTCAAAAGTGCTCCACACGAAAACTTCCACCTAAAAGTATATTATTTAATTAATAAACTCCCTAATTCTCGTAATACATGTACACATTCTATTTATAGAAACTTCCTATATTTAGAAAGTTTCCCCAACAACCGAGTTACCCGAAATAGTAACTTTCCAAATATAGTAGCTCCTAAAAATAGCAACTCCTAAAATAAATAACACTTGGGTTTTGAAATTCAAATCTAATCCTTTACGATAAATACTAATTACATTTGACATAAATAAAATATTACCTCATAAAAAAATAATCTTTCTAAAACCAACAATAGAAATAAATAATAAAAATAATAATAATAATAATAATAATAATAATAATAATAATAATAATAATAATAATAATAATAAGGATTATTTCATAGGAATAATCCAACCTATACCTCATCTTCTCATATTAATCCCTACTAACGATTAACTGTGAATAATCCAACTTATGACTTCAATTATCTTTCATTGAACTTTGTCTATTTTTGAACTCTTATTTTCGATAAGCAAACACGTCACCTTGACTTACTTTTTGTTTTTCCTTCTTCCTGAACAAAAAGTAAGTGAAGGTGGCGTGTTAACTTACCGATAATAAGAGTTTAAAAATAGTCAAAGTTCAATGAAAGATAAATGGGGTTATACGTTGGATTTTTCTTAGTTAATCGTTAATATGGATTATTATGAGAAGATAAGACATAAGTTGGATTATTCCCATGAAATAACCCTAATAATAAAACAACCAAAACAACACAAAACAGCCGAGACACCACAACACCCTCACGCGATTCGAAACTCCCCACCACCACCGTGTTCCTCCCTTCGACCACCCATGACCGCTGCCTACCTGCACCCACTACAACCCACTACCACCAGAACACCACCAAACCCTTGGTCACCCGCCGGCGAGACAGTACCACCCTCACCAGGCTGACCCCTTCACTCAAACACCGTACATCTCGATTGACACAGCCCCATACCCGCCTGACAAAACGCCCCTCTGACGACACTACCACCACGCCCAGACCTCACAACCACGACCAACATTACCCCTGACATCTGTTCCATCGACGACAGTGGTACCACCGTGTCGACCTCCCCCGAGTCAACGGTGGTACCACCCCCAATATACTCCCTTGACTACGTAAAACATAAAACCCTTGTAACCAGAGGCCACGAACCACCCCTTTACCGATGACCCAGACCCCTAGACACGCCACAACTTCCACCCCATTACACCCCCGACCACCACTAATATAGTGGTGCTAGCCACGACCCATATCAAAAACCAAACACCATAAACTGACTCAACGAAAACCCAAGACTCAAACAGGAAAAAGGTAAGTTCTGACATACCCGACTCTAAGGTCAAAACGACGTGCTCTAGGCCGGCTGAATTACGGTGGTCAAAGTGTCTCCTCCTCCTCTGCTGTGGTGGCTGCGTGATTTTGGTAGTGGTGGTGTGTTTGTGTTAGGGTAAGCATAAGCAAATGTTGCTTAAAAATGACGGCAGGGCTGTTTCTAGCCTCTAGGGTTTTTACGGTAAGGTGGGCTGTTTTGTGTTTGCACACAAAACGAGGCCCATCGACAAGCTTATCAAGAGGTCACAAGATCGATCCCCACCTAAGACATACTAATATAAAACTATAATAACAAATGAACATAAAACGTTGTTAAACCATCGACATAACATTTATAATAAAGTATAAACTCTAATCAAATAACTAAAGTTTTCGGGGTATTACACCACCTCTCTGTGGTTCGACCCTGACTTTCACTATCTATTGTTAAAGTTAGGAATTATAAATTTTATCTTTGGTACCCTCAACGACGGGCATCAGAGGCCTATGTCTCCCAAGTCTGCTCCTCAACGTCACCACAACCCCATAGTATCTTCACTAGGGGCACCACCTTGCTCCTCAGCTTCCGGTCCTGATGATGCAAAATCTTCACTAGACACTCTTCGAACGCAAGGTTCGGCTCTAGGTTGTCGATCTCTCTCTGAAGCACGTGACTAGGGTCACTGACGTACTTTCGGAGTTGTGAAACATGAAAGACGCTATGCACCTTGCCCAAACTCGGAGGCAGATCCAATCTGTAAGCAGCAGCACCGATCCTCTTCAAAATCTCGAACTGCCCAATGTACTTAGGACTCAATTTGCCCTTAACACCAAATCTATTGACACCTTTCATTAGAGACACTCTAAGAAACACTCGATCACCAGCCTCAAACTCAAGTGGTCTTCGATGAACGTCGGCATAGGATTTCTGCCGGCCCTGAGCGGCCTTCATCCTACCTCTAATAACCTGAACGTGATTAATTGTCGCAGCCAACTGGTCCGGTCCTAAATCAAGAACATCGCTCGGCTGATCCCAACAGATCGGGCTACGACACTTCCTACCAGAACTCAACCAGCGGCAAAGTCTGTTCCCACGAAGTCTGAAAGTCAAGTGCACAAGCACGCAATAGATCCTCTAAAGTCTCAATTGTCCTCTCTGACTGACCATCTGTCACAACATGGAAAGCTGTACTCATCAATAGTCGGCTACCGATGGCCTCCTGTAGAGCTTTCCAAAATCTCGAACAAAAGCGCGGATCTCTGTCTGAAACAATATCTTTCGGAACCCCATGATAGCAAACAATCTCTGCAATGTAAGCCTTAGCAAGGCGGTCCATATCCCATGTCTCTCGAATCGGTATGAACCTAGCGCACTTGGTCAATCTGTCGACTACTACCCAAATGGCATCCATACCGCCAACGGTCTTTAGGTAAAGCGGTCATGAAGTCCATAGAAATGCATTCCCATTTCCACTGAGGAACATAGAGCGGCTGTAGCAGACCACCAGGTCTCTTACGCTTAATCTTCACTTGCTGACAAGTCAAACATCTACTCACATAATCCAAGATGTCCTTCTTCATCCCTGGCCACCAAAACAAAAGCCTAAGGTCCTTATGCATCTTCTCACCGCCAGGATGAATATAATAAGGAGTCAAATAAGCCTCATCTAACACTGTCTTCCTCAAATCAGGAGCATCAGGAACATACATCCGGCCACGAAAACGAAGAAAATTCTCAGAATCAATCACAAAGTCCTTAGCCGCACCACTAGTGATCTTAGCCTCAAACTGTAATACTCCATGATTTAACTTTATCTAGGTCATGTCGTGCGGGAATATTTGACGATATTGACTCGGGGATTCGTCCTTGATTAGGTGAACTTCGGGACGAATTTCATTTTAGGGGGGGAAGACTGTAATAACCCGAATTATTAATATATATTTATATTTATTTTGCAAGTCAACAATAATTAATCGTGGTTGTTCGGGTGCATATTTGACCGTTGTGGGTTTCGATATGGGGATCTAGGCCATAATAAGGAAAATTTAGTGTCACGTTGCCATGGGGGCTCGAACTCGTGACCTTCAACACCAATATTGGGCCTCATAATGCGTGAGAACAAGCAGCCCATAAGGGTTTATAGTAATGCAAATCACATTATGTTAGCATGCCGTCATATTATAAACCCTCGTTCAACCCTAACCCTTACCCTAATTCAGAAACTCTCTTCACAAAAACTTAGCCGTCACCTCAGAGGAGAGAAAGGAGTCACTCACGGTGGTAGATAGCTAGCCTAGGGTGGTTTGCTGTAGCCGTTAATCTGGTATGTTCATCACGTTAATGTGTTCCTGGTTGTTTTAAACGGTTTGGTCACATGTTTAGATGATGTTAACACGTTCTAACCTCTGTTGTTTTTGCTTAATTTTGTACTGAGTTATGCAAAGAACATATGTAGGCAGTTATAAGGGTGTCGTTGGCTGTCAAAAACCGTCGTGGAGGGTGGCTAACACGGTGTCAGGGGGTTGTTGATTTAACACGTTTTATATGAGTATTATTGTGCTTAATTGTTTGCATTTTTAGATAGGTTCAGATGTTTAATTTTTATGACTCTTTACGTTTTAAGTCAGCTGGCAGTTGAGTGGTGAGGGTGGAGGAAGTCACGGTGGTTAGTGGTGTTTGGCTATGGTGGAATAAGGGACTTCGAAAAGGGTTGTCAGGAGGGGGTCTGTTGCGGGTTGATCTATCGTGGGGGTTTGGGGGTGCTACCACTGTTAACTAGGGGGAGGTCGACACAGTGGTACCACTACTGCTTGCGAGTCTAATGTAGGGGGTGTCAGTGGTGGTGGTCTCGGGTGCTGTCGCGGCTGCTGATGGTGGCTGTAAGAGGGTTGTTTCAGGCGAGTATGGGAGTTGCTGTAAGGTTTAAAAATCTCATTACCTAATGATTTTGGTCATACTAAATAAATTATAATTAACATTTTAATTATTATATTTTTAGATCTTATGCATGCTAATGAAAATGCGGAAATAATAAGATTTGAATCCTTACTCACGGTCCAAAAATGCTAGGATGATCCTCCAAACTATTCAACAAGAACACCTCCTCTATGATGCACCCAAGACACCCTTAATCCAACCGAAACTTTGATGTTGCTAGGGTAAGAATCGGTTTTTCCTTAAATAAATTCTAATCTTCATTTAGAATTAAAACTAATATAACTTATTACTATTAGTGTTATTATTATCTCAATAATAATTTTAGAGGATTTGATGTAATTTTCTCACTTAGAAAACTTGCCAAAGGATTAGAGTGAATTGTTTTGTGAACACTTCACAATATTTATGTGGGTAGGGTTTTGGGAAGGTGAAGCCGGCCATGGGAAGTGCAATAAGGGAACATGTTTCCTTACCCATGCTTCTTAGGGTGGCTCTAGGTAGTGTTTCCAAGAGACTTTAATGACTGTGTCTATTAGAGAAATAAAGACCCATAATCATTTCCTTAACCAACCCCAAAACCGGCACCCTCACTTAACATGTAGTCCATTTTATAATTGTCTTATAATCAATTGTATAAGTGTGACATCTAAAGTGTCACATTAAAAATAACAATTGTTTTAATTAATTAAAATGCATATTTATCATATAAATATCATTTGTAAATTAAATAAATCATATTTATCATTTCGACATGTAATTCAAAATGGTCATTCATAATTATCGTCAAAACGATTTACAACTTTTGTAGTAATTATAACCCGATTCATTCTATTTACGATATTCTAAAATATCGTTAAATGTTTAATAATTGACACATTTCAATTATAAACATAAATCTTATAATAAGATTTAACCTCTGATTTCTCGATATACGAGTTTTAAGGAATATGATCAACTCGTATCAATATACATTTGATCATCTTATCAATTAAGGGAATTGTCCTATAGGTGTGACCTAAAGGGATCAACTGACTACCACCGTCATACGACAGTAATGTCAAACTCTAGCTAGCGAATCATTACCGATTAATGTTGGTCAGTTGACTAATATAAATTCGTATCATCCCTTGCGCATTCTCGTCATGAGATTCAATTACGTGATCGCACTATTGTTGAGGACACATTTCCCAACAATCTCCCACTTTTCCTCGACAAGTGTGCGTCACCAATTCTCTTGTCCTATTACAATCTCCCACTCAATGCAAGGTGTCTCTCGGAGGTCGTACTTGCATTCGATCATATCATGGGTGGTTTCCTCGATCTGGAGAATAACTGTTTGACCGGAATTATCTACCATAGATACCTTCCGAGCGTGGCCACGCATTTCCAGTTAACTTCTCCTCGAGTGGCCTTGAGATTTGAACAACCCTGACAAGGGGTGGACAATTTCTATCGTACTACTTCCTTCAACTAGTCACAGTCAGTCACAACCCAAAGCAATCCCATTTGACTCCTGTTACGAAAAGTCGTAGAGAATGGATCAAGGTTATGCCAAAACTGTACCATCGTGGGAGAGTACTCTTTAGTCTAAGAATTGACTCATAAGAATACTATAGCAGCTCTCGCCACGACCCGACTATTATAAAATTTCCAGAACTCTATAAGCGGTCACTTTGCCCGACAGAGTGTCTCTTGCAGTCTGCCTATGTGATCGATCAGTCATCACATATGACTCTATGGCACTTGAACTTGCCATCAGTCGCCTCACATTCTAGTCGCTTTGAGACATCACCTCTTGTAAGCGGCTAGGGCCTATACTAAGTCAATCCAGTTCACTTTATGGGGTTCAATATTGTCTCTTACAACCCATTTGGATTTTGACAAAGTATCCTTTTATTTTGAGTTAATTATAACTCAAATGACATTGTCATGCAAAAACAGTCAATACTATTTCA
This sequence comes from Silene conica, assembly GCA_029255685.2. Taxonomy (NCBI): domain Eukaryota; kingdom Viridiplantae; phylum Streptophyta; class Magnoliopsida; order Caryophyllales; family Caryophyllaceae; genus Silene; species Silene conica. The sequence continues at coordinate 48,150,558 of CM055314.2, read as the reverse complement.
TTGCATTTGATGCACGATCATCTATTTGTATTAGTGTTTTGCGAATAAACCTTTTATTCATGATTGCAAAACTTACAAATTTTGGTCTCCTTTTCACTCATATTATCTCGCATAATATGTTTTTATTTGAGTACATATCTAGAACTCTTTCTAGATTTTGAGTTTCCTTTCCTGAGGAAAGCTCCCATTGTTATCTTATAACTCGTGACGTATTGGTATACTAGAGGGATTAAAGAATCACTCGAAATTATCTAGTCACTTATGTACTGAAATTTATATTGTAGTTACTTATGATTTCATCACTCTAATTATTTTCAAACATCTTGGCTATTTTATCAAGTTTATTCATATCTAACCATTTTTATTTCTAATGGGCGACCTTTTATTATCAATATAATAAACCTTCCCGTAAAGCTCCATCATCTTATGATATAAGGTATTTGTTCATCTAGAATTGAGAACCTCTTATTCTTTACACTTTAAAGAATCACCCATCCTCTCTAAATGGTAGGTTCATTTCTTTAATGAATATCGCTCCCACTAAAAACAATATCACTCGATCTCTTAAATGAACCTTTCATTTCTCGCATGTAAATCTTTATTTATCACTTGAATCATTATCATTATTACTATCCCTATAGTGGTCTACCTTTATTCAATCAACATCACATGAATTCCTAACATCACTTTTCGATACAACATATACCACTGTCGAGGGAACTGAGATGATTTCTTCTCTTTTATCTTATAATTTTAGAAAAATCATTTGTTAATGAACCGTTTTCCTTCCGATTTCGTACGGGGTTTCATGTATCCTCTCTTTCAAACAATGAACATAAGGAACATTTCCTCTAGTGTCCTCCCGTAGTTTCTTCAGTGTCCTCTCGTAGTTTCTTTGTTTCTTCATTTAGGGTTCTTATTAAGACTCCCTTGTGGGATTCTTCTCTAAGAACCTACATTTATTTCATTGGTTTGCGGGCGAAAAATCTTTCTCCCACTCTATCCTTTTAACAATAACCTTTATTCGTATAAGGATAGCTATTTTCGATTAAACCAATGTATTTGAATGATCGAAAAGTTATATAGATGTGTTGAACTCATTCTCATTTTCACTTAAAATGAAAATCTTATAATGAACTAATGATAATGTCTCATTTTGATTGAAAGTATCTCATGGGGTGTAGTTCTCCGTTTTAATCAACACTTTTGATTATATTATATTGATCGAATCAATGTTTCTTATTCCGTGATAAAATCACCATTATTCATGTTTTAACAAGGTATGCAATTTATTTTAGGAATCAAGTAATCGATTAAGAACAAAAGTAGTGACTTGGGTTGAAAACCAAGTCACTAATATCCAAAATTACAACCATTGTTTAAGGATTTGAATTCTTGTCTTACAAGAAAATAAATTGTTCTAGAAAATAAAATGCAAAATATGAAAGAAGACAATATGAAAATTAGAGCCTAGCTCTTTAAGTCTTCAATCAATTGGATGCTACCATAGTCATCCAAGTAAGGAACTTCATGCTTCCTTCTCCTTGCCCTTATCATTAGGAGGTGGCCCTTTAAAACAATTAAAAAGGGTAAATATCAACAAATTTGTATTACTATACATAAGTTGATAAATGACATGAATTTAAACGAGAATTATTACCTACGGCGGTTGCCTTTCCATTTTTGAGATCGCTCAAGTATTTGGGGCAATTACGCTTCCAATGTCCTATCCTCGTGCAATAATGGCACTTGTCTTCGGATTTTGAAGACGAGGTGGAAGCGTCTTTCGCAAAGGTCTTTTCTTTGGCCGGTTTGGGCTTGGACGTTTTCTTGCCCTTGCCTTTGAAGGCATTCCTCTTGAAGTTCGTTTTCCCTTTCTTTTCGATGTTCAAAACATCCTTAGTGGAACTTTCATGAAGTCCTATATCCCTCTAGGCTTGGACAAGCATCTTATGCAATTCATTCAATGTGGTCTCTTGATTTCGCATATTGAAATTCACCCGTAATTGAGCATACGATTTCACCTTGTTGAGAGAGTGAAGGACTCGGTCAATGATGAGTGAGTCGGGAACATCAACTCCTTGCACTTTTAAAGTCTCCGCGAGCTCAAATAGTTTGAGTACATGAGGGCTTATCTTTTGCCCTTCCTTCAAGCTAATGTCGAAGAAGGCGGAAGCCGCCTCATATTGAATCACCCTTGGAGTTTGCGAAAACATTGTCGCAAGTTTGGTGTATATCTCATATGATGTGGTTAACTTGATCATACTCCTTTGGAGATCCGGCTCCATGGAGAAGATAAGCACATTTTAGCGGAGGACTCTTTCATGTAGGCTTCATAGGCCTCACGAGTTTGGACCGCGGAACGAGCGGTCGGAGCGGGAGGAGCGGTTTTGGAGAGGTAACGAGTCTTATCGTCACCTTGAGAGGCCAAAAGTAATTGCGCATCCCAATGTCTAAAATTGGAACCATGCTTATCGAGTTTGCAACGATCCATAAAGGATCGGAGCCATGATACATTAGTGAGAGGTGGAGCGTTGGTTGCCATTGATGATGTTGAAAATTAAACTACAATAAAAATGAAGGCATTAAAACAACATCATTTTTAAAACTCGTAAATAAATTTAAACAAGTTAATATATTTACTTAATAATCTCTTACCCAATTAAGTAAACAATCCCGAGACCCAAACCCATACTAATCCGGGCACGGTATAGCCGATTCAACCCGTATAGGTATAATTTGGTGGATTAACCTTTTAATCGGTTCTACCTTAGAACTCTCGGTCGACAATTTTCTAAAAATCGTCTTTAACCCGAACTTATTGCAACTACGGTTACGAATAATTTCGTTGAGATCGACCAAATTTCAAGGTGTAATCTTATTACCCCACTTACCCAACGTGAGAATTTTAGTACCCCGGTGTAGCCGAGCCTACAATCTTGTGAAGAAGGGATTCATGGGTCCATACTTTTTGGTAAGGCTAAGTCTCAATATTCATATGTAAAAGATCTAGTCAAATTTTATTATCTATCTCCGTTTAAGTGAACTAAGTCGGTGAATTATCGATAAAATAAATGACTAGGTCGACTAAATCGAATAAAATGCATGACATGATATGACGATTTGGCTATGCATGCAAACATATAAAGCAAAATAAAAGCATAAAATAATAAACCCTAGTATGGCCTTTCCTAGAAAAGAAATAATAAAAGTACAAATTCGGAAACCAACTCCTTTGGTCCCTTCAACTTCACGAGGCACGCTTCCCTAGGTAAACACCGTCTTGGTCGGAACTCCTTTCCGAATGGCATCGTCTTCAAGGCTCTCCGGAATTTACAAAAATTACAACTTTTCTAGTCTACTTTATACATCCGAATCGATAACCCCTTACATTACGGGAAATACCGATTTAAAAACTAAGGCCATACTAAGTAAATTACATAATCCAAAATTACGTAAATGACAATCACAATTAAAATATGCAATGCTTATGAATATGAACTAACATGAAACCCTAAGCCAAATCGTCCTATTTAAATATCATTTATATAAATAGTTATCGTATACCTCGGTTTTTATGGAATTACGTGTTTTAACGATTAACAACACTATGCATTATGTGAATCGGAATTCACTCTTAAGATAATCATCTCAACTCATTTAGGTTCCAAAATTTAGTCTTACTCAAACTTTGAACATGACTTAACTTAATATTATAATATTGTTCAGTATTACTCGGTTTTTACAGGAAAAATAATATTAAATTCAAAAAGAGTCACAAAAATTTTGAAAATTCTAGAATGTTCTTAAAATTTCAGAACCTTAAAATATTAGTATTTATACGGTTTTAATATTTATTTCGAAAATAAAACGTAAAACGAGGATTTTAAGTCGGAAAATTAAATGATTAGCTCCATAAATGCAAATAAAATACTAATAATATTTTTACACTTTCCAAAATAATTTAAGAACATGAAATGGACGGAAAATTAAATGGAACACTGCCCAATGAGCCGAAATTTTAATAAATATGACTCTTTTTATTCAATTTTAAATGCAACTTTTTAACAAATTAAAATTAAATAAAACAAAAACTTTTGGCTCCCAAGAAAATTATGGTGATGAACATATCACATATTACTATTATGGGTTAAATGTTTCGGCCATTTTAACAACTATTGCTAATTTTAACGATTTACGTCATATATCGTACAATTTTAACCATTAAAATTATTTCTCAAGCATAAAATTAAATAAAAATCTCGAAATTTTTATACATGCTGGAAATAATATATATGACATCTTGTTAAATTTTTAAGGCCAAATTCCAACTTAAACTATTAAAGTTGAAATAATGTCACTAATTACCCGATTTTTACATTAAAAATCAATAATAATGCAATATATGAGATAAACTTCTGGAAAATTTAGCATACATTTTAAATATTGCATGTGACATACTCATAAATTTTTATAGTCAAATTCGAAATATAACTATACAAACCCATTTTTATTCATTTTATGGCATTTTGACATTGAAAATTCATAAACCTTGTATTTTAACTCCATAATTTACGAAAATTCTTATTCATATCATAGGAAATACATTTGAAAACATACTGAAAAATCTCGGCCAGAAGCTTATTCTAACTATTTTTCCCAAAAATAAACATTTTTAACCATTAAAAACTAATAAAACCGAAAATAAAAATACCAATGAACAATGAACAATATATATGCAAAATATATTCCAAATATCCTAAAATACATTTAGAATCAGTAGGTATTCATGCATAAATTATTTCGGCCATATCATATACGAAAATGAAATATCAATTTTATTTTTGTTATCCTAATAACTCCGTAAAAATTAAACGGAAAGCATGCAAACAACCTTGTTGCTCTGATACCAATTGTAAGGTTTAAAAATCTCATTACCTAATGATTTTAGTCATACTAAATAAATTATAATTAACATTATAATTATTATATTTTTAGATCTTATGCATGTTAATGAAAATGCGGAAATAATAAGATTTGAACCCTTACTCACGGTCCAAAAATGCTAGGATGATCCTCCAAAGTATTCAACAAGAACACCTCCTCTATGATGCACCCAAGACACCCTTAATCCAACCGAAACTTTGAAGTTGCTAGGGTAAGAATCGGTTTTTCCTTAAATAAATTCTAATCTTTATTTAGAATTAAAACTAATATAACTTATTACTATTAGTGTTATTATTATCTCAATAATAATTTTAGAGGATTTGATGTAATTTTCTCACTTAGAAAACATGCCAAAGGATTAGAGTGAATTGTTTTGTGAACACTTCACCATATTTAAGTGGGTAGGGTTTTGGGAAGGTGAAGCCGGCCATGGGAAGTGCAACAAGGGAACATGTTGCCTTACCCATGCTTCTTAGGGTGGCTCTAGGTAGTGTTTCCAAGACACTTTAATGATTGTGTCTATTAGAGAAATAAACACCCATAATCATTTCCTTAACCAACCCCAAAACCGGCACCCTCACTTAACATGTAGTCCATTTTATAATTGTCTTATAATCAATTGTATAAGTGTGACATCTAAAGTGTCACATTAAAAATAACAATTGTTTTAATTAATTAAAATGCATATTTATCATATAAATATCATTTGTAAATTAAATAAATCATATTTATCATTTCGACATGTAATTCGAAATTATTAATATATAAAATGGTCATTCATAATTATCGTCAAAACGATTTACAACTTTTGTAATAATTATAACCCGATTCATTCTAATTACGATATTATAAAATATCGTTCAATGTTTAATAATTGACACATTTCAATTATAAACATAAATTTTACAATTAGATTTAACCTCTGATTTCTCGATATACGAGTTTTAAGGAATATGATCAACTCATATCAATATACATTTGATCATCTTATCAATTAAGGGAATTGTCTTATAGGTGTGACCTAAAGGGATCAACTGACCACCACCGTCATACGACAGTAATTTAAAACTCTAGCTAGCCAATCATTACCGATTAATGTTGGTCAGTTGACTAATATAAATTCGTATCATCCCTTTCGCATTCTCGTCATGAGATTTAATTAGGTGATCCCACTATTGTTGAGGACACATTGCCCAACAGTTGCGTGGGGGACCAGGTGTTTTTGGGACTTTGGTTCTCCTCGCCAAAGGGAGTCAAAGGGTCTGGTGGTTGCCGGGGGTGGAGTAGGTGGTGAAGGGTTTATGTGTAGTGGTCGTCGGCGGTGGTCACGGTGGCTACGCGGCTGGGGAGTCGGGTTTGAAGCGCGGGTTGGAGAGTCGGGTGTAGGAGGCTGTTTTTGCGTATTATTATTATTATTATTATTATTACTATTAGTATTATTATTATTAATTGTTGTCGTTGTTAATTAGTTTGGGTCAATATCTAATGTGGCAATTAATTGTATGTTGAATTATTTAAGGTGGTTACTATATATAAAAAGTTACTATTTTAGGTAATGTCTTTTGTAGGAAAAATTCCTTTTTAGGAAATTGCTATAAATAGAATGCGTACTTATGTTACGAGATCTAGGGAGTTTTATTAATTATACAATATATGTTTAGGTGGCAGTTTCCGCGTGGAACACTTCTAGTAGCAGCTGTTCATTTGACGTTGCCTTCTGCAGTTTTGAGGTAGGGGAATATTATGTCTGTGCCCGTATTATGACATGAGGTCACTCATTATGTGATTTATATACTTAATCTTGGTTTTATTGTGATTGATTGATTATTATTGATTATCGTGGAGAACGGGGCTTGTGAATTGGGTCTTGTGATAAGGGTCTTGTGATATGGCCATGGGAGGTGTGGTGCGTTGGAGGAGAAATGGAGAAGTGAATGATGTGGAGATGGAGGAGATTTGAATTGTGTTATTTCATGTCATTATAATATTACCTACTCAACCTCGTGTTGACCCTGTGTGTTTGTACGTGTATGTGTTGATCCAATTTATTGGGGAGCAGAATGACAGGTCCTAGACTCGTGGAAGCTGAAAGGGAGGAAAGGCTATGAACCAGACCTGTTTAGTACTAGATCACGTTATTTAGTCTTTCACTTATCTAGACTTTTGTTTTTTTTACAAGACAGTTGTAATAGTTTTGGAGACTCCTTGTTTTGAATATTAAATTTACTCAATAAAGTACTGCGTTTCTTTGATTTGTTATCTACTACCTCGGTTATCCGAGATGGTAACACCCTTGGTTATTTTGGGAAGCCTAGTCCAGGTCCCTAAATAAATGGGGTTGTTACACAAACTTCCTAAAAGTAGCATCTGTAGGCAAACTCTTGCGAATCTCCCAATACAATGTCGGCTCCGCGGACATGGCAGCCAACCAATCAAATCCACTACCAACCATCTCTAATCTCAACTTCCGGAACTCAGAACAAAGCTCATCTGGCAACACTCGAATGACACACAACGAATGAGAAGTCTTGCGACTAAGCGCATCTGCAACAACATTGGCCTTGCCCTTATGATACAACAACTCAATATCATAGTCCTTGACTAACTCTAGCCAACACGTTGCCTCATATTAAGATCCTTCTGAGTAAAAATGTAGTTCAAGCTTATGATCGGTGAAAATGCGGCAATGCGAACCAATAAGATAATGACGCCACATCTTCAAAGCATGAAGGACTGCGGCTAACTCAAGATCATGCGTAGGATAGTTCACCTCGTGAACTCGCAGCTGTCTAGGGGGATAAGCTATGACCTTTCCACTCTGCATCAACACACAACTTAGCCCAAGCATAGAAGTATCGCAGTAGACATCAAAATCAACACCAATCTCTGGAAGAGTAAGCACGGGAGCAGAAGTCAACCTAGTCTTCAATTCCCGACACGAGCTCTCACACTTATTTGTCCATACAAATTTGTCTTCCTTTCAGTAACTGGGTCATCGGACGAGCCAATCTAGAAAATTCCTCTACGAACCGTCGGTGGTAACCTGCCAATCCAAGGAAACTACAGATCTCTCCCACATCTTTGGGACCCTCCCAATCAATAACAACCTCTATCTTAGAGGGGTCAACCATAACACCCTCACTTGAGATAACATGACCTAAAAAGGCAACCTGAGACAACTAGAACTCACACTTCAAAAATTTGGTGAACCAATTCCGTCGGCGCAGAATTCCAAGTATCAAACGAAGATGTTCGGCATGCTCTACATTACTTTTCGAATATATCAAAATGTCATCAATAAAGACCACAACGCAAGTGTCTAAGTACTCACTGAACGTCCTGTTCATCTGATCCATGAATATCGCAAGAGCATTTGTCAAACGGAAAGGCAAGACCACAAACTCAAAATGTCCATATCTGGTACGGAGAGCAGTCTTGGCAATGTCAGCCTCTCGAACTGGAATCTGGTGATACCCTTACCGAAGATCAATCTTGGAAAATCTGGAGGCACCACGAAGCTGATAAAAAAGGTCATCAATCCTAGGTAAAGGATATCGGTTCTTCACCGTAACCATGTTCAATTCCCTATAGTCGATACACGATCTCATCGAACCATCCTTCTTCTTGACGAAAAGCACTGGAGCACCCCAAGGAGAAGCACTCGGTCGAATAAATCCCTTCTCGATCATCTCTTCTCAGTTCCTTCAATTCAGGCGGAGCCATACGATATGGAGCCTTAGATATAGGTCCGGTACCTGGTACAAGCTCGATATTAAACTCAACATCTCTCTCAGGAGGTATACCGACAATTCCTCTGGAAAGACATCTGGAAACTCTCGAACAATGGCTACATTCTCAAGCTTCGGTAGCGAAGACTTCGCAGCTGAAACAACACACATGAAGGCTTGGCAATCCTTCCTTAGGAGATAAGAAGCTTTCATCGAAGAAATGACGCGAACACCCTTTCGGGGGCGAGTTCCCTTATAGGAATTAGGAACTCCTGTAGAACTCCTCAAGCAGATTTTCAGGTCACGACAGTCGAAGCGAGCATGGTACCGCGAAAACCAATCCATACCGAGGATAATGTCAAATTCCTCCAGAGGAAATCTCAGTAAGTCCGCTGGAAAAGTGGCACAGCCAATGACAATGGGTACATCCCTATGGGAAGAAGAACAAGAGAAAACGTCTCCGGAAGGCAATGATATAGAAGTCTCCTCAACAATAGAAGACTCTAGAGCTAGTCTATCGACGAACTGAGTCGATATGAAAGACAATGAAGCACTAGTATCAAATAAGATCAAACACTCGGCACCGAGAACAGAAAATATACCGGCAATGATATTAGGATGAGCCTCAGCCTCTGCTCTCGTCATAACAAAGATCTTCCCCTTCGCCTTGTTTCCTCGAGTAGCTGCAGCAGCAGTGGCAGCCTTGCCAATAGCAGTGTTCCTCTCTGGACACTCAAAATACATATGCCCAAATCCATTCCAAGTGTAGCACTTGTACGCATTCTTGAAGCAATCAAAACCAGGATGAGGTGGTTTACCACAACGCTTAAAAGTACCCGTAGTAGTATCTGTGTGAACAGTGGTCTTAATGACCGGAGCGACAAACCTCTCAAACCTGTTCTTTTAAGAAGTAGTAAGTGCAACAGAAAGGTCGCTTGCCCTGATAGATAGATCTCTGGTGCGAAGAAGAACTAGCAGTAACAGCACGAGTCTCAGCATCAATAGCCCTAATCGAGCTCTCAGCCCATATGGCATCATCGTACACCTCAACAAAGGAAGTAGAATCTCTGCGAACCATACTCTCAATACGGGGCCCTAAATTCCCTCTATAGAAGTCCACCTTCTCTGACTCATCTCTCACGAACCTAGAACCAAAGTGAGCTAGCTAGTTAAACTTGTATGTGAACTCTTGCACCGTTATCTTCCCTTGCTTAAGATCCATAAATTCTTTGAGCCTTTGTGAACGGAATTATTTCGGATAGAAACGGGTCTCGATCTTGTCTTTGAACGCTTCCCAATCAAATCAGTAAGAGTCCACCATCGGTCTGCCTCAAGTGTCAGGAAGTGAGCGGCTAAACGCACTCTATCCTCCCTAGCAACTGATTACATGGAGAAGCTCTTCTCCATATCTCTGAACCATTACGATAAGGCAACTGGGTCAACTTCACCACCGTAGGTCTTAGCGTGACTCCTAGACATCTGAGAGGCAATCTTGGAGAAGCCACCAGGTCTGTTAGCATCATTACCGTGCGGAGGAGGAGGAGGAGCAGCAGCAACTTTAGCTTGGTTCCTTTGGTTCTCAAGACCTGAAGAAGCGCTTACATTATAGTATTCTATGCGGCATAAGTCCTCACCATCCTTCAAAAGAGAATCATGTGTTAACTTAGCAAATAGCAATCACAAACAGACTACAAATATAAGTCCTTAAATCTACCCATCTCTCATTCATTATTCAATTATGTGTTAAAGTTAAGGTTGGGGGTCACATGAGTGCGTCCGGAGCAATAACGCCTCGTCGCAGCGGAAAAATAAAACATACAAACATGCCAAAATTTACGGGGAATTTTGTAATAACCCGAATTTTTGTTAACCATCATATAGTATTATATGGGTCGAATTATGGGTCGACGATATATTTTTATAATGACGCTTGTTATATATGTAATCGTTAAACTAAGTTATGAGCCTTTGTGAGTGTTCGAACTTGGGTTTCCTTATGATGTTGGTATTTGCTTATGTGGGGGTTCGAACTAGAGACCGTGGGTAAGGGGAATGGGCCTCGAAAAGCGTGCAACTTACTTAAATAGCCCACGAAATTGGGAAACCCTCAAACCTAGTATATCACCTGCCGTCATTTGAAGGCTTTGTTTACCTCTTTTCCTATCACGTTACTCTGAAACAAACACTCGACACTACTGCCGCCACCACAATCGTAGGAGAGGAGGTTCTTGCGACGGTTTAGGAGCAGTCTAACACCCTTCGATTCGAATCAGAACCAGGTATGGTTACACGTCTTCTCACCAGTAGTCAGTCGGGTTGTGTCTGCTCATGTTTTGTCTTAGATCCGTTTAGTGTCGGGTTATCATCTTTGTTATATGTTCTTGTCTTGTGGTTCACGGTGGTTAGGGGAGTCGTGCGCGGTCTGTCACGGTGGTTTCAGGTGTCGAGGGTGGTGTAAAAAGGGGAGTTCGTTTTACTGGTGGTAACGGTTTTGGTCTCTGGTCAGACTATGTTTTCGCAGGGGGGGGTGAATGGTGGTGGTACCACTGTTGACTCGGGGGAGGTCGACACAGTGGCACCACCGTGGTGTGTGAGTTGGGTGTCAAGGAAGGCGTAGAAGGTGGTTGTGGGTGGTGGTAGTACTGGTGGCTGCGTCGTCAGGGGTTTGTTCAGGGGGTGGTTGAGTCGTATAGGAGTGGAACCAGGCCTGGGATGGTGTCTGGTTCACCTCGCCGGCGACCGACGATGAGGTTGCTGGTGGTCGGAGGTGCAGCCGGCTGTAGGGGATGCAGGGTCGGCGGTTGCTGGTGGTCAGGGGTTGTCACGTGGTGGTTAAAAGAGGGCTTGGAGTCACGGGTTTGGTGACGGGTTGGCTGGTGGTTTTGGTTTTTGTATTTACGTTTTTATTATGTTTTATTATTTTTATTAGTATTATTATCTATTATTATTAATGATTAATATTATCATTATTATTTATGTTGTTTAGTATTTTGTTATTTCGTTGTGGTTTTGGGTCGTACTAATTAAAGATACGGGTCGGGAATTATTTACTCCCTATTTTTGGAAAGTTATATATTTGGAAACTTTCTATAGTTGGAAGGTTTCTATTTTTGGAAACTTTCCACTTATGGAAGGTTTCTATTTTTAGTAAGTGTGGTTTGTTAAGGGGTTCGGGAAGGTTATTTATTCGTTACGTATATGTGTTTAGGTAGCGGGTTTCGCGTGGGATATTTCTAGCAAGCCTTGGATTATTTGCGTTCCGGCTATTTCAGGTAGGGGAAAATACTGGTACATGTTGATGTGTAAACTGTTCTTAATTTTTATTAAGCATGGTTGTGATATAATATCATGTGATCGTTATATTGTGTTGTTTATATTATTCTGAGATATTGATATGATGCGATTATATATATGGGGTCTTGTGATACGGTGTTGGATCAGTGCGGAGTATATTTGGTGTTGGATCGGTGCGGAGTATATTTGGTGTTGGATCGGTGCGGAGTATATTTGGTGTTGGATCAGTGCGGAGTATATTTGGTGTTGGATCGGTGCGGAGTATATATATGGCGTTGGATCGGTGCGGAGTATATTTGGCGTTGGATCGGTGCGGAGTTTATTCTATTGCTATTTTATTCTTTCCCTACTCAACCTCGTGGTTGACCCTGTGTATTCGTGATCACCTGTGATGAACCAATTATTGGGGAGCAGATTGACAGGTGGCTGAGACTAAGGGGGAGCTATGGGAGGAAGCGCTTGATTCCGGACCAGATTAGATGTCTAGATCACTTTAATTAGTTTTATACGAGTTGTACTTTATTTGTTTGTTAAGACTTTTGGATACGGATGTAAGAACATGTCTTGAGTTAAATTATATTTAAAGTACTGTTTATCTTCCTTTGTATCTACTGCCTCGGGAAACCGAGATGGTAACGCCCTTATTTATCTGAGGAGTCCTAGTACAGGCCCTTAAATAAATGGGGGTGTTACAAAGTGGTATCAGAGCGAACGATCCTCAGGCCTAAACCAACTGAATAATAATGAATATAGGAAGAGTCTAATAAAATGAACCCCGAGATGAAACTGATAGGAGCCCCAAAAAGGAACGGGATTAGTTAGGGGCCCCCTCACACCAAACCTGGGCCCTTTCTGTTCTGTCTCGGGAACCCAAAGAGAGTAACTGAGGAGTGGGGTAGACTATATAGTGACCTGGTTATATTGTGCTAACGTTCTTGCAGGAGAAGAACGAGGTAAGTCATACGTGAGTCTTGATTAAGGATATGTGCAATATGAATTGTGGATTGTTATGATGGTTGAATTGAAATTATCAGAGTTTGGGAGTTGTATTTGTTGGGCCATGGTTAGAGTGATGTGATCATACGATTTTGATATTTTGAAGTGTTCATACGATTATCTGGAATTGAATGACTATCGTATCTATGTAATATATTTTTGGTATTTGAACAGGAATGATCAGACTTATATAATTTAGTAATCCCTGTCTAGTGATATGTGGAATGTGTTACCCCAAGCCATAAATGACATGTAGTTATGTGTTACATTTGTATATATATGTACAAGTATTGAGTGTTTGGTTGGTTTCTCGAAATCTTGACTGTGCTCTAGATGACGATTAAAGTTGGAATGAAGAATGAATATTAATATGGTGCAATGTCCATGATTTAAATGATACGTCAACGCGTTTCGGAAGATGAATGGTTGAGTTTCGAAGTAGTAATGTGAATTGTAACAGAACCAAAATTTTAAATAAACTTCTAGAATGTTACCTTGTTTGTACGGATTGTCATAGTAAATGTGCTCCATATTTGAGTATGAAAATTTTATGTATGATAACCCCTTGAGTTGGGTTCACAATGCTTTTCTTTTATGTTAATAGGAGTTATATTTTGAGAGAAATGAATTTTTTAGTTGACAGTGGTTAGATGGTTGCTGTACGGTTCCATTTTGACCCATCTTTTGTAAAAGAAATCATTTAAGACTTGGTTATTGTTTATGCATAATTCAACCTCTACTGTTCAGAATATGCGTTTACGTTTTCAAGATGATAGGCCATGTAAAATCTTAATGAGTCGTTATTTAGTTGTGATTCGTGTAAGTTGCCTAATATTTTGTTGAATTGCTGTGAAGTTCTTATTCAGACCGACTGAGTTATGGAAATGGTGTTAAATAATTTCCTTGAGACATGCATCCGGCTCTTTCCCTATGTTTAGCTAGTCCTTTATATTTTCTAAAAACTATGATCGCTCGCACGTAATCTAAGCTGTTATTTAATTATGGTTTGGTAAGCTGATGCGTAATGTTTAAATTGTTGAAATCGTGAGATATAAAAGTTTCATATAAAGTTTACTCAAATGTGGTTTATGTGATGTGACCACGTGGTATCCTGATATGACTTTAGTAACATGAATAATAGGCGAACGGTATGAGTATGAACCCTCATTATATGATAGCGTAACCTTGTTTATTTCGCCAAGTTTAATATAGAATTGTTTCAATTATATGTCAAATTATTTTACGACCTCAAAATAATTAGGTGCTACTCGTATGCATTGTCAAAAACTTGTTTATCTAAGAGGAGTCTTGTCAGGTGACAGAATGAAATTTAACTGGTCAGTTTATCAGCATGATATAGTAATCTAATAGTTTTACGTAATTATGATTATTTGATTAATGTGAATCTGGTTGATGTTCTTTCGGATGTTGATGGTTTATCACTGTCTAGTTCCTGTGATTATAATCTTTATAACTTTTCAAGTATACTGTTATATTAAGATCTGATCACGATGTGTTGAATTATCAATTGTTGACATATGATTTATAGAAGTACTGGTCTGATGAATTCGTTGACTTTTATCGTTAATTTTGTTTTCATAATTCATGAATTACAAGAAGAATGTTTTAGTAAAGGAGAGTCAGAATGTCTCCGTGTAGTCTTGATTCGATCTACAACTTGTAAAATTGTCTTTGATTCATGTTTATAATTGTCTCCAACAACCCTTTCAATGTTTCAAACTTTTCAAAATATTTTCAGAATGATAAACCAGGTTTAAGCTTGATGTTTGATAATTATGGTGATTGTTTGCAAAATGACAGTCATGTAGCTATGTGTAGATGAAATCCTGCTTGAATGTTTAATTGCTGCGCATTGTATAAAATCCTTATTGTGCAAGCCATATATAATCATAGCCTCATAATAAAGGATGTAATATGAGTGGGTGGGAAATGTACCTAAGTGATTTTGTTAACTGATTGATATCAGGGGATGTTAAACGATCTGGTGAATCTATGAGTTATGTATGCCTTCGGAAATGTGTCAACGTTCCGTGTTAATTACGTTAATTAATTTTGCGCTATGCCTTTTCCTAAATATGATTTGCTTCTATAATATGATTATGAGCATGAAACATTTTAAGTTGCCAATTATGAGCTACGAGCTTCTTGATTGTTACAATGTTGTGAATATATTAACCCTGTGTTAAATGCCAAGAGTATGTAGGTGTTAATCACTCTGATTCTGTTTTACTGCGTACGCGTTTCCTACCGATCATAAGATTCTTATTATTGCTCGAGGTTATATATGCTGTGTGATGATTGCTATGGGTTTCTTACAAGTACTTAGTTGGGTTAAAAATTTATAATCGTTTCTTTTTTTTTAATAGTTAATAATTCTTTTGATAAGATTACTCTTTTGTTGTGAGTTGGGTTGAGTTGTGAAAACGGTAAACTTTTGGTAAGTGACTAGTTGTGTTATGTTATATAATTTTATTTTGGTGGAACTAATTTGGACAAGAGTATGGTAATGTCCTTTTAGCCTGAAATTTATTGATATGAATGATACGATGAGCAAGCGCTAGAGAATTAATCTTGGTACGTTGCTAAGTGAGCTAGTAAAGTGTAAGTTCAAAGTTCGGATATTGATGTTAAGGTTTCGTTCTAGTCTTTTGGTTGATAAGCTCGAGTGGTGTTCTGGTCGTATTTTTATCATTGTTACCTTTGATTAAGACTTGTGGGTGAGTAGCTTAAAGTTCATACTTTAAGTGTTGTGCACGGTTCTGTGAACCTCTGACGATATTGATGTTAATAGATATTAAAAGTGAGATGGAGATTGGGTACTAGTATTGAGTTATTGGGCATGTGCGCCGAGTTATGTTTACGGTCCAGAGTGACCATGATTACTGAGTTATTTGAGTTTGGAATCGATATTGAGATGGGAGTGTTGTTTTGGAGGTATAGTTTTAAGTTAAATGCTAGTTCACTCACCCCTTGTCTTTGGTCTTAGGTTCGATGATGAGATTACGATACTTGGCTTCTTGGAGTAAGATCTTTTGAGATAAAGTAATGAGTAGGACGGAGTAATGAGTTGGGGATGTTATAATGAGGTTACGGGGACGTAACCGTGTTTTAAGGAGGATAGGACTGTAAAATCTTAATGATTTTATGATATGACTAGTTGTTATGACATGACTAACTGACATGTCGTGATTATTTGAATATACTGGATAACCATGCTGCGTATGTTACAGTCTATATCGTAATTGTTGAAGTATCATGTATTGTGATTGGTACCGTTTTCTTAAGGGGGATAGAATGTAACATCTCGCATTTCTTAAGCGTCACTTGTGTTTGTTCATGTTTGCTAAGTGTTTCTTTACCGTTTATGTGGTGGTGAACTTCGGGACGAAGTTCATCCTAAGGAGGGAAGACTGTAATACTCCGTATTTTACCTTAATATTATTTACTATATTAGCGTGTTGATATTTCCGGGGCGTTTATATTCGAGGCATTCATGTTCCAAGTTAATGTTTTGTTAATGTCTGTGTTTCAAGTTCGCGTAAGGGGGTTTAGCTACCACCTGACTGTGGTTGAACTTCGGGACGAAGTTCATTGTAAGGGGGGAAGACTGTAATAACCCGAATTTTTGTTAACCATCATATAGTATTATATGGGTCGAATTATGGGTCGACGATATATTTTATAATGACGCTTGTTATATATGTAATCGTTAAACTTAGTTATGAGCCTTTGTGAGGGTTCGAACTTGGGTTTCCGTATGATGTTGCTATTTGCTTATGTGGGGGTTCGA
The DNA here is from genome assembly GCA_029255685.2 of Silene conica. NCBI lineage: Eukaryota > Viridiplantae > Streptophyta > Magnoliopsida > Caryophyllales > Caryophyllaceae > Silene > Silene conica. The sequence goes on along the minus strand of CM055314.2, from coordinate 48,133,782 downwards.
ACTAGAGACCGTGGGTAAGGGAATGGGCCTCGAAAAGCGTGCAACTTACTTAAACAGCCCACGAAATCGGGAAACCCTCAAACCTAGTATATCACCTGCCGTCATTTGAAGGCTTTGTTTACCTCTTTTCCTATCACGTTACTCTGCCACCACAATCGTAGGATAGTAGGTTCTTGCGACGGTTTAGGAGCAGTCTAACACCCTTCGATTCGAATCAGAACCAGGTATGGTTACACGTCTTCTCACCAGTAGTCAGTCGGGTTGTGTCTGCTCATGTTTTGTCTTAGATCCGTTTAGTGTCGGGTTATCATCTTTGTTATATGTTCTTGTCTTGTGGTTCACGGTGGTTAGGGGAGTCGTGCGCGGTCTGTCACGGTGGTTTCAGGTGTCGAGGGTGGTGTAAAAAGGGGAGTTTGTTTTACTGGTGGTAACGGTTTTGGTCTCTGGTCAGACTATGTTTTCGCAGGGGGGGTGAATGGTGGTGGTACCACTGTTGACTCGGGGGAGGTCGACACAGTGGCACCACCGTGGTGTGTGAGTTGGGTGTCAAGGAAGGCATAGAAGGTGGTTGTGGGTGGTGGTAGTACTGGTGGCTGCGTCGTTAGGGGTTTGTTCAGGGGGTGGTTGAGTCGTATAGGAGTGGAACCAGGCCTGGGATGGTGTCTGGTTCACCTCGCCGGCGACCGACGATGAGGTTGCTGGTGGTCGGAGGTGCAGCCGGCAGTAGGGGATGCAGGGTCGGCGGTTGCTGGTGGTCAGGGGTTGTCACGTGGTGGTTAAAAGAGGGCTTGGAGTCACGGGTTTGGTGACGGGTTGGCTGGTGGTTTTGGTTTTTGTATTTACCTTTTTATTATGTTTTATTATTTTTATTAGTATTATTATCTATTATTATTAATGATTAATATTATCATTATTATTTATGTTGTTTAGTATTTTGTTATTTCGTTGTGGTTTTGGGTCGTACTAATTAAAAATACGAGTCGGGAATTATTTACTCCCTATTTTTGGAAAGTTATATATTTGGAAACTTTCTATAATTGGAAGGTTTCTATTTTTGGAAACTTTCCACTTATGGAAGGTTTCTATTTTTAGTAAGTGTGGTTTGTTAAGGGGTTCGGGAAGGTTATTTATTCGTTACGTATATGTGTTTAGGTAGCGGGTTTCGCGTGGGATATTTCTAGCAAGCCTTGGATTATTTGCGTTCCTGCTATTTCAGGTAGGGGAAAATACTGGTACATGTTGATGTGTAAACTGTTCTTAATTGTTATTAAGCATGGTTGTGATATAATATCATGTGATCGTTATATTGTGTTGTTTATATTATTCTGAGATATTGATATGATGCGAATATATATATGGGGTCATGTGATACGGTGTTGGATCGGTGCGGAGTATATTTGGTGTTGGATCGGTGCGGAGTATATTTGGTGTTGGATCGGTGCGGAGTATATTTGGTGTTGGATCGGTGCGGAGTATATTTGGTGTTGGATCGGTGCGGAGTATATATATGGCGTTGGATCGGTGCGGAGTATATTTGGCGTTGGATCGGTGCGGAGTTTATTCTATTGCTATTTTATTCTTTCCCTACTCAACCTCGTGGTTGACCCTGTGTATTTGTGATCACCTGTGATGAACCAATTATTGGGGAGCAGATTGACAGGTGGCTGAGACTAAGGGGGAGCTATGGGAGGAAGCGCTTGATTCCGGACCAGATTAGATGTCTAGATCACTTTAATTAGTTTTATACGAGTTGTACTTTATTTGTTTGTTAAGACTTTTGGATACGGATGTAAGAACATGTCTTGAGTTAAATTATATTTAAAGTACTGTTTATCTTCCTTTGTATCTACTGCCTCGGGAAACCGAGATGGTAACGCCCTTATTTATCTGAGGAGTCCTAGTACAGGCCCTTAAATAAATGGGGGTGTTACAAATTTATACTTTAACATGCATGATAAAACGAGGTGAATTAAAACAAATTATACAAACTGAAATGAACCAAACATAGATACGTATACCAGTCTAAGTGCGAAAGTATAAGTACAAAACTCAGCCTGGGATGGCACATCCATACAGGTGTGTCATCGATGATAGGCTCATCGCTCGCTAGCCTCTGTAACCCTCCAGCAACCTGTCATGTACCTACATACATGAAAACATGTACGCCACAATCAGTGGGGAGTGACTAGAGTTCTCCTAGCCACCTATTGTTAGCAACATGTAACACATAAGAACATCCAACATACTCCAACATTTATAACATGCGAAGTATATATATATATATCAACTTTCATGTAAACATGTATCATAATGCAAAGGCTCTCAACTAACTTCGGAAACTATTTGAAATGAGAGTCGGTCTCCCTTCTGGTTGCCTGGCCGGGGGGCCTTTCACCTCAAACCATTTACGAACTCAGAATGGGAGTCGTCCAATGCCTTGGACGAACAATGACTAAAACCAATACTCTATAACAAATAATCATCCAGCAAAATCTGACACTGTACCCCAACTCAGGCAAGCAGATGCAAACAGCAGTGTCCAAGTCACACCCCAACTCAGGTAAACTTGGTACACAAATCAGAAGCATACATCCGTGAACCCCAACTCAGGCACGAATGGATACCAATCAGCTAATAATGGGTCTTGATGCAACTCAGCCAGAACCATTACTCTTCGTAGTGAATCAAATCCCAACTCAGATTCAATTCACCACGGTCAGACAAACTCACGGAAGGACAGAGGTCCCAACTCAGACATCTCCTACCGCATCATCCATACACAAGACGGTCAAGAGGTCCCAAATCAGACATGTCCGTCACGCCACAAACACTCACATGTCAAACTAGAGGTCCCAACTCAGATATACCTTGGCATGCATCAGACATCAGTACATATCGTACTCTAGTTGTCCCAACACAGACATATTCCGATATGTACTACAACCAAGTCCTTAGTCCTAGTTTTACTAACCTCGAATCCATACTTAATTGACCCCAGGAACTAAGTTGTGGGAGAGTCGATTTCCCTTTCGTTTTCCCGACCGGGGGGTCTCTATCCTCACTCCATTCCCAAACGTTAACCCAATTTAGTGCCGCCCGAACTCCGGGTACCTCAAACACACATACACATATAAGAGAAAGACCAACCCAATTAAAATCATTAGCAACCTAAGACTCTTTTCCCACAAGCCTAAGGGTTACCATACAACTCGCTAGGTTCGACAAGCCTCCTAAACACACCTAAGAATTAAGTAGCCTAAGACAATAAATAAACACTTATAAATTATTGCTCATTACATTGCCCATTACAACCTAATAGGGTTGCGGCCAAACAACGCAGGCTGCGATTTACACGGTCAATGTTGTTTGCTCGTAGTTTATGCGGGATTGCTTGTATTGTTTCTATACTAGTTTCCCAGTGTAATTAGGTGATATATATATATATTTATATATATATATATATATATATATATATATATATATATATATATATATATATATATATATTTATGCCTGCGTTGTTTGGCCGCAACCTGCGTAAAACAGGCCGCAGGCCTGCTGTGAAGGACACAGCCTGTGGTATTCACTGCAGTACGCGATAGAATTCCTGCACAGCACGAAACATCCCCAATTTCGCCATTATCATTATAAGCATTTCTCAAGCATGATTTTCACCTAATCTACAGCATACAAATGTCCCAAAAAATCCCAAATGAATCTCTTATTCAATCTTAAAAAACATCATAAACAAATTCAAGCATTCACATCGAAATCCCCAAAATTCAACCGGTCTCCAAGTATACTCCCAAATTCAACCCAAATGATGAATTCAACCTAAATTATCAACAAAAATCTAAATATTATGCATACTAAACATGTTTACAACCTATCTCATGCTCCTAAACACATAAACACATCAATCTTAACATAAAGTTTGCAAAATTTAACAAATAAGCCGAGTTACTCATAATTGTCTACTTAAAGGGGTTTATGCTCCAAAATCTTCTTCCACCAAGTATGTATCAACCTCGGGGTCGTCCAAACCAACTCCTAGGAACACAAAACGTAAGTTAAGAGCTTAAAACGAAATGGGGCAAAGACAGCCCAAAAACGGAAGTGAACGAAACGAAAATTGGAAGTGATAGGAAGATCACAAATTTCGAGAGGATTCCGAATATATAAATTTTACCTTGATTCAAGTTGAGGAAGGGCTTGAGATGATCTCTTGAAATTTTCTGAAGGAGGAGGAAATGGAGTTTTTGTTGTTTACAGTGAATGAGTTGTGAGGGAAAAATGAATGTCGTTGAATGAAATGAGGAAGGTGTCCTTTTATATACTTGAGTCGGGTTTTCTTTAATTAAATGGAACGGAAACTCAAGTCGGGAAATGCCAAGCGGAATAACATCTTAAGATTAGAATAGCCTTAAAACGAAACTTAACGGAAATTATAAATTAAAACTTACGAAATATTATTAAAATAATATTATATTCCGAAAAATACTTTAAAAATATTAAAATATTAATTATAAAAATACGGGATGTTACAACTAGGATGTAGGCGACCTATAGCGTAGATGGCGTAGTTTAGGGCAACCCGTAACAGCGCTTGGTTGACCAACAGGCTTCTCTGGTCGGGTGACTGGGTTGATTGGTCGATCGACCGGATTAGCTGGTCGGTCGACTGATTTCGTGTATGATCATACCTGTTTTATTTAGTTAAGTGCAATATCTTTCAATGAGACCGAGAAGAGACTTGTTAGATGCTTAGTAATGACCAACCCGTGGATCGAGAGATAGGGAATGACATTAGTTAACGGTATAAGACAACTAAGTTACTAAGATCGAAAGGTATGTGGCTTAGTGATACGTGTCTATTTTATGATATTTTACATCTATTTTTTACACGTATTTAGTCGCTCATTTACTATGTTTTAGCCTTTATTTCCCGCAAATTGTGTACTTTCGTATTTTTATGCACTTTTGCAGATTTATGCGGAAAAGAGACGATTTAGCACCAAATTCGTATCCTCAAGTCTTTAGCTTAAATTAAGGAATAAATGGAAAGTCAACTGGAGTCAAAATCAAGTACCAAGAGTCAAAACAGAAGAAATCCGAAGATTTCCGTACAGAAGCGGTCGACCGACCAGCTAAACGGGTCGGCCGACCAGGCCCGATTTTCAATAAAGCCCAATTCTCGAAGAAGGCCGAAAATAAAAGAAGCCCAGCAGGAAGTGGTCGACCGACCAGCTATACGGGTCGGCCGACCAGCACGAAGCCCATACGATTTCTTTATCGGAAATAAAGTAGAGTTTTAGCTTTTAGGAAACTCTTAGTTTTTATCCTATATAAACTAATCTTATGATTAGGGTTTGAGATCGATTAGAATCCAGTTTAACAGACAATAAGTTTCAGAGAGATTCAATTATTCAGTTTTATTCAAGCTTTAGTTTTGTAATCTTTCAATAGTTCCCAAGTATTCAATAAAGTTAATTCCGTTCTGCCTTAATTCCAATTGTGGGAATTCTTCTTTGATCCAGTTTCATTATTTTTCTTATTGCTTTTATTACAATTGTTAAGTTAGAATCCCAAGCTTTATTTGAATCTTGCATGCTTAGATTATTTACTATGTTCTCTATGTTTATTCCCAATTTTATATTCGTCTTAACAGTTATGAGTAACTAATTTTCATATGTTAGGATGTAGGGAATAATATGCATAGGTAAATAAAATCCGAAAATCGACCTGTAGCAGGACCACGGTCGGCCGACTGGAATAGTCGGTCGGTCGACCGAGGCCGTGGTCGGCCGACTGGAGTAGCCGGTCGGTCGACCACTCGCGTCTGTTTTCTTATTTCGTCTTTTCTTGTCAATTATAATATCCTGCAATGAGACCAATAGGAGACTTGTAGGACGTTAGTAATGACCTACCCAAGATTGAAAGATACGGGAAGGGCATTGGTTTACACCTTAAGACGGATAGGTTACTAAAGGCTGAAAGGTATGTAACCTGGAATTTAGGAATCACCCTTATTGTTGACACCCAATAATTGTGAGACCTAGGAACTAATAGCATAGGCCGAAAGGAGCTATTAGGTAGCATAGACCTAAAAAGATATGTTACACCCCCTTACGCGACTGCAATACATGTTGACCTTAGGATTTATTTTACCTTAGCTATTTATTACCCAAACATCCTAGCATCCCTTTTTTATTATATTTTATTCTCATCTTTTAATTCTTGTTTTATTTTAATCTTTGCCTTAGATATAGTAATCAACCAATCATCCCCAAAATTGTTACCTTAAACATTAACATTAAGACAATAAACATTCCCCACCTCTTTGTGGTTCGACCCGGACTTTCACTATCTATTGTTAAAGTTAGGAATTATAAATTTTATCTTTGGTACCCTCAACGACGGGCATCACTTAGACATTAGGAATCACCTTTCGTGTTGACAACTAAGATTAGTGAGACCTAGGGACTAGTAGCATAGGCCGATAGGAGCTATTAGTTAACTCGGACCGAAAGGAATTGTTATACCCCTTACGCGACTATAATACGGATTTACCTAGACCGTCTGCCATATAGCTATAGCAACCCGAACATCCTAGCACCTCTTTTATCATTTATTTACATCTTATATTTCAGTTTTGTTCGTGTTATTTTTTTTGTTAGACTTAGTCCAAATCATAATCAACCAAAAACCCCCCTTTTACCTTAAGACTAAAGATTTAAACCAGTTAATATCTCCCAACCTCCTTGTGGTTCGACCCTTGTTATCACTATCTATAGTTTTAGTTTGGATTATAAATTTTATCTTTGACACCCACAACGTCGGGTATCATCAATCGAGGAAGGTTTATACCTCGAGAGTCTGCCCAGATTTAGACTAGGACCGTAGATCGGTTTGGCGTCCTACCAGGGGATTGTATTCGTTGAGAATAAGTAGACTTGCTGTTGTTGTATAATGGAGTCGTCATATGCCATTTTCCATGTTGTGATGATTTTTTGTGTCTAACTTGCCTGAGTTATGGTACAGTATTGGATATTGTTGAATATGTTTATTAGTTAGACCTGAGTTATGGTTTATGAGCTAAACACTAAGTTGGTGAATGTGAATATTTCCTATGCTTAGCTTATGTCATAAGTTGACCGTTGAACCTTCATAGTTAGTATAATACCCCGAACAGTTATAACATTTTATTGCTATAATTTATCGAAGGTAAGTCATTCGATACATTATTAACACCTTAGTTACATGCTTTTAGTGGGGTTCGATCTCGAGACCCTTTCGCTTTCACCGGTGGGCCTCGTGATTCGTGCTAATATATTAAGCCCACAACATAACAAAACCCTCAGCTTACTCACGCACCTCCCCCTCATGCCGTCATATATTAGCACCTCCACCCTAATTCTACCCTAATCTATACATCCTACCCTAACCTATACACAAACCAGCGCCTCACGTTGCAGCCACCTCAATAGGAAGGAGAAAGGAGTCTTGCACGACGAGTCTAAGAACGTTTAGGACTGTTCGAATCGGTCGCGGATCAGGTATGACAACATTGTGGCGTGTTGTTTGCGTGTAGTGTTGCGTTATATTCGTAGGGTAGTTCGTTTTGCTTATTCTCAGTTTATACTTGTCTTTACTTCGCTGGTGGTAGTCAGGGTAGGGGTACGGTGGTCGTTTCGGGGGTGTACGGTTCGTTTTGCCGGTGTAAAAGGGAAGGTCGCATTCCCGTGTGTCTCGGTCTTCGTTTTCTTTTTCGCGTAGTGCAGGGGTGTGGGGGGGTGGTACCACCGTTGACTCGGGGGAGGTCGATGCGGTGGTACCACCGTGGTGTAAGAGTCAGGGGTCAGATGTCAGGCAGTAAGGGAGGTGTTTCGGGTGGTTGTCGGGCCTGTTTACGCGAATTGTCGAGTCGAGGGTTGCGTATTGAAACCCGACATGGTTCAGCTCACCGGCTGGTCGAGGGGTTGCTGGCGGGGTGGCTAACGGCGGGCGTGGAGTAGTAGCGTGGTGTTTAGGGTGGAAGCGAGTCGCACGCGTGGTGTTCGTGGGGTTGCGTCTTACGTGAATAGTTGTACTACAAATATTGTATTATATTGATATTATTATTATATTACTAGTAGTGTATTATTATTATTACTATTATCTTTATTATTATTATTGTTTGTTTTAAATGGGTGTTATTTATGGTAAAAATATAAATAGTCCTTATGGTGAAGTCTTATTTTATGGTAAAGATTTTATTTAGATTTTGTGGGTTTTTTTTGGGAAGCATTTAAATGAGTATTTAATGGGTACTTGGAACAATTTGAATTTCAAACCAAGTTACTATTTTTTTTGGCAGTTGCTATTTATAGGAAGTTACTATAAATGGAATGTGTGTACGTGTTACGTGAGTAGGAAGTTTATTAATTAAGTAATATATATTTTAGGTGGCAAGTTTCGTGTGGAACACTTTTAACGCGCTTGGACGTATCTGCATTTACTACTGTTTCAGGTAGGGGAAATACGATGCATATCGTAATGATTACTCAGTTGTTAATAATGGTTACCATGAATGTTTTATACTAATACTTGGTTGGTATATTATGATATTTGTTTATATATATTCTGTGATACGATATGAGATGAGGTGATAAAAGGGTCTGTGTGGCGCGGAGATAAAGGGTCTGTGTTTGGTGCGGAGATAAAAGGGTCTGTGTGGCGCGGAGATAAAGGGTCTGTGTTTGGTGCGGAGAAAAGGGTCTGTGATTCGGAGTGGAGATATTCAGATTTCTATTTATAGTAATGTTTTCTATTTATGGTTTTCCCTACTCAACCTCGTGGTTGACCCTGTGTATTCGTGATCACCTGTGATTAACCAATTATTGGGGAGCAGATTGACAGGTTAAAGACAATGGGAGCTTAGGGAAGTGAGAAGCTTGGACCCGGACCTGTTTAGAGCATAGATCACTTGAGAATAGTCTATGAGTTGTACTTTCTTTTTTATCCGAACAGTTTTATCTTTTGGTTATGTAAGAACATGTTTGAGTTTAAATCTTATATAAAGTACTGTTTATCTTCCTTTGTATCTACTGCCTCGGGAAACCGAGATGGTAACACCTTTATTTATCTGAGGAGTCCTAGACCAGGCCCTTAAATAAATGGGGGTGTTACAAAGTGGTATCAGAGCGAACGATCCTCAGGCCTAACCTAATGAACCCAATGAATGTAGGAGAGTCTAAATAAAATGAACCCCCGGGATAGGACTGTTAGGAGCACACTAAAGGGGAAGTATGAGTCTGGGGCCCCCTCACACCGAACCATAGGCCCTATCAGTTTTACCCGGGAACCCAGAGTGCATATATGAGAGAAAAGGGTAGAATAGGAGGTGGTGAAAGTGATAGCATACTGTGATAAGTGTGTTATGAGATTCTGAGAATAAGAGACTTATGGAAAAGCCGGAAGGGGCATGAACATGAATGAATCCTTATTTGTTTGAATAAAAGGTGTATATTGTTGTGGTATAATAAGTAATGTGGAACGTGCTAGTAATTTTTCTTTCATCATGTCTAGTGATATGCGGTTATGTGAACCCTAAGCCATGTTATGGAATAGAACTACTCTATATTATAAGTGTTGATAGATTTTGATGCTTAGGGAACATAGCCCTAAACCAAATGGGTACCCATGTATGTCGGGACTCATTCTTTTCTTGTTTTATAGTATGCCTCCGCGAAGAGAGAATGCCGTTAACATCACCCAAGAGGAGGTGGACCGTTTGATAGCTGAAAATGAGGCCCTAAAGGCCAAACGAATGGACTCCGCGAAAATGAGCACAATCATCGCAAGACACCACCCTACCCAATTCACTAGGGAGGGGGAACCTCATCTGTTAGGAGCTTGGTGCCGGGAATTCGATAATCTGTTCGAGTTGCTGGATTGCCCTGAAGAATTGAAGGTAGACCAGGCTGCCCACTATCTGAGGGGTATGGCTGGAGATTGGTGGACCGCGAATAAGGGAGAGCTCCGAGAAGCAGCTACAGAGGGTGGATCCGCGTTTGTACCGTGGGAAGCATTCCAGGGGGTTCTGAACGAGGCGTTTCTACCAGAATTCCAAAAGAGCAAGCTGAGGGAGGAGTTCGACTCATTCACGATGTCGGAGGACATGACCGTAGAGGTTTACTACCGGAAATTCATCCAGTTGGTACACTATGTGAGAGATATGGGATTTGATGATGCTATGTTAGCCATGAAGTTTGAGAGGGGGTTATCAATCGCCGTCAAGAAGAGACTGATTGCAGCTCCGCCAACCACAATCCGTGACATCTATTTGAGGGCTGGGGCGGCGGAGAGGCTTTCGGATATGATCAAAAAGGATAAACAATCCAAGTCAGAAAAGAGGAAAGCTGAAACAGTAGCTGAGGGCTCAGGATCGAAAAAGCAAAGTAATAACAAGTACAGTGGGTATTTCGGGAGTAGTGCCTCTGGTGGCGGGAGGAACCAGAGTGGGGGCAACTTCAAGAGTGGAGGTTCTGGTAGTGGTTCAGTGGGAGTGGTCTGTTTCGGTTGCGGGAAAATTGGGCACAAGCAGGCAGTGTGTCGCTCGTCTGGAGTGAACCAGTCCGGGGGCTATCGTACACCTACATCCGGATACCAGGGACCTCGCACTCAGTCCTATGGCAGCAATGGCTATCGCACACCCATGACAAACTATGGTGGGGGTGCGAAGTCTGGTGGCAGCAGCAACTACCAGAGGAATTACAACAACAACAATCAGAACCGTTCATATCAAAATCAGTACAATGGAGGTGGGAACAGCAACAAGACGGGGACGGCAGGAAATCAGCAGGCTGGGACATCTGGTGCCAGCCAGAGTGGGGTCAAGTCCAGTGGCAACCTCTTTGCCATGGGAAAGCAGGCCGCTCAAGAGGACGCTCATGTTGTTACTGGTACTTTTCTTGTGAACTCTAAACCTACTTTCGTGCTTTTCGATTCCGGTGCCACCCATTCTTTTGTGTCTAGAGACCATGTTAGAGTTTTGGGGCTCGAGAGGTTCGACTGGGTCGCAGACTCCGTGACCATACCCTCAGGAGAGTCAATAACTTGTAATAGAGTCTATGGTAGTGTACCCATCAAAATCCGGGAAGCAATTTTCTATTGTGACCTCATAGAATTTCCTCTGGGAGGTTTTGAGGTGATCCTAGGGATGGATTGGCTGGGGAAGTATAGGGCTTTTATCGACTGTCATCAAAAGAAAATTTCCTTGAAGGGACCCAAGGGAGTGAGGGTATCCTACAAGGGGTATAGAGTCAAACCAAAGATCAAATTTATATCTGTCAATACCCTGAAGTCTAGCTTGCGGAAAGGAGAAAGCCTAATTTTGTGCCAAATGTGGGATTGTGAGGCTGAGACCCCCAAGACTAGTGAGATACCTGTGGTATGGGAGTTTGAGGGAGTTTTTCGAGACGACGTCCCAGGGTTACCGCCGAGGAGGGAAGTGGAATTTTCCATTGACCTCAAACCAGGAGCGGGACCAATATCTAAATCACTGTACCGTATGGGACCGAAAGAAATGGAGGAATTGAAGAAGCAATTGGATGAGCTAGCTGAGAAAGGGTTCATCCGACCCAGTGTGTCGCCCTGGGGAGCACCTGTTTTATTTGTGAAAAAGAAGGATGGGAGTTTGAGGTTGTGTGTTGACTACCGAGAACTGAATAATGTAACCATCAAGAATCGCTATCCGTTGCCGAGAATTGACGACTTGTTCGATCAGTTGAGTGGAGCCGGGGTTTTCTCCAAGATTGATTTGAGATCCGGGTATCATCAATTGAGGATAAAGGATGAAGATATTCCGAAGACCGCTTTCCGAACGAGGTATGGCCACTATGAATTTGTGGTTATGCCCTTTGGATTGACTAATGCTCCAGCTGTGTTCATGGACTTGATGAATCGAGTCTTCAGCCCGTATCTCGACAAGTTCGTGGTGGTATTTATCGATGATATCCTGGTATATTCCAAGAATGCGGAGGAGCACGAAGATCATTTGAGGAAGGTACTTCAGACTTTGGAAGAACATAAACTCAATGCTAAATTGAGTAAGTGTGAATTCTGGTTGGAGAAAGTGGCGTTCTTGGGGCATGTCATTTCCAAAGAGGGGGTATCTGTTGACCCTAGTAAAATTGAAGCTGTGACTAAGTGGCAAAGTCCGAAGAATGTGAGTGAGATCCGAAGTTTTCTGGGGTTAGCAGGTTATTACAGGAGATTCGTCAAAGATTTTTCGAAGATAGCAAAGCCGTTGACGTCGTTGATGAGGAAGGAGAATCGTTATATCTGGGATGAGAATTGTGAGAAGGCATTCCTAACCCTTAAGGAACGCCTGACAATAGCTCCTATCCTTGCTTTGCCAGTAGGGAGTGATAACTTCGAAGTTTATACTGATGCTTCCAAGCATGGGTTGGGTTGTGTGCTAATGCAGAACGGGAGAGTGATCGCGTATGCTTCTCGCCAGTTGAAGACTTATGAAGAGAATTATCCTACTCATGATTTGGAATTGGGCGCTGTGGTCTTTGCACTGAAATTGTGGCGTCATTACCTTTATGGGGCCACTTTTAAGGTGTTTTCTGACCATAAGAGCCTGAAATATATTTACACCCAGAAGGAGTTGAACATGAGGCAGAGGAGGTGGATAGAGTTGATCGGAGATTATGATATGCAGATTGTCTACCACGAAGGCAAGGCAAATGTGGTAGCTGACGCTCTCAGTAGGAAGTCAATACATGCTTTGAATTGTGCCAGATCGAGAGGGAGGTTGTATGATGAGCTAAGGGAGATGGGAATATTCATGATCCGGAAAGGGGGCGCTCTTGGTGACTTGACAGTGGAGCCTGAATTGTATGGGGAGATTCGGGAGTTACAGCAGAACGATGAGAGAATCCAGAAGTGGCGTTTGATGGTGGAAAGTGGGAATGGTGATGGGGTATCCAAGTTCAGTATTCATACCGATGGCAGTTTGAGGTTCGGTGGGCGATGGTGTGTACCAAATGTTGAGGAGCTAAAGAAGAAGATCCTGACTGAAGCTCATGCTACTCCTTATTCTGTTCACCCAGGGGGTGATAAGCTGTATAAGGACCTTAAGAAGACGTTTTGGTGGCCGAATATGAAGAAGGAGGTCGCAGAGTTTGTCTCAAGATGTTTGACTTGTCAGAGGGTGAAAGGGGAGCATAAGAGACCTCAAGGGAAAGTTCAACCGTTAGATGTGCCAGAGTGGAAGTGGGAGAACATTTCAATGGACTTTATCGTGGGGTTGCCTCGAACTCAGAAGGGCAACAACATGATTTGGGTGATCGTGGATCGTTTGACCAAGTCAGCTCACTTTATTCCCATGAAAGATACCTGGAGTAAAGCCGAGTTGGCTAAGTCATATGTTCAGAATGTAGTCAAACTACATGGCGTACCCAAAGATATTGTTTCTGATCGAGACTCGAGGTTTATATCCAGATTTTGGCAGGAGTTGCAGACTGCTTTGGGTACCCAGCTGAAGATGAGTACAGCTTTCCATCCGGCTACCGATGGTCAGACTGAGAGGACAATTCAGACTCTTGAGGATATGTTGAGAGCTTGTGTACTTGAGTTCGGAGGATCATGGGAGGATCGACTGGGGTTGATCGAGTTTTCCTATAATAACAGTTATCATGCGAGCATAGGCATGGCCCCTTTCGAGGCTCTGTACGGGAGGAAGTGTAGGAGCCCTGTGTGTTGGGATGATCGAGCCGATGTTGTGACATTGGGGCCAGATATGATTCAGGAGATGGTGGAGCAGGTTCAGATTATTCGTCAGAGGATGAGGGCCGCTCAGGATCGACAGAAGAGCTATGCTGATCTGAAGAGGAGTGATATTTCATTTGAGGCCGGAGAGAAAGTCCTACTGAAAGTCTCTCCGATGAAGGGTGTGATGAGATTCGGCAAGCGTGGTAAATTGAGTCAGAAATTTATAGGGCCATTTGAGATCTTGGACAGAGTTGGAGAGGTGGCGTATCGTTTAGCTTTGCCTCCAACCCTATCCAAGGTCCATAATGTGTTCCATGTGTCCCAGTTGAGGAAATACGTGAGTGATCCATCACATGTGCTTCAGCATGAGGTGATTGAGGTAGATGAACAGTTGGCATACATTGAGACTCCGAAAGAGATTTTGGACCGGAAGGTGCGGAAGACTCGCAATGGGGAGACATATTTGGTGAAAGTCTTGTGGTCAAATCATAATCAGGAAGAGGCTACATGGGAGCCTGAGGCATCTATGCGGGAGCGTTATCCACATCTGTTTGATTGAGGTAAGTTACGCGGACGTAACTTTTCTTTAAGGGGGGTGGAATGTGACATTCTGCGATTGAATTAAGTTTATACAAATTATATTGTGTTTTTTGTGCTTTGAGCTTGTTTGAGTTGGTAGTTTGGTTACCTAAGGGTGGTAGAACTTCGGGACGAAGTTCGTTTTAAGGGGGGAAGACTATAATACCCCGAACAGTTATAACATTTTATTGCTATAATTTATCGAAGGTAAGTCATTCGATACATTATTAACACCTTAGTTACATGCTTTTAGTGGGGTTCGATCTCGAGACCCTTTCGCTTTCACCGGTGGGCCTCGTGATTCGTGCTAATATATTAAGCCCACAACATAACAAAACCCTCAGCTTACTCACGCACCTCCCCCTCATGCCGTCATATATTAGCACCTCCACCCTAATTCTACCCTAATCTATACATCCTACCCTAACCTATACACAAACCAGCGCCTCACGTTGCAGCCACCTCAATAGGAAGGAGAAAGGAGTCTTGCACGACGAGTCTAAGAACGTTTAGGACTGTTCGAATCGGTCGCGGATCAGGTATGACAACGTTGTGGCGTGTTGTTTGCGTGTAGTGTTGCGTTATATTCGTAGGGTAGTTCGTTTTGCTTATTCTCAGTTTATACTTGTCTTTACTTCGCTGGTGGTAGTCAGGGTAGGGGTACGGTGGTCGTTTCGGGGGTGTACGGTTCGTTTTGCCGGTGTAAAAGGGAAGGTCGCATTCCCGTGTGTCTCGGTCTTCGTTTTCTTTTTCGCGTAGTGCAGGGGTGTGGGGGGGTGGTACCACCGTTGACTCGGGGGAGGTCGATGCGGTGGTACCACCGTGGTGTAAGAGTCAGGGGTCAGATGTCAGGCAGTAAGGGAGGTGTTTCGGGTGGTTGTCGGGCCTGTTTACGCGAATTGTCGAGTCGAGGGTTGCGTATTGAAACCCGACATGGTTCAGCTCACCGGCTGGTCGAGGGGTTGCTGGCGGGGTGGCTAACGGCGGGCGTGGAGTAGTAGCGTGGTGTTTAGGGTGGAAGCGAGTCGCACGCGTGGTGTTCGTGGGGTTGCGTCTTACGTGAATAGTTGTACTACAAATATTGTATTATATTGATATTATTATTATATTACTAGTAGTGTATTATTATTATTACTATTATCTTTATTATTATTATTGTTTGTTTTAAATGGGTGTTATTTATGGTAAAAATATAAATAGTCCTTATGGTGAAGTCTTATTTTATGGTAAAGATTTTGTGGGTTTTTTTTGGGAAGCATTTAAATGAGTATTTAATGGGTACTTGGAACAATTTGAATTTCAAACCAAGTTACTATTTTTTTTGGCAGTTGCTATTTATAGGAAGTTACTATAAATGGAATGTGTGTACGTGTTACGTGAGTAGGAAGTTTATTAATTAAGTAATATATATTTTAGGTGGCAAGTTTCGTGTGGAACACTTTTAACGCGCTTGGACGTATCTGCATTTACTACTGTTTCAGGTAGGGGAAATACGATGCATATCGTAATGATTACTCAGTTGTTAATAATGGTTACCATGAATGTTTTATACTAATACTTGGTTGGTATATTATGATATTTGTTTATATATATTCTGTGATACGATATGAGATGAGGTGATAAAAGGGTCTGTGTGGCGCGGAGATAAAGGGTCTGTGTTTGGTGCGGAGATAAAAGGGTCTGTGTGGCGCGGAGATAAAGGGTCTGTGTTTGGTGCGGAGAAAAGGGTCTGTGATTCGGAATGGAGATATTCAGATTTCTATTTATAGTAATGTTTTCTATTTATGGTTTTCCCTACTCAACCTCGTGGTTGACCCTGTGTATTCGTGATCACCTGTGATGAACCAATTATTGGGGAGGAGATTGACAGGTTAAAGACTATGGGAGCTTAGGGAAGTGAGAAGCTTGGACCCGGACCTGTTTAGAGCATAGATCACTTGAGAATAGTCTATGAGTTGTACTTTCTTTTTGATCCGAACAGTTTTATCTTTTGGTTATGTAAGAACATGTTTGAGTTTAAATCTTATATAAAGTACTGTTTATCTTCCTTTGTATCTACTGCCTCGGGAAACCGAGATGGTAATACCTTTATTTATCTGAGGAGTCCTAGACCAGGCCCTTAAATAAATGGGGGTGTTACAGTTAGTGAATATGCATGTATGCTTCTATGAGTATATATATATATATATATATATATATATGTAGATATATATATGTAGATATATGTAGATATATATATGTAGATATATGTAGATATATATATGTAGATATATATATACATATATATATAGATATATATATATATATATATATATATATATATATATATATATATATATATATATATATATATATGAGTAAGCATGATGTTGTTGGATATAAATGAATTTTATGATAACGGATTATGAGTAGTGTAATTCACATGATGAGATTTATGTTGGAGTATATATGTTTTGATTATATGTTATGTGTGTATGACAATTGGTGGCTAGGAGAATTGATAGTCACTCCCCACTGACTGTGGCGTACATGTTTCATGTATGTAGGTTGATGATTGCTGTTTACAGGGGGTTACGTTGAGGTTAGCGAGCGATGATCCTTCATCGAATGAGATTACCTTTATCGTGTAGCTAGACCTTTTTCTGACATTTCATCTTGTGCCTGTAGGGATATCCTATCCCGGGCTTGGTTTTGTATTTAATACTTTTTACTTATCTATGTTTTATTTCTTCCGCATTTTGGTTATTTTAATTCACCTCGTATATTAGTTAAGCATGTTTAATGTTTTAGTTCCGCGCAAAAATTTCATGCTTTATATGTTTTACTTTACGCTGCCGTGAGGGGTTTTACAGTTGGTATCAGAGCGTTATCGCTCTCGACGCACACCAAAAATTCAAATAATGAATGAGAGATTGGGTAGACTTATGGACAAATGGTAGTTTGTTCGTGCATTGTTAGGAATATGTTAAACAGTTTGTTTTTGTGAATTCGAAGAATGATGTGGCCGAGTAATTTTAAGAGTGTACTGATGTAAACTCTCTCGCGAACTCTACCGAGTTGTCAA
This sequence comes from Silene conica, assembly GCA_029255685.2. Lineage (NCBI taxonomy): Eukaryota > Viridiplantae > Streptophyta > Magnoliopsida > Caryophyllales > Caryophyllaceae > Silene > Silene conica. The sequence continues at coordinate 48,116,378 of CM055314.2, read as the reverse complement.
GCTCAGACAAAGGCGCCTCCTCCCTCCCAAGTGCGACAGGAAGACTTCCAACCCGGAGGATTGGCTTGGGTGACTGCCCAAATGTGAAGGAACGCTTCTAAGACCTACGACGGTGAGGCTGGTTCTTTGACCCTAACTGAGTGTTTCTTCGACATGGTGAGTAATTTCGCGGCGTACGATGTGGCCCCGAAGGATCAAGTGAGGTTGGCATCACAGTTCTTGGTGTGCGAGGCTGGCCGATGGTGGAGAATCACAAGTCCTACATCAGCGCCTGACCCTTTGCTCACCTTGAGTTGCTTCAAGACCCTACCCGAAAATAGGTTTTATCCTAGGTTTCTGCGTCACCAAAAGATGACAGAGTTCGTGGACCTTCACCAGGGACCCTATATATATATATATATGTGCAGGCTTTCACTAATCGATTCGTGGAGTTTATTCATTTTGCCTCCTAGTTCGTCGAGGATGATGAAGATAAGTCCTACATCTATAGGAGCAAGCTCAATGCAGAGAGTGGAAGCTTATAGTGTCGTAACTCGATAATATTCACAGAGACCTACCTAAGTGTTCTACGGACCGAAGATCCCTGTTAGATCTTCTAGAAGAGATTTGGAGCTCATTTCCCTCCTCTCCTTCTGACACCCGTCGTTGCGGGCGTCAAAGATAAAATTTATATTCCTAAAATTTAACTATAGATAGTGAAAGTCAAGGGTCGAACCACAAGGAGGTGGGAAATGTTTATTGTTCTAGGTTAATGTTTTAGGGTAACAAATTGAGGGTTGTTTGTTTGTTTGTCACAAGGTCAGAAAATAAAGACAGGAATAAAACAAAAAATAAGATAAAGATAAGACTTATGATAAAACGAATGCTAGGATGTTTGGGTCATAAGAGCTATGATGGTATAAATTCTAAGTCAACATGTATTGCAGTCGCGTAAGGGGTGTAACATATCTTCTCAGTCTATGATACCTAATAGCTCCTTTCGGCCTATGCTATTAGTTCCTAGGTCTCACAAATAGTGGGTGTCAACAATAAGGTGATTCCTAAATTCTAGGTCACATACCTTTCAGTCTTAAGTTACCTAGCCGTCTTAAAGCGTTAACCAATGCCCTTCCCGTATCTTTCAATCTTGGGTAAGTCATTACTAACATCCTATAAGTCTCCTTTCGGTCTCATTATAGGGTATTATAATTAACGAAACAAAACGGTCTGAAAACATGTGCGAGGTCAGTCGACCGAATAGCTAACCCAGTCGGCCGACCAACAACCTCAGTCGACCGACCAGTTAAGCCGGTCGGTTGACCAAAGTCTGCTACAGGTCGAATCTGATTTTTTACCATCTTCGCAAATTAATCCCTACATCCTAACATATGAAATTAGCTACTCATAACTACATTAATAAAAACAATAACGATTAAGAAATTAGGATTCATAACTAATGATAACATAAACATGCGATAATCAAACAAGGTTTCGGGATTCTACACTAAACCGGATTCTAGCAATTCTATTACTATAACAATTAAGAAAATAAAATCAAAAGAGGAATTACCGCGAATAGGAATTAGGGCAGAAGAAAGAACTTATTGATTTCCGTGGAATGAATGTTTGAACGACAAAATAAGAATAATGCTAGAACTTAAAGGAAAACAATAAGTTTATTTGAGATTACAAAATTTAAACTAAGGAATTAGCTACTAAGACTTGATGCTTAATTATCAGATACCTAAACCTAATGACGGATTAAGCTTAAATAAGAAAACAAAAGAGCTTCTCCTTTGACCTAATGCGTTCACGAGCTTGCGGAAATCTTTCTGAAACTGCGCCTTGGTCGACTGACCAAGTGATGCAGTCGGTCGACCGGTTATCGGGCCCAATGGACTTCTGTCTTCGTAAGTTGAATTCTGGGTTAGCGATAATAGGTACTTTGGTCGACCGACCAGGGTAACCGGTCGGTCGACCGATTTTCCTGTGTGTCAGCCTTGAATTCGTCTTGAATTGATCTTGTGGTGCTTGGTTTGCGCGTCGGGTGTTGTTTATCCTCATTCCTTGGTTCTTGTGGTTATGCAAAAATCCCGAGGGCAGTATTTGGCTTAAAATCGTCTCTTTTCCGCATAATTCTGCAAAAGAGCATAAAAACACGAAAGTAGACAATTGTTGGGAAATAAAGGCTAAAACATCGTAAATGAGCTACAAAATGCGTGTTAAAATAGATGTAAAACATCATAAAATAGACACGCATCAAATTCCCCAAACAAAACCTTGTTTGCCCTCAAGCAAGAATTAGACTCGATCTTAAACTAACGGAACAATTTCAATCTCAGAGCGAAATTTACATGTTAGCCTAAACCAATGCCAAGTCAATAATGAAAAAGTATCCGAATCATGCAAACGAGTTATGGAGTTGTCAAAACTTGCAAATCTATCGACTATAGAGACTTTAAACCATGGACTCTCACGGGTCGCTCAAATCACACATTAAGCACATGGTGAGTGTATGTAAAAGAGAGAAAGTAGTAATATTGTAAAGACACACACCTAACTCGACCCTTGAAAACATGCCTGCAATCTATCATGAAAAAGAATTCTACAACCGTGCATAAACATACTCATTAAGTAACCTTGACACATGCAATTAAGGTAATGAAGGATATGTGAGGTGAAAGGTAAAAGAGGTTAAGATGTTTTTGGACAAGTGGGGTTAGTAGCCAAGCTACTAAAACCGGTTTCCAACAATATATTTCACGACTTTCGTCATTATGAAGGTGCTATTTTTGTAGCAAAAATCTCACATTAAATAAAAGGAAGGACTCCCAAATATTTTGAATGAAGTACGGGAGTAATAAAATGTAAAAGAAAGGGATTTTTCTGAACGAATTGAATTTCTGTTTCTGTCAGTTGGTCGACCGACCGATAGGGACGGTCGGTCGACTGACTTGCAGGTTTTCTTTGATTTTTTTCTTCGTTTTCCTTTCTTTCTTTCCTGGATTTTCTGTTCTTTTTCTTTTTTCTTTCTTTGTTTTCTCTTATTGCTCAAGGTGGCAAACAAACCAAAATGCCTCAAAAAATTTCCATCAACCACAAATACTAGCTTGGTAGGGAAGGCTAAATATAGGATGTAGTTTTGGGGTTTAAAAAGGCAATTTTGGCTATGTAAGGCTTTTGGGTAAATAAGAGAAAAAGGGGTCTCAAATGCACGTAACAAAACTCACTAAACAAGATAGTAAACAAATATATAGCAATTCATGTTCATGTTTATGCATATTGATGTAACATGTTCTAAAGGGTACTCACATCCTAGACGGCTATGAATGAAACCAGGGATAGGGCTCTAAAACTCAGAATGTTAAGTAGATTGCCAAGGTAAAAGTCAAGTCTCAAGAAACACAAACTGTTTGATAAAAACTCGTAGATATGAATATGATTCTAATACTAAAACATGTTAACAAGGCAAGGCAAAAGCATAGACATGTGAAAATTGCAAAGTCATCATTGAAATACTCTCGTTCCGACTCGACCTATATGCAAAAATAAACGCGCATTTTTTTTAAAATTTTTTTTGACATTTTCTTATTTTTTTGGGTTTTTTGTATATGCAAGGAAATTAAAGAAAGAACAAATGCAAGACAAAAAATGCAATAAACGTGTGACAAAAATGCAATGGAGCAATGCATGTGACACAAAACCATTCCCCAAACTAAACCGCACAATGTCCCCATTGTGCACTAGCATGAGAAAAAGTTTGTGAAAATAAAGGGAAATGCGAAAAAGAAAACCATGGGAAGATGGAAAGAACTCACCGGATTTTAAGCGCAATGGAAACCTCCCCAAACCAGCTTGAGCTTAGGAGGTTTCCGTGGCCAGCAATTCCACTCCAAGTACCTGAAAAAGAGATACGTATGAAGACCTTTTTCGGGGGTTAAAAATGTTTTGGGTGAAAGATAATGTTTTAAAGGTTGAAAATGAGAAGAGAAGAAATACATAAGGGAAAGAATAGGGAAAAGAACTCCCCTATCGTGTTTACACGCTCTCCAAAGCAATCACGAAAAAGCTACAACAGGCCAGGTATAGTGGTCGGTCGACCTTTCTGTCTGGTCGACCGACCAGATAGCAAGTTTACAGTGCCCTCTGGTCTGCCGGGATCTGGTCGACCGACTGCTGATGGAGGTCAGTCGACCGTATTTCCTGTACAGTGGCCTTCTTCTTCTCGAGGTTAACTCTTTTTAACCGAGTTAACCTTCCCCAAACCTGTAAAACATTATACATGTGCCCAAAACATGCGCAAAAATCTAGAATCCAAGTCTAAAAGTCTTAACTAAACAAAAAAAGCGAAAATTGTTCTAAAACTAACGCAAAAGAAACTAAAAAATCTTCACAAAACTGAAAATTGTCTTAAGAATCAAAAACTTGAAAATCTCATCCGCAAAAGATGCGGAAAATCTCGAACCACGGCTTTTGGCTATAGGCCGTAGTCTCCACCGTGCTTGTTTTGATTGCCAAACACATCTCCACTCCGTCACAAAGCATATGTGACGGATCACTCTTTTTCTCCTCTCCTCTTCTTTTCTTGTCCTCTTCATTGACCACATCCGGGTCTTCATCAACTTTGTAGCTTAGACAACCGAGTCCTCCTCTTGACACAATAACTGTAACACCCCCATTTATTCAAGAGACTTTAGCAAGACATTCTCGGATAAATAGAGCTGTCACCGTCTCGGAAAGTCTGAGGTAGTGAATAACAAAGTAAAACAATACAAAGTACTTTACATAAAACCTGTAATACCCCGTATTTTAGCCTCGGTCAAACGGCAGTCAAACCATGTTTTATTCACTTATTTCAAATGGAATGTTTATAAAGTATTTTACGTAAAGTATTATTTCATAAATTGTATTTCTGCGATTATTTCGTATTTCATAATCATTTCATATTTGATGATTTTTCATAAAATGGCATTTCATTCGTATTTCTTTATTTTGATAGTATATTTATAATTAAATATATTTTATATTTTATATTTATTTCCTCGTTGATACTTGTTTTATTAATTAAGTCGTAATTATATTTAAATCCTAAATTTAATATATTATGATATAAATGTTAATAATTTTATATTCGTATAATTAATTTAATTAATATTAACTAGTAATAAATTATATAATTTAATTAGTATAAATAATTTATACGTACTCGTTATTTTAAGTTACGATTCGAGAACGGGATATAGATAATATTATATAATGTTTCGATATGTGTGATGGACTGATGGGCTTGTACGTGGGTTAGAGAAACAATAGACCAAGGGATAACAATAGAACCAACTGATAACACACACAAAGGGTGATAACACACACAAACCTATCGACATACCTCTCCTATAAACCCTAGCACCCATATCTCATGTGCCTCCATCGAGACTCACCAAGAAACCCTACATCCCGTATGCCCTACCTCGTCTACACCCCAAACCCTTCTCTAGTAAGTCGTGAATTGAAGGATAGCAAAAGAGGAAGAAAACTGTACAGAAGAATCCCACACCATCATCGTCTTCTTCGTTGCAACATAGTAAGTTTCGTGAGTTCTGTATACTTTTTTTGAGACCTTCGAATTAGGGTGGTCGGGTTGTGGGTAGTCCTTGTGGTGCCCTTAACTTGTGTAACACCAGTAGACCACCAAGGGACCACTGTAGTCGTTACAGGAGTCACCAAGAGTATCGAAGTTAGCGAATGTTTAATACTCTGTTCCTGCGTATATTGCTGTTTGTGTTTGCTATTGTTGTTATTCATTCGTGCTTTGAGTCTGTTACATGTCGTGGGTCTTGGGTTTTGCTAGTGGGGTGGTAGGAGGTTACATTGGTGGTACTGGGGTGGTGTAGAGTGGTCAGGGAACTGTTGCTAATGTACGGTTTTAAGAGGCTATCGGAGGCAGTGCGGAACAGGGGTATAGGGGTGGTGTGTATCGGTTTTGGAGAGTCTGTTTCATAGAGTTATGGGTGTGTCGAGGCCTTATGGTCACCACCGGAGTAATGTGGGTAGTGTATAGGGTCGAGAGAAGTGATAAGTGGTGGCTGGGGTGGTGACAGCTGGTGGTTGGAAGCGTGTGTACAGGGCAGGAACGAAACAGGTACAGATGTTTTGTCAGGTCACGGTTGCTGGTGGAACGGTTTGCTACTGGTTCGAGGGCTGGTGTGGTCGTGTTAGGGGTCGTGGTTGGTGTCAATGGGTGCGTCATGGTGCATAGGTGGTGACCACCGTGATCTGGTGGTGGTTTAGGAGGTATTATGGGAGTTACGGGTCGGTTTAGGAAGGTTGTCAAAGGAGCTGTTGGTCGTGGTTTTAGGGGAGTCGCGGTTATACGAGTTGTTGCTGCTGTGTTTGTATTATTAATTACTACGTAGTATTAATTAATTATTATAGTAGTTGTTGTTGTTAGTGATTTTTATTATTATATTATTATTATTATTATTATTATTATCATCATTATTATATTATTATTATTATCATCATCATTATTATATTATGATTTTTTTAGTAAATAATAATTATTATTATTATTAATATTGATATTATTATTGTTATGGTTGTATTTATATGGTTAGTATTAGTATGGTTAATATTAGTAAATGTTACTCATGTTTTAATTATTAAGTTGTTAAGTAGATTTTATACATGAATGTGACGATTATCAATAGTGTTGAACCATATATTCAAATATATATATAGTATATATGTTTATGTTTTGATAATGACAAGTCTAGCTATTTATATATTATATACTCGTATGTATAATCGTGTGCTAAGTGTACAGATTATTAGTAACAAGATCTAATCTATCAAGTATAAAAGATTCAAGCATATTAGTCAATGAAGTGACTAAGTCGAAGATCGATAGAAGATCTCAAGCGCGCTTAATGAACTAAAGTTATATTCGTCAACTATAGCTTTAGTACAAGATTGGTTCTAGTTATAGCCAGTAGCTATAACTCTATATCATGAAGAAATGATCAAGACTTATGTGTGTTTTAGTTGAAACAATTGTTTCCTAATTTGTGTCGTGTAGTATTAGTGGTTCAATGGTATTCTATTTTAAATATGGAATTGTTAATCTTAATAGGATTATATAAAATATCTTTTAGTTAAATAAGAAATAAATAATTGTCTTATGAGATAATTATTTATTACTAAAATAAACTAAAGATTTTTTATATGATTTTAATTGTCAAAATATAATCTAAGATTTGGTTTGTTTCGATTTTTGGAAAACGTGTAACATGTCACGTTTCTATAAATCGTGTAAGGATAAAATTTAAATAAATATTATGTATTTATTTAATGTCCTAAACTAACTAAGATTATATTATGGTAATATATTTTATTATCTTTGACATGATTTAGGAAGTTGATTTAATAAGGATACTAATTGTTTATTATGTAAAGATCTTTCCTAAATATGATTTAGGAAATTAATTCCTTATATAATACACATAGTATATTATTAAATCTTTCCTAAATATATTAAGATTAGATTTAAGGTAGTATTACTAAAAGACTAGTATTCTAGTTTTAGTAATATTCCTAAATCATCTAGGGTTTAAATTACCTAGATACATATTCTATATAAATAGACTACCTATGAGACATTAAAAGACACGAAATACACAACACACATTCACGCAAATCAAGAGAGAGCCGTCGGTCATATTCTTCAAGTTCGAGCTTTTAATTGTCATATCCGAATCAAGATTCAAGTGCTCAAGCATTGATCTTATTCATTCAAGATTGTGACTCCAAGAAAACATTGAAGACTTTATCTTATTTACGTAAGATAGATTGAGTATTTAGCGGTACTCGTTGTAAGACAAATATTTAACGGTATTTGTCGTAGCTAGATATTTAACGGTATCTAGATTGAGTTGTGACTAACATCAAAGTCGCACGAGTAGGGTTGATAAAATTGTAATCCAGAGTTGGTACTAATTTTATTAATCGAGAATAGTGGACGTAGGTCTCAGAGTGTGAGACTGAACCACTTCAAAAATATCGTGTCTCTACTTTATTATTGCTCTACTCAACGATCATCATACAACTACACACATATCGAAGAAGATTCGGAAAAGAAGGCATACTCAATTCAACCCCCCCCCCCCCTTCTTGAGTATATCATATAAATAGACTCTTCAATTGGTATCAGAGCCTCGTGCTCTTGATCGCCTAGCCGCGTGAGTTTTGATCCTTCTATTGATTCTATAGTATATACTCTTTCATCAATGGATTCCAAGCATCTCAAGTGCCCCATCTTCGATGGCAAAAACTATAGTTTATGGAAAAATATGATGACTCATTACATCAAGGGTTGTGATTGGGAATGTTGGAAGATCATCCAAACTGGACCAAAGAAGATCTTGGTCGCCGCCGCCAATGGAACAACCTATGAAAAAATGGAAAGCGATTATGTGGAAAGTGACTACAAAATTGCAGAGAAAAACTCTAAGGCTATGAGCCTCCTACAGAACGGTATGATAACCTCAGAATTCGATAGATTCTCATCTTGTAGTTCCGCTAAGGAAATATGGGATAGTCTCGAACTTGCTTATGAAGGAACATCCGCAGTCAGGAAACATCGTATAGACTTGCTCGTTCAAAGATATGAACTTTTCAATATGGAAAAGAATGAATCTATTGATAGCATGTCTGCACGATTTTCTTGTATTATTAATGAACTGCGGAACCTTGGCAAAAAGATCGATTCTGAGGATATCATTCGTAAGATTCTTAGGAGTCTCACCAAAAAGTGGCAACCTAAGGTCACGGCCATAGAGGAAGCACGTGATTTATCTAAAATCACTTACCAAGAACTGATTGGATCCTTAATGGCTCACGAGATCATACTAAATAAAAACGATGATGATCCCAAAGGAAAGGGAGTCGCTTTACAAGCCTCCACAAGCGAAGTAAGCGAAGAAGAACTTGAGGATGAAACAGTTCTATTCGCTAGACGATTTAAGAAAGCAGTTTTCAAAGGTAGATACAAAAACTCTAACAACAAAACGTTCAACAAAAAGAAAACTGACTCCAAACAAACATTCTTCAAAAGAGGATGTTTCAAGTGTGGACAACAAGACCACATGATCAAAGACTGTCCAAGTTGGGACAAAATCAAAGACAAGTCAAAAAGAGAAAAGACCAAAACAGAGTTTAAAAAAGTAATGCTTGCGTCATGCTGGGGAGAATTAGAATCTGAAGATGACGAGGACTCTGAAGAAGAAGAGGTAGCAAACCTATGTCTAAGCAACGTCAGCCCAGATCTAATCTCAAACGACAATAATCAAGATGACGCATCGAATATGTGTCTCCTTGGAGAATCAGACTCAGACGACGACGACGAAGAGGTAAATTTTCTTCAACTCAAAAGTCAAGTTAAAAATTTATCTAAGGCTATGCTAATTAAATATTTTGAGAAAACCCTAGACCAATGTCATGAACAAAATCTTGAGTTAGATGACTTGAAAGAGCAGATCCTCGATATTGCTGAGGAAAATCAACTTCTGAAAGCCAAAGCTAAGAAACTGAAATCCAAAATAAGCATTGAAGCAAATGCTAAGTTGGAAACAGTTATGTCTGAGAAAAAGGTTCTTGAGTCTAAAGTTATAGCTAATGAAGCTATAACCTCAAAACTAAAACTCAACATTAAAGAGCTTCAATGTAAAGTTATAGCTAATGAAGCTATAACTTCAGAATTAAGAAAGGTTAATGAACGGCTTAAGTCAGAATCTTCGACTATGGTCGAAGATGAGACTCATCAAGAAGAAGTTGAGATTCTCGAAAGCAAAATCATGGATCTAGAATTCAGTATATCTAAAATCAAGAAAGAACATGCCAAAATTGTGTCTGACTTCCATAAAGACATTCAAAACCTAAAAGAGTCTAGCAACACTGACCATAGTGAATGTAAGAAAGAAATAGACTCCTTGAAAGACCTCCTTCTTCATGCTCGGAAAGTTCACGATAAGTGGGAAGGAAGCACTAACGTTCTAAACTTCCTAACTGAACAATCCGACAACAACATGAAGATGGGTTTAGGTCACGAATGTTATGGAAGAAGGGATCACTCAAAGTGTAAACAAAGTCCAACAGATAGAGACTTTAGAAGAAGAAAATATGCCGACCTTCCTGAGTATTTAATATGCACTTATTGTGGTCATACTGGACACCTCCGAGAAAACTGTGTAAAACACGCACAAGATTTTAAAACCGGAGTTAAGTTTGTTAAATCCTTAGGAACTCCAAGCGACACTATTTCTATCTCTGATAGTGATAATAATAAAACTGAGGAAAGAAATATTGACCACAGATGGTTCTATGACATGACATTTGATTACGAAGAAAAGAGAAATAGAACCAAACAAACTCCTCAAACTACACACAAAAATTGGTCACCAAGAGTCCAGACTAAGACCTACACAAAAACATCAAAACCCAACTACTACCAATATAGAAAGACCTATGTAAGACAAGTCTTGGTTAAAAAGGAAGATATATTTGTGATTACTAACAACAAAGGACCCAAGTATGCTTGGGTACCTAAATCCTGTCTTTAAAATTATTTGTGCAGTTTGTCGCCAAGGAAAATAACCTATGGTATCTCGACAGTGGATGCTCAAGACATATGACAGGCGACGTAAACCTATTCCAAACCCTAAAACCTTTTGACGGAGGAAAAGTCACATTTGGTGATAACAAAAAGGGAAAAATCATCGGAATTGGAAAGATAGGTATTTCATCCTCTCATGCTATAAATGATGTATACCTTGTAAATGGTCTCAAACACAATCTCATCAGTATATCACAATTATGTGACAAAGGAAATAAAGTGGTTTTTCATTCAGATATATGTCGTATAATCTTAGAAGGCACCAGTAAAGTGATACTTGAAGGTCACAGGATAAAAAATGTTTATATGATTGATTTAAATGTTGTACCTACTGATTCTCTATCATGCATGAAAGTTACGTTAGATGATCCATGTTTATGGCACAAGAGATTTGGTCATATTAGCTCACCTATTCTGAGTAAGCTGAAAAGATGGGACTTGGTCGAAGGTCTTCCAAAGATCAAATTTGATCAAGAAAAGATGTGTGACACATGTGCACGATGTAAACACGTCAGATCATCTTTTAAGCCAAAAAGAGTGGTAAGCACAGAACAAGCTCTTGAACTAGTACACATGGATCTATGTGGCCCTATGAAGGTAAGAAGCAGAGGTGGTTCCAGGTACGTTTTCGTTCTAGTTGATGATTACTCTAGATTTGTTTGGCCAATCTTTCTTCACTCTAAAGACGAAACTTTCGATGAATTTGTTAGTCTCATGAAACTTGTCCAAAACAAATATAAATCAAACCTAGTAACAATCCGTACTGATCATGGAACTGAGTTCGACAATCATGCTTTTATTGAGTTCTGTAAAACCAATGGTGTTGGACATAACTTCTCGGCCCCTAGAACCCCACAACAAAATGGAGTCGTAGAACGAATGAACAGAACCCTAGAAGACATGGCTCGAACAATGCTTCTTTGTAGTGGCCTACCTAGAAACTTTTGGGCTGAGGCTATAAGTACAGCTTGCTATATTCATAACCGTGCTATGATTAGACCTATCCTTAAAAAGACACCTTATGAACTTCTTCGAGGTCGTAAACCAAACATATCTCATTTAAGATGCTTTGGTAGTAAATGCTTTGTTCACAACAATGGTAAAAACAGATTAAGCAAATTCGACCCTAGAAGTGATGAAGCAATCTTTATAGGATATTCAGATCATAGTAAAGCCTACAAAGTTTTTAACAAACGCACTTTATGCATAGAGGAAAGTATTCATGTTATCTTTGATGAAAATAATGTCTTCGATAAGCCATTACAGGATATAGAGGAAAATCTAGATGAACCTGATTTCAGGTTATCAAGGGAAGATCCTCCTGAAATGGAAATTGAAGAAGGAGAACCTCAAGGAACTCATGATGAACTCAACTTGGGAGAAAACGATGCGAGAGATGAAACTACAGTTGATGATACTGTAGATAACTCTCAAACCAATGACTTGGAACCCAGAGTTATAGCTAATGAAGCTGTAACTTTGAATCAAAACCAAAGGGAAGAGGCCAGAGTTATACCTGACCCTACTATAAACCCAGGTTTGGATTCAGGGGGAACAAGTCAAAATCCCGAGTCAAGTTCAGGGAATACAAACGATCAATCAAGGAACTGGAGATATAAAGGCTCTCACCCTTTGGATAATGTCATAGGAAGCCTGACAGATGGAGTTCAAACTCGAAGGAGCTTAAATAACTTTTGCTCATTCTACTCCTTTCTCTCCACCATTGAACCTTCAAATATCAAGGAAGCTCTCGCAGAACCAGACTGGATAGTTGCCATGCAAGAAGAACTCCAACAATTTGAAAGAAACAAAGTTTGGCATCTGTTCCTCGACCTAAGGACAGAACTGTCATTGGAACTAGATGGGTATTCAGAAACAAATTGGATGACACTGGAGTTATTGTGCGAAATAAGGCCAGATTAGTGGTTCAAGGATACAACCAACAGGAAGGGATCGATTATGACGAAACCTTTGCTCCTGTTGCTCGTCTTGAGGCAATAAGACTACTCATTGCATTTGCAGCACACAAGGGAATGAAACTTTTCCAGATGGATGTTAAGACTGCTTTTCTTAATGGCTATCTCCAAGAGGAAGTATTTGTTGAACAACCTCCTGGATTTCCTGACAGCAAACTCAAGGATCATGTATTCAAATTGGACAAAGCTCTTTATGGCCTGAAACAAGCACCTAGGGCATGGTACGACAGATTATCAAAATTCCTATTGGAGAGTGGATTCAAGAGAGGGTCTGTGGATAAAACCCTATTTCTTAAAAGTGAAAACTCAGATCTACTAGTCGTTCAGATCTATGTTGACGATATTATTTTTGGCTCAACTAATAAAAAGTTGTGCAAGTACTTCTCTGAGTTGATGACTTCTGAGTTCGAGATGAGTATGATGGGAGAACTAAAGTTCTTCCTTGGACTTCAAATACAACAAACTGAAGAAGGAATCAAGGTTCATCAACAAAAATACGTCAAGGAGTTACTAAAGAAATTTGGAATGGAAACCTCTCATGCAATGTCTACTCCAATGGTCACATATAAGAAGTTAACCAAAGACGAAGATGGTAAGTCTGTAGATGAAACAACTTACAGAGGTATGATTGGCTCACTTCTTTATCTTACAGCAAGTCGTCCAGATATAATGTTTAGTGTCTGTGTTTGTGCGAGATTCCAATCTGCACCAAAAGAATCACACATGACTGCAGTTAAGAGAATTTTAAGATACCTAATCGGAACCTCAAAATTATATCTATGGTATCCTATGGACTGTAACTTTAACCTAGTAGGATATTCAGATGCGGATTATGCAGGATGTTCTTTAGACAGAAAAAGTACCTCCGGACTTGCTACCTTTGTAGGTCCTTGTATTATATCTTGGGGATCCAAGAAACAAAATTATGTCGCTCTCTCAACTGCTGAAGCAGAATATATTGCAGCCGCACTGGTATGTTCTCAACTCTTGTGGTTAAAGCAACAGTTACATGATTATGGTGTTGATGTTGGATGTGTGCCTATCTTATGTGATAATACGAGTGCTATAATTATATCTAAAAACCCAGCCCAGCACTCGAGGACCAAACATATTGAAATTAGACACCACTTTCTAAGAGACCATGTTGAAAAGAAAAATATAAAATTGGAATTTTGTAGTACGGAAAAACAGTGGGCAGATATCTTCACTAAACCATTGGCTAGAGAACGCTTTGAGACTTTGCGATTGGAAATTGGTTTAATCGGTGGCACCTAATCAAATCTTAAAAGCAAAAATAACCCAATGATTGACTACGGTTTAGATGAGATTATATGACTGTGTTCGTATACTCCGCTGCATGTGTATGTATATATTTGATGATAAATTTTGTGATTATAGTTATATTATACGATTTACATATGAATGTGTGCACAATCGATCTCACAATAATATTACGTCACATATTATAATTATCCCACAACATCCATATTACAATATATATACAAAATAATAATAGTCAAATATTATAAAAACAAAAATACTTACCTCAAATTAAACACACAAAATGTGTGTAATGGTCCCCTTTAGCCACGTTTCCACTCAAGCAACCCCACACTCAACTGACACGTGCCCCCCTACTACCCGTAGACCTTGACTTACCCCAAATCCCACATTATTACCCCAACTCCCTCAACTCACATTAACCATCCACCATTATTACCTTATACTTACCACATTTAACCCCCCTTACTCCTCTATTACCGTCCTCCATCCAAAACTCCATAAAATTCCTCAAAAACCCAAACCTCCATAAAACCTCCGTAAACCTCCGTCACAAAAACCACCTAATCAAAACCCAACACCACCATTCCAACCAAACATGCCTCCATCCCGTGCAACTCGTTCTCACCAAAAGAAACCTTCACCTCCTTCTCCAACTCCGTCACCCCCACCATCTCCGACCCCCATTGCTACCGTAAGTCCAACCCAAGAAACTGGTAAACGACGAAAACTTAATCGAGCTGCCTCTTCAATTTCGGACGACATGCAAGAAAGGGATTTCAAGAACCCTCGTCCTCTGTTCAAAGACTATTCCGTCGAAGCTACTCAAGAGGGATTAGAACGTGTTCGCATGACCAAGAATGAAGGTATTCTCATTAACCGTCTTCTTCCTTATGCAATTCATGCCGGTCGATTCTATCCGACAACCTGGGTAAACGGTTCTAAATCTCTGCTCTTCTTTAAGAAGTTTTTAGAGTTTCAAGGGTGGGAATATATTAGTAATTTTTCAGGGTTAATATTTCCCATTGAACTGCTTCAATTCTTTGCCTCTGTGAAATCGACTGAAACCGGGATGAAAGCCGTAGTTAATGGAAGGGATGTTGAAATATCTTTGGAGGATATATGTGAAATCTTTCATCTTGATTCTAGGGGAATTGATGTTGATACCCGAAAGGAATGGAGGGTAGTAACTCATGAATAGAAACTGATGATCAAACAATATTTTGATCCCAATGCCACTGAAGTTTCTCCACTACTCACTAATTCTTTCTCCCCAAAATTAAAACTGTTTGTTAACTATCTCTGGAACACGATTTTGCCTAGGAGAGGTGGTCGTGATAAATTGTCGAGTGTTGAAGCTATCGTATTATTTCACTGGTTAGAGGGAAACAAAATCAACCTCGCATTCTTGCTTTGTTCGAAAATTTGTCAAGTTTCCTCTGTTTTAATTAAAGAAAAACCGAGTTCGACTCTAGATATCCCATACGGGATGTGGGTATCTGAAATCTTGTTGCAAAAGGGTGTTGTGGACGATTGTAGTTTTGGTGTTAAACCCCGTGATCGTATGTGTGACAAGTTGCTCAAGTTGATGGGAATTTCGTTTGATGGCGTTGATTTAGCTTTTGGAAAGACGGGTGAGGAGGGACCCCGTCCTAATCCATCTCCATCTTTTGTAGACTTGGAAGCAAAGATGGATCAGATTCTAGGGTTGTGTCAAATTAAGAAAGAAAAGGAGCATTCGGGTGCCTCAGGAAGTAGTGCAGGCGGTGGTCGTGCTTTTGAGGTCGAGGTAAAAGAATGGATGGAGAAGGTCGACAAGCATTTGGTGAAAATTGGGTCTGAAGTGTCGGTTGTTTGCTCTGAATTACTGGCGATGAGTGATCGTTTGTCCTTTCTTACGACTCAAGGGGGTGCTGTGGTTCGTGATCATGGTTTATTAAGGACGGATGCATCTCAAGCACTCGAAGCGGTTAAGGCATTATCTTTGAAAATTCTTAACTTCGAGTTGGCTCTCAATGCTCAAGGGAGGAATGTGTCGAGTTGTTTGGATCGGTTGGAGACACTCGAATTCCGTACCCGACCCGACTACATCAATCCTTATGCCAAGAATCCGGGTTCAAGCTCTCGTTCTTGATGCTCCATACCCGTCCCTGTTTTCGTTGGATTAAGGTTGTGTTGTTGTTGTTTTTGCTCTAAGTCAGGTGGACTTATAAAACAATTCTCTAATTGTGGCCCAATTTGATTCCTAGCCCATTAAGGAATCCGAAGCTTATCCTCTTTTGCTTCTTCGGATTTCCAAATCGTACCAGGCCCAACCTATTATCAACCGGCCTTGCTTTTGTTTTTTGATGCGGCCCATCTGACATTACCCTATTTTGGCCCATCTTCTATTAATATCTCTTGCAGGCCCAGTTATCTGATTCCACTAGCCGGCCCAATTTTCTTTAAACACTCTTATTTCTTCATTCGGCCCATTGGCTTAGTATTTTGGATTGCTTGTGTATATTTTTAACATTCCGTATGTGGTTATGTGATATTTTCTATGTTCATCTTATTTCGACTCGTTTATATGCTTGCTTATGCTTCGTACGTATATTATTCTAGTCGTTTCATGTCTTTGTTCTCATCTTTTCGATGATGTCAAGAGGGGGAAATATGCGACTTAGATTAGAATTTGCCTAAGCTTGCTCCTTGTCGTAATTCATTGTCTCTTAGGGTCCTTAAAGGATATGGGATAGATAGAAGATAAAAACCCTAAGTTGATCTTTGCTATGAATGACCATTATTATATTGAGGGGGAACATACACTTAGTCACAAATCTAAGAAGACTTGCCATCATCAAAAAGGGGGAATTTGTTGAACCATATATTCAAATATATATATAGTATATATGTTTATGTTTTGATAATGATAAGTCTAGCTATTTATATATTATATACTCGTATGTATAATCGTGTGCTAAGTGTACAGATTATTAGTAACAAGATCTAATCTATCAAGTATAAAAGATTCAAGCATATTAGTCAATGAAGTGACTAAGTCGAAGATCGATAGAAGATCTCAAGCGCGCTTAATGAACTAAAGTTATATTCGTCAACTATAGCTTTAGTACAAGATTGGTTCTAGTTATAGCCAGTAGCTATAACTCTATATCATGAAGAAATGATCAAGACTTATGTGTGTTTTAGTTGAAACAATTGTTTCCTAATTTGTGTCGTGTAGTATTAGTGGTTCAATGGTATTCTATTTTAAATATGGAATTGTTAATCTTAATAGGATTATATAAAATATCTTTTAGTTAAATAAGAAATAAATAATTGTCTTATGAGATAATTATTTATTACTAAAATAAACTAAAGATTTTTTATATGATTTTAATTGTCAAAATATAATCTAAGATTTGGTTTGTTTCGATTTTTGGAAAACGTGTAACATGTCACGTTTCTATAAATCGTGTAAGGATAAAATTTAAATAAATATTATGTATTTATTTAATGTCCTAAACTAACTAAGATTATATTATGGTAATATATTTTATTATCTTTGACATGATTTAGGAAGTTGATTTAATAAGGATACTAATTGTTTATTATGTAAAGATCTTTCCTAAATATGATTTAGGAAATTAATTCCTTATATAATACACATAGTATATTATTAAATCTTTCCTAAATATATTAAGATTAGATTTAAGGTAGTATTACTAAAAGACTAGTATTCTAGTTTTAGTAATATTCCTAAATCATCTAGGGTTTAAATTACCTAGATACATATTCTATATAAATAGACTACCTATGAGACATTAAAAGACACGAAATACACAACACACATTCACGCAAATCAAGAGAGAGCCGTCGGTCATATTCTTCAAGTTCGAGCTTTTAATTGTCATATCCGAATCAAGATTCAAGTGCTCAAGCATTGATCTTATTCATTCAAGATTGTGACTCCAAGAAAACATTGAAGACTTTATCTTATTTACGTAAGATAGATTGAGTATTTAGCGGTACTCGTTGTAAGACAAATATTTAACGGTATTTGTCGTAGCTAGATATTTAACGGTATCTAGATTGAGTTGTGACTAACATCAAAGTCGCACGAGTAGGGTTGATAAAATTGTAATCCAGAGTTGGTACTAATTTTATTAATCGAGAATAGTGGACGTAGGTCTCAGAGTGTGAGACTGAACCACTTCAAAAATATCGTGTCTCTACTTTATTATTGCTCTACTCAACGATCATCATACAACTACACGCACATCGAAGAAGATTCGGAAAAGAAGGCATACTCAATTCAACCCCCCCCTTCTTGAGTATATCATATCAATAGACTCTTCAAATAGTTTGTATATAATTGTTATGTTGGTTGATTTAGTGGAAGTTACTTATAAAAGTAGTGAAGACGAGTAGTTTGAGTCAATTGAATTATATAAAAGGTTAATTTTCAAAGTTGGCTAATTAACTAGTTGTGAACATGATATATTTAATAGAGAATTAATATTAAGTGATATTTATAGGACTGGAATTCGAGGTGGAGTATTACTGGACGGTGTTTGCTTGTCTCAGCTTGCTATTCCAGGTAGGATACACCGACTATATACTCTATGATGTGTTAGGAATGGATGTTGGATTGTGTATTATGGATGCTGAGCATGATTTATATGAGAATGATGTTGGTTGGATTGAGTGTTGATTATTATTATTATCGGTATGCACATTTCATTACTTAATACCATGTTTGAATAAGAGCATTGTTGCATTCATGAGCATGACATGTGCATTGGATACGGATCTGAGATGATGAGATATTATTGGGCCCAGGCTAGTTCTGTAGGACTAGACCTGGTGACCTCAGTTGTTATGCTGGTGTTCGGCGACGGCCGATTATAGTCTGCCGGGAGGTTAGGTATGGCTTGGTGCAAGGGTATGAGTATGAGTTTGAGATTGAGATTGTGATTGAGCTCGAGCATATCATGGCATTTGCATATCATATTTGTTGCATTATTTATTATTCTGTTACCCTACTCAACCGCGAGGTTGACAGTGTATTCGTGTACACCTACGATGATCCGGAATGGGGAGTAGATTCTGCAGGTCAGAGACAGATGAGTTAGGAGCTGGGGCAGGAATGTGAGATGCACACTTTGGACCGACCTAGAATTATATCACGTCTAGAGTAGTCATCAGTTGTACTTTCTTTTCCGCCGAGCAGCAATTGTAATAACAAAAGTTTAAATTTTATCAGTTTGTATTTAAAGTACTTGGTTTGTTTTACTTAGTTATTCACAACCTCGGACATTCCGAGATGGTAACAACCCTGTTTATTGAGAATGTCTTGCTAAAGGCTCTTAAATAAAAGGGGGTGTTACAAAGTGGTATCAGAGCGAACGATCCTCAGGCCTAATAACAATGAATAAGATTAATGAACATATGAAGAGTTAAATGAAATGAACCCCAGGCTAGTAACTGTTAGGAGCCCCAGGATTGGGATGAGTTAGGGGCCCCCTCAAACCAAGCCACTGGCCCTTTCAGTCTGACCTGGTAACCATTGAGTGATGCAGAGAGTGGGTAGTAACAAATAAAAGATCAGACCTTGCCTATTTTGTACTAACAATTTTCCAGGAGCGGAATGAGGTAAGTAATGATGTGATACATGGGTAATGATGTGCAATGAAAGGATATGGTTGGTGATCTGTATTGTGAAACATGATATTGATATTGAATGTGGTTGAAATATATGATTTCCATGTATTGAGAACATGAGTATGAGGATATGAGCTTGGAATATGAGTTGTAATATAAGCTTGACTTGTATGATGATGTGCATTGGAAGAATACGACTGATGTTGAACTGCTGATTGATCTGAATGATTGAATTGAAATTTTCAGAGAATGGATGTATATTTATCTAACAATAATTTGAAGTGATTTGATCATATGATTTTGGCGTTCGAAATATCTATTTGATATCTGACTATTAAATGACTATCGTAACTATGTAATATATTGTTTGGTAATTAAATAACAATGATTAGATTTATATATATTATGTTAATCCATGTCTGGTGGTATGCATGCGGCTATATGATCCCTGAACCCTTAGGTAGAGATATAGTATAATGATATGTGTAATGAGTTGATGATAAGTAGCACCTTAATGATTTCTAGGATATATTTACGTACTTAAATAAGTTGTGGTTGTTACGGTGGTAGAAGCTAATGCATTGTTTATACGTATATAACTAATGAGTTATCTAGTCGACTCTACTCTTTCGCTTCGCAATCTTTACCGTTTTCTAGATGGTATTTTCGGTTTGAAATAATGAATAAATGTTAATATGGTGCAATATCATTTCTATGCTTCGAAATATGCGTCAACATGTTTTTGAGAATGGTTGTGTTTTAATATGATGTTGTGAAGTGATAATGTGAATATTAAAATAACTAAAATGGTAATAGGCTTTCAGAATGTTATCTTGTTCGTACGACTATCATTTAAAATGTGTTCTCTATATGAATGTGAAAATTTACATGTGATACCCTTCTGATTTAGCCTTCCAATGCTTTAGATTTCATGTAAAAACGACTTATATTTTGAGAGGAATAAATATTTTAATCGACAGTGGTCAGATTGTTACTGCACAGTACTGTTTTGACCCATATTTGTTTCAAAGGAAACCATTTAAAACGTATTTATTATTTATGCATAATTCCAACTCCACTGTTTAGAATATTCATTCATGTTTTCAAATTGATAAGCCACATAAAATCTTAATGAGTTGTTATTTAATAGTGATTTTTGCAAGTTATCTCTATTAATGGTTTTATGATAAATGATGTAAATGTGTTAATTTTGTGCCAAAATTTCCAAGGGTGGATGCGTGTTAGTTGCCTTGATTTTGCTGCATAGCATGAAATTGACGAGTATGTTTTGCTGCTTTAAAAGTTGAATAATAGTTGAGCTTGTAGTGTAATTAACTTATCGGATGATTTGTGCCTGTTGTTTTGATGATCTTCTTGAGCAATGGATGTGAAATTTTTATAATTGGGTTACGGGGACGTAACCGTGTCTTAAGGAGGATAGGATTGTAAAATCTTAACGATTTATGACATCACTAATTGGTATGTCGTGATTGTTTGAATATACTTGATAGTCTTGACTGCTTCTGTTATGCACTGTATTGTGATTCGTGAAGTATCCTTTAATTTTTTTTTTATGCATAAAACTTTGGGGACAAAGCTTTCTTAACGAGGGTAGAATGTAACAATTCGCGTTTTGAAGATTATAAAAGTGCTACTTGTGTTTGTTTTTGTTATCGTTACGGGGTGGCGAACTTCGGGACGAAGTTCATTCTAAGGAGGGAAGATTGTAATACCCCGTATTTTAGCCTCGGTCAAACGGCAGTCAAACCATGTTTTATTCACGTATTTCAAATGGAATGTTTATAAAGTATTTCACGTAAAGTATTATCTCATAAATTGTCTTTCTGCGATTATTTCGTATTTCATAATCATTTCATATTTGATGATTTTTCATAAAATGGCATTTCATTCGTATTTCTTTATTTTGATAGTATATTTATAATTAAATATATTTTATATTTTATATTTATTTCCTCGTTGATACTTGTTTTATTAATTAAGTCGTAATTATATTTAAATCTTAAATTTAATATATTACGATATAAATGTTAATAATTTTATATTCGTATAATTAATTTAATTAATATTAACTAGTAATAAATTATATAATTTAATTAGTATAAATAATTTATACGTACTCGTTATTTTAAGTTACGATTCGAGAACGGGATATAGATAATATTATATAATGTTTCGATATGCGTATTGGACTTTTGGTGATGGGCTTGTACGTGGGTTAGAGAGACAATAGACCAAGGGATAACAATAGAACCAACTGATAACACACACAAAGGGTGATAACACACACAAACCTATCGACATACCTCTCCTATAAACCCTAGCACCCATATCTCATGTGCCTCCATCGAGACTCACCAAGAAACCCTACATCCCGTATGCCTTACCTCGTCTACACCCCAAACCCTTCTCTAGTCAGTCGTGAATTGAAGGGTAGCAAAAGAGGAAGAAAACTGTACAGAAGAATCCCACACCATCATCGTCTTCTTCGTTGCAACATAGTAAGTTTCGTGAGTTCTGTATACTTTTTTTGAGACCTTCGAATTAGGGTGGTCGGGTTGTGGGTAGTCCTTGTGGTGCCCTTAACTTGTGTAACACCAGTAGACCACCAAGGGACCACTGTAGTCATTACAGGAGTCACCAAGAGTATCGAAGTTAGCGAATGTTTAATACTCTGTTCCTTCGTATATTGCTGTTTGTGTTTGCTATTGTTGTTATTCATTCGTGCTTTGAGTCTGTTACATGTCGTGGGTCTTGGGTTTTGCTAGTGGGGTGGTAGGAGGTTACATTGGTGGTACTGGGGTGGCGTAGAGTGGTCAGGGAACTGTTGCTAATGTACGGTTTTAAGAGGCTATCGGAGGCAGTGCGGAACAGGGGTATAGGGGTGGTGTGTATCGGTTTTGGAGAGTCTGTTTCATAGAGTTATGGGTGTGTCGAGGCCTTATGGTCACCACCGGAGTAATGTGGGTAGTGTATAGGGTCGAGAGAAGTGATAAGTGGTGGCTGGGGTGGTGACAGCTGGTGGTTGGAAGCGTGTGTACAGGGCAGGAACGAAACAGGTACAGATGTTTTGTCAGGTCACGGTTGCTGGTGGAACGGTTTGCTACTGGTTCGAGGGCTGGTGTGGTCGTGTTAGGGGTCGTGGTTGGTGTCAATGGGTGCGTCATGGTGCATAGGTGGTGACCACCGTGATCTGGTGGTGGTTCAGGAGGTATTATGGGAGTTACGGGTCGGTTTAGGAAGGTTGTCAAAGGAGCTGTTGGTCGTGGTTTTAGGGGAGTCGCGGTTATACGAGTTGTTGCTGCTGTGTTTGTATTATTAATTACTACGTAGTGTTAATTAATTATTATAGTAGTTGTTGTTGTTAGTGATTTTTATTATTATATTATTATTATTATTATTATTATTATCATCATTATTATATTATTATTATTATCATCATCATTATTATATTATGATTTTTTTAGTAAATAATAATTATTATTATTATTAATATTGATATTATTATTGTTATGGTTGTATTTATATGGTTAGTATTAGTATGGTTAATATTAGTAAATGTTACTCATGTTTTAATTATTAAGTTGTTAAGTAGATTTTATACATGAATGTGACGATTATCAATAGTTTGTATATAATTGTTATGTTGGTTGATTTAGTGGAAGTTACTTATAAAAGTAGTGAAGACGAGTAGTTTGAGTCAATTGAATTATATAAAAGGTTAATTTTCAAAGTTGGCTAATTAACTAGTTGTGAACATGATATATTTAATAGAGAATTAATATTAAGTGATATTTATAGGACTGGAATTCGAGGTGGAGTATTACTAGACGGTGTTTGCTTGTCTCAGCTTGCTATTCCAGGTAGGATACACCGACTATATACTCTATGATGTGTTAGGAATGGATGTTGGATTGTGTATTATGGATGCTGAGCATGATTTATATGAGAATGATGTTGGTTGGATTGAGTGTTGATTATTAATATTATCGGTATGCACATTTCATTACTTAATACCATGTTTGAATAAGAGCATTGTTGCATTCATGAGCATGACATGTGCATTGGATACGGATCTGAGATGATGAGATATTATTGGGCCCAGGCTAGTTCTGTAGGACTAGACCTGGTGACCTCAGCTGTTATGCTGGTGTTCGGCGACGGCCGATTATAGTCTGCCGGGAGGTTCGGTATGGCTTGGTGCAAGTGTATGAGTATGAGTTTGAGATTGAGATTGTGATTGGGCTCGAGCATATCATGGCATTTGCATATCATATTTGTTGCATTATTTATTATTGTCTTACCCTACACAACCGCGAGGTTGACAGTGTATTCGTGTACACCTACGATGATCCGGAATGGGGAGTAGATTCTGCAGGTCAGAGACAGATGAGTTAGGAGCTGGGGCAGGAATGTGAGATGCACACTTTGGACCGACCTAGAATTATATCACGTCTAGAGTAGTCATCAGTTGTACTTTCTTTTCCGCCGAGAAGCAATTGTAATAACAAAAGTTTAAATTTTATCAGTTTGTATTTAAAGTACTTGGTTTGTTTTACTTTGTTATTCACTACCTCGGATATTCCGAGATGGTAACAACCCTGTTTATTGAGAATGTCTTGCTAAAGGCTCTTAAATAAATGGGGGTGTTACAAAGTGGTATCAGAGCGAACGATCCTCAGGCCTAATAACAATGAATAAGATTAATGAACATAGGAAGAGTTAAATGAAATGAACCCCAGGCTAGTAACTGTTAGGAGCCCCAGGATTGGGATGAGTTAGGGGCCCCCTCAAACCAAGCCACTGGCCCTTTCAGTTTGACCTGGTAACCATTGAGTGATGCAGAGCGTGGGTAGTAACAAATAAAAGATCAAACCTTGCCTATTTTGTACTAACAATTTTGCAGGAGCGGAATGAGGTAAGTAATGATGTGATACATGGGTAATGATGTGCAATGAAAGGATATGGTTGGTGATCTATATTGTGAAACATGATATTGATATTGAATGTGGTTGAAATATATGATTTCCATGTATTGAGAACATGAGTATGAAGATATGAGTTTGGAATATGAGTTGTAATATAAGCTTGACTTGTATGATGATGTGCATTGGAAGAATACGACTGATGTTGAACTGCTGATTGATCTGAATGATTGAATTGAAATTTTCAGAGAATGGATGTATATTTATCTAACAATAATTTGAAGTGATTTGATCATATGATTTTGGCGTTCGAAATATCTATTTGATATCTGACTATTAAATGACTATCGTAACTATGTAATATATTGTTTGGTAATTAAATAACAATGATTAGATTTATATATATTATGTTAATCCATGTCTGGTGGTATGCATGCGGCTATATGATCCCTGAACCCTTAGGTAGAGATATAGTATAATGATATGTGTAATGAGTTGATGATAAGTAGCACCTTAATGATTTCTAGGATATATTTACGTACTTAAATAAGTTGTGGTTGTTACGGTGGTAGAAGCTAATGCATTGTTTATACGTATATAACTAATGAGTTATCTAGTCGACTCTACTCTTTCGCTTCGCAATCTTTACCGGTTTCTAGATGGTATTTTCGGTTTGAAATAATGAATAAATGTTAATATGGTGCAATATCATTTCTATGCTTCGAAATATGCGTCAACATGTTTTTGAGAATGGTTGTGTTTTAATATGATGTTGTGAAGTGATAATGTGAATATTAAAATAACTAAAATGGTAATAGGCTTTCAGAATGTTATCTTTTTCGTACGACTGTCATTTAAAATGTGTTGTGAAAATTTACATGTGATACCCTTCTGATTTAGCCTTCCAATGCTTTAGATTTCATGTAAAAACGACTTATATTTTGAGAGGAATAAATATTTTAATCGACAGTGGTCAGATTGTTACTGCACAGTACTGTTTTGACCCATATTTGTTTCAAAGGAAACCATTTAAAACGTATTTATTATTTATGCATAATTCCAACTCCACTGTTTAGAATATTCATTCATGTTTTCAAATTGATAAGCCACATAAAATCTTAATGAGTTGTTATTTAATAGTGATTTTTGCAAGTTATCTCTATTAATGGTTTTATGATAAATGATGTAAATGTGTTAATTTTGTGCCAAAATTTCCAAGGGTGGATGCGTGTTAGTTGCCTTGATTTTGCTGCATAGCATGAAATTGACGAGTATGTTTTGCTGCTTGAAAAGTCGAATAATAGTTGCCCTTGTAGTGTAATTAAGTTATCGGATGATTTGTGCCTGTTGTTTTGATGATCTTCTTGAGCAATGGATGTGAAATTTTTATAATTGGGTTACGGGGACGTAACCGTGTCTTAAGGAGGATAGGATTGTAAAATCTTAACGATTTATGACATCCTTAACTGGTATGTCGTGATTGTTTGAATATACTTGATAATCTTGACTGCTTCTGTTATGCACTGTATTGTGATTCGTGAAGTATCCTTTAATTTTTTTTTTTTATGCGTAAAACTTTGGGGACAAAGCTTTCTTAACGAGGGTAGAATGTAACAATTCGAGTTTTGAAGATTATAAAAGTGCTACTTGTGTTTGTTTTTGTTATCGTTACGGGGTGGCGAACTTCGGGACGAAGTTCATTCTAAGGAGGGAAGACTGTAATACCCCGTATTTTAGCCTCGGTCAAACGGCAGTCAAACCATGTTTTATTCACGTATTTCAAATGGAATGTTTATAAAGTATTTTACGTAAAGTATTATTTCATAAATTGTATTTCTGCGATTATTTCGTATTTCATAATCATTTCATATTTGATGATTTTTCATAAAATGGCATTTCATTCGTATTTCTTTATTTTGATAGTATATTTATAATTAAATATATTTTATATTTTATATTTATTTCCTCGTTGATACTTGTTTTATTAATTAAGTCGTAATTATATTTAAATCCTAAATTTAATATATTACGATATAAATGTTAATAATTTTATATTCGTATAATTAATTTAATTAATATTAACTAGTAATAAATTATATAATTTAATTAGTATAAATAATTTATACGTACTCATTATTTTAAGTTACGATTCGAGAACGGGATATAGATAATATTATATAATGTTTCGATATGCGTGATGGACTATTGGTGATGGGCTTGTACGTGGGTTAGAGAAACAATAGACCAAGGGATAACAAAAGAACCAACTGATAACACACACAAAGGGTGATAACACACACAAACCTATCGACATACCTCTCCTATAAACCCTAGCACCCATATCTCATGTGCCTCCATCGAGACTCACCAAGAAACCCTACATCCCGTATGCCTTACCTCGTCTACACCCCAAACCCTTCTCTAGTCAGTCGTGAATTGAAGGGTAGCAAAAGAGGAAGAAAACTGTACAGAAGAATCCCACACCATCATCGTCTTCTTCGTTGCAACATAGTAAGTTTCGTGAGTTCTGTATACTTTTTTTGAGACCTTCGAATTAGGGTGGTCGGGTTGTGGGTAGTCCTTGTGGTGCCCTTAACTTGTGTAACACTAGTAGACCACCAAGGGACCACTGTAGTCGTTACAGGAGTCACCAAGAGTATCGAAGTTAGCGAATGTTTAATACTCTGTTCCTGCGTATATTGTTGTTTGTGTTTGCTATTGTTGTTATTCATTCGTGCTTTGAGTCTGTTACATGTCGTGGGTCTTGGGTTTTGCTAGTGGGGTGGTAGGAGGTTACATTGGTGGTACTGGGGTGGTGTAGAGTGGTCAGGGAACTGTTGCTAATGTACGGTTTTAAGAGGCTATCGGAGGCAGTGCGGAACAGGGGTATAGGGGTGGTGTGTATCGGTTTTGGAGAGTCTGTTTCATAGAGTTATGGGTGTGTCGAGGCCTTATGGTCACCACTGGAGTGTCGTGGGTAGTGTATAGGGTCACGAGAAGTGATAAGTGGTGGCTGGGGTGGTGACAGCTGGTGGTTGGAAGCGTGTGTACAGGGCAGGAACGAAACAGGTACAGATGTTTTGTCAGGTCACGGTTGCTGGTGGAACGGTTTGCTACTGGTTCGAGGGCTGGTGTGGTCGTGTTAGGGGTCGTGGTTGGTGTCAATGGGTGCGTCATGGTGCATAGGTGGTGACCACCGTGATCTGGTGGTGGTTCAGGAGATATTATGGGAGTTACGGGTCGGTTTAGGAAGGTTGTCAAAGGAGCTGTTGGTCGTGGTTTTAGGGGAGTCGCGGTTATACGAGTTGTTGCTGCTGTGTTTGTATTATTAATTACTACGTAGTATTAATTAATTATTATAGTAGTTGTTGTTGTTAGTGATTTTTATTATTATATTATTATTATTATTATTATTATTATTATCATCATTATTATATTATTATTATTATCATCATCATTATTATATTATGATTTTTTTAGTAAACAATTATTATTATTATTATTAATATTGATATTATTATTGTTATGGTTGTATTTATATGGTTAGTATTAGTATGGTTAATATTAGTAAATGTTACTCATGTTTTAATTATTAAGTTGTTAAGTAGATTTTATACATGAATGTGACGATTATCAATAGTTTGTATATAATTGTTATGTTGGTTGATTTAGTGGAAGTTACTTATAAAAGTAGTGAAGACGAGTAGTTTGAGTCAATTGAATTATATAAAAGGTTAATTTTCGAAGTTGGCTAATTAACTAGTTGTGAACATGATATATTTAATAGAGAATTAATATTAAGTGATATTTATAGGACTGGAATTCGAGGTGGAGTATTACTAGACGGTGTTTGCTTGTCTCAGCTTGCTATTCCAGGTAGGATACACCGACTATATACTCTATGATGTGTTAGGAATGGATGTTGGATTGTGTATTATGGATGCTGAGCATGATTTATATGAGAATGATGTTGGTTGGATTGAGTGTTGATTATTATTATTATCGGTATGCACATTTCATTACTTAATAGCATGTTTGAATAAGAGCATTGTTGCATTCATGAGCATGACATGTGCATTGGATACGGATCTGAGATGATGAGATATTATTGGGCCCAGGCTAGTTCTGCAGGACTAGACCTGGTGACCTCAGCTGTTATGCTGGTGTTCGGCGACGGCCGATTATAGTCTGCCGGGAGGTTCGGTATGGCTTGGTGCAAGGGTATGAGTATGAGTTTGAGATTGAGATTGTGATTGAGCTCGAGCATATCATGGCATGTGCATATCATATTTGTTGCATTATTTATTATTGTGTTACCCTACTCAACCGCGAGGTTGACAGTGTATTCGTGTACACCTACGATGATCCGGAATGGGGAGTAGATTCTGCAGGTCAGAGACAGATGAGTTAGGAGCTGGGGTAGGAATGTGAGATGCACACTTTGGACCGACCTAGAATTATATCACGTCTAGAGTAGTCATCAGTTGTACTTTCTTTTCCGCCGAGCAGCAATTGTAATAACAAAAGTTTAAATTTTATCAGTTTGTATTTAAAGTACTTGGTTTGTTTTACTTAGTTATTCACAACCTCGGACATTCCGAGATGGTAACAACCCTGTTTATTGAGAATGTCTTGCTAAAGGCTCTTAAATAAAAGGGGGTGTTACAAAGTGGTATCAGAGCGAACGATCCTCAGGCCTAATAACAATGAATAAGATTAATGAACATAGGAAGAGTTAAATGAAATGAACCCCAGGCTAGTAACTGTTAGGAGCCCCAGGATTGGGATGAGTTAGGGGCCCCCTCAAACCAAGCCACTGGCCCTTTCAGTCTGACCTGGTAACCATTGAGTGATGCAGAGAGTGGGTAGTAACAAATAAAAGATCAGACCTTGCCTATTTTGTACTAACAATTTTCCAGGAGCGGAATGAGGTAAGTAATGATGTGATACATGGGTAATGATGTGCAATGAAAGGATATGGTTGGTGATCTGTATTGTGAAACATGATATTGATATTGAATATGGTTGAAATATATGATTTCCATGTATTGAGAACATGAGTATGAGGATATGAGTTTGGAATATGAGTTGTAATATAAGCTTGACTTGTATGATGATGTGCATTGGAAGAATACGACTGATGTTGAACTGCTGATTGATCTGAATGATTGAATTGAAATTTTCAGAGAATGGATGTATATTTATCTAACAATAATTTGAAGTGATTTGATCATATGATTTTGGCGTTCGAAATATCTATTTGATATCTGACTATTAAATGACTATCGTAACTATGTAATATATTGTTTGGTAATTAAATAACAATGATGATTAGATTTATATATATTATGTTAATCCATGTCTGGTGGTATGCATGCGGCTATATGATCCCTGAACCCTTAGATAGAGATATAGTATAATGATATGTGTAATGAGTTGATGATAAGTAGCATCTTAATGATTTCTAGGATATATTTATGTACTTAAATAAGTTGTGGTTGTTACGGTGGTAGAAGCTAATGCATTGTTTATACGTATATAACTAATGAGTTATCTAGTCGACTCTACTCTTTCGCTTCGCAATCTTTACCGTTTTCTAGATGGTATTTTCGGTTTGAAATAATGAATAAATGTTAATATGGTGCAATATCATTTCTATGCTTCGAAATATGCGTCAACATGTTTTTGAGAATGGTTGTGTTTTAATATGATGTTGTGAAGTGATAATGTGAATATTAAAATAACTAAAATGGTAATAGGCTTTCAGAATGTTATCTTGTTCGTACGACTGTCATTTAAAATGTGTTCTCTATATGAATGTGAAAATTTACATGTGATACCCTTCTGATTTAGCCTTCCAATGCTTTAGATTTCATGTAAAAACGACTTATATTTTGAGAGGAATAAATATTTTAATCGACAGTGGTCAGATTGTTACTGCACAGTACTGTTTTGACCCATATTTGTTTCAATGGAAACCATTTAAAACGTATTTATTATTTATGCATAATTCCAACTCCACTGTTTAGAATATTCATTCATGTTTTCAAATTGATAAGCCACATAAAATCTTAATGAGTTGTTATTTAATAGTGATTTTTGCAAGTTATCTCTATTAATGGTTTTATGATAAATGATGTAAATGTGTTAATTTTGTGCCAAAATTTCCAAGGGTGGATGCGTGTTAGTTGCCTTGATTTTGCTGCATAGCATGAAATTGACGAGTATGTTTTGCTGCTTTAAAAGTCGAATAATAGTTGCCCTTGTAGTGCAATTAACTTATCGGATGATTTGTGCCTGTTGTTTTGATGATCTTCTTGAGCAATGGATGTGAAATTTTTATAATTGGGTTACGGGGACGTAACCGTGTCTTAAGGAGGATAGGATTGTAAAATCTTAACGATTTATGACATCCTTAACTGGTATGTCGTGATTGTTTGAATATACTTGATAATCTTGACTGCTTCTGTTATGCACTGTATTGTGATTCGTGAAGTATCCTTTAATTTTTTTTTTTATGCGTAAAACTTTGGGGACAAAGCTTTCTTAACGAGGGTAGAATGTAACAATTCGAGTTTTGAAGATTATAAAAGTGCTACTTGTGTTTGTTTTTGTTATCGTTACGGGGTGGCGAACTTCGGGACGAAGTTCATTCTAAGGAGGGAAGACTGTAATACCCCGTATTTTAGCCTCGGTCAAACGGCAGTCAAATCATGTTTTATTCACGTATTTCAAATCGAATGTTTATAAAGTATTTTACGTAAAGTATTATTTCATAAATTGTATTTCTGCGATTATTTCGTATTTCATAATCATTTCATATTTGATGATTTTTCATAAAATGGCATTTCATTCGTATTTCTTTATTTTGATAGTATATTTATAATTAAATATATTTTATATTTTATATTTATTTCCTCGTTGATACTTGTTTTATTAATTAAGTCGTAATTATATTTAAATCCTAAATTTAATATATTACGATATAAATGTTAATAATTTTATAATCGTATAATTAATTTAATTAATATTAATTAGTAATAAATTATATAATTTAATTAGTATAAGAAATTTATACGTACTCGTTATTTTAAGTTACGATTCGAGAACGGGATATAGATAATATTATATAATGTTTCGATATGCGTGATGGACTGTTGGTGATGGGCTTGTACGTGGGTTAGAGAAACAATAGACCAAGGGATAACAATAGAACCAACTGATAACACACACAAAGGGTGATAACACACACAAACCTATCGACATACCTCTCCTATAAACCCTAGCACCCATATCTCATGTGCCTCCATCGAGACTCACCAAGAAACCCTACATCCCGTATGCCTTACCTCGTCTACACCCCAAACCCTTCTCTACTCAGTCGTGAATTGAAGGGTAGCAAAAGAGGAAGAAAACTGTACAGAAGAATCCCACACCATCATCGTCTTCTTCGTTGCAACATAGTAAGTTTCGTGAGTTCTGTATACTTTTTTTGAAACCTTCGAATTAGGGTGGTCGGATTGTGGGTAGTCCTTGTGGTGCCCTTAACTTGTGTAACACCAGTAGACCACCAAGGGACCACTGTAGTCGTTACAGGAGTCACCAAGAGTATCGAAGTTAGCGAATGTTTAATACTCTGTTCCTGCGTATATTGCTGTTTGTGTTTGCTATTGTTGTTATTCATTCGTGCTTTGAGTCTGTTACATGTCGTGGGTCTTGGGTTTTGCTAGTGGGGTGGTAGGAGGTTACATTGGTGGTACTGGGGTGTTGTAGAGTGGTCAGGGAACTGTTGCTAATGTACGGTTTTAAGAGGCTATCGGAGGCAGTGCGGAACAGGGGTATAGGGGTGGTGTGTATCGGTTTTGGAGAGTCTGTTTCATAGAGTTATGGGTGTGTCGAGGCCTTATGGTCACCACCGGAGTGTCGTGGGTAGTGTATAGGGTCGAGAGAAGTGATAAGTGGTGGCTGGGGTGGTGACAGCTGGTGGTTGGAAGCGTGTGTACAGGGCAGGAACGAAACAGGTACAGAAGTTTTGTCCGGTCACGGTTGCTGGTGGAACGGTTTTCTACTGGTTCGAGGGTTGGTGTGGTCGTGTTAGGGGTCGTGGTTGGTGTCAATGGGTGTGATACCCCGAACTTTTAGTTAAACTTAGTACGAGAATTGTTTTATGATTGTTGTGTCAATAGTATTTAAACGCGTTGTGCATTCGATAGATATTTTATTTAATGGCGTTGTATAAGTCGACCATGGGGATCGATCACGATACCTTTAGACCTATGAGACTTGGGCCTCGTTTGTGTACCCAACACTTTAAACAACCCATTCTCGTCTAACCCTAATCCCCTCTAAACGCTAAACACCTCACACAATCCTTCTTATGCCGTCATATAAGAGGTAATTCTGACCTAACCCTAAGCTACTCTCTACACAATCATCACACTAAACCTACTGCCGCCACCACAAAGAGGAGGAGGAAGGTATTCACGGCCAGATTAACTGATCTTAGGACCCTTCGAATTGACCCAGAATAGGTACGCTCAACACGTTCTGTTTTCCTGGGTTCGGTCGCATGGTTTTGGGGTATTAATTTAATCATGTATGCAGGTTAGAGGCATCTGCTCTTTACGTATTCATAATGTATGTTCTTGGTTGTCTTGTTTAAGTCCTTGTCGTGGCTGTGTCAACCCCCGTGTAACGCTAGGGAAGGCGGTTTCCAGGCGTCTGTCGTACACACTGTCCTCTTATTGCGTTAAAACAGAGTCTGATCAGTCGTGTTTTTCATGGTGTCGACGCAAATCTGACTCTCGTTCTTGAGGGATAAGGGGTGGAGGAACAGGTGGTGACCAGGGAAGTGTTAGGGTGGTTGTCTAGGTGGTCTCAAGTGGTGCATAGGGTGTCGTACAGGGGTTTCGTTTCCTGTTTCGTTTTCAGATCCTTTTTACTTCCGGTTGACTGGTTGTTTTGGGGGTGGCACCACCGCTGACTCGGGGGAGGTCGATGCGGTGGTACCACCGTGGTGTCTTGTACACATGTCAGGGTGTGTCGGGGTGGCAGTTTCAGGGGAGGTCAGTGGTGTTTGCTTGTGTCGTTGGGGGTCTGAATATCGGTACAGGGAGCATAGGTGGGAGTCAGACCTGGATTGGTAGGTTAGGGTCTGACTCACCGGCGGTCGTCGAGGGGTTTGATGGTGTCAGGGAGGTAGTGGGTTGTTAGTTGTGTCGAAGGGGGTGGTCTGCTGGTGGTCGAATTGGTGGGCTAGGCTTTGGTGGTGGGTCGAAGTCGCGGTGAAGGTGGAGACGGGTTGGGGCTGTTGGGTTAATTCGTTTTTTTTGTACACTTTGTTGTTGAGTCTTATTTTTTTATTTCTATTATTATTATTATTATTATTATTATTATTATTATTATTATTATTATTATTATTATTACTACTAGTTTTAATAATATTTGGTATTTATGGATAATATAATTAGTAATGATGGTGTAATATTGTATTTATGGTATATTTTGATATGGGTCTTAATTTAATAATTTGAATGTTTGAATTTCAAAACCCAAGTGTTTATTTTTTTTTTAGGAGTTACTATTTTTAGACGCTACTATATTTAGAAAGTTACTATTTTGGGTAACTCGGTTGTTGGGAAGCTTTCTAAATATAGGAGGTGTCTATAAATAGAATGTGTACATGTATTACGAGAATTAGGAAAGTATTAATTAAAGTAATACGTATCTAGGTGGAAGTTTCCGTGTGGAGCATTTTTAGAGGCAGTCGCGCAGTTATCATTTCTTCTTCAGTTTGAGGTAGGGGAATACTACATATATGAGATGTGTAATCTGTTATTGGTTGATATTAATCATGTTCATATATATTGTTATATGATTGGTATATTGTGGTATATAATTCTGTGATACGATATGGTGCGGAGATAAAGGGTCTGTGTTTGGTGCAGAGATAAAGGGTCTGTGTTTGGTGCGGAGATAAAGGGTCTGTGTTTGGTGCGGAGATAAAGGGTCTGTGTTTGGTGCGGAGAAAAAGGGTCTGTGATTCGGAGTAGAGAAGTTCAGCTTTCTATTTATAGTAATGTGGTTTATTTACAATTTTCTCTACTCAACCTTGTGGTTGACCCTGTGTATTCGTGATCACCTGTGATGAACCAATTTTGGGGAGCAGATTGACAGGTGGCTGAGACTAAGGGGGAGCTATGGGAGGAAGAGCTTGGATCCGGACCAGTTTAGATGTCGAGATCGCCTTAGTCATTTTAAATGAGTTGTACTTTATTTATGTTGTAAAGACTTTTGGTTACGGATGTAAGGACAAACTTGAGTTAATTGCTATTTAAAGTACTGTTTATCTTCCTTTGTATCTACTGCCTCGGGAAACCGGGATGGTAACACCTTTATTTATCTGAGGAGTCCTAGTACAGGCCCTTAAATAAATGGGGGTGTTACAAAGTGGTATCAGAGCGAACGATCCTCAGGCCTAACCTAATGAACCCAATGAATGTAGGAGAGTCTAAATAAAATGAACCCCGGGATAGGACTGTTAGGAGCACACTAAAGGCAAAGTATGAGTCTGGGGCCCCCTCACACCGAACCATAGGCCCTATCAGTTTTACCCGGGAACCCAGAGTGCATATACGAGAGAAAAGGGTAGAATAGGAGGTGGTGGAAGTGATAGCATACTGTGATAAGTATGTTATGAGAATTCTGAGTATAATTGACTTTTGGAAAAGCCGGAAGGGGCATGAGCATGAATGAATCTTCATTTGTTTGAATAAAAGGTGTATATTGTGGTGGTATGTTAAGTGATTTAAAACATGCTAGTAATTCTTCTTTCATCATGTCTAGTGATATGCGGTTATGTGATCCCTGAGCCATGTTATAGAAGAAAACTACATTATATAATATGTGTTTATAGATTTTAATGCTTAGGGAACATAGCCCTAAACCAAATGGGAACCCATATACGTCGGGACTCATTTCTTTCTTGTTTTATAGTATGCCTCCGCGAAGAGATAATGCCGTTAACATCACTCAAGAGGAGTTAGACCAATTACGAGCTGAGAATGCGGCTCTTAAGGCCAAACGTATGGACTCCGCTAAGATGAGCACGATAATTGCAAGGCACCACCCCACCCAATTCACCGGGGAGGGTGAGCCTCATTTGCTGGGGGCCTGGTGCAGAGAATTCAGTAACCTATTCGAACTGGTGGATTGCCCCGAAGAACTGAGGGTGGACCAGGCTGCCCACTATCTAAGGGGTATGGCTAGAGACTGGTGGACCGCGAATAAGGGAGAGATCCGGGAAGCAGCTACAGAGGATGGAACCGCATTTGTTCCTTGGGACGCATTCAAGGGGGTCTTGAACGAGGTGTTTCTACCAGAATTCCAAAAGAGCAAGCTGAGGGAGGAGTTCGACTCATTCAAGATGTCGGAGGACATGACCGTAGAGGCTTACTACAGGAAATTCATCCAGTTGGTGCACTACGTGGGAGACATGGGTTTCGACGATGCCATGCTAGCAATGAAATTTGAGAGAGGGTTATCAATCGCTGTCAAGAAGAGACTGATTGCAGCTCCGCCCACCACAGTCCGTGACAACTATTTAAGGGCTGGGGCGACGGAAAGGCTTTCGGATATGATCAAAGAGGACAAGAAGTCCAAGTCAGAAAAGAGGAAGGCTGAATCAGTAGCTGAGGGTTCAGGATCGAAAAAGCAGAGCTCTAACAAATTCAGTGGGTACTTCGGGAGTAGTGCCTCTGGTGGTGGGAGGAACCAGAGTGGGGGCAACTTCAGGAGTGGAGGTTCTGGTAGTGGTTCAGTGGGAGTGGTCTGTTTCGGCTGCGGGAAAATTGGGCACAAGCAGGCAGTATGTCGCTCTTCTGGAGGGAATCAGTCCGGGGGTTATCGCACACCTACATCCGGATACCAGGGACCTCGCACTCAGTCTTATGGCAGCAGTGGCTATCGCACACCCATGACAAACTATGGTGGCGGTGCGAAGTCTGGAGGCAGCAGCAACTATCAAAGGAACTACAACAACAACAATCAGAACCGTTCATATCAGAATCAGTACAATGGAAGTGGGAACAACAACAAGACGGGGACGGCAGGAAATCAGCAGGCTGGGACATCTTCTGCCAGCCAAAGTGGGGTCAAGTCCAGTGGCAAGCTCTTTGCCATGGGAAAGCAGGCTGCTCAGGAGGATGCGCATGTGGTAACCGGTACTTTTCTTGTAAACTCTACACCTACCTTCGTACTTTTCGATTCCGGTGCCACCCATTCGTTTGTGTCTAGGGATCATGTTAAGGCTTTGGGACTGGAGAGAATCGACTGGGTCGCAGATTCAATGACCATACCTTCAGGAGAGTCAATAGCTTGTAATAGAGTTTATGGAAGTATACCCATTAAAATCGGGGAAGCAATTTTCTAT
The DNA here is from genome assembly GCA_029255685.2 of Silene conica. Classification (NCBI taxonomy): domain Eukaryota; kingdom Viridiplantae; phylum Streptophyta; class Magnoliopsida; order Caryophyllales; family Caryophyllaceae; genus Silene; species Silene conica. The sequence continues at coordinate 48,079,460 of CM055314.2, read as the reverse complement.
TGTGACCTCATAGAATTTCCGCTGGGGGGTTTTGAGGTGATCTTAGGGATGGACTGGCTGGGGAAGTATAGGGCTTTTATCGACTGTCATCAAAAGAAAATTTCCTTGAAGGGCCCTAAAGGAGTGAGGGTTTCTTACAAGGGATACCGAGTCAAGCCAAAAATTAAATTCATATCTGTCAACACCCTGAAGTCTAGTTTGTGGAAAGGAGAGAGCCTAATCTTGTGTCAAATGTGGAATTGTGAGGCTGAGACTCTCAAGACTAGTGAGATACCTGTGGTACGGGAGTTTGAGGGAGTGTTTCGAGACGACGTGCCAGGGTTACCGCCGAGGAGGGAAGTGGAGTTTTCCATTGACCTAAAACCAGGAGCGGGACCGATATCTAAATCACCATACCGTATAAACCTAAAGAGTTGGAGGAATTGAAGAAGCAGTTGGATGAACTAGCTGAAAAAGGGTTCATTCGACCCAGTGTGTCGCCCTGGGGTGCACCTGTCTTATTTGTGAAGAAGAAGGATGGGAGTTTGAGGTTGTGTGTTGACTACCGAGAGCTGAACAATGTAACCATCAAGAACCGTTATCCTTTGCCGAGAATTGACGACTTGTTCGATCAGTTAAGTGGAGCTGGGGTTTTCTCCAAGATTGATTTGAGATCCGGGTATCATCAGTTGAGGATAAAGGATGAAGATATTCCGAAGACCGCTTTCCGAACGAGGTATGGCCACTATGAATTTGTGGTTATGCCCTTTGGATTGACTAATGCTCCAGCTGTGTTCATGGACTTGATGAACCGAGTCTTCAGCCCGTACCTGGACAAGTTTGTGGTGGTATTTATCGATGATATCCTGGTATATTCCAAGAATGCAGAAGAGCACGAAGACCATTTGAGGAAAGTACTTCAGACCTTGGAGGAGCATAAGCTCAATGCTAAGTTGAGCAAGTGTGAGTTCTGGTTGGAGAAAGTGGCATTTCTGGGGCATGTAATTTCAAAGGAGGGAGTGGCTATTGAGCCTAGTAAGATCGGGGCAGTGACTAAGTGGCAAAGTCCGAAGAATGTGAGTGAGATTCGAAGCTTCCTTGGTTTAGCTGGTTATTATCGGAGATTTGTCAAGGATTTTTCAAAGATAGCGAAGCCGTTGACGTCGTTGATGAGGAAGGAGAACCGTTTTGTCTGGGATGAGAGTTGTGAGAAGGCATTCCTAACCCTTAAGGAACGCCTGACAACAGCTCCTATCCTGGCCTTGCCAGTTGGGAGTGATAATTTCGAAGTATATACCGACGCTTCAAAGCATGGGTTGGGTTGTGTGCTAATGCAGAATGGGAGAGTGATCGCGTATGCTTCTCGGCAGTTGAAGACCTACGAAGAGAATTATCCGACTCATGATTTGGAATTGGGCGCTGTGGTCTTTGCACTGAAATTGTGGCGTCATTACCTTTATGGAGCCACTTTTAAGGTGTTTTCTGATCATAAGAGCCTGAAATATATCTACACCCAAAAAGAGTTGAACATGAGGGAGAGGAGGTGGATAGAGTTGATCGGAGATTATGATATGCAGATTGTCTACCACGAGGGCAAGGCGAATGTGGTAGCTGACGCTCTAAGTAGGAAGTCAGTACATGCTTTGAGTTGTGCCAGATCGAGAGTGAGGTTGCATGACGAATTGAGAGAGATGGGAATTTTTATGATCCGGAAAGGGGATACCCTTGGTGATTTGACAGTGGATCCCGAGCTGTATGGGGAGATTCGGGAGTTACAGAAGAACGATGAGAAAATCCAGAAGTGGCGTTTGATGGTGGAAAATGGGGTTGGTGATGAGGCATCCAAGTTCAGTATTCATACCGACGGTAGTTTGAGGTTCGGTGGACGATGGTGTGTACCAAATGTTGAGGAGCTAAAGAAGAAGATCCTGACTGAAGCTCATGCCACCCCTTATTCCGTTCACCCAGGGGGTGATAAGCTGTATAAGGACCTTAAGAAGACGTTCTGGTGGCCTAACATGAAGAAGGAAGTTGCAGAGTTTGTCTCGAGGTGTTTGACGTGTCAACGAGTGAAAGGGGAGCATAAGAGACCTCAAGGGAAGGTGCAACCGTTAGATGTGCCAGAGTGGAAGTGGGAGAACATTTCGATGGACTTTATCGTGGGGTTGCCTCGAACTCAGAGGGGCAACAACATGATTTGGGTGATCGTGTATCGTTTGACCAAGTCGGCTCACTTTATTCCCATGAAAGATACCTGGAGTAAAGCCGAGTTGGCTAAGTCATATGTTCAGAATGTAATCAAACTACATGGCGTACCCAAGGACATTGTTTCAGATCGAGACTCGAGGTTTATATCCAGATTTTGGCAGGAGTTGCAGGCTGCTTTGGGTACCCAGTTGAAGATGAGTACAGCTTTTCATCCGGCTAATGACGGTCAGACTGAGAGGACGATTCAGACTCTTGAGGACATGTTGAGGGCGTGCGTACTTGAGTTCGGAGGATCTTGGGAGGACCGATTGGGGTTGATAGAGTTTTCGTATAACAACAGCTATCATGCCAGTATTGGGATGGCTCCTTTTGAGGCGTTGTATGGGAGGAAGTGTCGGAGCCCTGTGTGTTGGGATGATCGGGCTGATGTGGTGACTTTAGGGCCAGATATGATTCAGGAGATGGTGGAGCAGGTTCAGATTATTCGACAGAGAATGAGGGCCGCTCAGGATCGACAGAAGAGTTATGCCGATCTGAAGAGGAGCGATATCTCATTTGAGGCCGGAGCGAAGGTTCTACTGAAAGTCTCTCCAATGAAGGGTGTGATGAGGTTCGGCAAGCGTGGCTAACTGAGTCAGAAGTTTATTGGGCCATTTGAGATCTTGGACAGAGTTGGAGAGGTGGCATATCGCTTAGCTTTGCCTCCAACCCTATCCAAGGTCCATAATGTGTTCCATGTGTCCCAGCTGAAGAAATACGTGAGTGATCCCTCACATATGCTTCAGCATGAGGTGATTGAGGTAGATGAGCAGTTGGCATACATTGAGACTCCGAAAGAGATCCTGGACAGGAAGGTACGAAAAACTCGCAATGGGGAGACGTCCTTGGTGAAAGTTCTGTGGACCAATCATAATTGGGAAGAGGCTACGTGGGAGCCTGAGACATCCATGAGAGAGCGTTATCCACATTTATTCGACTGAGGTAAGTTACGCGGACGTAACTTTTCTTTAAGGGGGATGGAATGTAACATTCTGTGGTTTAATTGATATTTTGTGTCCCAAGTTCACATGAGTAGATTTGCTTATCGCCTGAGTATGACTGAACTTCGGGACGAAGTTCCTTTTTAGGAGGGAAGACTGTGATACCCCGAACTTTTAGTTAACCTTAGTACGAGAATTGTTTTATGATTGTTGTGTCAATAGTATTTAAACGCGTTGTGCATTCGATAGATATTTTATTTAATGGCGTTGTATAAGTCGACCATGGGGATCGATCACGATACCTTTAGACCTATGAGACTTGGGCCTCGTTTGTGTACCCAACACTTTAAACAACCCATTCTCGTCTAACCCTAATCCCCTCTAAACCCTAAAAGATGGAACAAACACCTCACACAATCCTTCTTATGCCGTCATAAAAGAGGTAATTCTGACCTAACCCTAAGCTACTCTCTACACAATCATCACACTAAACCTACTGCCGCCACGACAAAGAGGAGGAGGAAGGTATTCACGGCCAGATTAACTGATCTTAGGACCCTTCGAATTGACCCAGAATAGGTACACTCAACACGTTCTGTTTTCCTGGGTTCTGTCGCATGGTTTTGGGGTATTAATTTAATCATGTATGCAGGTTAGAGGCATCTTCTCTTTACGTATTCATAATGTATGTTCTTGGTTGTCTTGTTTAAGTCCTTGTCGTGGCTGTGTCAACCCCCGTGTAACGCCAGGGAAGGCGGTTTCCAGGCGTCTGTCGTACACACTGTCCTCTTATTGCGTTAAAACAGAGTCTGATCAGTCGTGTTTTTCATGGTGTCGACGCAAATCTGACTCTCGTTCTTGAGGGATAAGGGGTGGACGAACGGGTGGTGACCAGGGAAGTGTTAGGGTGGTTGTCTAGGTGGTCTCAAGTGGTGTATAGGGTGTCGTACAGGGGTTTTGTTTCCTGTTTCGTTTTCAGATCCTTTTTACTTCCGGTTGACTGGTTGTTTTGGGGGTGGCACCACCGCTGACTCAGGGGAGGTCGATGCGGTGGTACCACCGTGGTGTCTTGTACGCATGTCAGGGTGTGTCGGGGTGGCATTTTCAGGGGAGGTCAGTGGTGTTTGCTTGTGTCATTGGGGGTCTGAATATCGGTACAGGGAGCATAGGTGGGAGTCAGACCTGGATTGGTGGGTTAGGGTCTGACTCACCGGCGGTTGTCGAGGGGTTTGATGGTGTCAGGGAGGTAGTGGGTTGTTAGTTGTGTCGAAGGGGGTGGTCTGCTGGTGGTCGAATTGGTGGGCTAGGCTTTGGTGGTGGGTCGAAGTCGCGGTGAAGGTGGAGACGGGTTGGGGCTGTTGGGTTAATTCGTTTTTTTTGTACACTTTGTTGTTGAGTCTTATTTTGTTATTTCTATTATTATTATTATTATTATTATTATTATTATTATTATTATTAGTATTATTACTACTAGTTTTAATAATATTTGGTATTTATGGATAATATAATTAGTAATGATGGTGTAATATTGTATTTATGGTATATTTTGATATGGGTCTTAATTTAATAATTTGAATGTTTGAATTTCAAAACCCAAGTGTTTATTTTTTTTTAGGAGTTACTAGTTTTAGACGCTACTATATTTAGAAAGTTACTATTTTGGGTAACTCGGTTGTTGGGAAGCTTTCTAAATATAGGAGGTGTCTATAAAGAGAATGTGTACATGTATTACGAGAATTAGGAAAGTATTAATTAAAGTAATACGTATCTAGGTGGAAGTTTCCGTGTGGAGCATTTTTAGAGGCAGTCGCGCAGTTATCATTTCTTCTTCAGTTTGAGGTAGGGGAATACTACATATATGAGATGTGTAATCTGTTATTGGTTGATATTAATCATGTTCATATATATATTGTTATATGATTGGTATATTGTGGTATATAATTCTGTGATACGATATGGTGCGGAGATAAAGGGTATGTGTTTGGTGCGGAGATAAAGGGTCTGTGTTTGGTGCGGAGATAAAGGGTCTGTGTTTGGTGCGGAGATAAAGGGTCTGTGTTTGGTGCGGAGAAAAAGGGTCTGTGATTCGGAGTGGAGAAGTTCAGCTTTCTATTTATAGTAATGTGGTTTATTTACAATTTTCTCTACTCAACCTTGTGGTTGACCCTGTGTATTCGTGATCACCTGTGATGAACCAATTTTGGGGAGCAGATTGACAGGTGGCTGAGACTAAGGGGGAGCTATGGGAGGAAGAGCTTGGATCCGGACCAGTTTAGATGTCTAGATCGCCTTAGTCAGTTTAAATGAGTTGTACTTTATTTATGTTGTTAAGACTTTTGGTTACGGATGTAAGGACAAACTTGAGTTAATTGCTATTTAAAGTACTGTTTATCTTCCTTTGTATCTACTGCCTCGGGAAACCGGGATGGTAACACCTTTATTTATCTGAGGAGTCCTAGTACAAGCCCTTAAATAAATGGGGGTGTTACAATGGGTGCGTCATGGTGCATAGGTGGTGACCACCGTGATCTGGTGGTTGTTCAGGAGGTATTATGGGAGTTACGGGTCGGTTTAGGAAGGTTGTCAAAGGAGCTGTTGGTCGTGGTTTTAGGGGAGTCGCGGTTATACGATTTGTTGCTGCTGTGTTTGTATTATTAATCACTACGTAGTATTAATTAATTATTATAGTAGTTGTTGTTGTTAGTGATTTTTATTATTATATTATTATTATTATTATTATTATTATTATTATTATTATTATTATTATTATTATTATCATCATTATTATATTATTATTATTATCATCATCATTATTATATTATGATTTTTTTAGTAAATAATAATAATTATTATTATTAGTTGTAACACCCTCATTTATTTAAGAGCCTTTAGCAAGACATTCTCAAATAAATGAAGGTGTTACCATCTCGGAATATCCGAGGTAGTGAATAACAAAGTCAACAAACCAAAGTACTTTATATAAAAACTGCTTTAAAATTTAAACTTTTGATATTACAGAAATTACATAGAAAACAAAAGAACAACCGACGACTATTCTATATGTGATGTAGATCTAAGTCGGTCTCAAGTCCGCATCTCACATTCCCGTCCCAGCTCCTGGTTCATCTGTCACTGACCTGTAAAATCTACTCCCCATTCCGGATCATCGTAGGTGTCACACGAATACACAGGGTCAACCGCGAGGTTGAGTAGGTAAAACAGATAAAACATAAATAGCAATAAAACTGTATCCTCCTCCATCTCCATATCATTCGATCATCACCACAACTCCACCACATCACACCTCCATCACACCACACCTCCCATCACACCACACCTCCCATGGCCATATCACAAGTCCCATATCACAAGACCCATATCACAAGACCCATATCACAAGACCCGTATCACAAGACCCGTTTCACACCTCCCGATCTCCACAGTGATCAATAATAATAGTACAATCCACAGTGCAGTAATAATCAATTATATCAAACTCGTAATAAGCATCACTTACACATTTCATGCCATAACGTGAATCATAATATATTTCCCCTACCTCAATTGCGGATTGACAACCGAACAGCTGCTAGCAATGTTTCAAGCGAAACCCGTCACCTAAACATATATTACGTAACAATTAATAAATCTTCCCAAACCCCCATATCACAAAGTACACCTACTATAAATAACAACTTTCTAAACATGGAAAGTTCCCTAAAATGGAAACTATCCCAAAAATAGTAACCTTTCTTAAAAAGGAAACTTCCCGACTCGTAACGTCCCTTAACAGACAACACTAGAAATTACAAACCTTACTAATTATAGACTTACTAATTATGGCAAGAAATCAAACTATCAAATAATACTAAATTAACAATCATAACCATATGAGTAATTAATGACAAAACAATGTTCATTAACAAGTATATTAACCATAATAATAGCTAGTAGTATGACTACTATTACTAACAATAATATCAAACACCATGACACTAAATCGTAGCAACGCTACTAATAATAATTTCAATCATGATATCAACATTATCCCCAATAACAACAATTAGTTCCAATGTAACACCAATTACGATACTAGCAATGATAAATAATAAGACTAATAACAATATCAACATGGAAGGTATCGTAAGACTAATAACAATGCCACATATACTTGTAATAATAATATTGATAATCATAATAATAATAATACTAATAATAATAATAAATCATGATCCAAACAACATGATGTAAGGCCCAAACAGCCCCCGAGTCCAGCAGCACGCGAAAACGAAACTGAAAACCGAACAGCAACCTTACGCCTAACAGTGACCGACCACCCTATCAAACACCGCCATTACCGCCAACTGCAACCACCACCTTCGCCAGTGGCACCACCAGGCTCGCCTCTGAGCCGTGGTGGTTCCTGGGGAGTCAGTGGCTGCCGGCGACACCACCACAACAACCCACAACTATCGACACAAACCCATCTATCCCCTGCTCCCCTGTTTTACGCGACACACACCCCCAAACGAACCCTTCTTTAAAACTGCCACGATACCTCTCCAACCACCGTGACCACCGCCACTCAAACATCCCGACAACCACCAACCTAATGACCCTAACACCCAGAACCGACGCTAAGTGAAACTGCATCGAAAACACATCCCAAAACCATGCATTCAGTACTCCGTTCTGAGACTAAGGAACCGACTGACACAGGTGACACGAAAACCACCGTGACTAGTGAGTCTTGGTGGTCGGTGGCGACTCCACTAGAGTCAAAATTTACCCACTACCGTCATAGACCTATGATACGTGAGGATCAGAGCTACATACATATACATGATGGTTCATAAACTTGCGAAAAGAAGAAGAGGCAGCCACAGAAAAACGAACAAAAGGATGAACACACTTACTTCGCCACGGAAACGAACGACCCTGGGCCCCTTAAACCACCGTGTGAAACTCCTCACTGGTGCTCTGCAGTGGCGGCTGCAAGATGGGGGTTTTCTCTAGGTTTCGATTTCCACCAGGGTAGGGTTTTAGGGTTGCTAAATGACGGCACACAGAAGGGTCTTGATAAGTATTTGTGTGTTTTGCATAAAGACGAGATGTGGGCTGCTCATATTGTTCTTACACATCTCGAGGCCCAAACTGGTGTGTACTGTGCCAATGGTCCCTAGTTCGAATCTCACCAACACCCATGACTTCCATTATTATGTTTGATAAATAGGTTCCCAATTCGAATCTCACCGAGGTCCAAAAACGCTTAAAAACATACAAGATATATTGGCTTATTAAACGAAGAGTATATATATATATACATTATTATACGGGTTATTATAGTAAGGAAAATATGAATGAAAATATGAATGAAATGTCACTTATAAATTAATCGTCAAATATATAAAACGATTACGAAATACGAACTAATCGTAGAAATACGGTTTATAAAATAATAACAGTAAATACTTTATAAACATTCTCTTTAAAATACTTGTATTGTCCTTCCTTTGATAATTATAGACTGAGGCTAAAAACACGGAGTATTACAGTCTTCCCTTCTTAAAAATGAACTTCGTCCCGAAGTTCGGTACCCCATAACGGTAAAGAACTTATAACAAGCATGAAACAATCATCAATAGCACTTATATAGACTTCAAAACACGAATGTGACGATTAACAATAGTTTGTATATAATTGTTATGTTGGTTGATTTAGTGGAAGTTACTTATAAAAGTAGTGAAGACGAGTAGTTTGAGTCAATTGAATTATATAAAAGGTTAATTTTCGAAGTTGGCTAATTAACTAGTTGTGAACATGATATATTTAATAGAGAATTAATATTAAGTGATATTTATAGGACTGGAATTCGAGGTGGAGTATTACTAGACGGTGTTTGCTTGTCTCAGCTTGCTATTCCAGGTAGGATACACCGACTATATACTAGACGGTGTATTATGGATGCTGAGCATGATTTATATGAGAATGATGTTGGTTGGATTGAGTGTTGATTATTATTATTATCGGTATGCACATTTCATTACTTAATAGCATGTTTGAATAAGAGCATTGTTGCATTCATGAGCATGACATGTGCATTGGATACGGATCTGAGATGATGAGATATTATTGGGCCCAGGCTAGTTCTGCAGGACTAGACCTGGTGACCTCAGTTGTTATGCTGGTGTTCGGCGACGGCCGATTATAGTCTGCCGGGAGGTTCGGTATGGCTTGGTGCAAGGGTATGAGTATGAGTTTGAGATTGAGATTGTGATTGAGCTCGAGCATATCATGGCATTTGCATATCATATTTGTTGCATTATTTATTATTGTGTTACCCTACTCAACCGCGAGGTTGACAGTGTATTCGTGTACACCTACGATGATCCGGAATGGGGAGTAGATTCTGCAGGTCAGAGACAGATGAGTTAGGAGCTGGGGCAGGAATGTGAGATGCACACTTTGGACCGACCTAGAATTATATCACGTCTAGAGCAGTCATCAGTTGTACTTTCTTTTCCGCCGAGCAGCAATTGTAATAACAAAAGTTTAAATTTTATCAGTTTGTATTTAAAGTACTTGGTTTGTTTTACTTTGTTATTCACTACCTCAGACATTCCGAGATGGTAACAGCCCTGTTTATTGAGATTGTCCTGCTAAAGGCTCTTAAATAAATGGGGGTGTTACAAAACCGATAGAATTTAAACTTTGATGTTACAGAGACTACATGTAAGAATAAAAGTACAACTGACGACTACTCTATATGTGATGTAGATCTAAGTCGGTCCCAAGTCCGCATCTCTCATTCCTGTCCCAGCTCCTAGCTCAACTGTCTATTTCCTGTAGAATCTACTCCCCATTCCGGATCATCGTAGGTGTCACACGAATACACAGGGTCAACCGCGAGGTTGAGTAGGTAAAACAGATAAAACATAAATAACAGTGGAACCGTATCCTCCTCCATCTCCATATCATTTGATCATCCACCACACCTCCATCATCTCATAACACCTCCCATCACATCACACCTCCCATCACATCACACCACACCACACCTCCCATGGCCATATCACAAGTCCCATATCACAAGACCCATATCACAAAACCCATTTCTCATCTCCGTCCTCCACAATAAGCAGTCAATCACAATATATCATAATCAAATATATCAATCGGACACTGAGTGTCCTTATGTCAGGTCACAATCACAGTCATAGATATACCCTTACCTCGAATTGCAGAAAGACAGTCGAACAGCTGCCAGAATTATTCCAGCTCGATTCAGTTCCTATAAATAGTATTTAATATCAAAATCTAACCACATCACCAAACACTACTAAATTATTCGATCATGTTCATAGTTGATACACTTATCCCGCACCGTAAATATACGTATCAACATACTCATATACCAATTAATGCTAACAACTTATTCACATCAATCGCCATTAGTCAATTATAAACTAACCAATCACAAACTTACTATATATAGACTTACTAAATATGGCATACGATCAATTAATCAATTATTATAAAATCCATAACCAACGACAAAATAACTAACTAGTCGTCATCACAAAATTTGTAACCATAATTTATTAACAAAATCACTACTAACCATAGTAACATAAATATTATATTATCATATACCATATATAACCCGTAATAACAATAACACACCATTCAGGAAGCTAATTAAAGTTAATAATGATAACAACCATACGTAATAATATTAATATTGTCAAACGAGATAAAACATAACATTTGATAAAGGCTTATTATAAATAATGCTAAAACATCATTAGTTAAAAAGATAAGAATCATAATAATAATAATAATAATAATAATAATAATAATAATAATAATAATAATAATAATAATAATAATAATAATAATAATAATAATAATAATAACAATAACATAACATAACATAACATAACCCGTCTACCCTAAACCACCTCCATCCCGTGACCTATCCCACATTACCACGGCTGCGTGACCGACTCAAACTCCACTGCCAACCACCACCGTCAAACGCTACGACGCCTACTCCACCACCAACCCAGACCAGGTCAGTCGACTCCCTCAGGCGAAGTGAACCAGGGTCATCATCAGACCTGGTTCACACCCCACTGCTCGTAACCCACACAACAGCCCTCACGGAAACGCCCCTGCAACTGTCGTTGACGCCTAACACCGACCAGACCCACCACAGACACCATCACTAACACCCCGTGTTTTCAACCCCCCATAGTACCACCGCGTAGACCCCAGCCTAGTCGACAGTGACACCACTCAAACAGCCCCCGACAACCCAAGGCAAACAGACTGCCTGATAACTCCTTTCGAATCCCCCTGACAAACTCCCTGATTCCACCATAACCAACCACCGCGAACCACCGTGACTACCACCCTTCGCATTACCCTACCACCACCTGACTCATTACTCAAAGAACCATAACAAATAAACACGACAACCCATCTAAAAAGCATTAAAATATACATACAGAAACTCCCTATTAAACGCATTAACACAAACACCTTCTGACCCCTTGTTAACCACTCTCCACGGTGGACCCAGACGGCCATCGACATCCCGTTGATGGGTTACATACGTTCATTACACGACACGCTACAATAATATGCAAAAACAACCAAGATTAACACGTTTTAAACCCTTCCAAACATGCGATGAAAACTACCACGTGAACAGGAAATAACAGTGTTGTGATGAGCATACAGTTTGACGGCCAAAACGAACCACCCCGCGCCAGCCTACAACCACCGTGTATAGTCTCTTTCTCTCCTATGATGTGACGGTTGTGTGCTAGAGGTGTTTGAAAGAGAATTAGGGCAAGTCTTAGGGATTGGAAATCAGCTTGAAAGTGACGGCAGGCATAAACTTATGTTAGGGTTTGTGAAATAATGTTCAACCCAGCCGTGGGCTTGGTTAATGGCACGCCTAACGAGGGCCATGCCGACATGCTGGAGGTCCAGGGATCGAACCCCCATATCGACATTGTCATTGTGCTAAAGGTCTATGGATCGAACCCTCATATCGACATAGCTACATGACTTGATATATAACAACTATAAACATAGCTACTTAACATCGTAAAACAACTATCGTCACTAACTAATTAACTTAGTTATCGAGACTAAATTTTTCTAGGTATTACAGTCTTCCCCCCTTAAAATGAACTTCGTCCCGAAGTTCACCACCCCTCCATAACGGTAAGGACTCACTAAGCAAGCATGAACCTTGACAAGTGACGCTTAAGAAACGCGAGATGTTACATTCTATCCCCCTTAAGAAAACTTTGTCCCCAAAGTTTAATACACAACTGCAACACATGCTACTTCAACAACCACGATATAGTGCAACATACACAGCAGATTCATCAAGTATATTTAAACAATCATGACACACCAATTAGCCATGTCATAGCATCTAGTCATATCGTAAGCTAACAAGATTTTACAATCCTGTCCTCCTTAAAACATGGTTACGTCCCCGTAACCCCATAAACATTCTAATTCGTTACCACATCTTACTCATTACTTTACCACATAAAATCTAACTCCAAGTAACCAAGTATCGCCCTCATGGTCGCATCTAAGACCAAAGACAAGAGGTGAGTGAACTAACGGAATAAAACCGCAATCAATACTTCCGTCCCCATATCGATTTCAAACTCGAGATATAACTCACTAACCAAGGTCACACTGAGTCGTAAACATAACATGGCACAACGGCCTAATAACTCATATCTCAATACCAGTAACCAATTTCCATCTCGATTTCAATATCAATACTGTCAAATGTCCCATGAAAGGAACTGCTCAACACTTAGAGAGTAAAACTCTAAGCTACTCACCCACGAGTCAAGGTCAAAGAATGAGACAACCCGATAAGACACTGAACTGTAATCTCAACACAACATCATCCATGGTCTTGTTCTAGACTCACGAGCAACTCAATCTCCTCATTACTTACCGTCCAAGTTCATTGACATATTTGTATGTATACTTATCATTCCACAACTCATAAGATAAGAATCAGGACATTATACCAACCCAACCTAATACAAGACCCGTATGCATAAACAACTAATCAATTACCAAAAGTTTACCGCTTCCGCAACTCAACTCGACTCATAAACAAAAGGATCATCTTATCAATAGAAATTATTAACTATCAAAATAGAATAATAGTTGTTAATATTCAACTCCAAATAAGCACTCGTAAGAGAGTCGAACAATAATAATGTATTAGGGTCGGTAGGATCGTGTTACGCAGTAAAACAGATTCGGACTAGATAACACTCATATACCCTTCAAATTTTTCACGAATTTAATATACTAACAACACTGTAAACAATTAAGAAGTTATAGTTCACACTTGACACTTTGACACTTTAAATGTTTCATGCTCATAAACATATTATAGAAGCAAATCCTATTTTAGGAAAGGACATAGCGCAAAATTAACGTAATTAAACATGGAACATTGACATATTTCCCAAGACATACATAACTCGTAGACTCACAAGGTCGTTTAACATCCCCAGATATCAATTAGTTACAAAAATCACTTGGGTTCATTTCCACCCACTCATATTACATCCTTTATCATGAGGCTATTATTATATATGACTTGCACAATAAGGGTTTTATACAATGCGCAGCTATTAAACATTCAAGCAGGATTTCATCTACACATAGCTACAGGATTGTCATTTTGCAACTAATCACCATAATTATCAAACATCAAGCTTAGAACCGGTTTATCATTTTGAAAATATTTTGAAATGTTTGAGACATTGAAAGGGTTGTTTGTGACAAAATAAATACGTGTCAAAGTCAATTCACAAGTTACAGCTTGAAACAAGGCTACACAGAGGTATTATGACTCTTCTTTATTAAGTCATTGTTCTACTCACTCATGAATTATGAAAATTTTAACGATATAAGTAATAATCACAAGGCTAATACTTCCCTAAATCGTATGTCAACAATTAATAACTTACACATCGTGATCAGATTCTAAATATAACAATATGCAATTCACTGTATGGTATAACAATATACTTGGAAAAGTTATACAGATTATAATCACAGGAAACTAGACAGTGATAAACCATCAACATCCGAAAGAACATCAACCAGATTCACATTAATCAAATCATCACAATTGCGTATAACTATTAGATTATCCTATCATGCTGATAAACTGGCCAGTTAAATTTCATTATGTCACCGGGCAAGACTCTTCTCAGATAAACAAGTTTTTGCCATCACATACAAGTTGCACGATATTATTTTAAGGTCGTAAAATTTTACGTATACTTGAAACAATTCTATATTACACTTGACGAAATAAACAAGGTCACACTATCATATAGTGAGGGTTCATACTCATACTATACGCCTATTACTCATGTTACTAATGTCATAACAGGATATCACGTGGCCACATCACATAAACGACGTTTGATTAACTTTTATATAAAACTTTTATATCTCACGCTTTCAACAATGAAACATTACACAACAACTCACTAAGTCATAATTAAATAACAGTTTAACTAACGTACGGTCGATCATAGTTTTTAGAAAAAATATAAAGGGCTAACTAATCATAGGAAAAGAATCGAATGCATCTCTCAAGGAAATTATTTAATACCATTTCCATAACTCAATCGGTCTGAACAAGAATTTTACAGCAATTCAACAGGAAATTAGGCAACTTGCAAGAATCACAACTAAATAACGACTCATTAAGAATTACATGGCGTATAATCTTGAAAACATAAACGCATATTCTGAACAGTAGAGGTGAAATTATGCATAAACAATAACCAAGTCTTAAATAATTTCTTTTACAAAAAGATGGGTCAAACGGAACTGTGCAGCAACAATCTAACCACGGTCAATTAAAAGGTTTATTTCCCTCAAATTATAACTCCTATTAACATGGACCAACAGCGTTGTAACACCAACTCAGGAGGTTGTCATACATAAAATTTTCACACTCAAATATGGAACACATTTAAGATAGTATCCTGTATAAACAAGGTAACATCCAGGAAACTTATTAAAACAATTTGGTTCTTTTATAACTTCATATTGCTACCTCGAAATTCAACCATTCTTTTTCTGAACATGTTGACATATAATTGGGGCATAAACATCACTTGTACCGTAATAACATTCATTTCTCATTACTACTATACTCGTTACCTGGATCACGGTGAAGATTTCAAATCTGAAAGTAGGATCAACTAATTAACTTGATGGTTATACATGTGTATCTAAAGAAGCTAGTTTCTACTAATGCATAAACATAACTTATCCAGGTACGGACATATAAACTAGAAGTTACTATGAGGTCCCATATTGATTACGAACTTCACAACAACTTAAAACACGTAGTAGGCATAAAATCTCGAGTACGATATAGGCAACACATATCTATATACATTCATGGCTTATGGAAATACATTCCGTATATCACTAGACATGGATTACTTTAACGTATAATTATAAGGTCAACGGAATTACTCATCCCTACAAGGAGTTAAACAGCAGAGTCATATACTAACGATGGTCATTCAATTACCAGATAATGATATGAACATTTCAAAATACTGAAATCATATGGTTACACCATTCTTAGCTATTGCTCAACAAATATGCATCCATCCACTTGGGTTATCAATTAAATCATCCAACTCGATCCACATTTCATATCTCACATATCCTTCTAACACAGGACACTAATGATAACTCACATCTTACTTACCTCATTATTCACCTGCAAGAACGTTAGTACAAAAATCATAACCACGTCGCTATATATATATATATATATATTCTACCCCACTCTTCAGTTACTCTCATTGGGTTCCCGAGACAGAACTGAAAGGGCCCAGGTTTGGTGTGAGGGAGCCCCTAACTCATCCCGCTCCTTTTTGGGGCTCCTATCAGTTTCATCTCGGGGTTCATTTTATTAGACTCTTCCTACGTTCATTTTTATTCATTTGGTTTAGGCCTGAGAATCATTCTCTCTGATACCACTTTGTAACACCCCCATTTATTGAAGAGACTTTAGCAAGACATTCTCGGATAAATAGAGCTGTTACCGTCTCGGAAAGTCCGAGGTAGTGAATAACAAAGTAAAACAATACAAAGTACTTTACATAAAACCGATAGAATTTAAACTTTGATGTTACAGAGAATACATGTAAGAATAAAAGTACAACTGACGACTACTCTATATGTGATGTAGATCTAAGTCGGTCCCAAGTCCGCATCTCTCATTCCCGTCCCAGCTCCTATCTCAATTGTCTCTTTCCTGTAGAATCTACTCCCCATTCCGGATCATCGTAGGTGTCACACGAATACACAGGGTCAACCGCGAGGTTGAGTAGGTAAAACAGATAAAACATAAATAACAGTGGAACCGTATCCTCCTCCATCTCCATATCATTTGATCATCCACCACACCTCCATCATCTCATCACACCTCCCATCACATCACACCTCCCATCACATCACACCACACCACACCTCCCATGGCCATATCACAAGTCCCATATCACAAGACCCATTTCCCATCTCCGTCCTCCACAATAAGCAGTCAATCACAATATATCATAATCAAATATATCAATCGGACACTGAGTGTCCTTATGTCAGGTCACAATCACAGTCATAGATATACCCCTACCTCGAATTGCAGAAAGATAGTCGAACAGCTGCCAGAATTATTCCACCTCGATTCAGTTCCTATAAATAGTATTTAATATCAAAATCTAACCACATCACCAAACACTACTAAATTATTCGATCATGTTCATAGTTGATACACTTATCCCGCACCGTAAATATACGTATCAACATACTCATATACCATTTAATGCTAACAACTTATTCATATCAATCGCCATTAGTCAATTATAAACTAACCAATCACAAACTTACTATATATAGACCTACTAAATATGGCATACGATCAATTAATCAATTATTATAAAATCCATAACCAACGACAAAATAACTAACTAGTCGTCATCAAAAAATTCGTAACCATAATTTATTAACAAAATCACTACTAACCATAGTAACATAAATATTATATTATCATATACCATATATAACCCGTAATAACAATAACACACCATATTCAGGAAGCTAATTAAAGTTAATAATGATAACAACCATACGTAATAATATTAATATTGTCAAACGAGATAAAACATAACATTTCATAAAGGCTTATTATAAATAATGCTAAAACATCAGTAGTTAAAAAGATAAGAATCATAATAAGAATAATAATAATAATAATAATAATAATAATAATAATAATAATAATAATAATAATAATAATAATAACACTAACAATAACATAACATAACATAACATAACATAACCCGTCTACCCTAAACCACCTCCATCCCGTGACCTATCCCAAATTACCACGGCTGCGTGACCGACTCAAACTCCACCGCCAACCACCACCGTCAACCCCTACCACGCCTACTCCACCACCAACCCACACCAGGCCAGTCGACTCCCTCAGGCGAAGTGAACCAGGGTCATCATCAGACCTGGTTCACACCCCACTGCTCGTAACCCACACAACAGCCCTAACGGAAACGCCCCTACAACTGCCGTTGACGCCTGGCACCGACCAGACCCACCACAGACACCATCACTAACACCCCGTGTTTTCAACCCCCCATAGTACCACCGCGTAGACCCCAGCCTAGTCGACAGTGACACCACTCAAACAGCCCCCGACAACCCAAGGCAAACAGACTGCCTGATAACTCCTTTCGAATCCCCCTGACAAACTCCCTGATTCCACCATAACCAACCACCGCGAACCACCGTGACTACCACCCTTCACATTACCCTACCACCACCTGACTCATTACTCAAAGAACCATAACAAATAAACACGACAACCCATCTTAAAAGCATTAAAATATACATACAGAAACTCCCTATTAAACGCATTAACACAAACACCTTCTGACCCCTTGTTAACCACTCTCCACGGTGGACCCAGACGGCCATCGACACCCCGTTGATGGGTTACATACGTTCATTACACGACATGCTACAATAATATGCAGAAACAACCAAGATTAACACGTTTTAAACCCTTCCAAACATGCGATGAAAACTACCACGTGAACAGGAAATAACAGTGTTGTGATGAGCATACAGTTTGACGGCCAAAACGAACCACCCCGCGCCAGCCTACAACCACCGTGTATAGTCTCTTTCTCTCCTATGATCTGACGGCTGTGGGGAATAGAACATGTATTCGCCCTAAACTTGCAGGATTATAATGAAAATTACAGTTGTGATTATTGTCATAAGATAAATAAAAACATGAAAAAGAATACAACCTTGGGTCCTTGCTTGAATAGGCCTAAGAACAAGAATTAAAGTAAATTCCCTCCTATTACTTGCACCCAAGACTTTGTTTGAGACGATGCCGCGTGTGCTAGAAACCCTAATTGTGAGAATTATGATTCAACAGTTAACCAAGAGTACCTGACATAAGGAGAAGGACTCTCCTTATGTAGCCCTAGGTCGGCCGGCCGAATGGGTATGGGGTAAGAGTGGGCTTTTTCCACTCTTACCTTATTCTTTGCATGATTCGACCCGATTTGCTAAAATAATAATTCGCGGGTTTTATTATAAATCGCATACGTGTTATCAGATATTAATGCAGTCGATGTATTAATAATGGTCTGATAAAATTACGATATTGTATAATTACCCAAATTAATATAACTGTTTATATTAATACGCGAAATTAATATTTAATTAAATATAACTGCTTATATTTAATTTTACAAATTAAACATGTAATCCGTATTAGCTAAAATTATTTAATCTGTATTAAATAATAATCTCAACATCTTATTGACTAATTTAATAGTCAATACCTCTGACTAACTGTTTAGTCGTATCCGGCATAAATGTGACTGTATTTTCATACCTTCACATTTCTCAAACGTGTCCCATAGGTGTGACGTATAGGGACCAGTTGATCACCGCCATCTGTATGACAATAACGTCAAACTTATCTAGCAAGCCAACCGTTATTGATAAACGTGGATCAACTGGTAATAATACTGAAGTATGCCCTTGTGATCCTTAAAGAGATTTTAATAAGTCATTGTACTTAATTATCAAGGACACCAGCCCCAACAATCTCCCACTTGTCCGTACAAGGGTATGTGCAATGACGTCATCACACTACATGTGGAGGACACAAGGCTCCAACAATCTCCCACTTGTCCGTACAAGTGTAGGTGTGATAACCGATTCTCATATCCTTTTAAAATTTCTCCCACTCAATGTAAGACAATTTGCAAATCCGCATTCGCAAAGGTCGTATCTCACAAGCGATCTGTATCAAGAGTGGTTTCCCCGACTAGAGAGTAACTTAACTGATAAAACGAATCTGTATTCGAGCATGGCCATGCATTTCAGTTACTACTCCTCGAGTGGCCCTGAGAAATGATAAAATCCTGATAAGGGTTTGGATATTTCCCTCAACTCGAATCCTGCCGATATCGCGCAGCATGAAATAACCCAGAAAAAAATCCTCTTGGCCCCTGTTACGATGACCGTGGGAAAGAAACCAAAGTTACCCAAAATCTGCCTTAATCTCAAGAGACAGTTGAAAGTCAAAAGACTCGACTCTAAGGAACACTATGGAGGTCCTATCCACGACCTGGCACCCAATGTTATAAAACATTTAGGACTCCATAACGTTGTCACGGGGTGTCCTACGAGATATCCGTATAACTCGCCTTTGTGATTGGTCAGTCATCCGCGTGACTTATGGCTCGTTGAACCCACCATCAACCAACGTCACAAAATGATTACCTGAGTTATCAGCTCAAGTGGGTAATCAAGGACTAAAACGATGTAATGTTATTCAGTTCAGTTTGTGGTGTTCAAAATTGGCGTACAATTCCACATGAAAAACAAAACATTATATATCATAACAATGAGGTTGAATAGAGTACACGAGAAAATGAATTATTACATGAATTCATAAAAGAGTACTACAACTTAGGAACACATCTAATTCCCATGGAATGAATGTGCCCTTCATGCTTATCACGTGGTAATGCTTTAGTGAGAGGATCAGCTATGTTGTCATCCGTAGCGATCTTATCAATGAAAATCTCCTTTTGCTCCACGTAATCTCTGATTAGATGAGCTTTCCGTTGTACATGCCTAGCCTTGTTTCTAGACTTATGCTCCTTAGCTTGGAAGATGGCACCTTTATTATCACAATAAACGGTGATTGGGTCATTCGAACTAGGCACAACTGATAGTCCTTGTAAGAATTGACGCATCCATATTGCTTCCTTAGCTGCTTCTGAGGCGGCATAGTACTCGGACTCAGTCGTAGAATCTGCTGTAACACTCTGTTTAGAAATTTTCCAGCTGACAGCAGCGCCATTAAGAGTAAAAACGAATCCAGACTGAGATTTCGAGTCATCTCGATCCGTTTGGAAGCTAGCATCTGCGTAACCCGTGGCGCAGAGCGTTGAGTCGCCTCCATAAGTCAATATCCAATATTTAGTCCTCCGTAGGTACTTAAGAATGTTTTTCACGGCCATCCAGTGTTGTTCACCTGGATGAGCTTGGAATCGACTGGTCATACTCAATGCATATGCAACGTCTGGACGTGTGCATATCATGGCATACATGATCGATCCTATTGCCGAAGCATAAGGAATCCGACTCATGCGCTCTTTCTCTTCCAATGTCTTAGCTTCTTGAGACTTGCTCAAGTGAAGCCCACTAGTCATAGGAAGGAACCCTTTCTTGGAGTTCGTCATGCTGAATCTCTCTAGAATCTTATCTATGTAAGACTCCTGACTGAGAGACAACATCCGTCGTGATCTATCCCTGTAGATACGGATGCCCAAAATTCTTTGTGCCTCTCCCAGATCTTTCATCTGGAAATGGTTTTTCAACCATGCTTTAACCGAAGATAAGAGAGGTATGTCATTCCCTATCAAGAGTATGTCGTCGACATACAGTACTAGGAATACAATCTTGCTCCCACTCGACTTGATATAGAGACATGGTTCCTCGACTGATCGAACGAATCCATTCTCTTTTTTCACTTGGTCGAAGCGATGATTCCAACTCCGCGATGCTTGCTTAAGTCCATAGATGGAACGCTTAAGCTTGCAAACCTTCTTAGGATGTTCTGGATCAATAAAACCCTCGGGTTGTACCATGTACAACTCTTCCTCCAAATAACCGTTTAAGAAGGCGGTTTTAACGTCCATTTGCCATATTTCATAGTCATGAAATGCGGCTATCGCTAAGATAATCCGAATGGAACGTAGCATGACTACGGGTGCAAAGATCTCATCGTAGTGCAAGCCTGGCACTTGGGTGAAACCTTTAGCAACTAGTCTTGCCTTATGGATGTCTTGTTTACCTTCCACGGCATGCTTTATTTTGTAAAGCCATTTGCATTGAAGGGGGCGTACCTTTGCAGGTAGGTCCACAAGATCCCACACGTTGTTCTCATACATGGAGTCCATCTCTGATTGCATGGCTTCTAGCCATAGCTTTGAGTCAGAACAAGTCATGGCACCTTTATAGGTTGAGGGTTCATTACCCTCTAGAAGTAAGACGTCATCCATATCATGTTCCTCGACCATACCAATGTATCTGTCCGGAGGAATGGAGACTCTTCCCGACCTCCTAGGTTCCTCAGGAATATCTACCGCAGCCTCGGTTGAAGGAACTGTTTCCTCCAATGGTTGCTCGGTAGTTGGTTCTTGAACCTCCGATAAATCGAAGGTTCTATTACTCGGCTTGTTCTCGAGAAATTCTTTCTCTAAGAACGTCGCACTAGCCGCAACAAAAACACGTTGTTCGGTTGGCGAGTAGAAGTAATGACCAAACGTTCCTTTTGGATAGCCTATAAAGTATGTCTTGACCGATCGTGGGCCGAGCTTATCCTCGTGTCTCCACTTGACATAAGCCTCGCAGCCCCAAACCCGAATAAAGGACAAGTTAGGGACCGTTCCCTTCCATAATTCGTATGGAGTCTTGTCAACAGCTTTAGACGGACTTCGGTTAAGTATTAGAGTGGCCGACAAAAGAGCATAGCCCCACAATAAATCGGGCACGACGGTTTGACTCATCATGGATCGAACCATATCGAGTAGAGTTCAATTTCTCCGTTCGGACACACCATTTAATTGTGGTGTTCCAGGTGGAGTCAACTGTAGCACGATGCCACAGTCTTTAAGGTGTTGATCAAACTCGTGTGAAAGATACTCACCACCACGATCAGAACGTAGTGCTTTAATCTTTCTACCCAGCTGGTTCTGTACCCGATTCTGGTATTCTTTGAACTTGTCAAAGGATTCACTTTTGTGCTTCATTAAGTAGACATAGCCATATCTACTCACATCATCCGTGAAAGTGATGAAATACCTATAGCCTTCTCGTGCGTTGATCGACATAGGGCCACATACGTCCGTATGTATGAGTCCTAATAGGTCGGCAGCGCGCATTCCAACACCTTTGAAGGAAATACGAGTCATCTTACCGATGAGACATGATTCACACGTGCCATATGATTCGAAATCAAAGGGCGAGATAGCTCCATTCTGTATGAGCTGTTTCACGCGTTTCTCATTTATGTGTCCCATACGACAATGCCATAGGTAAGTTTGATCTTTGTCACCTACCTTTAATTTCTTATTATTCACATGTAATATTTCGGTGGTTTGATCTAAAACATAAATTCCATTCATGGAAACTGCCTTGCCATAAATCATATTGTGTAAGGAGAAAATACAGCTATTATTCTCTATTACAAATGAAAAACCGAGTTTGTCAAGCGCAGAAACTGAAATAATGTTTTTGGACAAACAAGGAACATAATAATAGTTATATAAAGATAACTCGAATCCACTTGGAAGCTGGATCACGTATGTTCCCCTCGAGATTGCAGCAACACGTGCTCCATTCCCGACACGCAGGTCAACCTCACCCATGATTAGGGGTTCTTGGTTTCGGAGGCCCTGCACATGATTACATAGATGAGAACCACAACCAGTATCGAGTACCCAAGTTCTGTAACTTGCATGGTTAATCTCAATCATGTGAATAAAAGAAGAAGAAGACATACCAACAGGAGTAACACGGCCTGCCTTAATGTCGTCACGATACACGGGGCATGAACGCCTCCAATGCCCAGTCTTGTGGCAATGGTGACATTCCATGCTTGTATCCTTGTTATTTGTTTTGCCTTGTGAGTTGCTCGACTCACCTGGCCCACTCTTAGTAAATCCTGACTTCTTAAACTTGGGCTTGCCTACTGTTAGGTCGCCCTGAGCTTTAGCTTTACCCTTACTGGAAATCATGAGAACATCTTGCTTCACGCTCCCACTTAATTTCAGATCCTTCTCGGTCTGTACGAGAAGGGAGGGGAGCTCATGAGGAGTCTTCTTCATGTCGTTCATGTAATAGTTGGCCCTAAATAGGGCGAACCCATCATGAAGCGAATGAAGCATTCGATCAACGATTATGTTCTCAATGATCTTGCAGTTTAGGGCCTCCAGTTTCTCGATATTCTCAATCATGTGAAGAATATGTGGGCAAACAGCTTGGCCCTTCTGGAGTTTCGCCTCAAATCAGCGACAGGTATGCTCATAAGAAACGATTCTCGGAGCTTTTGAGAATTCGTTAGTGAGCGTGGTGAAAATCTTGTTTGCACCATTGGCTATGAAGCGTCTTTGCAAATTGGATTCCATTGCATAGATGAGTACGTTCTTTATCGCACCCGCTTCCATGACGATGTCGCTATGAGCGCGAACTTCGTTAGCTCTATCTCCAGTTCCTGGGTGTGCCGGAATGGGCTCAGTTAAATACTTAAGCTTTCCGTCAGAAATGGCAGCATTCCGTAGTGCTGCCTCCCAGTTAGAGAAGTTTGACCCATCATTCCTCAGTCTAGTAGACTGATTCATGGAGTCCATGAAGGCTTTTAGCCAGGATTCACGTGCTAGCTTGGCACTTGGCATTGGGTCTTCACCAGCCATTTAGATATACAGCAGTTTAAATGAACGTGTTCTACACTGAAAAGAAGATAAAGCAAAAACCATATAAGCAACTCATTGTTGAGATTTAAGTCTATATTAAATTGAATTTAAACTCGTAGACTCAAGCATTTATATAATTGATCTCCCTCAAGAATTATATAAACGATCCCAAGACTCAATTTCGGTATATTGATAAGCCCACAGTTTGGCTAATTCCACCGTTGGAACTCTTGGTCGATAGATTTCCGTAAATCCTATCTATTAGTCCATCTCAGTCGCTAGATATTATCGAGTGACCATGATGTTGAGATAAAATAAATCATCTGTTCCCACTTACCCGACGTAGAAGGGGTCATATTATGCCTACCGACGAAGAAGGGATTCATGGGAGTCTGATTTATAAAGACTAGTCTCAATTTTTGGTTATACGAGGAAGATCCCATCGACTTATATTTATTCATATTAAGTGAACTAAAATCTAGCAAATGCGTGAATGAATTAAATAAAGTGATGGCTTTACATGTGACACGTGACATCTGTATTGTCACAGAAAACTAACGCGTAACCTCTACATGAGTCAGTTTTCAAGCATTTTATAGGTGGTTTGGTTTTAGGCGGAATATGATGCATGCTATTATCGATGAAAGCATAAAATAAATGCGATAAACGTAAATAAAAGTCCTAGTGTGGCATATCCTACCAAAATAAACATAAAACAACTTGGAATCCACTGTTGGACCCTAGAAGCTTGTCTTGATGTTCCATCTTGGTCCTTGCAGCGGGAGTGAGCATCCGGTCTCCGTCTTTGGTCTTCACAAAATTACTAATTTAAATTACAAATATAATCCTATTTACATTCTAATTTAAATACAAAAGTAATTACATGGCAAAAATCCAAAACGGAGATACAAGATCTCATAATTACAAGCAAGACTGTGTTCCATCATTACGGTAACACAATTTACTAAGGCCACACTAAGTTACAACCGTTTGCAAAAATTAAATACGTTATTGAAAGCATTCAAGGCATTCACAAGACGATAAATAAAATGCATCAACTAAATAAAATTCATACATGACATAATACTGTTATTATGATTAATAAAATTTTACCAAACCACCTTACGGGATTAAAATTATGTGATTATACCGTTTTAATCACCCAATTTTAATAAATTTATAATCCTATTATCTTAAACCGTTTTAAAATAATATGTATCAAACGAGGGTGAACCGTTTCACAAAATTAATAATATACTATTTCCGTATATAGTATATTACTAAAGGCCATGTGAAAATAAAACATGTTATTTTCGAAAAAATAAAAAAAACGAGTCTGTTACAGGGGCGGAGGTCGACCGACCTAAACACGTGGTCGACCGACCTCCAGACGAGAAACGGAAAAAATCTGCAACAGCATTAGCGGTCGACCGACCTATCAATCAGGTCGACCGACCACCAAACAGTAGAAACGAGTTTCAGAAAACGCAAAACGCTGCACTTTTCGAAATCAAAACAAGTTTTTACCTTTTAAACTTTGATTAAAACAAGTAAATCAAAATTAACATCAACAAGGGTTCACATATTGTCAAGAATATCGATTAATTAACAATATGTAAACAGGAATCGAAAAACAAGATCGATTACACAAAAGGAAACTGTCGAAAAACAGAAACTTTACACAGGGGCGGTCGACCAACCGCTACAAGGGGTCGACCGACCGACACAGCGACAGAAACGAGATTTTTCAAAAAAAATTTAAATAAAACTTATGAAAAACACAAAAGTAAAATTTTCATGGCCTGGCTCTGATACCACTTGTGGGGAATAGAACATGTATTCGCCCTAAACTTGCTGGATTATAATGAAAATTACAGTTGTGATTATTGTCATAAGATAAATAAAAACATGAAAGAGAATACAACCTTGGGTCCTTGCTTGAATAGGCCTAAGAACAGGAATTAAAGTAAATTCCCTCCTATAACTTGCACCCAAGACTTTGTTTGAGACGATGTCGCGTGTGCTAGAAAGGCTCTCCAATTGCCTTGCAATATGGGGAGAGTTATTGAGGTTTTAGATGTGAGATCTGAGTTTTGGGAGAAAAATCCTCTCAAAACCCTAATTGTGAGAATTATGATTCAACAGTTAACCAAGAGTACCTGACATAAGGAGAAGGACTCTCCTTATGTAGCCCTAGGTCGGCCGACCGAATGGGTATGGGGTAAGAGTGGGCTTTTTCCACTCTTACCTTATTCTTTGCATGATTCGACCCGATTTGCTAAAATAATAATTCGCGGGTTTTATTATAAATCGCATACGTGTTATCAGATATTAATGCAGTCGATGTATTAATAATGGTCTGATAAAATTACGATATTGTATAATTACCCAAATTAATATAACTGTTTATATTAATACGCGAAATTAATATTTAATTAAATATAACTGCTTATATTTAATTTTACAAATTAAACATGTAATCCGTATTAGCTAAAATTATTTAATCTGTATTAAATAATAATCTCAACATCTTATTGACTAATTTAATAGTCAATACCTCTGACTAACTGTTTAGTCGTATCCGGCATAAATGTGACTGTATTTTCATACCTTCACATTTCTCAAACGTGTCCCATAGGTGTGACGTATAGGGACCAGTTGATCACCGCCATCTGTATGACAATAACGTCAAACTTATCTAGCAAGCCAACCGTTATTGATAAACGTGGATCAACTGGTAATAATACTGAAGTATGCCCTTGTGATCCTTAAAGAGATTTTTATAAGTCATTGTACTTAATTGAAGGACACCAGCCCCAACAATCTCCCACTTGTCCGTACAAGGGTATGTGCAATGACGTCATCACACTACATGTGGAGGACACAAGGGTCCAACAACGGCTGTGTGCTAGAGGTGTTTGAAAGAGAATTAGGGCAAGTCTTAGGGATTGGAAATCAGCTTGAAAGTGACGGCAGGCATAAACTTATGTTAGGGTTTGTGAAATAATGTTCAACCCAGCCGTGGGCTTGGTTAATGGCACGCCTAACGAGGCCCATGCCGACATGCTGGAGGTCCAGGGATCGAACCCCCATATCGACATTGTCATTGTGCTAAAGGTCTATGGATCGAACCCTCATATCGACATAGCTACATGACTTGATAACAACTATAAACATAGCTACTTAACATCGTAAAACAACTATCGTCACTAACTAACTTAGTTATCGGGACTAAATTTTTCGAGGTATTACAATTACCTTCACGACCTTAGGTACCTCCTCTTGTTTTTCTTGCTTCCCCAAACCGTTACCTGCACAACGTGAAACAAGAGTGTCCTCCATATTGCTCCCAATCTGGGGCGGAGGTGTGAAAGCGTGAAAAGGTGTAGGCTCTAAAGTAGGAGAAGTGGTGATGACCTCATACTTCTTTTCAGAAGTGATAGCATTACATGTGATGGGGGTCATAGCGTCTTTCTTCCTATAGGACAGCCCAAAGATAATAGAGTGCTTCCCGACCTTGAAGGTCAAGGTCCCACTCCCTACGTCAATGATCGCACCCGCAGTGTGTAAGAAGAGTCTCCCTAAGATGATAGGTATATGGGCATCCTCGGAGATGTCCAATACTACAAAGTCCACAGGGAAGAAAAATCTATCAATGCGCACAGGGATGTTTTCCAACACCCTTATGGGTTCCATCGACGTACGGTCAGCCATTTGTACCGTCATACTCGTCATGGCAAACGTAGTCATTCCTAATTTCAGGGCCACACTTAAGGGCATAACACTAATGCTAGCCCCCAAGTCACATAAGGCCTTTTTGACTGGGAAGGTCCCTATATTACAAGGTACAGAAAAACTACTTGGGTCTTCTAACTTGTGGGGGGCAATGACATGGGTCAAGAAACTAGAGGACTCCTCAGTAAGTGCTACCGACTCTACATTATCTAGAGACCGCTTTCTAGTCAAAAGCCGTCTCATGAACTTTAAGTATGAAGGAACTTGTTGGACTAATTCTAAAAATGGTACTTGAACATTAAGTGAACGAATAACATCTTTGAATTTGTCGAAGGATACCCGTTCCTTCATAGGCAGAAGTCGCTCCGGGTAGGGAGGAGTAGAGCTCTCAGCATTTGTAGCTCTCCTTAAAAATTTTGGGGTCTTGTCACCCCGAAACAGGAATTCCCTTAGGTTCTCAGGCATCTCGGGCCTAAAGAATCCGCCTGTTCAGCACTCTCGGTCGGTCGACCATCTTCCTCGGTCGCTCGACCATCTCCCAGCTTTTCATAATTTCCAGAAGCTACTGGAATTGCATCCGTGGTCGACCACCTGGCATCAGTGGTCGGTCGACCGTCATCGCTGCTACTCGGATTCTGCTTCTTCTCTTTTCCTTTCCCGCCAGCTTTCTCAACTCCTACTTTGGCCCCACTCCGCAGAGATATGATGTTAAGGGTCTCCTTTTTCTAGTCCGTCTTGGTCGGAAGTTGACCCGGGACCCGTGTATCATTTTTGCTCGCAATTAGAGTAATCTGAGACTCCAACATCTTCATACCCGCCTCTCTCGCCTGTGACTCCTTCTGAACCAACCCGATAAGATTTTGGATTATAGCATCCGTATTCGGTGGTGGGTTTGAAGGTGGTTGAGGGACGAAAGGTGGTTTTTGAAAGTTTTGTTTATGCGGAGGGATGTAAGCTTGGTTTTGTTGTTGATGTTGTGGGTTTAGGACGTTTTGACTCGTCCATCTCATATGTGGGTGGACATTGTTGTTGTTAGGGTCGTAGAAGTTGTTGCCACGATAGTGTTGGAAAGCCGCGCACGTTTCATTAGAAGATGTGCAAAATTTTGAAACATGGCCCTCTCCTCCGCATCGCTCACAAATAAACGGCCCGTCAGAAACGGCATTTACTTGATACATGCCACCTTTGCTCCCACTACCAACCTCAAACTTACCGCCACTCACCTCAAGCTTATCCAACTTGGCCATTAGACTCGTGAGA
This sequence comes from Silene conica, assembly GCA_029255685.2. NCBI lineage: Eukaryota > Viridiplantae > Streptophyta > Magnoliopsida > Caryophyllales > Caryophyllaceae > Silene > Silene conica. The sequence continues at coordinate 48,050,173 of CM055314.2, read as the reverse complement.
TCGTCCCCGTCGTTTTAAGGTAATCAATTTCGTATTTCGGTCCGACTGATTTCTGGGTTGTTCCGCCCTAGCTCAAAATTCGTGCCTCCTTACGGTGTTTTGTTGTTTTAGGCGGTGCTTGTGTTAACCCGGAAGAAGACTTGGTGATTGTAGAAGAAGATCTCGAGGATTCCGCTAAGTTAAGGTGACAATAATGTGAAACTCGACCTATGTCATAAACTAGCATTTGTATATGATTTTTGGATGTTTAATGTGTTGGCTAGGTTGTTGGTAGTAAATTAAGTACAATAGCATGCTTAGAAATTGTTTTGTATGCTTTTAGCATAGTTTAATTCACATGTATGATGCTTATTGCGACCAGGTGGGTGGCCGCCGGTCTACCGGCTGAGAGACCCTCATGGTTGAATTAGGAACTATTGACAAAAGGTGTGGAGTGGGACTCCTAACCGGTTGGCCGGCGGCTGGTGGGCCGGCTAAGAGCCCTGCTGTTTTATAAAATTATATAAGAATGGCTGAGAAGGGATTCCCACCCGGGTGGCCAGCAGCCGGTCCACCGGCTGAGGATCCTTTCTCCTTGTAAATTTTGTAAAGGCTGGAGTAGGGGAACAGTCTCCGAGCCGGTTGACCGGCGGACGGTCAGCCAGGCGGCTGAGGGCCCTGTTCCATTGAAAAGTGATTTTTTTGTGATCGATTATTCCGATTTGACGGATTCTTTTTCCATGTGATTTGTATGGTTATAAGCTATCATATGATATTCGTAATCTAGTAGAAAGACTAGGTCATAGTTTGGATGTGGTGCGTATTGGAATATGTCTGAGTCGGGACCTGTAGAGTACAATACATATCTTTGTTTTGTTGCGTATCGAACTATGTCTGAGTCAGGACCTCTAGTTGGATACGTGTGTGTATGTCGCCTGACGGCCATGTCTGAGTCGGGACCTATGAACCGTTACGTGTATGGTTGATGCATTGGGATATGTCTTATTCGGGACCTCTATTCCTTTGTGAGTTTATATGACCGGATGGATCATGTCTAAGTCGGGACCTCTGATTCATTCGAAGAGTATTGGTTATGTCTGAGTCGGGACCTATGAAACAATGCGAGGTGATTGTATCTTTTCATTCCTGAGTCGGGGTTTATGATTTGATATTGCTGATTGTTTGTGTCTAAGCTTACCTGAGTCGGGGTAGGACTTAGATACTGCTGAATTGTGCTAGCTTGCCTGAGTCGGGGTATTGTGCTATCATTGTTGAACATATGTTTTGGATATGCCTGAGTTGCGGTATGTGATCTAATTACATAAGTATGTTGAGATAAGGGTTTAGTAATGGTTACATCGCATGATTATATTTATGTTGGAGTATGATAATTGTTTATATGTGGTTATATGCAAATCTGTGTGACAATAGGTGGCTAGGAGCATCTCTAGTCACTCCCCACTGACTGTGCCGCACATGTTTCATGTGTGTAGGTTGGTGATTTGCTGAGCAGGAGTTTTGCATGAGGCTAGCGAGCGATGATGCTTCATCGATGATATTACCTTATTCGTTTTAGCTAGACCTATGTTTTGTTTAAACAATTTTGGTCCCTGTAGGGATTATGTTATCCCGGGCTGTGATTTTGTACTTAATACTTAACTATATTTCATTTCATTTCCGCATTTCAGTTATGTAATAATTTCACCTCGCATGTTATATAAGTTCTCTAAAAAGTTTAATTCCGCTGCATTTTTAGTATATTGTGTGTTTATTATTCCGCTATCACGAGGTGGGGTTTTACATGCTTCCTCAGCTCCACCAATTCCTTAGGTCCCATGCGATAAGGTGCTTTAGAAATTGGTTCAGCCCCGGGTTTCAGATCAATACCAAAATCTAAGTCCCTCTTTGGCGGTAACCCAGTAATTTCTTCTAAAAATACATCTTCAAATTCTCTTACAACTTCAATATCACTGGCTTGGGGTGTCAATGCAGTCAAATCTCTCACATGGCATAACAACATCTCATAACCTCTCTTTAGGCAACTCTTCAGAGCATTAATAGTTATCAACTTCAACTTAGGCTTCACATAATAACCCTTATAGGACACTCTCACTCCCTTAGGCCCTATCAAAGTAATCTACCCTTGGTAACAATCAATGTAGGCCTTATAATTCTTTAACCAATCCATCCCCAGTATGACCTCAAATCCACCCAAAGGAAACTCTATCTGGTGTGACTCAAAGCTCACAGCCCCCACTTGGATCATTACATTGCTATAAACTCTACTACATGATATGGACTCTCCCGACGATATAGTTACAGAATCGGTTATAACTTCATATACATCAAGTCCTATAGCTCTAGCATGCTCCGCAGATATAAAAGAATGTGATGCACCCGAATCTAACAAAACAAAATTAGGAGTCGAGTGTACAAGGAATGTACCGGTGACAACATGTGCATCCTGCTCAGCAGCCTCTTTACCCATCATGAACAGGGTCCCACTCTTCTTGGCTCCACTCTCATGAACAGCCTCATTAAGATTTATCTGAAAATTACCATTAGCACTACCCTGGTTTCACTGATAGCGTTTCTGGTTGTTGTAGTTTCGCTGGTAGTTGTTACCTCCAGATCTGTTATTCCTAGAATAGCTTGCATTTGGTGTTCTGAAGCCACCACTCTGATTGCCCTTCTGATAGTTTCTCCCAGCACTTTGAGTTCCCGACCAGAGGTTAGCTTGCTTATGCCCAATCTTCCTACATTTAAAACAGGTAGGAGTTGCACTACTTGTCCCAGACATAGATCGGTTTTCGCCTCGATTGCCATTGCCCCCCGGCGCACTGTTTGAGAAGAAGGCACGGTACTGATTGTTCTGTTTCTTACTTCCTGAGCCTTCAGTAACAGACTCAACCTTTCTCTTGTCTTTTCTTTTTTTTTTTTGGTGAAATGTGATTATAATATATTAGAAATTATAATAATTACATGGAGGACCCGGGTTCAAGACCCCAATCAAGCATTACATCATCTGATTGCAATTATTAAACCACTCTCTATTATCATCATTTTCACTATCAAGCTTACTCTTCATACGATTCATCATCTCAAACATAATACTCTTGGCCACGAATTCTGGTCTCTTAATACTATTAATTAATCGAGCTTCATTTCTTTGGATCCAAACATGGTAATTAAAGGCATTGAACATGGCAGTGATTACTTTCCACTTGAAGGATTTCCAGGACCCATAACTGTAGGTAGCTACCCTGGGGAACCTGATTCCATACGATTGCTGAACAAGGACTGAATTCTGAGAGTATATGGGCATTCTTCAAACAGGTGATCAATTGTTTCTGTATAATTTTGGCATAGCAGACACAAATCATCAGTACAACATCCAATCCTGAATAATTTATGTTTTGTGTTCATTCCTCCTTGTAGTCTTAACCAGGTGATCATGGAATGCTTGGGAATGTTGAACTGATTCCAGATGATAGTGGACCAGTTCTGTTGTGGTTGAATTGGGGAAAGCCAGGTATATCCACTTTTGATGGTATACCCTTGAGGACTGGCAGTCCATACATTTGCTGTATACCCTTCTCTGAGCTTATTCTTTGCCTTACAGATTGATTTCCAGACCCATGGAGCATCATTTGCAGGTACATATTCATCCCATTCCTGGTTTTTAAGATACACATCACTTATCCATTTTATCCAAAGCCTGTCTTCCTTGGTATATACCCAATTCACAAGTTTCCCAACTGAAGCTATATTCCATAGTTCAGTGTTCTTGATCCCCAAGCCACCTTCATCCTTTGTTAAAGTGACTCTTTCCAATGCTACCATAGGTACCCTTTGATATTCAGAACTGCTTGCCCATAGGAAATTCCTGCATATAGCAGAAATTCTATTTAGCACACTCTTAGGTAGGATGAACAGCTGAGCCCAGTAATTGTGGAGAGTATGTAGGACTGAGTTAATCAAACTTACTCTCCCTGCATAGGATAGTTTTCGTGCCCCCATTCCTCTAATTCTTGAAACCAGTTTCTCTGTCAGTCAAGAGCATTCTGTTTTGGAGAGTTTTCCTGGTTTGATTGGAACTCCCAAGTATTTGAAAGGGAAAGTCCCCTCTTTGAATCTAGTAGCCTGCCTTATACCCAGCTTGAGTTCTTCAGACATCCCATTAAAGTAGATTTCAGATTTGGCAGTGTTCAATTTGAGACCAGAAGCATGTGAAAAGGAGGAGAAGGCTCTCATAAGAAGCCAAATGGAAGCAGGGGTCCCTTTACAGAACATAAGTAGGTCATCTGCAAACATTAAGTGAGTCAATTTCAGGTTCTTGCATAAGGGGTGGTAATGGAATGACCATTTCATTGTTGCAAATTTGAAGAGCCTTGAGAGGTAGTCCATGCATAGGGTAAATAGCAGGGGTGAGATGGGATCCCCTTGTCTAAGTCCCATTCTCCCCTTGAAATACCCAAAGTTACTCCCATTCAAAGATAGAGTGTAAGCAGTAGAAGTCACACACTGCATAACCAGTTTTATGAAATGAGTACGGAACTGCAAACCTTGCAAAAGCTGCTCTAGAAAGGCCCATTCCACAGTGTCATAGGCCTTCTGGAGATTAATTTTAAACAAGCATCTGGGAGAGGCTGCTTTCCTACCATAAAGATGTATGATATCTTGGCAAATTAGTACATTCTCTATGATGGACCTTCCTTTTATAAATGCCCCCTGGTTTTCTTGAACTATATCTGGAAGGACAAGTGACAGTCTATTACATAATACCTTTGAGATAACCTTGTATACCATATTGCAACAAGCTCTAGGTCTAAATTGGCCTACAGAGGTAGGTCTATCTGTTTTAGGGATGAGAGTAATAGTAGTAGCATTGACTTGAGTGAGCAATTGACCATTCCTGAAGACATCCAGTACAGCTTTACAAAGGTCATCCCCCACTATATCCCAAGCATCCCTGAAAAAGCTACTGGTGTAGCCATCAGGCCCAGGGCTTTATCAGGTGTAATTGAAAAAACTATCTCCTTGATCTCCTTCTTAGTGACAGTAGAATTCAGAATAGCACCATGATCTTCATTGCATAGGGCACCTTGGAGCAAAACTGGAACTTGAACATTTTCTGTGGGAGCTTGACTACCAAGTAAATCTTGATAGAATTCCAGGAAGGCACCTTGAATACTATCCTTGTCAGTACACAGTAGTCCATGTTTATCCTCAATTTGAACTATAGTATTCTGCTTATATCTACTTCTGAGTGCCTTATGGAAAGTGGCCGTATTGCTATCCCCTTCCTCAATTCATTCAGCCTTTGTCTTTTGTTTTAAGAAGCTATTCCTAGCCTTAGTCCATAAGAGGACCTCTTTATGCACTGCAACCTCCTGGGCTATAAGATTCGAGTCAGTAGGATCTGCTTGGATCTCTAATTGCAGCCTCTCCAACTGAGTAGTAAACTTGCAAGCATTCACTTCCACATCCGAATAGCATTCCTGATTGAGCTCCTTGAGAATAGGCTTCAGAGCTTTGAGCTTTTTCACTAAACCAAACATCAAAGTACCATCCAATGTCTGCTGCCACACATCAGTGATTTTATCTCTGAAATGGGGTGCTGTACTCCACATATTATAGTATTTAAAGCTTGCATTCCTTCTACCAGACATTTTCATGTTCCTTACAATGCAAGGGTTATGATCAAAAACCCTTCAAGATAGAAATGAGCATGCATAGCTGGGAAAGCAGTGCTCCAATGAGAATTGATAAGGAATCTGTCCAATCTACTAAATTTTCTCTGGTTTTCATCCCTTTTGTTCGTCCAAGTGTAATAAGCCCCTGTAGCCTTAATATCTGAGAGCCCACAGTGGTTAATGCATTCCAGGAAATCCTCCATGTTAGTAACTTTGGTTGATCCACCCAGCCTTTAATCCGGTTGAAGCACTGTGTTGAAATCCCCAACCACTGCCCATGGGAGGGTACAACAATCAGCCAGGTTGTTCAGATGATGCCATAAGGAAACTCTATCACTGCCTTCATTAAAAGCATAGACAGTGGTATAGAAGAATTCCTTTAACCCAAGCATGGATGAATTGGGGATCATATTGCAGAATAGACACTTCAAACACAGATGGCTTCCAAAGCATCCATACCCTACCCCCTTTATGTAGTCGACAATTAGTGGTAACACACCACCCATCAAGCATAGACTGAGATACATTCCCTACATTATCACCATTTATTTTCGTTTCTAGCAAACCAAAAAGACAAACTGCATTATTCTGTAAAAAACTTTTAACTCTGAATTGCTTATTTACATTGTTGAGACCCCGTACATTCCAAAATCCAATATTATTCATGAGAACTGGTTGAAATAGGGTTACCAGTTTCAGTCACTTGAGGCATGTCCTCCAATCTAGTCTCCTTGGGCTCCATATTTGTTTGTTTGGCTGGTGGTGTAGCTGGAGATTCCTGGTCAGGTAGCCTGGGCATCCCAGTATTAGTGGCAGGCAAAGCAGGGAATTCTTTGTCAGAGAGGGTTGGGATTGTTCTGACAACAGGTTTCCATACTCTCTTGACATGAAATGGTTTCACCCCTAGCAGCCTTCGACAATGACTCCCTTCATGCCCCAATCCCTTACATTTATCACATAGTATAGGTTTCCATTCATATTCTATCTTTACCTCTACAACCAATCCATTCTCATCCTTAAATTTTACTGAGTTGACAAATTTCTGCCCTATGGTCAATTCTACCATAGTTCTTGCAAAACCCAGTCTAGTTTTGGACTCTGTTGCTAGGTCAGATTTGATATACTTGCCTACCATTCCAGCCACTTTGGGGAGGCACTTACCCCAAAATTTGAGTGGTAGTCCATGTAAACGTATCCATGAAGGAACAATTTTGATATCCTCCTTTAAAAGATCAATATTTTCTTGCCAAGCTTTAACAATCAGAGGTTTGTTATCAAACATGTGATAACCTGCATTCAAAATAGTTGCTTTGCCTATCATCTCCTTAAATCTGACCATAAAAACACCATTAGGCAAGAACGACACCTTGTCTATGCCATGCCTGCCCCAAACCCTATGCACGTAGCCATTTAAAACCTCCCATGGAGGATTTGCTCCCAACACGAAACAGTATACTGCTTGATTCTAGAACTCAATCTCATCTTTCGTATCTTCTGCAGAAAATTGAAACAAATCATCCTCCTCTGATGCAGCATCTGCAATGGGAATACTTTGTTCAGGAGTTGTCTCAGGAGGTACAGGGGTACGTTTCTTCCTTCTGTTTGTCACTAGTTCAAAGGTCTCCTCTGGATTCTCCTCATCTGCAAAGGATAAACCAGGAATTGGATTCACTTCATGCATTGGCTTGGTACGCAGAATGTCATCTTCCCCTGGCCCGTGTCTCTTAGATATACCATTATTCGTGCTCTTGTCAAACTGCTTGCTACTACTACTACTGAGAGATTGTTGTTTAGGTGAAGAGGATCGTGAACGAGCCATGGAAGCAGGATTCAAACCCTACGAGGAGATCAGAAAATCAGCCTTTGTCTTGTCACCCTTCTCATTCTTTTCCTCTTTGATCATATCTGAAATTCTTTCAGCCTGCCCAGCCCTCTCATATATATCTTCCACAGTCGTGGGCTTGGCAGCCAATAGCCTCTTCTTAATGTCAGTACTGAGTCCCTTCTTAAATCTTGCGGCTAGCATCTCCGGAGTGCAACCACATCAGCTACATTCTCTACAGGTTGCACGAATTTGATGTGGTATGCTTCCACGGTCATGCCCTCAGTCATTTTGAAGGAATCAAATTCAGCCCTCAATTTACCTTTCACATGCTCCGGCACGAACATCGAGGATAGGATCCCCTTAAACCTTTCCCAGCTCACTAATTCAGCTCCAATATGTTCGGCAGCAGCCTTAATCTCTTCCTTATTGTTGTTCCACCACAATCTAGGTGTACCCTTTAGGTAGAACACAACTTGGTCTACCTGCATCGACTCCGGCAAAGCCAATAGTTCAAAGATACTCTCAAACTCCCGGCACCAATCAATAAGCAGATTTGGTGCACCCTCTCCATCATACTTGGTTGGGTTATGTCTGGAAATGTTGTTGCTCATCTTAATTGCATCAGATTGAGCATTGTTTCCAATCCTGGCTAAAAGAGCAGCATTCATTGCTAACAGGCGATCTAACTCCTCTTGGGAAATGTTAGCTGCGTTGGGGTCTCTTCTGGGAGGCATATTGCTACACAAGTTTGACAAATTTCATAAGCATCCTAGGTCATATACTATCTCATCTTAGGTCTTTCTAGTATACATACTCTAGTATATGACTACTTAACATGCTTCTAATTCATACACATCATCATATTATACATCTACCTAAGGGCTTAGGCATCATACTCTTGGAAATCTAATTTCATATTTTATACTCATATCTTATATGAGTTTTGTTTCTTTATGTTTAGTCATAAAAAACTTAAAAGGATCTTATGCATGCATGATGATTACATAAAATGGATGAATGTCCTTACATTGGTTTTAGAAGGTTATACTCAATAATCCCCTATTATGTGAGTCTTCAAAACGAAATACCCTTATAACGATCTAACACAAAATCGTCTCCAAAAGATGGGTATCAAGGACCCGATCTCAAACCAACACAATTTTTGTTACTAGAAAAATCATATTAGTAAACTAGAAATAATAATAATATTACTCCTAATATTATTAGTATGGATTTAATTGATTTCCTAGAAAACTATTTTGCTAACGAAATTATGGAGAATGAATGAGGTTGTAGTAAGTTTGTGAACAAGCATCAACTTAAGGTAATAATGCATGTAGTGTGTTGTGCATTATATAAGAAGCAAGGTGAGCTTGCTTGCTCATGCACTATGGCCGTCCAACTCAAGCAACCCCAAGGCCAATGCATGGCCTTCTTACACTTACACAAAGCACACAATATGCCTTACACATTCATACACCTTCTTACACACCTAATCTTAGGTTTAGTGTATAACACACACAATCAATATTGTGCATGCAATATCACGGCTGAAATGGGTCTTATTACAGACCCATTTTATCTTTGTCAATTGTGTTAATTTGTAACATGTCACACATGTCTCATAACACATGAACCAATTTGTTAATTATGCAATTTTAACTCTTTAAAATTCACAATTCTCAATTTTATAACATTTAAATAATACCTCTAGTAATTCAAAATTACTATCTTATAAAAATGTAATATCAGAATTTTAATTACAACTCTTTGTAATTTTATGATCAACCATGTTCATTCTCAATTTAATCGTTTCCCAAACGAGTAAATAAAACGTGTAATAGAACAATTTTATTACTTTGACCATTATTATTATAATCCTATTATAATAATATCTGTCACGTAGAATCATTTCCAACTTTCCAGTTATTAATTAATTCGTATCCAATACGATATTAATTAATTATTCCATTGAGACGAAATTCCCTATAGATATGACCTTAAGGGATCAACTGATCACCACCATCACATGACGATAATGTCAAACTCTAGACAGCCAATCATTATCGGTAAATGTTGATTAGTCGACTTTAAAAGAGTAACATTTCCAGTTGTGTTTCATTCAAATGAGTTTTAATTATGTCAACACACTATTGTCGAGAACACTTCCTCCAACAATCTCCCACTTGTCCGAGACAAGTGTGTGTTACCAATTCTCTTGCCCTATTACTATCTCCTACTCAATGCATGGTGTCCTCTCAGGTCGTTCCCGCAATTGATTTTAATCTAGAGTGGTTTTTCTCGATCTGGAGTTATAAATACTGACCGGAATTATCTACCATAGATACCTTCAGAGCGTGGCCAGGCATTTCTAGTTATTTTTCTCCTCGAGTGGCCTAGAGATATTTTTCAACCCTGACAAGGGGTGGACAATTTCTAATCAACCTATTCCTTCCGGCTGGCCATAGCCCATCATAACCCAAAATATAACCTTATAAACCCCAGTTACGAAGGTGTTAGGAGATAAATCAAAGTTAATCTGAAAGCCATGCCACCTCAAAGAACAGTCATTAGTCTAAGAACTGACTCATGCGAAACACGATATATGCTCCCCCCACGACCAAGCAGTCTTTTAATAAGAGTACGCTAGAGCTCTATCAGCGGTCATTAGCCCGCCAAATGTATCTTAACATGTCTATGCCTAGGTGATCGACTAGTCATCCCGTATGACTCTATGGCAACAGAACTCGCCATCAATCGCATCACACATCTAGTTGCATTGAGACGTCACCTCACTTAAGCAACTAGGGGCAAGGTCATATTAATTCAATTCACTTTAATAGGGTTCATTATGGTCTTACCCTCCCATTTGAATATTCCATGACCTTGTATTTGAGTAATTAAACTCTACAACGATAAATGAATTATGAACAACTTGAAAATAACTCTTTATTTCATTCTCATAATCTAGTACATATTTGGCATGCGTTTAAGACCCATGGATGCTACATGTCGGTCCTGCTTAGCCTATGATAAAGGCTTGGTTAAAGGATCAACAGTATTATCCTCTGTCCCAACCTTACAAACTGTTATTTCCTTCCTTTCAATAAAGTCTCTAATTACATGAAATTTTCTGAGCACATATTTGGACTTATTGCTAGACTTGGGCTCCTTTGCTTGAAAGATAGCCCCACTGTTATTACAAAGGATTGTGATAGGATCATTGGCTTCGGGGACTACTTTTAGTCCTTCCAAGAATTGCCTAATCCATACAGCTTCCTTCGCAGCTTCTAATGCTGCAACGTACTCAGCCTCTGTAGTAGAATCCGCAACAACTGACTCCTTGAAGCTTCTCCAGCTTACGGCACCAACATTGATCATATAGATAAAGCCAGTCTAGAATTTCAGATCATCCGCATTTGTTTGAAAGCTTGAGTTAGTGTAACCCTTTACACTCAACTCATCTTCTCCTCCAAACACCAAGAATAGGTCCTTAGTCCTTCTCAAGTAGTTAAGGATATTCTTAACGGCTATCCAATGTTTTTCACCTGGATTGGCTTGGTATGTACTTGTCATGATCAAAGCATATGACACATCTGGACGGGTACAAGTCATGGCATACATGATTGACCCAACAGCTGAATGATAGGGTATGTCCTTCATCCGTTCAACATGTTCTGTTTCATCAGGAGTGGGTGATTGAGACTTGCTCAAAGAAATTCCACTTCCCATTGGAACGAGTCCTCATTTATAATTCTCCATGCTGAAACGACGAAGGATCTTACCACATAAGATTCTTGGCTTAGTGCCAATATTCTTTTGGATCTTCTCTAAAGATCCTTATACCCAGAATGCGTTGTACATTTCCCAAATCTTTCATTTGGAAATGCTTTCCTAACCATTCCTTGGCAAAAGTAAACATGGTAACATCGTTACCAATGAGGAGTACGTCATCTACATACAAGATTAGGAACACAACTTTGCTCCCACTGAACTACATGTATAAACAAGGTTCTTCGACACTTCGAGTGAACCCATTCTCTTTTATCACATGATTGAACCGATGATTCCAACTTCTAGATGTTTGCTTAAGACCATAAATGGACCTATTTAGCTTGCATATTTTGTAGGATTTTTAGGATTTTTAAAACCTTCAGGTTGTACCATGTACACCTCCTCCTCTAAATGCCCATTTAGTAAGGCCGTTTTAACATCCATTTGCCATATTTCATAATCATGAAATGCGGCAATCGCTAACATAATCCGAATTGATCTTAACATAGTAACAGGAGCAAAAGATTCATCATAGTGAAGACCATGAATTTGAGTGAAACCTTTTTGCTACAAGCCTAGCTTTGTAGACATTAGCATGTCCCTCTATGCAATTCTTGATCTTGAAGATCCATTTGCACTGAAGTGGTTTAACGTTTTCAGGCAAATCAACCAAGTTCCAAACTTGATTATCTTCCATAGAACTAATTTCGGATTTCATGGCTTCGAAGTTGAATTTGGACTAGATATGGCCGCTTTGTAGGTTGATGGTTCATCATTTTCCTTTAGAAAGACGTCTAATGCGTCTCCTACCTCAATGACGCCAATATATCTTTCAGGTTGGTGACTCATCCTCCCAGACCTCCTAGGTACTGGGGCATGAACTACAGCATTGGACGTAGAAGGAATGTCTTCTTGCGTCACCTCTACTTCTGTTTGTGGCTCTTGATCTTGAATTTCTTCAAGGTCAGATTTTCTCCGACGCTGTCTTTTAGAAATTAAGTCATTTTCTAAAAAGATAGCTTCTCGAGACACAAACACTTTGTTTTCTTGAGAAGTATAGATGTACTATGCACGAGTATTGAGTGGATACCCAACAAACGTACATTTGTCAGACTTGGGTACAAGTTTATCGGAAGACTTATTCCTAACATAAGCCTTGCATATCTTTATATATGACAAATTTGGGACCTTCCCTTTCCATATCTCATATGGAGTTTTATTTGCAGCTTTTGTGGGACTCCTGTTTAAGGAGTGAATTGCGGTTTGGAGTGCAAATCCCCAAAATGAATCGGGGAGATCTGTAAGACTCATCATTGATCGAACCATATCTAATAAGGTTCGATTTCTCCTTTCAGAAACACCATTGAGTTGTGGTGTTCCACGTGGAGTAAGTTGTTATACTATGCCACAATCTTTTAAATGGGAATCAAATTCATTGCTTAAATACTCTCCACCACGATCTGATCGTAGTGCTTTGATCTTTCTATTGGTTTGGTTCTCTACTTCATTGTAAAACTTTTCAAATGCTTCACTTTTTTATTTCATTAAGTAGATATACCCACATATACTTAAATCATCAGTAAAAGTAATAAAGTAGTCATAATTTCCTCTTTCGGTGATTGTCATTGGACCACATACATCGGTATGTATTAGTCCTAACAAGTCACTTGCTCTTTCACATTTTCCACTAAAAGGTGATCGAGTCATATTACCAAGAAGACATGATTCGCATACTCCATATGTTATGTAATCGAATGGTTTGATGATATTAGTCGACACTAATTTCTTAATGCGATTTTCATTTATGAGACCTAGACGGCAATGCCAAATGAACGATTCATTTGGATCACTTGATTTTAGTCTTTTTGTTTGCACATTATGGACATCAATAGACTTTGAGTTGTTAAGGACATAAATCCCATTTACGGAATTTGCTTGGCCTACCACCAAGCCATTTCGATGTATTTCACAAAAAATATTCTTGATCATAAATGAAAAACCTTCCATGTCTAACATGGCAACCGAAATGATGTTCTTAGATAAAGAGGGTACATAATAACAATTATTCAAATACAACTCAAAAACATTAGCTAAACTTAGCACCTAGGTTCCCTTTGAAGAAGCGGCTACCCTAGCCCCATTTCCAAGCCTGAGATCCACGTCTCCTTTATCTAGCTTCTCCACACTTCTTAGCCCCTGTAAATGATTACAAAGGTGAGATCCACAACCGGTATCTAATACCCATGTTGTAGAGGAGGTGAAATTAATGTCAATCGCATAGATTTCAGATAGAATCTTACTCTTTGGAGTGATGATTCCATCCTTGATGTCCTCCAAATATCTAGGGCAGTTACGCCTCCAATGGCCAAACTCGAAACAATGGTGACACATTTCAAAAGGCTTAGCACCCCTTTTTCTGGTTGTAGTAGTCCTACTAGCTACTCCCATGATGGGTCGCTTCCCTATCTTCAACCTCTTAAACTTCCTTCTATTCCTAATGGAAAGAGGCATTCCGCTTGTGCCCTCCCCATCTCCTCATCCCCTTTTGTCTCTAAAGACATCGAGTTCATCTGAGAGACAAGACTATCACAATCATGATCAGACATCATGACGGGTCTAGGTGGAGCAGAAGCGGTTACCAGACAAATATTTCCATTGTTGTCGATCGTAAAGCGCAATTCTCTAGTCAAATCATCTTCACAATATTTTTTCCTGTTATCAATGGTGATGGGAGTAAGATTATTGAAAGCATCCATTTTTCAATTACTACAAGAGGTGAGAGAAAAATTAACATTTATCGTTTTGTTAACTTGTAAATAATGTTGACAAGTTTTAGCATCTATAAAATGACGTCTATCCAATTTTATAAATGATTCCAAGACCCAAACCCATACCACCGAAATCGTGAACCACTAGAACTCCGACCCAATAATATGGTTTGGTGGGTTAAAACCGGTTCTACAATAGAACTCCTGGTCGATGAAAAAATCATTATTTATTCATCTTAGCCCGGAACACATTGAGCACTGGTCCTCTACAATTCCGTTGAGTACAAACCAAATTTCAATTGCATCGAGATGTGATCCGCCCATTGGACTGAATCCACCCCATCGCCCCACTTATCCTATGTAATGGGGTTCGTACTGCCCACTGGACTAGCACCACCCCACGAAATAGAAGCTCATGGGTTCTACTATTTAATAAGACTAATCTCAATTATTTTGTTAATATAGAGGTCTTGTCAATTTATTATCTATCTCCTTTAAGTGAATTAAATCGGTGAACTCGATAATTATAATTGACACGGTCGTTTTTAACGATTATACCAATATGCATGTTTATGGCGATTTGGCTATGCATGCAAACATATAAATAATGCAAAAATAAAAGCAATAAAGCAATAAAGTCCAAGTATGGCCTTCCTAGTAATAGAAAAAACTATTTAACTATTACAAATTCGGAAACCAACTCCATGGTCCCTTGGACTTCATAAGCACGCCATTCAATAAAACTGTTGGGAAATGTGTCCTCAACAATAGTGCGATCACGCCAATGATAATAATCATTGTCAAAAATCTTATGAAAAGAATATGCAAGGGATGATCCGATATGATATATATAGTCAACTGACCAACATTAATCGGTAATGATTGGCTGACTAGAGTTTGACGTTACTATCGTGTGACGGTGATGCTCAGTTGATCCCTTTAGGTCACACCTATAGACAAACCCCTTAAATATATATTGATCGATTGAATATGATACGAATTGATCGATTCCTTAAAACAATATATCGAGAAATGAGAGGTTGAATCTTAAAGTAAGATTTATATTTCAAATTGAAATGTGTCGATTGTCAAATATTAATCGATATTTTAGAAATATCGAAATTAGAATATGAATGGTTCATGGTTGATGCCCGTCGTTGAGGGTACCAAAGATAAAATTTATAATTCCTAACCTTAACAATAGATAGCGAAAGTCAGGGTCGAACCACAAGGAGGTGGGGAATGTTTATTGTCTTAATGTTAATGTTTAAAGGTAACAAGTTTTGGGGGTTTGATTGGTTGATGCTATATCTAAGGCAAAGATAAAAATAAAACAAGAATTAAAAGATGAGAATAAAAATATAAATAAAGGGGATGCTAGGATGTTTGGGTAATAAATAGCTAAGGTAAAATAAATCCTAAGGTCAACATGTATTGCAGTCGCGTAGGGGGGTGTAACATAACTTTTTAGGTCTATGCTACCTAATAGCTCCTTTCGGCCTATGCTATTAGTTCCTAGGTCTCACAATTATTGGGTGTCAACAATAAGGGTGATTCCTAAATCCCAGGTTACATACCTTTCAGCCTTGAGTAACCTATCCGACTTAAGGTGTAAACCAATGCCCTTCCCGTATCTTTCAATCTTGGGTAGGTCATTACTAACATCCTACAAGTCTCCTATTGGTCTCATTGCAGGATATTATAATTTATAAGAAAAGACGAAATAAGAAAACAGACGCGAGTGGTCGACCGACCGGCTACTCCAGTCGGCCGACCACGGCCTCAGTCGACCGACCGGCTATTCCAGTCGGCCGACCGTGGCCCTGCTACAGGTCGGGTTTTCGGATTTTATTTACCTATGCGTATTATCCCCTACATCCTAACATATGAAAATTAGCTACTCATAACTGTTAAGACGAATATAAAATTGGGAATAAACATGGAGAACATAGTGAATAATCTAAACATGCAAGATTCAAATAAAGCTTGGGATTCTAACTTAACAATTGTAATAAAAGCAATAAGAATAATAATAAAGCAAGATTAAAAGAGCAATTACCACAATTTGGAATTAGGGCAGAAAGAAACTAACTTTATTGATGAATGCTTGAGAACTATTGAAGGATTATAATTGAACTAAAAACTAAATAGAATTCTCTAAATAAGACTTGATTCTAAAAGATTTTATAGATCAAAGATCTAAATAATCCCAGATGATGATAAAAGATAATCAAAGATCCAAAACCCTAATCACAAGATTAGCTTATATAGGGTAAAAAACTAAGAGTTTCCTAAAGATTCTAATTCTACTTTATTTCCGAAAATAAATCGTATGGGCTTCGTTCTGGTCGGCCGACCCGTATAGCTGGTCGGTCGACCACTTCCTGCTGGGCTTCTTTTATTTCCGGCCTTTCTTGGAAATTGGGCTTTATGAAAATCGGGCCTGGTCGGCCGACCCGTTTAGCTGGTCGGTCGACCGCTTCTGCACGGAAGTCTTCGGATTTCTTCTGTTTTGACTCTTGGTACTTGATTTTCGACTCCAGTTGACTTTCCATTTATTCTTTAATTAAGCAAAAGACTTGAGGATACGAGTTTGGTGCTAAATCGTCTCTTTTCCGCATAAATCTGCAAAAGTGCATAAAAATACGAAAGTACACAATTTGTGGGAAATAGAGGCTAAAACATAGTAAATGAGCGACCAAATACGTGTAAAAATAGATGTAAAACATCATAAAATAGACACGTATCAAATTCCCCAAACCAAACCCTTGCTTGCCCTCAAGCAAGAAATAGACTCGATCTTAACTAATGGAACGATTTCAATCTCAGAGCGAAATTTACATGTAAGCCTGAACCAATACCGAGTACAAAATGAGAAAGTATTTAAAATCATGCAAACGAGTTATGGTGTTGTCAAACTTGAAAACATAAAGACTATAGAGACTTATACCATGGACTCTCGCGGTACGCTCGAGACACTCATGAAGCAAAGGGTGAGTATATGTAAAAGATAGAAAGAAGTATATTTGTCATGACACTCACCTAACTGCGACCCATGAAAAACATGCCTGCAATCTAACATGAACAAGAATTCCACAACTTCGTATAACAATCTTATTAAATGGCCTAGCTACATGCAATTGAGGTAATGAAAGATATGTGAGGTAAAAGGTAAAAGTGGTTAAGATGTTTTTGGATACGTGGGGTTAGTAGCCAAGCTAGTAAAACCGGTTCCCAACAACATATTTCACGACTTTTGATATTAAGAAAGTGCTCTTTTGTAGCACAACTCTCACATTAAATATAAGAAAGGACTCCCCAATATTTTTGAATGAAGTACGGGAGTGATAACATATAAAAGAAAGGGATTTTTGGAACGAATTTTTTCCTGATCATGTCAGTTGGTCGACCGACCTATAGAGGCGGTCGGTCGACTGACTTTCTGATTTTCCGGATTTTTTTTTTCTTTTTTTCTTTCTTTTCTGAATTTTTCTGTTCTTTTTCTTTTCTTGCTTTCTTTCTTTCTTTTCTCTTTTTGCTCATAATAGCACACAAACCAAGATGCCTCAAAAAAATAATCCAAAGACCACAAATACTAGCTTGGAAGGGTAGGCTGAATATGGGATGTAGTTTTAGGGGAATAAAAAGGCAATTTTGGCTATGTGAAGCTTATGGGTAAATATGAGAGAAGGGATCCCAAATGCACGTATCAAGACTCACAAAAACGAGAAAGTAAAACAAGTATATAGCAATTCAAGTTCATGTTTATGCATATTGATGTAACATGTTCCAAGGGGAGTACTACTCACATCCTAGACAACTGGTTTAAGAATGAAACCAGGAATAAGGCTCTAAAACTTAGAATGTATAAGTAGGTCGCCAAGGTATAAGTCAAGTCTCTAGATATGCAAGTTGACAAAAACTCGTAGATATGCAAAAGACTCTTATACTAAAACAAGTTGACAAGGCAATGTAAAGGCATAGACATGTAAGATAGCAAAAATCATCCTTGAAATACTCTCGTTCCGACTCGACCTATATGCTAAAATAAACGTGCATTTTTTTTGATTTTTTTTAAATTTTTTTTAATTTTTTTGGATTTTTTTGATTTTTGTATATATAAGGAAAATAAAGAAAAGAACGATGCAAGACAGAAATGCAATAAACGTGTGACAAAATGCAATGCATGTAACACGAAACCATTCCCCAAACCAACCCGCACAATGTCCCCATTGTGCATCAGCCTAAGTAAAGGTTTCAGAAAAATAAAAGAAAGATGCAAAGAGAATAAAAACTAAGGAAAAACTGGAAAGAACTCACTGGATTATGAAGCGCATGAGAAAAACCTCCCCAAACCAGCGTAAGCTGGGAGGTTTTGGTGGCTAGCAGTGCCACTCAAGTATCAAAGTCAATTTCGCGATTTCCAAGGAAGAGAAACGAAAGACCGCAGCGGACAGTAGGTCGATCGACTGATGTTTCTGGTCGGTCGACCTCCTGTAAATCACAGAAAATTTAGCGATACAGCGACTCTGGTCGACCGACTGATGTTTCTGGTCGGTCGACCCTCTGCATCCCGGAGGTCTTCGTTTCTTCGTAAATCCTGAAAAAGCAAGAAAATATGTGCGCCCAACAATGCGCGAGATGCCCAGAACGATTCTTAAAGTTTTAACTACGCAAACACGAGAAAGTTGTCCTAAAAACTTAAAGAAAGCAAGCTAGAAAGTCTTAGCAAAACTAAAAAAAAAATGTCTTATGGAAAACAGAAACGAGCAAAAAAAAGAAGAAGTCATCCGCGAAGGATTCGGCGTTTCTTTGACCAAGGGCTCTGACTATAGGCTACTCCTTCAGCTATGGTGATTTGGTTAGATGAGTTTCTCTCCACCATGTAGATGGGTGGGTCATCATCCACAGCTCTAGCCATCCATCTCCCGGAGTTGTCGACTCCCAAGTCGTGGGCCGACACCTTCCTGGGTTTCTTCTTCTTAGGGCTCTTTTCTTCAGCCAAATGATCACTTGCTTGAGTGACCTCGTTCTCTACATCATTTGATCGAGTAAGTGGTACTACTCGATCGAGAACATCTCTCTTTCTACCGCCTATAGACTCTGCCACTAGAGTTGCAATTTCCGGAGCATCCAAATTAGCCTCCTGAGCAAGAGATTCACCTGCACATGCCTCAAAACACATCAAAGCCTCCGAAGGATCCTTTGTGAAGGATCCTTGTACATAACATTCACTAATATTATTAAAAACATCAGAAATGTCAGGAAATGAATCCTGCAAAAAACAAGGTTCATCAACCGAAGGTTCAAACATGTCAGGAACATGTTCATCACTAACACCTACAGAAATAGGTTGGTCAGTCAAGGGGTAAATTTCTAACTCATCATCTGTATCTAAATCCGAGTCAGTATCATCAACGGGGAGGGAAAGGGAATCAAGTAACCTATCATACTCATCCTTAAGAATGAGCGACTCCTCAGTAATGGGCGCGATAGGATCACACTCAACAGGAATATCCGGGTTACTAATATTAAAACCCTCATACCTCTCCGTATCTTCGCTGGCTCGGATTAGGTGCTTTAGAAGCTCCCATTGCTTCTCACAGGGTAGGTCTAAAAATTCCCATCCACAATTTCTCTCAATCTCAATCAAGGTCTTACCAGTGACTCCATCATAAAAGATACGACAAACCTCCCCAATACTAACAGGATAGTCAGACTGAGTAAGGAAATAGGTTATTCTACTACAATAGATATGCAATGGTTCATGCTCGAGTTGTGGGAAAGGTGCGATGGTCATGACAGCGAAAGGAAAAGGGAAAACATAAACAAAAAACAATAAACACTGGCGTCACCTCCCCGGCAACGGCGCCAAAATTTGATGCCCGTCGTTGAGGGTACCAAAGATAAAATTTATAATTCCTAACCTTAACAATAGATAGCGAAAGTCAGGGTCGAACCACAAGGAGGTGGGGAATGTTTATTGTCTTAATGTTAATGTTTAAAGGTAACAAGTTTTGGGGGTTTGATTGGTTGATGCTATATCTAAGGCAAAGATAAAAATAAAACAAGAATTAAAAGATGAGAATAAAAATATAAATAAAGGGGATGCTAGGATGTTTGGGTAATAAATAGCTAAGGTAAAATAAATCCTAAGGTCAACATGTATTGCAGTCGCGTAGGGGGGTGTAACATAACTTTTTAGGTCTATGCTACCTAATAGCTCCTTTCGGCCTATGCTATTAGTTCCTAGGTCTCACAATTATTGGGTGTCAACAATAAGGGTGATTCCTAAATCCCAGGTTACATACCTTTCAGCCTTGAGTAACCTATCCGTCTTAAGGTGTAAACCAATGCCCTTCCCGTATCTTTCAATCTTGGGTAGGTCATTACTAACATCCTACAAGTCTCCTGTTGGTCTCATTGCAGGATATTATAATTTATAAGAAAAGACGAAATAAGAAAACAGACGCGAGTGGTCGACCGACCGGCTACTCCAGTCGGCCGACCACGGCCTCGGTCGACCGACCGGCTATTCCAGTCGGCCGACCGTGGCCCTGCTACAGGTCGGGTT
The DNA here is from genome assembly GCA_029255685.2 of Silene conica. Classification (NCBI taxonomy): domain Eukaryota; kingdom Viridiplantae; phylum Streptophyta; class Magnoliopsida; order Caryophyllales; family Caryophyllaceae; genus Silene; species Silene conica. The sequence continues at coordinate 48,029,557 of CM055314.2, read as the reverse complement.
TTCGGATTTTATTTACCTATGCGTATTATCCCCTACATCCTAACATATGAAAATTAGCTACTCATAACTGTTAAGACGAATATAAAATTGGGAATAAACATGGAGAACATAGTGAATAATCTAAACATGCAAGATTCAAATAAAGCTTGGGATTCTAACTTAACAATTGTAATAAAAGCAATAAGAATAATAATAAAGCAAGATTAAAAGAGCAATTACCACAATTTGGAATTAGGGCAGAAAGAAACTAACTTTATTGATGAATGCTTGAGAACTATTGAAGGATTATAATTGAACTAAAAACTAAATAGAATTCTCTAAATAAGACTTGATTCTAAAAGATTTTATAGATCAAAGATCTAAATAATCCTAGATGATGATAAAAGATAATCAAAGATCCAAAACCCTAATCACAAGATTAGCTTATATAGGGTAAAAAACTAAGAGTTTCCTAAAGATTCTAATTCTACTTTATTTCCGAAAATAAATCGTATGGGCTTCGTTCTGGTCGGCCGACCCGTATAGCTGGTCGGTCGACCACTTCCTGCTGGGCTTCTTTTATTTCCGGCCTTTCTTGGAAATTGGGCTTTATGAAAATCGGGCCTGGTCGGCCGACCCGTTTAGCTGGTCGGTCGACCGCTTCTGCACGGAAGTCTTCGGATTTCTTCTGTTTTGACTCTTGGTACTTGATTTTCGACTCCAGTTGACTTTCCATTTATTCTTTAATTAAGCAAAAGACTTGAGGATACGAGTTTGGTGCTAAATCGTCTCTTTTCCGCATAAATCTGCAAAAGTGCATAAAAATACGAAAGTACACAATTTGTGGGAAATAGAGGCTAAAACATAGTAAATGAGCGACCAAATACGTGTAAAAATAGATGTAAAACATCATAAAATAGACACGTATCAATGGTTATAGCAAATGTTGTAAATATATCGTATTGACGATTATTATGATAACCATATGTTGGGACGGTAATTACGAATTACTAGAATAATTTGTTAAATATGATTTAATTGATTTAGAAATATTATTTATGTGATAAATATATATTTTAAATTAATACAATTAATTATGTCACATAAGATGTCAAATGTTAACAATTGGAGAAATTACATTTGTAAAATGAAGGTCCATTTTTACAAAATTTTAACCGTGTAATGTATGTTAAAAGATAATATTATTTGATAAATTATCTTATAATTATTGTGTAAGTGTTGATATGACTTATCACTTATCACTTATCGCATGGGTAAGAACAGAAAGAACAAACCCTTCCCCAAACACCATACTTACACGTTCACACCCCAACCCCAAACCCTCTTTATATATGTGATCATTTCACATATACATAGGCTAACCTTCATGTAAATAAGTTTTCTAGTGTAAGAAAATCAAAATCCTCTTAAATATTATTTACATAATATTTTAGTAAACTAGTAAGTGAGTATTAGTTTACGGTTTTAAGATAACCTATTTCGTCTCCTAGCTCATGTTCGGTTTCGGTTTATTTAAGGGTAGGTCTTGGTGCATCGTAAAGGAGGCAAGCTATTTTGGTTGCTCCGTGGAGGATCGTCCTAGCACTTATTTGGACCGTGTGTTAGAACCCCTTTTCGTGTTATTTCCGCATTTATATTTTGCATGCATAAGATCATTTTAAATTAATATGAGTTAATTTAGTAAATTATTAGTAGGACTAATAAAATGGTGAACTAGTATGACTATGAGTTTCCTTTAAGTGGTATCAGAGCATTTGGTTGCTTGCATGCAACTCGATTTTTACGTTTTCGCGAGAAATATGATTTTAATTAAAAACGAAAATGATTAGTACATATAGGATATGCACGAAAATCTAAACGCATGTATACTTTCTGGTTTTAAAATCATTTTAAGTCATTATGAATGATTTATGGAATAATATTGTTCAAAGTTATAATTAAATTGTTAATTTAAGCTTATAGTCTGTTGAAAATCGTTTTATTATGGGAAAAATAGTAAAATAAAGTTTTTGGCCGAGATTTTTTTATATGTTCTCACATGCATTAAACATATTATGAATATATAAGTTTCGAAATTATTTAAGTTTTATGCATGGTTTGTGATATTTAAAGGTTAAATAGTCATAAAATGGGATAAAAATGGGTTTATATAGTTAGATTATGAATTTAACTACGAAACGTTTTGTAGAAGTCATGTAATACCTCGTATGTTAGCCTCAGTTAATGACAGTCAAACCTTGTCTTATACACGTATTTCAAAGAGAATGTTTATAAAGCATTTTACGTAAACTGTTATTATTTTATAAATCGTATTTCTACGATTATTTCGTATTTCATAATCATTTTATATTTGGTGATAATTTCATGAAACGGTATTTCTTTCGTATTTATTAAATTTTAATAATACACTTATAATTTAATATATATTTCCTATTTTATATATTTAATTCTCGTCTAAACTTAATTTCTATTTTATTTAATTAAGTCGTAATTATATTTAAATTCTATATTCTTTATATATTCTTATAATTAATTTGATTTATATTTACTAGTACTAATTACATAATTTAATAAGTATAAATAATTTATACGTACTCGTTTATTTTAAGTTACGGGGTGAGAGCGGGATATAGCCTCGAGACGGACCGAATAAATAAGATACATGGACTAGCCCAACGTTTACCCTAACTCTAATTCCTTTTGTCGACATACCATACAATACTAGCTACCAAAACCCTACATCCCAATAGCGTCAGTCAAAACCCAATACCGACACCCTGCATCACCGTGAGATCTATGAAGAACGAGGGGACCGCACCACCATCCTCGTCTTCACCATCATCTCGTCATTTCGGTAAGCTTTTCCTTGTGTCGTTTTTTATTTCTTTTGAACTGTGTATTGAATTGTTGGTTTAGTTGGAGACTTGACGTAGTTTGAGTGACCCATAGGAGCGGGAAATGGTGGTCGGTGGTGGTGGACTACACCACCGCGGTGGGTTTCAGGATTGGAGCGAAAACAGGGACAAACAAAGGGTAAGGCCGTGAGATTTTAAGGAGGGGTTGTCGTGGTGGGGACCACTTGGTGGGACGGTGGTTTCAGAGGTTAGGTTATAGTTGGGGTTGCGGTTATGGGTAGGTGTATTAGGTGGTGGGTGTGGTGTTTCGCCGTGGTAAGTTGCCGGAGCGGGAACTTAGACCGCGGTTTCGGCATTTCGTACATGTAGATTAGGGCAGAGTTTTGTGGTGGTCGTGAGGACCGTCAGTGATGACCAGAACGGGGGATGCGTAGTTGGCGGTGCGGGGGAGAGGATGGGACCATTGGTGCTGGCCATAGGAGGCCAGGCCGGTGGTGGCGTGGTCGTGAAGTGGGGTGCGCGTATGGCGGGCGTCTTTGGTTGTGATATACTGATATGTGCCACGTTTGTTTTGTATGATTATGATATTATTATTATTATATTATTAATATTAGTATTGTTAATGGGGTTGTTTATTATGGTTTATTATTATTATTATTATTATATTAGTGTTACCCATATTAATATCATTATTATTATGATTAGTACTATCATTAGTACTATTAGTTTAAGGTTATTTAATTAATTTAGTAAGTTTTTAAGATGTTTTGTGAGGATACTTTATAAATCGAATAATCAAGTTAATTTATTAGTTCGTCTCCATAATTGTAATACGTATGTGATAAGTAGTCCTTATTTATTTATGGTCGATAATTTATATAATTCTTTATTTAATTAAATTGCTGCTAAGAAATAATTGATACGGTCTCGTTATGCGTAATATATTATTTAAGTAATTAATTGGAATGATTGATATATTATGTTAGTTGTCTAATTGTATTAGTTAGTAATTAAGTATATTATTTTATTAGGTGTTGAGTATGTGATGGAGTGATGCTACTGATTGGATGTTAGCTGCGTGATGGGATTATATTGCTATCCAGGTAGAATACACTGACACTATACTATATGATGTGTTATGAATGGATGTTGGATTGTGCGATATGGATGCTGAGCATGATATATATGAGAATGATATTGGTTGGATTGAGTGTGGATTATTATTATTATTGGTATGCGCATTGCATTATTTAATAGCATTATTGATTAAGAGTATTGTTGTATTCATGAGCATGGCATGTGCATCGGATACGGATTTGAGATGATGAGATATTATTGGGCCCAGGCTAGTTCTGCAGGACTAGACCTTGTGACCTCAGCTGTTATGCTGGTGTTCGGCGACGACCGATTATAGTCTGCCGGGAGGTTCGGTATGGCTGGGTGTTACGGGTTTGATATTGAGATTTGAGATTGAGAATTGAGATTGAGATTGAGCTCGAGCATATCATTGCATTTGCATATCATAATTGTTGCATTATAATTATTGTGTTACCCTACTCAACCGCGAGATTGACAGTGTATTCGTGTACACCTACGATGATCCGAATTGGGGAGTAGATTCTGCAGGTCAGAGACAGATGAGCTAGGAGCTGGGGCAGGAATGTGAGATGCGTACTCCAGACCGACTTAGAATTATATCACATCTAGAGAAGTCCTCAGTTGTATTTTTCTTTCCTGTTATGTAGTAACTATAATAACCAAGTTTAAATTTTATCAGTTTTTATAAAGTACTTTAGTTGTTTTACTTTGTTATTCACTACCTCGGACATTCCGAGATGGTAACAGCTCTATTTATTTGAGAATGTCTTGCTAAAGGCTCTTAAATAAAAGGGGGTGTTACAAAGTGGTATCAGAGCGAACGATCCTCAGGCCTAAACCAAATGGAAAATAATGAACGTAGGAAGAGTCTAATAAAATGAACCCCTGGTTAGTAACTGTCAGGAGCCCCAGGATTGGGATGAGTAAGGGGCCCCCTCAAACCAAGCCACTGGCCCTTTCAGTCTAACCTGGTAAACCGTGAGTGATGCAGAGAGTGGGTAATAACAAATAAAAGATCAGACCTTGCCTATATTGTACTAAAAGTTTTGCAGGAGCGAAATGAGGAAAGCTCTGATGTGAAATATGGTTGGTGATCTGTATGGTGAAGCATGAAAATGATATTGAATGTTGGTTAGGATATATGATTTCCAAGTATTGAGAATATGAGTATTAGTATATGAGTTTTAAATATGAGTTTGACTTGTGTGGTGATATGCATGCGGCTATATGATCCCTGAACCCTTAGGTAGAGGTATAGTATAATGATATGCGTAATGAGTTGATGATAAGTAACACCTTAGTTATCTCTTGGATATATTTACGTACTTAAATAAGTTGTGATTATTACGATGCTAGAAATTAATGCAATGTTTATACACATATGACTATTGAGTTAATTAGTCGACTCTATTTTTTTTCGGTTTCGCAATCTTTACCGTTTTCTAGATGGCATTTTCTATTTGAGATAATGAATACATGTTAATATGGTGCAATGTGATTCAATGTTTCAAATGATATGTCAAAATGTTTTGGAAAAAGAATGGTAGTATTTAAATGCTATAATATGACGTAATTTTAAAGAAACTAAAATATTGATAAATTTCTAGAATGTTACCTTGTTTGTACAGGCTGCCATTTAAAATATGTTCCACATATGAGTATGAAATTTTTATGTATGATAACCTTTTGAGTTAGCTTTCCAATACCATTGGTTTCTTGTTAATACGAGTGATATTTTGCGAAAAATAAATATATTAGTCGACAGTGGTCAGATTGTTACTGCACAGTTCTGTTTCGACACAGGTTTTTGAAAAAGAAGTCATTTAAAACATAGTTATTGTTTATGCATAATTCCAACTCCACTGTTTAGAATATTCATTCCCGTTTTCAAAATGATAAGCCATGTAAAATCTTAACGAGTAGTTATTTAATAGTGATTTTTGCAAGTTCTCTAATTTTCTGTCTGGTTGCGGTAAAGGTCCTGTTCAGACCCACTGAGTTGTAAAAAAAAAAAAAAAAAAAAAATTGTTATGAATAATTTCCTTAAGGTATTCATTTTATTATCTTTTAATTCCTTATATTTTTTTTCTAAAAACTATAATAGCTCGCAGAATAGCTAAGCAATTTATTTGAGTATGATTTTCGGAAGTTGTTGCGTGATGTATGATTGTTGAAACGGTAAAGTTTTAAATATAAAAGTTTAATCAAATATGAATTATGTGATGTAACCATGTAATGCACTGACATGGCATTAGTAGTATGTACGATAGACACATGTTATACCAATCTAATTGTTATAAGTAAGTGTGAGTATTTTGAACAATGTGAATCTTGTTGATGTTCTTTCATACTTTAATGGTATATCTTTGTCTAGTTCCCTGCGATTATAATCTTTATAATTTCTTCATGTATATTGTTATGCCACAAAGTGAATTGCATATCGCTATGTTTAAAACCTGATCACAATATATTGAACTAATTAATTGGTTTAATTTCTTATACGTGGAGATGCTAAGCAGTTTTGCAAGTCTAAGATTGGTGTATACCTCGGGAAATATGTCAATGCTCCATGTTAATTACATTAGTTAAAATTGCCTTATGTCTTTTCTATAATATGATCCTGCTTCTATAATATGATTATGATCATGAAAATGTTTTAATTTGCCAATTATGAGCTATGAGTTAGCTCATTGTCTACATTGGTGTAAATATGTTAAATTTGTGTTAAAGAAGATTTCAAGGGTATATACGTGTTAGCTACCCTGATTTTGTTTTCTGCGTAAGGTGAAATTGTCAACTGTGTTTGATTGCGTTAAAAGCCGGATGATAGTTGTCTAGTATAAGGTAATTAACATATCAGATGACTTATGACTGTTGTTTCGATGATTGCTTGAACATTGGATTTGGAATTTTGTAATGGGGTTACGAGGACGTAACCATGCCTTAAGGAGGATAGGATTATTAAATCTTAAAGGTTTATGATATGACTAGTTGTTATAGGATGTAAAATTGCTATGTCGTGATTGTTTGAATATACTTGATAATCCTGTTTATTTCTGTTATGCGTTATACTGCGATTCGTGACATATCTTTTAACTTAGTTATGCGTTAAACTTTGGGGACAAAGTTTTCTTAACGAGGGTAGAATGTAACATTTCGTGTTTTGAATTCTATGTAAGTGCTACTTGTAGTTGTTTCATGCTTGTTATGTGTTTCCTTATCGTTACGGGGTAGCGAACTTCGGGACGAAGTTCATTTTAAGGAGGGAAGACTGTAATACCTCGTATGTTAGCCTCAGTTAATGACAGTCAAACCATGTCTTATACACGTATTTCAAAGAAAATGTTTATAAAGCATTTTACGTAAACTGTTATTATTTTATAAATCGTATTTCTACGATTATTTCGTATTTCATAATCATTTTATATTTGGTGATAATTTCATGAAACGGTATTTCTTTCGTATTTATTAAATTTTAATAATACACTTATAATTTAATATATATTTCCTATTTTATATATTTAATTCTCGTCTAAACTTAATTTCTATTTTATTTAATTAAGTCGTAATTATATTTAAATTCTATATTCTTTATATATTCTTATAATTAATTTGATTTATATTTACTAGTACTAATTACATAATTTAATAAATATAAATAATTTATACGTACTCGTTTATTTTAAGTTACGGGGTGAGAGCGGGATATAGCCTCAAGACGGACCGAATAAATAAGATACATGGACTAGCCCAACGTTTACCCTAACTCTAATATCTTTTGTCGACATACCATACAATACTAGCTACCAAAACCCTACATCCCAATAGCGTCAGTCAAAACCCAATACCGACACCCTGCATCACCGTGAGATCTATGAAGAACGAGGGGACCGCACCACCATCCTCGTCTTCACCATCATCTCGTCATTTCGGTAAGCTTTTCCTTGTGTCATTTTTTTTATTTATTTCTTTTGAACTGTGTATTGAATTGTTGGTTTAGTTGGAGACTTGACGTAGTTTGAGTGACCCATAGGAGCGGGAAATGGTGGTCGGTGGTGGTGGAGTACACCACCGCGGTGGGTTTCAGGATTGGAGCAAAAACAGGGACAAACAAGGGGTAAGGCCGTGAGATTTTAAGGAGGGGTTGTCGTGGTGGGGACCACTAGGTGGGACGGTGGTTTCAGAGGTTAGGTTATAGTTGGGGTTGCGGTTATGGGTAGGTGTATTAGGTGGTGGGTGTGGTGTTTTGCGGTGGTAAGTTGCCGGAGCGGGAACTTAGACCGCGGTTTCGGCATTTCGTACATGTAGATTAGGGCAGAGTTTTGGGGTGGTCGTGAGGACCGTCAGTGATGACCAGAACGGGGGATGCGTGGTTGGCAGTGCGGGGGAGAGGATGGGACCATTGGTGTTGGCCATAGGTGGCCAGGCCAGTGGTGGCGTGGTCGTGAAGTGGGGTGCCCGAATGGCGGGCGTCTTTGGTTGTGATATACTGATATGTGCCACGTTTGTTTTGTATGATTATGATATTATTATTATTATATTATTAATATTAGTATTGTTAATGGGGTTGTTTATTATGGTTTATTATTATTATTATTATTATTATATTAGTGTTACCCATATTAATATCATTATTATTATGATTAGTACTATCATTAGTACTATTAGTTTAAGGTTATTTAATTAATTTAGTTAGTTTTTAAGATGTTTTGTGAGGATACTTTATAAATCGAATAATCAAGTTAATTTATTAGTTCGTCTCCATAATTGTAATACGTATGTGATGAGTAGTCCTTATTTATTTATGGTCGATAATTTATATAATTCTCTATTTAATTAAATTGCTGCTAAAAAATAATTAATACGGTCTCGTTATGCGTAATATATTATTTAAGTAATTAATTGGAATGATTGATATATTATGTTAGTTGTCTAATTGTATTAGTTAGTAATTAAGTATATTATTTTATTAGGTGTTGAGTATGTGATGGAGTGATGCTACTGATTGGATGTTAGCTGCGTGATGGGATTATATTGAGTGTGGATTATTATTATTATTATTATTGTTATGCGCATTGCATTATTTAATAGGATTATTGATTAAGAGTATTGTTGTATTCATGAGCATGGCATGTGCATCGGATACGGATTTGAGATGATGAGATATTATTGGGCCCAGGCTAGTTCTGCAGGACTAGACCTGGTGACCTCAGCTGTTATGCTGGTGTTCGGCGACGGCCGATTATAGTCTGCCGGGAGGTTCGGTATGGCTGGGTGTTACGGGTTTGATATTGAGATTTGAGATTGAGAATTGAGATTGAGATTGAGCTCGAGCATATCATTGCATTTGCATATCATAATTGTTGCATTATAATTATTGTGTTACCCTACTCAACCGCGAGGTTGACAGTGTATTCGTGTACACCTACGATGATCCGGAATGGGGAGTAGATTCTGCAGGTCAGAGACAGATGAGCTAGGAGCTGGGGCAGGAATGTGAGATGCGTACTTCAGACCGACTTAGAATTATATCACATCTAGAGAAGTCATCAGTTGTATTTTTCTTTCCTGTTATGTAGTAACTATAATAACCAAGTTTAAATTTTATCAGTTTTTATAAAGTACTTTGGTTGTTTTACTTTGTTATTCACTACCTCGGACATTCCGAGATGGTAACAGCTCTATTTATTTGAGAATGTCTTGCTAAAGGCTCTTAAATAAATGGGGGTGTTACAAGTCACATGCAATATTTAAAATGTATGTTCAAATTTCCAGCAATTTTTCAGTTATATTGCATGAATATTGATTTTTATTGTAAAAATCGACATATTAGTGACATTATTTAAATTTAATAGTTTAAGTTGGAATTTGGTTATAAAGATTTTATACAGTGTCACTTATATTATTTATAGCATGCATGTAAATTTTGAGCTATTTATTTCGAATTTTGCATGAGAAATGATTTTAATCGTTAAAATCGAGCAATATTAGACACGATTTATTAAAAATAGTAAAAGTTGCTAAAATGGTCCGAAAAATTAATCCATATTATTCATATTTGATATGATCATCATCATATTTTTCTTGGGTGCCAAAAGTTTCTGGATTCTTATTTTTTAATTTTAAAAGTTAAAGTTAAAAATTGAGAATTGTAAGAGTCATGAATTATTTTTCAGCCCTTGAACAGTGTTTCATCTGATTTTTCTGCATTTTTCGGTCACTTTGAGTGTATAGCAATTTGTAAAAATTATATTGGTATTTTATTGCATAATTTTTGAGGTAATTTTGAATTTCCGTCTAATTTTGCATGTTACACGTTAATATTACGAGATAAATAGTCTATTTCGAAAATATTAATATTTTAAGGATGTGAAATTTTAAGAAAATTTTCAGTATATTCACTACTACAATTAATGGAATAAGTAACGCTAGATAGAAAACACCTTAATTGGATAAGCGTCTTCTAGATTAATAGAGAACGCTTTAAACAAAAAACTGTTATTTAAAACTATAATATAAAACGCCTAATATAATAACCGTTATCTATGACTATAATATAAAACGCCTAAGATAATAATCGTTATCTATGACTATAATATAAAACGCCTAAAATAATAATCGTTATCTATCAGTATAATATAAACACCTAATATACATAATATACATAATATTCCTATTATTGCTATATTAATTAATTAATTTATTAATTTTTAATTATTAAAGTATTATGTACTTTGTATGGTAAGTGTGTACTATGTTATACTATACAGAATATTGAATCCGCATTCAATTCAATCCATCCTCAAATGATAAAGCCTAAGCCAAAATCAATAATAAGTCGGTTTAGACTTTATTTCTTCTTCCTTATTAGCTTCCTCAACTGTACAACACTCGATATTTCACGCGCCGCTTTTGTTTTCGCTGCATCCTCTTCAGTTTGGCTGCATCCTCATCTCATTCATCCTCTTCAAATGGTAAGTTTGTTATTCTCCTCTAATTTTTCTTTTTCAATTTGTAGTAAACCCTAAATCCTTCATCCTCTTTAATTGTGCTAGTTTTTAATTCGTCTTTTGATATAACTGCCCATCTTGTTAATGATGATGACGATGGTATTAACTAATTAGCCATTCTTCCTATTACCTTAACTCATATATAGTTCCACGGATAAGACTTAAGATTTGGGCATTGTTCAAGTTTTGACAACTTCTGCATTTGACATATAGTCTATGGGTAGTGAATCTATGGAGTCCAATAATAAGAATAATAGTCTCCAGGTAGTACACACTGATGTCGCAGGTACAGTGGCTACTCCTGCTAGTCAATCAGCTGAAGATTTCCCTATTATTCGATCTGCATTTGTGCATTCATTGAAAAATCTTGGTCCCGAAAACAAGTTACGATCTAACTCTTTAGGATATAGTACGATTTAATATTTTTCATATATAAATTGACATACAATAATAATTGGTTTGGTTTGATATGAATAGGAAAACCAGCCGGAGATGCGCAGTAATAGAATGTGACCCTGAAGTAATCAAAGGTTTAGAGAAAACTGTGAGTTACTTATCCCTTTTATTCCATTCATGCCAAAAAACTACGCTTTTTTTAATAAATAGTTGGTGATTTTCCGTGTCTGATTAAATGGCCGTCTTTTGTTGCTTTTGCAACCTAAGCACATGGTAATCTCGTATATGCCAACGGTGGTGCCACAAAAAAGTGGACAGGGTATGAGATTAAGGGTCATAAAAATTTTGTTCACTCCTAGTAAAAATACTCTACATTTGTGTCCTGTTGTACTATTGCTAAATGCTGTAAACAATTTGAATCCATGAGCTCATTTTGAATCTTTGTATATAGCAGTTCCTCTTAACTTTTGGAATTTCTTTTCGATTCTAAGGGTTGAAACTGTTCAAGCACACCCCCAATAACCAAGGTGTTGTATTTTGTTTTTCCCAGTTTTGACAAAGGTTCTTACAAACAAAGAGATAGAGGCCTTCTATAATGAAGTGAGCACACTTTATTTTTTTACTTTAGAGTTGAAATGATGCAGGATTTCCGTCTTTTTTCTGTATTTTGATGACTGCGTTAGATGTCGGGATTAGAACCATTTGTGAGTTTGAGCGGCACCATTACAGTAAGTTCGGGCCGTGACTGAATCACAACAGCGTTATCAAGATTGTCAAGGTTTCATGACCGCTTCTATACTACAAAACTACTACATTGTTAAACCTGACTGCATTTCTTATACGATGAAAGAAAAATGCTACATCATGCTAGGAATAAGGGATATAGTGAAGTGAAATTAGGAAACGTGCAACGGAAGTTCACTGGTGGATTTTAGATGTCCTTTTGGGGCTAAGATTTCGAGTTCAAAACTTCGTACTGTAGCTTATTTTGTGTTAAGCGAGGTACTAAGGCTTAGTTTTAATGCCACGGGTTTCAAGTGCAGTTCAGAATCTACCACCTCTTAATAACTTCACCTGCAAAACATTGCATGGAATTGTGGGTATTTTTGTTTGCCTTTTGACATTTGATCTTTTCTCTTCTTCAGGTCATGAAACAGGGAACAACTTCCAGACTGCATTACATGCAAAGCTATTTTCACAAGCTGGATGTTCTTCTTCCAATGAACCAAACACATCTGTTTCTCAGACAGAACCTTGAGTTAACTTTGAACGACTTGATCCAAAGAATCGCAAGGACGTTATTTCTTGCTCCAGACCTATATTCAGTAGAAAGGTCATTGTAGAGATTGGATATACAAGCAGCTTCATGCAACGTTTTGGTTAGGGACCCTTTACAAATGTGATTTGACAGTTCTTACAATAAGTTTCCAGTTTTGAGTTCTGGTTGTCTGATGTCAATATCTGGTTTAGTTTTTGAAATGCTGGAGAAAAGTTAGGATAGAGCTTTGTTATGGTCTGCAGAGGTTAATTCACTGGTTAATTGGCTCTTTTAGGGATCCCTTTTCTATTCAAGCATACACCCAACCATGTGTGTCCTGTCATACTATTAGAATGCTCCATGCATCCTTACTTGAATCACCTGGGCTCTGATATGTGTCAATATGCTGGGGGTGTTGTAAAATTGTCTCTTGAGGCATGATTGTCATTTACTGATAATCATTTGGATGTTGTACTTGACTCCCCGAATAAGCCACTAGAAGAAAGTCGTTGGTGGTTAAAAGTTGAAGATCCTTTTCTGTGTTTGGCCGTCTGCATCGATCTGGGTGGTGCGTGGAAAAGTCTGTCGTCTGCATCCATTTTTTTAGTTTCCACTATCACAGAATTTTTTTCCCATTAGTAAATTTTGAGTTTGTTTTTCATACTAAGTAGGTATGTTGAGATGCTTTGAATATAAAATGTAGCCGCTTTTGGCAAATTGTTTGGATTGGCAAGTGACAATGTTAATGGAAATTTTTCGGATTTTTGATTTCTAGTCTTGTTGGGTGACTTCTTTACGGTTTATGTAATTATTTATTGGGTTTACCTTTATATTAGGTATATAATATTTAAATTATTTGTTTTTTTTAAAAAAAGAAAAAAGTTTGAGAACAGTTATATATCTACCTTGATTGTTCTCTATTATATGGGATAGAGAGCTATAACCGTTCTCTAAGGTACATGAAAAACAACGCCTCTTAATTATAAGTGTTCTCTAATAGTAAATGAAAACAAAACGCCTTTTACACTAGGTGTTATTTAATGTATAGCATATAAAACGCCCCCCACATCCGTTCTCTATACATTAGAGAACACTGAGTTGGAGAACGCCTAAGGGGCGTTTTCTAAAGCCTTTTTCAACAGTTCTCTAAGCCTCTTTTTGTAGTAGTGATTCAAAATTTGAATTTTGAATTTTCGAAATATTTTATGACTCATTTTGATTATTTTATTGCTATTTCCCGTAAAACCGATTAAAACCGAACAATATTATAATAAAAGGTTAAGTTATTTCGAAATTTGAGTAAGACTAAATTTTGAATCCTAAAATGTATTAGGAAACTTAACTAAAATGTGAATAGTGATTCATAAAGTGTTTAGTGATTTTAAAAATGTTAAAATCACGTTATTCCATAAAACCGTGTTATTACGAATAACGATATTTAAATTGTGTTTAAATAGGACGATTTGGCTTAGGTTTTACATTTTACATAAGCATTGCATATTTATTTATTATTTATGAGTGTCATAATTTATTTACGTAATTTGGAATTATGTAATTTGCTTAGTATGGCGTTAGATTTTAATCGTTAATTCCCGTAATGTAAGGGGTTATCGATTTGGTTGTAATTTAATGTGATCTCGTATCACTTTATTTTATCGTTTTATTTTATAATGTATAAAATAGATAGAAAATTTGTAATTATTTGTAATTTCGGAGATCCTTGAAGACGGTGCTTTTCGGAAAGGAGTTCCGACCAAGACGGAGTTTGCCTTGGGATGCGTGCCGCGTGTGAAGCTCAAGGGACCAAGGAGTTGGTTTCCGAATTTGTATTTTACATTTAAATTTTCTATTTTAGGAAAGTCATACTAGGATTTATTTATGCTTTTAAATTTTTATGCTTTTATTTGTGCTTATCATGTTTGCATGCATGGCCATATCGTCATTCAAACTCATGCATTTCATCGATTTTATCGACCGTGTCAATTAATCTATCGATAATTCACCGACTTAGTGTTGGAAACTTAGTTCCTGATTTTATACTCATATCTAATGTGAGTTTTGTTTCTTTAAGTTTAGTCATAAAAACTTAAATAGATCTTATGCATGCATGATGATATCATAAGATGTGATAGTCCTTACATTGGTTTTAGAAGGTTTATACTCAATAATCACCTATTACTTGAGTCTTCAAAACTGAAATACCCTTATAACGATCTAAGAAAAATCGTCTCCAAAAGATACGTATCAAGAACCCGATCTCAAACTAATACAAATTTTGTTACTAGAAAATTAGTATTAGTGTACTAGAAATATTAACAATATTACTCTTAATATTATTAATGTAGGAAATAATATATTTTCTTAGAAAAACTCTTTTACTAGAAATATAGGTAGAATGATGTTGTAGTAATTATGTGAAGTAAGCACCAACAACTACTTTCACAAATGCATGGATGGTATGTATATATTGAGCAACATAGGCTTGTTACACAAGCCATATGGCCGGCCAACATGCATGCCCAAGGCCAATGCATGGCCTCTTACACAATGCAAAAGAAACAAAGATGCCTTACACATCTCTTACACTCTTACACACCTATTCATAGGTTTTGTAAGGCTTTGTGTAAAACATACACAATCACAACATACTACTATATGCACGGCTGAAATGAGTCTAAATATGGACCCATTTTATCTTTGTCAATTGTGTTAATTTGTAACATGTCACATATGTTCCATAACACATGACCCAATTTGTTAATTGAGCAATTTTAACTATTAAAATTCATAATTCACAAATTTATTACATTTAAATAATTGCACTAATAATTTCGAAATTATTATTGCATAAAAATGTAATATCATAATTTAATTACAACTCTTTGTAATTTTATGATCAACCATGTTCATTCTCAATTTAATCGTTTCCCAAACGAATAAATAAAAACCGAGTAACAAAACGATTTTATTACTTTGACTTTTATTATTATAATCCCATTATAAAAATATTCGTCGTATAAAATTATTTCCAAAATTTCCAGTTATTAATTAATTTGTATCCAATACAATATTAATTAACTATTCCATTGAGACGGAATTCCCTAAAGATATTAATTAACTTATCACCACCATCATATGACGATAATGTCAAACTCTAGACAGCCAATCATTATCGATAAATCTTGATCAGTTGACTTTAAAAGAGTAACACTCCCAGTTGTGTTTCATTCAAATGAGTTTTAATTAAGTCAACACACTATTGTCGAGGACACTTCCTCCAACGATCTCCCACTTGTCCGAGACAAGTGTGTGTCACCAATTCTCTTGCCCTATTACTATCTCCCACTCAATGCATGGCGTCCTCTCAGGTCGTGCCGGCAATTGATTAAAATCTAGAGTGGTTTATCTCGATCTGGAGTTATAACTACTGACCGGAATTATCTACCATAGATACCTTCCGAGCGTGGCCACGCATTTCTAGTTATTATTCTCCTCGAGTGGCCTAGAGATATTTCTCAACCCTGACAAGGGGTGGACAATTCCCAATCGGCCTATTCCTTCCGGCTGGCCATAGTCCATCATAACCCAAAATATGTCCTTATATACCCCAGTTACGAAGGTGTTAGGACATAAATCAAAGTTAATCTGAAACTATGCCACCTCAGAGAACAGTCATTAGTCCAAGAACTGACTCATGTGAAACACGATAGATGCTCCCGCCACGACCAGACAGTCTTTTAATAAGAGTATGCCAGAGCTCTATCAGCGGTCATTAGCCCGGCAAATGTGTCTTAACATGTCTATGTCTAGGTGATCGATTAGTCATCTCGTATGACTCTATGGCAATTGAACTCGCCATCAATCGCATCACACATCCGGTTGCATTGAGATGTCACCTCACTTAAGCAACTAGGGGCGAGGTCATGATAATTCAATTCACTTTAATGGGGTTCAATATGGTCTTACCATCCTATTTGAATTTTACTTGACCTTTCGTGAGTTATAAATAACTCGAACAATTAGTGGATTACACCATCCAAGTGATCAACTTTTGCACACCATTTAATTTACAATAAGCTTAAGGGTCTCTCGTTCAAATCCCTTAATATTGTAATTATCTTCATTTTGGGTAAACCAGGTTTACCACGTGCGAGCGAGCGTTCACTTTGCAGATCAAATCCACATATGCTCTTTCATCTGAAAGAGATAAGTCATTTTATGACTAACAAATATTACGTGCATTGTATAACTCCCAGTTACAGCAATGTGGTTACATAATTTGTGAACTTTTTGTATTTTTTAGAATCTTGTGATGACCATGTAGTTAAAATACAAGTCATTGAGATGTATAGTCAATGAATGTAAGCCAAAGATTATTTTGAATCTTTGCCTGATATCTTGGAACTTGAGTCGTTGTAAACCTTTTACCCATGACTAAGTTATCTTCCAAGATCTTGAATTTGTCTTTCATCTTCATTGGAGAATACTTTGACAATTCATCAAGGTTTAATCATTGGTTTAACACCAGCTCAACAGGTTGTCCTGCAAGCGGCGCGCATCCACTTTACACGATTATACTAATGGCGGAAACATTAGCGATTTAAACGTGTAAACAATGGTACTTAAGGTTCGAAATATTTCCATGATCCCATCATGGCTATACTATCTTCATCTCCATGAACAACCTTAACACTAATAACAAGATGTCTCTTATAATCTCAATTAAACATCCCATGTTTAATTAGATTTACAATCTCAATTGAATATCAATTTGTTATCTAGAATTGAAAACTCGCATACTTCTCACAAGTACCAGTGCCTCATTCCAAACGAGCAATGAGTTGTTTTAGATAACGTTTACTCCCACTAAACTCTTGTTCTTGCCTGATTCTGAAAATCCCGAAGTTATACCCATGACTCAATAGCTTCAAATCCTGGAGCGAGAACTCCCACTGAACTTTACATTTAACCGTAAATCATAAAGCTCCCACTCAATTCAATGTTCCTTAACATTTAATGAATTGAAATGGTTGGGACTTAACCATATGTGCTAATAGTCACATCCTTTTCAAATACCCTTTTGAAAAGCGGTTACTTAGTTTACTGAATTCATTCTCAATGAATTACTTTACTACTTTCAACAAAGTTACCTTTAACTTTGCAGACTGCTGGCATCCACATGTCAACCTATGCTTCTCTCAATAAATCTCATTTATTAGCATGTGTATCTTATAAATTTCATGGTTCTTAGTGTGGGGAATAAAGCATGTATTCGCCCAAAACTTGCAGGATTATAATGAAATTTACAGTTGTGAATATTGTCATAAGATAAATAAAAACATGAAAAAGAGTACAACCTTGGGTCCTTGCTTGAAAAGGCCTTAGAACAGGAATTAAAGTAAATTCCCTCCTATAACTTGCACCCAAGACTTTGTTTGAGACGATGCCGCGTGTGCTAGAAAGGCTCTCCAATTGCCTTGCAATATGGGGAGAGTTTTTGAGGTTTTAGATGTGAGATCTGAGTTTTGGGAGAATAATGCTCTCAAAACCCTAATTGTGAGAATTATGATTCAACAGTTACTGACATAAGGAGAAAGACTCTCCTTATGTAGTGAATACATGGGTCGGCCGAATTGGATGGGTGAGAGTGGGCTTTCTCCACTCTTACCTTATTCCTTTGCGTAATTCGACCCGATTTGCTAAATATTATTTGCGGGATTTTTATTATAAATCGCATACGTGTTATCAGATATTAATGCAGTCGATGTATTAATAATGGTCTGATAAAATTACGATATTGTATAATTACCCAAATTAATATAACTGTTTATATTAATACGCGAAATTAATATTTAATTAAATATAACTGCTTATATTTAATTTTACGAATTAATCATGTAATCCGTATTAGCTAAAATTATTTAATCCGTATTAAATAATAATCTCAACATTTTATTGACTAATTTAATAGTCAATACCTCTGACTAACTGTTTAGTCGTATCCGGCATAAATGTGACTGTATTTTCATACCTTCACATCTCTCAAACGTGTCCTATAGGTGTGACGTATAGGGACCAGTTGATCACCGCCATCCGTATGACAATAACGTCAAACTTATCTAGCAAGCCAACCGTTATTGATAAACGTGGATCAACTGGTAATAATACTGAAGTATGCCCTTGTGATCCTTAAAGAGATTTTAATAAGTCATTGTACTTAATTATCAAGGACACCAGCCCCAACAATCTCCCACTTGTCCGTACAAGGGTATGTGCAATGACGTCATCACACTACATGTGGAGGACACAAGGCTCCAACAATCTCCCACTTGTCCGTACAAGTGTAGGTGTGATAACCGATTCTCATATCCTTTTAAAATTTCTCCCACTCAATGTAAGACAATTTGCAAATCCGCATTCGCAAAGGTCGTATCTCACAAGCGATCTGTATCAAGAGTGGTTTCCCCGACTAGAGAGTAACTTAACTGATAAAACGAATCTGTATTCGAGCATGGCCATGCATTTCAGTTACTACTCCTCGAGTGGCCCTGAGAAATGATAAAATCCTGATAAGGGTTTGGATATTTCCCTCAACTCGAATCCTGCCGATATCGCGCAGCATGAAATAACCCAGAAAAAAATCCTCTTGGCCCCTGTTACGATGACCGTGGGAAAGAAACCAAAGTTACCCAAAATCTGCCTTAATCTCAAGAGACAGTTGAAAGTCAAAAGACTCGACTCTAAGGAACACTATGGAGGTCCTATCCACGACCTGGCACCCAATGTTATAAAACATTTAGGACTCCATAACGTTGTCACGGGGTGTCCTACGAGATATCCGTATAACTCGCCTTTGTGATTGGTCAGTCATCCGCGTGACTTATGGCTCGTTGAACCCACCATCAACCAACGTCACAAAATGATTACCTGAGTTATCAGCTCAAGTGGGTAATCAAGGACTAAAACGATGTAATGTTATTCAGTTCAGTTTGTGGTGTTCAAAATTGGCGTACAATTCCACATGAAAAACAAAACATTATATATCATAACAATGAGGTTGAATAGAGTACACGAGAAAATGAATTATTACATGAATTCATAAAAGAGTACTACAACTTAGGAACACATCTAATTCCCATGGAATGAATGTGCCCTTCATGCTTATCACGTGGTAATGCTTTAGTGAGAGGATCAGCTATGTTGTCATCCGTAGCGATCTTATCAATGAAAATCTCCTTTTGCTCCACGTAATCTCTGATTAGATGAGCTTTCCGTTGTACATGCCCAGCCTTGTTGCTAGACTTATGCTCCTTAGCTTGGAAGATAGCACCTTTATTATCACAATAAACGGTGATTGGGTCATTCGAACTAGGCACTACTGATAGTCCTTGTAAGAATTAACGCATCCATATTGCTTCCTTAGCTGCTTCTGAGGCGGCATAGTACTCGGACTCAGTCGTAGAATCTGCTGTAACACTTTGTTTAGAACTTTTCCAGCTGACAGCAGCGCCATTAAGAGTAAAAACGAATCCAGACTGAGATTTCGAGTCATCTCGATCCGTTTGGAAGCTAGAATCTGCGTAACCCGTGGCGCAGAGCGTCGAGTCGCCTCCGTAAATCAATCCCCAATCTTTAGTCCTCCGTAGGTACTTAAGAATGTTTTTCACGGCCATCCAGTGTTGTTCACCTCGATGAGCTTGGAATCGACTGGTCATACTCAATGCATATGCAACGTCTGGATGTGTGCATATCATGGCATACATGATCGATCCTATTGCCGAAGCATAAGGAATCCGACTTATGCGCTCTTTCTCTTCCAATGTCTTAGCTTCTTGAGACTTGCTCAAGTGAAGCCCACTAGTCATAGGAATGAACCCTTTCTTGGAGTTCGTCATGCTGAATCTCTCTAGAATCTTATCAATGTAAGACTCCTGACTGAGAGACAACATCCGTCGTGATCTATCCCTGTAGATACGGATGCCCAAAATTCTTTGTACCTCTCCCAGATCTTTCATCTGGAAATGGTTTTTCAACCAGGCTTTAACCGAAGAAAGGAGAGGTATGTCATTCCCAATCAAGAGTATGTCATCGACATACAGTACTAGGAAGACAATCTTGCTCCCACTCGACTTGATGTAGAGACATGGTTCCTCGACTGATCGAACGAATCCATTCTCTTTTATCACTTGGTCGAAGCGATGATTCCAACTCCGCGATGCTTGCTTAAGTCCATAGATGGAACGCTTAAGTTTGCAAACTTTCTTAGGATGTTCTGGATCAATAAAACCCTCGGGTTGTACCATGTACAACTCTTCCTCCAAATAACCGTTTAAGAAGGCGGTTTTAACGTCCATTTGCCATATTTCATAGTCATGAAATGCGGCGATCGCTAAGATAATCCGAATGGAACGTAGCATGACTACGGGTGCAAAGATCTCATCGTAGTGCAAGCCTGGCACTTGGGTGAAACCTTTAGCAACTAGTCTTGCCTTATGGATATCTTGTTTACCTTCCACGGCATGCTTTATTTTGTAAAGCCATTTGCATTGAAGGGGGCGTACCTTTGCAGGTAGGTCCACAAGATCCCACACATTGTTCTCATACATGGAGTCCATCTCGGATTGCATGGCTTCTAGCCATAGCTTTGAGTCAGAACTGGTCATGGCACTTTTATAGGTTGAGGGTTCATTACCCTCTAGAAGTAAGACGTCATCCATATCATGTTCCTAGACCATACCTGATGCCCGTCGTTGAGGGTACCAAAGATAAAATTTATAATTCCTAACTTTAACAATAGATAGTGAAAGTCAGGGTCGAACCACAAGGAGGCGGGGAATGTTTATTGTTAAATGTTAATGTTTAAAGGTAACAAATTTGGGGGTTTGATTGGTTGATTACTATATCTAAGGCAAAGATTAAAATAAACAAATAATAAAAGATGAGAATAAAATATAATAAAAAGGGATGCTAGGATGTTCGGGTAATAAATAGCTAGGGTAAAATAAATCCTAAGGTCAACATGTATTGCAGTCGCGTAAGGGGGTGTAACATATCTTTTTAGGTCTATGCTACCTAATAGCTCCTTTCGGCCTATGCTATTAGTTCCTAGGTCTCACAATTATTGGGTGTCAACAATAAGGGTGATTCCTAAATCCCAGGTCACATACCTTTCAGCCTTGAGTAACCTATCCGTCTTAAGGTGTAAACCAATGCCCTTCCCGTATCTTTCAATCTTGGGTAGGTCATTACTAACATCCTACAAGTCTCCTTATGGTCTCATTGCAGGATATTATAATTGACAAGAAAAGACGAAATAAGAATACATACGCGGGTGGTCGACCGACCAGCTACTCCAGTCGGCCGACCACGGCCTCGGTCGACCGACCGGCTATTCCAGTCGGCCGACCGTGGTCCTGCTACAGGTCGGTTTTTCGGATTTTATTTACCTGTGCATATTATCCCCTACATCCTAACATATGAAAATTAGCTATTCATGACTGTTAAGACGATTGTAAAATTGGGAATAAACATGGAGAACATAGTAAATAATCTAAACATGCAAGATTTAATAAAGCTTGGGATTCTAACTTAACAATTATAATAAAAATAAGAACTATAATAAAAAGCTAGATTAAAAGAGTAATTACCACAATTGGAATTAAGGCAGAACTGAATAAACTTTATTGAATGCTTGAGAATTATTGAAAGATTACAAAACTAAATCTAATAAAAGTTGATACTGAAAGATTCGATGCAAAACTTGATTATCAAGATCTAAGCTCTCTAAACCCTAGCTACAAGATTAGCTTATATAGGGTAGAAAAAGTAAGAGTTTCCTAAAGACTCTAATTCTAATTTATTTCCGAAAAGAAATCGCATGGGCTTCGTTCTGGTCGGCCGACCCGTTTGGCTGGTCGGTCGACCGCTTCTTGCTGGACCTCTTTTATTTCCGGCCTTTCTTGGAAAATTGGGCTTTATGAAAATCAGGCCTGGTCGGCCGACCCGTTTAACTGGTCGGTCGACCGCTTCTGTACGGAAGTCTTCGGATTTTCTTCTGTTTTGACTCTTGGTACTTGATTTTGACTCCAGTTGACTTTCCATTTATTCCTTAATTAAGCAAAAGACTTGAGGATACGAATTTGGTGCCAAATCGTCTCTTTTCCGCATAAATCTGCAAAAGTGCATAAAAATACGAAAGTACACAATTTGTGGGAAATAAAGGCTAAAACATAGTAAATGAGCGACCAAATACGTGTAAAAATAGATGTAAAACATCATAAAATAGACACGTATCAATACCAATGTATCTGTCCGGAGGAATGGAGACTCTTCCCGACCTCCTAGGTTCCTCAGGAATATCTACCGCAGCCTCGGTTGAAGGAACTGTTTCCTCCAATGGTTGCTCGGTAGTTGGTTCTTGAACCTTCGATAAATCGAAGGTTCTATTACTCGACTTGTTCTCGAGAAATTCTTTCTCTAAGAACGTCGCACTAGCCGCAACAAAAACCCGTTGTTCTGTTGGCGAGTAGAAGTAATGACCAAAAGTTCCCTTTGGATAGCCTATAAAGTATGTCTTGACCGATCGCGGGCCGAGCTTATCCTCGTGTCTCCACTTGACATAAGCCTCGCAGCCCCAAACCCGAATAAAGGACAAGTTAGGGACCGTTCCCTTCCATAGTTCATATGGAGTCTTGTCAACAACTTTAGACGGACTTCGGTTAAGTATTAGAGCGGCTGACAAAAGAGCATATCCCCACAATGAATCAGCCACAACGGTGTGACTCATCATGGATCGAACCATATCGTGTAGAGTGCGATTTCTCCGTTCGGACACACCATTTAATTGTGGTGTTCCAGGTGGAGTCAACTGTAGCACGATGCCACAGTCTTTAAGGTGTTGATCAAATTCGTGTGAAAGATACTCACCACCACGATCAGAACGTAGTGCTTTAATCTTTCTACCCAGCTGGTTCTGTACCCGATTCTGGTATTCTTTGAACTTGTCAAAGGATTCACTTTTATGCTTCATTAAGTAGACATAGCCATATCTACTCAAATCATCCGTGAAAGTGATGAAATACCTATAGCCTTCTCGTGCGTTGATCGACATAGGGCCACATACGTCCGTATGTATGAGTCCTAATAGGTCGGCAGCGCGCATTCCAACACCTTTGAAGGAAATACGAGTCATCTTACCGATGAGACATGATTCACACGTGCCATATGATTCGAAATCAAAGGGCGAGATAACTCCATTCTGTATGAGCTGTTTTACGCGTTTCTCATTTATGTGTCCCATACGACAATGCCATAGGTAAGTTTGATCTTTGTCACCTACCTTTAATTTCTTCTTATTCACATGTAATATTTCGGTGGTTTGATCTAAAACATAAATTCCATTCATGGAAACTGCCTTGCCATAAATCATATTGTGTAAAGAGAAAATATAGCTATTATTCTCTATTACAAATGAAAAACCGAGTTTGTCAAGCGCAGAAACTGAAATAATGTATTTGGACAAACAAGGAACATAATAACAGTTATATAAAGATAACTCGAATCCACTTGGAAGCTGGATCATGTATGTTCCCCTCGAGATTGCAGCAACACGTGCTCCATTCCCGACACACAGGTCAACCTCACCCTTGATTAGGGGTTCTTGGTTTCGGAGGCCCTGCACATGAATACATAGATGAGAACCACAACCAGTATCTAGTGCCCAAGTTCCGTAACTTGCATGGTTAATCTCAATCATGTGAATAAAAGAAGAAGAAGACATACCAACAGGAGTAACGCGGCCTGCCTTAATGTCCTCACGATACACGGGGCATGAGCGCCTCCAATGCCCAGTCTTGTGGCAATGGTGACATTCCATGCTAGTATCCTTGCTCTTTGTTTTGCCCTGTGAGTTGCTCGACTCACCTGGCCCACTCTTAGTGAATCCTGACTTCTTAAATTTGGGCTTGCCTACTGTTAGGTCGCCGTGAGCTTTAGCTTTACCCTTACCCTTACCCTTACTGGAAATCATGAGAACATCTTGCTTCACGCTCCCACTTAATTTCAGATCATTCTCGGTCTGTACGAGAAGGGAGTGGAGCTCATGAGGAGTCTTCTTCATGTCGTTCATGTAATAGTTGGCCCTAAATAGGGCGAACCCATCATGAAGCGAATGAAGCATTCGATCAACGATTATGTTCTCACTGATCTTGTAGTTTAGGGCCTCCAGTTTCTCGATATTTTCAATCATGTGAAGAATATGTGGGCTAACAGCTTGGCCCTTCTGGAGTTTCGCCTCAAAGAAGCGACAGGTATGCTCATAAGAAACGATTCTCGGAGCCTTTGAGAATTCGTTAGTGAGCGTGGTGAAAATCTTGTTTGCACCATGGGTTATGAAGCGTCTTTGCAAATTGGATTCCATTGCATAGATGAGTACGTTCTTTATCGCACCCGCTTCCATGACGAAGTCGCTATGAGCGCGAACTTCGTTAGCTCTAGGTCCAGTTCCTGGGTGTGCCGGAATGGGCTCAGTTAAATACTTAAGCTTTCTGCAGCAATGGCAGCATTCCGTAGTGCTGCCTACCAGTCAGAGAAGTTTGACCCATCATTCCTCAGTCTAGTAGACTGATTCATTGAGTCCATGAAGGCTTTTAGCCAGGATTCACGTGCTAGCTTGGCACTTGGCATTGGGTCTTCACCAGCCATTTAGATATACAGCAGTTTAAATGAACGTGTTCTACACTGAAAAGAAGATAAAGCAAAAACCATATAAGCAACTCATTGTTGTGATTTAAGTCTATATTAAATTGAAATTTAAACTCGTAGACTCAAGCATTTATATAATTGATCTCCCTCAAGAATTATATAAACGATCCCAAGACTCAATTTCCGTATATTGATAAGCCCACAGTTTGGCTAATTCCACCGTTGGAACTCTTGGTCGATAGATTTCCGTAAATCCTATCTATTAGTCCATCTCAGTCGCTAGATATTGTCGAGTGACCATGATGTTGAGATAAAATAAGTCATCTGTTCCCACTTACCCGACGTAGAAGGGGTCATATTATGCCTACCGACGAAGAAGGGGTTCATGGGAGGCTGATTTATAAAGACTATTCTCAATTTTTGGTTATACGAGGAAGACCCCATCAACTTATATTTATTTATATTAAGTGAACCAAAATCTAGCATATGCGTGAATGAATTAAATTAAGTGATGGTTTTGCAATTGACATGTGACATCTGTATTGTCACAGAAAACTAACGCCTAACCTCTACATGAGTCAGTTTTCAGGCATGTTATAGGTGGTTTGGTTTTAGGCGGAATATGATGCAAGCTATTATCGATGAAAGCTTAAAATAAATGCGATAAACGTAAATAAAAGTCCTAGTGTGGCCTATCCTACCAAAATAAACATAAAACAACTTGGAATCCACTGTTGGACCCTAGAAGCTTGTCTTGATGTTCCATCTTGGTCCTTGTAGCGGGAGTGAGCATCCGGTCTCCGTCTTTGGTCTTCACAAAATTACTAATTTAAATTACAAATATAATCCTATTTACATTCTAATTTAAATACAAAAGTAATTACATGGCAAAAACCCAAAACGGAGATACAAGATCTCAAAATTACAAGCAAGACTGTGTCCCATCATTACGGTAACACAATCTACTAAGGCCACACTAAGTTACAACCGTTTGCAAAATTAAATACGTTATTGAAAGCATTCACAAGGCATTCAACAAGACGATAAATAAAATGCATCAACTAAATAAAATTTTACATAATACTGTTATTATGATTAATAAATTTTTACCAAACCACCTTACGGGATTAAAATTATGTGATTATACCGTTTTAATCACCCAATTTTAGGAAAATTTATAATCCTATTATCTTAAACCGTTTTAAAATAATATGTATCAAACGAGGGTGAACCGTTTCACAAAATTAATAATATACTATTTCCGTATATAGTATATTACTAAAGGCCATGTGAAAATAAAACATGTTATTTTTGAAAAATAAAAAAAAATCGAGTCTGTTACAGGGGCGGAGGTCGACCGACACCGACCTCCAGACGAGAAACGGGAAAAATCTGCAACAGCATAGGCGGTCGACCGACCTATCAATCAGGTCGACCGACCACCAAACAGTAGAAACGAGTTTCAGAAAACGCAAAACGCTGCACTTTTCGAAATCAAAACAAGTTTTTACCTTTTATACTTTGATTAGAACAAGTAAATCAAAATTAACATCAACAAGGGTTCACATATTGTCAAGAATATCGATTAATTAACAATATGTAAACAGGAATCGAAAAAAAAGATCGATTACACAAAAAGAAATTGTCGAAAAACAGAAACTTTACACAGGGGCGGTCGATCGACCGCTACAAGGGGTCGACCGACCGACACAGCGACAGAAACGAGATTTTTCAAAAAATTTTAAATAAAACTTATTAAAAACACAAAAGTAAAATTTTCATGGCCTGTCTCTGATACCACTTGTGGGGAATAAAGCATGTATTCGCCCTAAACTTGCAGGATTATAATGAAAATTACGGTTGTGAATATAGTCATAAGATAAATAAAAACATGAATAGAGTACAACCTTTGGTCCTTGTGCGAAAGGCCTAAGAACAGGAATTAACACAAATTCCCTCCTATAACTTGCACCCAAGACTTAGATTGAGACGATGCCGCGTGTGCTAGAAAGGCTCTCCAATTGCCTTGCAATATGGGGATAGTTATTGAGGTTTTAGATGTGAGATATGAGTTTTGGGAGAAGAATGCTCTCAAAACCCTAATTGTGGGAATAATGATTCAACAGTTAACCAAGAGTTCATGACATAAGGAGAAGGACTCTCCTTATGTAGCCCTAGGTCGGCCGGCCGAATGGGTATGGGGTAAGAGTGGGCTTTTTCCACTCTTACCTTATTCTTTGCATGATTCGACCCGATTTGCTAAAATAATAATTCGCGGGTTTTATTATAAATCGCATACGTGTTATCAGATATTAATGCAGTCGATGTATTAATAATGGTCTGATAAAATTACGATATTGTATAATTACCCAAATTAATATAACTGTTTATATTAATACGCGAAATTAATATTTAATTAAATATATCTGCTTATATTTAATTTTACGAATTAAACATGTAATCCATATTAGCTAAAATTATTTAATCTGTATTAAATAATAATCTCAACATCTTATTGACTAATTTAATAGTCAATACCTCTGACTAACTGTTTAGTCGTATCCGGCATAAATGTGACTGTATTTTCATACCTTCACATCTCTCAAATGTGTCCTATAGAAATGACGTATAGGGACCAGTTGATCACCGCCATCTGTATGACAATAACGTCAAACTTATCTAGCAAGCCAACCGTTATTGATAAACGTGGATCAATTAGTAATAATACTGAAGTATGCCCTTGTGATCCTTAAAGAGATTTTAATAAGTCATTGTACTTAATTGTCAAGGACACCAGCCCCAACAATCTCCCACTTGTCCGTACAAGGGTATGTGCAATGACGTCATGACACTACATGTGGAGGACACAAGGCTCCAACAGATCGATCCTATTGCCGAAGCATAAGGAATCCGACTCATGCGCTCTTTCTCTTCCAATGTCTTAGCTTCTTGAGACTTGCTCAAGTGAAGCCCAGTAGTCATAGGAAGGAACCCTTTCTTGGAGTTCGTCATGCAGAATCTCTCTAGAATCTTATCTATGTAAGACTCCTGACTGAGAGACAACATCCGTCGTGATCTATCCCTGTAGATACGGATGCCCAAAATTCTTTGTGCCTCTCCCAGATCTTTCATCTGGAAATGGTTTTTTAACCATGCTTTAACCAAAGACAAGAGAGGTATTTCATTCCCAATCAAGAGTATGTCGTCGACATACAGTACTAGGAATACAATATTGCTCCCACTCGACTTGATATAGAGACATGGTTCCTCGACTGATCTAATAAACCCATTCTCTTTTATCACTTGGTCGAAGCGATGATTCCAACTCCGCGATGCTTGCTTAAGTCCATAGATGGAACGCTTAAGCTTGCAAACTTTCTTAGGATGTTCTGGATCAATAAAACCCTCGGGTTGTACCATGTACAACTCTTCCTCCAAATAACCGTTTAAGAAGGCGGTTTTAACGTCCATTTGCCATATTTCATAGTCATGAAATGCGGCTATCGCTAAGATAATCCGAATGGAACATAGCGTGACTACGGGTGCAAAGATCTCATCATAGTGCAAGCCTGGCACTTGGGTGAAACCTTTAGCAACTAGTCTTGCCTTATGGATATCTTGTTTACCTTCCACGGCATGCTTTATCATGTAAAACCATTTGCATTCAAGGGGGCGTACCTTTGCAGGTAGGTCCACAAGATCCCACACGTTGTTCTCATACATGGAGTCCATCTCGGATTGCATGGCTTCTAGCCATAGCTTTGAGTCAGAACTGGTCATGGCACCTTTATAGGTTGAGGGTTCATTACCCTCTAGAAGTAAGACGTCATCCATATCATGTTCCTCGACCATACCAATGTATCTGTCCGGAGGAATGGAGACTCTTCCCGACCTCCTTGGTTCCTCAGGAATATCTACCGCAGCCTCGGTTGGAGGAACTGTTTCCTCCAATGGTTGCTCGGTAGTTGGGTCTTGAACCTCCGATAAATCGAAGGTTCTATTACTCGACTTGTTCTCGAGAAATTCTTTCTCTAAGAACGTCGCACTAGCCGCATCAAAAACACGTTGTTCGGTTGGCGAGTAGAAGTAATGACCAAAAGTTCTCTTTGGATAACCTATAAAGTATGTCTTGACCGATCGCGAGCCGAGCTTATCCTCGTGTCTCCACTTGACATAAGCCTCGCAGCCCCAAACCCGAATAAAGGACAAGTTAGGGACCGTTCCCTTCCATAATTCGTATGGAGACTTGTCAACAGCTTTAGATGGACTTCGGTTAAGAATTAGAGCGGCCGACAAAAGAGCATAGCCCCACAATGAATCAGGCACAACGGTGTGACTCATCATGGATCGAACCATATCGAGTAGAGTTCGATTTCTCCGTTCGGACACACCATTTAATTGTGGTGTTCCAGGTGGAGTCAATTGTAGCACGATGCCACAGTCTTTAAGGTGTTGATCAAATTCGTGTGAAAGATACTCACCACCACGATCAGAACGTAGTGCTTTAATCTTTCTACCCAGCTGGTTCTGTACCCGATTCTGGTATTCTTTGAACTTGTCAAAGGATTCACTTTTATGCTTCATTAAGTAGACATAGCCATATCTACTTAAATCATCCGTGAAAGTGATGAAATACCTATAGCCTTCTCGTGCGTTGATCGACATAGGGCCACATACGTCCGTATGTATGAGTCCTAATAGGTCGGCAGCGCGCATTCCAACACCTTTGAAGCAAATACGAGTCATCTTACCGATGAGACATGATTCACACGTGCCATATGATTCGAAATCAAAGGCCGAGATAGCTCCATTCTGTATGAGCTGTTTTACGCGTTTCTCATTTATGTGTCCCAAACGACAATGCCATAGGTAAGTTTGATCTTTGTCACCTACCTTTAATTTCTTATTATTCACATGTAATATTTCAGTGGTTTGATCTAAAACATAAATTCCATTCATGGAAACTGCCTTGCCATAAATCATATTGTGTAAGGAGAAAATACAGCTATTATTCTCTATTACAAATGAAAAACCGAGTAAATCCTGACTTCTTAAACTTGGGCTTGCCTACTGTTAGGTCGCCCTGAGCTTTAGCTTTACCCTTACCCTTATCCCTTACTGGAAATCATGAGAACATCTTGCTTCACGCTCCCACTTAATTTCAGATCCTTCTCAGTCTGTACGAGAAGGGAGTGGAGCTCATGAGGAGTCTTCTTCATGTCGTTCATGTAATAGTTGGCCCTGAAGAGGGCGAACCCATCATGAAGCGAATGAAGCATTCGATCAACGATTATGTTCTCACTGATCTTGCAGTTTAGGGCCTCCAGTTTCTCGATATTCTCGATCATGCAAAGAATATGTGGGCTAACAGCTTGGCCCTTCTGGAGTTTCGCCTCAAAGAAGCGACGGGTATGCTCATAAGAAACGATTCTCGGAGCTTTTGAGAATTCGTTAGTGAGCGTGGTGAAAATCTTGTTTGCACCATTGGGCTATGAAGCGTCTTTGCAAATTGGATTCCATTGCATAGATGAGTACGTTCTTTATCGCACCCGCTTCCATGACGAATTCGCTATGAGCGCGAACTTCGTTAGCTCTAGCTCCAGTTCCTGGGTGTGCCGGAATTGGCTCAGTTAAATACTTAAGCTTTCCGTCAGCAATCGCAGCATTCCGTAGTGCTGCCTCCCAGTCAGAGAACTTTGACCCATCATTCCTCAGTCTAGTAGACTGATTCATGGAGTCCATGAAGGCTTTTAGCCAGGATTCACGTGCTAGCTTGGCACTTGGCATTGGGTCTTCACCAGCCATTTAGTTATACAGCAGTTTAATTGAACGTGTTTTACATTGAAAAGAAGATAAAACAGAACCATATAAGCAACTCATTGTTGTGATTTAAGTCTATATTAAACTGAATTTAAACTCGTAGACTCATGCATTTGTATAATTGATCTCCCTCAAGAATTATATAAACGATCCCAAGACTCAATTTCCGTATATTGATAAGCCCACAGTTTGGCTAATTCCACCGTTGGAACTCTTGGTCGATAGATTTCCGTAAATCTTATCTATTAGTCCATCTCAGTCGCTAGATACTATCAAGTGACCATGATGTTGAGATAAAATAAATCATCTGTTCCCACTTACCTGACGTAGAAGGGGTCATATTATGCCTACCGACGAAGAAGGGATTCATGGGAGTCTGATTTATCAAGACTATTCTCAATTTTTGGTTATACGAGGAAGACCCCATCAACTTTTATTTATCCATTTTAAGTGAACTAATATCTAGCATATGCGTGAATGAATGAAATAAAGTGATGGCTTTGCAATTGACATGTGACATCTGTTTTGTCACAGAAAACTAACGCGTAACCTCTACATGAGTCAGTTTTCATGCATGTTATAGGTGGTTTGGTTTTAGGCGGAATATGATGCAAGCTATTATCGATGAAAGCATAAAAAAATGCAATAAACGTAAATAAAAAGTCCTAGTGTGGCCTATCCTACCAAAATAAACATAAAACAACTTGGAATCCACTGTTGGACCCTACAAGCTTGTCCTGATGTTCCATCTTGGTCCTTGCAGCGGGAGTGAGCATCCGGTCTCCGTCTTTGGTCTTCACAAAATTACTAATTTAAATTACAAATATAATCCTATTTACATTCTAATTTAAATACAAAAGTAATTACATGGCAGAAATCCAAAACGGAGATACAAGATCTCATAATTACAAGCAAGACTGTGTTCCATCATTACGGTAACACAATCTACTAAGGCCACACTAAGTTACAACCGTTTGCAAAAATTAAATACGTTATTGTAAGCATTCAAGGCATTCACAAGACGATAAATAAAATGCATCAACTAAATAAAATTCATACATGACATAATACTGTTATTATGATTAATAAATTTTTACCAAACCACCTTACGGGATTAAAATCATGTGATTATACCGTTTTAATCACCAATTTTAATAAATTTATAATCCTATTATCTTAAACCGTTTTAAAATAATATGTACCATACGAGGGTGAACCGTTTCACAAAATTAATAATATACTATTTCCGTATATAGTATATTACTAAAGGCCATGTGAAAATAAAACATGTTATTTTCGAAAAATAAAAAAAACGAGTCTGTTACGGGGGGAGGTCGACCGACCTAAACAAGTGGTCGACCGACCTCCAGTCGAGAAACAGAAACTTTCTGCAACAGCAAAATCGGTCGACCGACCTATCAATTAGGTCGACCGACCAATAGGCAGTAAAAACGAATTTCAGAAAACGCAAAACGCTGCACCTTTTGAAATCAAAACAAGTTTTTACCTTTTAAACTTTGATTAAAACAAGTAAATCAAAATTAACATCAACAAGGGTTCACATATTGTCAAGAATATCGATTAATTAACAATATGTAAAGAGGAATCGAAAAACAAGATCGATTACTCACAAAAGAAAAACTTTCGAAACAGAAACCAACATAGGAGGCGGTCGACCGACCGCAACAGGGGGTCGATCGACCGACTCAGCGGCAGAACACGATTTTTCAGATTTTAAAACTTATGAAAAACACAAAAGTAAAATTTTCATGGCCCGGCTCTGATACCACTTGTGGGGAATAAAGCATGTATTCGCCCTAAACTTGCAGGATTATAATGAAATTTACAGTTGTGAATATTGTCATAAGATAAATAAAAACATGAAAAAGAGTACAACATTGGGTCCTTGCTTGAAAAGGCCTAAGAACAGGAATTAAAGTAAATTCCCTCCTATAACTTGCACCCAAGACTTTGTTTGAGACGATGCCGCGTGTGCTAGAAAGGCTCTCCAATTGCCTTGCAATATGGGGAGAGTTATTGAGGTTTTAGATGTGAGATCTGAGTTTTGGGAGAAGAATACTCTCAAAACCCTAATTGTGAGAATTATGATTCAACAGTTACTGACATAAGGAGAAAGACTCTCCTTATGTAGTGAATACATGGGTCGGCCGAATTGTATGGGTGAGAGTGGGCTTTCTCCACTCTTACCTTATTCCTTTGCGTAATTCGACCCGATTTGCTAAATATTATTTGCGGGATTTTTATTATAAATTGCATACGTGTTATCAGATATTAATGCAGTCGATGTATTAATAATGGTCTGATAAAATTACGATATTGTATAATTACCCAAATTAATATAACTGTTTATATTAATACGCGAAATTAATATTTAATTAAATATAACTGCTTATATTTAATTTTACGAATTAATCATGTAATCCGTATTAGCTAAAATTATTTAATCCGTATTAAATAATAATCTCAACATCTTATTGACTAATTTAATAGTCAATACCTCTGACTAACTGTTTAGTCGTATCCGGCATAAATGTGACTGTATTTTCATACCTTCACATCTCTCAAACGTGTCCTATAGGTGTGACGTATAGGGACCAGTTGATCACCGCCATCCGTATGACAATAAGGTCAAACTTATCTAGCAAGCCAACCGTTATTGATAAACGTGGATCACCTGGTAATAATACTGAAGTATGCCCTTGTGATCCTTAAAGAGATTTAATAAGTCATTGTACTTAATTGTCAAGGACACCAGCCCCAACACTTAGAATTTGCATTGGCACATTTAGATCACCATCTAAATCCAAGAACCCTTTCTTGAGCCTTTGCAAAATCTCTTGAATAATTTTCTTCGAGTGTCCTCCCGTAGTTTCTATAAGAGTCTTTTCTTATGGTATATAATTTTTGTGTGTGGGAACTTTCAGTTCCCCACATTTATCTTATCTTATATTATACGAGGACTCTATCGTGGATCTTATCCATGTATAGAATTTTTCCTTACTAACTTCAAGAATTTATTCCTGAAGTATCCCCCAGGGCCGGGGCCGTTGGGTTCATAAGGCGTAGTTTTTAAGCAAATCGTAGATCTTATCCACAACTTTATCTACCTTTAAAATCATGAGGTGTAGATTTTCTCAAATTGTAGATCTTATCCACAACCTTTGGGCTTATCCACAACTTTTGGGATGATAAGGCGTAGAATCTTATCCACAGCCTAATCTACCTTTTAATCTTTCACATAACCAAAACACAATAAATCCTACTATTCACTAATAGATCACATCCATTGTGCTAATCAAAATCAATTGCTATTTGTGGCATGTTAAATTTCTCCCACTCTATCTTTGTAATAATAATCCCATTTTATCACCAAAGATAGCTACTAAGGCCACAAGCAATGACGTTGATGTTGGTTTGTGTACCCTTATGATTTATCACAGAAATTATTCGATTTAAAGCTTAGATAGTTTTGGATGGTTGATAACTTTTCCTCTTAATTGAGTTCTAAACTTAATTTGATTTTGATTTGATTTGAATTGGGTATCCTATACCTATTATGTTTCACAATCAATTCTATTTTATGTTTTTAAGATTTGCAAGTGTTAAACTAAATAAGAACAAAATTATAAAACCGATAGTGACTTGGGTTGAAAACCAAGTCACTACTTTATCCAAAATACAACCAATTGTTTCAAGGATCATCCTTTCCTTGTCCAACAAGGAAATAAAACACATATTTTAATTGTTCTTACAATACTTCAAATCTAAGCAAAATAAGTGAAAAACAAAGCTCCTTGATCATCCTGAGAGGAGCTACTTTTAGTTCCCATTGATCCATCATGCTTGGTTTTTCTTTCCCTTACCTTTGCTTTCATGCCCTAATTCAAGTAAGAAGAGCATTCACATCACAACTTGTATCATAATACATTAGTTGAGATTAACATAAAATAGGGATAGTTATTATACCAACTGGAAGAATATTCTCAGCTTTGAGATCGCTGAGATATTTGGAACAATTCCTCTTCCTATGTCCTTTATCATTGCAATAAAAGCACTTGGCTCCTTGATGAGAGCTCTTGTTGGGATTTGATGTACTTGTCTCTGAAGACACTTTCTTTGAACCTTTGGAAGGTTGCTTCCCCTTTGCCTTACCCTTCCTATTGAACTTTTCTTTGCCCCTAAAATTTATGTTGGGCACATCCTGTAAAACCCCTCGCGAAAGCGGAAATATAAAACATACAAAATACTAAAAATGCAGCGGAATTAAAACTTTTTAACATAACTAACATGCGAGGTGAATTAAAACTGAAACTGAAAGTAAAATATATATATACAATCAGCCTGGGATGGCACATCCCTACAGGCACTCAAAACTGAAATGTAAACTAAGTCTAGCTAACGTAAACGTGTAAGTCAATCGATGATTAGGATCATCGCTCTCTAGCTCCATGCAACCCTCTGCCAACCACCTGTCATGTACCTACATACATGTAAACATGTACGCCACAATCAGTGGGGAGTGACTAGAGTTCTCCTAGCCACCTTTTGTAACGACACGTAACAAGTAAAGCAATACAGAATACTCCAACATATATAGACATGTGAAGCATAACATCTCATCAACTGTTCTCATACTATCATGCAACTCTAATGCACGGCTCTAAACCAACTTCATAAACCGTTAGGAAGGAGAGCCGGTTTCCCTACTGGTTACCCAGTCGGGGGGTCTTTCAATCCAACTATTTATGAAACAGATCATAGAGTCATCCAATGCGTTGGATGAACAAACTATAACTCAAGCAATATAATCATCAACTTCATCATGCATATCTGACACTGTACCAATCTCAAGGCAAGCAGATATAAACAAACACTAGCAATGGGTCCAGAGGTGAACTTAACACATATCCCACTACCAAACAATGTCGGGTCCAGAGGTGAACTTAACACATATCCCAACATGCAATTCAAGTAAAGGGTCCAGAGGTGAACTTAACACATATCCCTATACACACAATTCAAGAAAAGGGTCCAGAGGTGAACTTAACACATATCCCTAATCACAATTCAGTAATGGGTCCAGAGGTGAGCTTAACACATATCCCACTACAAACAAATGTCAGGTCCAGAGGTGAACTTAACACATATCCCAACATACATCCAAAAGCAAAGGGTCTAGAGGTGAGCTTAACACATATCCCAATGCTACAAACAAGTATTGGGTCCAGAGGTGAACTTAACACATATCCCAATACACAGCTATCGCACAACGGGTCCAGAGGTGAGCTTAACACATATCCCGTGTACGACAACCGATCACGTGTCAGGTCCAAAGGTGAGCTTAACACATATCCTGACACGCCACAAGCAAAACACGTAATGGGTCCAGAGGTGAGCTTAACACATATCCCATCACGCGACATACAAAACACGTAGTGGGTCCAGAGGTGAACTTAACACATATCCCACCACGCGACATACAACTCAATCATTAGCATCCAAAGATAGAAACTAACCTATAGTTCTAACTTCTTAAACCACTAAACAACACTTAATTGACCCCGAGAACTAAGTTGAGGGAGAGCCGGTTTCCCTTTCGGTTACCCGACCGGGGGGTCTCTATCCTCACTCCATTCCCGAACCCAATATAATGTCGCCCGTCCTCCGGGAACCTCAAATCTATATCAAAGATACAAGGAACGAATTTCAATCAAAACCGATCAACCGGCTTAAAGTTATCAACGAATTACGAATTCAAAGTAAAATAATCATCAGGGGTCCCCAGCCGGTCGGCAGGCAGCCGGCCTACCGGCTGGGCACTCCTTCTCTATTTCTTTCCCAAAACCCACGAAACAAAGGTCAAAGGGTTCCCAGCCGGTCGGCAGGCGGCCGGTCCACCGGCTGGGGAACCTAATCCTACATACAACTCTACGCAATAGGCATCCCAAAAGAGGCTACCAGCCGGTCGGCAGGCAGCCGGCCCACCGGCTGGCAGCTCAAAGTCTATAAACTCAAAACCCGCAAAAACCCACCAAAGACACTCCCAGCCGGTCGACCGGCGGCCGGTCGGTCGACCGGCTCAGAGTGCCTGTTTCGCAAAAACGCATTTTTTCCAGTAAACTCAATACTTCAATGAATCGATATCAAACTTCTAAATTTACAACAACAATATTTCTCCATTATCACAAACCAACCAATAACACAATCTATCAGCAATTAAACCCATAACAATCCTCAAAATGATTATCCTTTGTATCCGTCGCAAAACATAAAATTCAGAAATTAAGCCATTATCATATGAAATATCAAGCAAGCATATAATCTTAAACAAAAATCAGAAATGACAACAAGAACACAAACAAACTTGCTATTTTAACAAAAAGGCCGAGTTTCTCATTATCGTCACCTTTACTTAGCGAAATCTTTGAAATCTTCGAGATCGTCTTCAATAATCACCAAGCCTTTTTCCGGGTTAACACCAACACCGTCTAAAACAACACAAACATCGAATAAAATCACGAATTTCGAAATTACAAGAGCAGGCCGAAATTTTGACGGAAAGATTATGAGATAAAACTTACCTAGAAAGAAGGAGGGCGAGAAGAGGAATCCGTGGCCGCGAAAATCGTCTCAATCGGATAAGAAACGAAGATTCTATGAGCATTTTAAGATTTGAAGGAGAAATTTATAAAAATGGTGTTTGTTGTTGTTTGCAAATCTGAAAAATGAATTGGAGGAGGGAGGTAGAAGGTGGTGGGGTTAGGGTTTTGTGAGGAAAAAGAGGGGAAATGGATCCATTAACAAGTTAGGCCCATAAGACAAGTTTTAAGACGGTTTAAACTAAAAACACCGACCTAAGGTAACTATAAACTTAAGATGATATAAATATTTTCGGACTATGAAATTAAATTGTTAAGACGTAAATTATGAAATTAAATGAAACCTTATCTTAAATCCTTTAAAATATTATCACATAAATTAATTAGTTATTTAGAAGAAATTCCAAAAATTACGAAATATAAATTAATTCTCGAACTTGAACTTAAAA
Organism: Silene conica; assembly: GCA_029255685.2. Taxonomy (NCBI): domain Eukaryota; kingdom Viridiplantae; phylum Streptophyta; class Magnoliopsida; order Caryophyllales; family Caryophyllaceae; genus Silene; species Silene conica. The sequence goes on along the minus strand of CM055314.2, from coordinate 47,991,349 downwards.
TCATTAATCTTCCAAGTCCCGAAATATTGGGATGTTACAATCACCTCATCTTTCAAAAAGTTTCGTCCTCGAAACTTGAAAACAGAAGTAAGTACGAAAACAACTTTAACTACCAAAACGTACTACCGGGTTATGGTAACCAAAAACTTTATCTTTCAAAAATTTCCCAGAAGAAAAAGATTTTAAGGCACCAGTCTCTGTCAATGGACATTGGGATTCTCGTTACGTATTCAAGAGTCCGATATTCCAAATCTGATACAAGTCCCAAATTCAAATCAGTCCAAATTCAAAATTTAGATTGATTCGGTGTTGATAAGCACAACACAGGTTATCAGACGTCTCCAATAACAAGTTCCAGTGGCAATCAACGCTGAAATCCCTCAAAGTTGTAAAACATTCGGCTCTTTCAAACCAGGTTTCCTTCAAAATTAACTTTTATTCTCAAATTCTTGAAAGAGTAGAATTGTAAAAATGACAAAAGGTTACCTTCAACGGAAGAGGAAGTAGTTTCAAACTCCAAAAGCAGTAAGATTTTCCAAAAACAGCAAATTTAGAGTCAACAATAGGGAAACGAATTTCAAAAACAGTCGCTGGGAGCGCAGAAACGTCATAGAGATTACCTTCGACACGAAGGATTAAGAGTTCCTAGTTTCACAGCTGACAGAACGTACAAGGAGGAACGAAGGAACGGTAACCACCAGGCTAAAGGTCAAGGAAGATGGTAATTCTTGCTAAACATGGGGTCACTAACCACTCAATCCATAAACAAAGCATCGTTACAACGATTCCTAATAGATGCCACGGGGAACGATTCAAGTGATCTCTAGACTTCCAATGGTTTCACGATCTCTCTTGCGATTATCTTATCCACAGAACAAGGTATTCCTCCACCAGACAGAAGCTTACGCACGCATCCTAGACCAAGGTTCACGCACTTCCGAAACTCTAACCCAAAATCCTCATTACCATAACATCGAACCTCAAAACTCAAGATATGGTATTCATTATTCTGTAACCTCTCCCATTGGGGACCATAACGAAATTCCATAACTTCAAGTTTTAAACAACTTGATCCCAACAACTTATTCCACAAGGTGCTTCGAAATCCTAAATTTCCAAATTTTATTACCACAGTGAACATTCAAATCACGACCTTACTAAGGTAACAACTTCTAAATCCTCTGGTTTCAAACCACTTACCCACAGTATACATCCCAAGGCAAAGTTCCAAGGAAGTAGCAACCTTCACTCCCACAGTTTCAGTAAGACTTAGTTATTCACATTCCGAGATTCCTCAAATGATATTACTGAACACTTATAAGTTGCAAATCTCCACACTATGATTACTACAAACATCAATGGTTACCCATCAATCACCATTGAAGTATTATTAGGCCAACGGGGTCTCATTATCCCACAAGTTATCATAAACGATTCACCTAACAGTGGGTGTATTTCCCAATTTCATTCAGTACTTCAATAGGTAAACGTGGAGGTTCAATAAGTAACTTAAGGCCAAACACTCAGTCAACTCCATAAGTTAAATCGCAAATGTCTCAACATTCTCACACTGTTACCAGTAACTCTCGTTCCTCAAATATGATCCTTTCTGCGTTACAACAATTCCTAAGATTAAGTAGCACTAACTTACCTCATTCATCCATTTGAACACATCATCACTATCTAAGGCACATTCCTCTAAATTCATCTATAACTCCAAGCATTCTATTCCAATCCTCAAATGGTGCTTAGAAATCTACAAAGATCACTTACACACAATCCATCTAACATGGACTCTCAAGACGGCACACTGTCCAACATCGCCCGAACATTATTCTCACCAACTCTCTCAACCAAATCCTGACAACGCAGAACCAAGCATTCCTTAAGGCATGTATCTCTACCCCAAGAACAGGTCGATCTCGCCACTATTCTAGATGAAAAGGAACAAGGCTCACAGAAGAGGAGATGAGATGCGAACTTCAGGGATAAACACGACACAGGTCTCGAGAGAGACAAACGAAAGACGGCTCGAGGGACAATAAGATGACAAGGTAAGGAACTTTAGGCTATAGACTCCAATAAAATTGAAGTCAAGATCAGACGGAGAAACAAAAGAGAAGAAAGGAGAGAAGCGACGTGAAAAGAACGATTGCGGAATCTTCCAAGGTGCGGGTCTCTCACTATTCTCGCGGGATTCTCACTTCTTATTTTCCAAATCAAGTCATTCAATTATCGGTTCTCAGGAAAAGTTCCTCCTATGATTTATATACCCTAATCTTCCAAACTTTAAACGATATCATCATCACAACTACCTATTCCCAAAAGTTTGAGATGACACATCTCTGCTAGTTCCTCAAATGACAATTCAATAACACTTTCAGGTCACCACCCTTATGTCATATACACTTTACTTACCTCACTGTCCACCAGATAACGATTCTTAAACCATCAAGTTTTTCCGAACTATCCTCTCCCAATGACTTACTTTATTCCATTCACAAACTGGCGGTGCATCCTCAAGTTTCCTTTAAGTTCTTCAATAGAAGAACGCTAAGACCCATTAAATAACCTAAGGCCAGATAATGATTCACTTCCTCCCAGTTTAAATCATAAATTTTTCGAGTACTTAACTAAAATAGCCAATGATTCGTATTTTATTTAATTAAGCGCGCAAAATCGAGTCGGAATAAGGTATAAATGAGGGGTAAAATGGTACCAAAATACTACTCATCAAATTCCAACTGTCATAAATTTCAAGATTGTTTACCTTAAAACGACGGGACGATCTCACGAGTCTTTAGGCGCAAGAATCGCTAAATTCCTTGAGAAACGAAGATTCTATGAGCATTTGAAGGTTGGAGGTGAAATGTGAAAATTGGTGGTTTTGTTATGTTTTTCACAAATCTGAAAATTAAAGGGAAGGAGGGAGGTAGAGGCTGGTGGGGTTAGGGTTTTGTGAGGAAAAAAAGAGGGAAAATGGGTCCATTACCAAGTTAGGCCCATAAGATAAGTTTTAAGACGGTTTAAGCTAAAAACACCGACTTAAGGTAACTATAAAGTTAAGACGATATAAATATTTCCGGACTATGAAATTAAATTGCTAAGACGTAAATTACGCAATTAAATGAAATCTTATTTAAATCCTTTTTAAAATATTCTCACATAAATTAATCAGTTATTTAAATGAAATTCCAAAAATTACGAAATATAAATTATTTCTCGAACTTGAACTTAAAACCTTTAAACTTCCAAGCCCCGAAATATTGGGATGTTAAAATCACCCCATCCTTCAAAAAGTTTCGTCCTCGACATTTAAATTCAGAAAGTAATAAGTTACAAAAGACAACGCTATCAACCAAAACGTTTAAGGAAATCTCGATATTTCAAAATTTAAATTTCTTTCAAAGATTTCGAAATAATTTCCAAGGCATAAGTCTTTGTTAAGGAGTGTTGGGGTTCTCGTTGTACATCCAAGAGCCCGACATCCAAAATCAAAGACAAGTCCAAAGTCAAATCAATTAAAATTGAAAACAAGACTGATCAGGCGCCGATGAGCATAGTACAAGTTATCAGACGTCTCCGATAACAAGCTCTAACATCAAATCAACGCTGATATCAATCAAAATCACAGAAAATTCAACTTCTTTAACCAGACTTTCCAAAAGTAACTTTTATTTCCAAGTCATAAAAATGAGTAAAGTTTGCGAAAATAACAAAAGTTATGAAAAACAGAAATGGAAGCCATTCCAAGAACGATCACAAGAAGCACATAATCACCATACAAATTACTATTAACACAGAAACCATGAGCTTTCGGTTTCACAACTAACAAAGCATACCAGGGAGGATTGAAAGGATGGAACAACCAGGCTAAAGATCAAGGAAGACAGTAACACTTGCAAACTACGGGAACACTCACCACTCAATCCATAAACGAAACATCGTTACAACGATTCTTCATACATTCTGTGGAGAACGATTCAAGTAACCTCTAGACGCACAATGGTTCCATGATCTCTCTTACCACTAACTTATTCATAGAACAAGGGATCTCTCACCAAGGCAGAAGCTTAAGCACACATCCTAGACCAAGGTTCACGCATTTCCGAAACTCCAACCCAAAATCCTCATTACTATAACATCGAACCTCAAAACTCAGGGTATGGTATCTCAATCCTTTAACCCTTTTCCATCGAGGGACCCTAACAAAATCATCCATAACCTTAAATTCTAAACAGATCGATTCCATCAAATTCATTCCACATGCATCTCGAAATCCTCAAATCCCGAATGTTAATGTCATAAAGTGAACATTCAAATTAAGGCCCTACTAAAGTAACAACTTTTAAACCCTCAGGTTGCTAACCTCTTTACCAAGAGCATACATCCCAAAGGGATATTCCACAGAAGTAACAATTTTCACTCCTATAGTTTCCATAAGGTTTAGTTATTCCAATTCCGGGATTCCTCAAATGATATTCATGAACACGTATAAGTTGCAAATTTCTACTCTGTGATTACCTCAAACATCAATGTTTACCCGTTAACCACTCTTGAAGTATTCTTAAGCCAACAGGCTTCCATTAGTCCACAAGTTATCATAAATGAGCCACCTAACAGTGGTGCATCTTCCATTTTCATTAAGTACTTCAATAGGTAAACGCTGAGGTTCAATAAGTAATTTAAGGTCAAACACTCAGTCAGCTCCATAAGTCCACTTGTAAATGTCTCAGCATTCTCACATTGTTACCAATAACTCCCGTTCCTCAAGTATGTGGTCCTTTCTGCATTCAAGCAATTCCTCAAGATCAAGTAACAATAACTTACCTCATTCATCTATTTAACCACATCATTATCTTAAGCATGTTCCTCCAAAATCATCTAGGACTCCAAGTATCTTACTTAAATCCTCAAATTTCGAAATCTCACTATGAAAAGTTAACATCCCATAAGACCATCATTACCCTCACAAAAGATACAGTCATCAATAATCTCATGGTTGACGCCAATCCACAAGTGGCACTCGTACGATTAGGCCCTTAACATGAAACTCTCAACACAGCACATTATCTAGTATTACTCCAATATCATAGCACGAGCTCTCTCAACCAAATTCTGATAACGCAAAACCAAGGATTCCTCAAGGAATGTATCACTACTCCAAGAACAAGTCAATCTCGCCTCTAATCTAAATTAAAGGGAACAAGGCTCACAGAAGGGGGAAAAGAGATACGAACTTCAGGGACAAACACGATACAGATCTCGAGAGAGTCACACGAAAACGACTCGAGGAAAAACGAGATGACAAGGTAAGGAACTTTAGGGTATGGACTTCAATAAAATTGAAGCCAAGATCAGAAGGAGAGGTAAGGAATGAAGAAGGGAGGAGAGATGCGATATAAAGGAACGATCGCGGAAATCTTCCAAGGTTCGGGTCTCTCACTATTCTGACGGGGTTCTCACTTCTTACTTCCCAAATCAAGCCATTCAATTATCTGCTCTCACAAACCATCTCCTCAAATGATTTATATACCCTAATCCTCCAAACTTTAAACAATATCGTCATTACAGCTACCTGTTCCCAAAAGTTTTAGATGTCCCATCTCTGCCAGTTCCTCCAATGACAATTCAATAACACTTTCAGGCCATCAGACCTATATGCTATATCCATTTTACTTACCTTACTGTCCACCAGATAACAATTCCTAACCCATCAAGTTTTCTGAACTTTCATTCCCAATAGATTACTTTCACTAGCAGAAAAAACCCCTACGGCGACGCCTTTATCGTGGCGGTTTTAATAGAACCGTCGCAAAAAGCCCAAAAAATTGGTGGGAGGGAGCTTTTTAGGGTATAGGAGGTCTATTGCGGCGGTTTAAATTAAGAACCGCCGTAATAGAAGTAGATATTTAAGGCGGTTTTAGATAAGAAACGTCGTTATAAGTCAATTACGGCGGTTGTATTAACAACCGCCGTTAATAACGACGTTAAAGCTAATAATACTTCACAACATTTTTGTATTAAAGAATCGCCGTTATATGTTTTATTGGCGGTTTTAACTAGAACCGACGTCTATACCGCTAAAATAATAATAATAATTATCTAAACATAATAATAATAACATGTTCGCAGCTCAAACATTCAACGACTGTTCATCATCCCCGCGCCCAAAAACCGCCATGGAAGTAATCAACGATTGATCAACGAAGTTGCAAGATCTGATGGTCATTTTTCCAAGTCCTTTGTATGATATTCATTTAGTGTCTCTTGTACCTGACAATTAATTATCGGTCGATAATTTGGTGATTTTGACCTAATTTTTATAATTAGGGTTCTAGAAGCTTGCGACTATCAACTTTAAACATTTAATTCGTCTGTGCTAATTCCAAATACTTAAAACAGTGGTGAGTTTTCTGCATAAATTAATTTCTGATATGTCGTTTATACTTACATATTCTGTGATTAACTATTTATTTAATTTATTATATGAATGTTGAAAAATCGACAACTTATCATGTGAATGTTTGATCGGGTTTTCATCGATTAATTTCCCATTTCTTAAGATCCGGGTTTTTTTGGGTAGTCGATTGATGTAGGAAGTTGTGAAATTCTTGTGTGTTTGGTGTTCAGATACTCGCATATATGTAACTTCTTTGATCATTTATTATTCTTGTGTCTTTGGTGTTTGGTGTTTGGTTCTATTATTAAGGGGTAATTTCTGAACATTTTTGCTTATATCTATTGCCGGATTACTCCACTGTCATTGGATGTTGTTGTTTAGAGTGGAAGCCCTTTTGCTTTGGCCTAAAGTTCAATATGTGACTGATTTAATCTTATATCCGCGAATGAGTCATATAATATCTCAACTAATCCAGATAAAGCGACAACTAAATCGCCCAAGAACTCCACTTGTTCAGTAAAACTATATGCTTGGTTATGAACACATAATTGTTGTTGTTTACATTTTATTTGCAGTTTTTACAAAGACGTATAGACTTCTATCTCCGATTATGCTCAGACTGGTAGAGTGTTACCTTAAGGTTTTCCTTCGCATTTCAAACCCATTCAAGCAATTTGTAACACCCCCATTTATTTAAAAGCCTTTAGCAAGACATTCTCAAATAAATAGAGCTATTACCATCTCGGAATGTCCGAGGTAGTAAATAACAAAGTAAAACAATCAAAGGTACTTTATATAAAACCGATTAAATTTAAACTTTTGATATTACAACTACTACGCAAGGAATAAAGAAATAAAACTGATAACATCTAAGTATGTGATCTAAATCTAAGTAGGTCCAAGCCATGTCTCTCTCTCCATGCCCAAGCTCCTAGTCTATCTGTCTCTGACCTGTAGAATCTACTCCCCATTCCGGATCATCGTAGGTGTACACGAATACACTGTCAACCTCGCGGTTGAGTAGGATAACACAATAATAAATAATGCAACAATAGGGATATGCAAATGTCATGATATGCTCGAGCTCAATCTCAATTCTCAATTCTCAATCTCAAACCCGTAACACCCAGCCATACCGAACCTCCCGGCAGACTATAATCGGCCGTCGCCGAACACCAGCATAACAGCTAAGGTCACCAGGTCTAGTCCTGCAGAACTAGCCTGGGCCCAATAATATCTCATCATCTCAAATCTGTATCCAATGCATATGTCATGCTCACGAATGCAACAATAACAGTAACCATACTTATGAATGCAACAGTAATAATAATTACTCATAATCATATACCATCCTCATATCATTCATGCTCATCATCCATATCATACACCCAACATCCATTCCTAACACATAACAGTAGTATAGTGACAGTGTAACCTACCTGGATAGCAATATAATCCAATAGCAAGCCAGCAAGTAAACAGAGTTATGCCACTTCAAAACCGTCACCTAACAATATAATATGAATAATTACTATCTAAAATAACTACGTAAACAAGGTATAACATATTAACTAAGCAATCTAATTAATCAAATCATATATTAAGCATACGAGATTATATTAAGCATAACCAATTGATTAACTGAATTCGCTGATTATTTAATTTACCGTCACAACACCATATAAGCAACTTAACGAAACTAGTTCAACTAATTAAACTAATATCAATATCAAAAAAAAAAGGAACTAATTAAATAATAACAATAACCATCACATAATTATTATAGTTACTAATAATAAACTTATAATAATAATAATACTAACAATTTATAAAATTATAATACTAATACTATCCTAACAATAATATTAAGAGTAAACAATAGTAGTGCTACTACTACTAATATAATAATAAAAATAATAATAATAATATACGCATAAGACAACATTAACACTAATAATAATAATAATAATATTATAATAAAAATAATAATATAATAATAATCATAATCATAATCATGCAAATATAACGCAGCAATACAAAACACGCCCCGTTTTACAGCCCGCGCACCCGACTTCCTGACCACCCCACCACCGGCCAGGCCACCTATGGCCAGCACCAATGGTTCCATCCTCTCCCCCGCACCGCCAACTACGCATCCCACATTCTGGTCACCACTAACGGTCCCCACGACCACCACAAAACTCTGCCCTAATCTACCGGTACGAACTGCCGAAACCGCGGTCTGAGTTCCTTCTCCGGCAACGGCGAAACACCAACACCCACCACCTATTACGCTTACCCATAACCGTAAGACCCCGACAAACAACACCTCATCAACCAGATGAACACGTGCTCCTTAAAGGTTCCAAAATCCGACATAAAGCCAGCCCCTTCCCGTGTCACTCCTGTTCTGTTTCAACTCAACCACCACCACCACGGTGGTTGGTCATGGCCAAGGTATGGGTCAGTGTATAACTCGTCTAGTCTAAGGATTGGGTCATTACTCAAGTGGGTCAAGTGATAAACGAGTCTAAGTGAATAACGATAAACAAAACAAAACGATGAACAAATTTTAACGATAAAGAATATATAAATGGTACCTTGACTAATACGGTTACAATAAACGAGGAAGCATACACTTAGGGAGATGAAGCATTTCATTGGGAACGCATAACGGAAACATGAAACATCCAAATTTGGAAGAGGAAGTGGACAAGATGTATAATGATGTATGAGTACTAATTACTCCATATAAGATTGAGACTATGGCTGTCAGAATGCGTTGTGCGTTTTTAGAATTGTATGAGGTATGGGAATGTCGATGGATAGTAGAGTTTAGGGTTAGGGTTGTTTGCATCCCTTTGTCATAGCTTAGTTTCTCTCAACCCCAAACCTGAGCCCAACGTTCTCCTTAATCGGCCCATCACGCCTCTCGAGACATTCTGACATCTATATTCCGTTCTCAACCCGTAACTTAAAATTAATGAGTACATATAAATAATTACACTAATTAAATTATGTAATTTAGTAGTAGTAAATATTAATTAGTTATAAGAATATAAAAATATTAGTACTTACATAAGAATATGTATTAAATTAGAATTTAAATATAATTACGACTTAAATAATAAAACAAGTATAACTGAGAAATAAATATAAAATATGTTATATATTTAATTATAAATATATTATCAAATTTAATGAAATACAAATAAAATGTCATTTTATGAAATGATCATCAAATATAAAACTATTATGAAATACGAATTAATCGTAGAAATACGATTTATAAAACAATATCAAATGGTTATGAAATACGTATATAAAACAGGGTTTGACTGCCGTTGACCGAGGCTAACATACGGGTTATTACAGTCTTCCCTCCTTAAAATGAACTTCGTCCCGAAGTTCGCCACCCCGTAACAAGTTTTGTTGTGTTCTTGTTATCGTTTCTGATTTTTGTTTGAGGTTGATGTTTAATGGACTTAGTAACATGTTAGGAATGTTCTTACTTGATGAATTCATGCTTGGATGATGTTTCATTTGCTTAATCATTCATTTTCAGAAATTTTATGTTTCGCGACGGATACAAAGTATAATCATATTGAGGATTGTTATGGGTTTATTTGCTGTTAGATAGTGGTATTTGATGATTTGAGATAATGGGTAAATATTTTATGTTGCTAGATTAGAAGTCTTGAAGCGATTTTGGTCGAACTTGGAATCACTGTGTTTTGCGATTTTTAGGCTCAGGGGCTCTGAGCCGGTCGACCGACTGGCCGCCGGTCGACCGGCTGGGAGCGCGTTTAGTTGTTTTTGCGAGTTTTGTCAATGCGTAAGATTGGGCTGCCCAGCCGGACGACCGGCCGCCTGCCAACCGGCTGGGAGCCTCTTTGGCAAGATTAGCTATTTCGTAAATAGAAGAGACTTGGTTCCCCAGCCGGTGGACCGGCCGCCTGCCGACCGGCTGGGAACCCTTTGACCTTTGTTCGTTTGTTTAAAAGAAGGAAATAGGAGAGTGGGTGTCCAGCCGGTGGGCCGGCTGCCTGCCGACCGGCTGGGGATCCCTGAAGCTTGTTTTTAATTAGAATTCGTAATTTGTCCGTAATTTTTAAACGGTTTACCGGTTTTGATTGAAATTCGTTCCACGTACCGTTGATATGTGATTGAGGTCCCCGGAGGATGGGCGACACTATATTGGGTTTGGGAATGGAGTGAGAATAGAGACCCCCCGGTCGGGTAACCGAAAGGGAAACCGGCTCTACCTCATCTTAGTTCCCGGGGTCAATTAAATGTTGATTAGTGGTCTAAGAAGTTAGAACTATAGGTTAGTTTCTATCTTTGGCTGTTAATGGTTGAGTTGTATATCGCGTGATGGGATATGTGTTAAGTTCACCTCTGGACCCATTACGTGTTTTGTATGCCGCGTGATGGGATATGTGTTAAGTTCACCTCTGGACCCATTACGTGTTTTGCTTGTGGCGTGTCAGGATATGTGTTAAGTTCACCTCTGGACCTGACACGTGATCGGTTGTCGTACACGGGATATGTGTTAAGTTCACCTCTGGACCCGGTGTGCGACAGCTGTGTATTGGGATATGTGTTAAGTTCACCTCTGGACCCAATACTTGTTTGTAGCATTGGGATATGTGTTAAGTTCACCTCTGGACCCTTTGCTTATGGGTGTATGTTGGGATATGTGTTAAGTTCACCTCTGGACCCGACATTTGTTTGTAGTGGGATATGTGTTAAGTTAACCTCTGGACCCATTACTGAATTCTAATTAGGGATATGTGTTAATTTCACCTCTGGACCCTTCTCTTGAATTGTATGTATAGGGATATGTGTTAAGTTCATCTCTGGACCCTTTACCTGAATTTGCATGTTGGGATATGTGTTAAGTTCACCTCTGGACCCGACATTGTTTGGTAGTGGGATATGTGTTAAGTTCACCTCTGGACCCATTACTAGTATTAATTGATGTTTTATATCTGCTTGCCTTGAGATTGGTACAGTGTCAGATATGCATGTTGAAGTTGATGATTATGTTAATTGAGTTATAGTTTGTTCATCCAAGGCATTGGATGACTCTTTGATTTGTTTCATAAATAGTTGGACTAAATGACCCCCCGACTGGGTAACCAGTAGGGAAACCGGCTCTCCTTCCAAATGGTTTATGAAGTTGGTTGAGGGTTGTGCATTAGTGATTGCATGATAGTTGATGATCAGTTATTGAGATATTGTTATACTTCACATGTTTATATATGTTGGGGTATTCTGTTTGTATTGCTTGTTACGTGTCGTTACAAAAGGTGGCTAGGAGAACTCTAATCACTCCCCACTGATTGTAGCGTACATGTTTTCATGTATGTAGGTACATGCAGGTTGGATCGGGGTTCACTTGAGAGCTAGCGAGTGATGATCCTTCTCATCTTTTGACTTACACTTTATCGATTAGCTAGACCCTTAGTTTTTGTTACATTTCATGTTTTGGTGCCTGTAGGGATGTTCCATCCCAGGCTTTGTATATATATTTGGTTTTCGTACTTAGAACTGTTATACTTATCTATTTAGTTTATATCTGTTTCAGTTTCCAGTTCCAGTTTTAATTCACCTCGCATGATGTTGTTTAAGTTAAAAAGTTAAAATTCCGTTGCATTTTTAGTACTTTGTGTGTTTTATATTTCCGCTTTCGCAAGGGGTTTTACATGGAGCCTCAAGGCAGCCAAAGCTAACAAGTACAGCTTATGAAAAAGCAACAAAAACCCTATTGTCACACATTATCCAGTTTTGGGTTTCAGTCTGGAAGAGTATCACTTTCAATAATTTTTGCCAGTGCTTCATGTGTGAGAAGCATCCCATTGATCCTAGCATTGTTACTATGCCTCCAAGTATCGTAGTAGTAGGCATTAGGAACCACTGCCATGATTTTCCATTGCTGAATATTATGATTCCTTGTTGCCAACTACTCAGCGGAAGGGGTCTGATTAGCCACGCTGCTAATCTGTCTCTGATCCTGCTACTGTAAGGACACAACAGAAACAGGTGATCCAAAGTTCATACTGTCGCAACTGCAGCAGGTAGAAATTGTATTTTATGAATATTTTACTATCTAAGCTGGGGTTTATTATTAGAAATTGTATTTTTTAGTGTATTTGTCAAACTGTTTGAAAGATACAAACTTTTAGTTCGTCTCACAGATGAGATACATGAAATATGGTTGCTCACGTGGGATGTAAAAAGACGAGACTTTATGGATCAAGTTTTCCATTTTCTAATCCTAAGGCATAATTATAAGTAGGCTAGGTTGGAGCAATGAATCAAAACTATGATTTGAGATTTTATTAATATAAGTAGTTGGATGGATTCAGTTTAGATGAAACTTAAGCTTTTGACATTGGCTAATGAGCAGAATTTTGGTGTATTTAGTGCCGTAATGATATGCGAGTTGACCTTTGTGATAAGATTTGTTCAGGAGAGGTTGCCAAGAAAAGAAAGTCTTGTCCTTTCCTTTATTTGGTTAGTAGTGCTCGCGTCGCTTACGAGCTAAGAACTTGTCCATGCTTGTGACATTGGTGTTCTGGAATATGGAAGGATGAGAACTGGGGAAATAAGTGATACCATTCTGGAATAAGAGATAGGTCGCTGTGATCCGTATGTTTCTTTTTGTATCTCAAGTTTGTTTAATTTGTCTTTTGTAAAAACTTTCAAAACATACAATTCTCGTTCCACAACATTTTTTCCTTGCCGGATTTTATATCCGAGGTCCAGGAAGTCATCAAGCCAGTTTTAAATGCATATATCAAGGTTAATTTGGAAACCTTTATATTCTTTTGGCTTTAATTAGCTACCAGAACTTCTTCGTTCAGGTTGCTGCTTGTAACACCCCATTTATTTAGAGGCCTGAACTAGGACTCCCTAAATAACCAAGGGTGTTACCATCTCGGTTACCCGAGGTAGTAGATAACAAAGGAAGAAATTCAGTACTTTATTAAGTAAATAAAAGTTCACAAAATCTTAAAGAAATTACAGCTGTCCAAAAACTAAAACTGAATGTTCAAGTACGGTGAAAACTAAATGACTGAGCTATCACTAGGCCGGTCTGGTCCAAGTCCTCTCCACCCTTCCAGCGTCCATAAGTCTAAACCTGTCATTCTGCTCCCCAATAAATTGGACCAACACAGACACAACAACAAACAGCAAACAGGGTCAACACGAGGTTGAGTAGGTAATATGATTAAGACATGAAATATCACAATATACGATTCCTCCATCTCTTCCAAATCATTCCTCCACAACAATCCCATCACATCACACCTCCCATGGCCATATCACAAGTCCCTTATCACAAGACCCAATTCACAACCTCCGTCCTCCACGTCAATCAATAATAACAATCAGTCATAACATATATTCACAGCTTAATATATCATTCATACGATGAGTATCCTCATGTCATTTCACAATTACAGATGCAAATATTCCCCTACCTCAATAGTCGGATGAAGTCGTCAGTTGCACAGCTGCTAAAAATGTTCCACTCGGAAGTCGCTACCTAAACGAGTAGTGCGTATAATTAATAAAACTCCCTAAAACACGTGATACAAGTACGATTGCTAAATATAGAAACTTTCCTAAAATAGACATCTCCCAAAATAGTAACTACTAAAATGGGTAACTTTCCAAAAATAGATACTTTGATTTTGAAATTCAAGTTATTTAAAATATGCATTAATACCACATCAATACCTTCCTAATAAAAATACCCAAAATCATTCCCTTATCATAATATCTTACTAATAATAATAATAATAATAATACCATAAATAAATAATAATAACATTAATACCTTAAATAAATAAAAGAATAAAATAAATAAAACAAACAAAATAACTCAATCTACTCACACACCCAACCCGCGGCACTTTAACACCCTGACCCAACCACGAGTCCAGCCCAGACCCCACCGGCAACCACCAGACGCGACACCCACACTGCCCCCTACACCACTGGCGACCACCACAGGCGTCGACTTTCTCCGGCGAGGTGAACCAGAGCCGTTAACAGGCCTGGTTCATGACCCACTGGTCACTACCCCCTTCAACAGCCCCCACGACAACACCTGAGACTGCCACTGCCACGACCGACTCCGACGACACTCACCCCAGACACCACCACCAACAACAGGCGCCCACAACAACCATGGTATCACCGCATAGACCTCCCCCTAGTCGGTGGTGATACCATCCCACCAACCCCCGACAACCAGTCATAACCCCAACTCCCTGACACAATTTTCAACCCTCCAACGAAACTCCCATTTCTACACCGCGACCAACCACCCTTAACCCCGTGACTACCACCACTCGCGCAACCTGACAACTCTTCTGCCTCATGACACAAAACCCAGAATAAAAGAAATGCAAAACTCCTTTAAAATCTGACTCCAAAAACACGTAAAACAACCTTGTATAAAACATACTATAACGACTACTGACTGGCCCCAGTTAACCACCCTCGAGGAGGGCCTTAGACCACCAACGACATCCCCGAGGTGACTCAAATGTGTACACCGCGTATCCCAGTACGAGATTATGCAAAAACAACCAGAGTTAGTCGTAGGTACATAAAGATCTATGCGAATAAAACTGTGAACACGAAAGGAATTAACAACGTTATGATGGACATACCAGATCTCTGACAAAAACGAACCACCCTACGCTAATCTACGACCACCGTGGTTGGCTTCCTCTTCTTCCCTGACGTGGTGGCTAGGTTATTGTGGTTTTAGATCTGCGTTTTTTACTAAGGTTTTAGGGTAAACCTTGCCTTAAGTAAGGTGGCAGGAAGCAGAAGGAGCTGGGTTTGAATTTCGTTTCCCTATTCCGTCCATGGGCTGCTGTTTAGCAAGCCAATCGAGGCCCATGGACGTGATGCTACAGGTCCTGGGTTCGAGTCCCTCTATCACCACACGTCCAGAATTAACACTAGACACCTAGGTTCCCATATCGAATCCCACCAAAGTCCAAAACGCCTACCAAAAACAAGTATGCACGAGCTTATTTAAACGACCACTTTAATAATTAATTCATCGCTTACCCATAAATTACGATATTTATATGATAATAATTCGGGTTATTACAGTCTTCCCCCCTTAAAAATAAACTTCGTCCCGAAGTTCACTCACTCGCGACGTCAACACATACACACAACACACCCTAATCATGTTAAAATCATAGAATGTTACATTCTACCCCACTAAAAAAAAGAGTTACGTCCTCGTAACTTACCTCAAACGAAAAGCTGCGGGTAACGCTCCTTCATAGACGCCTCGGACTCCCAAGTAGCCTCTTCCATGTTGTGATTGGTCCATAAGACATTTACTAACACTGTCTCACCATTCCGCGTCTTTCGAACCTTCCTATCCAAAATCTCCTTTGGAAGCTCAACATAAGTAAGTTGCTCATCTACCTCAATCACCTCATGGCTCAACACATGCGAGGGATCACTCAAATACCTCCGTAATTGGGATACATGGAACATATTATGGACCCTGGATAGGGCTAGTGGTAAAGCTAATCGATATGCCACCTCCCCAACCCTGTCCAAAATCTCAAATGGTCCAATAAACTTTTGACTCATCTTACCTCGCTTCCCAAACCTCATCACCCCCTTCACAGGAGATACCTTCAGCAGTACCTTCTCGCCTACCTCAAAAGAAATATCACTCCTCTTGAGATCTGCATAACTCTTCTGTCTGTCCTGGGCAGCCCTCATTTTCTGTCTTATTACTTGTACTTGCTCAACCATTTCCTGAACCATTTCCGGACCCAAAACCACCGCGTCAGCTCGATCATCCCAGCACACAGGACTGCGGCACTTCCTCCCGTACAATGCCTCAAATGGAGCCATACCAATACTGGCGTGGTAGCTATTATTATAAGAGAACTCTATCAACCCCAGTCGGTCTTCCCATGATCCCCCAAATTCCAACACGCAAGCTCTTAGCATATCTTCCAAGGTTTGAATAGTCCTCTCTGTCTGACCATCTGTAGCTGGATGAAAAGCTGTACTCATCTTTAACTGTGTGCCCAATGTGATCTGCAGCTCTTGCCAAAATCTGGAGATAAATCTCGAGTCGCGGTCGGAAACAATATCCTAAGGAACTCCATGCAACTTGACTACGTTCTGCACATATGACTTTGCTAATTCAGCCTTACTCCAGGTATCCTTCATTGGAATGAAGTGAGCGAACTTGGTCAATCTATCCACGATCACCCAGATCATGTTGTTGCCCTTCTGAGTGCGGGGCAACCCTACAATGAAATCCATAGAAATATTCTCCCATTTCCATTCCGGAACATCCAGTGGCTGAACCTTTCCCTGAGGTCTCTTATGCTCCCCCTTTACTCTCTGACACGTCAGGCACCGCGATACAAACTCAGCAACCTCCTTCTTCATATTGGGCCACCAAAAAGTCTTCTTAAGGTCCTTATACAACTTGTCACCCCCTGGGCGTAGCATGAGCTTCTGTTAGAATTTTCTTCTTCAACTCCTCATTATCCGGAACACACCATCTCCCATCGAATCTCAAGCTATTATCAGCATGGATACTGAATTTGGAGTCGGTCCCACTAGTACTTCCTTCGACCATTGTTCGCCACTTCTGAATCTTCAAGTCTTCTTTCTGTAATTCTCTGATTTCTCCATACAGTTCTGGCTCCACTGTCAGATCACTAAGTGTATCCCCTTTCCGAATCATACAAATTCCCATTTCACCCAACTCATTAAGCAGTCGTATTCTCGATCTGGCACTCCGTAACGCATGAACAGACTTCCTACTCAAGGCATCAGCAACTACATTAGCCTTGCCCTCATGGTAGACAATCTGCATATCGTAGTCACCAATTAGTTCTATCCACCTTCTTTGCCTCATATTTAGTTCTCGCTGAGTATAGATGTACTTCAAACTTTTGTGATCCGAAAACAGCATAAATGTGGCTCCGTAGAGGTAATGGCGCCACAGTTTTAGTGCAAAAACCACAGCCCCCAATTCCAAATCATGGGTAGGATAATTCTCTTCATAGGTCTTTAATTGACGGGAAGCATAGGCTATCACTCTCCCATTCTACATTAAGACACATCCTAGCCCATGCTTCGAAGCGTCAGTATAAACTTCAAGGTTATCATTCCCATCTGGCAAGGCAAGGATAGGAGCTGTCGCCAGACGTTCCTTAAGAGTTAAGAACGCCTTCTCACAACTCTCATCCCATATGAAACGATTCTCCTTTCTCATTAACGATGTCAGCGGCTTAGCTATCTTCGAGAAATCTTTGACAAATCTCCTGTAGTACCCAGCTAACCCCAAGAAACTTCGGATCTCACCCACATTCTTTGGACTTTGCCATCTTGTCACAGCTTCGATCTTGCTGGGTCCACAGACACCTCCTCCTTGGAAATTACATGACCCAAGAAAGCAACTTTCTCCAACCAGAATTCGCATTTACTCAACTTAGCATATAACCCATTCACCTCGAGAGTTTTCAACACGGTCCTCAGTTGTTCCTCATGCTCTTCCTTGTTCCTGGAATACCCCAAAATGTCGTCGATAAACAAAACCACGAACTTATCCAGGTACGGACTAAATACCTGGTTCATCAAATCCATGAACACTGCTGGTGCATTAGTCAACCCGAACGGCATAACCACAAATTCGTAGTGGCCATACCTTGTTCTGAAAGCGGTCTTGGGAATATCTTCATCTTTACTCCTCAATTGGTGATAACCCGATCTTAAATCAATTTTTGAAAAGACATTAGCTCCACTCAACTGGTCGAATAGGTCATCAATTCTGGGCAAGGGGTAGCGGTTCTTAATAGTCACATTGTTCAGCTCTCGGTAGTCAACGCAAAGTCTCAGACTCCCGTCCTTCTTCTTTACAAAAAGTACGGGTGCTCCCCAAGGCGATACACTAGGCCGGATGAATCCCTTCTCAGCCAATTCATCCAGTTGCTTCTTTAATTCTTCCATTTCTTTTGGTCCCATACGGTAAGGTGATTTTGATATCGGTCCTTCACCAGGCTTGAGATCGATAGAGAAGTCGACCTCCCTCCTAGGTGGCAATCCGGACACATCGTCCCAGAACACACCCTCAAACTCCCTCCCCACAGGTATCTCACTAACACCTAGAGTCTCCGCCTCACAGTTCCACATCTGGCACAAGATTAAACTTTCCCCCTTCCGCAGGCTCGACTTAAGGGTATTGACTGATATGAACTTGACCTTAGGTTTAACCACGAATCCCCTATAGGTAACTCTCACCCCTTTAGGTCCTCTCAGAGAAATTTTCTTTTGGTAACAATCAATAAAAGATCGGTATTTCCCCAGCCAATCCATTCCCAGGATTACTTCAAAGTCCCCCAATGGAAATTCGATAAGGTCGCAATGGAAAACCACTTCCCCAATTTTGATGGGTACACTCCTAAAGACTCTAGTACATGACACCGATTCCCCAGATGGTATTGTTACAGAATCCCCAACCCAATCATAGATAACAAGCCCTAACTCCCTAGCATGATCTTTAGACACAAAAGAATGGGTTGCGCCGGAATCAAAAAGTACGAAGGTAGGTTTAAGATTCACAAGAAAAGTACCAGTCACGACATGGGCGTCATCCTGGGCAGCCTGTTTCTCCATGGCAAAGAGCTTGCCACTTGTCTTCACTCTACTCTGGCTAGTAGAGGCTGCTCTTGTCTGTTGATTGCCTTCAGCTGCGGTCTTCTGGTTAATGCCACTCCCGGTATACTGATTATGTTGGGAACGGTTTTGATAATTGTTATAGCTCTTCTGGTAGTTTTTATTATTACCAGATCTCGAATTCCCTCCATAGCCTGACATAGGAGTACGGTAACCTCCACTCCCCAAAGTGTTCATGCGGGATCCACTGTACCCCGGAGTTGGGGTACGGTAACCCCCAGATTGGTATCCTCCCGAAGATCGACATACAGCCTGCTTATGCCCTTTCTTTGCACATCCATAACACACGATCCCCACAGAACTAGTTCCCGAGCCCCCACTCTTATAGTTTCCTCCACTCTGGTTCCTGGAACCAGCCGAAGCACTGCTGTTAAAATATCCGTTGTACTTGTTAGAATTCTGCTTTTTCTACCCCGAATTATCACTCACGGCCTCAGTCTTCCTCTTGTCACTTCTGGTCTTCTTTTCCTCCCTGATCTTGTCTGCGAGCCTCTCTGCTGCCCCAGCCCGCAAATAGATATCTCGGACAGTAGTGGGTGGTGCAGCAATGAGTCTCTTCTTCACAGCTATGGTTAACCCCCTCTCAAACTTCATGGCAAGCATCGGCTCATCCATCCCCATCTCCCCCACATGACCCAGTAACTGAAGAAATTTCCGATAGTAAACCTCCACGGTCATCTCGTCGGTCATGCGAAAAAGTTCAAACTCTTTCCTCAGCTTGCTCTTTTGGAACTCTGGTAGAAATACCTCGAATAAGATCCTCTTAAAAGCAACCCACTCCACATGGTTAATTCCATCACCCATAGCTGCTTCCCGAATTTCCCCCTTGTTCCCGGTCCACCAATCACCAGCCATTCCTCTCAAGTAATGAGCAGCTTGGTCTACCCTCAACTCTTCTGGACAGTCTATCAACTCAAACAAGTTGCTAAACTCTCGACACCATTCCCCAAGTAGGCGAGGTTCCCCCTCTCCAGTGAATTGCGTAGGGTTATGCCTTGCTATGATGGTACTCATCTTGGCAGAATCCAAGCGTTAGGCCCGAAGAGCCTCATTCTCCGCTAATATTCGATCTAGTTCCTCTTGCGTGATGTCAGCTGCGTTATTCCTTCTCGGAGGCATTCTATAATATACAAGAAAACAATGAGCCCTGATTAAAGTAAGGGTACTCTCTTAGACTTACAATTATATCATGGTAGTACCATTATTCTCATGCCTTACAGTATTAATAACTCTTCATCACACCGTATCTATCATGGAGGCTAAGGGATCACATAACCGAATATCATTAGGCATGCAAAACTATTAATATAACACTGATTATCGCATGTTTGCACAACATCATATATACTCTATGTAAACAACCATATAGTTCTGATATTCATACTTCTCTTTATATTCATGCCATTCATATATATAGAAGGGTTCTTACAACCTTTATCATGCTTTTACCACAAATTCCACCACTTCCTATTCTACCCTTTTCGCTCGTATTCACTCAAGGTATCCGGGTAAAACTGAGAGGGCATATGGTTCGGTGTGAGGGGGTCCCAGACTCATACTTCCCCTTTAGTGTGCTCCTAACAGTTCTATCCCGGGGTTCATTTTATTTAGACTATTCCTACTTTCATTGGGTTCATTAGGTTAGGCCTGACGATCGTTCTCTCTGATACCACTTTGTAACACCCCCATTTATTTAGAGGCCTGAACTAGGACTCCCTAAATAACCAAGGGTGTTACCATCTCGGTTACCCGAGGTAGTAGATAACAAAGGAAGAAATTCAGTACTTTATTAAGTAAATAAAAGTTAACAAAGTCTTAAAGAAATTACAGCTGTCCAAAAACTAAAACTGAATGTTCAAGTACGGTGAAAACTAAATGACTGAGCTATCACTAGGCCGGTCTGGTCCAAGTCCTCTCCACCCTTCCAGCGTCCAGAAGTCTAAACCTGTCATTCTGCTCCCCAATAAATTGGATCAACACAGACACAACAACAAACAGCAAACAGGGTCAACCCGAGGTTGAGTAGGTAATATGATTAAGACATGAAATATCACAATATACGATTCCTCCATCTCCTCCAAATCATTTCTCCATAACACTCCCATCACATCACACCTCCCATGGCCATATCACAAGTCCCTTATCACAAGACCCTTATCACAAGACCCAATTCACAACCTCCAACCTCCACGCCAATCAATAATAACAATCAGTCATAACATATATTCACAGCTTAATAGTGTCGCCCAAACCTCGGGGACCTCAAACACACATACACATATAAGAGAAAGACCAAGTCCTATTCAAAGCACTAGCAACCTAAGACTCTTCTCCTACAAGCCTAAAGGTCACTCTACAACTAGCTAAGTTCAACAAGCCTCATAGGCAAACTAGGAATTAAATTAGCTTAAGACAATAAATAAACTTACTAAACTATTCCTCACTACATTACCCATTACAAATTAAGTATATATATATATATCAACATATAACACCTAATTATACTAGGAAGCTAGAATAAAAACAATGCAAACAATCCCGCACAAGCCACGAGCAAACAGCACAGACCCGTGTAAATCGCAGCCTGCGCTGCTTGGCCGCAGCCTGCGGTGAATGCCGCAGCCTGCGGTATTCACTGCAGTCCGCGATAAATTTCCTGCACAGCACGAAACATTCCCAAATTCCGCCATTTCGATTCTAAGCATTTCTCAAGCATGATTTCCACTTAAACTATAGCATACAAGTGTCCCAAACAATCCCAAATGAATCTCTTATACAATCTTAAATAACATCATAAACAAATTCAAGCATTCACAATGAAATTCCCAAAATTCAACCGGTCTCCATGTATACTCCCAAATTCAACCCAAATGATGAATTCAACATAATTTGTCAACAACAATCTGAATATTATGCATTCTAAACATGTTTACAACCTATCTCTTGCCTCAAAACACATAAACACATCAATCTTAACATAAAGCTTAGTAATTTAACAAATAAGCCGAGTTACTCATAATTGTCACCTTTACTTAGCGAAACCTTTGAGATCTTGTTCAATAATCACCAAGTCCTCTTCCGGGCTAACACAAACACCGCCTTAAACAACAAAACATCAAAACCATTCACGAATTTCGAAAGTACAAGAGCAGGCCGAAATTCCAACTGTCATAAATTGCAAGATTGTTTACCTTAAAACGAGGGGGACGATCTCACGAGTCTTTAGGCGCAAGAATCGCTAAATTCCGTGGAGAAACGAAGATTCTATGAGCATTTGAAGGTTGGAGGTGAAATGTGAAAAATGGTGGTTTTGTTATGTTTTTCACAAATCTGAAAATTAAAGGGAAGGAGGGAGGTAGAGGATGGTGGGGTTAGGGTTTTGTGAGGAAAAAGAGGGAAAATGGGTCAATTGACAAGTTAGGCCCATAAGATAAGTTTTAAGACGGTTTAAGCTAAAAACACCGACTTAAGGTAACTATAAAGTTAAGACGATATAAATATTTCCGGACTATGAAATTAAACTGCTAAGACGTAAATTACGCAATTAAATGAAATCTATTTAAATCCTTTTTAAAATATTCTCACATAAATTAATCAGTTATTTAAATGAAATTCCAAAAATTACGAAATATAAATTATTTCTCGAACTTGAACTTAAAACCTTTAAACTTCCAAGTCCCGAAATATTGGGATGTTACAATAACAGATGGCTCAGTTCCACCTCCATACCCGGAGAGATTAGTGCCCACCAAAGATCAGGTATCTTTTGAAAAATTTAAAACTGTCATTCGAAGTTTAAATGTTCAAGTTCCTTTTCTAGAGTTGGTCCAACAAGTGCCCGCTTACATGAAATTTATGAAACAACTTTTGTCTAGGAAGCGGTTACTTCATAAAGTAGAGTCGGTTGCCTTAACTAAGGAGTCCTTGTTTTATTTAACTCATGTAGCTCCACAGAAACTAGAGGACCCAGGTAGCTTTTCCGTTCCATGTACCATAGG
This sequence comes from Silene conica, assembly GCA_029255685.2. Lineage (NCBI taxonomy): Eukaryota > Viridiplantae > Streptophyta > Magnoliopsida > Caryophyllales > Caryophyllaceae > Silene > Silene conica. The sequence continues at coordinate 47,968,192 of CM055314.2, read as the reverse complement.
ATCTTTCTCAATCGAGAAAGCTTTATGCGACCTAGGAGCTAGCATTAGCGTCACGCCATTGAGTCTTGCTAAGAAATTAGGAATGACTAGATTTGCTATAACCAATATGACAGTCCAGATGGCTGATCGCACCGTGGTCGAGCCAATAGGAATCTTAGAACACGTACCCGTGCAAATCGAGAAATTTTTCTTTCCTGTGGACTTTATTGTGTTTGATATACCTGAGGACGCTCACATTCCCATTATTTTGGGTAGAACATTCTTGCACACTGCTGGTGCGATAATAAATGTAGGTTGTAAAACTTTAACCTTCAAAGTAGGAAAGCACTCAATCAGCTTTGATCAGTCATATAGGAAGAAGGATGTTATGCATCATATTACTTGTAATATTATCTCTTCCGAAAAGACTTATGTTGTGATTAGAGATATTTTTGCCTTATAGCCTATACCTATTTTTGCTATAACACCTCCGCCCGAGATTGGGAGCACATTGGAGGACACCTCTTCTGTTTTATCTATTGCAGAAACCGGTTTCGGGAAGGTCACTTTGCCTAGTGTCGCAGCTGTGACTGAGCCCATTTTTCAAAGGGGAGGCCTGGGATGTTTGAGCTATGGCACGGATGAAGAGCCAGATGAGAAGCTTGAGGAGAAAGAGTCGGTCAAGGTCACAAAGTCCACTCTCGAACTGAATAAGGAGGATGATAGCCAAACATGGAGCGATGATAGAGGTGGTGAACCGTCAAGTATGCTACGTGGCGGAGTTGGGACGTGTTTTGCCATGGAGATGAGCACCGTAGAAGCTACTTCGTGTAGCCAGAAACCTTGGTCTGAAATTTTCCGCATCATTCGCGGATGATTTCTCTTCATTGCTCACAGTTCTAAGACTCTTTATTTCTGTTTTAAGACTATTTACCGTTATTGTGTGCGAGACTTAGTTTTTCGTTTTGGGTTGTTTAGGTTTAAGACTTTAGTTTTTTACTTTTGGGTTTTGCGCACGTTTTGGGTGCGCTATTTGTGTATTTGCAGGTTTTGGATCAAAGATTAGCTCACTCCCTCGAGCTAATTTAAGAAGCAAACAACCTCTCCTTCAGGTAGACTGGTCGATACACCAGATACATCAGTCGGTCGACCAGCAAAATTGTTCCAGGAACTTTTGTTCTACTCGACAAATGGTCGGTCGACCAGACACTGTGGTCGGTCGGCCGCCAATATTGTTACTGCCTGTTTTGGTGATCGTAATTGGTCACCTCGTGGAGGGTGAACGGTATTCTAGGGAGTTCCTCTTCCTAATTTCTCTCTTCCACTACTGTTTTCTCCTGTTTCTTTACTTCCATTTGCACGCTTGCCGCCAAATACTTTTAATACCCGAAGAAGGTGTTGGGAAATATGTCCTCAACAATAGTACGATCACATAATTAAATCTCATGACGAGAATGCGCAAGGGATGATACAAAATTATATAGTCAACTGACCAACATTAATCGGTAATGATCGGCTAGCTGGAGTTTGACATTACTGTCGTATGACGGTGGTGGTCAGTTGATCCCTTTAGGTCACACCTATAGGACAATTCCCTTATTTGATAAACTGATCAAATGTATATTGATACGAGTTGATCAGATTCCTTAAACTCGTATATCGAGAAATCAGAGGTTAAATCTTAATGTAAGATTTATGTTTGAAATTGAAACATGTCAATTGTCAAACATTAAACGATATTTATGAAATATCGTAATTAGAATGAATCGGGTTGATTATTATTACAAGTGTTGTAAATCGTATTGACGATTATTGAAATAACCATTTTATATATTAGTAATTTCGAATTACTTGTCAAATTCTTAAATCTGATTTATTTTATTTATAAATGATATTTATTTGATAAATATGCATTTTAAATTAAAACAATTGTATCTTATAATATTGTGACATAATGTATATCACACATGTACAATTGTATAAATGACAAAATATAAAATGGAGTACATTTTCTGTAAGTGCCGATTTTATGGGTTGGCTTAGGGTAGTGATTTTTTGTCTTAAATGTTAAGCAAACATGATCATTAAAGCTCTAAAAACCTATAGCCACCCTTTGTGCATGGTTAAGGGAAAATGTTCCCCTTTTGCTACTACCCATGGCCGGCCATCACAAGCTACCTCACCCAACATAAAACTTGTGTTTTTAATCATAAGTTAATTCATTATGATTCTTTGGCAAGTTTTCTAGTGAGAAAAACTTCTAAAACCTCTAAAACTATTATCTCTCAATATTAATATAATTAGATTATATTATCAATACTACAATATTTGTAGTATTCATATATTTAATTATTCTAATAAGTGATTAGAATATAGTTTAAGGAAAATCGTTTTAACACCTAGCTAAGTGTTATTTTCGGTTCTAAGGGATTGTCTTGGGTGCATCACAAAGGAGGTAATCTACCTTCATTACTTGGTTTAGGGGATCATCCTAGCATAAGTTTGGACCGAATGTAAGGGTTCAATCTTATTATTTCCGCATTTTATTTAGCATGCATAAGATCTTGAAACCCTAATTAATGAGTTAATTAGGATATTATAATTAGTAAGACTAATTATTTAAGGGCGTGTAAATCATATTTCCTTTCAATTGGTATCAGAGCAATATGGTTGCTTGCACGATTTTCGTTGTAATTTTTACGAAGTTATTTGATAACAAAATAAAATTGAAATTTTAAAACCATATTTGATATGGCCGAAAATTTTAATGCATGAACAACTACAGGTCCTAAAAGTGTTTTAGGTTATTTGGAAAGATTTTTGGATATATATTCTTCATTTGTATAATTAATTCGGTTATTTGTCATTTTAAATCGGTTAAAATGAATTAAATTGGGAAAAATAGTTATTTATACTTTATGGCCGAGATTTTTTAGTATGGTCTCACATGTATTTTCTATATTATGAATATGAATTTTCGTAATTATTAAACTTATAATGCGTGGTTTATGAATTTTAAATGTTAAAATGCCATAAAATGAGAATAAATGGGTTTATATAGTTATATTTTGAATCTAACTACGAAATTTTTTGAGTATGTCACATGCAATATTTAAAAGGTACCTTAAATTTTCCAAAAGGTTTTATCATATATTGCTTGATTATTGATTTTTAATGTAAAAATCGGATAATAAGTGACATAATTTCGACTTAATTAGTTTGAGTTACACTTTGGCCTTAAAATTTTTACACAATGTCATATATATTATTTCCAGCATGTATAAAAATTTCGAGATTTTTCTTTCGTGTTTTGCTTGTGAAATGATTTTAATGGTTAAAATCGTATAATATATGACATAATTTGTTAAATATAGTAAAAGTTGCTAAAATGGCAACCCATGTAAGTAATATTTGATATGTTTATCACCATATTTTTCTTGGGAGCCAAAAGTTTCTACATATTTAATTTTTAATTTTTAAAGGTTAAAGTTAAAAATTGAATTGTAAAAGGTCATAAAATGCTTTTTCAGACCTTCGGCAATGCATTGGCTAGAAATCCTCTCCAACTGCCTTGCAATATTGGGAGAGCTATTTAGGTTTTAGATGTGAGATCTGAGGTTTTGGGAGAAGAAAGCTCTCAAAACCCTAATTTTTCTTGAGATTTGTTTAAACAGTGAAAAAAGAGTCCCTGACATAAGGAGAGTCCTCCTCCTTATGTAGCTCTTTTGGCCGAAATTTCCAATAGGGTAGGAGTGGGCTTTCCACTCTTACCTTATTCTAATTTGTGATTCGACCCATTTAGCTAAACTTTATTCGCGGGTTTTGTTTATAAATCGTATGCATGTTATCAGATATTAATGCAGTCGATGTATTAATAATGGTCTGATAAAATTACGATATTGTATAATTACCCAAATTAATATAACTGTTTATATTAATACGCGAATACAATATTTAATTAAATATAACCGTTTATATTTAATTTTACGAATTAATCATGCAATCCGTATTAGCTAAAATTATTTAATCCGTATTAAATAATAATCTCAACATCTTATTGACTAATTTAATAGTCAATACCTCTGACTAACTGTTTAGTCATATCCGGCATAAATGTGATTGTATTTTCATACCTTCACATCTCTCAAACGTGTCCTATAGGTGTGACGTATAGGGACCAGTTGATCACCGCCATCCGTATGACAATAACGTCAAACTTATCTAGCAAGCCAACCGTTATTGATAAACGTGGATCAACTGGTAATAATACAAAAGTATGCCCTTGTGATCCTTAAAGAGATTTAATAAGTCATTGTACTTAATTGTCAAGGACACCAGCCCCAACAATCTCCCACTTGTCCGTACAGGGGTATGTGCAATGACGTTATCACACTACATGTGGAGGACACAAGCTCCAACAAACTCCCACTTGTCCGTACAAGTGTAGGTGCGATAACCGAATCTCATATCCTTTTAAAATTTCTCCCACTCAATGTAAGACAATTTGCAAATCCGCATTCGCAAAGGTCGTATCTCACAAGCGATCTGTATCAAGAGTGGTTTCCCCGACTAGAGAGTAACTTAACTGATAAAACGAATCTGTATTCGAGCATGGCCATGCATTTCAGTTACTACTCCTCGAGTGGCCCTGAGAAATGATAAAATCCTGATAAGGGTTTGGATATTTCCCTCAACTCGAATCCTGCCGATATCGCCCAGCATGAAATAACCCAGAAAAAATCCTCTTGGCCCCTGTTACGGTGACCGTGGGAAAGAAACCAAAGTTACCCAAAATCTGTCTTAATCTCAAGAGACAGTTGAAGGTCAAAAGACTCGACTCTAAGGAACACTATGGAGGTCCTATCCACGACCAGGCACCCAATGTTATAAAACATTTAGGACTCCATAACGTTGTCACGGGGTGTCCTACGAGATATCCGTATAACTCGCCTTTGTGATTGGTCAGTCAGCCGCGTGACTTATGGTTCGTTGAACCCACCATCAACCAACGTCACAAAATGATTACCTGAGTTATCAGCTCAAGTGGGTAATCAAGGACCAAAACGATGTAATGTTAATCAGTTCACTTTGTGGTGTTCAAAATTGGCGTACAATTCCACATGAGAAACAAAACATTTTATATCATAACAATAAGGTTGAATAGAGTACACGAGAAAATGAATTATTACATGAATTCATAAAAGAGTACTACAACTTAGGAACACATCCAATTCCCATGGAATGAATGTGCCCTTCATGCTTATCACGTGGTAATGCTTTTGTGAGAGGATCAGCTATGTTGTCATCCGTAGCGATCTTATCAATAAAAATCTCCTTTTGCTCCACGTAATCTCTGATTAGATGAGCTTTCCGTTGTACATGCCTAGCCTTGTTGCTAGACTTATGCTCCTTAGCTTGGAAGATGGCACCTTTATTATCACAATAAACGGTGATTGGGTCATTCGAACTAGGCACTACTGATAGTCCTTGTAAGAATTGACGCATCCATATTGCTTCCTTAGCTGCTTCTGAGGCGGCATAGTACTCGGACTCAGTCGTAGAATCTGCTGTAACACTCTGTTTAGAACTTTTCCAGCTGACAGCAGCGCCATTAAGAGTAAAAACGAATCCAGACTGAGATTTCGAGTCATCTCGATCCGTTTGGAAGCTAGCATCTGCGTAACCCGTGGCGCAGAGCGTCGAGTCGCCTCCATAAGTCAATCCCCAATCTTTAATCCTCCGTAGGTACTTAAGAATGTTTTTCACGGCCATCCAGTGTTGTTCACCTGGATGAGCTTGGAATCGACTTGTTATACTCAATGCATATGCAACGTCAGGACGTGTGCATATCATGGCATACATGATCGATCCTATTGCCGAAGCATAAGGAATCCGACTCATGCGCTCTTTCTCTTCCAATGACTTAGCTTCTTGAGTTTTGCTCAAGTGAAGCCCAGGAGTCATAGGAAGGAACCCCTTCTTGGAGTTCGTCATGCTGAATCTCTCCAGAATCTTATCTATATAAGACTCCTGACTGAGAGACAACATCCGTCGTGATCTATCCCTGTAGATACGGATGCCCAAAATTCTTTGTGCCTCTCCCAGATCTTTCATCTGGAAATGGTTTTTCAACCATGCTTTAACCGAAGATAGGAGAGGTATGTCATTCCCAATCAAGAGTATGTCGTCGACATACAGTACTAGGAATACAATCTTGCTCCCACTCGACTTGATATAGAGACATGGTTCCTGATCGAATGAATCCATTCTCTTTTATCACTTGGTCGAAGCGATGATTCCAACTCCGCGATGCTTGCTTAAGTCCATAGATGGAACGCTTAAGCTTTCAAACTTTCTTAGGATGTGCTGGATCGATAAAACCCTCGGGTTGTACCATGTACAACTCTTCCTCCAAATAACCGTTTAAGAAGGCGGTTTTAACGTCCATTTGCCATATTTCATAGTCATGAAATGCAGCGATCGCTAAGATAATCCGAATGGAACGTAGCATGACTACGGGTGCAAAGATCTCATCGTAGTGCAAGCCTGACACTTGGGTGAAACCTTTAGCAACTAGTCTAGCCTTATGGATATCTTGTTTACCTTCCACGGCATGCTTTATCTTGTAAAGCCATTTGCATTGAAGGGGACGTACCTTTGCAGGTAGGTCCACAAGATCCCACACGTTGTTCTCATACATGGAGTCCATCTCGGATTGCATTGCTTCTAGCCATAGCTTTGAGTCAGAACTAGTCATGGCACCTTTATAGGTTGTGGGTTCATTACCCTCTAGGAGTAAGACGTCATCTGTATCATGTTCCTCGACCATACCAATGTATCTGTCCGGAGGAATAGAGACTCTTCCCGACCTCCTAGGTTCCTCAGGGATATCTACCGCAGCCGCGGTTGAAGGAACTGTTTCCTCCAATGGTTGCTCGGCAGTTGGTTCTTGAACCTCTGATAACTCGAAGGTTCTATTACTCGACTTGTTCTCGAGAAATTCTTTCTCTAAGAACGTCGCACTAGCCGCAACAAAAACACGTTGTTCGGTAGGCGAGTAGAAGTAATGACCAAAAATTCCCTTTGGATAGCCTATAAAGTATGTCTTGACCGATCGCGGGCCGAGCTTATCCTCGTGTCTCCACTTGACATAAGCCTCGCAGCCCCAAACCCGAATAAAGGACAAGTTAGGGACCGTTCCCTTCCATAATTCGTATGGAGTCTTGTCAACAGCTTTAGATGGACTTCGGTTAAGAATTAGAGCGCCCGACAAAAGAGCATAGCCCCATAATGAATCAGGCACAATGGTGTGACTCATCATGGATCGAACCATATCGAGTAGAGTTCGATTTCTCCGTTCGGACACACCATTTAATTGTGGTGTTCCAGGTGGAGTCAACTGTAGCACGATGCCACTGTCTTTAAGGTGTTGATCAAACTCGTGTGAAAGATACTCACCACCACGATCCGAACGTAGTGCTTTAATCTTTCTACACAGCTGGTTCTGTACCCGATTCTGGTATTCTTTGAACTTGTCAAAGGATTCACTTTTATGTTTCATCAAGTAGACATAGCCATATCTACTCAAATCATCCGTGAAAGTGATGAAATAACTATAGCCTTCTCGTGCGTTGATCGACATAGGGCCACATACGTCCGTATGTATGAGTCCTAATAGGTCGGCAGCGCGCATTCCAACACCTTTGAAGAAAATACGAGTCATTTTGCCGATGAGACATGATTCACACGTGCCATATGATTCGAAATCAAAGGGCGATATAGCTCCATTCTGTATGAGCTGTTTTACGCGTTTCTCATTTATGTGTCCCATACGACAATGCCATAGGTAAGTTTGATCTTTGTCACCTACCTTTAATCTCTTGTTATTCACATGTAATATCTCGGTAGTTTGATCTAAAACATAAATTCCATTCATGGAAACTGCCTTGCCATAAATCATATTGTGTAAGGAGAAAATACAGCTATTATTCTCTATTACAAATGAAAAGTCGAGTTTGTCAAGTGCAGAAACTGAAATAATGTTTTTGGACAAACTAGGAACATAATAACAGTTATATAAAAATATCTCGAATCCACTTGGAAGCTGGATCACGTATGTTCCCTTCGAGACTGCAGCAACGCGTGCTCCATTCCCGACACGCAGGTCCACCTCACCCTTGATTATGGGTTCTTGGTTTCGGAGGCCCTGCACATGATTACATAGATGAGAACCACAACCAGTATCAAGTACCCAAGTTCCGCAACTCGCATGGTTAATCTCAATCATGTGAATAAAAGAAGAAGAAGACATACCAACAGGAGTAACACGGCCTGCCTTAATGTCCTCGCGATACACGGGGCATGAGCGCCTCCAATGCCCAGTCTTGTGCCAATGGTGACATTCCATGCTAGTATCCTTGCTCTTAGTCTTGCCCTGTGAGTTGCTCGACTCACCTGGCCCACTCTTTAGTAAATCCTGACTTCTTAAACTTGGGCTTGCCTACTGTTAGGTCGCCCTGAGCTTTAGCTTTACCCTTACCCTTACCCTTACTGGAGATCATGAGAACATCTTGCTTCATGCTCCCACTTAATTTCAGATCCTTCTCGGTCTGTACGAGAAGGGAGTGGAGCTCATGAGGAGACTTCTTCATGTCGTTCATGTAATAGTTGGCCCTGAAGAGGGCGAACCCATCATGAAGCGAATGAAGCATTCGATCAACGATTATGTTCTCACTGATCTTGCAGTTTAGGGCCTCCAGTTTCTCGATATTCTCAATCATGTTGAGAATATGTGGGCTAACAGCTTGGCCCTTCTGGAGTTTCGCCTCTAAGAAGCGACAGGTATGCTAATAAGAAACGATTCTCGGAGCTTTCGAGAATTCGTTAGTGAGCGTGGTGAAAATCTTGTTTGCACCATGGGTTATGAAGCGTCTTTGCAAATTGGATTCCATTGCATAGATGAGTACGTTCTTTATCGCACCCGCTTCCATGACGAAGTCGCTATGAGCGCGAACTTCGTTGGCTCTAGCTCCAGTTCCTGGGTGTGCCGGAATGGGCTCAGTTAAATACTTAAGCTTTCCGTCAGCAATGGCAGCATTCCGTAGTGCTGCCTCCCAGTCAGAGAAGTTTGACCCATCATTCCTCATTCTAGTTGACTGATTCATGGAGTCCATGAAGGCTTTTAGCCAGGATTCACGTGCTAGCTTGGCACTTGGCATTGGGTCTTCACCAGCCATTTAGTTATACAGCAGTTTAATTGAACGTGTTCTAGACTGAAAAGAAGATAAAACAAAACCATATAAGCAACTTATTGTTGTGATTTAAGTCTATATTAAATTGAATTTAAACTCGTAGACTCATGCATTTATATAATTGATCTCCCTCAAGAATTATATAAACGATCCCAAGACTCAATTTCCGTATATTGATAAGCCCACAGTTTGGCTAATTCCAATCTTTGGAACTCTTGGTCGATAGATTTCCGTATATCCTATCTATTAGTCCATCTCAGTCACTAGATATTATCGAGTGACCATGATGTTGAGATAAAATAAATCATCTGTTCCCACTTACCCGACGTAGAAGGGGTCATATTATGCCTACCGACGAAGAAGGGATTCATGGGAGGCTGATTTATAAAGACTAATCTCAATTTTTGGTTATACGAGGAAGACCCCATCAACTTTTATTTATCCATATTTAAGTGAACGAATATCTAGCATTTGCGTGAATGAATTAAATAAAGTGATGGCTTTGTATGTGACATGTGACATCTGTATTGTCACATAAAACTAACGCGTAACCTCTACATGAGTCAGTTTTCAGGCATGTTATAGGTGGTTTGGTTTTAGGCGGAATATGATGCAAGCTATTATCGATGAAAGCATAAAATGAAAGCAATAAACGTAAATAAAAAGTCCTAGTGTGGCCTATCCTACCAAAATAAACATAAAACAACTTGGAATCCACCGTTGGACCCTAGAAGCTTGTCTTGATGTTCCATCTTGGTCCTTGCAGCGGGAGTGAGCATCCGGTCTCCGTCTTGTCTTTGGTCTTCACAAAATTACTAATTTAAATTACAAAAGTAGTCCTAGATACATTCTAATTTAAATACAAAAGTAATTACATGGCAAAAACCCAAAACGGAGATTCAAGATCTCAAGATTACAAGCAAGACTGTGTCCCATCATTACGGTGACACAATCTTCTAAGGCCACACTAAGTTACAACCGTTTGCAAAATTAAATATGTTATTGAAAGCATTCATTAGACATTCAACAAGACGATAAATAAAATGCATCAACTAAATTAAAATTCATACATGACATAATATTGTTATTATGATTAACAAATTTTTACCAAACCACCTTTTAGGATCAAAATTATGTGATTATACTGTTTTAACCACTTTAATTTTAATAAGTTTATAATCCTATTATTTTAAACCGTTTTAAAATAATATGTATCAAACGAGGGTGAACCGTTTCACAAAATTAATAATATACTATTTCCGTATATAGTATATTACTTAAGGCCATGTGAAAATAAAACATGTTATTTTCGGAAAATAAAAAAAACGAGTCTGTTACAGGGGTGGTCTACCGACCCAAAAAACAGGTCTACCGACCACCTGACGAAAAAGAATTTTTTTTTTTTTTTTTTTTTTAAGCAGAATGGTCGACCGACCCGAAAAAACAGGTCGACCGACCACAAAACACGAAACCGAGTTTCTGAACACGATTTCTCACAAAAGATAAACTGTCGAAACAGAAAAACACGCAGGAGGCGGTCGACCGACCGCATCGGGGGGTCGATCGACCGACTTAACGGCAGAAGACGATTTTTCAGGTTTTAAAACTTACGAAAAACACAAAGGTAACATTTTCATGGCTTGGCTCTGATACCACTTGTGGGGAATATAGCATGTATTCACCCTAAACTTGCAGGATTATAATGAAAAGTACAGTTGTGTTTATAGTCATAAGATTGAAAAGATAAGAAAAGAAGTACAACCTTTAGTCCTTGTGCGAAAGGCCTAAGAACAGGAATTAACACAAATTCCCTCCTATAACTTGCACCCAAGACTTAGAATGAGACGTGGCCGCGTGTGTGCTAGAAATCCTCTCCAACTGCCTTGCAATATTGGGAGAGCTATTTAGGTTTTAGATGTGAGATCTGAGGGTTTGGGAGAAGAAAGCTCTCAAAACCCTAATTTTCTTGAGATTTGTTTAAACAGTGAAAAAAGAGTCCCTGACATAAGGAGAGTCCTCCTCCTTATGTAGCTCTTTTGGCCGAAATTTCCAATAGGGTAGGAGTGGGCTTTCCACTCTTACCTTATTCTAATTTGTGATTCGACCCATTTAGCTAAACTTTATTCGCGGGTTTTGTTTATAAATCGTATGCATGTTATCAGATATTAATGCAGTCGATGTATTAATAATGGTCTGATAAAATTACGATATTGTATAATTACCCAAATTAATATAACTGTTTATATTAATACGCGAATACAATATTTAATTAAATATAACCGTTTATATTTAATTTTACGAATTAATCATGCAATCCGTATTAGGTAAAATTATTTAATCCGTATTAAATAATAATCTCAACATCTTATTGACTAATTTAATAGTCAATACCTCTGACTAACTGTTTAGTCATATCCGGCATAAATGTGATTGTATTTTCATACCTTCACATCTCTCAAACGTGTCCTATAGGTATGACGTATAGGGACCAGTTGATCACCGCCATCCGTATGACAATAACGTCAAACTTATCTAGCAAGCCAACCGTTATTGATAAACGTGGATCAACTGGTAATAATACAAAAGTATGCCCTTGTGATCCTTAAAGAGATTTAATAAGTCATTGTACTTAATTGTCAAGGACACCAGCCCCAACAATCTCCCACTTGTCCGTACAAGGGTATGTGCAATGACGTTATCACACTACATGTGGAGGACACAAGCTCCAACAGGCTCGGCTACACCGGGGTACTAAACTTGTTACGTTAGGTAAGTGGGGTAATATGATTACACCTTGAAATTTGGTCGATCTCAACGAAGGTATTCGTAACCGTAGTTGCAATAAGTTCGGGCTAAAGACAATTTAAAGTAAATTGTCGACCGAGAGTTCTAAGGTAGAACCGATTAAAGAGTTAACCCACAAAATTATATTAATAAGGGATGAATCGGCTACACCGTGCCCGAATTAATATGAAATTGGGTCTCAGAATCGTTTACTTAATTGGGTAAGAGATCATTAAGTAAATGTTAAACTTGTTTTAATATATTTACGAGTTTTAAATATAAACGATGTTTGTTTTTAATTCCTTCGCTTTTATTTGTAGTTTATTTTTCAAACATCATCAATGGCCTCCAATGCTCCTCCTCTCACTAACGTATCATGGCTTCGATCCTTCATGGATCGTTGCAAACTTGACAAACATGGTTCCAATTTTAAAGATTGGAATGCTCAATTACTTTTGGCTACGGAAGGCGACAATAAGATTCGTGTCCTTACCGAAGCCGCTCCTTCCACTCCCACTTCTCATTCCACGATTGCGACTCGTGAGACCTATGTGGCCTATATGAGAGAATCATACGTTCTTAAGCAGACGCTGATTTTCTCCATGGAGCTGGATCTCCAAAAGAGGATGATTGAGCTAAGCACGGCAAATGAGATTTACACCGAGCTTAAAAGTATGTTTTCACAAACTCCTAGGATGTCATCACATGAGATGATTTCCGCCCTATTTGGCCCAAATTTGTATAATGGACAAATTGGGAAGTCTCATGAGTTCAAAAGGTTTGAACCATCCGAGACCTTGAATATACAAGGATCGGGAGCTCTGGATTCTCTCATAATAGATCGAATTCTTCACTTCCTTAATATGATCACACGAGTGGAAAAGTTTGTGGGACCAACTCCAAGTACCACAAAGAACATGCTTAACATTGAGAATGAGAGCATAGGGAAGTTTAAGAGGAATGGAAGAAAGGGAAAAGGGAAGAAGGTCTTCCTAACAACACCATCTAAGGAAAAGACCTTTTCAAAAGGTGTTTCTACATCGTTTTCAAAAGTTGAAGACAAGTGTCATTATTGCACAGAGATGGGTCATTGGAAGCGGAATTGCCAAAAGTACCTTAACGACCTAAGAACAGGAAAGGCTATTGCCGTAGGTAATAATTCTCGTTTAAAATTCATGTTATTTTGTCAACCTTTGTATGGTGATACAAGTTGTTGACTATCACCCTTTTTAATTGTTTTTAAGGGCCGCCTTCTAGTGACAAAGGCAAGGAAAATGAAGCTTGAAATTCCTTACATGGATAGCTATGGTAGCATCCAGTGATTGAAGACATGAAGAGCTTGAATTTTCATTATCGTCTTCTTTCATTTATGCATTTTTATTTTCAAGAACAATTTCTTTTCTTTTTTTTTGGTAGAATGTAAGTATATTGATTAAAGCAAAGAGGTATATACAACAAAACTAGCTATCAACAACTAGTACCAAAACTGAGAAAGCAACTCATACATCACTGCCTAAAACATGATCTAAATACTTAATATCCCGCGCATTAAGGTTCCCTTGGGTAGACTGTCTGAAATAGCACCTCAAATCTTGTTTAATCTGCTTGTTTACACACTCAGGTCTGGTAATAACATGCTCCCTGTTGCTCTTGTTATTCCCCTCTTCAGTTTTGAGCCTCGTAGCTTCTGTCTCCATTCATTGAGGATGTGACCACGCATCCTATACTGGATCCATTCATTCATAGACTCCAGTAAGAGGGTGCTATACTCGCATCTGCAGAACAGGTGGGCATGATCTTCAGTTTCCTTTTGACAGAGACAACACAGAGCATCATCAACCAGATTCAGTCTGTGTAATTTGGCCTTCACATTCATGACAGCATGTTGGTAAAGCCAGGCTATGAGCCTATGCTTGGGAAGAGTCCATTTCTACCAGACAAGCTTGCTCCATTCCACTGTCTCCCCACGTTCTCGAGTCCACTGGTATCCTTTGGCTATAGTGTAGCTGTTGTGGTTATCCCATTCCTGGTTCTCAAACCCGTGTCTAAAGATCTCTTTGACTTGACATATCTTCCTCCATCCCCATGATGTATCATATTTAGGCTTGTAATCCAACCATGAGACCCCTTTCAAGTACACCTTATGAACCCATTGGACCCATAATTTACTTGGTTCCTGTAACACCCACCAAGCTAGCTTCCCTATTGCTGCTCTATTCCACACCGCATTCTGCAAGATGTTCAGTCCCCCTTCATTATACGGTTTGCAGATTTTGCTCCATGCCACTAGAGGAACTTTGGTATACTCTGCCGCTCCCTCCCAGAGATAGGTTCTACAAAGCCCTTCAATCCGTTTAATTATCCCAGAAGGCAAGACAAAAATGTTCGCCCAATATGAGTGAAGGGTGTTAAGGACAGCCTTCACTACAACCAAGCGTCCTGCGTAGCTCAACTTCCTGGCCCCTAACCTTCTGATACGATTGAGCACATTATCCACAAGAGGTTGACAATCTATCGTATTCAGTCGAGATGATTTAATGGGCGCCCCCAAGTATTTGAAAGGTAATCTCCCCTCTTGACAGCCAGACACCTCCAAAATATCCTCTCTGACCTGTTGCTGAACACCATTAAAAAATATGTTTGATTTTCATGGACTAAGTTTCAGACCTGATGCAGATGAGAAAGTGGCAAATGTTCGAAGGACAATCATCACATAATTGATATCTCCTTTGCTAAACAGGAATAGGTCGTCAGCAAACATCAAGCTTGTAAGCTTCATTGCCTTACACATTGGGTGATATTTGAAGTCCATCATTGATGATGTATGCTGTAAAAGGCGAGACAAATACTCCATACATATGGTAAACAACAAAGGGGAGAGCGGGTCTCCTTGTCTAAGCCCTCGTTTACCTGGGAAGTAGCCAAAAGTGTCCCCATTCAGTTTCAAAGTGAAGCTAGCTGTGGTGACGCATTGCATAATCAGAGTGATAAAGGGTGGTGGAAAATTTAGAGCATTCAGCATCTGGTGTAAGAAATCCCATTCAATTGTATCATATGCCTTTTGCATATCCATCTTGATCATACATCTTGGGGTGGCATTCTTGCGAGTATATAGCCGTACCAAATCTTGACAGATGAGTATGTTTTCTACAATATGACGGCCCTTGATGAAGCCCCCTTGGGTAGGGGAGATAAGATCAGGCAAAACTCTAGCAAGACGAGTGCAAAGTAGTTTGGAAATACACTTGTACACAGTGTTGCAACAAGCTATAGGCCGAAAGTGTGTGACAGAGGATGGTTTGGCAATTTTAGGAATCAGAGATATCATTGTTGCATTTAATTGCTTGAGCATCCTACCATGGTGAAAGAAGTCTTTAATTGCAGTACATACATCGTCTCCAACCAAGTGCCAATTTACTTTGAAAAACTGGCTATTATATCCATCGGGTCCAGGAGCTTTAGCATTTGGGATACTAAACATAGTATTCTTTATTTCTTCATCTGAGATAGGTGCCAGCAGTAAGTGACTATGCTCAGAAGTGCACATTGGTCCCTTATGTACAATTTCTTTTCCTGTGAGACAAGGATACAAATCCTAAACAATGGTTGTATTTTGGATACTGGTGACTTGGTTTTCAACCCAAGTCACTCCTTTGTTCTTAATCAAATCGTTGATTCCTAAAATAAATTGCATACCTTGTAAACATGAGTTAATGTGATCTAAATCACTAAAATAGTACCATCAAACGTTCATTGTACAATAACATTGATACGATCAATATAAAGAATCAAAGTGTTGATTAAATTAAACGGAGAACTACACCAAATGAAGAAACTCTCAATCAAAATGAGATATAATTAGTTCATTATAAGATGATTACTTTAAGTGAAAATAAGAATTAATTTATCTCCCCTAAAATACCTTCTGTCATCAATACATTGGTTATGGAGAAATTGCTATCCTTATATAAATAAAGGTTATTTTAAAGGATAGAGTGGAAGAAAATATTTCGCCCGCATACCAATGATATAAATGTGAGATCTTAGAGTATAATCCTACATGGGATTCTTAAGAATAACCCTAAAAGAATGGATAGAAGAAACTACGAGAGGACACAGAAAAGACTACGGGAGGACACGAAAGGAAATGTTCCTCATGTCATTGTTTCTTAGAGAGGATAAAACAAACCCCGTATAAAATCGAAAAGAAAACGGTTCCTTAATAATAATGTTTCTCAAAATTATAAGATAATAGAGGAGAAATCATCTCTGTTCTCTCAATGGTAGTATAATGATGTTTCTCAAAATTATAAGATAATAGAGGAGAAATCATCTCTGCTCTCTCAATGGAAGTCTCTTTAAAGAGTAATTAGGGAATATCACAAGAAATGAAGGGTTCATTTATGAAGTGATATTAATTGATTGAAAGTAAATCACTATAAGGATAGTGATGCTGATTTAAGTCGGAGTAAAAGGTATATCATGTCATTGTTTCATTTCGAGGAAACGAAGACGAGAATTGAAAAGTTCATTTAAGAAATGATATTGATTGAGTGAAAGTCAATCACAATAGAGAGAGTGATATTGGTTTTAGTGGGAGCAATATTCACTAGAGAATTGAACCTACCATTTTGAGAGAATGGTGATTCTTTAAAGTGTAAAGAATGAGAGTTTTTCAATTCTAGATGAATAAAAATATTGAATATTATTGGATGATGGAGCTTCACGGGAAAGTTTATTATATTGATAATAAAACGTCACCCATTCAAAATCAAAAGGTTGGATAAATTATTCATATTGATAAATATAAAATCACGTAATGATTTATACAACCTAAAAACTTTTGATTAATGGCCAAGATAATTGAAAATGATGGGTTCTCGAGAAGAACTAATAATGAAAGAATGAATAACTACAAAATAGATTTCAGTACAAAGTGACTAGGTACCTTAGAGCGATAAGTTGATCCCTTTGACATACCAATACGTCACAAGTTTTCAGATAACAGTGGGAGCTTCTTTCATAGAAAGAAACTCAAGATCTAGAACAAGTCTAGACATGTACTCAAATAAGATCATATTATACGAGATAATATGAGTTGGAAGGAGACTAACATTTGTAGGTTTTGAAAACATGAATAAAAGGTTTATTCGTAAATTCAAACCACTAATACAAATTGATGATTATGCATCAAATGCTATGGAACAGTAATATTGTATTGACTGTCCATGCATGACAATATCGTTTGAGTTATAATTAACTCACAATTAAATAATACTTTGTCAAAATCCAAATGGGTTGTAAGAGAAAACTTTGAACCCCATAAAGTGAACTGGATTGACTTAGTATAGCCCCTAGCCGCTTGTATGAGGTGACATCTCGAAGCGACTGGAGTGTGAGATGACTGATGGCAAGTTTAAATGCCATAGAGTCATATGTGATGACTAGTCTATCACATAGACAGACTGTAAGAGACACTCTGTCGGGCAAAGTGACCGCTTATAGAGTTCTGGAAATTTTATAATAGCCCGGTCGTGGCAAGAACTGCTATAGTATTCTTATGAGTCAATTCTTAGACTAAAGACTACTCACCCAAGATTGCACAGTTTTGGCATAGCCTTGATTCATTCTTACGACTTTTCGTAACTGGAGTCAAATGGGATTGTTTTGGGTTGTGTCTGACTGTGGCTAGCTGAAGAGAGTAGTACGATAGGAATTGTCCACCCCTTTGTCAAGGTTGTTCAAATCTTAAGGCCACTCGAGGAGAAGTTAACTGGAAATGCGTGGCCACGCTCGGAAGGTATCTATGGTAGATAATTCCGGTCAATCAGTTAATCTCCAGATCGAGGAAACCACTCATGATATGATCAAATGGAAGCACGACCTGAAAGACACCTTGCATTGAGTGGGAGATTGTAATAGGACAAGAGAATTGGTGACGCACACTTATCGAGGACAAGTGAGAGATTGTTGGGAAATATGTCCTCAACAATAGTGCGATCACATAATTAAATCTCATGACGAGAATGCGCAAGGGATGATACAAAATTATATAGTCGACTGACCAACGTTAATCAGTAATGATTGGATAGCTAGAGTTTGACATTACTGTCGTATGACGGTGGTGGTCAGTTGATCCCTTTAGGTCACACTTATAGGACAATTCCCTTAATTGATAAACTGATCAAATGTATATTGATACGAGTTGATCAGATTCCTTAAACTAGTATATCGAGAAATCAGAGGTTAAATCTTAATGTAAGATTTATATTTGAAATTGAAACATGTCATTTATCAAACAATAAACGATATTTATGAAATGTCGTAATTAGAATGAATTCGGTTGAGTATATTACAAATGTTGTAAATCGTATTGACGATTATTGAAATAACCATTTTATATATTAGTAATTTCGAATTACTTGTCAAATTGTTAAATGTGATTTATTGGGATATTCTACATGGTACCCCTCAATTTTTCGACTATCTACATGGTACTCCTACACTTTTTAAAACATACATGGTACCCCTAATTGTTATCATTATCACTATGTGTACCCCTAAAATTTATTTTCTGTCAATTAAACTCATTTTTAAGCGTTAAATAATTACTTAGGTGCATAACCAAACTTGACATTTATCATCTCATGACACAAGGACTCTATTAGAATTAATATCCATTCTTTGGACGTGATAATTTGGCAAAGATCAATAATTTTTCCTTCGCCTTTTTTTTAGCCCATACATATCTATAAATATTAGGATCAAGATTGATATTGAGCCTAATAGAGTCCTTATGTCATGTAATAATAAATGGCAAGCTTCCTTACGCGTTAAAGTTATCACATAAAGCTTAAAAATGAGTTTAATTGATGGAAAATAAAGTTTAGGGGTATACGTAGTGATAATGACAACAATTAGGGGTAACATGTATGTTTTAAAAAGTGTAGGGGTACCATGTAGAAAGTCAAAAAATGGAGGGGTACCATGTAGAATATCCCTTTATTTTATTTATAAATGATATTTATTTGATAAATATGCATTTTAAATTAAAACAATTGTATCTTATAATATTGTGACATAGTGTATATCACACATGTATAATTGTATAAATGACAAAATATAAAATGGAGTACATTTTATGTAAGTGCCGGTTTTATGGGTTGGTTTAGGGTAGTGATTTTGTGTCTTAAATGTTAAGCAAACATGATCATTAAAGCTCTAAAAACCTATAGCCACCCTATGTGCATGGGTAAGGGAAAATGTTCCCCTTTTGCTACTACCCATGGCCGGCCATCACAGGCTACCTCACCCAACATAAAACTTGTGTTTTTTATCATAAGTTAATTCATTCTAATTCTTTGGCCAGTTTTCTAGTGAGAAAAACTTCTAAAACCTCTAAAACTATTATCTCTCAATATTAATATAATTAGATTATATTATCAATACTACAATATTTGTAGTATTCATATATTTAATTATTCTAATAAGTGATTAGAATATAGTTTAAGGAAAATCGTTTTAACACCTAGCTAAGTGTTATTTTCGGTTCTAAGGGATTGTCTTGGGTGCATCACAAAGCAGGTAATCTACCTTGATTACTTGGTTTGGAGGATCATCCTAGCATAAGTTTGGACCGAATGTAAGGGTTCAATCTTATTATTTCCGCATTTTATTTAGCATGCATAAGATCTTGAAACCCTAATTAAAGAGTTAATTAGGATATTATAATTAGTAAGACTAATTATTTAAGGGCGTGTAAATCATAGTTCCTTTCAGAAGGGTTGTCTTTGTTGTCATTTTCAGGTCCTTGTGGTAGCACTACTTGTTAGGTTATATAAAATCAAAACCTAATATTTTAGTCATACTAATAAAAAGATAATTAAAATTTTAATTATATGTATTTTAGATCTTATGCATGCTAATAATAAAGCGGAACACGGAACCGAAAACTCACTATTTCGGCTAGAATGAGGCAAGGATGATCCTCCAACCCTTAGTATCCAAGTAGAATACCTCCTCTAAGATGCACCAAGACACCCCTTAAAGAACCGAAACTTGATTAAGGCTAGTACAAGAATCGATTTTTCCTTAACACAAATTCTAATCTCTAATTAGAACTATAAAACTATTATTATAACTTATTATAGAATAAGTATTATTATTATCTCATAATAATTTTTAGAGGTTTTGAATATATTTTCTTACTTAGAAAATTTGCCAAGACTTGGAATGAATGTGTTTTGTGAGCTAATCACAATATTTAAGTGGGTAGTGTTGGGGTGTGGATGGCCGGCTATGGGAAGAGCAAAAGGGGAAACATTTTCCCTTTTGAAAGTCCTTAGGGTGGCCATAGGTGTGTGTTCTCAAGGCACCTACCAATGATTAAGTTTAGGTGTAATTAACACACTAATCACCCCACAAACACCTCCCCTAACCGTCCCATTTTATGCATAAAATGGACATCCATTTTATATTATGTCAACTTACACAATTGTACATATGTGACATATCATATGTCCCATTTAAAATAAGTAACAATTGTTTTTAATTTAAAAATGCATATTTATCAAATAAATATCATTTGTAAATTTAATAAATCATATATATAATAATTTGACAAGTAATTCAAAATTACAATAATACAAAATGGTCATTATCATTAATCGTCAATACGATTTACAACCCTTGTAATAATATACAACCCGATTCAATCCAATTACGATTTTATAAAATATCGTTCAATGTTTAATAACTGACACGTTTCAATTATAAACATAAATCTTACAATAAGATTTAACCTCTGATTTCTCCATATACGAGTTTAAGGAATATGATCAACTCGTATCAATATACATTTGATCAGTTCATCAATTAAGGGAATTGTCCTATAGGTGTGACCTAAAGGGATCAACTTACCACCACCGTCATACGACAGTAATGTCAAACTCTAGCTAGCCAATCATTACCGATTAATGTTGGTCAGTTGACTAATATAATTTCGTATCATCCCTTGCGCATTCTCGTCATGAGATTTAATTATGTGATCGCACTATTGTTGAGGACACATTTCCCAACAATATCTCACTTGTCCTCGACAAGTGTGTGTCACCATTTCTCTTGTCCTATTACAATCTCACACTCAATGCAAGGTATCTCTCAGAGGTCGTACTAGCATTACATCATATCATGAGTGGTTTTCTCGATCTGGAGAATAACTGTTTGACCGGAATTATCTACCATAGATACATTCCGAGCATGGCCACGCATTTCCAGTTAATTTCTCCTCGAGTGGCCTTGATATTTGAACAACCCTGACAAGGGGTGGACAATTTCGATCGTACTACTCCCTTTAATTAGCCACAGCCAGACACAACCCAAAACAATCCCATTTGACTCCAGTAACGAAAAGTCGTAGAGAATGAATCAAGGTTATGCCAAAACTGTACCATCTTGGGTGAGTAGTCTTTAGTGTAAGAATTGACTCATAAGAATACTATAGTAGCTCTTGCCACGACCAGCTATTATAAAATTTCCAGAACTCTATAAGCGGTCACTTTGCCCGACAGAGTGTCTCTTGCAGTCTGTCTATGTGATCGATTAGTCATCACACATGACTCTATGGCATTTGAACTTGCCATCAGTCGCTTCGAGACGTCACCTCATATAAGCGGCTAGGGGTTATACTAAGTCAATCCAGTTCACTTTATGGGGTTCAAAGTTGTCTCTTACAACCCATTTGGATTTTGACAAGGTATCTTTCATTGTGAGTTAATTATAACTCAAATGATATTGTCATGGAAGAACAGTCAATACTACTCCATAGCATTTGATGCATGATCATCAATTTGTATTAGTGGTTTGAATTCACGAATAAACCTTTTAATTCATGTTTCATAACCTACAAATTTTGGTCTCCCTCCAACTCATATTATCTCGTATAATATGATCTTAATTGAGTACATGTCTAGAACTCATTCTAGATTTCGAGTTTCCTTTCCTGAGGGAAGCTCCCACTCTTATCTTATAACTCGTGACGTGTTGGTATGTCAGAGGGATTAAAATATCGCTCTAAAGTACCTAGTCACTTATGTACTGAAATCTATATTGTAGTTATTAATGATTTCATCACTCCAATATTTTCAATCATCTTGGCAATTTAATCAAAAGATTTAGGTTATTCATCCATATGACTAATGCATCCATCCATTTTGATCTCTAATGGGTGAACTTTTATTATTAATATAATAACCTTCCCTTGAAGCTCCATCATCCTATGATATATGGTATTTTGTTATGATAAATGGTATTTTGTTCATCTAGAATTGAGAAGTTCTTATTCTTTACACATTAAAGAATCACCATTCTCTTTAAATGGTACGTTCAATTCTCTAATGAATATTGCTCCCACTAAAATCAACATCACTCGATTTATCATTTCTTAAATGAAACTTTGCATATTATTCTTTTGCTACCACTTGAGCTGTTATCAATCAGTTATCACTTGAACTCTCCATTTCTTGTGATATTTCCTAATTTCACTTTTCGATACAATAGATACTATCATTGAGAGAACTGAGATGATATCTCCTCTATTATCTTATAATTTGAAGAATCTCATTTGTTAAGGAACCGTTTTCCTTCTGATTTCATACGGGGTTTCTTTTATCCTCTCTCTTGAAACAATGAACATAAGGAACATTTCCTCTTGTGTCCTCCCGTAGTTTCTTTACTGTCCTCTCATAGTTTCTTTTATTCATTCATTTAGGTTTCTTCTTAAGAATCCCATGTAGAATTCTTCTCTAAGATCCTACATTTATATAATTGGTTTGCGGGGCGAAATATTTTCTCCCACTCTATCCTTTAAAAATAACCTTTATTTATATAAGGATAGCTATTTTCGATATAACCAATGTATATGAATGTTTGAAAAGTTTATAGGTGTGATGAATTCATTCTCATTTTCACTTAAAATGATCATCTTATAATGAACTAATTATACTTCCTTTTGATTGAATGTTTTCTCCTTGAGGTGTATTTCTCGTTTTTAATTGATCAACACTTTGATTCTTTATATTGATCGTATCAATGTTCTTTTACAATGAACGTTTCATGGTATTTATCTAGTGATTTATAGAGATCACTTTGATTCATGTTCTACAAGTTGTACAATTTATTTTAGGAATCAATAATTCGATTAAGAACAAAAGTAGTGACTTGGGTTGAAAACCAAGTCACTAATATCCAAAATACATTGTTTAGGATTTTAAATCCTTGTCTTACAAGAAAAGAAATTGTTCTAGGAAATAAAATGCATAATATGAAAGAAGACAATAATGAAAATTAGAGCCAAGCTCTTAAGTCTTCAATCAATTGGATGCTACCATAGCCATCCATGTAAGGAACTTCATGCTTCCTTCTCCTTGCCTTTGTCATTAGGAGGTGGCCCTTTAAAACAATTAAAAAGGGTAAAGATCAACAATTTGTATCACTATACTTAAGTTGACAAAATAACATGAATTTAAACAAGAATTATTACCTACGGGGAGAGCTTTCCCATTTTTGAGATCGGTCAAGTATTTGGGGCAATTACGTTTCCAATGCCCTAACCTCGTGCAATAATGGCACTTGTCTTCAGATTTTGAAGATGAGGTGGAAGCACCTTTCGAAAAGGTCTTTTCTTTAGCCGGTTTGGGCTTGAACGTTTTCTTGCCCTTGCCTTTGAAGGCATTCCTCTTGAAATTTCCTTTCCCTTTCTTCTCGATGTTCAAAACATCCTTAGTGGAACTTTCATGAAGTCCCATGTCCCTCTCGGCTTGGACGAGCATCTTATGCAATTCATCCAATGTGGTCTCTTGATTTCGCATGTTGAAATTCACCCGGAATTGAGCATACGATTTCACCTTATTGAAAGAGTGAACTCGGTCAATGATGAGAGAGTCGGGAACATCAACTCCTTGCAACTTTAGAGTCTCCGAAAACTCAACTAATTTGAGTACATGAGGGCTTATCTTTTGTCCCTCCTTCAAGCAAATGTCGAAGAAGGCGGAAGCCGCCTCATATTGAATCACCCTTGGAGTTTGTGAAAACATCGTCGCAAGTTTGGTGTATATCTCATATGATGCGCTTAACTTGATCATACTCCTTTGGAGATCCGGCTCCATGGAGAAGATAAGCACATTTTTAAGAGCGGAGGACTCTTTCATGTAGGCTTCATAAGCCTCACGAGTTTGTACCGCGGAACGAGCGGTCGGAGCGGGAGGAGCGGCTTCGGAGAGGTAACAAGTCTTATCGTCACCTTGAGCGGCCAAAAGTAATTGCGCATCCTAATCCTTAAAATTGGAACCATGATTATCGAGTTTGCAACGATCCATGAAGTACTGACGCCATGACACATTAGTGAAAGGTGGAGCGTTGGTGGCCATTGACGATGTTGAAAATTAAACTACAATAAAAGTGAAGGAATTAAAACAACATCATTTTAGAACTCGTAATTGAAATTTAAATTTAAATTTAAACAAGTTTAGTTATTTACTTAATGATCTCTTACCCAATTAAGTAAACAATTCCGAGACCCAAATTCATACTAATCCGGGCACGATATAGCCGATTCATCCCTTATTGATATAATTTGGTGGATTTACTCTTTAATCGGTTCTACCTTAGAACTCTCGGTCGACAATTTTTTTTTTAAAATTGTCTTTAGCCCAAACTTATTGCAACTACGGTTACGAATACCTTCGTTGAGATCGACCAAATTTCAAGGTGTAATCTTATTACCCCACTTACCCAACGTAACAAGTTTAGTACCCCGGAGTAGCCGAGCTTACTTTCTTACGAAGAAGGGAGTCATGGGTCTATACTTTTTGGTAAGGCTAAGTCTCAATATTCATTTGTAAGAGATCTAGTCAAATTATTATCTATCTCCGTTTAAGTGAACTAAGTCGGCGAATTATCGATAAATTAATTGACTAGGTCGACTAAATCGAATAAAAGGCATGACATGAAATGACGATTTGGCTACGCATGCAAACATATAAAGCAAAATAAAAGCATAAAAACTTAAAGCATAATAACCCTAGTATGGCCTTTCCTAGAAAAGAAAATAATAAAAGTACAAATTCGGAAACCAACTCCTTTGGTCCCTTGAAATTCACGAGGCACGCATCCCTAGGCAAACACCGTCTTGGTCGGAACTCCTTCCCGAAAGGCATCGTCTTCAAGAATCTCCGGAATTACAAAAAATTACAACTTTTCTAGTCTACTTTATACATTATAAAATAGAAAACAATAAATAAAGTGATACGAGATTACATTAATTACATCCGAATCGATAACCCCTTACATTACGGGAAATATCGATTAAAAACTAAGGCAATACTAAGTAAATTACATAATCCAAAATTACGTAAATAAAATCATGACAATCATAATTAAAATATGCAATGCTTATGAATATGAACTAACATGCAAAACCTAAGCCAAATCGTCCTATTTAATATCATTTATATATATAGTTATCGTATACCTCGGTTTTATGTAATTGCGTGCTTTAACGATTAAAAACACTTGGTATTATGTGAATCGGAATTCACCCTTAAGTTAATCATCCCAACTCATTTAGGTTTCAAAATTTAGTCTTACTCAAACTTTGAACATGAGTTAACTTAATATTATAATATTGTTCGGTATTACTCGGTTTTACGGGAAAAATAATATAAAATCCAAAAAGAGTCATAAAATTCCGAAAAAATAAAAATTCAAATTTTGAATATTCTAGAAAATTCTTAAAATTTCAGAACGTTAAAAATATTAGTACTTACACGGTTTTATTATTTATTTCGTAAATAAGACGTAAAAAGAGTATATTGAGTCGGAAAATTAAATAATTACCTTCATAAATACATATAAAATACTAATAATATTTTTAAACTTTCCAAAACACCTTAAAAACTGAAATGGACAGAAAATTTAAATATCACACTGCCCAATATCCGAAATTTTAATTAAAATGACTCTTATTATTCAATTTTTAAATACAACATTTAATAAATAAAAATTAAATAAAATAGAAACTTTTGGCTCCCAAGAAAAATATGGTGATGAACATATCAAATATGACTTTTTTGGGTTAAATTTTTCGGCCATTTTAACAACTATTGCTATTTTTAACGATTTATGTCATATATCGTACAATTTTAACCATTAAAATTATTTCACAAGCATAACATCAAATAAGAATCTTGAAATTTTTATACATGCTGGAAATAATATATATGACATCGTGTAAAAATTTTATGGCCAAATTGCAACTTAAACTATTAAAGTCGAAATTATGTCACTTTTATCCGATTTTTACACTAAAAATCAATAAACATGCAATATATGGTAAAATTTCTGGAAACTTCTAGTATACATTTTTAAATATTGCATGTGACATACTCAAAAAAATTTATAGTCAAATTCGAAATATTACTATACAAACCCATTATTATTCATTTTATGGCATTTTAACATTTAAAATTCATTAACCATGCATTTTAACTCCATAAATTACGAAAATTCATATTCATATCATAGGAAATACATGTGAAACCATACTAAAAAATCTCGGCCAGAAGTTAATACTATTTTTCCCAAAAAATAAACATTTTAACCATTAAAATTAATAAAAACCGAAACAATAATACTTATGAACAATATTTATCCAAAAATTATTCCAAATATCCTAAAATACATTTAGAATCAGTAGGTATTCATGCATAAGAAATTTCGGCCATATCATATACGATGTAAAATTTCAATTTTATTTTTGTTATCTAATGACTTCGTAAAAATGTAAACGAAAAGCATGCAAACAACCGATTTGCTCTAATACCAATTGTTAGGTTATATAAACTCAAAACCTAAAATTTTAGTCATACTAATAAAAAGATAATTAACATTTTAATTATATGTATTTTAGATCTTATGCATGCTAATAATAAAGCGGAACAAGGAACCGAAAACTCACTATTTCGGCTAGAATGAGGCAAGGATGATCCTCCAACCCTTAGTATCCAAGTAGAATACCTCCTCTAAGATGCCCCAAGACACCCCTTAAAGAACCGAAACTTGATTAAGGCTAGTACAAGAATCGATCTTTCCTTCACACAAATTATAATCTCTAATTAGAACTATAAAACTAATATTATAACTTATTATAGAATTAGTATTATTATTATCTCATAATAATTTTTAGAGGTTTTGAATATATTTTCTTACTTAGAAAATTTGCCAAGACTTGGAATGAATGTGTTTTGTGAGCTAATCACAATATTTAAGTGGGTAGTGTTGGGGTGTGGATGGCCGGCTATGGGAAGAGCAAAAGGGGAAACATTTTCCCTTTTCAAAGTCCTTAGGGTGGCCATAGGTGTGTGTTCTCAAGGCACCTACCAATGATTATGTTTAGGTGTAATTAACACACTAATCACTCCACAACCACCTCCCCTAACCGTCCCATTTTATGCATAAAATGGACATCCATTTTATATTATGTCAACTTACACAATTGTACATATGTGACATATCATGTGTCACATTTAAAATAAGTAACAATTGCTTTTAATTTAAAAATGCATATTTATCAAATAAATTTCATTTGTAAATTAAATAAATCATATATACAATAATTTGACAAGTAATTCAAAATTACAATAATACAAAATGGTCATTATCATTAATCGTCAATACGATTTTCAACCCTTGTAATAATATACAACCTGATTCAATGGATTTACGATTTTATAAAATATCATTCAATGTTTGATAATAGACACGTTTCAATTATAAACATAAATCTTACAATAAGATTTAACCTCTGATTTCTCGATATACGAGTTTAAGGAATATGATCAACTCGTATCAATATACATTTGATCAGTTCATCATTTAAGGGAATTGTCCTATAGGTGTGACCTAAAGGGATCAACTGACCACCACCGTCATACGACAGTAATGTCAAACTCTAGCTAGCCAATCATTACCGATTAATGTTGGTCAGTTGACTAATATAATTTCGTATCATCCCTTGCGTATTCTCGTCATGAGATTTAATTATGTGATCGCACTATTATTCAGGACACATTTCCCAACACTACTGGCTACCGAAACTTCCTAACTCACGCTGGTTTGGGGAGGTTTCTGTTCGCGCAATCATTTTGTGAGTTCCTTGCTTTTTGTTTTCCTTAGTCATTTTACGCAAATTCTCGTTCTTCTTTGATTCTTTGCATATACTTTTGCACAATGAGGACATTGTGTAATTTGGTTTGGAGTCGGGAAGGATTATGCGTTGCATTCACATGTTTTATTGCATTTCTGTTTCACGTTTACTGCATTTCTGTTTGCATTGTTGTTTTATTTCCCTTACATATACAAAAAAAAAATCCAAAAAAATTGAGAAATTTCGAAATTTTCAAAAAATGCACGTTTATTTTAGCATATAGGTTGAGTCTGAAAGGTAGTATTTCAATGATGACATTGCTTCCTCATCTGTTTATGTCGAAGCCTTTCTAGTTGACATGTTATTAGTAGAATCATATGCATAATCAACGAGTTTTTTGTCAAAATAGTTGCTGATCTTGAGACTTGACTTTAATTTTTGGCAAGCTACAATACATTCTAAGGTCTTAGAGCTTTATAATTGGGGTCATTTGTGACCGGTTTGTTTAGGATGTGAGTAGTACTCCTTATGAGACATGTTACATTAATATGCATAAATATGAACTTAATCTGCTTAATACCTGTATGCACTTTAGTTTGTTGATTTTTGACACATGTGAAAGAGGTCTCTTTTCTAATTTTACCCTTAAAAGCCTCACATAGCCAAAATTGTCTTTTTGTCCCATAAGCTACATCTACTTAGCCTACCATATCCGAGCTAGTATTTGTGGTCGCGGGAATACGTTACTCCTTTTGGTTATATTGCTCTTAATTGAGAAAGATGTGAAATTCTACAAAGGAAAGAAAGAATTAAGGAAAAGAAAAGGAAAGAGAAAAATAGAAAAGCGAAAGCAAAGTTGAAAATCAGTCGACCGACTGGAACCCTTGGTCGGTCGACCATATGTCGTAAAAATCAGAAAAATCGCATGCTTGAAAGACGTTAATCATTTGCGAACTATACTCCCATGTTTTATTCATATCATTTGGGGAGTCGTTTTCCTTAGAGATTGTGAGACTTGTGCTTCAAAATAGCATCGTATTGATTGATATTGAGTTTGGAAGTGGTGATATTTCTTGTTGTTTGAATCCCGTTGTTTGCTAGCTTGGCTTTTGAACTCTACATCTCCAAATCATCTTAGCCTTCTTACCCATTACCTCACATATCCTATTTTTCCTCAGCATGTGTCATGGTCACTAGATTGGAATGTATATGTACGGTCATAGAGATTGTTTTCATATTATATTGCAGGCATGTTCTCATGGGTCGAAGTTTCGTGAGTGTCTTTACAAATTTACTTTTTTCTATCTTTACATATATACTCACCCATGCTTATTGTGTGATTTAAACGACCCGCGAGAGTCCATTTTGATAAGTCTCTATAGTTGATAGATTGGCAAGTTTTTGACAACTTCATAACTCGTTTCTATGATTCGCTTTACTAATTGATTGTTGATTTTGCATTAAACTGGTTTAGGCTTCACAGTTGCATTTCGCTCTGAGATTGAACTCGTTCCATTAGTTTTTAAGATCGAGTCTAGTTCTAGCTTGAGGACAAGCAAGGGTTTGTTTTGGGGAAGTTTGATGCGTGTCTATTTTATGATGTTTTAAATCCCTTTTTACACGCATTTCAGAGCTCATTTATGTAATTATAGCTATTATTTCCCCTTTTTCGTCTACTTTCGAATTTTGGTGCGTTATTGCAGATTTATGCGGAAAACAAGTAGATTTTGAGTCAAATATGTCCTCGAGTAAGACTGCATAATCGTGACATAAAAGGAACGATCAAGGAACGAGCATAGCGCGCATTTAAAGGCCTGGAAGACAGTTTATCGGAGTTTTCAGAAATAATCTGCCAGCTACAGTGGTCTATAGAGTGAACTACGTGGTCCATAGACCACCAGAGATAGAAGCAAAACAGAAGACCACCAGAGACTGGTCGACCGACTGAGCACAGTGGTCGGTCGACTGGTACACCTGATGGGCGAGATTTCAAAAATCAAATTAAAAGATCAGAAGTTTCTCTGGACCCGACAGCTGGTCGGTCGACCACCTACTATGGTCGATCGACCTCAACACACTCCGACGAAAAATTAAAAGACATGTTTAAACCCCTCTCTTGTTAGAGGCATCTACTTTTATAATCTAGTTTCAGGCATCCAGTTTTCTTTCGAATCAAGTTTTTATAATCTAGTTTTAGAATCAGTTTTGCATAAACTTTCTGTTTTCACGGATTTTCAATAAAGTTCATTCTTTTATTCTCATTCCATGCTTGTTTACGGTAATCTTTATTTCTAATTCCAGTTATTTACAGTTTTAATAGATTAGTCTTGCTATTTAGAATCTCAAAGCCATTATTCATTCATCCATAATATCGTTTTCTTGCTATAATCATGTTTCCTGTTGTTATTATCATTGTAGTTTCTGTTTTTACCAATAATATGAGTAGCTAAACTTCACATGTTAGGATGTAGGCAACCTATAGCGTAGATGGCATAGTTTAGGGTAAACCCGTAGCAGTGCTTGGTCGACCGACTGGCTTCTCTGGTCGGTCGACTGAGTAGACTGGTCGACCGACCGGAGTAGCTGGTCGGTCGACTGATTTCGCGTCTGATCAGAATTGTTTTACCCCGTTAAGGGCAATATCTTTCAATGAGACCGAGAGGAGACTTGTTAGATGCTTAGTAATGACCAACCCATGGATCGAGAGATAGGGAAGGA
The DNA here is from genome assembly GCA_029255685.2 of Silene conica. Lineage (NCBI taxonomy): Eukaryota > Viridiplantae > Streptophyta > Magnoliopsida > Caryophyllales > Caryophyllaceae > Silene > Silene conica. Next base: position 47,937,259 of record CM055314.2, on the reverse strand, counting down.
CATTAGTTAATGGTTTAAGACAACTAAGTTACTAAGATCGAAAGGTATATGACTTAGACTTTTGGAATCATCAATTTGTAACACCCCAAGAGTATATATGAGAGGAAAGTTGTCCCACATCGGTAGAATGTGAGGTTTGTGGTATGTTTATAATAACTTCCACCCACCACTTAGTAACAAGGCCTTGTGCTTTTTGGCTTAAGTGAGGACAAATAATAGGCCCAAAAGTGTGCACCCATCTTATTGGGTTTGTGTTACGACCGTGGTGGGTCGGGTTGTTACAAATGGTATCAGAGCAACCCTGCGACCGTCTGGTGAGCGCCTGTGGTCTGGAGTACCCGGGGCACCAACCAAGCGGGGGAGGATTCCTGGTTTGGCTCGGCTGCGGTCGGATGCTGTCAAGCGCAACGAGGACGTTGCGTTCTTCAAGTGGGGGTGTGTAATACTCCATTGAACCAAATATGATATTCGGGTGGGGTAACCCCTTGAAGAGATCCATTGATAGGCTTATATGACTAGTGCTTAAATGGATTGAGAGTACTACTCATATCAACAAAGTGCACTTTTTTTTCTGGTTATCCATGCGAAAGAACTCCAAAGTTAAGCGTGCTTGACTGAGAGTAGTCTTAGGATGGGTGACCTCCTGGGAAGGTTCCCGGGATGCGCATGAGTGAGGACAAAATGCGCTGGAAAGGACTCGTGTTGGTATGTGGGGCCAGTACACAGCCTAGCGAGCTACCGTGGCTAACATTTCCGGTCCTAGGTTTGGGCCGGGGTGTTACAAATGGTATCAGAGCGACCCTGCGACCGTGTGGTGAGCCTGTGGTCGGGAGTACCCGGGTCACACACCTAGCGGGGGTGGATTCTGGCCCTAGTTGTGGTCAAGTTTGAGGCACAACGAGGACGTTGTGTTCTTTAAGTGGGGGAGTTTGTAACACCCCAAGAGTATATATGAGAGGAAAGTTGTCCCACATCGGTAGAATGTGAGGTTTGTGGTATGTTTATAATAACTTCCACCCACCACTTAGTAACAAGGCCTTGTGCTTTTGGGCTTAAGTGAGGACAAATAATGGGCCCAAAAGTGTGCACCCATCTTATTGGGTTTGTGTTACGACCGTGGTGGGTCGGGTTGTTACACAATCATATTGACAACCAGCATTAGTGAGACCTAAGGACTAGTAGCATAGGCCGAAAGGAGCTACTAGTTAACCCGGACAGAAAGGACATGTTATACCCCCTACGCGACTGCAATACGGACTTAACTAGATTATTCGCCATCGTAGCTTTAGCAACCCGAGCATCCTAGCATCCTTTTATCACTTGTTTACATCTTTATTTTCAGTTTTTTTTCTTCTATTAGCTCTATTTCAAAACAAACCAACAAAACCCCCCTTTTACCATAGACTAAAGACTTGAATAATTAATATCTCCCTTCCCCCTTACGGTTCGACCCGTACTTCCACTAGCTTATGTTAGTCTTAGTTCGGTACTATAAATTTTATCTTTGACACCCACAACGACGGGTATCAACGGTCACTTGCGCCACGAAAGGTATTCTCGTGGCAATGTAGTTTAGCCTCGGAAATTTAACACTCGGTTCGTGAATTTATTGGTATCCCAACTGCTCAATTTTAGTAGTGGTGAGAGTCTATCTCTATAGACTTGATTGTGGGGTTACCTAGGACGTAGAAGGGTAATAACGTGATATGTGTAATTGCTGACCATCTTACTAAATTAGCTCACTTCATTCCGATGAAGAATACTTAGAGAAGGGCGGTTTAGCAAATGGGTAGAGGAAGCATGTGGGGAAGTTGCATAGGCTACCGAAGGAATATATTGTGTCTGATCGTGATGCGAGGTTCATATCCGGATTTTGGTAAGAACTACAAGAAACCTTGGGGACCAATTTAAAAAAAAAATGAGTATCGCATATCATCCTACGATCAATGGACAGACTACGAGGATAATTCAGACCATGGAATACATGTTGAGAGCTTGTTTTATGGAGTTTGAAGGTAATTGGCAAGACCAACTAGATTTGATAGAGTTTTCGTAGAACAATAGTTACCATGCGAGTATTGGAATGGCATCGTTTGAAGCATTATATGGGAGAAGTTGTTGGAGTCCTGTATGTTGGGATGATGGTAATAAAGTTGTGGTTCTAGGACCACAAATGATCCAGGACATGATTGAGCTAGTTTGTTTGATTCGACATAAGATGAAAGCATCTCAGGATCACCAAAAAAGTTACGCGGAATTGTATTGTAAAGATATTGAGTTTGAGGTGGGTGACAAAGTTCTATTGAAAGTGTCACCAATGCGAGAGGTGAGATTTTGGAAACGAGGGAAATTGAAACATAAGTTCATAAGACCATACGAGATTTTGGATAGGATCGGGGAAGTGGCTTATCGACTAGCACTTCCGCCGGCACTTGATGACAATGTTCATAATGTGTTTGTTGTGTCACAAATGAAGAAGTACGTAAGTGATCCGACACTTGTGCTTGAGGTGGAGACCATTGATCTCGATAAGGCTTTGTCTTAGATCGAGGTAACCAAGGAAATATTGGACCGCAAAATGCGCAAGTTGAGAAATGGTGACACTACGTTGGTGAAGGTGTTATGTTTGAATCATAACGCTAAAGAAGCTACATGGGAAGAAGAGGATGTTACGAAGGAGCGTTACTCACAGCTTTTTGATCATGTGAGAAGAGGATGTTATGACGCACACCACCTCATAGATTGTTGGTGAGATCGTGGACTCGTTGTAAAACCCCTCGCGAAAGCGAAAATATAAACATACCAAAGTACTAAAAAATGCAGCGGAATTAAAACTTTTTAAAGATAAACAACATGTGAGAAGAAATTAAACTGAAACGGAAACTGAAACTGAAATAAAACAAAATAGATAAGTAATAGTTCTAAGTATCAAAACCAAATATGTACAACGGCCTGGGATTGAACATCCCTACAGGCACTAACCAAAAACTGTATCAAAAGAAACTAAGAGTCTAGCTAATCGATAAACGGGTATGTCATATGATGAAAGGATCATCACTCGCTAGCTCTCGTGTGAACCCCGATCCAATCCTGCATGTACCTACATACATGAAAACATGTACGCCACAATCAGTGGGGAGTGACTAGAGTTCTCCTAGCCACCTTTTGTGACAACACGAAACACATAAAGCAATACAGAATACTCCAACATATACAAACATGTGAAGCATAAACAACTCATCAACTGTTCTCATACTATCATGCAACTCTAATGCACGGCTCTCAACCAACTTCATAAACCGTTAGGAAGGAGAGCCGGTTTCCCTACTGGTTACCCAGTCGGGGGGTCTTTCAATCCAACTATTTATGAAACCGATCATAGAGTCATCCAATGCCTTGGATGAACAAACCATAACTCAAACAATATAACCATCAATTTCATCATGCATATCTGACACTGTACCAACCTAGGCAAGCAGATATAACATAGACACTAGCAATGGGTCCAGAGGTGAACTTAACACATATCCCACTACCAAACAATGTCGGGTCCAGAGGTGAACTTAACACATATCCCAACATACAAATCAAGTAAAGGGTCCAGAGGTGAACTTAACACATATCCCTATACTTACAAATCAAGAAAAGGGTCCAGAGGTGAGCTTAACACATATCCCTAATCATCAAAAAGCAAAGGGTCCAGAGGTGAGCTTAACACATATCCCAATGCTACAAACAAGTATTGGGTCCAGAGGTGAGCTTAACACATATCCCAATACACAGCTATCGCACAACGGGTCCAGAGGTGAGCTTAACACATATCCCGTGTACGACAACCGATCACGTGTCAGGTCCAGAGGTGAGCTTAACACATATCCTGACACGCCACAAGCAAAACACGTAACGGGTCCAGAGGTGAGCTTAACACATATCCCGTCACGCGACATACAAAACACGTAGTGGGTCCAGAGGTGAGCTTAACACATATCCCACCACGCGACATCCAACTCAATCAATAGCATCTAAAGATAGAAACTAACCTATAGTTCTAACTTCTTAAACCATTAATCGACACTTAATTGATCCCGGGAACTAAGACGAGGGAGAGTCGGTTTCCCTTTCGGTTACCCGACCGGGGGGTCTCTATCCTCACTCCATTCCCGAACCCAATATAGTGTCGCCCATCCTCCGGGGACCTCAAATACATATCAAAGATACAAGGAACGAGTTTCAATCAAAACCGATTAACCGTTTAAAAGTTACGAACGATTTACGAATTCAAAATAAAAATAAGCTTCAGGGGTCCCCAGCCGGTCGGCAGGCAACAGGTTGGCCGGCTGGTGATCCCTTCAGCCTCTCTTTCCTTTTAAAAATCAAACACACTAAGGACTCCCAGCCGGTCGGCAGGCAGCCGGTCGGCCGGCTGGGAACCCCATTTCCCTAGCTTCTCAAAATACGCAACCCACACCCAATGCACTCCCAGCCGGCTGGCAGGCGGCCGGTCTGCCGGCTGGGCTCCCTTATACATATGTTCTCGCAAAAATACCAAAAGCAACATAAGAGACCACCAGCCGGTCGGCAGGCAGCCGGTCGGCCGGCTGGCAGTCCCAGGCCGATTTCTACAAAATACGCAAAACACCATAGAAGCGCTCCCAGCCGGTCGACCGGCGGCCGGTCGGTCGACCAGCTCATAGAGTCTGATCACCAAAACGTGATTTTCCAGATTATTCAAAACATCAACAATCGACACAAATCCTTATGAATCGCTACAAATGGTGTTTACCCAACATTACCAATCATCCAATACTACTATCTAACAGCAAACAAAACCCAAAATAATCCTCAAACGATTAATTTCATGTATCCGTCTTAACTTTGTGAAAACTGAAAATAATCTTATGAACATGTAACAACATCACAAGGCATGAATTCTTCACATAAGAACAATGCTAAACATGATACTAAGTCCATTGATCATTAAACATTAACAAAAATCAGAAACAAATAGAAGAACACATCAAAACTTGCTAATATTCACAATAAGGCCGAGTTTCTCATTATCGTCACCTTAAATGCACTCCGGCTTAAAGATCCTCCTCTACCACGAAGCTATCAATGTCCGGGTTCTCCAATCCTTCACCTACAAGCACGAAAAACGGGTGTAAGGACTGAAAAACGGAATTTAGGAAAAACAGGCCAAATTTCGAAATGAAGGAATTGAAAAACGGAAGTGATAGATGGCTTGCAAATTCGATGAGGATTCCGAAAATGTGATTGTTACCTTAATTTGATGAACGGATGATGGAGAAATGATCAAAAGAAGATGAATAAAATGGAGGTTTTAAGAGAATATGAGTTTACAGTGAAATGTTGTTTTGAAGAGGATGAATGTCGACATGTGAGATTTTAGGGGTTTAAGTAATTGTCCTTTCCGTATTAAATGAAACGGGTTAGGATACTTGAACGGATATTTAAGGTGTGAACTTAACCTTACCAAGTTTGTATTCGTCTTAAGGACTTAAGGTTCTTAAGACGGATCTTACTATTTATTAAAATATTTTCCGTTAAGTTATTAAAATATTATTTTATAATTTAAAATAATTAAAAACGCTTAAAATCTATTTTATAAAAATACGGGCTGTTACAATCACCCCAACTTCAAAGAGTTTCGTCCTCGAAACTCGAACGAAGATAAATTCTAACTAACTATACCTCAATCGAAAAGAGAAGGATGCGCGATACGCATCGATGCCTCGGTCTCCCACGTCTGCTCCTCAACATCACCGCAACGCCAAAGGATCTTCACTAAAGGCACCACCTTGCTCCTAAGCTTCCTATCCTGACGGTCTAGGATCTTCACGGGACGCTCCTCGAAAGCAAGACTCGGCTCTAAGTTCTCGATCTCTCTAGGCAGAACATGACTCGGGTCACTAACGTACTTACGGAGCTGAGAAACATGAAAGACATTATGAACCTTGCCCAAACTAGGAGGCAAGTCCAAACGATAAGCAGCAGCACCAATCCTCTTCACGATCTCAAAAGGCCCAATATACTTAGGACTCAACTTGCCCTTAACTCCAAACCTCTTAACACCCTTCATCGGTGAAACTCTCAAGAAGACTCTTTCACCCACCTCAAACTCTAGAGGTCTACGGCGAACATCAGCATAGGATTTCTGTCGATCATGTGCGGCCTTCATCCTACCTCTGATAAGCTGAACCTGATCAATCGTAACAGCTAACTGGTCCGGTCCGAGGTCGTGCACGTCACTCGCCTGATCCCAACAGATCGGACTACGACACTTCCTACCATAAAGAGCCTCGTACGGAGCCATACCAATAGATGAATGGTAACTGTTGTTGTAAGAAAACTCCACCAACGGCAAACACTGATCCCAAGAACTCTGAAAATCGAGGGCACAAGCGCGGAGCAAATCCTCTAGTGTCTGAATAGTCCTCTCGGACTGACCGTCGGTCGCGGCATGAAATGCGGTGCTCATCAACAAACGGCTACCCATAGCCTCCTGTAAAGCCTTCCAGAATCTGGAGCAAAATCTCGGATCACGATCGGAAACTATCTCCCTCGGGACACCATGGTAACGGACTATCTCTGCAATATAAGCCATGGCTAAGCGGTCCATATCCCATGTCTCTCTGATAGGCACAAATCGGGCACACTTAGTTAGCCTATCAACAATAACCCAAATCGCATCCTTGCCTCCCACGGTCTTAGGCAATGCTGTCACGAAGTCCATCGAAATGCACTCCCACTTCCACTGAGGAACGGGAAGCGGCTGTAGCAAACCACCTGGCCTCATATGCTCTATCTTGACTTGTTGACAAGTCAAGCACCTACTCACATAATCTAAAATGTCTTTCTTCATCCCGGGCCACCAAAATATAAGTCCCAAGTCCTTGTGCATCTTCTCTCTGCCCGGATGAACTGAATACGGTGTCAAGTGAGCCTCATCAAGAACCCTCTTCCTCAAATCTGGCACATCTGGAACATACATCCTACCGCGGAACCTAAGGAAACCATCAGCATCAATCACTAAGTCAGGTGCAACTCCACTCGAAATCTTAGCCTCGAACTTCTTGAAATCAACATCTGAAGGTAAACTCTGGCGAATCTCCCAATATAAGGACAGCTCGGCAGTCATAGCAGCTAACCAATCAAAACCACTACCCACCATCTCCAATCTCAACTTCCGGAACTCGGAACACAACTCATCGGGCAACACTCGCATAGCACTCATCGAATGAGAAGTCTTGCGGCTAAGCGCATCTTCAACCACATTGGCTTTTCCCTCATGATACAATAACTCAATGTCATAATCCTTAACCAACTCTAGCCAACGACGCTGTCGCATATTAAGGTCTTTCTGGGTGAAAATGTACTTAAGGCTCTTATGATCCGTGAAAATGCGACAATGAGATCCAATCAAGTAATGACGCCACATCATCAAGGCATGAACAACAGCAGCTAACTCAAGATCATGTGTAGGATAGTTCACCTGGTGAACTCTCAACTGTCTAGATGAGTAAGCTATCACCTTACCACTCTGCATCAACACACATCCAAGCCCTAACATCGAAGCATCACAATAAACATCGAAGTCAACCCCAATCTCTGGCAAAGCAAGTACGGGAGCGGAAGTCAACCTAGTCTTCAATTCCTGGAAAGAGCTCTCACACTTGTCGGTCCACACAAACTTAGCTTCCTTCTTCAGTAACTGAGTCATCGGACGAGCTAATCTAGAGAAATCCTCAACAAATCGACGGTAGTAACCCGCTAAACCAAGGAAACTACGGATCTCGCCCACATCTTTGGGACTCTCCCAATCAACAACGGCCTCAATCTTCGCGGGATCAACCATAACTCCCTCACTAGATATCACATGTCCAAGAAATGTAACCTTAGAAAGCCAAAACTCACACTTAGAGAACTTCGCGAACCACTTCTGTCGACGTAAAATCCCAAGTATCAATCGAAGATGCTCGGCATGCTCCTCGACGGTCTTAGAGTAAATGAGGATATCATAAATAAACACCACAACACAAGTGTCAAGATACTCACTAAAGGTGCGGTTCATCTGATCCATGAAAATAGCAGGTGCATTAGTCAACCCAAAAGGCATAACCACGAACTCAAAATGCCCATATCTGGTACGAAAAGCAGTATTTGCAATATCAGCCTCTCTCACCGGAATCTGATGATAACCCGATCGAAGATCAATCTTAGAAAACCTAGAAGCACCTCTCAACTGATCAAACAAGTCATCTATCCTAGGCAAAGGATATCTGTTCTTCACGGTCACTCGGTTCAACTCTCTATAGTCGATGCAAAGTCTCATGGAACCATCTTTGTTCTTAACAAACAAAACTGGAGCACCCCACGGAGAAGCACTCGGTCTAATGAATCCTTTCTCGGTCATCTCTTCTAACTGTTGCTTCAATTCCTTCAACTCTGGCGGAGCCATACGGTAAGGAGCTTTGGATATCGGTCTGGTACCCGGAACAAGCTCAATGGTAAACTCCACATCTCTCTCTGGCGGTATCCCTGGCAAGTCATCTGGGAAAACATCTGGATACTCACGAACAATGGCTACATCCTCAAGCTTCGGTAGCGATGGCTTAGCAGCTGAAACTACACACAGGAAGGCTTGGCAACCCTTCCTAAGAAGATGAGATGCTTTCATCGAATAGATAACACGAACACCCTTTCTAGGGCGAGTTCCCCTATAGGAAACACGAAAACCTGAAGAACTCCTCAAGCAGATTTTCTGGTCGCGACACTCGAAACGAGCATGGTATCGCGACAACCAATCCATACCGAGGATAATATCAAACCCCTCGAGAGGAAATCTCAGTAAGTCCGCTGGAAATGTGGCTTGACCAATAATAATAGGAACATCCCTATGGGACGAAGAGCAGGAAAACACGTCTCCAGAAGGTAAGGAAATGGTAGTCATCTCAACCAATGAGGACTCAAGAGCTAAACGGTCTGCGAACTCAGTCGATATAAATGAAAGAGAAGCTCCAGTACCGAATAAAATAAGGCACTCAGCGCCAAGGACAGAAAAGATACCGGCAACAATGTCTGGATGAGCCTCAGCCTCAGCCCTAGTCATCACAAAAATCTTCCCTTTCGGCTTCCCTCCTCTAGTCGCTGCAGCAGCAGTGGCAGCCTTGCCAAGTGCGGTGTTCCTCTCAGGACTCTCATACGATCGATGCCCATATCCATTACAAGTGAAACACTTATAGGCATTCTTGAAACAGTCAAAACCCGGATGAGATGGTTTACCACAACGGGGGCAAACACTAGGAGATGTGTCGGTGTGAACAATGGTCTTAGCAACCGGAGCGGAGAACCTCTCAAACCGCTTCTTCTGAGAAGAAGGCGAAGAAGTAGAAGGAACAAACGGTCTCTTCCCCTGGTACACTGATCTCTGGTGAGGAGTCACACTGGAAGTAGGAGCTCGGGTCTCAGCATCTATGGCACGAATGGAACTTGACACCCGTCGTTGAGGGGTGCCAAAGATAAGATTTATAAAACCTCAGCTTAAACTTAGATAGGATAAGTCAAGGGTCGAACCACAAGGAGACAAGGTTAATTATGTTTGTGAATTTAAAGTTTATTACAAGTAACCAAAAAGGGGGGGTTGATTTGAGATTTAAACTAATAACTAAAAGGACAAAATAAACAAGAGAAATAAAACAAGGTAAAAAGGAGATTAGGAACTTTGGTTCCCCATGGTTAAAACAAGTCAATGAAGGGTAAAATAATCAAATAACACAATCCCAAGGAACAAAGAATAAACCTTTAGGTCAATATTCTACCCAATCCTTACGGTCTTAGGGTTCCTAGAAAAGCACTAAACTTTCGTTCATATGGCAATTCCAAAGTTATTGTTAAACTAATCCTAATAATCTTTCAATCCTAAGGGTTAGTTCACCAACAACAATGGGGGATTGGTAATTCAATCATTAAACTTATCAAAATCAAATCTTTACCATGGTTCCCCTAATTCCTAATCACAAGAATTAGCTATGCATACTCTTAATTATGAAACTAACAATAACTAAGAACATTAAAGGATTTAACATAATTAAAGATGACAATAAAAGGGAAAACATGAATTAAGGAACAACAACAAGATGAACAACAAGATTAAATTAAAAAGAAAGATTAATTGTAGCAAAACTTAGAACTTGATTGGAACTAAGACCAAAAGATGAAAACTTGGAATAAAATCTCTTTCTCAACTATTTGCTAATAGAATTGCCTGATAATGAAAAACTTGTCTAACATAAAGTGCTTTTTCCTAATTTTAGAGTTTTGGTCTTCTTAAATAAGTATAATTACAAGATTAGGTAAGTACAAAACACGAAATAAAAGTCGCGGCTGCAGCTTCCGGGTCGGTCGACCTCTTTTGCGGGTCGGTCGACCGCTTCTATCGCTGCTGGGTTTTTACGCGAATTGGGCTTAGGTCGGTCGACCTCTCTGATGGGTCGGTCGACCGCTTCTTCTTCGTTTCAGCTCTAATTTGGCCCAATGATAACATTCGGGTGTGCAACTCGGATCCTTGCTCTGCATTGGTACTCAAAACAGCTTCCGAAAGGCAATCAAGGTTCAGTTTTGCTCACTTCCGCGTATTCCTACATATAAAACATAGAAATGCCAAAGTAAACCGTTTCGGAAGAAATAGTAACTAAAAGTCACGAAAATGTAAGAAAATACGTGCCACAAGAATAAATAAAATGCATAAAATAGGCACGTATCAAACTCCCAAACCAAACCTTGCTTGTCCTCAAGCAAGCACTAAGACTCAAAAGAAAAGAAAAACTTCTAATGGAACGGATTTCACACTTTTTACAACCAAACACAACACTATGCCTTACCAATTTAATGCAACCTTCAAATATAATCAAGCATAATGTCAAGAGCAAAACGAATTGGACATGTTGGAATAGCATACTAAATTTTCAACCTTGCAAGACTCATTCTAATTGGACTCTCGCGGTACGCTCGAGACACTCATGAAAGCAAAGGGTCAAATGTATATGTTAAAGATAAGAAGATAAATAAAAGTAAAGACTCTCACCTATCTCCGACCCGTAAGAACATGCCTGCAATCTAACATGAATAGAATCTCTACAACCGTACATATGCATTCCCACACTAGATAACCATGACACATGCCGAGGCGATTTTTGGAATCGTGAGGCTAAAGGTAAGAAGGGGTTAAAATAAGTTATGGGAAGAGGGGTTAAACCGAGCTAACAACCGTCTATCCATACTATAAGATCACTTCCATTACTTTTCCATACATGCCAATGCTCAAAGTTTTGGAGCAAAAATCACAATTTCTCCAATTTTCTCCTTTTCTTTCTTTCTTTCTTTCTCTCCCCTTTTTTTTTCAAAAATATCATGTTCAACGGTCCTGGTCGACCGACCCATAATGCAAGTCGACCGACCAGCCTTGAAAACAGGCTGTTTCGTTTTTTTTTTTTTTCTTCTCTTTTTTTTTCATTTCCTTTTTTATTATTTTTTTTTTCGATATGTTTTTTCTTCTCATTTTTTTTTTTTTCTCACAAAATCACGAGTTATCAATGAAGCATAACCAAAGGATAACTAAAACAGTCCCATCACTATATTACTAGCTCGGCTAGGGTAGGAAATTTTTGGATGTAGCAAATGGGTAAAAAGGATTCAATTTGGCTATATAAGGATTATGGGTGAAATGAGAAAGGGGGACCTCTACCACATGTGTCAACAAACCACAAATCCGAATGCATACAGGTATTAAGTAGACAAAACTCATGTTTATGCACATTGATGTGACATGCCTCAAGAGGAGAAACTACTCACAAACCTACATGAAATCGGTCATGGATGTCACCGATTTATTAAGCTCTAATCCTTAGAATATGTAGTAGCTTGCCAAGAAGAGAGTCAAGTCTAATAATTTAGCATGAAATCAACAAAAACTCGTGGATAATGCAAAAGACTAGCTTGAAAATTTTTGAAAAATGCAAGGCAAGGCAATATGTGATGTGTGAGGCATAAATTGTATTCGTCTGTTCCGACTCGACCTAATAACTTAAGACAGAGAAGAACGCGCGACAGGGAAGAACACGCGACAAAAGAAAACGAAAACAAAAAAACACCTAAAGGAATGAAAAATAAAAGACACAAAGACAGTTGCATACTCACAAAGGAGTATGCAAACACCCTTCCCAAACCAAAACGCACAATGCCCCCATTGTGCTCATCAGCATACAACCACAGCATAGGGATGGGGGTAGGCAGAAAAGAAACAAACAAAGAAAGGAAAAGGAAAAAGACTAGAAATTACAAAAAGAGTCTAAGGAGGACGGAGAGGAAAACTGGAAATCTAGAGGGAAAAACTGGAAATCTAAGGGAAAAAAAAAAAGAAAAACTACTTACAAGATGGAGGGACCTCCCCAAACCGAACCCCAAAGAGGGTAAGGTCAAGCATGTCCCTATCCCTCTGAGTCGAAATCCGGCTCAGAGTCCTCTCCTCCTTCCTCCTCCTCGTCCTCCTCTTCAGAACCTATGCCTCTTCCTGAGGCAGAGCCTGAAGCTTCACCGTGGACACGACCGCCTGCGAGAGGTGTGTTCCAGGTGGGGTGAGTCCATGGGCCGGTTGGGAGCCTACCTTGAGTGGCATACTCCTTGTAAACCGGATATTGGCAAAGACTATCGTTCAACTGTTTTTGGTTGAACTGTCTGCAAAGGCCTGCCATCATTTGTGGCAGAGATCTGTCATCAACATAAGGAGGAACATAAACATTAGGAGCAGCAGTAAAATCAGCTGGGTACCCCGTCCCAGATGTGGTATGGTGGCCACCGGGAGCAGGGACCCTATGGCCTCTAAAGGTGCCTCCTCGAAGGGGGAGGCGGTAAGACGGGAGTAGTGGTCTGGGCTCCCCTACAATAGTAAAAAGGGGTAGCATAGGGGGAGCCATGGTGATGGGGATGCGATCACTGAGGTAGGTGTCTGCCTTCCAATAATCTCTCATGTTCACCCAACGCACGGACCTGACATAAGCCATGTCCATGAACCGGGAGAGAGTGTCAATCGCATCCTCATAGCGAGGGAACTGGGGGACAAGGGAGCGGGCTAATCTAGTGACTAGCCCGCCACAAACAATAGTAGACAAGGAAGTTCCCTCGCCCACCGACATGAAGTGAGAGGCGACCAAATAAGAAGTGTTATAAAACTGCTGACCCGTACGTCTGATGTTAAGATAACCAGACAAAATGGAGAGCTCAATGTTGTTAACATTTTGAGACTCTTTGCGGCCGAAAACAGTGTTGGCCAAAAGACGCAAATAATAACGGGGGCGGGAAGGTGAATGGTACTGTTTTTCTTCTTCCCATCGCTGGAATCAGAAAGACAGGACCACTAATCATTATATGACCCAGTGGGGTCATCCGTAAGACCCGTAGAAGATAAGCCTAAAAACTGAGCAAATTGGTTTAAAGTTAAAGAAAATGTTTCATTGAACAAACGAAAAGAAATGCAAACATTATCATAGCCGGGGTGATATGCTCTAATATCAAAAGTAAAGGAAGAAAAGAACTCAAGAGTGAGAAGGGAATAGGTGAACTCATCCATAGTGACAAGTCCTGAGAATCCCGTCCCATCAAGCAAGGACACCACCTCATCATGACATCCCAAGGCTTGCAAGGTTGGAACACAAAGGAACCGGGTTACCACTACCAAGCAATAGGCGGAGAGATGGAGAAATCGGGCCTTTTGAGCCGGAGTGCTGAAAATGATTTGCGGATAGTTTGGTAGACTATCCGTGTCTTGCACCGTCAACCCTCTCGCCCTAGGAACACGGCCTCTGGAGGTGCTTGCACCCGAAGTGCGGGAGCGCTTCCCACCTTGTTCTCGGCTAGACATTGTTAATCTGAAAAATTCAATATAGAATAAGTCTTGTGTAAATATGAAAACATTTCTTTAACAAACTTAGGAACGAAAATTGCAAAACAGAAACTTTATAACAGCAAGGGTCGGCCGACTTCATAGATAAGTCGGTCGACCATTTTCGCGAGATAACACAGAATTCCTGTAGCACAACAGGTCGGCCGACCGCAAACCTAGGTCGGTCGACCAACTTACGAAAAAAAAATCAGAAACTGCAAAATAGAAACTCAGGAAAAACACAGTTTTGGTCGGCCGACCTCAGTTTTCCGTCGATCGACCGACTATCAGAAGAGAATTCAGAATCTGTAAATTACGAAACTCAGGAAATTCAAATTTTGGTCGGCCGACCTCCGTTTTGGGTCGGTCGACCGTGAACAGTGTCAGAGTCGCAATTTTGGGGCTGAAATCGCGCGAAAAAAGGCAATAAAATTGAAAGGAAGAATTAAACTAACCCTAACAGCACGAAATCACACACAAATTACAGATCTAAGCATATAAAATCAAAAGGAAGAAGAAAACTAAGAGAAAAACACACAAACAAGCATGGAAACGAAATTAAGAGCAAAATTAAACTCATAAAGACAAACTAATACTACCTAAAACGGAATTAAGATGAAATAAAACGAAAAAGAGAGAAAGAAAACTAAGAAAAACATACCTTGAAAGAGGAAATTGAAAGAAAGTAAGCAAATTGGTGAAGGGTGAAGAAGGTGGGTGTTTTTAGGGTTTTTAAGAGAGCAAGAAGGATGCAGAAAGTGTGAACAAATGAAGGCAAAAATTGTGTTTTCAAAACACAAAACACCCGTGACTTTGACTCTAAAAATAAAAAACCGAAAAAAAAACACTCGCGGTCGGTCGACCACAATTCTCGGTCGGTCGACCTCCGTCCTTCTTACCTGTTCTGCAAATTTTACTTAACCTGTCAGAATGCATTTTAAAGTTGCCAGAAGGTCGGTCGACCTAGTAGTTGGGTCGGTCGACCGCTGTACTGACGAGTTCTTTTATTTGTTTCTGCAGAAACTTAAAATTTCATCAAGGATAAAACGGAAATAAATACTAAAAAAAAGTAAACTTAAGCTAGAGCACGGGTTGCCTCCCGTGTAGCGCTGGTTTAAGAGGTCCCGCACGACCTTTTTACCTGTCAAGAAGCATCCTAAAAAGGGTCAAAGTAAGAAACTTCGACCTTTCCGACAAATTCATTTTCTCCTCGGAAGTGCTTCACATACTGGCCATTGACTTCGAACCTCTCACCAGATGAGGTTTCTAATTCGATTGACCCGAATTTTGAGACAGCTGTGATGGTGTAGGGTCCGCTCCACCTGGATTTCAGCTCACCAGGAAAAAGACGAATACGAGCATTAAAAAGCAACACCCTATCACCTACCTGAAAATCACGCCTAATGATTCTCTTGTCATGCCAGCGCTTTGTTTTCTCTTTGTAAATCCTGGCATTGTCATAGGCTAACAACCTGAATTCTTCTAACTCATTGAGCTGCAACAAACGTTTCTCACGGGAAAGATTAGGGTCTAAATTAAGATCACATATAGCCCACCAAGACTTACGTTCTAACTCTACTGGTAAATGACAGGTCTTACCATAAATCAATCGGAATGGTGACATTCCTATTGGGGTTTTGAACGCGGTTCTATAGGCCCATAAAACATCATCAAGTTTTAGGCTCCAATCTTTCCTAGACTTAGAAACTACTTTGGCTAGGGTCTCCTTGAGTTCTCTGTTAGAGATATCAACTTGACCACTAGTCTGAGGGTGATAAGCTAAACCCCTACGGTGTTGGACACCGAATTTATTTAACAAGTCACCTAAGCGTTTCTCCTTGAAATGCATACCTCCATCACATATGACAACCCTAGGGACACCAAAACGAGGAATTATGATTTTTTTAAACATCTTAATAACAGCCTTTGCATCACAATGGGGAGTAGCAATAGCTTCTACCCACTTAGACACATAATCAATAGCCACAAGAATATACCTGTTACCTTGACTACTAGGAAAAGGTCCTTGATAATCAATGCCCCAGACATCAAAAATCTCTACCTCTAAAATACCAACCTGCGGCATCTCATGTCTTTTTGAGACATTCCCAGTTCTTTGACAAGCACCACAGTTTCCTACAAAATTTCTACAGTCAGCATGCAAAGTAGGCCAATAAAAACCAGACTGTAATACCTTGGCCACGGTCTTAGATGGACCGTGGTGACCACCATATGCAGAAGAGTGACATGCTTCCAGAATGTCCTTCACCTCCCATTGGGGGACGCATCTCCGGATAAGTCCATCTCCGCATTCTTTAAAAACATAAGGGTCATCCCAAAAATACTGTTTTGCATCGAACATAAATCTCTTCTTTTGTTGCCATGACAACTCAGGAGGGATTTTACCTGTGACAGCAAAATTAGCAAAATCAGCATACCAAGGAGGGGGATAAGAACCTGAACTATTAATGATAAATAAACTCTCATCAGGAAATGAATCATCAATAGGTAAAGAATCTTCCCCATCAATCAACTGTAGGCGAGATAGGTGGTCAGCTACCACGTTTTCCGCGCCTTTCTTGTCCCTAATCTCAATGTCAAACTCTTGGAGAAGGAGTATCCACCTTAAAAGTCTTGTCTTTGAATCCTTCTTCTGAAAAAGACCTTTCAAAGCTGCATGGTCAGTGTAAACTATTACCTTATTACCTACCAAATAGGACCTGAATTTTTCTAAGGCAAAGATCACAGCTAGCATCTCCTTCTCAGTAGTGAAATAGTTGACTTGAGTCTCATCTAGGGTGTGGCTCGCATAGTATATAACATTAAGAGCATTGTTCTTCCTTTGACCTAGCACAGCACCTACAGCGTAGTCACTAGCATCGCACATGACCTCGAATGGGAGATCCCAATCTGGTGGCTGAATGATTGGTGTTGAGATCAAAGCTTCCTTCAACCTGTTAAAAGCTGAAAGGCACTCATCAGTAAAATCAAAGATGGCATCTTTAAGAAGCAATTGTGTAAGTGGTTTAGCAATTTTAGAAAAGTCCTTAATGAAACGCCTGTAGAAACATGTGTGTCCTAAGAAACTTCTCACCCCCTTGACATTAACAGGAGGGGGTAATTGCTCAATCACTTGCACCTTTGCTTTATCTACATGTATACCTTTGTCAGAAATTAGATGCCCTAACACTACCCCTTCAGTAACCATAAACTGACACTTTTCCCAGTTTAAGACAAGGTTTACATCAATACATCGCTGCAAGACTTTATCAAGATTAGCTAAGCATTGATCAAAAGCATTACCGTAAACAGAGAAATCATCCATAAATACCTCCATAATGTTTTCTATAAAGTCAGAAAAGATACCCATCATACACCTTTGAAAGGTAGCAGGAGCATTGCTTAACCCAAAAGGCATCCTGCGATAAGCAAAAACACCCTGTGGACATGTAAAAGTAGTCTTACTCTGATCATCAGGATGGATGGGAATCTGGAAAAAACCTGAATAACCATCTAGAAAACAGAAGAATTTATTAGAAGCCAGTCTTTCAGTCATTTGGTCAACAAAAGGAAGGGGGAAATGGTCTTTCTTGGTGGCGGCATTTAACTGTCTATAATCAATGCACATCCGCCACCCAGTTACAACTCTAGTTGGTATTAACTCATTTTTATCAATTTTAACCACTGTGGTCCCTCCTTTCTTAGGAACCACCTGAACTGGGCTAACCCACTTAGAGTTGCCAACTGAATAGATAATACCTGCATCAAGAAGTTTCATTATCTCAGCCATAACCACATCCTGCATCTTAGGATTTAACTTACGCTGTCCCTGTCTATAAGGCTTATGCCCTTCCTCTAACTCTATTCTATGCATGCAAACATCAGGGCTTATTCCCTTAATATCATCCAAAGAATAACCTAGAGCTTTCCTATTCTTTTTGAGAACGGTCATTAAGGCAGAAAGTTGGTCAGGATTAAGTTTAGAACTCACAATCGCAGGGTACTGTTCAGTATCATCTAAGAAAACATACTTAAGATTAGGAGGAAGTGGCTTACGCTCTGGTACCTTTACCTCAACCGCTTGAACAGAATCAGTATTAATGGAATAGCACATGTTTACCAGATTTGCATTAGCTAGGCTTATGAGCTTCTCATTCTCTTCTTCAGTGAACTCATACTCCTCTTCCTCTTCTTCTATCACATCTAGCTCTTCAGCATCTTCAGCTGGATTACCTGCACACTTATCCAAAATTGTCAGATCATCTAAGGGATCCTTGGTCAAGGATTCCCTCCAGTTAAAGATAACATTCCTGTCTATAATATCAATGGAGCAACAAGTATCATCAGTAGGAATAGTTGCCTTATGGGCAAGACTAAACTCGATAGTGTCATCTCCAATCTCTAAAGTAATGGTCCCGCGTTTGACATCTATTACAGCCCCAGCTGTGTGTAAAAATGGTCTACCTAAAATAATAGGTATTTGACTATCCTCAGCAATGTCTAAAACAACGAAATCCACAGGAATAAAGAACTTTCCCACTCTTACTGGGACATCCTCCAAGACCCCTAATGGTCTTTGGGTTGATCTATCAGCCATCTGTAGGGTAATATTGGTGACTTTAAGTCTACCTAAACCAAGTCTTTCACATACAGAATAAGGTATTGTGGGGAATAAAGCATGTATTCACCCTAAACTTGCAGGATTATAATGAAAAATACAGTTGTGTTTATAGTCATAAGATTAAAAAGGATAAGAAAAAGAATTCAACCTTTGGTCCTTTGTGCTTATGGCCTAAGAACAGGAATTAAAGTAAATTCCCTCCTATAACTTGCACCCAAGACTTGATTGAGATGATGCCGCGTGTGCTAGAAAATACTCTCCAATTGCCTTGCAATATGGGGAGAGCTTTTGAGAGGTTTTAGATGTGAGATCTGAGTTTTGGGAAAAAGATGTTCTCAAAACCCTAATTGTGAGAATTATGAATTACCAGTCAGTGACAAAAGGAGAAAGACTCTCCTTTTGTATTACTTAGGTCGGCCGAATGGGTCTTGGGTAAGGGTGGGCTTTTTCCACTCTTACCTTTATACCTTTGCGTGATTCGACCCGTTTAGCTTTAAGTTGTTCGCGGGTTTTATATATAAATCGTAACATGTTATCAGATATTAATACAGTCGATATATTAATAATGGTCTGACAAAATACGATATTGTATAATTACCCAAATTAATATAACTGTTTATATTAATACGCGAATACTATATTTAATTAAATATAACCGTTTATATTTAATTTACGAATTAATCTTGTAATCCGTATTAGCTAAAATTATTTAATCCGTATTAAATAATAATCTCAACATCTTATTGACTAATTTATTAGTCAACACCTCTGACTAACTGTTTAGTCATATCCGGCATAAATGTGACTGTATTTTCATACCTTCACATCTCTCAAACGTGTCCTATAGGTGTGACGTATAGGGACCAGTTGATCACCGCCATCCGTATGACAATAACGTCAAACTTATCTAGCAAGCCAACCGTTATTGATAAACGTGGATCAACTGGTAATAATACAAAAGTATGCCATTGTGATCCTTAAAGAGATTTAACAAGTCATTGTACTTAATTGTCAAGGACACCAGCCCCAACAATCTCCCACTTGTCCGTACAAGGGTATGTGCAATGACGTTATCACACTACATGTGGAGGACACAATCTCCAACAAACTCCCACTTGTCCGTACAAGTGTAGGTGCGATAACCGAATCTCATATCCTTTTAAAATTTCTCCCACTCAATGCAAGACAATTTGCAAATCCGCATTCGCAAAGGTCGTATCTCACAAGCGATCTGTATCAAGAGTGGTTTCCCCGACTAGAGAGTAACTTAACTGATAAAACGAATCTGTATTCGAGCATGGCCATGCATTTCAGTTACTACTCCTCGAGTGGCCCTGAGAAATGATAAAATCCTGATAAGGGTTTGGATATTTCCCTCAACTCGAATCCTGCCGATATCGCCCAACATGAAATAACCCAGAAAAAATCCTCTTGGCCCCTGTTACGGTGACCGTGGGAAAGAAACCAAAGTTACCCAAAATCTGTCTTAATCTCAAGAGACAGTTGAAGGTCAAAAGACTCGACTCTAAGGAACACTATGGAGGTCCTATCCACGACCAGGCACCCATGTTATAAAACATTTAGGACTCCATAATGTTGTCACGGGGTGTCCTACGAGATATCCGTATAACTCGCCTTTGTGATTGGTCAGTCATCCACGTGACTTATGGCTCGTTGAACCCACCATCAACCAACGTCACAAAATGATTACCTGAGTTATCAGCTCAAGTGGGTAATCAAGGACCAAAACGATGTAATGTTAATCAGTTCACTTTGTGGTGTTCAAAATTGGCGTACAATTCTACATGAGAAACAAAACATTTTATATCATAACAATAAGGTTGAATAGAG
This sequence comes from Silene conica, assembly GCA_029255685.2. NCBI lineage: Eukaryota > Viridiplantae > Streptophyta > Magnoliopsida > Caryophyllales > Caryophyllaceae > Silene > Silene conica. The sequence goes on along the minus strand of CM055314.2, from coordinate 47,916,830 downwards.
TACACGAGAAAATGAATTATTACATGAATTCATAAAAGAGTACTACAACTTAGGAATACATCCAATTCCCATGGAATGAATGTGCCCTTCATGCTTATCACGTGGTAATGATTTTGTGAGAGGATCGGCTATGTTGTCATCCGTAGCGATCTTTTCAATAAAAATCTCCTTTTGCTCCACGTAATCTCTGATTAGATGAGCTTTCCGTTGTACATGCCTAGCCTTGCTGCTAGACTTATGCTCCTTAGCTTGGAAGATGGCACCGCTATTGTCACAATAGACGGTGATTGGGTCATTCGAACTAGGCACTACTGATAGTCCTTGTAAGAATTGACGCATCCATATTGCTTCCTTAGCTGCTTCTGAGGCGGCATAGTACTCGGACTCAGTCGTAGAATCTGTTGTAACACTCTGTTTAGAACTTTTCCAGCTGACAGCAGCGCCATTAAGAGTAAAGACAAATCCAGACTGAGATTTCGAGTCATCTCGATCTGTTTGGAAGCTAGCATCTGCGTAACCAGTGGCGCAGAGCGTTGAGTCGCCTCCATAAGTCAATCCCCAATCTTTAGTCCTCCGTAGGTACTTAAGAATGTTTTTCACGGCCATCCAGTGTTGTTCACCTGGATGAGCTTGGAATCGACTTGTCATACTCAATGCATATGCAACGTCAGGACGTGTGCATATCATGGCATACATGATCGATCCTATTGCCGAAGCATAAGGAATCCGACTCATGCGCTCTTTCTCTTCCACTGACTTAGCTTCTTGAGTCTTGCTCAAGTGAAGCCCAGGAGTCATAGGAAGGAACCCCTTCTTGGAGTTCGTCATGCTGAATCTCTCCAGAATCTTCTCTATATAAGATTCCTGACTGAGAGACAACATCCGTCGTGATCTATCCCTGTAGATACGGATGCCCAAAATTCTTTGTGCCTTTCCCAGATCTTTCATCTGGAAATGGTTTTTCAACCATGCTTTAACCGAAGATAAGAGAGGTATGTCATTCCCAATCAAGAGTATGTCATCGACATACAGTACTAGGAATACAATCTTACTCCCACTCGACTTGATATAGAGACATGGTTCCTCGACTGATCGAATGAACCCATTCTCTTTTATCACTTGGTCGAAGCGATGATTCCAACTCCGCGATGCTTGCTTAAGTCCATAGATGGAACGCTTAAGCTTGCAAACTTTTTTAGGATGTGCTGGATCGATAAAACCCTCGGGTTGTACCATGTACAACTCTTCCTCCAAATAACCGTTTAAGAAGGCGGTTTTAACGTCCATTTGCCATATTTCATAGTCATGAAATGCGGCGATCGCTAAGATAATCCGAATGGAACGTAGCATGACTACGGGTGCAAAGATCTCATCGTAGTGCAAGCCTGGCACTTGGGTGAAACCTTTAGCAACTAGTCTAGCCTTATGGATATCTTGTTGTCCTTCCACGGCATGCTTTATCTTGTAAAGCCATTTGCATTGAAGGGGACGTACCTTTGCAGGTAGGTCCACAAGATCCCACACGTTGTTCTCATACATGGAGTCCATCTCGGATTGCATGGCTTCTAGCCATAGCTTTGAGTCAGAACTGGTCATGGCACCTTTATAGGTTGTGGGTTCATTACCCTCTAGGAGTAAGACGTCATCTGTATCGTGTTCCTCGACCATACCAATGTATCTGTCCGGTGGAATAGAGACTCTTCCTGACCTCCTAGGTTCCTCAGGGATATCTACCGCAACCTCGGTTGAAGGTACTGTTTCCTCCAATGGTTGCTCGGTAGTTGGTTCTTGAATCTCCGATAACTCGAAGGTTCTATTACTCGACTTGTTCTCGATAAATTCTTTCTCTAAGAACGTCGCACTAGCCGCAACAAAAACACGTTGTTCGGTAGGCGAGTAGAAGTAATGACCAAACGTTCCCTTTGGATAGCCTATAAAGTATGTCTTGACCGATCGCGGGCCGAGCTTATCCTCGTGTCTCCACTTGACATAAGCCTCGCAGCCCCAAACCCGAATAAAGGACAAGTTAGGGACCGTTCCCTTCCATAACTCGAATGGAGTCTTGTCAACAGCTTTAGACGGACTTCGGTTAAGTATTAGAGCGGCCGACAAAAGAGCATAGCCCCACAATGAATCAGGCACAACGGTGTGACTCATCATGGATCGAACCATATCAAGTAAAGTTCGATTTCTCCGTTCGGACACACCATTTAATTGTGGTGTTCCAGGTGGAGTCAACTGTAGCACGATCCCACAGTCTTTTAGGTGTTGATCAAACTCGCGTGAAAGATACTCACCACCACGATCCGAGCGTAGTGCTTTAATCTTTCTACCCAGCTGGTTCTGTACCCGATTCTGGTATTCTTTGAACTTGTCAAAGGATTCACTTTTATGTTTCATCAAGTAGACATAGCCATATCTACTCAAATCATCCGTGAAAGTGATGAAATACCTATAGCCTTCTCGTGCGTTGATCGACATAGGGCCACATACGTCCGTATGTATGAGTCCTAATAGGTCGGCAGCGCGCATTCCAACACCTTTGAAGGAAATACGAGTCATCTTACCGATGAGACATGATTCACACGTGCCATATGATTCGAAATCAAAGGGCAATATAGCTCCATTCTGTATGAGCTGTTTTACGCGTTTCTCATTTATGTGTCCCATACGACAATGCCATAAGTAAGTTTGATCTTTGTCACCTACCTTTAATCTTTTATTATTCACATGTAATATCTCGGTAGTTTGATCTAAAACATAAATTCCATTCATGGAAACTGCCTTGCCATAAATCATATTGTGTAAGGAGAAAATACAGCTATTATTCTCTATTACAAATGAAAAGCCGAGTTTGTCAAGTGCAGAAACTGAAATAATGTTTTTGGACAAACTAGGAACATAATAACAGTTATATAAAAATAACTCGAATCCACTTGGAAGCTGGATTACGTATGTTCCCTTCGAGACTGCAGCCACACGTGCTCCATTCCCGACACGCAGGTCCACCTCACCCTTGATTAAGGGTTCTTGGTTTCGGAGGCCCTGCACATGATTACATAGATGAGAACCACAACCAGTATCAAGTACCCAAGTTCCGCAACTTGCATGGTTAATCTCAATCATGTGAATAAAAGAAGAAGAAGACATACCAACAGGAGTAACACGGCCTGCTTTAATGTCCTCGCGATACACGGGGCATGAGCGCCTCCAATGCCCAGTCTTGTGGCAATGGTGACATTCCATGCTTGTATCCTTGCTCTTTGTCTTGCCTTGTGAGTTACTCGACTCACCAGGCCCACTCTTAGCAAATCCTGGTTTCTTGAACCTGGGCCTACCTACCGCTAGGTCGCCCTGAGCTTTAGCCTTCCCTTTACCTTTTCCCTTACTGGAGATCATGAGAACATCCTGCTTCAGACTCCCACTCAACTTTAGATCCTTCTCAGTCTGTACGAGAAGGGAGTGGAGCTCATGAGGAGTCTTCTTCATGTCGTTCATGTAGTAGTTGGCCCTAAAGAGGGCGAACCTTTCATGAAGCGAATGAAGCATGCGATCAACGATGATGTTCTCACTGATCTTGCAGTTTAGGGACTCCAGTTTCTCGATATTCTCAATCATGTTGAGAATATGTGGGCTAACAGCTTGGCCCTTCTGGAGTTTCGCCTCAAAGAAGCGACAGGTATGCTCATAAGAAACGATTCTCGGAGCCTTGGAGAATTCGTTAGTGAGCGTGGTGAAAATCTTGTTTGCACCATGGGTTATGAAGCGTCTTTGCAAATTGGATTCCATTGCATAGATGAGTACGTTCTTTATCGCACCCGCTTCCATAACGAAATCGCTATGAGCGCGAATTTCGTTGGCTCTAGCTCCAGTTCCTGGGTGTGGCGGAATGGGCTCAGTTAAGAACTTGAGCTTTCCGTCAGCAATGGCAGCATTCCGTAGTGCTGCCTCCCAGTCAGAGAAGTTTGACCCATCATTCCTCAGTCTAGTTGACTGATTCATGGAGTCCATGAAGGCTTTTAGCCAGGATTCACGTGCTAGCTTGGCACTTGGCATTGGGTCTTCACCAGCCATTTTAGTTTTACAGCAGTTTTAATGAACGTGTTCTACACTGAAAAGAAGATAAAACAAAACCATATAAGCAACTTATTGTTGTGATTTAAGTCTATATTAAATTAAATTTAAACTCGTAGACTCATGCATTTATATAATTGATCTCCCTCAAGAATTATATAAACGATCCCAAGACTCAATTTCCGTATATTGATAAGCCCACAGTTTGGCTAATTCCAATCGTTGGAACTCTTGGTCGATAGATTTCCGTATATCCTATCTATTAGTCCATCTCAGTCACTGGAATATTATCGAGTGACCATGATGTTGAGATAAAATAAATCATCTGTTCCCACTTACCCGACGTAGAAGGGGTCATATTATGCCTACCGACGAAGAAGGGATTCATGGGAGGCTGATTTATAAAGACTAATCTCAATTTTTGGTTATACGAGGAAGACCCCATCAACTTTTATTTATCCATATTTAAGTGAACTAAAAACTAGCATTTGCGTGAATGAATTAAATAAAGTGATGGCTTTTAAATGACATGTGACATCTGTATTGTCACAGAAAACTAACGCGAGACCTCTACATGAGTCAGTTTTCAGGCATGATATAGGTGGTTTGGTTTTTAGGCGGAATATGATGCAAGCTATTATCGAAGAAAGCATAAAGGTAAATGCAATAAACGTAAATAAAAGTCCTAGTGTGGCCTATCCTACCAAAATAAACATAAAACAACTTGGAATCCACTGTTGGACCCTAGAAGCTTGTCTTGATGTTCCATCTTGGTCCTTGCAGCGGGAGTGAGCATCCGGCCTCCGTCTTGTCTTTGGTCTTCACAAAATTACTAATTTAAATTACAAAAGTAATCCTAGATACATTCTAATTTAAATACAAAAGTAATTACATGGCAAAAACCCAAAACGGAGATTCAAGATCTCAAAATTACAAGCAAGATCGTGTCCCTTCATTACGGTGACACAATCTTCTAAGGCCACACTAAGTTACAACCGTTTGCAAAAATTAAATACGTTATTGAAAGCATTCAAGGCATTCACAAGACGATAAATAAAATGCATCAACTAAAAACAATTTATACATGACATAATACTGTTATTATGATTAATAAATTTATACCAAACCACCGTTTAAGATTAAAATTAAGTGACTATACCGTTTTAATCACCAATTTTAACAAACATATAATCCATTATTTTAAACTGTTTTAAAACAATATGTATCAAACGAGGGTGAACCGTTTCACTAAATAATACACTATTTCCGTATATAGTATATTATTTTAAGCCATGTGAAAATAAAACATGTTATTTTCGAAAATAAAAAAAAAACGAGTCTGTTACAGGGGGGGAGGTCGACCGACCTAAACTTGTGGTCGACCGACCTCCTGCCGAAAAACGGAAAAATCTGCAACAGTAAAATCGGTCGACCGACCTATTGATTAGGTCGACCGACCAACAAGTAGTAAAAACGAATTTCAGAAAACGCAAAACGCTGCACTTTTTGAAATTAAAACAAGTTTTTACCTTTTAAACTTTGATTAAAACAAGTAAATCAAAATTAACATTAACAAGGGTTCACATATTGTTAAGAATATCGATTAATTAACAATATGTAAACAGGAATCGAAAAACAAGATCGAAAACTCATAAAGGAAACTGTTTTTTAAAAAAAAACAGAAAACTCACACAGGGGCGGTCGACCGACCGCTAATACTGGTCGACCGACCGACGCAGCGGCAGAAACGAGATTTTTCAAAATCTTTAAAAAAAACTTATGAAAAACACAAAAGTAAAATTTTCATGGCCTAAGGCTCTGATACCACTTGTGGGGAATAAAGCATGTATTCACCCTAAACTTGCAGGATTATAATGAAAAATACAGTTGTGTTTATAGTCATAAGATTAAAAAGGATAAGAAAAAGAATTCAACCTTTGGTCCTTTGTGCTTATGGCCTAAGAACAGGAATTAAAGTAAATTCCCTCCTATAACTTGCACCCAAGACTTGATTGAGATGATGCCGCGTGTGCTAGAAAATACTCTCCAATTGCCTTGCAATATGGGGAGAGCTTTTGAGAGGTTTTAGATGTGAGATCTGAGTTTTGGGAAAAAGATGTTCTCAAAACCCTAATTGTGAGAATTATGAATTACCAGTCAGTGACAAAAGGAGAAAGACTCTCCTTTTGTATTACTTAGGTCGGCCGAATGGGTCTTGGGTAAGGGTGGGCTTTTTTCCACTCTTACCTTATACCTTTGCGTGATTCGACCCGTTTAGCTTTAAGTTGTTCGCGGGTTTTATATATAAATCGTAACATGTTATCAGATATTAATACAGTCGATATATTAATAATGGTCTGACAAAATACGATATTGTATAATTACCCAAATTAATATAACTGTTTATATTAATACGCGAATACTATATTTAATTAAATATAACCGTTTATATTTAATTTACGAATTAATCTTGTAATCCGTATTAGCTAAAATTATTTAATCCGTATTAAATAATAATCTCAACATCTTATTGACTAATTTATTAGTCAACACCTCTGACTAACTGTTTAGTCATATCCGGCATAAATGTGACTGTATTTTCATACCTTCACATCTCTCAAACGTGTCCTATAGGTGTGACGTATAGGGACCAGTTGATCACCGCCATCCGTATGACAATAACGTCAAACTTATCTAGCAAGCCAACCGTTATTGATAAACGTGGATCAACTGGTAATAATACAAAAGTATGCCCTTGTGATCCTTAAAGAGATTTAATAAGTCATTGTACTTAATTGTCAAGGACACCAGCCCCAACAATCTCCCACTTGTCCGTACAAGGGTATGTGCAATGACGTTATCACACTACATGTGGAGGACACAATCTCCAACAGGTATAACACTGACACTAGCCCCTAGATCACAAAGGGCTTTCCCTATAACATGATTACCTATGGTACAAGGGATGGAAAAACTACCTGGCTCTTTTAACTTGGGTGCTATATTATTTTGTGAAAGAACATAACACTCTTCCACAAAAGCAACAGCACCGTCGTCCTGAAAATTCCTCTTACGACTCAAAATATCTTTCATGAATTTAGCATAAGAAGGTACCTGGGTAATTAAATCAGTGAAAGGGATGGTTACCTCAAGGTTCTTCACCATCACCAAAAACTTACCAAATTTCCGATCCTCTTTTGAATTTTTCAGTCTTTCGGGATAAGGAACGGTGACATTAGCCATAGGATCAGCAACCTTTGGCTTTTTCAGCTGTAATATTTCGGTGAGGCCTTGAATGAAGGAGGAATCCAGCGATTCCGGAGTCAAAACAGTACTCTGCTCAGGAACGTCAGTCGGTCGACCTACAGCAGCGGTCGGCCGACCAGACTCTGCTACATCTGAAATTTTCTTTTCTCCAGAATATGATCTCACGTCAGGAACCGAGGTCGGTCGACCTACAGTAGGGGTCGGTCGACCTCCTGTCCTGTTGACGGGATCAGATTCTTTGTTTTGAACCTCGGCAGAATCGTCTTTTTGGGTTGATCCTTCACAAACACGGCCACTCCTAAGATTTATGGCGTTCAACGTCTCCATGGGTCCCTCACAACTAGTCGGAGAGCTAGTTATTCGGTTGGCTATGTTTGTCAAGTGTTCTTCAAAAGCCTTTGAGGAGGCAATTTGAGCCTTTCCCATCTCTATAACCTGCCTTGTTAAAACATCAACAAGAGCTCTCAAGTTCTCAATCTCACCCGTGCTGTCAACCGTAGTAACTAGGTTCGCACTTTCAAGCTTTAGTTGGGTTGCCTCAAGCTTTTCAAAACGGGCTTCAACTGTTGTCTCAAGAGCCATCACTCTATTCATCTCCACATTCAGCCGTCGTGAATTCCCACGTGAACTCTTAAAGGCTGCCCTATGCACCGCCATGTCTTCAATGGTTTCCCAACCTTTCATATGGTCGGTGTTATTCTGAAATCTCCCATTGGCGGCCGCATCAAGAATCATCTTATAATCATCGTAAAGGGCGTTGTAAAATTGGTTACATAGGTACCATTGTTGAAAGTTATGGTGAGGGATAGAACGGACCAATTCCTTGAACCGATCCAATGCTTCACAAAATCCTTCATCAGGCCCCTGTTGAAAGTTAGTGATTTGGCTTCTCAAGTCCTCGGCTTTTGCAAGGGGAAAGTATTTCTTGTAAAAAGCCAATGCCAAGGAAGTCCAATCTGTAACCTTCTCAGCTGCCCTATCAAGGTAGCGGTACCAATCTCGCGCGGCATCTTTTAATGAGAACAGGAACATCATTGCCAGCACCTCATCTCTAGTCACCCCGTCAGGTATGGGTATGGCACAACAATAATCCGTGAAGGTTGTAACATGCTTCAATGGATCTTCGTCGGGTAGATCAGAAAACTGACTCCGTTCCACCATAAAGATATTATTTGGGTGGAGCACAAAGGAGCCAGTGGTGGGGGTAGGCAAGGTGAATCCCTTCGGTAAATCTTGAGCCTTTGGCTGTAGGTGGTCATAAATAGAATCCATATCTAAACAAGAGAGTACGCAAGCTTTCCTCTCAAAAACCTGTCTCCTAAAGAAAAACTAGAAGAAAAGGTAAGTAACGGTCTTAAGGAACCTAAGTTCCTTATGACAAGAAAAATAAACTAAAAATTAACAAACAAAATTATACCGTCTCCCCGGCAACGGCGCCAAAATTTGACACCCGTCGTTGAGGGGTGCCAAAGATAAGATTTATAAAACCTCAGCTTAAACTTAGATAGCATAAGTCAAGGGTCGAACCACAAGGAGACAAGGTTAATTATGTTTGTGAATTTAAAGTCTATTACAAGTAACCAAAAAGGGGGGGTTGATTTGAGATTTAAACTAATAACTAAAAGGACAAAATAAACAAGAGAAATAAAACAAGGTAAAAAGGAGATTAGGAACTTTGGTTCCCCATGGTTAAAACAAGTCAATGAAGGGTAAAATAATCAAATAACACAATCCCAAGGAACAAAGAATAAACCTTTAGGTCAATATTCTACCCAATCCTTACGGTCTTAGGGTTCCTAGAAAAGCACTAAACTTTCGTTCATATGGCAATTCCAAAGTTATTGTTAAACTAATCCTAATAATCTTTCAATCCTAAGGGTTAGTTCACCAACAACAATGGGGGATTGGTAATTCAATCATTAAACTTATCAAAATCAAATCTTTACCATGGTTCCCCTAATTCCTAATCACAAGAATTAGCTATGCATACTCTTAATTATGAAACTAACAATAACTAAGAACATTAAAGGATTTAACATAATTAAAGATGACAATAAAAGGGAAAACATGAATTAAGGAACAACAACAAGATGAACAACAAGATTAAATTAAAAAGAAAGATTAATTGTAGCAAAACTTAGAACTTGATTGGAACTAAGACCAAAAGATGAAAACTTGGAATAAAATCTCTTTCTCAACTATTTGCTAATAGAATTGCTTGATAATGAAAAACTTGTCTAACATAAAGTGCTTTTTCCTAATTTTAGAGTTTTGGTCTTCTTAAATAAGGATAATTACAAGATTAGGTAAGTACAAAACACGAAATAAAAGTCGCGGCTGCAGCTTCCGGGTCGGTCGACCTCTTTTGCGGGTCGGTCGACCGCTTCTATCGGTGCTGGGTTTTTACGCGAATTGGGCTTAGGTCGGTCGACCTCTCTGATGGGTCGGTCGGCCGCTTCTTGTTCGTTTCAGCTCTAATTTGGCCCAATGATAACATTCGGGTGTGCAACTCGGATCCTTGCTCCGCATTAGTACTCAAAACAGCTTCCGAAAGGCAAATAAGGTTCAGTTTTGCTCACTTCCGCGTATTCCTACATATAAAACATAGAAATGCCAAAGTAAACCGTTTCGGGAGAAATAGTAACTAAAAGTCACGAAAATGTAAGAAAATACGTGCCAAAAGAATAAATAAAATGCATAAAATAGGCACGTATCAGAACTCTCGGCCCAAATAGCATCATCATATACCTCCACAAAAGAAGTCGAGTCACGACGAACCATACTCTCGATGCGCGGTCCTAGCTTCCCACGGTAAAAGTAGACTCTCTCAGCCTCATCTCTGACAAACCTCGATGCGAAATGAGCAAGTTGGTTGAATCGGTCTGTAAACTCCTGAACTGACATCTTGCCTTGCTTCAAATCCATGAATTCTTTGAGTCGCTGTGATCTGAGCTCTTTAGGATAAAACCTCGTCTCGAGCTTATCCTTAAAAGACTCCCAATCGAACAAAGGATCAAGAGTGAAAGTCGGTCCGGTCAACGCCCACCACCTATCGGCCTCAAGGGTCAGAAAGTGAGTGGCTAGCCGCACTCTATCCTCTCTACCCACCGAATACATGGTAAAGCTCTTTTCCATCTCCCTGAACCACTCGGTAAGAGCTACCGGATCAACCTTGCCTCCATAAGTCTTCACATGGCTCCTGGACATTTGAGACGCTATCCAAGAGAAGCTACCAGGACGATTAGCCTCGTTGCCTGGCGGTGGAGGAGGTGGAACATTCTCTGCTTGCTGTCTCTAGGTCTCAAGCAAGTGATGAATTGCTTGCAACAAAATGTTATCAGCAGCCGTGGGTCTCACCATCCTTCAAAAGAGAAAACAAGTATTAGCTTAGCAATTAGCAATCACAATTAGACTACAAAATAAATCCTTAGATCTACCCCATCTCTCATTCATTATTTGCTTATTTGGTCAAGTTAAGGTTGGGGGTCACATGAGTGCGTCGGGAGCAATAATGCTCTGATACCAACTGTAAAACCCCTCGAGAAAGTGAAAATATAAACATACCAAAGTACTAAAAAATGCAGCGGAATTAAAACTTTTTAAAGATAAACAACATGTGAGAAGAATTAAACTGAAACGGAAACTGAAACTGAAATAAAACAAAATAGATAAGTAACAGTTCTAAGTATCAAAACCAAATATGTACAACGGCCTGGGATGGAACATCCCTACAGGCACCAACCAAAAACTGTATCAAAAGAAACTAAGAGTCTAGCTAATCGATAAACGGGTATGTCATATGATGAAAGGATCACCACTCGCTAGCTCTCGTATGAACCCCGATCCAATCCTGCATGTACCTACATACATGAAAACATGTACGCCACAATCAATGGGGAGTGACTAGAGTTCTCCTAGCCACCTTTTGTGACAACACGAAACACATAAAGCAATACAGAATACTCCAACATATACAAACATGTGAAGCATAAACAACTCATCAACTGTTCTCATACTATCATGCAACTCTAATGCACGGCTCTCAACCAACTTCATAAACCGTTACGAAGGAGAGCCGGTTTCCCTACTGGTTACCCAGTTGAGGGGGTCTTTCAATCCAACTATTTATGAAACCGATCATAGAGTCATCCAATGCCTTGGATGAACAAACCATAACTCAAACAATATAACCATCAATTTCATCATGCATATCTGACACTGTACCAACCTAGGCAAGCAGATATAACATAGACACTAGCAATGGTCCAGAGGTGAACTTAACACATATCCCACTACCAAACAATGTCGGGTCCAGAGGTGAACTTAACACATATCCCAACATACAAATCAAGTAAAGGGTCCAGAGGTGAACTTAACACATATCCCTATACTTACAAATCAAGAAAAGGGTCCAGAGGTGAGCTTAACACATATCCCTAATCATCCAAAAGCAAAGGGTCCAGAGGTGAGCTTAACACATATCCCAATGCTACAAACAAGTATTGGGTCCAGAGGTGAGCTTAACATATATCCCAATACACAGCTATCGCACAACGGGTCCAGAGGTGAGCTTAACACATATCCCGTGTACGACAACCGATCACGTGTCAGGTCCAGAGGTGAGCTTAACACATATCCTGACACGCCACAAGCAAAACACGTAACGGGTCCAGAGGTGAGCTTAACACATATCCCGTCACGCGACATACAAAACACGTAGTGGGTCCAGAGGTTAGCTTAACACATATCCCACCACGCGACATCCAACTCAATCAATAGCATCTAAAGATAGAAACTAACCTATAGTTCTAACTTCTTAAACCATTAATCAACACTTAATTGATCCCGGGAACTAAGACGAGGGAGAGTCGGTTTCCCTTTTCGGTTCCCCGACCGGGGGGTCTCTATCCTCACTCCATTCCCGAACCCAATATAGTGTCGCACATCCTCCGGGGACCTCAAATACATATCAAAGATACAAGGAACGAGTTTCAATCAAAACCGATTAACCGTTTAAAAGTTACGAACGATTTACGAATTCAAAATAAAAATAAGCTTCAGGGGTCCCCAGCCGGTCGGCAGGCAGCCGGTCGGCCGGCTGGTGATCCCTTCAGCCTCTCTTTCCTTTTAAAAATCAAACACACAAAAGACTCCCAGCCGGTCGGCAGGTAGCCGGTCGGCCGGCTGGGAACTTCATTTCCCTAGCTTCTCAAAATACGCAACCCACACCCAATGCACTCCCAGCCGGCTGGCAGGCGGCCGGTCTGCCGGCTGGGCTCCCTTATACATATGTTCTCGCAAAAATACCAAAAGCAACATAAGAGACCACCAGCCGGTCGGCCGGCTGGCAGTCCCAGGCCGATTTCTACAAATTACGCAAAACACCATAGAAGCGTTCCCAGCCGGTCGACCGGCGGCCGGTCGGTCGACCGGCTCAGAGAGCTTGATCACCAAAACGTGATTTTCCAGATTATTCAAAACATCAACAATCGACACAAATCCTTATGAATCGCTAGAAATGGTGTTTACCCAACATTACCAATCATCCAATACTACTATCTAACAGCAAACAAAACCCATAACAATGCTCAAACGATAAATTTCATGTATTCGTCTTAACTTTGTGAAAACTGAAAATAAGCTTATGAACATGTAACAACATCACAAGGCATGAATTCTTCACATAAGAACAATCCTAAACATGATATTAAGTCCATTGATCATTAAACATTAACAAAAATCAGAAACAAATAGAAGAACACATCAAAACTTGCTAATATTCACAAGACCGAGTTTCTCATTATCGTCACCTTAAATGCACTCCGGCTTAAAGATCCTCCTCTACCACGAAGCTATCAATGTCCGGGTTCTCCAATCCTTCACCTAGAAGCACGAAAAACGGGTGTAAGGACTGAAAAACGGAATTTAGGAAAAACAGGCCAAATTTCGAAATGAAGGAATTGAAAAACGGAAGTGATAGATGGCTTGCAAATTCGATGAGGATTCCGAAAATGTTATTGTTACCTTGATTTGATGAACGGATGATGGAGAAATGATCAAAAGATGAATAAAATGGAGGTTTTAAGAGAATATGAGTGTACAGTGAAATGTTGTTTTGAAGAGGATGAATGTCGACATGTGAGATTTTAGGGGTTTAAGTAATTGTCCTTTCCGTATTAAATGAAACGGGTTAGGATACTTGAACGGATATTTAAGGTGTGAACTTAACCTTACCAAGTTTGTATTCGTCTTAAGGACTTAAGGTTCTTAAGACGGATCTTACTATTTATTAAAATATTTTCCGTTAAGTTATTAAAATATTATTTTATAACTTAAAATAATTAAAAACGCTTAAAATCTATTTTATAAAAATACGTGCTGTTACACTCGTGGATGGTAGTAGGGGAATGTGACACATGTTTAGTTTTGTGCTTTAATTAGTCGATGATGGCTATTTTGGTGTGATCCAAATATGAGGGATTGAGGTGGGCCTTCTGACTAAGATTCGAGGAAGATATGCCGTCAATCATAAGGTCGATGAGGATTGTCGCTAGGGTTGAGTAGTTAGGGGAGGTGCATTGATAAGGGTAGTAGAGTTGTTCATGGGGCCAATCTATTAGGTACATCTCGTACACCTGGAAACAAAGCAAGATTGGACAACGTATTTTACAAAATCTAAAAAAGTCCGGTCCACGAACGCGCCCGTGACACAGTTTAGCACTCCTTAATTCATTTAGGTTGAGCCAACTCCGTGAGTCTTGGTCAAATCCATTCAAAAAACATGAACAAGGATTATCATGAAGTTTAACTCCGAGAAATCCCCTCAACAATGAGGTAAAAGATTTTGTTCAAAAGCACTAGACATGAGTTGAAAGGTAGCAATATTTGAACGATAAATTGAGCAATTAATAGAACATCCTTCCTCCAAAGAGAGAAGGAAACAATGGATGTCTCAATGTGAATCCCTCTACAAAGATCATCTAGAAATTAACAAATAACTACCTAATAAAAATGAGCTAGAATGCCACTGATACTGCTTCCAAGAACTACGTCCTAGTCTCTGACATGTATCCCCAGCATGATTCCATACCCAAGAATCTAGTTAAGGAAAACCTGTACAAAGATGACAAATCTTTAACTTCTGTTTAAGAAATTGATCGATTAAAGGAAGGATCAGATGTATTGATCAATACTTGGGGGTAAATGGCGCAGTCTCACAAATAAAATATTGAGGTGAGACTGCTTCTTTTGAGGACTTGTGATTCAAATAGAAGCCGGTAACTTACTAGTGAAACCGTTCCTTGGCCTCTTGCATGATATGAGATCAGAAAAGGTGTCGACCAGCTGACCGGCCAGGCTCTTCGGCTCATCCATGAGAGTTCGAATGAAGGTGTGAACAACCCGGCGCTCTTGCTCAGAAGATCTCAGGCTAAACCAAGTCAACAACTTCAATCTAAATTCCTGTTTTATGTGGCCCTGACATTCCAAAAGCCGGATGATCTTTACACAATACTCAAAGTTCCCATCCAAGGATCCAGCCCCAGCTAAAGGATGATGTGGGGATCCGTTTACCAGAGTACTGTCACAATCATGGGCCTCCTCCATTGCACTTGAAGCCCTCTTCCGTTGGGCCTCCAGCAAGGAATCAACCGCAGGAACATCTCTGTTATGGGTGGGGGGCCAGGCCTGTAAATCGTCACTTGGCCCACTGCCATTCGACCTAGCCAACCCATTCTTACCGATACCATTAGAAGCAGCATCGTCATAAGGCTCATCCCTTGAAGATTCAAGAGGTGGGGTCAGAACTTCATTTAAATCAGGTACATTTGCAATGTTTAGGTCAAGATTGCGAGATATTGGAGGTGGTGGCGACAGGTGAGCTTTTGGAGATTCAGATTTTGTTACCCCACAGTATTGCTCAATATCAGCATTATAGATTCCTTCCGAATGGCCTTGTTCATGGGCCCAAGCTAAATGCAAAATTTTACCTAGATCCCGAACCCTAAATCCAGAAGACGGCCCTGCAACATCAGCGGCTGGGTTCCCAACCGCAGCATGGTTCTCCTTACAACCTGATAAGGAGGCATTTTTATTAAGAATCTCGACACTCTTGGTAAAACATTTAGCCTCAGAGTGGCCTAGATCACCGTCTTCTGTATAAGACATTATTCTAAAGGTGTACTCAGTGCATGGCTGGAGATCTTTTACTGAGATTCTTTTTTTCTCTCTTGGAAAAAAAGCAGCGGGTTCTTTCGGGAAAGTCTCTTCCCGTGTTTTGCAATACCACAGCTTATAGCCTTTGATGGAATCAGTCAATGACATGGGAATGTCAATCAAGACTATTACAAGAGAAGAGGAGGTAATTTCTTCAAAAAGGAACCTGCAAGCAGCAGGGAGTGAAACCACTGCCCAAGTGCCGAAACGATATCCATAATTATACATTTATACACCATTAAAAATTTATTATGAGCAACTGTGAAAGCTGTTACTACCCCCAATCCACCATCCCACATGGCCACATGCATTATGGTCCCCATTCATATCTATTGGTCAACTAATATCAACTTTGACCATCAATTTCTCCATATATAAATAGAAATAGAATGGAAATTGTCATGTTCGATTTATCAAAGCAAATAATTTCATATTATCATTTTAAAAATGTCGTTGCTGTTGTATACCATGAGCAGGTGCCCGTCAAACAAGAAATAGCACACAGCCATTTAAGTTGAGTAGGAACAACAAACATGGCAGGCGAGTGTATTAACTAACCTGTACAATCGGCAGTTGAACTAGGAACCTTAGCAAGCCATTCTTCAGCTTTATCAATGGCATTAGAGCAGAGTTTCTGTACATCACCAGCTACAGCAAGCCTACTGACAATTCCCCTAGCCATCTTGACAGACTCACCATTCATGGGACCCACCTCCGCCTCAAGCTTTGCCTTAGCTTCTGTGACAATCTCATGCAGCTCCTTGAACTTTGAAGTATTATCCAGCAGCCTGTAACTCAAAAATACTCTATAGCAAAGCACGTCTACACGTCGAGCATCTTTTGCTATAGATAACTGTTTTTTCCAGCATCTGCCAGAGTAAAGAAAACTCATGAACGATATTATTATATAGAACATTATTCAGCACCCAAGGGATCCCACCTAAGGTAGGGTAGGGAGCTCAGATATACACAGCCTTACCCCATTTTAAAAAAAACATAACAAGGTTTTTTATAATGCATTGTCAGTGCAACCAATTTCATGAGTTATTTTGCTTTATTCTACCATTTAATATAAAGTCAGAATTGTGAGTCTTTGGCTCCGTTGAAAATGGAGAGGTAAGGTTCTGTATACATCATCCCACAGCCTCCAAAAAGGCTTCCCCTAGGCTAGGTAAAGGGGAACATAGCGGATTGAATATTGTGTGTTCAACAGGCATTAGTAAGTTTGATTCATTCGGCTCTTTTTTAGCGTTTTAAAATTTTTCATGGAAGACTAAATTCCACTTCGATTGCTTGCAGGGCATAACTTTCAAATAACCTTAAGCTTAAGTCTGCATCTTTCCACATAAAAGCAAATAACTCACCCCAGTATCCCAGAGACTTTGCCACAAGAAGCACAACAGTAGCTCCCATCCAACTGCATGTATTGCCCAAGCTTCACAACACCTAGCTTTTCTTGTTCAAGTGCACATTCAATGTGGCAAGACAACCCACAAGAATCACCTAGTGAACCCTGTGATTCACAAACCAACCAAAGACTTGGGTCTTTGTTATCATCAAACCGGTGACAAATACAACAAGAGCACCTCCTGCAAAATGCATCATCTAGCGACAAGAGAGCTCTACAGGCAGAATTTTTACAAATCCAGGAAGTTGAACATCCAAAGTCAGACTTTTCCATTGATGGCGTGAAGCGAAAGGGATTTTCACCCTTTCTGGGTTGCTTCCGAGACCCGGAATTGGAAGAGGAACCCTTCCTGTTCTCTGCGTTCTTGAGGTTTTTGTTGCATGCTTTTAGCGGCATTTCCAACATTCTGCTTTTCAAAGGAGGTTTTATTTTTGTTTCCTTGTCAAAGCAAGTCTTTAACAGTTCTCTCTTTGGACCAGATTTCGGGAATTTCTGGTAAATTTCTGAGCCTCTCAATGTATAACCTAAATATCCATATTTCTCTGGTGTGCTTTGTAAACTAGAGGAGTGACTTTGAATACCTGAAGTTCACGAAAGGATGATAAGCTCAGTAAGATAATTGCTAAATACACGACGTTGCCGAAATCAACTACTGTAGTAAAGTCATTGAGATATGGTCTATATGACCTGAGTTTAAAACCATATCACAGAAGAACACATCCACTCAAGAGGAGGCATGAAATACCATCTTCTATGAGTCTAAACCAAGCAGTCCAATAGTCTGACTACAACATAAACAGATATCAGACTAACCCAATTGCTTGAAGAACATCTAGGTAATTTGAGTGTGATAATCAAAGGGTTAAATACACTTTCACTGCAAATGAATATGAGACGATTAAGAATTAACTAGGTTTTGGAGCTGATTTATTCTGATTAAAAAGTGTGGGTTAGTATATAACATCATCAACAACAGAAGAGCCTTAATCCCAACATGATTTGGGGTTGGAGGACATGAATCATCCTTTGGAACCGTAATTGAACAGTCGCACACCCCAAAAATACAACGAGATATAAAGAAAAGAGTGAAAAGGGAATGGAAGGGAACATTATACAAAAGTCAATCTAAATCTATAGGTATAAAAATAAAAAAACTCGGGTTTCTTATATAAGAACTTGCATACAAAATACAAATCAATAACAATAATTTTTGGAAGTAAAAATAAAATTACGGTTCAAAACCAAAAACAACACGATCTGCTCACACGTAGACAACATGCAAAGAACACTATTCATAAGTTTCAACAATTTAATTTAAGGAGCATCTGGAAACAAACCAGACCAATTAATAATTAATCTTGAAATTAATAAACTTGCTTTGGTGAAATAAAGAGGCAACCCTAACAAAATTTATGAACAGTACTAGAACATACAGGTGTGAAACAGATTTAGTTTCACAAAAGAGACATTAATTGGCCTTCAGAAGTATTATAGATCGTCCGATCGGATGTAAGTGACTGAATGCACAAATGAGAAAAGAGGGGAAAGGGAAAACAGACCCTAGATCAAGGATGAGAAGCAGTCAGAATAGAGGATCTAGGGTGTAGATTCAATATCCAAATGTAATAGAGCACAACAAAGAAAAATGGAAATGTGGGATACCTGAAAGACAAAGACGGCGGCGACCAAGTAAAATAGAGAAAACTAGTGAAAACCTAAAAAAGATACTAGAGAATAGAAGTTCAGAAAGTAAAAAGAGGATAATGCTCTCACAAGGAACATAGACTCGGTCCTTTTATACACGTCTGAAATTTTTTTAGCGCTTGATAAAATCATTTATTTGAAAATTTTAAAGCGTGCCTCCGTGTAAGACATTAGGGAAATATGCATTGCACTAAAAAGATAAGAGCTTTTTATCACACGCTTCACATATCTTGTAACAATTTTTACATCCCATAGCAAACAATGAACCCATTTACTTAATCTGATTCTCTAAATTATTAAAATTTTCTCAAAATATTTCTACAGACTTTAAAAAGTGGTAAAGAACTCGGATAATACAAGGAAGTATTAGAAACTGAGAAGAGGACACATGAAAGAGATGGGAGTAACTAATTTAAGATGTAACATATTGACGTTACTGAAGTTGGAAGATTCACCTGATCGCATCAGCAAACATATGATGTCAAACTACACAAGTCATTGTAATTCAATGTCACCACGCTCACTTCTCTTAAAAACAACCACAGCACACTCAACTCTTAGGTTTATCCATAAATCCTCCTTTTATTTTTACCATATAATCACATAGAGAAACTTTATACTTTCTGAAAGCAGAGCTACATCTCAGGCTGGATACGCAATAAGAAATGATTATCCAACTTATAGGCTTTAGTCATCATTTATAAACCAGTTCGCCAAAAACGGATGGATATTTCCGGGGGTAAGTAAAAAAGAATACTTGCCAAATAATAAATACTTCAATCGGCAAGGGCAGCACGAACAAATCTATGAGAGATATCAGTTCATTGAGCAAAACAGAAAGAAAAAGAAACGTAATTGATACTGAGATCCCCAACACTTTATATTCTTCAACTATATCTACGATTTGAATACATTTTAATTATTAAGTGATTCCTCCCAAAATCATAACCATCAATGTGATAGACAACCACTTAACTGTCTAACTAACAGATTCAAGATTTTGATAGTTAAACCAACAGAGGCTGTTTCCACATGATTCCAATGCCTCAAAGGTTCCAGCAAATTGCTGGGTAAGAGGGTGGGTGGGGGAGTCGGATGTACAAAGTATCACAGAGAGGCTTTCACATGACCAAAATTGAAAGAAACAGAATAATGCAGACACATTCACAACTTGACATGCACATGAAATTTTTTATCAACCAAAATTGTTCACTTAGCTTATTGATAGAGCACCAAATGAACCAAACTTCCGCATTCAGAATAATGCACCTGAAAAGAAAGCAAGATTTATTCCATAGATTCAAATGTTTTGGGCCATACCTTCAACAGAGAGACGATCTTTTAAACTCATGCTCGACTCTCACAGTTCCCAAATTCAGCTAGCATATGTTCATTTGATAAAGAATCAGAGTGACATCCTTCTGTGAGCATTCCTTCGTAATAGTTCCTCCTTTTCTATCAGGCATGAGAATAGGTTACCATTGAGCCAACATGGACTCAAGGATGACAGCCAACTATAACAAAGTTACACAAAACATTCTAGAATCAATAGAATGACAAATCAAAGTGCAGCACAAAACTAGTGTGACTATTTATGTCACAAAACAAAACATACTCTAAAAAGCTATTCCACGTGTATTATGAATCGCTAATGAATAAGAAGGTGGTGTAGATGTAATGTAGTAGGAAAATGTGAAAGCAGCAAGTGCAAAATCCATTGGGGTCAAGACTACAACAGGTCAACAAAACCTTAATACCAAATAGATTTGGGGTTTGAAAACATGATTCGTCATATGGAAATCTTCAATAACACAGAAATTATACAAGTAAAACCGGCAAGATAGGCAAAACGAATATAGTAAAAACTAAAAGGAAAAAAAAAAAAAAAAAAAAAAAAAAAAAAAAAAAAAGACAAAATTACACAAAAAAGTCATGCACAACTAAGTGGGAAGCAAAATCAAGAAGGAAATTTGGGGCAGCCAAAGGTACATGCAGTAAACAAAGACGTGATCAGTTCTCATATAGCTCACCCGCTATTTATTCACTATCTTTCTTTTTCTAAAATTACAATCTTTAATTTATTAAAGCGGAAGATAACATAATCCTCTAGGATTAACAGCGATATCTCAATGATCATTATACTTCCTATCCTGTAGCAGTTATGAATCCCAGTAATATGAGAACCTCAAGCATCAAATGATCAAACTTTTCCATTCTAGACAAACAACATCATGTCCACCAAAGATTCAAAAGGCGAACCACTACTAGACAAAACAATGCCATGCCTTCCAAATTATTTTGAAACTAACAAGCCCTAATGGCTTTGGAAAAAACGCGGAATGGTGCAGTCCTCTGAATGCTGACTGCCGTTAGCATTATATTAGTATGTAGAGCATAAGAATTCAATGGAATCAAACATAACAACAAATTCCAAATCGGTACCGGCTCAATGACTAGCGTAATTATGCTGATATAACCAGTCTTGCATTCCAGAAAAAGAACATGCATTAATACAATTCATAAATACCAACACATTTGCAATAGATTATGCAAAAGAAGACTTTAATTAATCAACAATACCAAATTTAGCAAGTACAGAATCATGTCAAAATAAGATCGAAATTATAATGAAATAAACAACACCCAAGATTCATGGATGACATATGTGCACGGATCTAAGTAGCCCAAAATATGAAATTAATCAAGAACAATAAATAATAAATCAAACTAAAAAAGAAAAAAAAAAAAAAAAAAAAAAAACAATACAAAATCGTACCTTTAATAAACTGTAAAATTAAAACAGGGGAAATTGAAGGGGTTTAGGTGAGATAATATAAACCCAGGAAAAAAATAAAACAGAAAAAAAGCGTGGTAAATGAGGAGGGGTAAAAAAAAAGGGGAGAGTATTGAGAGCAAAAATGGTGGGCGTAAACCGAAAATAGGAAGAAGGTCTCTCTCCCCTCTTTTGTGTTGTTAAATTGTTAGTTGGTGAAATTATAATTTTGGTGAAAAAGAGAAATTTGTATGTGAGATTGTGGCTTTGTGGGGTCTCTTTTGTATTTGGTCACCTCCCGTAACTCGATGTGCGTGAGCTTTAAGTTTTTTAGGCTCGCCTCATTAACTATTTAACTTCATAATAACATACGTCACCACTCCACACAATCATTGTTATTGCTTGTCATTTTAAGTTTCATAAAAAAACTCCCTTAGTTAACTTATACAGACAAACGTAAGACCCTATACGCTTGATTATGCGTCAACCTATTAATCGATCTAGGAACATAACTAATACTAAGACAATGAAAGAAATTAAAATAAGACCATAAATCTTCAACAATATCTTCCACTTGATGATGCACTTGTTCTTGCTCAACAATCAGAAGCACCCCGTTTAGGCAGTCAGATAAAATTTCAATATGTCGCAGGTTCGATCCTACCGCCTACTGGATAGCATGCCTAATACCTAAAATTTTCGCATGAAGAGGCGAAACTGCATCGATTTTAATGCCCCCCTGATACCATACCCTTCCCACCTCATCCAAAACAACCCAACCAATCCCCGCTTCCCTACTATCCCTCCAGCTTGCATCAACTTTGATTCTTTTACAACCACACAAAGAGGAGTTCCCCACCAAATTAATCGGAACAGAATCGCGAACGCTCTTCCTCACTCCCTGAGCTCCACCCCCCTTCTCACCCTTTTCCATACCAATCTCCTGGTTCTGTGCCTCTTCCTTCACTTTCCCAACCGCTAACACCTGATGTACCTGATCATTATAACCTTTAAAGAAAACCTCAATCACCATCTTTTCCTCATTAAACCTCGCTCTATTCGTAGCATGCCAAATACACCATAACATAGCTCCAAATTGAACAATCCTATGTGGCGATTCCTGCATATTCCCCAGATAAAGAATCCAATTCACCACCCAGTCCCCCATAAAAATGTCCATTTGTTGCCTTGATCTGATACCCAAAGAAGATGTTCTCCATATATCATCCACCATCGGGCAATCCCTAAAAAGATGCTCAGGAGATTCCACTTCCCCACATCCCATTTCAAGACAGAAGCAACAGTTCCAATCCTCGTCGGAAAGAATATTCCTTCTCTTAAATTCACTTCCTACCGAGACCGAATTCGTAATAATCCCCCAGATCAAAACTTTCCAATTCTGTGGTATCGGTAAATGCCATAGCTTTGTTTTACAGAAATGTCTACCCTTTTCTGAAATCCTATTCCTATCCCTTTTAGTGGACCTCGTTGATAAGAAATCCTCAAGTAAAATCCCGTATCCACTCTTAACCATATATCTTCCACTGGACGAATGAGGCCAGTAGATTTTATCATTCACTCGATTCCTGTCTAGGTTTGTTGTTAAAATTGCACCTACCGAACCTTCATCAAAAAGAAACCTCAATTTATTTCTCTCCCATTCCCCGTTCTCACCCACCAAATCACTAACCACCAAATCCTTCAAATTTTCATAACCTAGACCAAGAATCCTATGATTTGGTTCCGGTCTATCACCATTAGCCCATCTAGCAGTCCATATATTAAGATTAGACTTAATCCCCGGCTTCCATCCAATCAACTTCTTAATTGCCTTGAACCCTTGACTCAGGCTTCTCCTACCCCATGACATCGCCCCGTTTTCCTTTATATGCCATCCATATTTATTATGCCATCCCACTTTTAGGAGTTTCCTATATACCCTTCCAAAATAAGACCTCTCACCCTAAACTAATCTCCACGTTTGTTTAGCAAGAAGGGCTTTATTAAGAATCTTAATATTTCTTATTCCACCCCCGCCCCCCCCCCCCCCCCCCCCCCCCCATTACTTTTTTGAAGACTTAGGAAATTCTTACTACACCATGGAATAGACTTACCTGATCACCTACATCCAGCCCACCAAAACTGTGACAGTAGAGAGTTAATCTTACGTGTCACACTTATCGCCACCTTAAACACCGATAGAAAGTAATTGGATATGGTTGATAAGATGGAATTAATCAGGGTTAATCTACCCGCTGTTGATAAGAAAATTTCATTCCAAGAAGAGACCATACATTTCATATTATCAATGATCCCCTTAAAAAATCAGTTTTTGACCCTTACATCTCAGTTGGAATCCCCAGGTATTTCCCAAAACCCCTATTTTTAACAACCTTCGGTTCCTTAAGTGTTTTCTAAATCCTTCCTAAAGTCATATTCGGACTAAAAATTAGCCCCGTTTTCCCTTCATTAAGCCTTTGTCCCGATAACTTACAGAATGTATCGATCAAACTCATTAGGTGTTTAGCTCCCTCATTTTTATCCTCCATAAAAAATACCGCGTCATCAGCAAAGAAAAGATGAGAAAGCCTATCCACCCCTTTGACCAGTGAAATCCCTCTTATCTGTCCCAGGTTCTGAGCCCAACAGATATTACTAGATAACGACTCCATACATAGAACGAACAAGAAAGGTGACAAAGGGTCCCCTTGTCTAAGTCCACATCTCGGCCTAAATTGAGGCAATGGTGCCCCATTAATCATCACCTCATAAGAAACCGTAGTCACACATCCCATGATAAGTCTAATTAAATTTTCAGGGAAACCCATATTCCTAATAACTGCTTCCACAAAGTCTCATCTTATTCTATCATAAGCTTTACTCATATCAATTTTAAATGCGAATTTTCCAATCCTTCCCGATTTCCGGTCATTTACCCTAAAGATGGCCTCATTAGCCAACAAAATATTATCACTAATATTCCTACCTGGTATAAAAGCACTTTGAAAATCCCCAACCAAGTATTTCATCACCCTTGAAAGCCTATTTGTGATGCATTTTGAAATGACCCTCATAAAAATATTGCTTAAACTAATAGGCCGAAAGTCACCCACGCCTCTCGGATTATCACATTTCGGAACTAACACAATAAAAGTTCTATTAAATTCTTTAAGCACCTTACCAGAATTGAGAAGCGATAAAGCTGCCTTTGTAAAGTTCTTTTTAATAAAAAAACCATCACTTCTGTAAAACCCTAGCAGGAACTCCATCCGGGCCTGGAGATTTCAAAGCCCCCATTTGAAAAACCGCTTTTCACACTTCCTGTCCTGAGAAAGGTTTATTAAGAAACTCGAAATCATTTTCCTTCACACCTGCCTCCATAGGCCTTAGGAAATCCTCAATATTCATCCCTCTTTCATCCACCGCATCCATTCCATCGACTCCGAAGATCCTTTTAAAATGCCCTTGAAATTCATCCCCAATCCTCTTAGGATCATATTCCCATTCCCCCCTCCCCCCTCCAGCTGAATACCAAGAATGAAATTTCTGCCTACCCTTCCCTTGACCCAATTGAAGAAATATTTAGTATTCATATCCCCCTGCATTGTCCATTTAATTTTCGCATGTTGTCTCCAATAACTACCTGCCGCCTTAGCGAATTCCTTTAGGTCTTCCTGAACCTTATCAATACCTTCCGAATCTCCATATCTGCATGCCTTCTCTTGTTCCTCCTCTAGTCGACTATCAAAGTCATCCCATTTCCTAGCCCATTCATTCTTCTTATTCAAACTCCACTTCCTAATTTCCATTCTCAGAATTCCCAATTTTCTAATCAGACGAAAAGATGGAGATCCATGAATGTATGAATCCCATTTATTCTTTAGCAACACAACACATTCATTATATTCAAGTGCCCAAACATCTATCTTATACGGCTTTCTACCCATATGTTGTGTAAGATTCAGATTCAACTCCAATGGCGCGTGATCAGATAATTGTATTGGATAGTGTATTATTCCCGTGTTAGGAAACAATGATAACCAAGTTTTTGATCCTAGAGCCTTATCAATCTTTTCATACACTCTAGCCATTCCCTTCCCATTATTACTGTTGGGAAATATGTCCTCAACAATAGTGCGATCACGTAATTAAATCTCATGACGAGAATGCGCAAGGGATGATACGAAATTATATAAGTCAACTGACCAACATTAATCGGTAATGATTGGCTAGCTAGAGTTTGACATTACTGTCGTATGACGGTGGTGGTCAGTCGATCTCTTTAGCTCACACCTATAGGACAATCCCCATAATTGATAAACTGATCAAATGTATATTGATACGAGTTGATCAGATTCCTTAAACTCGTATATCGAGAAATCAGAGGTTAAATCTTATTGTAAGATTTGTGTTTATAATTGAAACGTGTCAATTGTTAAACAATGAACGATATTTTATAATATCGTAATTAGAATGAATCGAGTTAAAATTATTTCTTAAGTTGTAGATTGTATTGACGATTATTGTGAATGACCATTTTATATTAGTAATTACGAATTACTTGTCAAATTGATAAATGTGATTTGTTTAATTTATAAATAATATTTATTTGATAAATAGATATGTTTTAAATTAAAACAATTGTATTTTATAACATTATGACATATTGTATGTCACATAATGCACAATTGTGAAATTGACAAAAATATAAAATCATGTCTATTTTATGCTTAAATGGGGCGGATTAGTGGAGGTGGTTGTGGGGTGATTAGTGTGTTAATTACACCTAAACACAATCATTATAGTAACCTTGAAACTAATACCTATGGCCACCCTAAGGACATTGAAAAGGGAAAATGTTTCCCCTTTTGTTCTTCCCATAGCCGGCCACCCACACCCCAAAACACCACCCACTTAAATATTGTGACAAGCTCACAAAACTCATTCATTCAACATCTTGGCAAATTTTCTAATTAGGAAAATTATATTAAAACCTCTAAAATTATTATGAGATAATAATAATAAGTTATAATATTAGTGTTATAATTCTAATTAGAGATTAGAATTTGTGTTAAGGAAAATCGGTTCTTGTACTAGCTTCTTCAAGTCTCGATTATTAAGGGGTGTCTTAGGTGCATCTTGGAGGAGGTGTTCTCTTTGAATACTAAGGAGGATCATCCTTGCATTGGTATCGTTGGATTGTAAGTAATTCGAGTCATATTTCCGCATATTTGTACTAGCATGCATAAGATCTAAAATCTATAATTAAAATGTTAATTATCTACTTTTTAGTATGACTAATATTATTAGGTTATGAGATATTTAAACCTAACAATTGGTATCAGAGAAAATCGGTTGTTTGCATGCTTTTCGTTTATATTTTTACGAAGTTATTAGATAACAAAAATAAAATTGAAATTTTAAAAAACATAGTATATGATATGGCCGAAATTTCTAATGCATGAATACCTACTGATTCTAAATGTATTTTAGGATATTTGGAATATATTTTGCATATATATTGTTCATAAGTATTTTATTTCAGTTTTTACTAATTTTTAATGGTTAAAATGTTTAATTTTTACAATCTCAAGAATTAGGGTTTTTTTTTTTTTTTGAATTGAGAAAAACAAACTCAAAAAAAAAACCCTAGTGAGAGAAGCTTCCCCTGACGGCAAGGCGATTTCCGGCACCATGGCCAAAGGACCTTCCCCCCCACGGGTTTGCTTCACCACCAGGAAAAAATTCAAAAACAATGGAACACGAGCAGGATCCTCTAGACAAGGTCCTAACTCTGATGACGAAAATACAGGAAAGGAAAAGGCGATTCAGGATATTATGGGTGGGGTTCCTCCATTTGAAGTGGTAACCGATGAATAGGATGAAAGTGAGGAAGAGACTGATACTATGCCACCTGAAACTTTGAACGAAACAATGAATGCGAACACCATAGAGGAAGGCCCATGGTTCACGAAACAGGGTAAGAAAAATGTTTTGGTTGTTGATCCGGAATCTTTACTACAAATAACCGAAGAGGATGTACAAGAGGAGATAGAGTACTGGAGCAATGCAGTGTATGGTTTCATCGTAGGAGGAACTCCCCCATGGCAAGTACTAGAGGGGTTCCTTAAGAGGATATGGAAGCATCATACCATTGATAAAATATCCTATCTCCCTAATGGTGTGTTTGTTGTAAGATTTCATACTGCGGATATGAAAACAGCGGTTCTGAATGCGGGACACTATCTTTTTGATAATAGACCAATTGTTTTGAAAGAATGGCAACATGACATTGATTTAGAGAAAGAAGATGTTAAGGTTGTTCCCACTTGGGTGCGTTTGCACAAACTCCCTCTGAAATTTTGGGGTAAGACTTTGCCGAAGCTTGCAGCCTTGGTAGGTCGATATATCAAACAGGATGATTACACAATGAACAAAACCAGACTAGGGTTTGCAAGGGTATTGGTGGAAGTCTAAGTTGATCAAAATTTCCCTGATCATATCAACTTCAGGGATGAAAAGGGTCAGGTTATATGTATTGATCTAGAATATGACTGGAAACCAAGTCTTTGCGAAGCATGTAAACTCATTGGACATGAGAGGAAGGATTGCAGGAAGATGAGGAAAATACCTGTCCGTCAGCAATGGGTGCCTAAGAAGGTTCAGCATAAAGATGGAATGGTTCCCTTGATTGCATCCAAACCATCTGTTACTGAGGGGGTGGTGGATGGTAGTGACACTAGGGCAATTCCCAAGCCAGCAGCAAAGGAGAACAATGCAGATGCAGAACCAGTTAGCCCTACTTATAAGCAAACATTATTAGGGCAGGGTTCAGCAAGGCAGAGAGAAGTATCAGGTAACCCAGTCCTTAATTCTCATGATAATAGGATTTTGGAATGTTAGAGGGATGAACATGCCCTCGAAACAGGAGTTTGTATATAATTTTTTGAATAAGAATAAAGTTGGACTGTTTGCTTTGTTGGAAACCAAAGTGAAATCCAGCAATTTTAATTTAGTCATGAATAAAGGTTTTGCCAAGTGGAGTGTTACAACTAACAACAACCAGCATAAAGGAGGTCGAATTTGGGTGCTATGGGATTCTAGCCAGTGTCAAGTCCATGTAGTGAAATATACAGCGCAGTTTATACACGTTCAGGTCCA
This sequence comes from Silene conica, assembly GCA_029255685.2. Taxonomy (NCBI): domain Eukaryota; kingdom Viridiplantae; phylum Streptophyta; class Magnoliopsida; order Caryophyllales; family Caryophyllaceae; genus Silene; species Silene conica. Next base: position 47,888,229 of record CM055314.2, on the reverse strand, counting down.
GGACTTGGAGTCTCTGAACTGGTTTGCAGCCACTGATGCCCGTCGTTGAGGGTATCAAAGATAAATTTATAATTCCTAACCTTAACAATAGATAGTGAAAGTCAGGGTCGAACCACAAGGAGGTGGGGAATGTTTATTGTCTTAATGTTAATGTTTAAAGGTAACAAATTTGGGAGTTGATTGGTTGATTACTATATCTAAAGAAAAGATTAAAACAAAACAAGAATTAAAAGATGAGAATAAAATATAATAAAAGAGGATGCTAGGATGTTTGGGTAATAAATAGCTAAGGTAAAATAAATCCTAAGGTCAACATGTATTGCAGTCGCGTAAGGGGGTGTAACATATCTTTTTAGGTCTATGCTACCTAATAGCTCCTTTCGGCCTATGCTATTAGTTCCTAGGTCTCACAATTATTGGGTGTCAACAATAAGGGTGATTCCTAAATCCCAGGTCACATACCTTTCAGCCTTGAGTAACCTATCCGTCTTAAAGTGTAAACCAATGCCCTTCCCGTATCTTTCAATCTTGGGTAGGTCATTACTAACATCCTACAAGTCTCCTTATGGTCTCATTGCAGGATATTATAATTGACAAGAAAAGACGAAATAAGAATACATACGCGGGTGGTCGACCGACCAGCTACTCCAGTCGGCCGACCACGACCTCGGTCGACCGACCAGCTATTCCAGTCGGCCGACCGTGGTCCTGCTACAAGTCAGTCTTTCGAATTTTATTTACCTACGCATATTCATCCCCTACATCCTAACATATGAAGATTAGCTACTCATGGTTGTTAAGACGATTATGAAAACGGGATTAAACATGGTAAACATAATAAATAATCTAAGCATGCAAGATTCAATAAAGCTTGGGATTTCTATCTTAATTGAATGCAAAGGTAATAAGAACAATAATAAAAACTAGATTAAAGAGTAATTACCACAATTGGAATTAAGGCAGAACGGAATAAACTTTATTGAATGCTTGAGAATTCTTTGAATAAGATAAAAGATGAACTAGATGGTAAAAGATTGAATAAAAGATCCTAAAGTATGATAATAGATATCAAGCATACATATGAAAAAGCATCCATATGAAAAAGCATACATAACCCTAATCACAAGATTTGTTTATATAGGGTAAAAACTAAGAGTTTCCTTATAATTCTAATTCTACTTTATTTCCGAAAAAGAATCGCATGGGCTTCGTTCTGGTCGGCCGACCCGTTTGGCTGGTCGGTCGACCGCTTCTTGCTGGACTTCTCTTATTTCCGGCCTTTCTTGGAAATTGGGTTTTATGAAAATCAGGCCTGGTCGGCCGACCCGTTTAACTGGTCGGTCGACCGCTTCTGTACGGAAATCTTCGGATTTTCTTCTGTTTTGACTCTTGGTACTTGATTTTGACTCCAGTTGACTTTCCATTTATTCCTTAATTAAGCAAAAGACTTGAGGATACGAATTTGGTGCCAAATCGTCTCTTTTCCGCATAAATCTGCAAAAGTGCATAAAAATACGAAAGTACACAATTTGTGGGAAATAAAGGCTAAAACATAGTAAATGAGCGACCAAATACGTGTAAAAAATAGATGTAAAACATCATAAAATAGACACGTATCAAATTCCCCAAACCAAACCCTTGCTTGCCCTCAAGCAAGAAATAGACTCGATCTTAACTAATGGAACGATTTCAATCTCAGAGCGAAATTTACATGTAAGCTTATACCAATATCAAGAACAAAATGAGAAAGTATTTAAATTATGCAAACGAGTTATAGGGTTGTCAGACTTGCAAAAATAAAGACTATAGAGACTTTATACCATGGACTCTCGCGGTACGCTCGAGACACTCATGAAGCAAAGGGTGAGTATATGTAAAAGATAGAAAGAAGTATATTTGTAATGACACTCACCTAACTGCAACCCATGGAAACATGCCTGCAATCTAACATGAACAAGAATTCTACAACTTCGTATAACAATCTCATTTAAGTGGCCTAAATACATGCAAATGAGGTAATGAAAGATATGTGAGGTAAAAGGTAAAAAGTGGTTAAGATGTTTTTGGATTTGTGGGGTTAGTAGCCAAGCTAGTAAAACTGATTTCCAACAACAAACTTCACACTTTTGATATTAAGAAAGTGCTCTTTTGTAGCACAACTCTCACATTAAATATAAGAAAGGACTCCCAAATATTTTTGAATGAGGTACGGGAGTGATAACATATAAAAGAAAGGGATTTTTGGAACGAATTTTTTCTGATGGTGCCAGGTGGTCGACCGACCTATACAGGCGGTCGGTCGACTGCCTTCTGCATTTTCCGGATTTTTTTTTTCTTTTTTTCGTTTTTTCTTTTCTTTCTTTCTTTTCTGAATTTTTTTCTGTTCTTGTTCTTTTCTTTCTTTCTTTTCTTTTCTCTTTGCTCAAGATAGCTTACAAACCAAGATACCTCCAATAAGTCAAACCAAAGACCACAAATACTAGCTTGGAAAGGTAGGCTAAGTATGGGATGTAGTTTTGGGGGAATAAAAAGGCAAATTTGGCTTTGTGAAGCTTATGGGTAAATATGAGAAAAGGGATCCCAAATGCACGTATCAAGACTCACAAAACGAGATAGTAAAACAAGTATATAGCAATTCAAGTTCATGTTTATGCATATTGATGTAACATGTTCCAAGGGGAGTACTACTCACATCCTAGACGACTGGTTTAAGAATGAAACCAGGAATAAGGCTCTAAAACTTAGAATGTATAAGTAGGTCGCCAAGGTATAAGTCAAGTCTCAAGATATGCAAGTTGACAAAAACTCGTAGATATGCAAAAGACTCTTATATTAAAACAAGTTGACAAGGCAAGGTAAAGGCATAAACATGTAAGATAGCTAAATCATCCTTGAAATACTTTCGTTCCGACTCGACCTATATGCTAAAATAAACGTGCATTTTTTTTTTTTTTTTTGGAATTTTTTAATTTTTTAATTTTTTTTTTTTGGATTTTTGTATATATAAGGAAAATAAAGAAAAGAACGATGCGAGACAGAAATGCAATAAACGTGTGACAGAATGCAATGCATGTGACACGAAACCATTCCCCAAACCAACCCGCACAATGTCCCCATTGTGCATTAGCCTAAGTAAAGGTTTCAGAAAATTAAAAGACAAATGCAAGTAAAATAAAATAAAGGAAAAACTGGAAAGAACTCACTGGGTTAAAAGATGCATGAGAAAAACCTCCCCAAACCAGCGTAAGCTGGGAGGTTTTGGTGGCTAGCAGTGCCACTCAAGTATCCAAGTTGATTTCACGAGTTCTAAGGAAGAGAAACGAAGGACTGCAGCGGACAGTAGGTCGACCGACCGGTGTTTCTGGTCGATCGACCTCCTGTGAACAGCGGAAAAATCTGCGAAACAGCGCCTCTGGTCGACCGACTGATGATTCTGGTCGGTCGACCCGCGGAGTTTTGGAGGTCTTCGTTTTCTTTTTCTCGTAAATCCTGAAAAAACAAGAAAATATGCGCGCCCAACAATGCGCGAGATGCCAAAACGATTCTTAAAGTCTTAACTACTAGCAAACAAAACTAAAAAGTCTCACACAACATAAAGTAAATTGTCTTAAAATTGCAATTTAAAAATAACTATCCGCTGAAGATGCGGAAAATATCCGACCACGGCTTCTGACGACATGCCGTAGTCTCCACGGTGTTTGCTTTAGTGGCAAAACACATCTTCTTTCCTCCGTCGCAAAGCATATGCGACGGTCTCTCCTTTTGAGCCTGCCTCTTCTTCTTTTTCTCCTCTCGATCCACGACATCTGGATCCTCATCTTCTTCATAGCTTAGGCATCCCATTCCTCCTCTCTGGATGATGACTTCCTTCTCCTTGGGTTTCCCCAAACCAGTTCCTGCAATAGTCATGACAGAAGTGTCCTCCCTACTGCTCCCAATCTGGGGCGGAGGTGTAAAAACAGATACAGGAACGGGTAATAAAGTGGGAGAAGTAGTGATGACCTCATACTTTTTCTTAGAAGTGATAGCATTACATGTGATGGGGGTCATAGCATCCTTCTTCCTATAGGATATGCCATAGATAATAGAATGTTTGCCTACCTTGAAAGTTAGAGTTCCAGTGCCCACATCTATAATGGCACCTGCAGTGTGAAGAAAGGGTCTTCCTAGAATTATGGGTATATGGGCATCCTCTAGGATGTCCAAAACAACAAAGTCGACTGGGAAGAAAAACCTGTCAATACGCACAGGGATGTTTTCTAATACCCCTACAGGTTCCATAGATGTGCGATCTGCCATTTGGACTGTCATACTGGTCACTGCAAATTCGGTCATTCCTAGTTTTAAGGCAACGCTTAGGGGCATGACACTTATACTAGCACCTAAATCGCATAGAGCCTTCTTAACTGGGAAGGTTCCTATATTACAGGGGACAGAAAAACTTCCAGGGTCCTCTAGTTTATGAGGGGCAATGACATGAGTTAAAAAACTGGATGACTCTTCAGTGAGAGCCACAGACTCAACCTTCTCTAGAGACCTCTTTCTTGACAAAAGCTGTCTCATGAATTTAAGATAAGAAGGAACTTGTTGAACTAATTCTAAGAATGGAACTTGAACATTTAATGAACAAATCACATCCTTAAATTTGTCAAAAGATACCTGATCCTTTGAAGGCACGAGTCTCTCTGGAAAAGGAGCAGCTGAGGACTCCGTATTTGCAGCCCTTTTTAAAAACCTGGGGGTCTTATCACCCCGGAAAAGAAAATCCCGCAAGTTGTTCGGCAATTCTGGACGAAAGGGAACTTCAGGTTCTGCTTCAGTGGTCGGTCGACCAGTATCTTCGGTCGGTCGACCAGTCTCCTGTTCAGGCGAAAATTTCGGATCCTGCTCCGCGGTCGGTCGACCAGATTCTTCGGTCGGTCGACCAGATTCTTCGGTCGGTCTACCGCCTTCGCTGCTGCTCGCCTTTTTTTCTTTCTCGCTCCCCACCTTGGCTCCACTTCGCAGGGTTACGACGTTTAGAGTCTCCTTCTTCTGGTCCGGTTTGGTCGGAAGTTGACCTGGAGCCCTAGTATCATTCTTGCTCGCGATCTGAGCAATCTGGGACTCTAACATCTTCATCCCTGCCTCTCTAGCCTGCGACTCCTTCTGAACCAACCCGATAAGATTTTGGATAAGAGCATCTGTGTTGGGTGGTGGTTTAGAAGGTGGTTGAGGGTTGAAAGGTGGTCTTTGGAAGTTTTGTTTATGTGGGGGTACATAAGTGGAATTTTGCTGAGGTTGCATGTGTTGTGGGTTTTGAACATTCTGGCTTGTCCACCTTAAGTTGGGATGGACATTGTTATTATTTGGATCATAGAAATTGTTCCCACGATAATGCTGAAAAGCGGCGCATGTTTCATTAGATGAAGTACAGAACTTTGACACATGCCCTTCTCCACCGCACCTCTCACAAGCAAAGGGTCCGTCCTGAACGGCGTTCACCTGGTATATTCCTCCCTTGCTTCCACTCCCTAGATCGAGCTTTCCTGCAGCCTCAAACTTTTCCAACTTGGCCGTTAAGGCCTCAATTGCTGACAGGTTGTACTCAGATTTTCTCTGATTTCCTCTGGAAGTACCATGCTCAGCGCGGTGCACAGCAACATCTTCTATTAACTTGAGACCCTTAGTCTCTCCTGAATTATCCTGGAATCTTCCATTAGCTGCAGCATCTAGGTAGGCCATGTTGTCATCATAGAGGCCATTGTAGAACTGGTTGCAAAGAAACCATTGCTCGAATCCGTGATGTGGTATGGATCGAACAAGTCTCTTGAACCTGTCCCACGCCTCGCTAAAGTCTTCATTGGGACCTTGCTTGAAATTAGTGATCTGCGCTCTTAAAGCATTTGTCTTTGATGCAGAGTAATATTTCCTGTAGAATGCTAAGGCTAAGGTGTTCCAATCTGTAACTCCCGCAGCAGTGCGGTCAAGGTCTCTGTACCACTCTCTCGCAGAGTCCCTAAGGGAGAAGATAAACATGGTCTGTTTAATCTGGTCCTGCGTCACTCCTTCTGGGGGTGCTATAGAGCATATGTAATCTGTGAAGATTTCAATATGCTTAGCAGCATCCTCATTGGCCGAGCCTCCAAATTGGTTTCTTTCAACCATAGTAATATAGGCAGACTTGGCCTCGAATGGCTTCCCAGTACCTGCAGGTAAAGTGAACCCTTTGTATAGGTCCTTTGCTTGAGGCATGGAGTGACTGGCAATAGTAGCTTCTTCTGTCATGTTCTCTTCTTCTTTTGGAAAAACTGGAAAGTAGGTAAAAGATGGTGTTTTTGGTGAAGGTGGATTGATGGGTGAATTTGGTTGTGAAGGTGGTGTTTTTGGTGAAGATGGTGGTAATTCGAATAAGCCTTCTTGAAATAAGGAAGATGGTGAGCCTCCTTCCTGATTTGCTAGAAGTTGCTTTCTTCTTTCTCTAAGAGTCCTCTCAATTTCGAGGTCAAGTGGTAGGAGTTCTCCTTGAACTGACCTGCGCATAAGATGGAAACTACAAGAAAAAAGTGAGAAGGTTTAAGGAACAAAAAGTTCCTTAAACAAAGAGAAACAAAAACAAAAAACAATAAACACTGGCGTCACCTCCCCGGCAACGGCGCCAAAATTTGATGCCCGTCGTTGAGGGTATCAAAGATAAATTTATAATTCCTAACCTTAACAATAGATAGTGAAAGTCAGGGTCGAACCACAAGGAGGTGGGGAATGTTTATTGTCTTAATGTTAATGTTTACAGGTAACAAATTTGGGGGTTGATTGGTTGATTACTATATCTAAAGCAAAGATTAAAACAAAACAAGAATTAAAAGATGAGAATAAAATATAATAAAAGAGGATGCTAGGATGTTTGGGTAATAAATATCTAAGGTAAAATAAATCCTAAGGTCAACATGTATTGCAGTCGCGTAAGGGGGTGTAACATATCTTTTTAGGTCTATGCTACCTAATAGCTCCTTTCGGCCTATGCTATTAGTTCCTAGGTCTCACAATTATTGGGTGTCAACAATAAGGGTGATTCCTAAATCCCAGGTCACATACCTTTCAGCCTTGAGTAACCTATCCGTCTTAAAGTGTAAACCAATGCCCTTCCCGTATCTTTCAATCTTGGGTAGGTCATTACTAACATCCTACAAGTCTCCTTATGGTCTCATTGCAGGATATTATAATTGACAAGAAAAGACGAAATAAGAATACATACGCGGGTGGTCGACCGACCAGCTACTCCAGTCGGCCGACCACGACCTCGGTCGACCGACCAGCTATTCCAGTCGGCCGACCGTGGTCCTGCTACAAGTCAGTCTTTCGAATTTTATTTACCTACGCATATTCATCCCCTACATCCTAACATATGAAGATTAGCTACTCATGGTTGTTAAGACGATTATGAAAACGGGATTAAACATGGTAAACATAATAAATAATCTAAGCATGCAAGATTCAATAAAGCTTGGGATTTCTATCTTAATTGAATGCAAAGGTAATAAGAACAATAATAAAAACTAGATTAAAGAGTAATTACCACAATTGGAATTAAGGCAGAACGGAATAAACTTTATTGAATGCTTGAGAATTCTTTGAATAAGATAAAAGATGAACTAGATGGTAAAAGATTGAATAAAAGATCCTAAAGTATGATAATAGATATCAAGCATACATATGAAAAAGCATCCATATGAAAAAGCATACATAACCCTAATCACAAGATTTGTTTATATAGGGTAAAAACTAAGAGTTTCCTTATAATTCTAATTCTACTTTATTTCCGAAAAAGAATCGCATGGGCTTCGTTCTGGTCGGCCGACCCGTTTGGCTGGTCGGTCGACCGCTTCTTGCTGGACTTCTCTTATTTCCGGCCTTTCTTGGAAATTGGGTTTTATGAAAATCAGGCCTGGTCGGCCGACCCGTTTAACTGGTCGGTCGACCGCTTCTGTACGGAAATCTTCGGATTTTCTTCTGTTTTGACTCTTGGTACTTGATTTTGACTCCAGTTGACTTTCCATTTATTCCTTAATTAAGCAAAAGACTTGAGGATACGAATTTGGTGCCAAATCGTCTCTTTTCCGCATAAATCTGCAAAAGTGCATAAAAATACGAAAGTACACAATTTGTGGGAAATAAAGGCTAAAACATAGTAAATGAGCGACCAAATACGTGTAAAAAATAGATGTAAAACATCATAAAATAGACACGTATCAGCCACCTTTGTGTATGCCTTTAACCACATCAGGGAAAGGGAGGAGCTTTGGGAGGATATTATAGAGCTTAGCAACACTATGCAAGGTCCTTGGATGGTAGGGGGTGATTTTAACTGCGTGCTGAAGTCTGATGAAAGATTGGGGGGTGGTTTCAGCCTTGCAGAAGCCAATCCATTTCAGGAGTGTTTAGACAGGAGTGAACTTATGGAGAGTCCTACTGAGGGCGCTTTCTATACTTGGAATAACAAACAACCCCCGGAGACGATAGTGTTTAGTAGGTTGGACAGGGTGTTGGTCAACCAGGAATGGTTGGCTGGCTTTGAAGATTATAAGGCTGACTTCTTGCCAGCAGGGGATTTTGATCATTCTCCCTGCATTCTGACCATGAAACAACAACATACCAGAAGGAATAGGAGCTTTAAGTACTATGACATGTGGAGTCAGGCATCACAGTTTCATGACATAGTCCAAAAGTCATGGAGTGAGGGTGTCTATGGGACTCCCATGTTCCAACTAGTCACTAAACTGAAGAGACTAAAATGGCCTCTTAAGTAATTAAATAAGGAGAAGTTCGAAGGAATTGAGCATCAAGCTGATGTAGCTTATCTCAAGTTGTTGGATGTTCAGAGGCAAATAATTCAAGACCCGACTGATGCTGCTCTCATTAGTGAAGAACTGAACCTCCAAGAACAATATAGGAGCTTGGATAAGGCTCGCATGAGTTTTCTGAGCCAAAGAGCAAAGGCTACTTGGATACAAGAAGGGGATTGTAACTCAGCTTTTTTCCATGGTACTCTCAGAAGTCGAAAATCCCAGAATCAAGTCACCAGAATTATGGACAAATATGGACAATGGCAGGAGCGTCCTGAGGACATTCAGAAGGCTTTTCTGGACTTCTATATGAACCTGCTTGGGGACTGTAAACAGGTGACAAAGGTTTCAAATACTGTTACTCAAAAGGGGCCCTTGTGTACCCCTGAGCATACAGTCATGCTACTGGAACCAATCTCTGATGAAGAAATAAAAGCCACCATGTTTAGCATTCCCAATGCTAAAGCACCTGGCCCAGATGGGTACAATAGCCAGTTTTTTAAGGAGACATGGCCTGAGATTGGAGGGGAAGTATGCGCTGCTATTAAGGACTTCTTCTGCCATGGTAGAATGCTGACACAGCTCAACACCACTATGGTGTCTCTGATACCTAAAGTTGATAAACCTTCCTCTGTCGTGCATTTTCGCCCTATAGCTTGCTGCAATACCGTATATAAATGCATTTCAAAGCTCCTGGGCTCACGACTAGCCAAGGTCCTGCCAGACATTATATCTCCAACACAAGGAGGCTTCATCAGAGGTCGGCATATAGTGGAAAACATACTCATATGTCAGGATCTGATCAGACTGTATACTCGTAAGAATGCTTCAGCAAGGTGTATGATTAAAATGGACATGCAAAAAGCGTATGACACGGTGGAATGGGATTTTTTAAAAGATATGATGATTGCACTCAAATTCCCTACAGCCTTCATTACTCTGATCATGCAGTGTGTTTCCACTGCAAGTTTCTCCCTCAAACTGAATGGAGAATCTTTTGGGTTCTTCAAAGGAAAACGTGGATTGAGGCAAGGTGATCCGCTATCTCCGTTGTTATTCACTATCTGTATGGAGTACTTGACCAGGCTACTCACTCATACTACAAACACCATGGAATTCAAGTACCACCCTTTGTGTAAGAATATGAAGCTCACTAGCCTTATGTTTGCTGACGATCTCTTGTTGTTCAGTAAGGGTGACCTTCCCTCTATGATGATTTTACTGCGTACGTTTGCCACCTTCTCAGCTGCCTCTGGGTTGAAATTAAGTCAAGGGAAATCGAACATTTATTTCAATGGTATCACACAACAAGTAAAGGAAGATATTTTAGAAGTATCAGGGTGCACAGAAGGCCATCTGCCTTTCAAGTACCTGGGAGTACCAATTAAATCAACTCGTTTAAATCTCATTGACTGTCAGCCACTGATTGATAAGGTATTAGCACGTATACGAAGACTGGGGGCTAGGAAATTGAGTTATGCAGGTAGATTGGTCCTCGTTAAAGCAGTTTTGAATACTCTACATACATACTGGGCTAGTATTTTCGTGTTACCTGCTGGTATAATTAAGAGAATAGAAGGGTTATGCAGAAACTACTTATGGGAAGGCTCATCTGAGTATGGTAGGGTTCCTCTTGTAGCATGGGACAAAGTTTGTAAGCCTTACAATGAAGGGGGTCTCAATATTCTTCAGAATGCAGCTTGGAATAGAGCTGCAATTGGTAAGTTAGCCTGGTGGGTTATGTCTGAACCAGGGAAGCTATGGGTACGCTGGGTTCACTCTATTTACTTGAAGGGGACGTCTTGGTTAGATTATCAACCCAAGTATGAGACTAGTTGGGGTTGGCGCAAGATATGCCAAGTGAAAGAGAAGTTTAGACACGGTTATGAAGTTCAGGAATGGTCAGAAACTAATGTGTATACTGTTGCTAAGGGTTACCAATGGTGCAGAACAAAGACTAATCCAGTACCTTGGAGCACACTCATATGGCAGAAATGGACACTACCTAAACATAGAATGGTTGGGTGGCTGTACAAACATGGAGCAATGAATACGAAAGCAAAACTGTACCAGTTACAGCTGACAGAGGATGATCTCTGTTGTATATGCCAGCAAGCCAGTGAGGACCATGAGCACCTATTCTGTACTTGTGAGTATAGTCGTCTGGTTTTGGATTCTCTGAACCACTGGGTGCAATATTCTCTGAGATCTCATCTCAGGAATGACTGGAGACTGAACCTACGAGGATCTAAGTTGAAGAGGGGGCTGATAAATGGAGTAATCAATGCAGTAGTGTATCATGTTTGGTACCAACGTAACAAATGCAGAAAGGAGGGCACTTTGATTAGACCTGAAGTTATAAGCAAGCGTATCAAAGCAGAGATGATCATACATTTCAGGAATGTCATGTATTTCCTATGATATGAATATGAATTTTCGTAAATTATGGAGTTAAAATACATGGTTTATGAATTTTAAATGTTAAAATGCCATAAAATGAATAAAAATGGGTTTGTATAGTTATATTTCGAATTTAACTATAAACTTTTTTTGAGTATGTCACATGCAATATTTAAAATATATACTAAATTTCCAGAAATTTTTCTCATATATTGCATGTTTATTTATTTTTAATGTAAAAATCGGATAAACGTGACATTATTTCGACTTTAATAGTTTAAGTTGGAATTTGGCCATAAAAATTTTACACAATGTCACATATATTATTTCCAGCATGTATAAAAATTTTGAGATTTTTATTTGATTTTATGCTTGAGAAATAATTTTAACGGTTAAAATTGTACGATATATGACATAAATCGTTAAAAATAGCAATAGTTGTTAAAATGGCCAAAAATTTAACCCACAATAGTCATATTTGATATGTTCATCACCATATTTTTCTTGGGAGCCAAAAGTTTTTGTTTTATTTAATTTTTATTTGTTAAAAGTTATATTTAAAAATTGAATAATAAGAGTCATTTTAATTAAATTTTCAGATATTGGGCAGTGTGCTATTTATTTTTCTGTCCATTTCAGGTTCTTAAAGTATTTTGGAAAGTGTAAAAATATTATTAGTATTTTATTTGCATTTATGGAGCTAATTTTTTCCGACTCAAGATGCTCGTTTTACGTATTATTTACGAAATAAATAATAAAACCGTGTAAGTACTAATATTTTTAAGGTTCTGAAATTTTAAGAGAATTCTAAAATATTCAAAATTTGAATTTTGAATTTTTCCGAAATTTTATGACTCTTTTTGAATTTTACATTATTTTTCCCGTAAAACCGAGTAATACCGAACAATATAATAATATTAAGTTAAGTCATGTTCAAAGTTTGAGTTGGACTAAATTTTGAAACCTAAATGAGTTGGGATGATTAACTTAAGAGTGAATTCCGATTCACATAATGCCTAGTGTTTTTAATCGTTAAAGCACGTTATTCCATAAAACCGAGGTATACGATAACTATATATATAAATGATATTAAATAGGACGATTTGGCTCAGGTTTTGCATGTAAGTTCATGATGGCCGGAATTTGCCGTCACTACCGGTCATCAAACAAGATTTGTAAACCCGAAAGAAAGTAGTATTTAGTTCGGGGTCGAACACGAAGATGGTGGGAATAATTGAATAGTTAAGTTCTAATTAAAGCCCAAGTCGGGGTAATATGTTGGTTTGCGAAAAGACTAACAACTAGAGATAAATGAAGGCAAATATGCTAAGATTAAATTGATGATAAAAACAACTAGGGTGTCGGGGGTTACTAGGGTAAGTCGGTGTCAAACATGCAAAGGGTAGGGGGTCTCTTCTAAGCTAGGTCTAGGTTTGTCTCGTCTATCGATTCGACTCACCTAAAGTGGAACCCTATCCTAGCTCTCGCTACAAACAAGGTTAACTTAACATACATACATGGTCATGAGAACCCTAGACTATCGTCAAAGGCAAACAACAACAAGATTCATGCCCAACCGTCGTTGAGGCATTTCATCAAACATAAAACATGCATATAATGAAAACCTAGCAAAGATGAAGACCAAACCCTAACCCTAAGCACTAATCATCAACACCAACCACCAAAGAACACCCCTAACCCGAGAAAGGGGACTACTAACACATAGCTAGAGCAAACATGTAAACAAATGATGAGTAAATGCTAAACATGTTGGATTATGATGAAAGTAAACAAATGAACAAAGAATGTAATACACCGTATTTTCTTTTAATATTATTATTTATATTGACGTACCGAATGTTGTATTCAGGAATTGATTTATCGAATAAGTGGCGATGATACCTCGTATTTATTTTATTATTATAATATTATTATACATCAACCCCCCCAACACTTAACCTAATTTTACCCTAGTCGACTCTCTCTCACCACACATCTACTGCCGACACTGCAAGGAGTAAAAGGGAAGTTTACACGGTGGCCTAGGGTGATCTAGGGGTGGTCGTTTGCTAACAGAAGGAGGTATACTCGTATGTTGCTTTCGTTTTTCCTGTTCGTCCTCTTGTTTTCACTTTGGTTGTCTTTCGTGTATACATGTTCATGGGTTTTGTTCTTTATACGTTATTAATCTAGGGTGTGTAATGGTCGTGTTTGAGCCCTGGTAGTGTCGTCGTGAGTGCCTAGGACCACCGTGGAAGGTTGTTTTGGTAGTCTGTCCAGAACAGGGGTTCCGTTTTCAGAACAGGGTCGCGTGAACATGTGAGGTTCTCATTTAATTCGATTAGGCTTCTGGTTACGGTTTGGGTTGGGTGTTAAGGGAATTCACTAGGTGGTATGCAGAGGTTGGGAATGGTGGTTTTCATGGCGGCTATGGGTGGTGTATGTCGTCTGGATGGTGGGTTTCGTTGGGGGTGCTTACTGCGTATGGTGTTTGAGCGATTGGTGGTGTGGGTTTTGTACACGGTTTTTGGCGTCGTATATGGTGGTCGACGAACACCAACCTCCTCCCTGGAACCACCGCGGCTCAGAGGCGAGCCCGGTGGTGCCAGTGGGGAGGCCGGGGGCTGTGAGTGGTGTTGGGAGTAGTGTTTGTCGGGGCTGTTCGCACGGTGAGGGCTGCTGCTCGTATTCGGGTTTTCGCGATGGGTTGCTGATTCGTGCTGTTCGTGATGCTTTAAAACAATTCTGCCTTTGTGTATCATTATTTTATTATTATTATTATTATTATTATTATTATTATTATTATTATTATTATTATTATTATTATTATTATTGTTATTATTAGGGTGATTTTATAACTATGGGATAATAATGTTATTTATATTAGTATTATTATTATAAGTGTTTTATGGGCAAAAGTTATAATTGTATATCATGTTTAATAATATTTAAGTTCTTATTATTGTTATTATTACTAATCATGTTATTAGTAATTGTTATGGTTGATATTGTTGTTAATATTGTTATTAGTATTATCAATAATAATATCTTATCAAATGTTATTGTTTTGTTATCATGTGACATTATTATTATTGGTACATATTGTTTTTACCATTATCATTATTCATATTAATTTTGTTATGAGTAGTGGTGTTGTTATTATTTTACCATGGATTATAGTTATATGATATATACTAATTACGTTATTACTGTCTATGTATAGTAAGTGTATAATTAGTAAGTTCTAATTGACTAGTGATGATTGATATGAATGGGGAGTTCATAATAATTGATATGAGTATGAATATGGTCAAGTAATTTTAGTAATACGATTGTATGGGTAGAAATTGATATTCAATACTAATTATAGGAACTGAGTTCGGTTGTTCAAGGTGGAACATTTCTAGCAGTTGTCCGGTTGTCAATCCGCAATTGAGGTAGGGGATATTATATTGTGGTTGTGTTATGACATGTGGTCATTCAATATTTATTGATTTGTGATTATGTATATATTATGGTTAGTTGATTATTATTGATTATCGTGGAGAACGGGGCTTGTGAAATGGGTCTTGTGATATGGGTCTTGTGATAAGGGACTTGTGATATGGCCATGGGAGGTGTGGTGTGATGGAAGGAGGGGTGTGATGGAGGTGAAGTGGATGACTGGGGCTTGTGATATGCAGATGGAGGAGGATGCACTTTTACTGTTGTTTATGTCTTATTTATCTTTCTACTCAACCTCGTGGTTGACCCTGTGTATTCGTGTGACACCTGTGATGAACCAATTTATTGGGGAGCAGTTTTCACAGGAAAGATGGTGCTGTGGGAGCATGGGATGGCGTGAGCACTTGGATGGACCGACTTAGATTTAGATCACATACTCCAATACCATCAGTTGTACTTTAGTTCCGTTGTGTAGTATTTGTAACCTCGAAGTTTAAATTTTATCAGTTTTTATATAAAGTACTTTGGTTTGATTTACTTTGTTATTCAGTACCTCGGATATTCCGAGATGGTAACAACTCAATTTACTGAGGATGTCTTGCTAAAGGCTCCTTCATAAATCGGGGTGTTACAAAGTGGTATCAGAGCAAATGATCCTCAGGCCTAAACTAAATGAATGATAATGAACGTAGGAAGAGTCTAATAAAATGAACCCCGAGATGAAACTGATAGGAGTCCCAAAAAGGAATGAGATAAGTTAGGGCCCCCCTCGCACCAAACCATGGGCCCTTTCGGTTCTGTCTCGGGAACCCAATGAGAGTAATTAAAGAGTGGGGTAGATGATATAGTGACCTAGTTATCTTGTACTAACGTTCTTGCAGGAGAAGGATGAGGTAAGTAATATTTGAGTTATGGTTAATGATGTGTGTTGGAAAGATATGTGTGATATGAAATGTGGCTCAATCTGGATGATGGAATCGAAACTTGAAGAGTTTAGAGGTGTAATTGTTGAACAATGGTTAGAGAAATGTGATCATAGCATGTTGGTGCATGGAATGTTCATAGGGTGTATGGTTATTAAATGACTATGGTAGCTATGTAATATATTGGTTGGTATTTGGATATGAAAGATCAGATTCAGATGTTATAGTAATCCATGTCTAGTGATATGCGGAATGTGTTACCCCAAGCCATGAATGTTATATAGTTATGTGTTTGCATAGATCGTACTTAAGGTTTACATGACAACATCTTTTTGCACACAATTAGTTGGTTATAGAGTAATGTTTCAATAAGTGGTACCTTGGTGATTTCTGGTATACATATTTACGTACTATTATGTGGTGACTGTTACAATGGTAGGAACTAATGCATTGGTCATACAAGCCTAACTATTGAATTATTTCGTGATGCTACTTCTCAAATTCGCAACCTTACCGTCTTGTAGATGACAATTTCGGTTGATATAATGATGTTAATTTGGTAAAATGTAATCCCAACGCTTCAAATGACACGTCAACATGTTTTGGAAAAATAATGTTTATATTTAAATGTGATAGTGTGAAGTGATTTTTTTTAGGGACACCAATTTTGATAAATTTTCAGAATGTTACCTTGCTTGTGAGAGCTGTCGTATAAAATGTGTTCTCTATATGTGTGAAAATTTTATGTATGATAAGCTTCAGAACTAGCTTTCCAATGTTTTTGGTTTCATGTTAAGACGACTTATATTTTGAGAGAAATGAGTATTTTAGGCGATAGTGGTCGGATCGTCACTGCACAGTTCTGTTTTGACCCACGTTTTTGAACGAGGAACCATTTAAATGTATTTAATGGTTACGTATAATTTCAACTCCAATGTTTAATATATTCATTCACGAATTCCAAATGATGAGTCATGTAAAATCTTAACAAGTCGTTAATTAATAGTGATTTTTGCAGGTGCCCGGTTTCTTGTTTTATTGCTGTAAAGTTCCTATTCAGACCAATTTGTTATAAATAATTCCCTTGAGTTTTGCATTTTATTCGTTTTCCTATTATTAGAGAATCCATCATATTTCTCAAAAACTATAATGGCTCACAAAATGGCTGAACGTCTATTTAATTATAATTTTTGGAAGTTGCAATACGATGTTTGATTGTTGGAATCATAAGTTATGTAAGTTCTATGTAAAAGTTTAATCAAATATGAATTATGTGAAGTGCCCACGTGGTATCCTGATATGGCATTAGTATGATAATGTGACCTGGCTGATTTCGTCAAGTTTATATAAAATCGCTTCAGTAATACAAATACTCTTATTTTCTAATGTTATGACCTCAAAGTAATGATGTGATATTCGTGTGTGATGTTAGAATCATGTTGATCAGAGACGAGTCTTGACAAAAGGTAGAATGAAATTTGACTGGTAAATTGGTTAGCATGATATAGTAATCTAATTGTTATAGGTAAGGGTGATTATTTTGAACAATGAGAATCGTGTTATTGTTCTTTCATACATTTATGGTATATCGTTGTCTGGTTCACTGAGATAATAACCTTTATAACACCTTTATGCATATTGTTATGTCACAATTGAACTGCATTTGCTATGTTTAAAATCTGATCCTAATATATTGAGTACTAACTGGTTGACATGTGATTTATGGGAATACTAGTCTTGTGAATTCGTTTACTTTTATCGTTAAATTTTCATAATTCATGAGCTACAATTTACAAGAATAATGTTTTAGTAAATGAGAGTCAGAATGTCTCCGTGTAGTCTTGTTCGATCTATAGCTTGTAAAATTATCTTGTGATTCATGTTTATAATTGCCGCAATTTACCACTTCAAGGGTTCCAAAGTTTCAAAATGTTTTCCAAGTGATGATTACTTATGATAACGCTTGATGTTTTGATAATTATTGTGATTGTTTGCAACATAACAAATTCTGTAGCTACGTGTTGACGAAATCCTGCCCTGATGTTTAATTGCTGCATATTATATCAACCCTTAATTTGCAAGACATATATATTACCAGTTTCATGATAAATGATGTAATGTGAATGGATGAGGCATGTAGTTTAGTGGTTTTAACCTATTGATATCTAGGAATGTTAAACGGTCTTGTAGTCTATGAATTGTGTATATCTTATGAAATATTTCAATGCTTCATGTTTAAGTACGTTAACTAATTTTGCTCGATGTATTTTATAAAACATGATTTGGTTCTATAATACGATTATGAACATGAAATGTTTTAAATTGTCCCTTATGACATGCAAGTTGCTGATTGTCTACATTGTTGGAAATAGGCTGAGTTTGAGTTAAAATTTCAAGGACACGTAAGTGTTGGCTATTCTGATTCTGTTTTGCTGCGTAACGTGATTCTACCAATCTTATTAATTTAGTCTTATACGGGATATATGTATAGGTATTCATTTATTTACCGGAGTCTAGGTGCACCAATCTTCATTCAAGCTTGACATGTATGATGACTAATTATGTGTTGGTAATTATTGAGGAGTTGTTATTGTGAATGTTATTGAATGTATAGTAGTATCCACATGTTATGAGTCATCGATTGTGCTTTTATTGTGAGCATTTGACTAGTTTGTAGATGGAAGATGTCTTGCAAATTGTGAATATTGATATTAGTTTGGTTGTGTTACGAATGAACACGAGTATTTCTGGTGTGAGAATCTTTATAATGCTTGTTTAAGACCGAAGCCGAGCATACGGGTTACAGGGGATTGATATTTTGGATTGTGTATGATTGGTATTACATTTTCTTTTACCGTTCTCTTTGACCTTACTTGTGGGTGAGTAGCTTAAGGTTCATACTTTAAGTGTTGAGCACGGTTCTGTGAACCTTGACGATATTGATACTGATTTTGAGATGGAGATTGAGATTGAGTGCTATTATTAAGTTATGGGGCCTTTGGGCTAAGTTATGTTTCTGGTCTAGAGTGACCATGGTTATTGGGTTATATTTGATGAGTTCGAAATCGATATTGAGATGGATATAGGGTTTCGCGGGTTATTCCGCCAGTTCACTCACCCCTTGTACTTGGTCTTAGGTTCGACGATGAGAATATGATACTTGGTTACTTGGAGTAAGACTTTAGGAGATAATGTAATGAGTAAGATTGAGTAAATGAGCTGGAATTTTGTATAATAAGGTTATGGGGATGTAACCATGTTTTAAGGGGGATATGATTGTAAAATCTTTTGATTTATGATACGACTAAGTTGTTATGATATGGCTAATTGATGTACGTGATTGTTTGCACGCATCTACTTGATAGTCTTGACTACTTTTGTATGCACTCTATTGTGATTCGTGAAGTATCCTTTAATTTTAGTCAGTACGTTAAAACTTTGGGGACAAAGTTTTCTTAACGAGGATAGAATGTAACAATTCATGTTTTAAAGCTTATATGAGCCCTACTTGTGGTTATCTTATGCTTGTTTTATGTTTCGTTACCGCTATGGGGTGGCGAACTTCGGGACGAAGTTCATTTTAAGGGGGGAAGATTGTAATACACCGTATATTCTTTCAATATTATTATTTATATTGATGTACCGAAGGTTGTATTCAGGAATTGATTTATCGAATAAGTGGCGATGATACCTCGTATTTATTTTATTATTATAATAATTATTATTATAATTGACGTGTAGAGAATGTTTCGACGTTAGTATTCGATAATTTATTTATCGAATAATGAACTTATGAAATAAGTGTTAATTGCTATGTGGTCTGTGGGTTTCGAACTAGGGACCTTTGGGACGCGGGTTTGGGCTTTGATACGAGTAAGAACAGCCCACACCCTTCAACAACACAAACGCTCAAAACTCATCTACCGTCATACATCAACCCCCCCAACACTTAACCTAATTTTACCCTAGTCGACTCTCTCTCACCACACATCTACTGCCGACACTGCAAGGAGTAAAAGGGAAGTTTACACGGTGGCCTAGGGTGGTCTAGGGGTGGTCGTTTGCTAACAGAAGGAGGTATACTCGTATGTTGCTTTCGTTTTTCCTGTTCGTCCTCTTGTTTTCACTTTGGTTGTCTTTCGTGTATACATGTTCATGGGTTTTGTTCTTTATACGTTATTAATCTAGGGTGTGTAATGGTCGTTTTTGAGCCCTGGTAGTGTCGTCGTGAGTGCCTAGGACCACCGTGGAAGGTTGTTTTGGTAATCTGTCCAGAACAGGGGTTCCGTTTTCAGAACAGGGTCGCGTGAACATGTGAGGTTCGCATTTAATTCGATTAGGCTTCTGGTTACGGTTTGGGTTGGGTGTTAAGGGAATTCACTAGGTGGTATGCAGGGGTTGGGAATGGTGGTTTTCATGGCGGCTATGGGTGGTGTATGTTGTCTGGATGGTGGGTTTCGTTGGGGGTGCTTACTGCGTATGGTGTTTGAGCGATTAGTGGTGTGGGTTTTGTACACGGTTTTTGGCGTCGTGTATGGTGGTCGACGAACACCAACCTCCTCCCTGGAACCACCGCGGCTCAGAGGCGAGCCCGGTGGTGCCAGTGGGGAGGCCGGGGGCTGTGAGTGGTGTTGGGAGTAGTGTTTGTCGGGGCTGTTCGCACGGTGAGGGCTGCTGCTCGTATTCGGGTTTTCGCGATGGGTTGCTGATTCGTGCTGTTCGTGATGCTTTAAAACAATTCTGCCTTTGTGTATCATTATTTTATTATCATTATTATTATTGTTATTATTATTGTTATTATTATTATTATTATTATTGTTATTATTAGGGTGATTTTATAACTATGGGATAATTATGTTATTAATGTTAGTATTATTATTATAAGTGTTTTATGGGCAAAAGTTATAATTGTATATCATGTTTAATAACATTTAAGTTCTTATTATTGTTATTATTACTAATCATGTTATTAGTAATTGTTATGGTTGATATTGTTGTTAATATTGTTATTAGTATTATCAATAATAATATCTTATCAAATGTTATTGTTTTGTTATCATGTGACAATATTATTATTGGTACATATTGTTTTTACCATTATCATTATTCACATTAACTTTGTTATGAGTAGTGGTGTTGTTATTATTTTACCATGGATTATAGTTATATGATATATACTAATTACGTTATTACTGTCTATATATAGTAAGTGTATAATTAGTAAGTTCTAATTGACTAGTGATGATTGATATGAATGGGGAGTTCATAATAATTGATATGAGTATGAATATGGTCAAGTAATTTTAGTAATACGATTGTATGGGTAGAAATTGATATTCAATACTAATTATAGGAACTGAGTTCGGTTGTTCAAGGTGGAACATTTCTAGCAGTTGTCCGGTTGTCAATCCGCAATTGACGTAGGGGATATTATATTGTGGTTGTGTTATGACATGTGGTTATTCAATATTTATTGATTTGTGATTATGTATATATTGTGGTTAGTTGATTATTATTAATTATCGTGGAGAACGGGGCTTGTGAAATGGGTCTTGTGATATGGGCCTTGTGATAAGGGACTTGTGATATGGCCATGGGAGGTGTGGTGTGATGGAAGGAGGGGTGTGATGGAGGTGAAGTGGATGACTGGGGCTTGTGATATGGAGATGGAGGAGGATGCACTTTTACTGTTGTTTATGTCTTATTTATCTTTCTACTCAACCTCGTGGTTGACCCTGTGTATTCCTGTGACACCTGTGATGAACCAATTTATTGGTGTAACAACCTGACCCACCACGGTCGTAACACACCCCCAATAAGATGGGAGGTAAGCCTTTGGGCCCATTCTTTGTCCTCACTTAAGCCCAAAAGCACAAGGCCTTGTTACTAAGTGGTGGGTGGAAGTTATTATAAACATATCACAAGCCTCACATTTTAACAATGTGGGACAACTTTCCTCTCAAACTCTTGGGGTGTTACAAACTCCTCCACTTAAAGAACACAACGTCCTCGTTGTGCCTCAAACTTGACCACAACCAGGGCCAGAATCCTCCCCCGCTAGGTGTATGACCCGGGTACTCCCGACCACAGGCTCACCACACGGTCGCAGGGTCGCTCTGATACCATTTGTAACAACCCGACCCGCCACCGTTGTAACACGAGCCCAATAAGATGGGTGTGCACTTTTGGGCCTATTAATTGTCCTCACTTAAGCCCAAAAGCACAAGGCCTTGTTACTAAGTGGTGGGTGGAAGTTATTATAAACATATCACAAGCCTCACATTTTAACAATGTGGGACAACTTTCCTCTCAAACTCTTGGGGTGTTACAATTGGGGAGCAGTTTTGACAGGAAAGATGGTGCTGTGGGAGCATGGGATAGCGTGAGCACTTGGATGGACCGACTTAGATTTAGATCACATACTCTAATACCATCAGTTGTACTTTAGTTCCGCTGTGTAGTATTTGTAACGTCGAAGTTTAAATTTTATCATTTTTTATATAAAGTACTTTGGTTTGATTTACTTTGTTATTCACTACCTCGGATATTCCGAGATGGTAACAGCTCAATTTACTGAGGATGTCTTGCTAAAGGCTCGTTAATAAATCGGGGTGTTACAAAGAAAACTTAAACAAATGAAATAACTAAGTAAAGAGAGGGAAGATTATACCAACAACTTGATTAAAGTGAAGAGCTTTGATTATAAAAGAAGAGTCTTCTCAAACCCTCCAAATTACAACCAAAAACCTAGAACAATTGCTAAGAACAATAACTAGGAGAGTGACTAAAGAAGGATTATTAAGAACTACAAAATTAAAATGAAAACTAAGGAAAGATTAAAGTTTTTAAGAGAGTTTGATGGCTAAGTGTATATGAATGGAACAGTAAAAACCCTAAAATAAGTATGAAAATATCTCAAATATTGGGTAAATGAAAATAGACTAAGTGTGGGTTTATATAGTGTGCGAAATTCTGAAATATGACTCTCAGCCGGTCCACCGGCTGCCGGTCTAGAACCGGCTAAGAGTCAAAATGTAAACATCTGATTTTTTCTTCATTTTCTTCAATGCACAGGTACCACCAGCCGGTGGACCGGCTGCCGGTCGGCCACCGGCTGGGGACCCTTTCTTGAGAATCTGTCTTGAAGAGGTTGAAAGGAGGAGTGTCTAAGGGTGAGGGGGGTCCCAGCCGGTCAGCCGGCTGCCGGTTGACCACCGGCTGAGGATCCAAAATCAAGAGCCTGCAAAATTTCTTCAAAACCAAGGTGAAGGGGCTCCCAGCCGGCGGACCGGCTGCCGGCCGACCGGCTGAGGACCCCACTTCGCCATT
Source organism: Silene conica (assembly GCA_029255685.2). Classification (NCBI taxonomy): domain Eukaryota; kingdom Viridiplantae; phylum Streptophyta; class Magnoliopsida; order Caryophyllales; family Caryophyllaceae; genus Silene; species Silene conica. The sequence continues at coordinate 47,865,311 of CM055314.2, read as the reverse complement.
TCAGCTTCTTTTCCTCTCTTTTGCTTTGATTTCACCTCGTTTTGTTCCCGCTTCTTCATTCCCGCGTCAAGTTCTACAACATGGCAACCAAACGTGTAGAAAAGAGATATCGGGCATAAAAAGGGACAATAGCGTGCAAAACAAGGGTGAAACGGGATCGAAATAAAAGGAAAACAAGGGAAAATAATGACCGAATTTGGGCTCATCAGAATTCCCAACACTTAAACCTTACTCGTCCTTGAGTAAGTAATCACGAAACTACATAACCCTTATTTGAAAACAAAGAAACAAACTAATTAAGCTAACTAGAAGCCGAATCGGGTTTAGCTACACCCGTTGCCCTTTCAACTCACAATTTGACATTCATGAGGAAGAACGCCCTATTGCAAGACAAGTTTGGTCTTGCTACAAAAATTTTGATGCAAACAAGTCAAAACAAAACACATATAAACAAGCATCATGCATCGGGAAAAGGAAAGGACAACCGCTTGCCTCATTCAAGCGGGGTTTTGAAAAACTACACAAGGGAGGTCTATAGCGGACGATGTCGACTCAAAGTCTAACCACGGTGTCAAACCCCTAAATCAAGCTCAAGCAACCAAAAATGACATCACCAAAGACCAAGAAACTAATTCAAGGCGGGCAAACGGAAGTACTAAGCTATACTTCCAAGATTGACACGACGCACACATGATTCGACTCCATGCAAGACCCATAACCGATAAAAGAACCCTAAGTACCGACTCTCACGGGTGACACTCAACACACAAGGTGTAATACCCCGTCTTTAATTAATAGGATAATACTTATCTTGAATAATAATATATAATGTGTAGTTCGAATAGTACGTATATTTTAATATAAATTACGTATAGTAAAACGATAATTAATAACACGTAATCTATATTATGTGATTTAATGGTACGTACCTATTAATTAAATATCGTTTCGTTAACTACGTAACTCATGCACCCATTAACTATTCAATTCACCAACTTCTCATTTTCACAATTCAATACTCTCATTCTTTTAATATATCATCATTTACCATAAGTCATGGTACAAATAACCATACATTGTTATTCCCTTTACCGTCTTTCAATTTTCCTTCAAATACTCATTCTCAACAAACGTATAACCCAAACACCTATACCTTCATCACCCACCTTCCATATTGACTCACGCCAAGAGCTTTCCCACGCCATTTCAGAGCCGCCTTCACGTTTTAAATCGTCCCTCACCGTGCCTTAGTCCTCGATCTTGGTAAGTTACGTTGAACTCTTATCTTTTTTCGCATACTTGTGGCGTGTTTCGTTCCTGGGTTGAAAGGGGGTCGTATAGGGCATTAGACTTGTACTCATAGTAAACCATAGCGGTGGTTGCGATGGTGGTAGGAACGATTTTGAATAAGAGAAGGAAGGATACGGGAATATAGACATAAACTCAGATCATACTTACACCTTTTGACGCGTGTGACTAAAACCCAGGGATGGTGGGTTCGGTTTCTGGGTTGGTAGGGGTCACAGTGGTGGCTTGGTAGTGGTCGAGGAAGAGTCACATACGAGAGGGCAGAGAAACATCACAAAACAGAGTAAGGGGAAAACAGGGGACGCGGGAACGGTTGTCGAGCGTTTTAGCAGCGTTTAAGGTTTCTGGGTGGCGACAGTGGCGGAGAAGGAACAACCCTGGACCACCTTGGGGACAGAGGTGGTTTGGGTGGTGTCCAGGGACGATGGCGTGCGGTGGTTACGGGTTTACGGGGTAAGTTTGGGTCGGTTTGGGAGTTGGGTTCAGGTAGAAATTGGGCTGTTACGGGGATGAATACGAAGTCTGACTGGGCTTTGTTGGGGTACGGTGGAGTTGGTGGCTGGTTGGGTGGACCACGGTGGCTGGAGATGGGTAGGAGCCGTGAGGGTAGCATGTTTGGGGGCTGATTTTATGCGTATAAACACACTGCTTAGGATGTTGTCGTAGTTACGTGATAACTAATAATAATAATGCATGTTGTAGTTACGTAGTAATTAATAATAATACTAGGAGGAGCTAAAGTTAATAATTCAAGTAATCATTACTCAATGATAGTGTATTGTAATAATTTACGAGTAGCTATATACATGTTAAGTGACGGGTACGTATTTCTAAGATGGGTATAACGAATTACTTAAGTTACTTTTATAGTACGCCTACGAGTTCGTAATTCTAATAATACATTTGGTAGTCTCGTAATTTGTATATATAAATATTTATATGTATATGGATAAGTATATAGGTATATATATACTTATTATGAAGTTTGTATTTAATTATCAAGTTATATTTCACATAATCGTTATTTAACTAATTCGCGCGCATAAATATATAATAATAAGTAGTAGAGTTTAGAAGATGACATAGTTGTAAAGACATTTGATCAAACGAGTAATTTAGTAATAGAAATATTATTTGGTTTTAGGTAACAGTTTTGAAGTGGAGTATTTCTGATACGCTATTTTCAGCCAAGACTTGCTACTTTGAGGTAGGATAATTATTTAATCTGTCATCTTCTTATTACTCGGATTGAATGTTATTGGCGGATTTAAAATGTGGTTTCCTGATTTATTGATTATTTTATTCATTACTATGGCATATGCACTTGTTACCAGTTTTAGATATGGATTTGTGTAACGGTAAGATATCGCATTCTTTGGCATGGCATATACATCTGTATACAGGTTTAACCTGGGCAGACATCATGGTAAGAGCCTTCGGGTGATGTATAAATAACTTACCGGCAGACACCGTTTTATACCTTCGTGGTGGTGCAGTTCAGCTGTTAAGCTGGTTTCTCGATGACGATCGAGGCAGACCCGGCCAGGAGGAGGCGGGTGGAAGTTCGGGATGAGTTAGGAAAAGGCCATGGCATTGCATTTTCATACTTGTTGCATTATTTGTTGTTTTCGATTAATTATCCTACTTAACCGCGAGGTTAACCGTGTATTCTTGAACACCTGTGATGATCCGTAACGGGGAGCAGATTTGGCAGGTATGTAAAGAACTCAGTGGTGGCATGGGTTGGAGAGAGGATGTGGAAGACCGACCTAGCTTTTAGATCGCAGTAGTTGTATCTGTTGTACCCATTCCATTATAATAGATTGTTTAATCTAGCATGTTGTATGGACATAATAAATTTTATTTAAAGTACTGTGTTTCTTTCCTTTGATTATCTACTACCTCGGTTATTCCGAGATGGTAACACACCCAATTATCGGAGAAGTCCTAGTTCAGGCTCTTTGATAAATGGGGGTGTTACAAAGTGGTATCAGAGAGAACGATCCTCAGACCTAACCAATGAATAAATGAATTTAGGAAGAGTCGAATAAAATGAACCCCGGGATCGGAACCGATAGGAGCCCCAAAAAGGGAATGGGATGAGTTAGGGGCCCCCTCACACCAACCCATGGGCCCTCTCAGTTCGGACTCGGGAACCCCACGAGAGCAACTCGAGATGAAGGGTAGTCTAGGTGTTGACCTACTATAAAATTGTATGAACTTTCTTGCAGGGAAGGAGCAAGGTAAGTAAATTGGATGTATAATTAGTCATAATTGGGATGATATGATTAGTTGACTAATGTTCTATAAAAATGTTGTAAGTTACAAGTGGCCACACGACTATCTGATAATGTGATTGCATGCTATAGCACCATGTCTAGAGATATGCGGTTAACTGATCCCTAAGCCCTTAGGTAGATGATGTAGTTTAATAAGAGGATGAGTTAGAACTAGATTTAGAGAGTAGTATGACCATGGTAGATTGGGAAGGTAAAACCCGTCAACCATACTATATTTTCTGTTGCAGGGACTGAGTTAATCAATGTTGGCCTATGTCTAGTAGATAACGAGTATTCCTAAAATCTTGTTCGAATCTTGTAGAAATGGCCCCAAGGAGAGACCCATCTGCTGCCAACATCACTCAGGCGGAATTGGACAGACTGTTGGCTACCAACGCAGCCTTGATGGCCATGGTCCAAGACAGAGGAGCAACGAACGCATCAAAAATGAGCTCGACTATCTCAAGGCATAACCCAACCAAATTTGACGGAGAAGGAGAGTTGCACCTTTTAGGAGAGTGGTGTCGAGAATTCGACAACCTATTCGAATTGCTGGATTGCCCGGAAGACTTGCAAGTGGACCATGCAGCCTTCTATCTAAAAGGGAAGGCGAGAAGGTGGTGGAATCGAAGCAAAGCGTCAATAAGGGCAGCAGCTGCCGAAAATGGGAGTGAATTTGTAAGTTGGGACGGGTTCAAAAGAATTTTGGCATCAACCTTCCAACCTGAGCATGTCAAAATCAAGATGAGAGCCGAGTTTGACACTTTTAAGATGACCGAGGACATGACCGTAGAAACTTACCACAACAAATTTATGCAGTTAGCCGAGTATGTTGCTGATTTGGGATTTTCGGAGGAGATTCTAGCTATGAGATTTGAGAAGGGGTTAACGGTGAATATCAAGAAGAGATTAATGGCAGCAGAGCCCACGACGGTAGAAGAGGTGTACCAAAGAGCCGGCCAAGCAGAGCGGATTTCTGACATGTTGAGAGAGGAAAAGAAAGAAAGGAACGAGAAAAGAAAGGTTGAGACCAATGGTGATGGTTCCGGAAACAAGAAGCAAAACTCGAACAGATACAGTTCATATTTCTCCAACAGTGCACCAGCTGGTGTAAACAATCAAAGTGGAAATGGCCATGTAACATCGCGGACTACTAGTGGAGGCCCCACCTGTTTCAGGTGTGGGAGATTTGGACACAAGAGGGTGGATTGTAGGGCGAATTTGGGGAATCAAGGGAAGAGCCCTTACCAAGGTAACCAGAGTGGAGGATTCAGAACACCAGCATCAAGTTTTGGAGGAAGTTCGAGATCGGGGGTTAATAGCTATCAAAGAAGTTACAATAGCTACCCGAACCAAAACCGCAACCAGGGGAACCAGAGTAACAGTCACGGCTACGGGAATTTCCAGAGGAAGCTTAATGAAGTCAATCAACAGAGCGGTGCGGCCTCTGCCAGTCAGAGCGGAGTAAAGTCGAGTGGGAAACTGTTTTCAATGGGAAAGGAAGCTGCATCTGAGGACGCTCATGTTGTTACGGGTACATTTCTTGTCCATTCTAAACCCACCTTTGTCTTGTTCGATTCCGGGGCATCACATTCTTTTATTTCGATTGAGCATGCCAAGACATTAGGTCTAGAATCCTTCGACCAAATTACCGATTCTGTGACCATACCGCCAGGGGAATCTATACCTTGTAATAAACTCTATAAGAACGTGGTTATTAGAGTAGGAGAGGTGAACTTTGAGGCAGACCTTGTTGAATTTCCGCTGGGGGGATTTGAGGTGATCTTGGGGATGGACTGGTTAGGAAAATACAAAGCGTTCATTGACTGCCATCAAAATAAAGTTACCTTGAAAGGACCCAAGGGAATAAGGGTGTCTTATCGGGGATTCGTAGTGAAACCAAAGGTGAAACTTATAACTGTGAACGCCCTTAAGGCCTGCCTAAAAGGTAGGGATGAACTGATCTTATGTCATGTACGGGATACCCAAGAGGATGTACCCCAAATTGGTGATATTGAGGTTGTGAGAGAATTCCAAGAAGTGTTTTCGGAAGAGATTCCCGGGTTACCACCTAAGCGAGACCTAGATTTTAACATCGACCTGAAACCGGGAACTGGACCAATTTCCAAAGCACCTTACCGTGTGGGACCAAAGGAGATGGAGGAGCTTAAGAAACAGTTGGGAGAGCTTTTGGAGAAGGGTTATGTGAGGCCGAGTGTGTCACCGTGGGGAGCACCTGTTTTATTTGTGAAGAAAAAGGATGGGAGCTTGAGACTATGCATCGACTACAGGGAGTTGAATAGTGCAACCATTAAAAATAGGTACCCTTTACCTCGAATCGATGATTTGTTCGACCAACTAAGTGGAGCAGGAGTCTTTTCCAAGATTGATTTGAGATCGGGATATCACCAATTGAGGATCAAGGAGGAGGATATTCCTAAAACGGCGTTCAGGACCAGGTATGGACACTATGAATTTGTCGTCATGCCGTTTGGACTAACGAATGCACCGACCGTCTTCATGGACTTAATGAACCGCATATTTAGCCCTTATTTGGACCAATTCGTGGTGGTATTTATCGACGATATCCCGGTGTACTCAAAGAACCGAGAAGAGCATGGGAAACACCTGAGGATGGTTTTGCAGACCCTAAGGGAGAATCAGTTGTATGCCAAGTTGAGTAAATGTGAGTTTTGGTTAGATAAAGTGGCCTTTTTGGGGCACGTTGTGTCCAAAGAAGGGGTATCTGTTGATCCAGGAAAAATCGAAGCTGTTGCTAAGTGGGAAAGACCAAAGAATGTAGGGGATATCCGAAGCTTCTTAGGGTTAGCAGGCTATTATCGGAGGTTTGTTAAGGACTTTTCGAAAATAGCCAAGCCTTTGACGTCCTTGATGAGGAAGGAGAACATGTTTAGGTGGGATGAGAGTTGCGAACGAGCATTCCTAACATTGAAGGATCGCCTAACCACAGCTCCTATTCTTGCATTACCTGAAGGGAGTGAGAACTTTGAAGTATTCACCGATGCTTCCAAGAAGGGCCTAGGATGTGTACTGATGCAAAATGGCAAGGTGATCGCATATGCTTCACGACAACTTAAGCCCTATGAGGAGAACTATCCGACCCATGATCTGGAACTGGGAGCCGTAGTACTGTTTGCACTCAAATTGTGGCGTCATTACCTGTATGGGGCAACATTTAAGGTGTTTTCCGACCACAAAAGCTTGAAGTACATCTATACCCAGAAGGAGCTCAATATGAGGCAAAGAAGGTGGATTGAATTGATTGGGGATTACGACATGGAGATCATTTATAAGGAAGGGAAAGCTAACGTTGTGGCTGATGCATTAAGTAGGAAGACCATCCACACCATGCGTACTGCCAAGTCAAGAGTGAGGATGTATGATGAGCTAGGGGAAATGGGCATTGCCGTGATTAGGAAGGGAGAGTCTATATGAGATTTGACTATCGAGCCCGAGTTGTATGAGGAGATTCGAGAGAAACAGAAAAATGACTCAAAGATTCTAAGGTGGCGGGAAGCGATGAGTAAGGCCAGTGGCGCCGAGCCTTATTCCAAGTTCGAGATTCACTCCGATGATAGTTTGAGGTTTGCGGGAAGATGGTGTATACCTGAGAATGAAGAGTTAAAGAGGAAGATACTTACTGAAGCTCACTCTATACCTTATTCGGTTCATCCAGGGGGGGATAAGTTGTATCAGGACATAAAAAGGACATTTTGGTGGCCAAACATGAAGAAGGAAGTTGCAGAGTTTGTGTCCCGATGTTTAGTATGCCAAAAGGTGAAAGGGGAACATAAGAGACCGCAAGGAAAAGTGCAACCACTCGATGTACCAGAATGGAAGTGGGAAAGCATATCGATGGACTTCATCGTAGGGTTACCAAGGACTCGGAGGGGTAATAACATGATCTGGGTCATTGTTGACAGATTGACCAAATCAGCCCATTTCATTCCTATGAAGGACACCTGGAGTAAAGCTGAGCTAGCTCGAGCATACATCAAGCACGTGGTGAAACTGCATGGAGTGCCTAACGACGTTGTGTCCGACCGAGACTCGAGGTTCATTTCTAAGTTTTGGCAGGAGTTGCAATCTTTGATGGGGACGAAGTTGAAAATGAGTACAGCTTTTCATCCAGCCACTGATGGTCAGACGGAGAGGACCATTCAAACCCTGGAAGACATGCTTCGAGCTTGCGTATTGGAATTCGGGGGATCATTGGAGGACAAGTTGGACTTGATAGAATTCTCATACAATAATAGCTATCACTCCAGCATTGGCCTAGCACCTTTCGAGGCGTTATATGGGAGGAAGTGTCGAAGCCCAATTTGCTGGGACGATAGGGCAGATGTAGTGGTTTTAGGACCTGAGATGATCCAGGAGATGGTGGATCAGGTACGCGTAATTCGTCAGAAAATGAGAGCCGCGCATGACAGACAGAAGAGCTATGCGGATCTAAAGAGGAGGGATGTCACCTTCGAAATAGGTGAGAAGGTTTTGTTGAAGGTATCTCCCATGAAGGGGGTGATGCGATTTGGAAAGAGAGGGAAGCTTAGCCAAAAGTTCATTGGGCCATTTGAGATATTGGATAGAGTGGGGGAAGTGGCATATCGGTTAGCTTTACCTCCAGCTCTAGACAGGGTCCATAACGTGTTCCATATTTCCCAGTTAAGGAGGTACGTGAGTGATCCTACACACGTGTTGGATCATGAGGCTATCGAGATCGACGAACATATGTCATACGTAGAGATGCCCAAGGAAATCCTCGATCGAAAGGTGAGAAAGACGAGAAATGGTGAGACCGTACTAGTAAAAGTCCTTTGGACCAATCACAATGTTGAAGAAGCCACTTGGGAGGCCGAATCCGCGATGAAGGAGAAGTATCCTCAGCTGTTTGTATGAGGTAAGTTACGTGGACGTAACTATCCTTTTAGGAGGGTAGAATGTAACGTTCAAAGTTTTGATACCTTTATTTATGTTATCTCTTGTTGCTCGTTCTTCTTGACAAGAAGGTACGGAAAACTCGCAATGGGGAGACGTCCTTGGTAAAGGTCCTGTGGACCAATCATAATCAGGAGGAGGCTACATGGGAGCCTGAGACATCCATGAGAGAGCGTTATCCGCATTTGTTCGATTGAGGTAAGTTACACGGACGTAACTTTTCTTTAAGGGGGGTGGAATGTGACATTTTGCGATTTAAGCAAGTTTATGCAGACTGTTGTGTGATATTTTTAGGCGAACTTCGGGACGAAGTTCAATTTAAGGGGGGAAGACTGTAACACCTCGCGTTTTCCTCACTTTTGGGCACAATTTCATTACTATTGTTTAATAACCAAACGTTTTTGTGCTTAGTTCGTTTTAAGTCTATGGGTTCGTATCATGCTTGTTATGGGATTCGTTTTGGGGATCACTTATTTATGTGACATGTGCTTGGTGGGGTTCGAGCTAGGGGCTGTTGGGTGAGGGTCTTGGGCCTTGATTTCCGTGCCAAACCACACAGCCCATGACTCGCATAATCTGAAATAATGAAACCCTCACACCCTCACTCTTTCAGCCGCCTTATAAGAGCCATCGACACACCTTATGACCTACCTACACACACCACTCTTACCCTAATCTGTTCAGCCGCCACCACACCCCAGAAGGAGGAGTTTTGCACGGTTGTTGGATCACCCTAGCCCTTTCGAATTGAGTCAAGAAACAGGTAAGACACAGCTTTATGGGTTCGTTTATAATTCTGTTCTTAAACTTAGGGTGTTTGTTGCTTATTCGAGGGGAGTGTGGTGTCATGGCTGCCATGGTTTTTGCATTCCTATGTTCCTGGTGGTTAAGGGGTTGTCGGGGGTTGGTCACGGTGGTTGTCGAGTGTCGCGGGTGGTGTAAAAAGGGGAGTTCGAGGAGTCTGTTGGTTGGTCTGTTTCATGGTCTGAGTTGCGTGTTCAGGGAAGGTGGTTTTGGGGTGGTGCTACTGAAGACTCGGGGGAGGTCTAAGCAGTGGCACCACCATGGTCAGAGAGGGGGTAGTAGGAGGTCTAGACTGGTGAGTGTTGTGGGTGGTGCAGGGGTTGTTTCAGGGGATCGATTGGGTCTGTTTTTGGCGGTGTGGAACTCAGGCGAGTGGTCAGAACAAGTTTAGAGGCTCTGGTCAGAGTCGACAGGGGGTGTCGACTGGGGTGGTGACGTTGTGGCGACAGTGGGTGGTCGGTGGTGTCGGGAACTGGTTCTGGAGGGTGGTTGAAGAGGTGGTAGGCAGCGGTGAAGGGGGTGTTTGTCGAGTAAGGTGGCTGTCGTGTGTTAGGGTTGTTGTTTTCTCTTCATCTTTTAATATCTAACATTTTATTTATTATTTTAATATTTATTATTATTATTATTATTATTATTATTATTATTATTATTATTATTATTAGTAATATAAATTGTATTTATGGTTGGGTATCTTTATTTATGGTGAAGATTGTTTATTTATGGAAATTTGGTTATGGTAGTAGTATATGGTATAATTTGAAATTCAAACGAAAATTGTTATTTTTAGAGGTTGCTATTTTCGGAAGTTACTATATCGGGAAAGTTTCTATTTATGGAAACTTTCTATTTATGGGGGGGTTGCCATCTGTAGTAACTGTGATTCGTTAAGGGGTTCGTGTAAGTTATTAATTCGTACGTATATCTGTTTAGGGAGCGAGTTTCGTGTGGAACATTTCTAGGCAAGCTTTGGTTGATCTGCGTTTCCTGCTATTTCAGGTAGGGGAAGATATTGGTTATATTAATGTGTGATCTGTATATCTTTGGTGTTAAGCATGTTTACGATATAATATCATGAGTTCGTTATTTTGTGCTATTTTATCATTCTGAGACATTATTACAATGTGCATATATATATTGTATTGTTTTGTGATACGGAGGTGGATTGGTGCGGAGTATATTGGTGTTGGATCGGCGCGGAGTATATTGGTGTTGGATCGGTGCGGAGTATATTTGGAGTTGGATCGGTGCGGAGTTTAATTGGCGTTGGATCGGTGCGGAGATATTATATTGTTGTTATATTATTCTTTTCCCTACTCAACCTCGTGGTTGACCCTGTGTATTCGTGATCACCTGTGATGAACCAATTATTGGGGAGCAGATTGACAGGTGGCTGAGACTAAGGGGGAGCTATGGGAGGAAGAGCTTGGATCCGGACCAGTTTAGTTGTCTAGATCACCTTAGTCAGTTTTGTACGAGTTGTTCTTTATTTGTTGCTAAGACCTTTGGATACTGATGTAAAGACATATCTTGAGTTTAAATTATATTTAAAGCACTGTTTATCTTCCTTTGTATCTACTGCCTCGGGAAACCGAGATGGTAACACCGTTATTTATCTGAGGAGTCCTAGTACAGGCCCTTAAATAAATGGGGGTGTTACAAAGTGGTATCAGAGCGAACGATCCTCAGGCCTAACGTAATGAACCCAATGAATGTAGGAGAGTCTAAATAAAATGAACCCCCGGGATAGGACTGTTAGGAGCACACTGAAGGGGAAGTATGAGTCTGGGGCCCCCTCACACTGAACCATAGGCCCTATCAGTTTTACCCGGGAACCCAGAGTGCATATATGAGAGAAAAGGGTAGAATAGAAGGTGGTGAAAGTGATAGCGTACTGTGTGTAACACCCCAAGAGTATGAGAGGAAAGTTGTCCCACATCGGTAGAATGTGAGGCTTGTGATATGTTTATAATAGCTTCCACCCACCACTTAGTAACAAGGCCTTGTGCTTTTGGGCTTAAGTGAGGACAAATAATGGGCCCAAAAGTGCCCACCCATCCTATTGGGTTTGTGTTACGACGGTGGCGGATCGGGTTGTTACAAATGGTATCAGAGCGACCCTGCGACCGTGTGGTGAGCCTGTGGTCGAGAGTACCCGGGTCACACACCTAGCGGGGGAGGATTCTGGCCCTGGTTGTGGTCAAGGTTGAGGCACAACGAGGACGTTGTGTTCTTTAAGTGGGAGAGTTTGTAACACCCCAAGAGTATGAGAGGAAAGTTGTCCCACATCGGTAGAATGTGAGGCTTGTGATATGTTTATAATAGCTTCCACCCACCACTTAGTAACAAGGCCTTGTGCTTTTGGGCTTAAGTGAGGACAAATAATGGGCCCAAAAGTGCCCACCCATCCTATTGGGTTTGTGTTACGACGGTGGCGGATCGGGTTGTTACACTGTGATAAGTGTGTTATGAGAATTCTGAGTATAAGAGACTTATGGAAAAGCCGGAAGGGGCATGAGCATGAATGAATCCTTATTTGTTTGAATAAAAGGTGTATATTGTTGTGGTATGATAAGTGATTTGAAACATGCTAGTAATTCTTCTTTCATCCTGTCTAGTGATATGCGGTTATGTGATCCCTGAGCCATGTTATGGAATAGAACTACTCTATATAATAAGTGTTGATAGATTTTGATGCTTAGGGAACATAGCCCTAAACCAAATGGGTACCCATGTATGTCGGGACTCATTTCTTTTCTTGTTTTATAGTATGCCTCCACGAAGAGATAATGCCATTAACATCACCCAAGAAGAGGTGGACCGTTTGATAGCTGAAAATGCGGCCCTAAAGGCCAAACGAATGGACTCCGCGAAAATGAGCACAATCATCGCAAGACATCACCCTACCCAATTCACGGGGGAGGGGGAACCTCATCTGTTAGGGGCTTGGTGCCGGGAATTCGGTAACCTGTTCGAGTTGGTGGACTGCCCTGAAGAATTGATGGTAGACCAGGCTGCCCACTATCTGAGGGGTATGGCTGGAGACTGGTGGACCGCGAATAAGGGAGAGCTTCGGGAAGCAGCTATAGAGGGTGGATCCGCGTTTGTTCCTTGGGATGCATTCAAGGGGGTTCTGAACGAGGCGTTTCTACCAGAATTCCAAAAGAGCAAGCTGAGGGAGGAGTTCGACTCATTCCAGATGTCGGAGGACATGACCGTAGAGGCTTACTACAGGAAGTTCATCCAGTTGGTGCACTACGTGGGAGACATGGGTTTCGACGATGCTATGCTAGCCATGAAATTTGAGAGGGGATTATCAATCGCCATCAAAAAGAGACTGATTGCAGCTCCGCCCACCACAATCCGTGACATCTATTTACGGGCTGGGGCGGCGGAGAGGCTTTCGGATATGATCAAAAAGGACAAACAGTCCAAGACAGAAAAGAGGAAAGCTGAAACAGTAGCTGAGGGTTCAGGATCGAAAAAGCAAAGTAATAACAAGTACAGTGGGTATTTCGGGAGTAGTGCCTCTGGTGGTGCGAGGAATCAGAGTGGGAGAAATCACATGAGTGGGATTTCTGGCAGTGGTTCGGCAGGCATAGTGTGTTTTGGCTGCGGGAAGAGGGGACATAAGCAGGTGGTGTGTCGTTCTTCTGGAGGAAATCAGTCCGGGGGTTATCGCACACCTACATCCGGATACCAGGGATCCCGCACCCAGTCCTACGGTAGTAGTGGCTATCGCACACCCACGACAAACTATGGTGGAGGTGCGAGATCTGGAGGGAGCAGCAATTACCAGAGGAACTATAACAGTTACCAGAGCCGTCCGTACCAGAACCAATTCAATGGAGGTGGAAGCAACCAAAAGACAGGAACGGAAGGAAACCAGCAGGCTGGGACATCTGGTGCCAGTCAGAGTGGAGTCAAATCCAGTGGCAAGCTCTTTGCCATGGGAAAGCAGGCCGCGAAGGATGATGCTCATGTGGTCACCGGTACTTTTCTTGTGAACTCTACACCTACTTTTGTACTTTTTGATTCCGGTGCCACCCATTCGTTTGTGTCTAGAGATCATGTTAAGGCTTTGGGGCTTGAGAGATTCGATTGGATCGCAGATCCAGTGACCATACCATCAGGCGAGTCGATAGTCTGTAATAGAGTCTATGGTAGTGTACCCATCAAAATCGGGGAAGCAATTTTCTATTGTGACCTCATAGAGTTTCCTCTGGGGGGCTTTGAGGTGATTCTGGGGATGGACTGGCTAGGGAAGTATCGAGCTTTCATCGACTGTCATCAAAAGAAGATTTCCTTGAGGGGACCTAAGGGAGTGAGGGTGTCTTACAAGGGATACCGTGTGAAACCAAAAATCAAATTCATTTCTGTCAATACCCTTAAGTCTGGCTTGAGGAAAGGAGAGAGCCTAATCTTATGCCAAATGTGGGATTGTGAGGCTGAGACCCCCAAGACTAGTGAGATACCTGTGGTACGGGAGTTTGAGGGAGTTTTTCGTGACGACGTTCCGGGGTTGCCGCCGAGGAGGGAAGTGGAGTTTTCCATTGACCTAAAACCAGGAGCGGGACCGATCTCTAAATCACCGTACCGTATGGGGCCGAAAGAGATGGAGGAGTTGAAGAAGCAATTGGATGAACTAGCTGAGAAAGGGTTCATCCGACCCAGTGTGTCGCCCTGGGGAGCACCTGTCTTATTCGTGAAGAAGAAGGATGGGAGTTTGAGGTTGTGTGTTGACTACCGAGAGCTGAACAATGTAACCATCAAGAATCGTTATCCTTTGCCGAGAATTGACGACTTGTTCGATCAGTTAAGTGGAGCTGGGGTTTTCTCCAAGATTGATTTGAGGTCCGGGTATCATCAGTTGAGGATAAAAGATGAAGATATTCCGAAGACCGCTTTCCGAACGAGGTATGGCTACTATGAATTTGTGGTTATGCCCTTTGGATTGACTAATGCTCCAGCTGTGTTCATGGACTTGATGAATCGAGTCTTCAGCCCGTATCTAGACAAGTTCGTGGTGGTATTCATAGATGATATCCTGGTATATTCTAAGAATGCAGAAGAGCACGAGGATCATTTGAGAAAGGTACTTCAGACTTTGGAGGAGCATAAGCTCAATGCTAAGTTGAGCAAGTGCGAGTTCTGGTTGGAGAAAGTCGCATTTCTGGGGCATGTGATTTCAAAGGAAGGGGTATCTGTTGACCCTAGTAAGATCGAGGCTGTGACTAGGTGGCAAAGTCCGAAGAATGTGAGTGAGATTCGAAGTTTCCTTGGTTTGGCTGGATATTATCGGAGATTCGTCAAGGATTTTTCAAAGATAGCGAAGCCGTTGACATCGTTAATGAGGAAGGAAAACCGTTTTGTCTGGGATGAGAGTTGTGAGAAGGCATTCCTAACCCTTAAGGAACGCCTGACAACAGCTCCTATCCTGGCCTTGCCAGTTGGGAGTGATAATTTCGAAGTATATACCGACGCATCGAAGCATGGGTTGGGTTGTGTGTTAATGCAGAATGGGAGAGTAATAGCATATGCGTCTCGCCAGTTGAAGACCTATGAAGAAAATTATCCGACGCATGATTCGGAATTGGGCGCTGTGGTCTTTGCACTAAAATTATGGCGCCATTACCTTTATGGAGCCACTTTTAAGGTGTTTTCCGATCATAAGAGCCTGAAGTATATCTACACCCAGAAAGAGTTGAACATGAGGCAGAGAAGGTGGATAGAGTTAATCGGAGATTATGATATGCAGATTGTCTACCACGAGGGCAAGGCGAATGTGGTAGCTGACGCTCTAAGTAGGAAGTCAGTACATGCTTTGAGTTGTGCCAGATCGAGAGTGAGGTTGCATGGTGAGTTAAGGGAGATGGGAATTTTCATGATCCGGACAGGGGATGCCCTTGGTGATCTAACCGTGGAGCCTGAATTGTATGGAGAGATTCGGGAGTTACAGAAGAGCGATGCAAGACTCCAGAAATGGCGCAAGATGGTGGAGAGTGAGGGTGGAGAGTCGTCAACCAGGTTCAGTATTCATGCCGACGATAGTTTGAGGTTCAGTGGGCGATGGTGTGTACCGAGTGTTGAGGAGCTAAAGAAGAAGATCCTGACTGAAGCTCATGCTACTCCTTATTCTGTTCACCCAGGGGGTGATAAGTTGTATAAGGATCTAAGAAGACGTTTTGGTGGCCTAATATGAAGAAGGAAGTCGCAGAGTTTGTGTTGAGGTGTTTGACTTGTCAGCGAGTGAAAGGGGAGCATAAGAGACCTCAAGGGAAAGTTCAACCGTTGGATGTGCCAGAGTGGAAGTGGGAGAATATTTCGATGGACTTTATCGTGGGGTTGCCTCGGACTCAGAGGGGCAACAACATGATTTGGGTGATCGTGGATCGTTTAACTAAGTCAGCGCACTTTATTCCCATGAAAGATACCTGGAGTAAAGCTGAATTGGCTAAGTCATATGTTCAGAATGTGGTCAAACTGCATGGTGTACCCAAGGATATTGTTTCAGATCGGGACTCGAGGTTTATATCCAGGTTTTGGCAGGAGTTACAGGCTGCTTTGGGTACCCAATTGAAGATGAGTACAGCTTTTCATCCGGCTACTGATGGTCAGACTGAGCGGACGATTCAGACTCTTGAGGACATGTTGAGGGCTTGTGTACTTGAGTTCGGAGGATCTTGGGAGGATCGACTGGGGTTGATCGAGTTTTCTTATAATAACAGCTACCATGCGAGCATAGGCATGGCCCCTTTCGAGGCTTTATACGGGAGGAAGTGTCGGAGCCCTGTGTGTTGGGATGATCGGGCTGATGTCGTGACATTGGGGCCAGATATGATCCAGGAGATGGTGGAGCAGGTTCAGGTTATTCGACAGAGAATGAGGGCCGCTCAGGATAGACAGAAGAGTTATGCCGATCTGAAAAGGAGCGATATTTCATTTGAGGCCGGAGAGAAAGTACTGCTGAAAGTCTCTCCAATGAAAGGTGTGATGAGATTTGGCAAGCGTGGTAAACTGAGTCAGAAATTTATTGGACCATTTGAGATTTTGGACAGAGTTGGGGAGGTGGCGTACCGATTAGCTTTACCTCCAGCGCTATCCAAAGTCCATAATGTGTTCCATGTGTCACAGTTGAGAAAATATGTGAGTGACCCATCACATGTGCTTCAGCACGAGGTGATCGAGATAGACGAACAATTGTCATACATTGAGACTCCGAAGGAAATTCTGGACAAGAAGGTACGGAAAACTCGCAATGGGGAGACGTCCTTGGTAAAGGTCCTGTGGACCAATCATAATCAGGAGGAGGCTACATGGGAGCCTGAGACATCCATGAGAGAGCGTTATCCGCATTTGTTCGATTGAGGTAAGTTACGCGGACGTAACTTTTCTTTAAGGGGGGTGGAATGTGACATTTTGCGATTTAAGCAAGTTTATGCAGACTGTTGTGTGATATTTTTAGGCGAACTTCGGGACGAAGTTCAATTTAAGGGGGGAAGACTGTAACACCTCGCGTTTTCCTCACTTTTGGGCACGATTTCATTACTATTGTTTAATAACCAAACGTTTTTGTGCTTAGTTCGTTTTAAGTCTATGGGTTCGTATCATGCTTGTTATGGGATTCGTTTTGGGGATCACTTATTTATGTGACATGTGCTTGGTGGGGTTCGAGCTAGCGGCTGTTGGGTGAGGGTCTTGGGCCTTGATTTCCGTGCCAAACCACACAGCCCATGACTCGCATAATCTGAAATAATGAAACCCTCACACCCTCACTCTTTCAGCCGCCTTATAAGAGCCATCGACACACCTTATGACCTACCTACACACACCACTCTTACCCTAATCTGTTCAGCCGCCACCACACCCCAGAAGGAGGAGTTTTGCACGGTTGTTGGATCACCCTAGCCCTTTCGAATTGAGTCAAGAAACAGGTAAGACACAGCTTTATGGGTTCGTTTATAATTCTGTTCTTAAACTTAGGGTGTTTGTTGCTTATTCGAGGGGAGTGTGGTGTCATGGCTGCCATGGTTTTTGCATTCCTATGTTCCTGGTGGTTAAGGGGTTGTCGGGGGTTGGTCACGGTGGTTGTCGAGTGTCGCGGGTGGTGTAAAAAGGGGAGTTCGAGGAGTCTGTTGGTTGGTCTGTTTCATGGTCTGAGTTTCGTGTTCAGGGAAGGTGGTTTTGGGGTGGTGCTACTGAAGACTCGGGGGAGGTCTAAGCAGTGGCACCACCATGGTCAGAGAGGGGGTAGTAGGAGGTCTAGACTGGTGAGTGTTGTGGGTGGTGCAGGGGTTGTTTCAGGGGATCGATTGGGTCTGTTTTTGGCGGTGTGGAACTCAGGCGAGTGGTCAGAACGAGTTTAGAGGCTCTGGTCAGAGTCGACAGGGGGTGTCGACTGGGGTGGTGACGTTGTGGCGACAGTGGGTGGTCGGTGGTGTCGGGAACTGGTTCTGGAGGGTGGTCGAAGAGGTGGTAGGCAGCGGTGAAGGGGGTGTTTGTCGAGTAAGGTGGCTGTCGTGTGTTAGGGTTGTTGTTTTCTCTTCATCTTTTAATATCTAACATTTTATTTATTATTTTAATATTTATTATTATTATTATTATTATTATTATTATTATTATTATTATTATTATTAGTAATATAAATTGTATTTATGGTTGGGTATCTTTATTTATGGTGAAGATTGTTTATTTATGGAAATTTGGTTATGGTAGTAGTATATGGTATAATTTGAAATTCAAACGAAAATTGTTATTTTTAGAGGTTGCTATTTTCGGAAGTTACTATATCGGGAAAGTTTCTATTTATGGAAACTTTCTATTTATGGGGGGGTTGCCATCTGTAGTAACTGTGATTCGTTAAGGGGTTCGTGTAAGTTATTAATTCGTACGTATATCTGTTTAGGGAGCGAGTTTCGTGTGGAACATTTCTAGGCAAGCTTTGGTTGATCTGCGTTTCCTGCTATTTCAGGTAGGGGAAGATATTGGTTATATTAATGTGTGATCTGTATATCTTTGGTGTTAAGCATGTTTACGATATAATATCATGAGTTCGTTATTTTGTGCTATTTTATCATTCTGAGACATTATTACAATGTGCATATATATATTGTATTGTTTTGTGATACGGAGGTGGATCGGTGCGGAGTATATTGGTGTTGGATCGGCGCGGAGTATATTGGTGTTGGATCGGTGCGGAGTATATTTGGAGTTGGATCGGTGCGGAGTTTAATTGGCGTTGGATCGGTGCGGAGATATTATATTGTTGTTATATTATTCTTTTCCCTACTCAACCTCGTGGTTGACCCTGTGTATTCGTGATCACCTGTGATGAACCAATTATTGGGGAGCAGATTGACAGGTGGCTGAGACTAAGGGGGAGCTATGGGAGGAAGAGCTTGGATCCGGACCAGTTTAGTTGTCTAGATCACCTTAGTCAGTTTTGTACGTGTTGTTCTTTATTTGTTGCTAAGACCTTTGGATACTGATGTAAAGACATATCTTGAGTTTAAATTATATTTAAAGCACTGTTTATCTTCCTTTGTATCTACTGCCTCGGGAAACCGAGATGGTAACACCGTTATTTATCTGAGGAGTCCTAGTACAGGCCCTTAAATAAATGGGGGTGTTACAATTTCTGATACGCTATTTTCTGCCAAGACTTGCTACTTTGTGGTAGGATAATTATTTAATCTGTCATCTTCTTATTACTCGGATTGAATGTTATTGGTGGATTTAAAATGTGGTTTCCTGATTTATTGATTATTTTATTCATTACTATGGCATATGCACTTGTTACCAGTTTTAGATATGGATTTGTGTAACGGTAAAATATCGCATTCTTTGGCATGGCATATACATCGGTATACAGGTTTAACCTGGGCAGACATCATGGTAAGAGCCTTCGGGTGATGTATAAATAACTTACCGGCAGACACCGTTTTATACCTTCGTGGTGGTGTAGTTCAGCTGTTAAGCTGGTTTCTCGATGACGATCGAGGCAGACCCGGCCAGGAGGAGGCGGGTGGAAGTTCGGGATGAGTTAGGAAAAGGCCATGGCATTGCATTTTCATACTTGTTGCATTATTTGTTGTTTTCGATTAATTATCCTACTTAACCGCGAGGTTAACCGTGTATTCTTGAACACCTGTGATGATCCGTAACGGGGAGCAAATTTGGCAGGTATGTAAAGTACTCAGTGGTGGCATGGGTTGGAGAGAGGATGTGGAAGACCGACCTAGCTTTTAGATCGCAGTAGTTGTATCTGTTGTACCCATTCCATTATAATAGATTGTTTAATCTAGCATGTTGTATGGACACAATAAATTTTATTTAAAGTACTGTGTTTCTTTCCTTTGATTATCTACTACCTCGGTTATTCCGAGATGATAACACACCCAATTATCGGAGAAATCCTAGTTCAGGCTCTTTGATAAATGGGGGTGTTACACAAGGAAAGAAAGGGGGTGATTTTTGTGACAAAAGGTAACCAAAATCACTCACCTACCTCAACTTGCGAAGCATGCCCGCAATCTAGAATGGTACTCCATCCAAAAATCCATGAGAAAATGCAAATGTACACAGTGAGAACAACAACAACAAGGATGCAACGGGGCTTGGGTCGGGTGAAAATGGTTTGGTGCAAGCACCGTTCTAGAATTTGAGGCTCAAAAACAAGAATGCACTACTACAGAAACCCTTAAGGACATCGGTTAATGGACATCAGATTTTGGAAAAATCTGATGTAATTAATTTGCACATCAGTTGATTACAAAAATCTGATGTCCTTATAAAGTAAAGGACATTGGTTTCTATTTCAAACCTATGTCCATAAGTATTGATTTTAATGCACATCAGACTAAATGACAACCCATGTACATTAGTTGGTCAAGGACATCAGTTATTTATTTAAGCCGATGTTAATTGTTGTTGAAAAATTACGCGCAAAACACAACCCTCGCTCATCAGATGTAAAACATAAAACATAAATACAATAACTACTGTACTGTTCATAAAATTACAAAAAACATAAAACATACGATATATACCTAGCTACTGTTCATCGTCTCTTCCAATTAATACATACAATACCGGCGTAGTGTTCATCGTCTCTTCTAAATTACTGTTCATCGACTTCTAGTTCATCGATCAACCTCTAATTCGCTCCTGTCGCTGTTGTCGTTCATTATCATTCAACAGTTCGTCCTTCGTTCATTCAGTTCGTCATTCATCAGTTCATTCCTTCTTCTTATTAGGTAATTTTCTTAGTTAAATTAATTATTTTTCTTAGTTAAATTGATTATTTTCTGTATTTGTTTTGTTATTTTGATGAATCACGAACTGATGATTGAACGAAATTGGGGGTTTAGGGTTTAAATTGGGGGTTATAATCGGTGGTCATTTGAAGGTTTTGGGTTTGATTTATTATGTACGCCGTATGGTTAAGATGACTACTCAGAAACGACTTTTGTAAAATAATGTCTTAGCTTAGTTTAGCAAACCTTACTTTTATTAATTCGTAACTCTGATACTTTCGTATCTCTGACTGCTGGATTTGGGATCCAACACAGTTATGTTGGGAAATGTGTCCTCAACAATAGTGCGATCATATAATTAAATCTCATGACGAGAATGCGCAAGGGATGATACGAATTATTAGTCAACTGACCAACATTAATCGGTAATGATTGGCTAGCTAGAGTTTGACATTACTGTCGTATGACGGTGGTGGTCAGTTGATCCCTTTAGGTCACACCTTTAGGACAATTCCCTTAATTGATAAAGTGATCAAATGTATATTGATACGATTTGATCATATTCCTTAAACTCGTATATCGAGAAATTAGAGGTTAAATCTTAATGTAAGATTTTTGTTTAAAATTGAAACGTGTCAATTGTTAAACATTAAACGATATTTTAAGATATCGTAATTAGAATGAATTGGGTTGAAATTAATACAAAGGTTGTAAATCGTATTGACGATAAATGATCATTTTACGTTTGTAATTTCGAATTACTTATTAATTAATAAATATGATTTATTTATGTATAATATTTATATGATAAATATTTATATGTTTTAAATGTACTAAAACATATTATATGACATATAGGATGTCACACTTTGTATAAATTATACATTTTACAAAGTTGTAAAATGAAATCCTTTTTAAGGATTAAAGGGGCCGGTTAAGTGGGGTTGGTTGTGTGGGTTTAATGTACAAAACACAATCATTAAAAGACCACCTTGAGAACACTAACCTAGATGCTTCCCTAGTGTCTTGAGAAGTGAATGTGTTCCCCTTTTGTGGCATCCCAAAACCGGCAACCCCTTCCCCATATACCATGCTTATAGTTAATTGATTATCTTAATAAGCATGCTTGATATATAAAGATACATCATATTCATTCACCACTTCTTGTTGTTGTTGTTGCCCTAGCCGAAATTCTACACAAACAAGAAGAGAAATTTTACCTCTAAAATACTTATTATAAGATAATAAAATTCATACTAAGAGTAGTATTCAAATATTATTCTAATAAGAGTGATTAGAATAAGTTTAAGGAAGAAAACCGATTCCAAGTCTAGCATACAAAGTTTCGGTTCTTTAAGGGCTTGTCTTGGTGCATCCGGAGGAGGTATTCTATTTTGGGTACTCGGAGGATCATCCTAGCACATTCTTGGACCGTGTGTAAGGGTTTATTTTCTCCTCTATTCCGCAATTTTAGCATGCATAAGATCTAATAAACGAGTTTATTAACATGTTAATTAAAAGTTAATTAAAAAGGTTTTGTTAGTATGACTAAATTAGTTTATGAGCAACTAGTTAAACCTAACAATTGGTATCAGAGCAAAGGGTTTGTTTGCATGCTTTCCGTTTCGTTTTTACGGAGTTATTATGATAACAAAAATAAAACTTGAATTTTCGTATGATATAAGATATGGACGAAATATTTTTAGCATGATACCTACTGTTTTCTAATATGATTTAGAATATTTGGAATAATTTTTGCATGAATATTGATCATTGGTATTTTAATTTCGGTTTTTAATACGTTTTAATGGTTAAAAATGATTAATTTTGGGAAAAATAGTTAAAATTAACTTCTGGCCGAGATTTTTCAGTATGATATCACATGTATTTTCTATAATATGAATATGAATTTTCGTAAATTATAGACCCTTAAATCGTGTGATATGAATTTTAAGTGTTAAAATACAATAAGATGAATAAAAATGGGTTAAAATAGTTATATTATGAATTTGACTATAAACATTTATGAGGATGTCACATGCAATATTTAAAATTTATGTTGAATTTTCCAGAAATTTATCTCAAATATTGCAATATTATAGATTTTTAATGTAAAAATCGGGTAATTAGTGACATAATTTCGACTTTAATAGTTTAAGTTGGAATTTGGCCATAAAAATTTAACACGATGTCATATATATTATTTCCAGCATGTATAAAATTTTCGAGAATTTTATCTTATTTTATGCTTGAGAAATAATTTTAAATGTTAAAATCGTATGATATATGACGTAAATCGTTAAAATTTGCAAATGTTGTTAATAATGGCCGAAAATGTAACCCATATTAGTCATATGTGATATGTTCATCATGAAAATATTCTTGGGAGCCTAAAGTTTCAGATTTGATTTGTATTGATTTAATTTTGTTTTGTTAAAAGTAGCATTTAAAATTAAATTAAAAGGAGGCATGCTTTAAAATTTCGGCTATGGGGCAATGTGCCATTTAATTTTCTGTCCATCTTGTGTTCTTAAAATGTTATGGAAGGCATAAAAATATTATTAGTATTTAATTTGCATTTATGAAGTTAATTATTGAATTTTCCGACTTAAATTGCTCGTTTTACGTGTTATTTTCGAAATAATAATAAAACCGTATAAAATACTAATATTTTAACTTTCTGAAAATTTTAAGAACATTCTGGATTTTTCAAAATTTGAATTTTGAATTTTCGAAATTTTAATGTCTCTTTTGAATTTTATATTATTTTTCCCGAAAAACCGAGTAATACCGATCAATATTAAAATATATTAAGTTAATTCACGTTCAAAGTTTGAGTAAGACTAAATTTTGAATCCTATGTGAGTTAGGATGATTAACTCAAGGATGAAAACCGTTTCATTTAATGCATAGTGTTGTTAAACGTTAAAACACGCAATTCCATAAAAACCGAGGTTTACGATAACTATTTAAATAAGTGTTTTAAATAGGACGATTTGGCTTAGGATTTGCATGTTAATTCATATTTATATAAGCATTGCATATTTTATATTATGAATGTCATGATTTATTTTTACGTAATTTTGGGAATTATGTAATTTACTTAGTATGGCCTAGTTTTTTTTTAATCGGTATTTCCCGTAATGTAAGGGGTTACCGATTCGGTTGTAATTTTGTGATCTCGTATCACCCAATTGTAATTTATTTCTATTTTATAAAGTATAAAGTAGACTAGAAAAGTTGTAATTTTTGTAAAATCCGGAGTTCCTTGAAGACGGTGCCATTCGGAAAGGAGTTCCGATCAAGACGGTGTTTACCTCGAAGTGCGTGCCGCGTGAAGTTCAAGGGACCAAAGGAGTTGGTTTCCGAATTTGTACTTTGTTATTTCTTTTCTAGGAAAGGCCATACTAGGGTTTATTTATGCTTTTATTTTTGCTTTTTATATGTTTGCATGCATAGCCAAATCGTCATACATCGTATCATGCATGTTTCGACCTAGTCGACCTAGTCTTTTATTTTATCGATAATTCACCGACTTAGTTCACTTATACGGAGATAGATAATAATTTGACTAGATCTCTTACATATAAACATTGAGACTTAGCCTTACCAAAAAGTACGGACCCATGAATCCCTTCTTCACAAGGACGTAGGCTCGGCTATACCGGGGTACTAAAATTGTCACGTTGGGTAAGTGGGGTAATAAGATTACACCTTGAAATTTGGTTGATCTCAACGAAAGTATTCGTAACCGTAGTTGCAATAAGTTCGGGCTAAAGATAATTTTAAGAAAAATTGTCGACCGAGAGTTCTAAGAGTAGAACCGATTAAAGGGTTAATCCACCAAATTATACCAATACGGGTTGAATCGGCTACACCGTGCCCGGATTAGTATGGGTTTGGGTCTCGGGATTGTTTACTTAATTGGGTAAGAGATCATTAAGTAAATACATAACTAAACTTTTAAAGTTTCTAGTTTAAAATTATGAATTTAAAATGATGTTGTTTTTCCCTTTTATTATTGTAGTTTAATTTTCAACATCGACAATAGCAACCAACGCTCCACCTCTCACTAACGTATCATGGCTTCGATCCTTTATGGATCGTTGCAAACTCGATAAGCATGGTTCCAATTTTAAGGATTGGGATGCGCAATTACAATTGGCCGCTCAAGGTGACGATAAGAGTCGTTACCTATCCGAAGCCGCTCCTCCCGCTCCTACCGCTCGTTCGTCGGTCCAAACTCGTGAGGCCTATGAAGCCTACATGAAAGAGTCCTCCGCTCTTAAAAATGTGCTCATCTTCTCCATGGAGCCGGATCTCCAAAGGAGTATGATTAAGTTGACCACATCATATGAGATATACACCAAGCTTGCGACCATGTTTTCGCAAACTCCAAGGGTGATTCAATATGAGGCGGCTTCCGCCTTCTTTGACATTACCTTCAAGGAAGGGCAAAAGATAAGCCCTCATGTGCTCAAACTAGTTGAGCTCGCGGAGACTCTAAAAGCTCAAAATGTTGATGTTCCCGACTCTCTTATCATTGACCGAGTTCTTCACTCGCTCAATAAGGTTAAGGCGTATGCTCAATTCCGGGTGAATTTCAATATGCGAAACCAAGAGACCTCGTTAGACGAGTTGCATAAGATGCTTGTCCAAGCTGAAAGGGACATGGGACTTCATGAAAGTTCCACCAAAGATGTTTTGAACATCGAAAAGAAAGGGAAGACGAGCTTCAAGAGGAATGCCTCGAAAGGCAAGGGCAAGAAAACGTTCAAGCCCAAGGCGACCAAAGAAAAGACCTTTTCGAAAGGCGCTTCCACCTCGTCTTCTAAAGAGCAAGACAAGTGCCATTATTGCACGAGGATCGGTCATTGGAAGCGAAATTGCCCCAAGTACTTAAGTGATCTCAAAAATGGGAAAGCTACCGCCGTAGGTAATAATTCTCGCGTATAATTCATGTCATTTATCAACTTATGTATAGTGATACAAATGTGTTGATATTTACCCTTTTTAATTGTTTTAAAGGGCCACCCCCGAATAATGATAAGGGCAAGGAGAAGGAAGCTTGAGGTTCCTTACTTGGATGGCTCCGGTAGCATCCAATTGATCGAAGACTTGAAGAGCTAGGCTCTAATTTTCATATCGTCTTCTTTCATATTTTGCATTTATTTATGGAACAATTTAATTTTCTTGTAAGACAAGGATTAAAATCCTAAAACAATGGTTGTAATTTTGGATATTAGTGACTTGGTTTTCAACCCGAGTCACTACTTTTGTTCTTAATCAATGATTTGATTTCTCAAATAAATTGCATGCCTTATTTAAACATGAATGATAGTGATTTAATCACGCAATAAATATTGATACGATCAAATATAAAAGAATCAAGGAGTTGATTAAAACGGAGAACTACACCCCATGAGATAGATTCAATCAAAATGAGACTATATCAGTTCATTATAAGATTTTCATTTTAAGTGAAAATGAGAATGTATTCATCACACCTATCAATCTTCAAACATTCAGATACATTGGTTGATCGAAATAGCTATCCTTAAACGAATAAAAGTTATTGTTAAAAGGATAGAGTGGGAGAAAATGTTTCGCTCACAAACCAATGATATAAATAAAGGAAGGATCTTAGAGAAGATTCTCACTAGGGAGTCTTAAGAAGAACCCTAAGTGATTTAAAGAAACTACGGGAGGACACTCGGAGAAAGGTTCTTTGTGTTCATTGTTTCATAGAGAGGAAACTTGAAACCCCGTATGAAATCATCGGTAGGAAAACGGTTCCTATGTAGTTATAAAGAAATTATCATGTCTTTTTTCGTCTCGAGGAAACGAAGACATGATAAGAAGGTGATGATTGATTGAATGGAAAATAGATCACTATAGGGATAGTGATAGTGATTATGATTCAAGATCAAGTAATAGTTTAACATGCGAAAAATGAAAGGTTCATTTAAGATATCGAGAGATATTGATTTTAGTGGGAGCGATTTTCATAAAAAGGAATTGAAACCTACCATTTTGAGAGAATGGGTGATTCTTTAAGAGTAAAGAATAAGAGGTACTCAATTTAGATGAATAAAATAATTTGTATCATAAGATGATGGAGTTTTAACGGGAAGGTTTATTATATGGATAATAAAAGGTCGCCCACTAGAAGTTAGAATGGTTGGATACTTTATTCATAACGATGAATGAAACCATTATCAAATAGCCAAGATGTTTGAAAGTTGTAAGAGTGATGAAATCACTAATAAACTGCAATATAGATTTCAGTACATAAGTGACTATAGAGAGTGATTTTTAATCCCTCCAGTATATTGATACGTCACAAGTTATAAGATAACAGTGGGAGCTTTCCTCCGGAAAGGAAACTCAAAATCTAGAAAGAGTTCTAGATATGTACTCAAATAGAATCATATTATACGGGATAATATGAGAATAAAGGAGACCAAAAGTTGTAAGTTTTGCTATCATGAATAAACGTTATTCGCATGAATAAAGGTTATTCGCAAAACACTAATACAAATAGATGATTGTGCATCAAAATGCAATGTAATAGTGTTGACTATTGTTGCATGACAACATCATTTGAGTTATTAATAACTCAAAGTAAAAGATACTTTGTCAGAATCCAAATGGGTTGTAAGAGACAATATTGAACCCCATAAGTGAACTGGATTGACTTAGTATAGCCCCTAGCCGCTTACTTGAGGTGACGTCTCCAAGCGACTAGAGTGTGAGGCGATTGATGGCAAGTTCAAGTGCCATAGAGTCATATGTGATGACTAGTCGATCACATAGGCAGACTGTAAGAGACACTCTGTCGGGCAATGTGACCGCTTATAGAGTTCTGGAAATTTTATAGCCGGGTCGTGGCGAGAGCTGCTATAGTATTCTTGTGAGTCAATTCTTTGACTAAAGACTACTCTCCCAAGATGGTACAGTTTAGGCATAACTTTGATCCATTCTCTACGACTTTTCGTAACTGGAGTCAAATGGGATTGTTTTGGGTTGTGACTGACTGTGACTAGTTGAAGGAAGTAGTGCGATAGAAATTGTCCACCCCTTGTCAGGGTTGTTCAAATCTCAGGGCCACTCGAGGAGATATTAACTGGAAATGCGTGGCCACGCTCGGAAGGTATCTATGGTAGATAATTCCGGTCAGACAGTTATTCTCCAGATCGAGGAAACCATTCATGATATGATCAAATGCAAGAACGACCAGAGAGAGACATCTTGCATTGAGTGGGAGATTGTAATAGGACAAGAGAATTGGTGATGCACACTTGTCGAGGACAAGTGGGAGATTGTTGGGAAATGTGTCCTCAACAATAGTGCGATCATATAATTAAATCTCATGACGAGAATGCGCAAGGGATGATACGAATTATTAGTCAACTGACCAACATTAATCGGTAATGATTGGCTAGCTAGAGTTTGACATCACTGTCGTATGACGGTGGTGGTCAGTTGATCCCTTTAGGTCACACCTTTAGGACAATTCCCTTAATTGATAAAGTGATCAAATGTATATTGATACGATTTGATCATATTCCTTAAACTCGTATATCGAGAAATTAGAGGTTAAATCTTAATGTAAGATTTTTGTTTAAAATTGAAACGTGTCAATTGTTAAACATTAAACGATATTTTAAGATATCGTAATTAGAATGAATTGGGTTGAAATTAATACAAAGGTTGTAAATCGTATTGACGATAAATGATCATTTTACGTTTGTAATTTCGAATTACTTATTAATTAATAAATATGATTTATTTATGTATAATATTTATATGATAAATATTTATATGTTTTAAATGTACTAAAACATATTATATGACATATAGGATGTCACACTTTGTATAAATTATACATTTTACAAAGTTGTAAAATGAAATCCTTTTTAAGGATTAAAGGGGCCGGTTAAGTGGGGTTGGTTGTGTGGGTTTAATGTACAAAACACAATCATTAAAAGACCACCTTGAGAACACTAACCTAGATGCTTCCCTAGTGTCTTGAGAAGTGAATGTGTTCCCCTTTTGTGGCATCCCAAAACCGGCAACCCCTTCCCCATATACCATGCTTATAGTTAATTGATTATCTTAATAAGCATGCTTGATATATAAAGATACATCATATTCATTCACCACTTCTTGTTGTTGTTGTTGCCCTAGCCGAAATTCTACACAAACAAGAAGAGAAATTTTACCTCTAAAATACTTATTATAAGATAATAAAATTCATACTAAGAGTAGTATTCAAATATTATTCTAATAAGAGTGATTAGAATAAGTTTAAGGAAGAAAACCGATTCCAAGTCTAGCATACAAAGTTTCGGTTCTTTAAGGGCTTGTCTTGGTGCATCCGGAGGAGGTATTCTATTTTGGGTACTCGGAGGATCATCCTAGCACATTCTTGGACCGTGTGTAAGGGTTTATTTTCTCCTCTATTCCGCAATTTTAGCATGCATAAGATCTAATAAACGAGTTTATTAACATGTTAATTAAAAGTTAATTAAAAAGGTTTTGTTAGTATGACTAAATTAGTTTATGAGCAACTAGTTAAACCTAACAAGTTACGTATCGTATAATTCTCGAGATTTTTATCTTTACACTGGTAACACAGGTTTGTCAATCGATTTTCGTCCATCTTTGAATGGTTAAGGGAGAGTGTATCAAACATTATTGTTTTTCACAAATTCTTATTATAGATGGTCATTATCCTTCTTAGCATGTTGGTGTTATTGATAGCTGGGACATATACTGACGGTAAGTAAGTAAATGACTGAAACAGAGACATAAATAACTAATACTCCCTCCATTTTCTGTAATTTGTGGTAGCATACACAAATGCTGACAAAGGAGAAAGCTTCTTAGCTTCTATTCCGTGTTTAATTATTGTGAAATGTCATTGCTATATAACCATTTGGGCTTCGAGTTGTTCTAATTCTGTTACAAAATTCGGTCTTGCTGATAGGTCAAAACCTGGGCTGAGCTCTTAACCATTTATTTTAGTGAATTAATTTCGAAAGTGTATTAATAACACCTCAATTTCATCTGCAGATTGGGATTATGGATCGTGAATGGATGTTTTCCGATCGTTTAGATCCTAGATATAGTAAAGGGGTGGAAGAATTTGTTAGACATGCTGTTAATAGTGCGGAGGATGTCGTACAAATTTTTTGTCCATGTGTTAAATGTGGTAATAATCAGTACCTTGACGCTGTAGAATTGAAAAGTCACCTTTTATGCAATGATATTGATAAAAGTTATACAAGATGGATTTGGCATGGGGAGGATGTGTTGCCAACTTTGTTTAGTAATTTAGAGGATGAAAGCGACTTCGAGGGAGAGGATGCAAATTTTGATAGAGTAGACGATCTTCTTAATGATTTGAAACAATCCACCAAAGACCCGGATGAAATTGAGGTGTTTGATAATCTATTTGGTGATGCAATTAAACCCATATACCCAGGTTCAACTTTCAGTCGTCTATCCGCAACTTTAGAATTATATAGATTGAAGGCGAAAAATGGTTGGATTGATAAGAGTTTCACAAGTTTGCTTGAGTTGTTGGGTAAGATTTTACCAGATGGCAATGAACTCCCTAAGCATACTTATGATGCTAAGAAGATTTTGTGTCCAATGGGAGTTGATTATGTAAAGATACATGCATGTCCGAAAGATTGCATTTTATTTCGAAAAGATTATAAAGATTTAGACAAATGTCCAAAGTGTGGGTCTTTACGTTACAAGTTGGTCGAAAAAAAATTCCCAAAAAGAAGGAGTCCCTGCTAAAGTCTTGTGGTATCTTCCCATTATCCCTAGATTTAAACGACTATTTGCGAAGTTGAAAGATGCGAAAAACTTAGTGTGGCATGCTGATGGTGATGGTAGAATATTAGATGACAAAATTCGTCATCCGGCTGATTCAACTTAGTGGAAAACCACAGACCATATATTTCCTGAATTTGGAACCGAGGCTAGAAATTTAAGGCTTGGACTATGTACGGATGGTATGAATCCATTTGGTAATCTTAGTAGTCAGTGGAGTACGTGGCCGGTTTTGCTAACAATTTATAATCTGCCTCCCTGGTTATGCATGAAGCGTAAATATCTTATGTTATCACTACTTATTTCGGGGCCTAAGCAACCTGGAAATGATATAGATGTTTACCTAGAACCATTGATCGATGATTTGAAGTTATTGTGGGATGAAGGGTAGAGGTATATGATGCATATCGTCGTGAGACTTTTAACCTACGTGCATGATCTTTTGCACCATTAATGATTTCCCGGCATACGGTAACCTATCTGGTTATACGGTGAAAGTGGCTAAAGCCTACCCAATTTGTGAGGAGGATACAGTTTTCGATCGTTTAGCTCATGGAGGAAAGAATGTCTACCTTTGTAACCGAAGGTTGCTCCACCGCTCACACCCTTATAGGAAAAAAATGAAGCCATTTAATGGGAAACAAGAACTTAGAAACCCTCCAAAAATTTTGAGTGGGAAAGAGGTTTATGAGAAAGTGAAAAACATTGAAAATAATTTTGGTAAGCCATATAAGAGGCCAAATAATGGTACATTATACAAAAAGAGGTCTACATTTTGGGATTTACCAAATTGGAAACATTTGTCGGTGAGACATTGTATTGATGTCATGCATGTGCATACAGCAAGCGGATCTTCTATAACGTGCAACTCATCCTCTTGATCGATCCTTGAGAAAAGGTTTGTTATCAAAGTAGAAAAAGATAGTTTTGTAGAGTAAAAAAGTCTTTGACACTGTAGAAGACTTAGAGTGAGTTCAGGCAGTCTAGACAAGAGGTTAGAGCAAGAGGTTAGAAAGTACTGGAAGAGGAGCTAATCCCAGAGGGTGTGTGTGATCACTACGTTCTTTCCTTATCGCCACGCGTTCTTCTTGGGGTTTTTGGAATATACTTGAATCAAAGGTGCATTCTTCATAGTTATGTTGAGTGACTTTTCCTCTTCTCCCTGAGTACCGGGGATATTGAACTTCTTACCTGTAGTAGATGGGTTCCGACAATCAAAAACTAAGAAAGTAGACTTCTTTTCTATAATTAAATAAGTAAGTAGTGGAAAACGCTCAAAGTAATCCTTCCTTCGTGAGGCAGACTTGGTAAGCCAAGACTGTTACAGAAGTGCAGAAATGTAGATCAGAAGTGCGGTAATGAGGCAGACCTGTACACACCTGCAGCAGACCTGAATATGCCCACGCTGCAGTCTGATGCTCATTTTAATTCTATGTTACACTTACATTTTTATATACACTATCTTAAATTTTGCATCAAATTTTCAGTTTTTCTTCAATATTTTACTATTTATGCATAATTTATGCTCATGTGTTTGTATTTGAAGTTTGTGTTCTGTTAAATTAAATGGGTTTTCCACATACTTGTAAGTTATGGGTTGGTATTAGATCTTATGCCATAGCGGAGCTAGGGGGCTAGTAGGGGCGCTCGTCCCATGAACAATGAAAGTTTTAGTTACCATGAATCATTCTTTGCTTCTTATCCTTGTTATAAGGATAACTGCATCTTGTTACGAGATTTTGCTTGTAAGTTACTTCTGTTTTTTTCTAACTTTGATGGAATCGTATCACATTCGTCTCATTTTTTTCTAACTTTCATCCTCTGCAGAAAAATGAGTCAAAGACAAGCGACAAGTCAGTGACGAAGAGTAAATTGAAAAGGCAGAAGACAACTGACAGTACTCATCATTCCCAAAAAGTAAAAAGCGGTAAAATAAGCAGAACAAATCAACCAGCGACAAGATCAAACAAAAGCTTGAAAGCACTTTTGGACCAAAAATATGATTGTAGATGATTAATGTCCAAGGTAGTTAGTATGATGCGCGATACTCAAGTAACTGACATGTATTTGAGCGAGGATGTCCTAGGATCTACTAAGAAAAGGCTGCGCCTCCTCAAGGAGGTTCTTAGTGCACTGTTAAACATGGGAAAGATTAGCCTTCAAGTCATTGAGACTTTTCTTGGGTATGTACATATTCAATCAGAATTTTAAAATTGCATCTCATTATAGTTTGCCTTTGGTCATTAATTTGAAGTACATACCATTCGTTTGCTTCTAAGTCGTATTATATTGTTACAGGTACTTATGTAGCGTCTGTGACATGGAAACCTATGGTTTTTTAAGCCCAGAATTGATTTCCTTCGTAGACAATGATGACCAAGCAATTAACAAGATTTGTAAAAGGATGAAAGACTTGAGTCCGAAAAAGATTTTTCTCGCTCCATATTTCGAACAGTAAGTACATAGCTCGATCACCTTTACCTTGCTTAATGATT
Organism: Silene conica; assembly: GCA_029255685.2. Classification (NCBI taxonomy): domain Eukaryota; kingdom Viridiplantae; phylum Streptophyta; class Magnoliopsida; order Caryophyllales; family Caryophyllaceae; genus Silene; species Silene conica. Next base: position 47,832,368 of record CM055314.2, on the reverse strand, counting down.
ACCGATTTTCATGTTAATTATACATTACAAATTATTTGCAGGGATCATTGGATGCTCCTTGTATTTGACATTGTAGAGCATAATAAAATATACTGGTTTGACTCACTTGGAAATTCAGCGCCTTCAAAGTTGAAAACTTTAATTAATTCGTAAGTTCAACTATTAATTAATACGTAATCAAGTTGATGGAACCAATAATGTGGCTGAAAATTATTTATTGAAACATTTGTATAGATCTGTAAGAATTTACGGCTTCAATGGTGGGTCAAGAATGAGTTCTCAAACACCAACATGGCTGAAAACACTGGTAATTTGTTAACTGTTTACTAGATAGGACAACCTGATCATTAATTATATTAGTACAGAACATTTTGGTTTAATTTGTCGTTATCTCTTTGCAGTGTGCGCGTCAGCAAGGTGACATTGAATGCGGGTACTACGTAATGAGGTACATGCTAGATATAGTCACTCGAGCTAATCCGACTGCACCTATCGAAGAGGTCAGATTATCCTTCCACTATAAAACTCGTAAATATTTTCATAAACGTGCTTGATTCCCAATTCGGTGCCATATGTTAGTTGTGTTTAGTTAATGAGCTGTGTGTTTGTGTACTTTCGGATGGTGTCCCGTGACCATTATGGTGCCTAATGTTAGTTGTGTTTAGTTAATGAGCTGTGAATTGTGACTTGTAAGTAGCGAAATACCCCGTATAGCGTTTACTGCGTCGATGTTTTATTTGTCAATTATTATTTGCCTGGATCTATGAAGTTAAATTATTATGTACTTCTTGAAATGAAGGCATCAACTTCCTGCCATGGATGAATTATTATGACTCTTGATTCCAAATCTTATGTTGTTTTCAAATGTTTTCTTTGGTATTATCCGTATCACTTGTTAAATAATTTGTATTATTATTAAAGCTAGAATTTTGTTACAGGTTTTCAAACACCAACTGCCATATTCCTAAGAAGAAATCGACGAAGTCAGGGACTTGTGGGCGGACTATTTTTTAAATGCATAGTCTTTCTAGCTAGTAACGTAGTACGTACGTACTTTGATTTTGCAAACTAAGCCGATGTTTGGTTAGTTGTTGAACTTGTGATCTGTAGACTATTTTGGATGTCGTCTAAAATGACAGATAACCCTATATGTTTGGTTAGTTGATGATTTTGGATAATGTATATGAAAGACGACCGACCTTTGTCGTGATTTGCTTTGTCCATGTTTAATAAAAGACGAACGACTTTGTCGTGCTCCGCTTTGAATTTGTGTTTGTTTGGTTGATGGTATGGCAGTCTGGCTGGCATCTGAATAATGTATACCGGTGGTACAAATTACCATCAATACCAGCTTTTTTTTTTTAAAAAAAGGCAACATCATGGACAACGGTTTATGCAATAGTATGATGCATATTAACTTGTAATGCGCATGGGCTTCGGTCAACAGCCGATGTACAAAACATAAATAGACATCAGATTACAGCTAAAGAATGATGTGCATACATATGAAGGACATCAGACATATTAAACCTCCGATGTGCATACATATGAAGGACATCAGATGTGAGCTAAAGAATGATGTGCATAAGAATGATGGACATCAGACTTACTAAACCTCCGATGTGCAATAACATATGGACATCAGATGTGAGCTAAAGTATGATGTGCATAAGGATGATGGACATCAGAGGTTTTAAACATCCGATGTGCATTAACAAATGGACATCGGTTGCACAACCGATGTCCATGATACCCATAATGGACATCAGTGAACTCTACATCAGTTGCTAATCCGATGTCCTTGACCATAAAAGTCTGATGTCCTTAAGGCTTTCTGTAGTAGTGATGATTGTCATTATCCACGCAACTCCTTATTACAACAACTAAGCAACGTCTATGCCCTGACCTTGATTTTAACAAAACCAAGCAAAAATTGCATAAACCCCAACTTACTTTGGGGAAAAAAACGAACCCATCAGAAACTTAAACAAAGTGGTCATTATTAAAAACACCGAACAACGTCTACACCCTAACATACGACTTGAAAACCAAATCAAATGCAAAAATTGTGTAAACCCGGCACCCGTGTAAAATATAAAAAGACCACATTATTATAGCAACGGCTTTTTCTATGTCCCCTTGATGGAAGAGATTTGTTGCTAGCCTTTTTCTCTTTCAAAACACATATATACACTTTTCTTTTTGGATTTTTCAAAATTCTTTTCAACTTTTTTTCTTTGATTTTCTATTTTTTTTCTTTTTTTTTCATTTTTTTTTCTTTTCTTTTTGTCAAACCTCCATTCACCAAGAAAACAACGAGTAAGACCACAACGGAAGAAGCCACCAACCGGCATCTAGATTCCCAACTCTACCACCAATAAAATACCACAAAAGCAGCCATTCTTGATCAAGGAAGGGTGTTTTTGGGATGAAGCTCATCTAGTGGTTAAGGCCAAATGAAAAGGCTAAGGCTCAAAGTGGTTAAACAAAAGAGGGAATAAGATGCAAGGGTCAAAACAAGGCTAATTTGACAAATGTGAAGTTGATTTATTTGGAACAAGGGTTGTCTCACATGCACATGAATATCAACACGGAAATAAGGAACGAGCGCCATACTTATGCGCATAGACATAACATACCACGTAAGGAGGACTACTCACAATCCTAAACTGAGTCGGTTTGATGGGCCGACTAAAAACGAGGCTCTATCCTCACATTTGAGTAGCTAATGTCGGTCCTAGGTCGAGTCAAGGTCTAACACGGTCTCACATGGTGGTCGAAACTTGGTCATTAAGCCTAGACTTCCGGGTCCTTGCAAGCAAGACCCTAACAAGGTGACATCAAACGGTGCAAGCTAATAGGAGGGGAAATACACAAGCAAGACAAATATCATCATTGACGGCATATATCCTCCACTATTCAACCTCCTATGCATATTTACAAACAAATGCAAAACAGAAAACCGACTAACACATATTCACAAAACTATGAAAATGAAAGGCATGTGAAACTACACTAAACTAAAAAAAACCCTAATGGTGGCTGCATGAAGGCGATTTTCTGATCTTCTCGTAGGGTTTGAATTCTGATCCCATGGCTCGTTCACGATCTTCTTCACCTAAACAACATTCTTTCAGTAGTAGTAGCAAGCAGTATGACAAGAGCACAAATAATGGAGCCTCTAAGAGACACGGGCCAGGGGAAGATGACATTCTGCGTACCAAGGCAATGCATGAACTGAATCCAATTCCTGGTTTATCCTTTGCAGATGAGGAGAACCCAGAGGAGGCCTTTGAACTAGTGACAAACCGAAGGAAGAAACGTACCCATGTTCCTCCTGAGATAAACCCCGAACCAAATATACCCATTCCAGATGCTGCAACAGAGGAGGATGATTTGTTTCAATTTTTTGCAGAAGATACGAAAGATGAGATTGAATACTGGAATCAAGCAGTATACTGTTTTGTATTGGGAGCAAACCCTCCATGGGAGGTGTTAAATGGCTATGTGCATAGGGTTTGGGGCAAGCATGGCATAGACAAGGTGTCGTTCTTGCCTAATGGTGTATTTATGGTAAGATTTAAGGAGATGGTAGCCAAAGAAACTGTGTTGAATGCAGGTTATCACATGTTTGATAACAAACCTTTGATTGTTAAAGCTTGGCAAGAGAATATTGATCTTTTAAAGGAGGACATCAAAATTGTTCCTTCATGGATTCGTTTACATGGACTACCACTCAAATTCTGGGGTAAGTGCCTCCCCAAAGTGGCTGGAATGGTAGGAAAGTATGTCAAATCTGACCTAGCAACAGAGTCCAAAACTAGACTGGGGTTTGCAAGAACTATGGTAGAATTGACCATAGGGCAGAAATTTGTCAACTCAGTCAAATTTAAGGATGAGAATGGATTGGTTGTAGAGGTAAAAATAGAGTATGAATGGAAGCCTATTCTATGTGATAAATGTAAGGGATTGGGACATGAAGGGAGTCAATGTAGAAGGGTGGCAGGGATGAAACCACCTCAAGTCAAAAAAATATGGAAACCTGTTGTCAGAACAGTCCCCACCCTCTCTGACAAAGAATTCCCTGCTTTGCCTTCCACTGTTCCTGGGATGCCCATGCTACCTGACCAGGAGACACCAGGTACACCACCAGCCAAACATACACATCTGGAACCTCAGGAGAGTAGATTGGAGAACATACCTCAAGTGACTGAAACTGGTAACCTTACTTCAACCAGTTCTCATGAATAATATTGGGTTTTGGAACGTACGGGGTCTCAACAATGTAAATAAGCAATTCACAGTTAAAAGTTTTTTACAGAATAATGCAGTTTGTCTTTTTGGTTTGCTAGAAACAAAAATAAATGGTGATAATGTAGGGAATAATTCTCAGTCTATGCTTGATGGGTGGTGTGTTACCACTAACTGTCATCTTCATAAAGGGGGTAGGGTATGGATGCTTTGGAAGCCATCTGTGTTTGAAGTGTCTATTTTGCATTATGATCCACAATTCATCCATGCCTGGGTTAAATGCAAAGCTACTCAGAAGGAGTTCTTCTATACCACTGTCTATGCCTTTAATGAAGGCAGTGATAGAGTCTCCTTATGGCAGCAACTGAATAATTTGGCTGATTGTTGTACTCTCCCATGGGCTGTGGTTGGGGATTTCAACACAGTGATTCATCCAGATGAAAGGCTGGGTGGATCAACTAAAGTAACTGACATGGAGGATTTCCTGGACTGTATTAACCACTGTGGGCTCTCAGATATTAAGGCTACAGGTGCTTATTACACTTGGACGAACAAAAGGGATGAAAATCAGAGGAAATTTAGTAGATTGGACAGATTCCTTATCAATCCTAATTGGAGCACTGTTTTCCCATCTATGCATGCTCATTTCTATCCTGAAGGGCTATTTGATAATAACCCTTGCATTGTAAGGAACATGGAATTGTTTGGTAGAAGGAATGCAAGCTTTAAGTACTATAATATGTGGAGTACATCCTCAACCTTTAGAGAAACAATCACTGATGTGTGGCAGCAGACAGTGGAGGGCACTTTGATGTTTGGCTTAGTGAAAAAGCTTAAAGCACTGAAACCTATTCTCAAAAAGCTCAACCAAGAATGCTATTCAGATGTTGAAGTGAATGCTTGCAAATTCACTACACAGTTAGAGCAGCTGCAACTACAGATCCAAGCAAATCCTACAGACTATAGTCTTATAAGCCAGGAGGTTGCAGTGCATAAAGAGGTCCTCTTTTGGACCAAGGCTAGGAATAGCTTCTTAAAACAAAAAGCAAAGGCAGAATGGATTGAGGAAGGGGATAGCAATTCAGCCACTTTCCATAAGGCACTCAGAAGTAGATACAAGCAGAATACTATCATTCAAATTGAGAACAAGCATGGTCTACTGTGTACTAACAAGGATAGTATCTAAGATGCATTCCTAGAATTCTATCAAGATTTACTTGGTAGTCAAGCTCCCACAGAAGATGTGCAAATGCCAGTTTTGTTTTGCTCACAGGTGCTTTATGTACTGAAAACCATGGTGATATCCTGAATACTACTGTCACTAAGAAGGAGATCAAGGAAATTGTTTTTTCAATCCCACCTGACAAAGCCCCAGGGCCTGATGGCTACACCAGTGGGTTTTTCAGGGATGCTTGGGATGTGGTGGGAGATGATCTTTGTAAGGTTGTACTAGATTTCTTCAGGGATGGACAATTACTCACTCAAGTCAATGCTACTACTCTTACTCTCATCCCTAAAACAGATAGACCTACCTCTGTAGGCCAATTTAGACCAATAGCTTGTTGCAATATGGTATACAAGGTTATCTCAAAGGTTTTATGCAATAGACTGTCACTTGTCCTTCCAAATATAGTTGAAGAAAACCAGGGGGCATTTATAAAAGGAAGGTCCATCATAGAGAATGTACTAATTTTGCCAAGATATCATACATCTCTATGGTAGGAAAACAGCATCTCCCAGATGCCTGTTTAAAATTGATCTCCAGAAGGCCTATGACACTGTGGAATGGGCCTTTCTAGAGCAGCTTTTGCAAGGTTTGAAGTTCCCAACACATTTCATAAATTTGGTAATGCAGTGTGTGACCACTACTGCTTACACCCTTTCTTTGAATGGAAGTAACTTTGGGTACTTCAAGGGGAGAAGGGGACTTAGGCAAGGGGATCCCATCTCACCTCTCCTATTTACCCTCTGTATGGACTACCTCTCAAGGCTCATCAAGTTTGCAACAATGAAATGGCCTTTCCATTACCATCCCTTATGCAAGAACCTGAAATTGACTCACCTAATGTTTGCAGATGACCTTCTTATGTTTTTTAAAGGGAATCCTAATTCCATTTGGCTTCTTATGAGAGCCTTCTCTTCCTTTTCAAATGCTTCAGGTCTTAAATTGAACACTGCCAAATCTGAAATTTACTTTAATGGGATGTCTGAAGATCTCAAGCTAGGCATAAGGTAGGCTACTGGGTTCAAAGAGGGGAAATTCCCATTCAAATACTTGGGAGTTCCAATCAAACCAGGAAAGCTATCCAAAACAGAATGCTCTTCATTGACAGAGAAAATGGTTTCAAGAATAAGAGGAATGGGGCACGAAAACTATCCTATGCTGGAAGAGTAACTTTAATTAACTCAGTCCTTCATACACTCCACAATTATTGGGCTCAAATGTTCATCCTTCCCAAGAGTGTGCTAAATCGAATTTCTGCTATCTGCAGGAATTTCCTATGGGCAAGCAGTTCTGAAAATCAAAGGGTACCTATGGTAGCATGGGAGAGAGTCACTTTACCAAAGGATGAAGGGGGCTTGGGGATTAAGAACACTGAACTATGGAATATAGCTTCAGTTGGGAAACTTGTGAACTGGATTTATACAAAGGCAGACAGACTTTGGATAAAATGGATAAGTGATGTATATCTTAAAAATCAGGAATGGGATGATTATGTACCTGCAAATGATGCTCCATGGGTCTGGAAAACAATCTGTAAGGCAAAGAACAAGCTTAGAGAAGGATATACTGCAAATGTATGGACTGCCAGTCCTCAAGGGTATACGATTAAAAGCGGCTATACCTGGCTTTCCCCAATTCAGCCACAACAGAACTGGTCCAAGCTCATCTGGAATCAGTACAACATTCCCAAGCATGCTGTGATAACTTGGCTAAGACTACAAGGGGGAATGAACACCAAAAAAAAATTATTCAGGATTGGATGTTGTCCTGATGATTTGTGCTTGCTATGCCAATCTTATACAGAAACTATAGATCACCTGTTTGAAGAATGCCCTTATTCTCTCAGAATTCAGTCCTTGCTGCAGCAATTGTATGGAATCAGATTCCCCAGAGTAGCCACCTTTAACTATGGTTCCAGGAAGTCCTTTAGAAGGAAAGTAATCACAGCCATGTTTAATGCCTTTCATTACCATGTGTGGATCCAGAGGAATGATGCTCGGTTAGTTAACAGTATCCAGAGACCAGAATTGATGGTCAAGAGGATTTTGGTTGAAATGCAGAATCGTATGAAGAGAAAGCTCGAGAGTGAAAATGATGATGATAGAGAATGGTTTAATAATTGCAATCAAATTATGTAATGCTTGATTGGGGTCTTGAACCCGGGTCCTCCATGTAATTATTACTTTTATTATATATTACACTCACATTTCACCCAAAAAAAAAAAAAAACTACACTAAACTAAAACAACAAACATACAAACATGCAACACCAAGATGACTAATCTAGCAGAACATTAACCACAACAACCACAAGTTCCCCAAAGGAACATCCAAGGCACAAAAATCTCGTTCTCCTTCATGCTCTCAACATAAAAAGAAAATAAGAAAAGGAAGAAAGAAGTAGGAAAGAGTATACCAAGCATCTTCATTCTCCTAATACCCCGGGTTGTTGTTGCATCTGCCACTTGTTAGTCCAACAAACATATATATACAATGCAAGCAAAGAACAAAAACAAAAGAAAGGAAGAACATGTTTTTTGAAATTTTTGAAATTTTTCGATTTTTTTGGTATTTTTGAAGTTTTTTCATATTTACAAAAGCAAATAAATATTCACAAAGTGGATATTTTCCCTCCCCACACTTAAGATTTACATTGTCCTCAATGAAACAAAGTGCAAGGGGGAATTGAAGAAAAAGAACGAAAACAACATGTTTTTGGCTTTTTTGAAATTTTTGAGAAAATGAAAAACTTGTTTTTGTGTTTTTTGAAATAAACGGTTATTCCTCCCCACACTTATTTATGTGCATAGTGTGAGGAGGAGAACCGTAAAATAAAGAACATGTTTTTGAAGGGTTTTGGTTTTTCAATTTTTTTTTGGATTTTTGATTTTTATGAAAGCAATAAAAACAAAGACAAACAAAAGAAATGAAAAACTAAAAACTAAACTAAATGCAAACTAAGTGCTCTAATCTACATGTATGCAAACTACATGTGACAATATGATACAAAATGTAAATCTAATGCATCTAAATGAATGCCATTAAATGCAACAAAACTAATGATATGAAGTGATGAAATTGAAATAAAACAAGCTAACTAAACTAACTAACTACTCTAAATGCATGCTAAAAGGTAAAATGCAAACTAAAGTGAAATTTGGATTTAAGGGAGTTACTTGCTTTGGATTTTGAAATGGGAGCTAGGACCTCAAACAACCTCTCACTAGTCACCACCACCCTCATCTCCAGCCTCTCCATGGCCATCTCCATGCAAAAAATCATCCGGGTTCAGGAAGTACTCGTTGGAGAACCCATAAGTGGAAGCAGCTGCAAAGGACTGAGCAGGCGCATCACTGCGCTGGCGGGCACCAAAGCTCTCTCCCTCACTCACCGGGGGAAAAATCGGCCTAGAGTAGTAGTCCGCAGCAACATGCACCTCTCCGGCGAAATGAGGCTCGGAGGAGGGCACATACTTAGCCTCGGGAGGCGTGTAATAAGAAGGATGGTGGCCAGAACTGTGACGGTACCCCTGCTGAATGCCACGATCATAAGTGGAGAAGTTCCCCCAAGCCTGATCGTGGTACAAATAGTCTATTCTTGCATTGGTATCCGAGTAGCGTATGTCCTCAAGTGCACGCCTCCGAACGGTCTCCTCATGCCTCAAATCCATGCGAGCCATGAAATCCACTATAGTCTGAGGAACATGGCTAGGAGGAGGAGCCGAACTAGAAGAGGACCCCTGGAAAAAGTTAGGGCCGCCGAATGGTGGTATAGGAAGAGAAGGCTGTTGGAATGCAAGGCCACTGTTGGTAGGCAGGCGCTGGTCTCGGGTGTAGACTCGGGTCGCAGGAGGGCCGGAAGAAGTGCCCTCAAAAGGTGCCTCTACATGGAGGATATAGGAGGGTTGATTAGGCCTCACCCTCATTCTCTCAGAGTTTGGTAAAGGGATGGAGTTTTTATCGACTCTATCCACTCGAATCTGCCAATATGACTTGTTGTCACTGGGGTTCCACTTAATCCACCCCAATCCCTCCATAAGGTAGCGGCGGGAGAGCACATTCTCCCCGTCAATGTAATCGACCCTAAAGCTCCTCCGGCAAACTGCTGAAGCAATCAAAGTAACCATGCCCCCAACACAAATGGGCGTCGACAAACGGGGTGAATTGCTGAGTCGGCTAAGGTGAAGCAACATGTGATGGGCTATGTTGACTTCAAATTTGGTGGGTTGGGTGATCAAACCAGAAGCTAGGATCTCAAGCTCAATAGTGGTGAAGTTGTGTGGCTCGTCTCTGGCAAAGACGGTCCACCCCAAAAATCTCTATAATATCCCGATCGGAGCAAGATGCACCCTATTTGCCGGTTTCTTCTCCCCCTTTGCACTCACCAACCCAGTAATCGATGTCCATACCGACTCTAAATTAATACCTTCAGGGGCATGCAACAGAGCCTCGCTATTCAACCCAAAAATACTAGCAAAATCCACAAGGGTTAAATGGTACCCCTTATTCATGAGGCGGAATTGCATAAAAGTAACTATCCCCGAATCTCTATTCTTGGCTACCCTAAGAGAGCTCAAAAATTCCCATGTCAATCGAGGGGAAGTCAAGACCGCTTTGGTCTCATACAACTGGCTCAAACCCACATCCCTGAACAAATCACCGGTGATACCATCCAAACCCAAGTCCCTCATAGAATTCCTATCAATAAACCGGGTGGGGTTAAGGGGGCGTTGAGCAAAAGATAGGAAGTTTCCTTTTTGGGTTTCGGAATCGAAGATCACCCCGGGAAAATTGGGGTCACCCGAAACAAAGAGAGCATCGGGGTTATCTTCTCTTTCGCGCCCGACGGTAGGATCGTTCCTAGATTTCGACCTCCTTTCGGTTCTTCTTGACATGGTAAAGTTGAAGGAATTTGATGAAGGATTGAAATGAGTTTGTTTTGGGAGTGTTTTGGGAGAGTTTTTGTAGTGAGGGAAGGTAGAGAGGGAAGGAAAATCTGAAAAATGAGAGGAAATGAGTGGAAACATGAGGGGTGAGCTATATAAAAAAAACGTTCCAGCTGATTCTGAGCCGGTCAGGCACCGGCGGCCGGCCGACCGGCTCACAGCCCTGATTCAGCTTCCCCGCTTTCTCCGCAGATCTGCACATAATAGGGTTCCCAGCCGGCGGACCGGCTGCCGGCCGACCGGCTGGTAGCCTTTTTTCCTTCGATTCCATATCTTCTCCTCCTTTGTCTTTTCTTCTCTTCAAATTGGGCTCCCAGCCGGCGGACCGGCTGCTGGCGCCTCTTCTGCGCTTTTCTTTTTCCTTCTTTCTCTTTTCTTTTCTTATTTCTTTCACTCTTGGGTTTGGGCTCCCAGCCGGCGGACCGGCTGCCGGCCGACTGGCTGGTTGCCTCTTTTCTTTCTCTTCTTTTCCTTTTTCTTGATGCAAATAGGACTCTTAGCCGGCTAACCGTCTGCCGGTCCCATACCGGCTAAGAGTCTTTTTTCTCGAAATTCCTGAAATCTGGAAATTAAGTCGTAAAAAACAGAATGTGCATTAAGGGTTCTGAGCCGGTGGTCGACAGGCAGCCGGCCTACAGGCTCAGGGCCCCTATGCACTATTCGTAAAACAACTCAACTAACACAATGAAAACTCATTTTGCCAAGAGAAACTACATCAAATACGCCTAACCAAGTCCACCCACCACAAGATAACCACTCTCACAAGTCAAAATTAAACAAGCAATCTCACTTCCAAATTTCAAATGCAAGCTAAAAAATCAAACTAAAGATCGAACTAAGATGCAAACTATATGAAAGATAGGAAGCTAATACTTACAAACGGTGGTTATTAAGTGACTCCACCAAACCTTACACGAACAATTTTTCAATTTTTGTAGGCGAAAACCTCGTCCATGCTAGCTAGGGACCTTAAGAAAAGGTCAAAAGCCTCGGCCGAGCACTCAACCTTGCTTGCACTTTGAGTTTCCATCTTGCTCAACCGCGGTTCTCGAAACTTAACACTTTTTTTCCAAAAGTAGCTCCTTCAACACCCCCTTTCCACTTTCGGGGCCTTTGAAGAAACTACTTGAACTCATTTCTTCTTCCTTGTGAACGGGCTCTCCCACTTTCTCAAAAAATGGCTCACAATAGTTATACTTAACATCTTCCTTTGGACCTTTTTCATCCAACCTCACCGAGGGCTCAACTCTCTCCATTGTGGCAATCATGCTCACGCTTTTGTTTGCATCCTCAAGGTACTTGTCCGGAGCATCCGGGAGCACGAACTCACACATCTCATCTCCAACTTGGAAGGATAGTCTACCTCTCTTCACGTCGATGATCGCTCCCCCGGTGGCCAAGAAGGGCCTCCCAAGAATTACAAATGAGCTTTCACCGACCGGAATATCAACGACCATAAAGTCGGTGGGGATGTAAAACGATCCCACCTTAACCACCGCATCTTCAAGGACTCCAATAGTAGGTCTAACTGTCCCGTCGGCAAGAGTGATGTCCGTTGTAGGAGGGGATAAATGCTTGATGTTTAATCTCTTCGCCATGGCAAGTGGGATAACACTCACACTTGCTCCAAGATCGCACAAAGCGTGCTCGATGTTTCTTCCTCCTACGGAGCATTGAATAGAGAAGCTCCCCGGATCTCCTAACTTGATTGACAAATCATTCGGAATCTTTTTCGCCGTCAATGAGATGACATTAAATTCCCTCTTTTCTTGGGTGGATAGGATTGTGGCCTCTACTTTCTCAACAAGTTTAATCAACTCATTGCAACGAGGGCCCCCATGGTGATTTTACGAAAGAATTCGCACATTCTTTTCTCCACGAGGCTCTCCACATATCCACGGTCCTCTTCTTCTATCACATGGACTTCTTTCCCCTTGGTACTCAAGTTTTCATTACAAATCTTCTTCGGAATTTCCAAGACTTGTTGCATGACAAAGTCTATGTCATCAATATCGCCCTTATTACAATCATTTTGAGAAGTGGTGGGCACCATCACCATCACTTCTTCCTCAACACATTCCTCACTTCCACATCAAACACCGTCATCACTTGCTCTTGCTTGGACCCCCCTTCATCACCTCTCCTCTCAAGCATAGGTTGCTCTTGCTTGCTTGTCATAATAGCATTGACACCATGTGGTTTTGAAGCATCCCGGGAGCTTTGACCTTGGGCAAGAAAGCCGCCCGGTGGCCTTTGTGGGTTGGCTAAGGCTTGTGAGGCAACTCTAGCCTCCATTTCCCGGATCTCTTTTTGATTAGCAATCTTCAAATTCATCATTTTTTGGTTATGTGTCGCTTGCATGCCTTTCACAAGTTTAAGGAACTCCCCAACTTGAGAGTCACTTGAGGGATCTTGATGAGGTGTGTTGGTAAGGGGCAAAGGGAACCCGTAGTCATTCCTTGCGCCCCCACCTTGTTGATTTCCCTTGGGCCCTTGATTGTTGAAGTTTGGGTTTTGGTTGTGGTTAGGAAATTGTTGGTTGAAATTTTGGTCATTGAAATTTTGATTGTTGAAATTGTTGTTGTGGAAGTTTTGTTGTGGGTTTGGGTTATTGAAATTGTTTTGGTTTTGGTGGTTGAAATTTTGTTGGTTGTGGTTGTTTTGATTTGATGGATTGAAGTTTTGTGGGTTTTGGTTGTTTGGGAAATTGGGATTAAAATTTGGATCATTAAAATTTTGTGAAAACCCTTGGTTTGCTTGGTTGGATTGGCTCCTTTGGTAAAAGTTTTGGTTGTGGTAGTTGTTCCTTGGGTTGAAATTCCCACCCCTTGGTTGGAAACCGGGTGGGTTTTGAGGTTGTTGAACTTGATGTGGGTTCAAAACATTCGTGCTCTTGTAGCTCATGTAAGGGCTTCCTCGAATGCCCGGATGGTAGTAGTTTGCATTAGGGTTGAAAGTGTTTGGATTCTTCGAGTTGTTGAAGGCTTGGAAAACATATAAATCCTCCTCACTTCCATTTCCCTCATATGAATTATTGGCACATACATCGAATGTGTGCCCACTTCCTCCACACAAGTCACATGAAACAATATTATGCACTTGGTACATTCCTGGAGTGTTGCTCTTGGTCTATTTGCTTGTAGACCCCTTTGTTACCTCCTTCAACTTTTTAGTCAACAAATCAATTTTGGCATTTGTTTCTTCATTTGACTTGGAGTTGGAGAGGTGCTCATTGGGGTATTTACTACTCCTTCTCAATGAATTTCCTCTTGTACCATAGTTTTCTTCGGAATCCACTATCTTCATGATAAGCTCGGTCCCATCTTCATTCGGGATGTGGTGAAAACTACCCCCCGCGGACGCATTCACCATCTCATTGGTGCGTGGGAGAAGAGTTTGAAAGAACGTTTGAGTCGTATACCACGTAGGTATCCAATGATGAGGACACCTAGCAAGCAAGTCTTGGTATCTATCCCATGCCTCTCCCAAGATTTCACCCTCATCTTGTTGAAATTGGGTGATTTCATTACGGAGCATGGCGGTTTTCGAGGATGGATAGTACATAGCAAGAAAGGCCGTGGCTAAGTCATCCCAAGTAGTAAAGGTATTAGGGGGATGAATGTTCAACCACCTATCCGCCTTGTCCGTCAATGAGTAGGGGAAGAGCATTAACCTCAAAGTTTCTTCCGGCACCCCCGTCTTCTTGATCATGGCAACTTTGCCCTTAAACTTCCTCAAATGTCCGTGAGCATCCTCATGAGAGGCTGCACTAAAAGCATTCTTCTCAATAGAGCTCATTTGAGAAGGGTGAATCTCGAAGTTTTGTGGCACAAGAGTGCCAAAATTAATGGGGTTTGTTGTATCATTGTGGTTTGGCCGATTGTGATCTCTAAGGGCGGCCATTATGGGAATTTGTGGGTGGTTTGGAATGTGAGGTGAGGGTGGTGGTGATTGGTAGAATGGGTTGTCGAAGTTTTCGGAGGTTGGGCTTGGAATGCTTTGATTTGGGCTTTGTGGTTCGGGTCAAGGAGGTGGGTTGTTGTTGCTAGTTGATGCTTGGGAAGCAATTCTCACTCTTGCTATAGTCCTCCTCCTTAAGGCTCGAAAAAGCCTTTCCGGTTCGGAAGTCGAAAGTAAAGAATTCGAATCACCCCTAGGCATAAAAACTTGGCACACAATTAGTCGTCCTAGTGTTTTTAGGCACTAGGGAGAGTAAAATAACAACCACTCTACACTTAACTAACAAAGCTTTGACCAAAACAAAGAAAGCACAACTAACTAAAGCTAAAACTAAAACTAAACTAAACAATTTCTAGCACCATCCCCGGCAACGACGCCATTTTGATGGCCGGAATTTGCCGTCACTACCGGTCATCAAACAAGATTTGTAAACCCGAAAGAAAGTAGTATTTAGTTCGGGGTCGAACACGAAGATGGTGGGGATAATTGAATAGTTATGTTCTAATTAAAGCCCAAGCGGGGGTAATATGTTGGTTTGCGAAAAGACTAACAACTAGAGATAAATGAAGGCAAATATGCTAAGATGAAATTGATGATAAAAACAACTAGGGTGTCGGGGGTTACTAGGGTAAGTCGGTGTCAAACATGCAAAGGGTAGGGGGTCTCTTTTAAGCTAGGTCTAGGTTTATCTCGTCTATCGATTCGACTCACCTAAAGTCGAACCCTATCCTAGCTCTCGCTACAAACAAGGTTAACTTAACATACATACACGCTCATGAGAACCCTAGACTATCGTCAAAGGCAAACGACAACAAGATTCATGCCCAACCGTCGTTGAGGCATTTCATCAAACATAAAACATGCATATAATGAAAACCTAGCAAAGATGAAGACCAAACCCTAACCCTAAGCACTAATCATCAACACCAACCACCAAAGAACACCCCTAACCCTAGAAAGGGGACTACTCACACATAGCTAGAGCAAACATGTAAACAAATGATGAGTAAATGCTAAACATGTTGGATTATGATGAAAGTAAGCAAATGAACAAAGAAAACTTAAACAAATGAAATAACTAAGTAAAGAGAGAGAAAATTACACCAACAACTTGATTAAAGTTAAGATCTTTGATTACAAAAGAAGAGTCTTCTCAAACCCTCCAAATTACAACCAAAAACCTAAAACAATTGCTAAGAACAATAACTAGGAGAGTGACTAAGGAAGGATTATCAAGAACTACAAGATTAAAATGAAAACTAAGGAAAGATTAAAGTTTTTAAGAGAGTTTTGATGGCTAAGTGTATATGAATGGAACAGTAAAAACCCTAAAATAAGTATGAAAATATCTCAAATGTTGCGTAAATGAAAATAGACTAAGTGCGGGTTTATGTAGTGCGCGAAATTCTGAAATATGTCTCTCAGCCGGTCCACCGGCTGCCGGTCTAGAACCGGCTAAGAGTCAAAATGTAAACTTCGGATTTTTTCTTAATTTTCTTCAATGCACAGGTACCACTAGCCGGTGGACCGACTGCCAGTCTGCCACCGGCCGGGGACCCTTTCTTGAGAATCTGTCTTATAGAGGTTGAAAGGAGGAGTGGCTAAGGGTGAGGGGGTCCCAGCCGGTCAGCCGGCTGCCGGTTGGCCACCGGCTGAGGTCCCAAAATCAAGAGCCTGCAAAATTTCTTCAAAACCAAGGTGAAGGGGCTCCCAGCCGGCGGACCGGCTGCCGGCCGACTGGCTGAGGACCCCACTTCGCCATTTCAGCTTCTTTTCCTCTCTTTTGCTTTGATTTCACCTTGTTTTGTTCCCGCTTCTTCATTCCAGCATCAAGTCCTACAACATGGCAACCAAACATGTAGAAAATAGATATCGGGCTTAAAAATGGACTATACCGTGCAAAACGGGGGTGAAAAGGATCGAAATAAAAGGAAAACAAGGGAAAATAATGACCGAATTTGGGCTCATCAGTTCATATTCATAAGCATTGCATATTTTAATTATTATTGTCATGATTTTATTTACGTAATTTTGGATTATGTAATTTTAGTTAGTATGGCCTTAGTTTTTAATCGATATTTCCCGTAATGTAAGGGGTTATCGATTCGGATGTAATTAATGTGATCTCGTATCACTTTATTTATTATTTTCTATTTTATAATTATAAAGTAGACTAGAAAAGTTGTAATTTTTGTAAATTCCGGTGAGCCTTGAAGACGATGCCATTCGGAAAGGAGTTTTGACCAAGACGGTGTTTACCTTGGAGTGCGTGCCTCGTAGAGTTCAAGGGACCAAAGTAGTTGGTTTCCAAATATGTACTTTTATTATTTTCATTTCTAGGAAAGGCCATACTAGGGTTTCTTATGCTTTAAGTTTTATGCGTTTTGCTTTATATGTTTGCATGCATAGCCAAATCGTCATATCATGTCATGCATTTTTATTCGATTTAGTCGACCTAGTCAATTATTTTATCGATATTTCACCGACTTAGTTCACTTAAACGGAGATAGATAATAAATTTGACTAGATCTCTTACAAATAAATATTGAGACTTAGCCTTACCAAAAAGTATAGACCCATGACTCCCTTCTTCACAAGACAGTGGGCTCGGCTACACCGGGGTACTAAAATTTGTTACGTTGGGTAAGTGGGGTAATAAGATTACACCTTGAAATTTGGTCGATCTCAACGAAGGTATTCGTGACCGTAGTTGCAATAAGTTCGGGCTAAAGACAATTTTTAGAAAATTGTCGACCGAGAGTTCTAAGGTAGAACCGATTAAAAGGTTAATCCACCAAATTATATCAATAAGGGTTGAATCGGCTACAACGTGCCCGGATTAGTATGGATTTGGGTCTCGGATTTGTTTACTTAATTGGGTAAGAGATCATTAAGTAAATAACTAAACTTGTTTAAATTTAATTACGAGTTTTAAATGATGTTGTTTTAATTCCTTCTTTTATTGTAGTTTAATTTTCAACACCGTCAATGGCCACCAACGCTCCACCTCTCACTAATGTATCATGGCTTCGATCCTTTATGGATCGTTGCAAACTCGATAAGCATGGTTCCAATTTTAAGGATTGGGATGCGCAATTACTTTTGGCTGCTCAAGGTGACGATAAGACTCGTTACCTCTCCGAAGCCGCTCCTCCCGCTCCGACCGATCGTTCCGCGGTTCAAACTCGTGAGGCTTATGAAGCCTACATGAAAGAGTCCTCCGCTCTTAAAAATGTGCTTATCTTCTCCATGGAGCCGGATCTCCAAAGGTGTATGATCAAGTTAAGCACATCATATGAGATATACACCAAACTTGCGACGATGTTTTCACAAACTCCAAGGGTGATTCAATATGAGGCGGCTTCCGCCTTCTTCGACATTTGCTTGAAGGAGGGACAAAAGATAAGCCCTCATGTACTCAAATTAGTTGAGTTCGCGGAGACTCTCAAGTTGCAAGGAGTTGATGTTCCCGACACTCTCATCATTGACCGAGTTCTTCACTCTCTCAATAAGGTGAAATCGTATGCTCAATTCCGGGTGAATTTCAACATGCGAAATCAAGAGACCACATTGGATGAATTGCATAAGATGCTCGTCCAAGCCGAGAGGGACATGAGACTTCATGAAAGTTTCACTAAGGATGTTTTGAACTTCGAGAAGAAGGGGAAAGGAAATTTCAAGAGGAATGCCTTCAAAGGCAAGGGCAAGAAAACGTTCAAGCCCAAACCGGCCAAAGAAAAGACCTTTTCGAAAGGCGCGTCCACCTCATATTCAGAATCTGAAGACAAGTGCCATTATTGCACGAGGTTAGGACATTGGAAACGTAATTGCCCCAAATAGTTGACCGATCTCAAAAATGGGAAAGCTCTCCCCGTAGGTAATAATTCTCGTTTAAATTCATGTTATTTGTCAACTTATGTATAGTGATACAAATTGTTGATCTTACCCTTTTTAATTGTTTTAAAGGGCCACCTCCTAATGACAAAGGCAAGGAGAAGGAAGCATGAAGTTCCTTAGATGGATGGTTATGGTAGAATCCAATTGATTGAAGACTTAAGAGCTTGGCTCTAATTTTCATTATTGTCTTCTTTCACATTTTGCATTTTATTTCCTAGAACAATTTATTTTCTTGTAAGACAAGGATTTGAATCCTAAACAATGGTTGTATTTTGGATATTAGTGACTTGGTTTTCAACCCAAGTCGCTACTTTTGTTCTTAATCGAATTATTGATTCCTAAAATAAATTGTATAACTTGTCGAACATGAAAGTGATATTTATAAATCACTAGATAAAAAACATGAAACGTTCATTGTAAAATAAACATTGATACGATCAATATAAAGAATCAAAGCGTTGGTCAAATAAAAACGAGAAAATACACCTCTAAGAGAAAAATATTCAATCAAAATGAATATTATTTCATTATAAGATGATCATTTTTAAGTGAAAATGAGAATGAATTCATCACACCTATAAAACTTTTCAAACATTCATATACATTGGTTATATCGAAAATTGCTATCCTTATACAAATAAAGGTTATTTTTAAGAGGATAGAGTGGGAGAAAATATTTCGCCCGCAAACCAATGATATAAATGTAGGATCTTAGAGAAGAATCCTACATGGGAGTCTTAAGAAGAACCCTAAATGAATGAATAATAGAAACTACGAGAGGACACTTAAGAAACTATGGGAGGACACAAGAGGAAATGTTCCTTATGTTCATTGTTTCAGAGAAAGAATAATAGAAACCCCGTATGAAAAAGGGGAAAAACGTTTCCTTAAATAATGATTTTTCTAAAATTATAAGATAAAAGAGAAGAAATCATCTCAATTCTCTAAATGTAGTTATAAGGGAATATCATGTCATATTTGTCTCGAGGAAACGAAGACATGAAAGATGTGATGTTGATTGAATGGAAGAAGACCACTATAGGGATAGTGATACTGGTTCAAGTAGAAGCAAATAAATAACATGCGTGAAGTGAAAGGTTCATTTAAGAAATATCAATCACTATAAAAAGAGAGATGTTGATTAAAGTGGGAGCGATATTCATTAGAGAAATGAACGAACCATTCAGAGAGAATGGTGATTCTTTAGAGTGTAAAGAATAAGAAGTTCTCAAAATTCTAGATGAACAAAATGTAATATATCATAGGATGATGGAGCTTCACAGGAAGGTACCCATTAGAAATCAAAATGGTTGGCTACATTATTTATACTGATGAATATAAACCAAATGCGTTTGATTAAATTGCCAAGATGAGTGAAAATTTTGGAGTGATAAAATCATTAATAACTACAATATAGATTTCGAAACATAAGTGACGATACGTCACGAGTTATAA
This sequence comes from Silene conica, assembly GCA_029255685.2. NCBI lineage: Eukaryota > Viridiplantae > Streptophyta > Magnoliopsida > Caryophyllales > Caryophyllaceae > Silene > Silene conica. Next base: position 47,812,635 of record CM055314.2, on the reverse strand, counting down.
GATAACAGTGGGAGCTTCCCTCAGAAAAGGAAACTCAAGATCTAGAATGAGTTCTAGATATGTACTCAAATAATAAGATCATATTATGTGAGATAATATGAGTTGGCAGGGGACCAAAATTTGTAGGTTTTGAAAACATGAATAAAGGGTTTATTCGATTTGATGATCATGCATCAAATGCTATGGAGCAGTATTGATTGTCTTAGCATGACAATGTTATTTGAGTTATATTAACTCTCAATGATAGATACTTTGTCAAAATCCAAATGGGTTGTAAGAAACAACTTTGAACCCCATAAAGTGAACTGGGTTGACTTAGTATAGCCCCTGGCCGCTTACATGAGGTGATATCTCCAAGCGACTGGAATGTGAGGCGACTGATGGCAAGTTCAAATGCCATAGAGTCATATATGATGACTAGTCGATCACATAGACAGACTGCAAGAAACACTCTGTCGGGCAAAGTGAACACTTATAGAGTTATGGAAATTTAATGATAGTCGGGTCGTGGCAAGAGTTGCTATAGTATTCTTATGAGTCAATTCTTAGACTAAAGACTACTCTCCCAAGATGGTACAGTTTTGGCATAACCTTGATCCATTCTCTACGACTTTTCGTAACTGGAGTCAAATGGGATTGTTTTGGGTTGTGACTGACTGTGGCTAGCTAAAGGGAGTAGTACGATAGAAATTGTCCACCCCATGTCAGGGTTGTTCAGATCTCAAGGCCACTCGAGGAGAAGTTAACTGAAAATGCGTGGCCGCGCTCGGAAGGTATCTATGGTAGATAATTCCGGTCAAACAGTTATTCTCCAGATCGAGGAAACCACTCATGATATGATAGAATGCAAGTACGACCTAAGAGAGACACCTTGCATTGAGTGGGAGATTGTAATAGGACAAAAGAATTGGTGACGCACACTTGTCGAGGACAAGTGGGAGATTGTTAGGAAATATGTCCTCAACAATAGTGCGATCACGTAATTAAAATCTCATGACGAGAATGCGCAAGGGATGATACAAAATTATATAAGTCAACTGACCAATATTAATCGGTAATGATTGGCTAGCTAGAGTTTGACATTACTGTCGTATGACGGTGGTGGTCAGTTGATCCCTTTAGGTCACACCTATAGGACAATCCCTGTAACACCCCCATTTACCTAGGAGCCTGAACTAGGTCTTCCAGAGTAAATAGGATTGTTACCCTCCTGGATAAACCAGGGTAGTAGATAATCACAGTGAAAGAAACACAGTACTTTAAATATAAATGATTAAACTGAAAACTATTACAAGGCATATTCCAAAAAGACTTCCAAAACAACTGAAAAAAATAGGTGTTCAACTATGAAAACTAGGCGATCTAACAGCTAGGTAGGTCTAGTTCATGTCTCTCCTCCATGCCCAGTCCTAGTCTGTGGGGAATAAAGCATGTATTCGCCCTAAAACGTGAAGGATTATAACGAATTTTACAATTGAGATTATTGTCATAAGTTAATAAAAACATGAAAAAGAGTACAACCTTGGGTCCTTGCTTGAATATGCCTAAGAACAGGAATTAATGTAAATTCCCTCCTATAATGATACCCGTCGTTGTGGGTGTCAAAGATAAAATTTATAAACCAAACTAAAACTATAGATAGTGATAGTAAGGGTCGAACCACTGAGAGACAAGGTTAATTCTGTTTGCTAATTTTTAATCTATAAAATAATAATAAAAAGAGGGTTTGATTGATTGTTGCTAGGTCTAAAACAAGAATAGAATAAAACAAGTAAATAAAGAGGAGAATAAAAATATAATAAAAGAGATGCTAGGATGTTTGGGTAATAAACAGCTAGGATACTATAAATCCTAAGTCAACATGTATAGCAGTCGCGTAAGGGGTGTAACATATCCTTTAGGTCTATGCTACCTAATAGCTCCTTTCGGTCTATGCTATTAGTTCCTAGGTCTCACAATTATTGGGTGTCAACAATAAGGGTGATTCCTAAATTCTAGGTCACAAACCTTTCAGTCTTAAGTAACCTATCCGTCTTAAGATGTAAACCAATGCCCTTCCCAAATCTCTCAATCTTGGGTAGGTCAATACTAACATCCTACAAGTCTCCTTTTGGTCTCATTGTAGGTTATTATAGTCTACAAATAAAAGCGAAACGGAATTCATACGCGTGTCGGTCGACCGACCAACTAACCCGGTCGGCCGACCTCCACCCTGCAACATGTCGATTCGGAATTTATACTACTTTCGCATATTTACTCCCTACATCCTAACATATGAAATTAGCTACTCATAGTTATTAAAACAATAATAAAAATAGGAATAAAAATGAAAGTTATAAAGAACATAAATCTAAACATGCAATAATAATAAAGGAAATTAAAATAAGATGAAAAGGAGATTAGGAACTTTGGTTCCCCATGGTCAAAACAAGGCAATGAAAGGTAAAATAATCAAATAACACAATCCCAAGGAACAAAGAATAAACCTTTAGGTCAATATTCTACCCAATCCTTACGGTCTTAGGGTTCCTAGAAAAGCACTAAACTTTCGTTCAAGGGCAATCCCAAAGTTGTTGTTAAACTAATCCTAATAATCTTTCAATCCTAAGGATTAGTTCACCAACAACAATGGGGGATTGGTGATTCAATCATCAAACTTATCAAAATCAAGTCTCTACCATGGTTCCCCTAATTCCTAATCACAAGAATTAGCTATGCATAATCTTAATCATAAAATTAATAATAACAAGAATTAAGAAAATCAAAGGAATTAACATAATTAAAGATGATAATAAAGAGGAAACATGAATTGAGAAACAACAATAAGATGAACAACAAGATTAATTGAAAAGGAAAGATTGAATTGTAGCAAACTTACAACTTAATTGGAAATCTAAGAACAAAGATGAAAACTTGGTAAAACTTCTCTCTAACTATGACTTCATTATAATTCTATGATAGAAAACTAGATTAAGAACTTGATCCCCCTCTGAATGAGGGACTGAATTAGCTTAAATAGGCAGAATTAAAGAGCTTCCTAATGACCTAAACACTTGTATGGGCTTTTCGGAAACTTCTGGGTCGGCGCTGTGGTCGGTCGACCAATATTTTCGGTCGGTCGACCGCTTTACGGATTTTATGCAATTCCTGGGCTTCAGGCAAATTCTGGGCTTTTCCAATAGGCACCTGGTCGATCGACCTACTTTGTTGGTCGGTCGACCAACTGTCGGGACTGCAGCGCGCATCGTTCTTAAAACAGCTGCCATTTCTTCGTTACTTATCGAAATCAAGCGATTCTCGCGGCGTTGGAAAGATAAGAGGATAAGCTTTCACCTCCAACTGGAATCACTCCATTATCAGCTCTAGAACTCGAGATATAGCCATTTGAAACAGGCTGCAACATCGAAGATCGATTCCTTGCTTGTAAAAGTTATCTTTAGGCCTTGAAATGTGCGCTAAGCTTCGTTCCTTCTTGTCCTTAGTCATGAAAAGTCCCGAGGGCATAAATTTGGTATAAAATTGTCCCTTTTCCGCATAAATCTGCAAAAGAGCATAAAAATACGAAAGTAGACAATTATTGGGAAATAAAGGCTAAAACATAGTAAATGAGCGACAAAATGCGTGTAAAAATAGATGTAAAACATCATAAAATAGGCACGCATCAAATTCCCCAAACCAAACCTTGCTTGCCCTCAAGCAAGTAATAGACTCGATCTTAACTAATGGAACGATTTCAACCTCAGAGCGAAATTTACATGTAAGCCTAAACCAATGCCAAGTACAAAATGAGAAAGTATTTAAATCATGCAAACGAGTTATGGTGTTGTCAGACTTACAAAAAGAAAGACTATAGAGACTTTATACCATGGACTCTTGCGGTACGCTCGAGACACTCATGTAGCAAAGGGTGAGTATATGTAAAAGATAGAAAGAAGTAATTTTGTAGAGACACTCACCTAACTGCGACCCATGAAAACATGCCTGCAATCTAACATGAACAAAAATTCTACAACTTCGTATAACAATCTCATTAAGTGACCCAGATACATGCAATTGGGGTAATAAAGGATATGTGAGGTAAAAGGTAAAAAGTGGTTAAGATGTTTTTGGATCCGTGGGGTTAGTAGCCAAGCTAGTAAAACCGGTTCCCAACAACATTTTTCACAACTTTTGATATTAAGAAAGTGCTCTTTTGTAGCACAACTCTCACATTATAAATAAGAAAGGACTCCCAAATATTTTGAATGAGGTACGGGAGTGATAACACATAAAAGAAAGGAATTTGGAACAATTTTTTTTTTCTGATGCTGTCAGTTGGTCGACCGACCTATGAAGGTGGTCGGTCGACTGACTTTGTACGTTTTTGACTTTTTTTCGTTTTTTTCTTTTCTTTCTTTCTTTTTTCTGAATTTTTCTGTTCTTTTTCTTTTCTTGCTTTCTTTCTTTCCTTCTTTCTTTTCTCTTTTTGCTCATGATAGCAAACAAACCAGGATGCCTCAAAATAAACCAAAGACCACAAATACTAGCTTGGAAGGGTAGGCTAAGTATGGGATGTAGTTTTGGGGGAATAAAAAGGCAATTTTGGCTATGTGAAGCTTATGGGTAATTATGAGAAAAGGGATCCCAAATGCACGTATCAAGACTCACAAAACGAGAAAGTAAAACAAGTATATAGCAATTCAAGTTCATGTTTATGCATATTGATGTAACATGTTCCAAGGGGAGTACTACTCACATCCTAGACAACCGGTTTAATAATGAAATCAGGAATAAGGCTCTAAAACTCAGAATGTATAGTAGGTTGCCAAGGTATAAGTCAAGTCTCAAGATACGCAAGTTAACAAAAACTCGTAGATATGCAAAAGACTTTCATACTAAAACAAGTTGACAAGGCAAGATAAAGGCATAAACATGTAAGAAAGCAAAATCATCCTTGAAATACTTTCGTTCCGACTCGACCTATATGCTAAAATAAACGTGCATTTTTTTGGAATTTTTTGAATTTTTTCTATTTTTTTGTATTTTTTTCTTTTGTATAGGTAAGGAAAATAAAGAAAAGAACAATGCAAGACAGAAATGCAGTAAACGTGTGACAGAATGCAATGCATGTAACACGAAACCATTCCCCAAACCAACCCGCACAATGTCCCCATTGTGCATTAGCCTAAGTAAAGGTTTCAGAAAAATAAAAGAAAGATGCAAAGAGAATAAAACCTAGGAAAAACTGGAAAGAACTCACTGGATTATGAAGCGCATGAGAAAAACCTCCCCAAACCAGCGTAAGCTGGGAGGTTTTGGTGGCTAGCAGTGCCACTCAAGTACCCAAGAACGGTTGCACGGTTCCCGAGGAAGAAATCGAAAGACTGCGACAGATCGGTAGGTCGACCGACCAAGAGAACAGGTCGACCGACCTTCCTGTAAAGTACAGAAAATTTCAGCAATGCGGCGACTAGGTCGACCGACTGGTGTAACTGGTCGGTCGACCGTCTTTGTCCCAGCGGTCTTCGTTTTTCTTCGTAGAACCTGAAAAAGCAAGAAAAATATGCGCCCAACAAATGCGCAAGATCCCAGAACCAAGTCTAAAATGTCTCAAACGAAGCAACAAAAGTAAAAAGAGTCTAAGTCTAAAAACAAGAAAATAAATAGTCCAACAAAAAACTGAAATAAAATACTAAACAAGAACTACGACTCAGCAGCAAGATACCCCAAAGTAAGGCACTTGGCTAAAATAGGTCCTTTCAGCAGTACTGACCGCTACTCTGGGCTTCCAGACAACAGGCCTAGCCGGAGGAAGGGTATCTGGTGTCGCATAAGCTATGACACGCTTCTTTACTTTGCCCGGCCGGTCTTTTTCAGCAACTTGCTCCAATTTCGTCTCCCCAGTATCTCCAGGATCTCCTATGCCCTTTTTATCATGACCTGCAACAACAGAAATAATAGGATGGTCCTCCAATTTCCTCTTACGCTCAAGGCCCTTGACGATCTCCAATATTTTTTTCCGAACTGAAGCTCCAATTTTACTTTCTGTAAATAATCCGGATACGGGACTGCAATGCTTGTCGCAGAATCAGCAATCTTTGGCTCTTTTAACTTCAGAATCTCCTTCGAGTTAGTGATGAGAGGAGAGTTAGGTAGCTCAGGAGGCGAATCCACAATAGGAACACTGGTGAGGTCTTGAATGAGGGAAGGATCCAGCGATTCGGGAATAGAAACTGCATTCTGCTCAGGAATAGTGGTCGGTCAACTGGGTACAGCGGTCGGTCGACCAGGTTCTGTATTATCGGAAATTTTCTGTTCTGCAGAAACCAATCTCACTTCAGGTGTCGAGGTCGGTCGACCTGATGTTGTGGTCGGTCGACCTTCTGACCTATGCACGACATCAATTTCTTCGTCCCGAACTATGGCAGCATCATCCTTTGGGGTTGGTCCCTCATAAGCTTTCTCAAGTTCTTCGGAACAGGCGTTATTGGATGTTTCAGGTGTGGCAACATGACTTATTTCAATATTTGTTTTCAGCGAATCCCCACATGAATTTCCATTTTCACCTCTACGAACCGCCAACTCCTCAATAGTAACCCAACCCTTGTTAGCAGCTACATTATAAAATCTACCAATTGTAGTTGAATCAAGGATGGCTCTGTAGTCATCATACAAAGAGCTATAGAATCGGTGGCAAAGGTACCACTCCTCAAAGCCGTGGTGAGGAACGGATCGAACCAACTTCTTAAAACGGGCCCATGCTTCAGGGAATTCCTCATCAGATCCTTGCCGGAACATATGAATTTGATCTCTCATAGCTTCGGTTTTTGCCGGCGAAAAGTACTGTTTGCAAAAAGCCAATGCCAGAGATGTCCAATCTGTAACGCTAGCTGCTTCCATATCAAGGTAACGAATCCATTCACGCGCAGAATCTTTCAAGGAGAAACGAAAAAACATCTCCTTAACCTTATCTCGCTCTCCCGCCGATACGGGTGCGGAACAAAAATAATCTGTAAATAGCTCCAAATGCTTCAAAGGATCCTCATCTGGTAGACCTGCAAACTGTTTTTGCTCCAATAATTTGATATAGGAGAGATAAAAATCAACGGGGGGGAATAAATCCCCCTGGGAGGTGGTGTGCTGCTGGCTGAAGATTATCAGAAATAGTAGACATGATCGCAATAGCACTGAGAGTACTCAAGTCTTCCTCTCAAAAACCTGTCTTCTAAAACAAAACTAGAAGAAAAGGTAAGAACGGTCTTAAGGAACCTAAGTTCCTTAAGACAAGAAAAATAAACTAAAAACTAACAAACAAAATTATACCGTCTCCCCGGCAACGGCGCCAAAATTTGATACCCGTCGTTGTGGGTGTCAAAGATAAAATTTATAAACCAAACTAAAACTATAGATAGTGATAGTAAGGGTCGAACCACTGAGAGACAAGGTTAATTCTGTTTGCTAATTTTTAATCTATAAAATAATAATAAAAAGAGGGTTTGATTGATTGTTGCTAGATCTAAAACAAGAATAGAATAAAACAAGTAAATAAAGAGGAGAATAAAAATATAATAAAAGAGATGCTAGGATGTTTGGGTAATAAACAGCTAGGATACTATAAATCCTAAGTCAACATGTATAGCAGTCGCGTAAGGGGTGTAACATATCCTTTAGGTCTATGCTACCTAATAGCTCCTTTCGGTCTATGCTATTAGTTCCTAGGTCTCACAATTATTGGGTGTCAACAATAAGGGTGATTCCTAAATTCTAGGTCACAAACCTTTCAGTCTTAAGTAACCTATCCGTCTTAAGATGTAAACCAATGCCCTTCCCAAATCTCTCAATCTTGGGTAGGTCAATACTAACATCCTACAAGTCTCCTTTTGGTCTCATTGTAGGTTATTATAGTCTACAAATAAAAGCGAAACGGAATTCATACGCGTGTCGGTCGACCGACCAACTAACCCGGTCGGCCGACCTCCACCCTGCAACATGTCGATTCGGAATTTATACTACTTTCGCATATTTACTCCCTACATCCTAACATATGAAATTAGCTACTCATAGTTATTAAAACAATAATAAAAATAGGAATAAAAATGAAAGTTATAAAGAACATAAATCTAAACATGCAATAATAATAAAGGAAATTAAAATAAGATGAAAAGGAGATTAGGAACTTTGGTTCCCCATGGTCAAAACAAGGCAATGAAAGGTAAAATAATCAAATAACACAATCCCAAGGAACAAAGAATAAACCTTTAGGTCAATATTCTACCCAATCCTTACGGTCTTAGGGTTCCTAGAAAAGCACTAAACTTTCGTTCAAGGGCAATCCCAAAGTTGTTGTTAAACTAATCCTAATAATCTTTCAATCCTAAGGATTAGTTCACCAACAACAATGGGGGATTGGTGATTCAATCATCAAACTTATCAAAATCAAGTCTCTACCATGGTTCCCCTAATTCCTAATCACAAGAATTAGCTATGCATAATCTTAATCATAAAATTAATAATAACAAGAATTAAGAAAATCAAAGGAATTAACATAATTAAAGATGATAATAAAGAGGAAACATGAATTGAGAAACAACAATAAGATGAACAACAAGATTAATTGAAAAGGAAAGATTGAATTGTAGCAAACTTACAACTTAATTGGAAATCTAAGAACAAAGATGAAAACTTGGTAAAACTTCTCTCTAACTATGACTTCATTATAATTCTATGATAGAAAACTAGATTAAGAACTTGATCCCCCTCTGAATGAAGGACTGAATTAGCTTAAATAGGCAGAATTAAAGAGCTTCCTAATGACCTAAACACTTGTATGGGCTTTTCGGAAACTTCTGGGTCGGCGCTGTGGTCGGTCGACCAATATTTTCGGTCGGTCGACCGCTTTACGGATTTTATGCAATTCCTGGGCTTCAGGCAAATTCTGGGCTTTTCCAATAGGCACCTGGTCGATCGACCTACTTTGTTGGTCGGTCGACCAACTGTCGGGACTGCAGCGCGCATCGTTCTTAAAACAGCTGTTATTTCTTCGTTACTTATCGAAATCAAGCGATTCTCGCGGCGTTGGAAAGCTAAGAGGATAAGCTTTCACCTCCAACTGGAATCACTCCATTATCAGCTCTAGAACCCGAGATATAGCCATTTGAAACAGGCTGCAACATCGAAGATCGATTCCTTGCTTGTAAAAGTTATCTTTAGGCCTTGAAATGTGCGCTAAGCTTCGTTCCTTCTTGTCCTTAGTCATGAACAGTCCCGATGGCATAAATTTGGTATAAAATTGTCCCTTTTCCGCATAAATCTGCAAAAGAGCATAAAAATACGAAAGTAGACAATTATTGCGAAATAAAGGCTAAAACATAGTAAATGAGCGACAAAATGTGTGTAAAAATAGATGTAAAACATCATAAAATAGGCACGCATCATATAACTTGCACCCAAGACTTGATTGAGATGATGCCGCGTGTGCTAGAAATACTCTCCAATTGCCTTGCAATATGGGGAGAGCTTTTGTGAGGTTTTAGATGTGAGATCTGAGTTTTGGGAAAAGAATGTTCTCAAAACCCTAATTCTTGAGATTATCAATTAACCAGTTCAATGAATCCCCTGACAACAGGAGAAAGACTCTCCTTATGTAGCAGGGTCGGCCGAATTAGGTATTGGGTAGGAGTGGGCTTTCCACTCTTACCTTATTCCAATGCGTGATTCGACCCATTTGCTAAAATATAATTCGCGGGTATTTATTATAAATCGTATACTTGTTATCAGATATTAATACAGTCGATGTATTAATGATGGTCTGATAAAATACGATATTGTATAATTGGCCCAATTAATTTAACTGTTTATATTAATACGCGAATACAATATTTAATTAAATATAACCGTTTATATTTAATTTACGAATTAATCATGTAATCCGTATTAGCTAAAATTATTTAATCCGTATTAAATAATAATCTCAACATCTTATTGACTAATTTAATTGTCAATACCTCTGACTAACTGTTTAGTCATATCCGGCATAAATGTGACTATATTTTCATACCTTCACATCTTTCAAACGTGTCCTATAGGTGTGACGTATAGGGACCAGTTGATCACCGCCATCCGTATGACAATAACGTCAAACTTATCTAGCAAGTCAACCGTTATTGATAAACGTGGATCAACTGATAATAATACTAAAGTATGGCCTTGTGATCCTTAAAGAGATTTAGTAAGTCATTGTACTAATTGTCAAGGACACCAGCCCTAACAATCTCCCACTTGTCCGTACAAGGGTATGTGCAATGACGTTATCACACTACATGTGGAGGACACAAGCTCCAACAAACTCCCACTTGTCCGTACAAGTGTAGGTGCGATAACCGATTCTTATATCCTTTAAAAATTTCTCCCACTCAATGTAAGACAATTTGTAAATCCGCATTCGCAAAGGTCGTATCTCACAAGCGATCTGTATCAAGAGTGGTTTCCCCGACTAGAGAGTAACTTAACTGATAAAACGAATCTGTATTCGAGCATGGCCATGCATTTTAGTTACTACTCCTCGAGTGGGCCTGAGAAATGATAAAATCCTGATAAGGGTTTGGATATTTCCCTCAACTCGAATCCTGCCGATTTTCGCGCAGCATGAAATAACCTAGAAAAAATCCTCTTGGCCCCTGTTACGATGACCGTGGGAAAGAAACCAAAGTTACCCAAAATCTGCCTTAATCTCAAGAGACAGTTGAAAGTCAAAAGACTCGACTCTAAGGAACACTATGGAGGTCCTATCCACGACCTGGCACCCAATGTTATAAAACATTTAGGACTCCATAACGTTGTCACGGGGTGTCCTACGAGATATCAGTATAACTCGCCTTTGTGATTGGTCAGCCATCCGTTTGACTTATGGCTCGTTGAACCCACCATCAACCAACGTCACAAAATGATTACCTGAGTTATCAGCTCAAGTGGGTAATCAAGGGCTAAAGCGATGTAATGTTATTCAGTTCACTTTGTGGTGTTCAAAATTGGCGTACAATTCCACATGAAAAACAAAACATTATATATCATAACAATGAGGTTGAATAGAGTACACGAAAAAATGAATTATTACATGAATTCATAAAGAGTACTACAACTTAGGAACACATCTAATTCCCATGGAATGAATGTGCCCTTCATGCTTATCACGTGGTAATGCTTTAGTGAGAGGATCAGCTATGTTGTCATTCGTAGCGATCTTATCAATGTAAATCTCCTTTTGCTCCACGTAATCTCTGATTAGATGAGCTTTCCGTTGTACATGTCTAGCCTTGTTGCTAGACTTATGCTCCTTAGCTTGGAAGATGGCACCTTTATCGTCGCAATAAACGGTGATTGGGTCATTCGAACTAGGCACTACTGAGAGTCCTTGTAAGAATTGACGCATCCATATTGCTTCCTTAGCTGCTTCCGAGGCGGCATAGTACTCGGACTCAGTAGTAAAATCTGCTGTAACACTCTGTTTAGAACTTTTCCAGCTGACAGCAGCAACATTAAGAGTAAAAACGAATCCAGACTGAGATTTCGAGTCGTCTCGATCCGTTTGGAAGCAAGCATTTGCGTAACCCGTGGCGCAGAGCGTTGAGTCGCCTCCGTAAGTCAATCCCCAATCTTTAGTCCTCCGTAGGTACTTAAGAATGTTTTTCACGACCATCCAGTGTTGTTCACCTGGATGAGCTTGAAATCGACTTGTCATACTCAATGCATATGCAACGTCTGGACGTCTGCATATCATGGCATACATGATCGATCCTATGGCCGAAGCATAAGGAATCCGACTCATGCGCTCCTTCTCTTCCAATGTCTTAGCTTCTTGAGTCTTGCTCAAGTGAAGCCCAGTAGTTATAGGAAGGAACCCTTTCTTGGAGTTCGTCATGCTGAATCTCTCTAGGATCTTATCTATGTAAGACTCCTGACTGAGAGACAACATCCGTCGTGATCTATCCCTGTAGATACGGATGCCCAAATTTCTTTGTGCCTCTCCCACATCTTTCATCTGGAAATGGTTTTTCAACCATGCTTTAACCGAAGATAAGAGAGGTATGTCATTCCCAATCAAGAGTATGTCGTCGACATACAGTACTAGGAATACAATCTTACTCCCACTCGACTTGATATAGAGACATGGTTCCTCGACTGATCGAATGAACCCATTCTCTTTTATCACTTGGTCGAAGCGATGATTCCAACTCCGTGATGCTTGCTTAAGTCCATAGATGGAACGCTTAAGCTTGCAAACCTTCTTAGGATGTTCTGGATCAATAAAACCCTCGGGTTGTACCATGTACAACTCTTCCTCCAAATAACCGTTTAAGAAGGCAGTTTTAACGTCCATCTACCATATTTCATAGTCATGAAATGTGGCGATCGCTAAGATAATCCGAATGGAACGTAGCATGACTACGGGTGCAAAGATCTCATCGTAGTGCAAGCCTGGCACTTGGGTGAAACCTTTAGCAACTAGTCTTGCCTTGTGGATATCTTGTTTACCTTTCACGGCATGCTTTATTTTGTAAAGCCATTTGCATTGAAGGGTACGTACCTTTGCAAGTAGGTCCACAAGATCCCACACGTTGTTCTCATACATGGAGTCCATCTCGGATTGCATGGCTTCTAGCCATAGCTTTGAGTCAGAACTGGTCATGGCACCTTTATAGGTTGTGGGTTCATTACCCTCTAGGAGTAAGACGTCATCCATATCATGTTCCTCGACCATACCAATGTATCTGTCCGGAGGAATGGAGACTCTTCCCGACCTCCTAGGTTCCTCAGGGATATCTACCGCAACCTCGGTTGAAGGAACTGTTTCCTCCAATGGTTGCTCGGTAGTTGGTTCTTGAACCTCCGATAAATTGAAGGTTCTATTACTCGACTTGTTCTCGAGAAATTCTTTCTCTAAGAACGTCGCACTAGCCGCAACAAAAACACGTTGTTCGGTTGGCGAGTAGAAGTAATGACCAAAAGTTCCCTTTGGATAGCCTATAAAGTATGTCTTGACCGATCGCGGGCCGAGCTTATCCTCGTGTCTCCACTTGACATAAGCCTCGCAGCCCCAAACCCGAATAAAGGACAAGTTAGGGACCGTTCCCTTCCATAATTCGTATGGAGTCTTGTCAACAGCTTTAGACGGACTTCGATTAAGTATTAGAGCGGCCGACAAAAGAGCAGAGCCCCACAATGAATCAGGCACAACGGTGTGACTCATCATGGATCGAACCATATCGAGCAGAGTTCGATTTCTCCGTTCGGACACACTGTAACACCCCCATTTATTCCAGAGCCTTTAGCAAGACATTCTTGAATAAATTGAGATGTTACCATCTCGGAAAGTCCGAGGTAGTGAATAACAAAGTAAAACAATACATAGCACTTTATATAAAACCGATAGAATTTAAACTTTGATGTTACAACTCTACGCATAGAAAAAGGTACAACTGATTACACCTATGTATGTGATCTAATTCTAAGTAGGTCCAAGCCATGTCTCTCTCCATGCCCGTGCTCCTAATCCAACTGTCTCTGACCTGTAAAAATCTACTCCCCATTTCGGATCATCGTAGGTGTCACACGAATACACAGGGTCAACCATGAGGTTGAGTAGGAAAACATCAATGAACTTAAGCGACAATAGATCATAGCACCACCCCGTCTCCATATCACCAGTCATCCACTTCACCTCCATCACACCACTCCTTCCATCACCCCACACCTTCCATCACACCACACCTTCCATGGCCATATCACAAGTCCCGTATCACAAGTCCCATATCACAAGTCCCATATCACAAGTCCCGTTCTCCACAACAATTAATAATAATCAATTATTTCACAACATCATTCATAATGCAATTTAATAATCTTGTAATAAGCAACGTACACTCATTTCATGTCACAATACAAACCACATATATATATATATCCCCTACATCGAAACTGCAGGTAGACAGCGGCAACGAACAACTGCTACTAGAAATGTTCAACGCGGAAACCACCACCTAGCCATATATTATATAATGAATTAAAATCTTCCCAAACCCTTCTACTTCACTTACACCTACTAAAAATAGTAACTTCTAAAAACGGAAAGTTTCCTAACATAGACCTTTCCCAAAATAGTAACAGCCAAAAATAGTAACTTTCCGAAACAAGTAACCTTCTTAACTAGTTCCCGTAACCTTTAGTAAACACACACTTACAACACAAAATAACATGATAAAATAATAACAAAGATGATAATAATTAATAATAATAATATAATAATAATAATAATAATAAAATAATAACAATGATAATAATAAAAGTAGTAATAATAAAACGAGCCAACAGCCCCATAACCCCGACGCATACCCCCTCGAAACAAACGACAGCACTACCGTGTACAGCCCCCACGACCACTAGCAACCACCATCCCCCATACTCCTGACTACCTGCCACTACCACGACACCAACACACCCCCTTCGCCGACCGCCGGTGAGGTGACCAGAACCCATACCAGAACCGGTCCCTCACCCAACCGCTATAACCCACCTGAACCGAACCCCTTGTCGACCACCACCACAGCCCCTAACACCACCCTAGACTCCCACCAAAAACACCTCCGACAGCAGACCTATAGACCACGGTGGTACCACCGTATCGACCTCCCCCAAGTCAACAGTGGTACCACCCCCAAACAACTCCCTGAACAAGCATAAACCGACTTCTGCGATAAACAGGCCACAAACACCCTCCCTTCGACGCCGACACAGCTATCTGAACCCACTCGGACAACCCCCACGACACTACCCTGACTACCACCAGAAAAATAGTGTTAGCCACGCCTGATGGTGACGACACTCTACCCTTCGAAACCCCATAACACCAGACGCAAACACACGCATCAACGGTAAACAGAGGTGCAACATACCTGTTTTACGGTCAAATCAAAGGGCCCTAGGCTGGTCTGTGTGTGAAGTAGGGTTAAAAGAGATGTGTAGACTCTTCTATGTCGGTGTGGTGGCTGGTGAATATGACAATGTTTTGAGGGTTTTAACACAACATGGGCTGTTGTGTTTTGCACAATCAACGAGGCCCAAACCCCAACTCCGAAGCTCGCATGCTCGAACCCCACTAACAACATATACCAGTACTTTTTGATAATATATTTATCGAATGCTAAAAGCGTTTAAAATACTATCGACACGGTAATTATAAAAGTAATTTCGCAATAAAATTTATTTGATAATTAATCATCGAATACTAATGCTCCAATACGACCAATATAAACAATAAATATTATAATAAAAATACGAGGTATTACAGTCTTCCCTCCTTAAAATGAACTTCGTCCCGAAGTTCAACCACAACCTTATATTGACGTACCCATACTCAAAACATCTATCATACATACGTCATATATTCCAACATATATCACACACTCATATTGACTCGAAATATAAAACACCATGATAAGACTGTTGGAGTAAGTGTCCTCGACAATAATGTGATCACGTCAATTATATTAATTAAATTGACAAAACTCTATAAAAGAATATTCATGGGATGATTCTTTATCATAAGTCAACTGGTCAACATTAATCGGTAATGATTGGCTTGCTAGAGTTTGACATTACTGTCGTAATGACGGTGGTGACCAGTTGATCCCTTTAGGTCACACCTTTAGGACAGCTATCTCAATATTAAATGTAACAACTGTATATTGATACGAGTTGATACATTTCTAGATTGTGAATAAAGAGGAGATAATTTATAATAAGATTATAAATTATTTTAGTGATCGAAGTGTCATCACTATCAATTATTTGTTTTATGAAACATAATAATAAAATGAATGAATCGAATAAACTACAATTGTTGTAGTTATAGAATGCGATTAAATAATTATATGAAATTATTTAATTACTAATTTACGATAAAAGGTTTTAAATATTAAACTACGTAAATTATATTATCCTAATAATGATACGGATTGGATCCGTTTTAGTGGTGTGGACTGTGTGATATGTCACACACACACACACACACATTTTACATATTACATTATGTAATAGGAACATTAGGAAGACAATGCATTTAATTTGTTAATGCATGCTTGAGACAATTGAGAGGATTGAGTGCCAATCTATTGGGCACTCTAACCCTTGTTCTCGGCCGAACCAAATGGAGGAACAAAACAAGTTTTGTTCTTTGGTTCACTTAATTCATTCATTCACATTTTTCATACTAGGGTTTTGTCTTTGAGAGAGAAAGAAAAGAAAGAAAAATAAGGTTCATTTTTTCTCAAACCCTAGCCGTGCACCTCCTTCAATCTAGCAAGTTTGTTTGTTGATTCTAGCACAATAACACACAAACATTGAGAGTTAGTGTGTCTTGGTGTTCATCTTTTGGAGGCCATCATCTCTTTGAAGGTTCAAGGAGGATCATCCGTGTGAATTAGCTCAAGAACAAGTGAAGTAGGTGACTTCATTTGTGCCCTAATTTTGCCGAGAGTCTCAATGTAAGGGAGCTCATTCTTACTCCTTTATCTCGTCATTATCACTTGTTAAGCATGCATAAGATCTATTATTTATAAGATAAATATAACTTAGTATGACTAAATAGGTATATGAACCTTACAATTGGTATCAGAGCCAGGTTGTTGCATGCTTAATCGGTTTATAGTTTTTCCGAGTTTTTGAGACTTAAAACAAAACTAATATTTCAAGACCCTTATATATTTCACTCGACTTTTTGGCATGAATATTAAATCTGGTCCTAAAATGTTTTTAGGTTATATGATATTTTATGAGATTTAATATATTGTTCATAATAAAGTTTTTAATCGTTTAAATGCATTTTTATGACAAAATCGAGTTAAATGATTAAAATAGAAAGAAAATGTTTCTAGCCTTGTAATTTTCACACGACCTCACATGCTAATTTTACTTAATGTATGTAAAATTTGGTACAATATGATTTTGTATAAGCATGATTTACGATTTTAGGATTAAAACCGTATAAAGAGGTAATTTGGCCATTCATATACGATATTGCGAAATTTATTTCGGATAAAATGACCAAAATTTTTACATTATAAATATTAAAGTAATATTTTCAGAATGTTAGTGAAAATGAAAATCCAAAATTTCGAATTTTTAAGATTGTTTGGATTTAATTCGTAAATGTGATACATTAAAAGGCATTATGAACAATATTAATATAATTAAAGTGTTAATTATTATCAAAATTATTTATGACTAATTTTGAATCCTAAAATGTGTTAGGATACTATTTAGAACATAATTTGTGTATGTTTTAATTTATGCATTTTAAAGGAGTTAAAAATGCTAAAATCTCATAAACCGGGTTAATTTCGACATAAAAAGTTATTAGGGCGATTTGGCGTTAAAATGAACATATTTATAACATTTTATTTTGCTGCGTTTTTCTTATGAATGTCATATTATATTGCATTATTTTGAATCATGTAATTATTCTAGTATGGCCCTAGATTTAAATTGGTATTTCCCGTAATGTAAGGGGTTACCAATTCGGTTGTAATTTTGTGATCTCGTATCACCCAATTGTAATTTTTCTATTTTATAATGTATAAAGTAGACTAGAAAAGTTGTAATATTTGTATTTTCGGGAGAACCTTGAAGACGGCGCCATTCGGAAAGGAGTTCCGATCAAGACGGTGTTTGCCTCGATTTGCGTGCCTCGTCAAGATCAAGGGACCAAAGGAGTTGGTTTCCGAATTTGTACTCTTGTTATTTCTTTTCTAGGATAAGGCCATACTAGGAATTTATCGTTTGCTTTATTTTGTTTTAATATGTTGCATGCATAGCCAAATCGCCATTAACATGTCATGCATATCGAGTATCGGGTCTTCAACGTATCAATTTTATTATCGATAATTCACCTAAATTAGTTCACTTAAAAGGAGATAGATAATAATTGATAAGATCTCTTACGTTTAAAATATTGAGACTTAGCCTTACCAAAGAGTATGGACCCATGAATCCCTTCTTCACAAATATGTAGGCTCGGCTAAACCGGGGTACTAAAATTGTCACGTTGGGTAAGTGGGGTAATGACGATTACACCTTGAAATTTGGTCGATCTCAACGAAAGTATTCGTAACCGTAGTTGCAATAAGTTCGGGCTATAGATAATTTTAAGAAAATTATCGACCGAGAGTTCTAAGAGTAGAACCGATTAAAGGGTTAATCCACCAAATTATACCAATGCGGGTTGAATCGGCTACACCGTGCCCGGATTAGTATGGGTTTGGGTCTCGGGTTTATTTACTTGATTGTGTAAGAGATCGTTAAGTAAATACTTAACTTGTTTAAAATGTTTAACAAGTATCAAAATGATGAACGTTAATTTTTCCTTCATTTCCGTTTTTGTAGTTATTTTATCGCAATGGATTCATTCAACCCTATCACTATTGATTCTTGTCACAATGTTTTCGACGATATTTGCAACCAAAACAACATTGACACTACTAGAGAAGTTCATTTCGGAACGGGTCCGGATGGCAGTATTAACTTCATTTCTTCTCTCCCACCTCCCAAAGGTTCATTTCTTGACACGGCTTATATAGATGAGCTAAATGAAGAAATGGACGCCTTATACTTGAAGGAAAGAGCTTATGATGAAGCTAGTGGGAGTTCTAACAAGAAAAGTCTTGCAAATAATAAAAAGAAGAAGAGAAAGTTAGAGAAAGGGCGATGCCACTATTGTAGTGTCATGGGCCATTGGAGGAGGAATTGCCCCAAGTACTTACGTCATATCCAAGAAGGTCTTGTGATTCCGTTAGGTAATTCCAAATCTCAAATTTTTGTTATTGACATAAATTTTACATCCAACACATCATGGGTATTGGATACCGGATGTGGTTCTCACCTTTGTAATCGTTTGCAGGGTTTAAGAGAAGTGGAGAAGGTGGACAAGGGTGATATGGATCTCCGACTTGGAAATGGAGCTCGGGTAGCGGCCACTTCAAAAGGAACTTGCACTCTTGCCTTGACGAGTGGATATGAGCTAAAACTCAATAATTGTTATTTTGTACCGTCTCTTTCCAAAAACATTATTTCTGTCGCAATGTTAGACATTGAAGGATATGATTTTTCCATTAAAAACAATTGTTGTGTAATTTCAAAGAATGACATGGTAGTTGGCCGTGCCAATTCTATTAATGGAATCTATGTCTTGGAAACTTCCGACTCGTCTAATAATGTCTACAACGTCAATAACAAAAGAATTAAAACAAGTGATCCAAATGAATCATATGTTTGGCATTGTCGACTTGGTCACATAAATGAAAATCGCATTAAAAGATTGGTAAAGACCAACATAATTAAACCATTCGAATATGAATCTTATGGTTCATGCGAGGCTTGCCTTATAGGAAAGATGACTCGTAACCCCTTTAGTGGTAAAGGGACACGAGCCAGTGAGTTATTGGGACTAATACATACGGATGTATGCGGACCACTATCAATCACCGCTAGAGGCAATTATGACTATTTCATCACCTTCACCAATGATTTAAGTAGGTATGGGTATATCTACTTAATGAAGCATAAGAGTGAAGCTTTTACGAAATTTAAAGAATTTCAGAATGAAGTAGAGAACCAACTCGATAAGAAGATTAAAACATTACGATCCGATCGTGGTGGAGAATATCTTAGTAATGAATTTGATTCACATCTAAAGGAGTGTGGCATTGTGTCACAACTTTCACCTCCAGGAACACCACAACTTAATGGTGTGGCTGAAAGGAGGAATCGAACCTTATTGGATATGGTCCGATCAATGATGAGCCAAACTAATTTACCCAATTCATTTTGGGGATTTGCGATCCTCACCGCCATCAAATCGTTGAACAATAGTCCAACGAAAGCGACCGATAAGACTCCATATGAGATGTGGAAAGGAAAGGTTCCTAACTTATCCTATATGAAGATATGGGGGTGCGATGCTTATGTCAAGTCGAAAAACGATGACAAACTCGCACCAAGATCCGAAAAATGCATATTTGTTGGTTATCCAACCACCTCTCGTGGCTACCACTTTTACAAACCTCAAGAAAACAAAGTGTTTGTGTCTTCTGAGGCTGTCTTCTTAGAAAAGGAGTTTATTTCTAAGAGACAGAGTGGGAGAAATTTTGAACTTAATGAAGTTCGAGAAGTTCAAGAGCCACAAACTGAAGCTGAGACTGAAGAAGATGTTCCTTCTTCATCCACTTCGGTACCTATTCCACCTAGGAGGTCGAATAGGATCCCACATCAACCTGATAGGTATGTTGGACTTATTGAGGAAGATGGTAGCCTGGACGTTTTACTTTTGGAAAGTGACGAGCCTACCACTTACAAAGCTGCAATCTCTAGTCCCGACTCCATAAAATGGCATGGGGCCATGGTATCTGAGATGGATTCTATGCATCAAAACCAAGTATGGGACTTGGTAGACTTGACTAAGGAGATGAGACCTCTCCAATGCAAGTGGATCTTCAAGGTGAAGAATGGCATAGAAGGACATGATGATGTCTATAAAGCTAGGCTAGTAGCTAAGGGTTTTTCCCAAGTCCAAGGTCTTCATTATGATGAAACCTTTGCTCCGGTAGCCATGCTAAGATCCATTAGGATAATGTTAGCGATTGCCGCATTTCATGATTATGAAGTATGGCAAATGGACGTCAAAACCGCCTTCTTAAATGGGCATTTAAAGGAGGATGTGTATATGATACAACCCGAAGGTTTTGAAGATCCTAAAAATCCTAACAAGGTATGCAAGCTTAAGAGATCCATCTATGGTCTTAAGCAAGCATCGAGGAGTTGGAATCATCGCTTCAATGAAGTCATAAAAGAAAATGGTTTCACTCGAAGTGTCGAGGAACCTTGTCTATATATGAAATTCAGTGGGAGCAATGTTGTATTCCTGATCTTGTATGTGGATGACATACTACTCATTGGAAATGATGTTCCAATGCTTTCATCAGTGAAAGGATGGTTAGGTAACCATTTTCAGATGAAAGATCTAGGAAATGCACAATGCATATTAGGTATCCGGATCTATAGAGATAGATCCAAGAGGATATTGGCACTAAGTCAAGAACCTTATATCGATAAGATTCTTCGACGGTTCAGCATGGGAAATTCCAAGAGAGGGTTTATCCCCATGGGAAGTGGCATTATATTGAGAAAGTCTCAATCACCCACAGAGCCCAAGGATGTTGAACGCATGAAAATGATCCCTTATGCTTCCGCCGTGGGATCTATCATGTACGCCATGATATGCACTCGTCCTGATGTCTCATATGCTTTGAGCATGACTAGTAGATATCAAGCAAATCCAGGTGAAAGTCACTGGATTGCAGTCAAGAACATCCTTAAGTACTTAAGAAGAACTAAGGATTCATACTTAGTGTTTGGAGGGGAAGAAGATTTATGTGTAAAGGGTTACACAGATGCAAGCTTCCAAACAGATAAAGATGATTTTAAATCCCAGGCTGGATTTGTCTTTATCTTGAATGGTGGTGCCATTAGTTGGAAGAGCTTCAAAGAACCAGTTGTTGCGGATTCTACAACGGAAGCAGAGTACATTGCAGCGTCAGAGGCTGCTAAGGAGGCAGTATGGATAAGGCAATTTATCGAGGGACTAAGGGTAGTTCCAAATGCTGAAGATCCTATCACCCTGTACTGTGATAACAGTGGTGCTGTCTTTCAGGCTAAGGAGCCTAAGTCTAGTAATAAGTCTAGACATGTACCAAGAAAATATCATGTAATACGGGATTTCATTGATAGGAAGGAAATAGCGATATGTAAGGTTGGGACAGACGATAATGTGGCTGATCCTTTAACCAAACCCTTGTCGCAAGCTAAGCATGATTCTCATGCTCGTTCTATGGGTCTTAAGAGTTTACCCAATGTGTAACCGATTATGCGATATGAAATGAAAAAATGTTGTTTTTACGTTCATATAAGATAATCTCGTTCATCATTTAAAGTTTTATACAACTTGTTTATTTTATATACTTTGTTAAATCCAACAGGATTGTAGGACAATTGTTGAACCCTGTTCAAGTGAACTGGATTAACTTAGTATCGCCCCTAGTCACTTATATGAGGTGACGTCTCGAAGTGACTAGATTATGATGCGATTGATGGTGAGTTCTTACACCATAGAGTCATAAGGGATGACTAGTCGATCATATAGACAACTGTAAAGTACACTTGTGTCGGGCAGTGACCGCTTATAGAGTTCTTTAGAATTCAATGGAGCCTGGTCGTGGCAAGAGCTGCTATATATATTCTTATGAGTCGATTCTTAGACTAGAGACTGGTTGCTCTAGAGGTGGCATTATTCAGAATGACTTTGATTTATATTCTACGATCTTCCGTAAAAAGGGTCAAATGGATATATTTTGGGTCACAATGAATGATGTTGACCAAGGAGAACAGTTGGAAAGAAATTGTTCTGCCCCTTGTCAGGGTTATCTTAAATCTCAAGGCCACTCGAGGAGTAGTGAACTGAAAATGCGTGGCCACGCTCGAAGACTGTCTATGGTAGATAATTCCGGTCAAACAGTTACACTCCATATCGAGAAAAACCACTATTGATTTGATCACGTGCAAGTACGACCTGGAAGACACCTTGCATTGAGTGGGAGATGATGTAATAGAACAAGAGAATCGGTGATCCACACTTGTGAGGACAAGTGGGAGATTGTTGGAGTAAGTGTCCTCGACAATAATGTGATCACGTCAATTATATTAATTAAATTGACAAAACTCTATAAAAGAATATTCATGGGATGATTCTTTATCATAAGTCAACTGGTCAACATTAATCGGTAATGATTGGCTTGCTAGAGTTTGACATTACTGTCGTAATGACGGTGGTGACCAGTTGATCCCTTTAGGTCACACCTTTAGGACAGCTATCTCAATATTAAATGTAACAACTGTATATTGATACGAGTTGATACATTTCTAGATTGTGAATAAAGAGGAGATAATTTATAATAAGATTATAAATTATTTTAGTGATCGAAGTGTCATCACTATCAATTATTTGTTTTATGAAACATAATAATAAAATGAATGAATCGAATAAACTACAATTGTTGTAGTTATAGAATGCGATTAAATAATTATATGAAATTATTTAATTACTAATTTACGATAAAAGGTTTTAAATATTAAACCACGTAAATTATATTATCCTAATAATGATACGGATTGGATCCGTTTTAGTGGTGTGGACCGTGTGATATGTCACACACACACACACACACATTTTACATATTACATTATGTAATAGGAACATTAGGAAGACAATGCATTTAATTTGTTAATGCATGCTTGAGACAATTGAGAGGATTGAGTGCCAATCTATTGGGCACTCAAACCCTTGTTCTCGGCCGAACCAAATGGAGGAACAAAACAAGTTTTGTTCTTTGGTTCACTTAATTCATTCATTCACATTTTTCATACTAGGGTTTTGTCTTTGAGAGAGAAAGAAAAGAAAGAAAAATAAGGTTCATTTTTTCTCAAATCCTAGCCGTGCACCTCCTTAAATCTAGCAAGTTTGTTTGTTGATTCTAGCACAATAACACACAAACATTGAGAGTTAGTGTGTCTTGGTGTTCATCTTTTGGAGGCCATCATCTCTTTGAAGGTTCAAGGAGGATCATCCGTGTGAATTAGCTCAAGAACAAGTGAAGTAGGTGACTTCATTTGTGCCCTAATTTTGCCGAGAGTCTCAATGTAAGGGAGCTCATTCTTACTCCTTTATCTCGTCATTATCACTTGTTAAGCATGCATAAGATCTATCATTTATAAGATAAATATAACTTAGTATGACTAAATAGGTATATGAACCTTACAAACACAATTAACATGAGTGAACTCATTATCACGAATTGTGAAAATACGGGGCGTTACAGTCTTCCCTCCTTAAATGAACTTCGTCCCGAAGTCCACCTCCCCATAACGGTAAAAAAAACATGTTGCAAGCATTAATAATAACAAGTAACACTTAAGAAACGTGATAGTTACATTCCATCCCCCTTAAGAAAACTTTGTCCCCAAAGTTTAACACACAACAGTAACGCATGACACTTCAACAACCATGATATGGAGCATAACATAAGTAGCAGGGTTATCAAGTATATTCAAATAATCACGACATACTAATTAGCCATGTCATAACAACTAGCCATATCATAAAATCATTGAGATTTTACAATCCTATCCTCCTTAAAACATGGTTACGTCCTCGTAACCTTAGTATAAAATTCCAATTCATTACTCTATCTTACTCTTTACATTATCTCCTAAAATCTTACTCCAAGTAACCAAGTATAATAGTCTCATAGTCGAACCTAGGACCAAGTACAAGGGGTGAGTGAACTGATGGAATGACCCGCAAAACCCTATATCCATCTCAATATCGGTGTTGATGTCGTCAATGTTCACAGAACCGTGCTCAGCACTTAAAGTATGAACTTTAAGCTACTCACCCACTAGTAAGGTCAAGAGAACGGTAAAAGAAATGTAATACCAATCATACACAATCCAAAATATCCATCCCCTGTAACCCGTATACTCGGCTTCGGTCTTAAACAAGCATTAAAAAGATTCTCAAACCAGAAATACTCGTGTTCATACGTAACTCAACCAAACTAATATCAATATTCCTATATTGCAAGACAACTTCCATCTGCAAACTAGCCAAATGCACACAATAAAAGCACAATCGATGACTCCTAACATATGGATACTACTATACATTCAATAACATTCACAATAACAACTCCTCAATAATTACCAATACATAATTAGTCATCATACATGTCAAGCTTGAATGAAGATTGGAGCACCTAGACTCCGGCAAATCAATGAATACATATACATATATCCCGTAC
This sequence comes from Silene conica, assembly GCA_029255685.2. Taxonomy (NCBI): domain Eukaryota; kingdom Viridiplantae; phylum Streptophyta; class Magnoliopsida; order Caryophyllales; family Caryophyllaceae; genus Silene; species Silene conica. The sequence goes on along the minus strand of CM055314.2, from coordinate 47,787,697 downwards.
AAGACTAAATTAATAAGATTAATAGAATCATGTTACGCAGGAAAACAGAATCAGGATAGCCAACACCCACGTGCCCTTGAAATTTTAACTCAAACTCAGCCTATTACCACCAATGTAGACAATCAACAAACGTGCATGTCATAAGTAACAATTTAAAACATTTCATGTTCATAATCATATTATAGAACCAAATCATGTTTTATAAGATACATAGAGCAAAATTAGTTAACGTAATTAAACATGGAGCATCGACATAACTCACAGATACACACCAATCATAGAGTAACAAGACCGTTTAACATTCCTAGATATCAATAGGTTAAAACCACCTAGCTACATGCCTCATCCACTCACATTACATCATTTATCATGAAATTGGTAAAATATATGTCTTGCAAATTAAGGGTTGATATAATATGCAGGAATTAGACATCAGGGCAGGATTTCGTCAACACGTAGCTATAGAATTTGTTATGTTGCAATCAATCACAATAATTATCAAAACATCAAGCGTTATCATGAATAATCATCCCTTGGAAGACATTTTGAAACTTTGGAACCCCTTGAAGTGGTAATTTGTGGCAATTTATAAACATGAATCAAAAGGGAAAATTTTGCCAGCTATAGATCGAAACAAGACTACCCGGAGACATTCTGACTCTCGTCTACTAAAACATTATTCTTGTAAATTGTAGCTCATAAATTATGAAAATTCAACGATAGAAGTAACGAATTCACAAGACTAGTAATTCCATAAATCACATGTCAACCAGTTAATAATCAAAACATGCATTAGGATCAGATTTTAAACATAGCAAAGGCAATTCAATTTGTGACATAACAACATGCATGAAGGTGTTATAAAGATTAGTAGCTCAGTGAACTGCACAACGATATACCATAAATATAGGAAAGAACATCAACACGATTCACATTGTTCAAAATATTCACCATTACCTTTAACAATTAGATTCTTATATCGTGCTAATCAGTTTACCATTCAAACTTTATTCTACCACTTGTCAAAACTCCTCTCTGATAAATACGATTTTAACATCGCATACGAGCATCACCTCATTATTTGAGGTCATATCACTAGAAAATAAGAGTGTTAGAATAATCGAAACTATTTTATATAGAAATAAGCAACATTACGTTATCATATAGTAAGGTGCATATTCATATCATATGCCTACTATTCATGTTACTACTGCCATATCAGGATATCACATGGTCACATCACATAATTCACATTTGATTAAACCTTTATATGAAACTTACATAACGCAAGATTCCACCAATTGAACATTATGCCACAATTACACAAATCATAATTAAATAACCGCTTAGCTATCGTGCGAGCGATTATAGTATTTAGAGAATATAACGAATTAGATAATCTTAGGAAAAAGGATCGAATGCATATCTCAAGTGAATCATTTCATACAATTTTGCCACTCAAACGGTCTGAACAAGAACTTTACAACAATTCAACAGAAAATTGTGCAACTTACAAAAACAATCATGATTAAATAAAGACTCGTGATGATTTTACATGGTTTATCATTTTGAAAGCGTGAACATATATTCTAAACAGCGGTGTTGGAATTACGCATAAACAATAACCACGTTTCAAATGATTTTCTTTACAAGACATGGGTCAAAACGGAATTGTGCAGTGACAATCTGACCACTGTCAACTAAAAGATTTACTTCTCTCAAAGTATAATTCTTATTAAACTAAAACCAGAAGAATTATAAAACTAACTCAGAAGGTTATCATACATAAAATTGTCATACCCAAATATGAAACACATTCAAAATGACAGCCCGTACAATCCGGGTAAAATTTAGGAAGTTATTAAAATTTTGATTCATTGACAATTCTACATTACTTCCTTCGAAATTTATCCACTTTTCTTCCAAAACATGCTGATATATCATTTGAAGCACAGACTAACATGTAGTCATCATTCAAACTGTGATTGTCATCATTTAGAACATGGTAGGGATTTCAAGACTGAAGCAGAATCAACTAAATAACTTAATCTGGACAACAGTAACACATAACTACATCTCATTCATGGCTTGGGGAAACACATTTCGCATATCACTAGACATGGATTACTAATATAGATAAGTCTGATCATTCATACAACAATATATTACATAGTTTCGATAATCATTTAATGACCAGATAATCACATGAACATCCCAAACACCAACATACTATGATCACATCTCTTTAATCATCACTCAACAAATACACCTTCAAACTTTGAAAATTTCTATTCAAACATCCAATTCAATCCACATTTCATATCACACATATCCTTCCGACGCACCTCATTAATCATAACTCACATATTACTTACCTCATTCTTCTCCTGCAAGAACGTTAGTACAATATAACTAGTTCTCTATATAGTCTACCCCACTCTTCAATTACTCTCATAGGGTTCCCGAGACAGAACAGAAAGGGCCCAGGTTTGGTGTGAGGGGGCCCCTAACTCATCCCGTCCCTTTTCGGGGCTCCTATCAGTTCCATCTCGGGGTTCATTTTATTAGACTCTTCCTACGTTCATTATCATTCATTGGTTTAGGCCTGAGGATCGTTCTCTCTGATACCACTTTGTAACACCGCCATTTATTCCAGAGCCTTTAGCAAGACATTCTTGAATAAATAGAGCTGTTACCATCTCGGAAAGTCCGAGGTAGTGAATAACAAAGTAAAACAATACATAGCACTTTATATAAAACCGATAGAATTTAAACTTTGATGTTACAACTCTACGCATAGAAAAAGGTACAACTGATTACACCTATGTATGTGATCTAATTCTAAGTAGGTCCAAGCCATGTCTCTCTCCATGCCCGTGCTCCTAATCCAACTGTCTCTGACCTGTAAAAATCTACTCCCCATTTCGGATCATCGTAGGTGTCACACGAATACACAGGGTCAACCATGAGGTTGAGTAGGAAAACATCAATGAACTTAAGCGACAATAGATCATAGCACCACCCCGTCTCCATATCACCAGTCATCCACTTCACCTCCATCACACCACTCCTTCCATCACCCCACACCTTCCATCACACCACACCTTCCATGGCCATATCACAAGTCCCGTATCACAAGTCCCATATCACAAGTCCCATATCACAAGTCCCGTTCTCCACAACAATTAATAATAATCAATTATTTCACAACATCATTCATAATGCAATATAATAATCTTGTAATAAGCAACGTACACTCATTTCATGTCACAATACAAACCACATATATATATATCCCCTACATCGAAACTGCAGGTAGACAGCGGCAACGAACAACTGCTACTAGAAATGTTCAACGCGGAAACCACCACCTAGCCATATATTATATAATGAATTAAAATCTTCCCAAACCCTTCTACTTCACTTACACCTACTAAAAATAGTAACTTCTAAAAACGGAAAGTTTCCTAACATAGACCTTTCCCAAAATAGTAACAGCCAAAAATAGTAACTTTCCGAAACAAGTAACCTTCTTAACTAGTTCCCGTAACCTTTAGTAAACACACACTTACAACACAAAATAACATGATAAAATAATAACAAAGATGATAATAATTAATAATAATAATATAATAATAATAATAATAATAATAAAATAATAACAATGATAATAATAAAAGTAGTAATAATAAAACGAGCCAAGTGCCCCATAACCCCGACGCATACCCCCTCGAAACAAACGACAGCACTACCGTGTACAGCCCCCACGACCACTAGCAACCACCATCCCCCATACTCCTGACTACCTGCCACTACCACGACACCAACACACCCCCTTCGCCGACCGCCGGTGAGGTGACCAGAACCCATACCAGAACCGGTCCCTCACCCAACCGCTACAACCCACCTGAACTGAACCCCTTGTCGACCACCACCACAGCCCCTAACACCACCCTAGACTCCCACCAAAAACACCTCCGACAGCAGACCTATAGACCACGGTGGTACCACCGTATCGACCTCCCCCAAGTCAACAGTGGTACCACCCCCAAACAACTCCCTGAACAAGCATAAACCGACTTCTGCGATAAACAGGCCACAAACACCCTCCCTTCGACGCTGACACAGCTATCTGAACCCACTCGGACAACCCCCACGACACTACCCTGACTACCACCAGAAAAATAGTGTTAGCCACGCCTGATGGTGACGACACTCTACCCTCCGAAACCCCATAACACCAGACGCAAACACACGCATCAACGGTAAACAGAGGTGCAACATACCTGTTTTACGGTCAAATCGAAGGGCCCTAGGCTGGTCTAACCCACTGTTCGAACCTCCTCTCCCTTCTCCGTAGTGGCGGCTGTAAAAGTGTGGTGGTGGCTGTGTGTGAAGTAGGGTTAAAAGAGATGTGTAGACTCTTCTATGTCGGTGTGGTGGCTGGTGAATATGACAATGTTTTGAGGGTTTTAACACAACATGGGCTGTTGTGTTTTGCACAATCAACGAGGCCCAAACCCCAACTCCGAAGCTCGCATGCTCGAACCCCACTAACAACATATACCAGTACTTTTTGATAATATATTTATCGAATGCCAAAAGCGTTTAAAATACTATCGACACGGTAATTATAAAAGTAATTTCGCAATAAAATTTATTTGATAATTAATCATCGAATACTAATGCTCCAATACGACCAATATAAACAATAAATATTATAATAAAAATACGAGGTATTACACACACCATTTAAGTGGTGTTCCAGGTGGAGTCAACTGTAGCACGATGCCACGGTCTTTAAGGTGTTGATCAAACTCGTGTGAAAGATATTCGCCACCACGATCAGAACGTAGTCCTTTAATCTTTCTTCCCAGCTGGTTCTGTACCCGATTCTGGTATTCTTTGAACTTGTCAAAGGATTCACTTTTATGCTTCATTAAGTAGACATAGCCATATCTACTCAAATCATCCGTGAAAGTGATGAAATACCTATAGCCTTCTCGTGCGTTGATCGACATAGGGCCACATACGTTCGTATGTATGAGTCCTAATAGGTCGGCAGCGCGCATTTCTAACACCTTTGAAGGAAATACGAGTCATCTTACCGATGAGACATGATTCACACGTGCCATATGATCCGAAATCAAAGGCCGAGATAGCTCCATTCTGTATGAGCTGTTTTACGCGTTTCTCATTTATGTGTCCTATACGACAATGCCATAGATAAGTTTGATCTTTGTCACCTACCTTTAATCTCTTGTCATTCACATGTAATATTTTGGTGGTTTGATCTAAAACGTAAATTCCATTCATAGAAACTGCCTTGCCATAAATCATATTGTGTAATGAGAAAATACAACTGTTATTTTCTATTACAAATGAAAAACCAAGTTTGTCAAGAGCAGAAACTGAAATAATGTTTTTGGATAAACAAGGAACATAATAACAGTTATATAAAGATAACTCGAATCCACTTGGAAGCTGGATCACGTATGTTCCCCTCGAGACTGCAGCAACACGTGCTCCATTCCCGACATGCAGGTCAACCTCACCCTTGATGAGGGGTTCTTGGTTTCGGAGGCCCTGCACATGATTACATAGATGAGAACCACAACCAGTATCTAGTACCCAAGTTCCGTAACTTGCATGGTTAATCTCAATCATGTGAATAAAAGAAGAAGAAGACATACCAACAGGAGTAACGCGGCCTGCCTTAATGTCCTCACGATACACGGGGCATGAGCGCCTCCAATGCCCAGTCTTGTGGCAATGGTGACATTCCATGCTAGTATCCTTGCTCTTTGTCTTGCTCTGTGAGTTGCTCGACTCACCTGGCCCACTCTTAGTAAATCCTGACTTCTTAAACTTGGGCTTGCCTACTGTTAGGTCGCCCTGAGTTTTAGCTTTTCCCTTACCCTTACCCTTACTGGAGATCATGAGAACATCTTGCTTCACGCTCCCACTTAATTTCAGATCCTTCTCGGTCTGTACGAGAAGGGAGTGAAGCTCATGAGGAGTCTTCTTCATGTCGTTCATGTAATAGATACCCTTGAAGAGGGCGAACCCATCATGAAGCGAATGAAGCATTCGATCAACGATTATGTTCTCACTGATCTTGCAGTTTAGGGCCTCCAGTTTCTCGAAATTCTCAATCATGTTGAGAATATGTGGGCTAACCGCTTGGCCCTTCTGGAGTTTCGCCTCAAAGAAGCGACATGTATGCTCATAAGAAACGATTCTCGGAGCTTTTGAGAATTCGTTAGTGAGCGTGGTGAAAATCTTGTTTGCACCATGGGTTATGAAGCATCTTTGCAAATTGGATTCATTTGCATAGATGAGTACGTTCTTTATTGCACCCGCTTCCATGACGAAGTCGCTATGAGCGCGAACTTCTTTAGCTCTAGCTCCAGTTCCTGGGTGTGCCGGAATTGTCTCAGTTAAGTACTTAAGCTTTTCGTCAGCAATGGCAGCATTCCGTAGTGCTGCCTCCCAGTCAGAGAAGTTTGACCCATCATTCCTCAGTCTAGTAGACTGATTCATGGAGCCCATGAAGGCTTTTAGCCAGGATTCACGTGCTAGCTTGGCACTTGGCATTGGGTCTTCACCAGCAATTAGTTATACAACAGTTTAATTGAACGTGTTCTACAGTGAAAAGAAGATAAAACAAAACCATATAAGAAACTCATTGTTGTGATTTAAGTCTATATTAAATTGTATTTAAAATCGTAGACTCATGCATTTATATAATTGATCTCACTCAATTTCTGTATATTGATAAGCCCACAGCTTGGCTAATTCCACTGTTGGAACTCTTGGTCGATAGATTTCCGTAAATCCTATCTATTAGTCCATCTCAATCGCTAGATAGTATCGAGTGACCATGATGTTGAGATAAAATAAATCATCTGTTCCCACTTACCCGACGTAGAAGGGGTCATATTATGCCTACCGACGAAGAAGGGATTCATGGGAGTCTGATTTATAAAGACTATTCCCAATTTTTGGTTATACGAGGAAGACCCCATCAACTTATATTTATCCATTTTAAGTGAACTAATATCTAGCATATGCGTGAATGAATGAAATAAAGTGATGGCTTTGCAATTGACATGTGACATCTGTATTGTCACAGAAAACTAACGCGTAACCTCTACACGAGTCAGTTTTCAGGCATGTTATAGGTGGTTTGGTTTTAGGCGGAATATGATGCAAGCTATTATCGATGAAAGCATAAAATAAATGCGATAAACGTAAATAAAAGTCCTAGTGTGGCCTATCCTACCAAAATAAACATAAAAACAACTTTGGAATCCACCGTTGGACCCTAGAAGCTTGTCTTGATGTTCCATCTTGGTCCTTGCAGCGGGAGTGAGCATCCGGTCTCCGTCTTTGGTCTTCACAAAATTACTAATTTAAATTACAAATATAACCATATTTACATTCTAATTTAAATACAAAAGTAATTACATGACAAAAATCCAAAACGGAGATTCAAGATCTCAAAATTACAAGCAAGACTGTGTCCCATCATTACGGTGACACAATCTTCTAAGGGCACACTAAGTTACAACTGTTTGCAAAATCAAATACGTTATAGAAAGCATTCAAAAGGCATTCAACAAGACGATAAATAAAATGCATCAACTAAAATTAAAATTCATTCATGACATAATACTGTTATTATGATTAACAAATTTTACCAAACCACCTTTACGGGATTAAAATTATGTGATTATCGTTGTAACCACTTTAATTTTACCAAGTTAATAATCCATTATCTTAAACCGTTTTAAAATAATATGTATCATGCGAGAGTGAACCGTTTCACAAAAATAATATACTATTTCCGTATACAGCATATTACTTTTGGCCAAGGGAAAATAAAAACAAGTTATTTTCGGAAAATTAAAACACGACTGTTACAGGGAAGTGGTCTACCGGCCTCAACATGGGGTCGACCGACCTCCTGACAAATTTTTTTTTTCTGTAACTGCATAGTGGTCGACCGACCCAATAAACAGGTCGACCGACCTCCTGACAAAAAAAAAATAATTTTCCTGTAACTGCAGAGTGGTCGACCGACCCAATAAACGGGTCGACCGGCCACAAAACACGAAGTCGAGTTTCTGAAAACGCGAAATTGCTGCACTTTTAATCAAAACAAGTTTTAACCTTTGATTCAAAACGCGTAAATCAAAATAAACAGCAACAAGGGTTCACATATTGTCAAGAATATCGATTAATTAGCAATATGTAAACAGGAATCGAAAACAAGATCGATTATACAAAAGAGAAACTGCCGAAAAACAAAAACCCTACGCGGGCAGAGGTCGACCGACCACAATAATGGGTCGACCGACCCACACGCCGACATAAATCAAATTTCATAATTTTTAAATTAAAACTTATGAAAAACACAAAAGCAAAATCTCGTGGCCTTGGCTCTGATACCACTTGTGGGGAATAAAGCATGTATTCGCCATAAAACGTGAAGGATTATAACGAATTTTACAATTGAGATTATTGTCATAAGTTAATAAAAACATGAAAAAGAATACAACCTTGGGTCCCTGCTTGAATAGGCCTAAGAACAGGAATTAATGTAAATTCCCTCCTATAACTTGCACACAAGACTTGATTGAGATGATGCCGCGTGTGCTGGAAATACTCTCCAATTGCCTTGCAATATGGGGAGAGCTTTTGTGAGGTTTTAGATGTGAGATCTGAGTTTTGGGAAAAGAATGTTCTCAAAACCCTAATTCTTGAGATTATCAATTAACCAGTTCAATGAATCCCCTGACAACAGGAGAAGGACTCTCGTTATGTAGCAGGGTCGGCCGAATTAGGTATTGGGTAGGAGTGGGCTTTCCACTCTTACCTTATTCCAATGCGTGATTCGACCCATTTGCTAAAATATAATTCGCGGGTATTTATTATAAATCGTATACTTGTTATCAGATATTAATACAGTCGATGTATTAATGATGGTCTGATAAAATACGATATTATATAATTGGCCCAATTAATATAACTGTTTATATTAATACGCGAATACAATATTTAATTAAATATAACCGTTTATATTTAAATTACGAATTAATCATGTAATCCGTATTAGCTAAAATTATTTAATCCGTATTAAATAATAATCTCAACATCTTATTGACTAATTTAATAGTCAATACCTCTGACTATCTGTTTAGTCATATCCGGCATAAATGTGACTATATTTTCATACCTTCACATCTCTCAAACGTGTCCTATAAGTGTGACGTATAGGGACCAGTTGATCACCGCCATCCGTATGACAATAACGTCAAACTTATCTAGCAAGCCAACCGTTATTGATAAACGTGGATCAACTGATAATAATACTAAAGTATGCCGTTGTGATCCTTCAAGAGATTTAGTAAGTCATTGTACTAATTGTCAAGGACACCAGCCCAAAAATCTCCCACTTGTCCGTACAAGGGTATGTGCAATGACGTTATCACACTACATGTGGAGGACACAAGCTCGACCATAGCTCACTTGTCTCTGACCTGAAAGATCTACTCCCCATTCCGGATCATTGTAGGTGAACACGAATACACTGTCAACCTCGCGGTTGAGTAGGATAACACAATATATAAAGCGCAACAATGTAATAATATGCAAATAGCTTATGACATGCTCGAGCTCAACCATCACCTCAATCTCCAGCCCTTGCACCAACCTATACCGAACCTCCCGGCAGAGTATAGTCGGTCGTCGCCGAACACCAGCATAACAGCTGAGGTCACCAGGTCTAGTCCTGCATAACTAGCCTGGGCCCAATAATATCTCGTAATCTCAGTCCCGTATCCAATGCATATGCCATGCTTATGAATGCAATATAAAAATGTTCAACATGTATATATAATCCTCATAATAATCAAACTTGAATACACAGCATACAATATACACACCCATTCATAACACATCAGAGATCATGGTACAGTGTATCCTACTTGAAATAGTAGCTGAGACAAGCAACACCGTCTAGTAATACTCCACCTCAAATTCCATTCCTATAAATATTATTTTCATCAATATCTAACCATGCAACCAATTACTATTAACTAATCTTAAACTTACTAAACATATACTTACCAATTATAGACTTACCAAAGATAGTATTCAACAACTAATCAACCAATTATAGTTAACCATTTATAAACTTAGTAACTATAGTACACAATCTAATACCAACTATTTATTAGGTCAAATATATACTTAACATGTTACCAATTAGGATCTAATCATAAAAATATTATTACTAATGACATAAATGCACAACCAACCAAATAATAATAATATTAACCATACTAACACACTTGATATAACAATGATAATAATAATCATAAACTAAATTATTAGCAACACAATAGTGACATAAATAATAATCATATTATACGTTAACGTTAAGAACCGTCACAATTGCTAGTAAAACCGTCATTAATCATATCAAAACACTACACCATAACAATTTTAGCAACAAAACCAATACAACAATATTTATCAATAATAATAACATTAATCCTAATTGTTGTAAAATATTAAAATTAGAAAACATAAAAAAAAAAAGAAATGTTAACTAAAAGACAAAGATGATATAAAGATGATAGAATACAATTAGCATCCGGGACAAAACAACAGCCGTGACAAACAGTAGCAACCGAGACCACAACACCACTCAACAGTCCGACGAACACCGCGCCCAGCACCAACCTTCACCTCTGACGTCGCCACTGGCGCCACCAGGCTCGCCTCTGAGCCCTGGTGGTTCCAGGGGAGAGGTCATCGGACACCGACAACCACCCATGACGCCGACAACTGACTACGAAACCATCACCGTTGCAACTACTTGTTCTAATAAGACACGCAACTAAAACGAACCCCACCGTTATTCGCAAAACCCGACACCCTGACCACCGTGACTGCCACCATCTTACCGCCTTGACAACCACTAACAACACAACCCTAACACTCGTCTTAAACATACCCAAGAACTCTTTCGAAATTAAACGCAAACGAACATGCTCAAAACAGAGACCTGAAACCATAAAAAAAACGACTCTGACGCAGTACTTACGCCCCCGTTCCGACGGCCAAAGGCGGTCAACGACGGCCTCCCCATGATCCCAACGTGATAAGTACACTTCATAGAATATTATAACGTAAAGAAACATAAACTATAACCTAGATGTACGATTGAAATTAGGGATTAAAACTAATGGAAAAGAGAAAAGAAACCGAGGACAGTGATGAACATACCTTCTTCTTTCAGAGTTCGAGCAACCCTAGACCACCTAAGACCCACCGTGAGACCCTCCTTCTTGCTCTATGATGTGGCGGCAGAGATGTGAAAGTGAAAGGCAGGCGTTAGACAGGCTAGGGTTAGGGTTTTTAGGGGTGTATATATGGTGTGGCAGGAAGGAGGTTTGTGGTCTGTTTTGTGTTATTAACCTCATTGTCGTGGTGGGCTGTTTGTAGGGGCACGCAAACCAAGGTCCAAACCACTACTTAACTCGGTTTTGTTACACATGCATATACTCGACCCCTTACTACTACATATAACCCTTAATAGATAAATAAATTATCGATTACGAACATCTAAATAATTAAAACACGTTAACAACAATTTTATATATATTAAAATAAAACGCAATAAAACACCATAAAAATACGTAGTATTACAATCCCCTTAATTGATAAAATGATCAAATGTATATTGATACGAGTTGATCAGATTCCTTAAACTCGTATATCGAGAAATCAGAGGTTAAATCTTATTGTAAGATTTGTGTTTATAATTGAAACGTGTCAATTGTTAAACAATGAACGATATTTTATAATATCGTAATTAGAATGAATCGAGTTAAAATTATTTCTTAAGTTGTAGATCGTATTGACGATTATTGTGAATGACCATTTTATATTAGTAATTATGAATTACTTGTCAAATTGATAAATGTGATTTGTTTAATTTTTAAATAATATTTATTTGATAAATATATATGTTTTAAATTAAAACAATTGTATTTTATAACATTATGACATATTGTATGTCACATAATGCACAATTGTGAAATTGACAAAAATATAAAATCATGTCCATTTTATGCTTAAATGGGGCGGATTAGTGGAGGTGGTTGTGGGGTGATTAGTGTAATAATTACACCTAAACACAATCATTATAGTAACCTTGAAACAAATACTTATGGCCACCCTAAGGACATTGAAAAGGGAAAATGTTTCCCCTTTTGTTCTTCCCATAGCCGGCCACCCACACCCCAAAACACCACCCACTTAAATATTGTGACAAGCTTACAAAACTCATCATTCAACATCTTGGCAAATTTTCTAAGTAAGAAAATTATATTAAAACCTCTAAAATTATTATGAGATAATAATAATACTAATAATAATAAGTTATAATATTAGTGTTATAATTCTAATTAGAGATTAGAATTTGTGTTAGGAAAATCGGTTCTTGTACTAGCTTCTTCAAGTCTCGATTATTAAGTGGTGTCTTAGGTGCATCTTGGAGGAGGTGTTCTCTTTGAATACTAAGCAGGATCATCCTTGCATTGGTTTCGTCGGATTGTAAGTAATTCGAGTCCTATTTCCGCATATTTGTACTAGCATGCATAAGATCTAAAATCTATAATTAAAATGTTAATTATCTACTTTTTAGTATGACTAATATTATTAGGTTATGAGATATTTAAACCTAACAATTACACCATGTGAAACACGGCCCTTTAAACTCTATATCGACTAATTCATTATAAATTTTCCATTCTGTGAAAAAATGCGCCCCTTTTAACGTTTTAGTATTATTACTACACTTTTCCCACGCATACTCGACTTGATTAAAGTCGCCTATAATCATGAAAGGGTATTTGAATTCTCTTAATCTACATTCCAACTCCTCGAATACTTGTTGGCGATTATTAACTTTCGGTTCCCCATAAAATAAGACATAGTACCAATACCTTCCATAAACTAGTGAAACCAAAATTACAAGGTAGTTCTTACATGCATACTGGAGGGTAAAATTTACGCCCTTTCTCCAACCCAGCCATAACCCCCTGGTTATCCAAAAGCATCTACGCCCACCGACTCCGCAAAACCCCACGACCTAAAAAGTTGTCCCACACTACTACTATTACATTTATTTTCGCTGAAAAAAAAAACAAAATCAAAAGACTTTTTATTGATGGTAACACCCTTAACTTAGAAATTGTAGGGGAGAGCGTGTTGTTAAGACCCCTACAATTTCATATCAAACCGTTCATGTCATTGAAGGAGGTTGTGATGGCACAACCTCCACAAAGCCCTTGTTGTCTTCCTCCATTGAAGAATCAGATGATTCCTCCAAATCTGAGTCTTTTATACTCATGAAAAAACTAGCTCTGTAAAACCCCTCGTCGCAGCGGAAAAGTAAATCATACAAACATGCCAAAATTTACGCGGAATTTAAACTTTAACATGCAAGATAAAACGAGGTGAATTAAAACAAATTGTAAAAACTAAAATGATCGAAACATAGATAAGTATATAGTTCTAAGTATGAAACATAAGTACAAAACACAACCTAGGATGGTACAACCCTACATGCACTCAAATGTATAACCAAAAGAAACTAGGTCTAGATAAACGATAACGGGTAAGTCATCGATGATAGGATTATCGCTCGCTAGCCTCAGTAACCCTCCAACAACCTGTCATGTACCTACATACATGAAAACATGTACGCCACAATCAGTGGGGAGTGACTAGAGTTATCATAGCCACATATTGTCAATAACACATAACACATAAGGCATCCAACATACTCCAACATTTATAACATGCGAAGTAGTTATATCAACCTCAACCTTCATATCAACATGCATCACTTATGCAAAGGCTCTCAACTAACTTCGGAAACTATTTGAAATGAGAGTCGGTCTCCCTTCCGGTTACCCGGCCGGGGGGTCTTTCACTCCAAACCATTTACGAAACCAGACTAAGAGTCGTCCAATGCCTTGGACGAACAATACTAAGATAAACAATACTCTATATAAGCACAAAATCATTCAGCAACATTTGACATTGTACCCCAACTCAGGCAAGCAGATGCAATCAGCAATATCTAGAACTAACCCCAACTCATGCCAGAACTAAACACAATCAGCAGTGTCCAAGTCACACCCCTACTCAGGTAAACTTGGTACACAAATCAGCAAGCATACATCTGTAGCCGCAACTCAGTCACAAATGGATACCAATCAGCTAATAATGGTTCATAACGCAACTCAGTCAGAACCATTACCCTGCGTAGCGAATCAAATCCCAACTTAGGTTCAATTCACCACGGTCATACAAACTCACGGAAGGACATAGGTCCCAACTCAGATATCTCCTACCGCATCATCCATACACGTGACGGTCCAGAGGTCCCAACTCAGACATGTCCGCCACGCCACAAACACTCACATGTCAAACTAGAGGTCCCAACTCAGACATACCTTGACATGCATCAGACATCAGTACATATCGTACTATAGCGGTTCCAACTCAGACATATTTCGATATGTACTATAACCAAGTCCTTAGTCCTAACTTTACTGACCTCTAATCAACACTTAATTGACCCCAGAAACTAAGTTGAGGGAGAGCCGGTTTCCCTTTCGGTTGTCCGACCGGGGGGTCTCTATCCTCTATCCTCTCTCCATTCCCGAACCCAATATAGTGTCGCCCGAACCTCGGGGACCTCAGACACACATACAAGTATAAGAGAAAGACCAATTTCGATTAAGTTATTTCTAAACGACTGCTAGATATTAAAATATCTTAGTCCGATAAGAATTATAAATGGAACTTAAGAATTAACTAACCTTAGACAAGTAACTAACCACTTTACTAAATTTTACCTAGCTCAAATATATTTTACTAAGTATTAGATTACGTCCCAATTAACCGGTTCAACCGATATAGGAAATAATCACGATTTAAATCAAACTTCATATTATATCACCTATATTTTATACGGGAAATCGATTAACTAATTAAATTATTTCGACATACTTCTAATAATAAAATCGTAACCCATTAGTAATTCGTAACGATTTCTAACCTATTATATTTAAACGTAAACAAGTTAACAAGTACGTACGTAAACTAATTAATTCAAGCAGGCTAGCAAAGACGTACTTAAAATAATAATAAAATAATAGTAATAATCATGTATTATGGCCAGAAACACGTAATGATTATAATAATGATAATAATAATCAAGAAATCACCATTATATCCCGTGTGTTATATTTATAGCGTTTTTATGTTCACCATTCCCTTGTTTATTACAGCTATGCACGCAATTATAGCAGACCACAACAAAATTACCGTCAAATCCAGAATAATCAAGCAACTAAATCCATTAGCAGAAAGCGGTACCAATAAGAAATGGGCATTGACAGAGCAACCGAGAATGCAGTAGTAGCAACGTATAACATCCAACAAAGAAATACAGACCAACATAAAACAAATTGTAGCAGCAGTTTAGACAAGCAACAACACGCAGCAATATTGTAATAACCCGTATTATTATTATTAAATATAAAAATTTTATGGGTAGATGATATAATTATTTATAATTATTCGTTTAATAAGCTAGTGTATACTCGTATAATGATAAGCGTTTTGCACTTCGGTGGGATTCGAAATGGGAACCTAGCTATCAAATGATAATAATAGTCGTACGTTGTTAGTGAGGCTCGAACCTAGGACCTGTGGTGGCATGGCTATGGGCCTCGTTTTGCGTGTAGAACTACAGCCCACGTACGAAGTAGGTAAACACAAGCAGACCTATGTTTCCCTGCCGCCTTATTTAGGCTACTGTTTTACCCTAAACCCTACTCAAAACTCAGGTCTCTTTACACAAAAACCTAGCCGCCACGTCAGGGAAGAAGAGGGAGTCATTCACGGTGGTTATACACTAGTCTAAGGTGGTTCGTTGCGGCCATATGGTTGGTATGTCCACCATTGTTTCCGTTTTCACGGTTGTACTTCCTGTTTGATTCGCATAATTACAATCGTATATCATATTTATGGGTTCTGATCTTTACATATTTTTGACCTATGATGTTAGTAGATACATTTTGACCCCAATAGAGTCACCGTTGACCACTGAGGACCACCAGGCGTGGTGGTTTTTGTTCCCTGTGTCAACTTATCTTCTTCGTTTCAGAAACAGTGTTGGTGCGTATGTTTTTGTGAGGGTTTTGGAGGCTAGATAAGTTAACTTTTGTTCTGGGTTTTGGGGTAGGTTGATTGACGGTGGTTTGGGGAGTGTCTTGGTGGTTGTCTCGGTGGTTACAGGTGGTAAGGTCAGAGTCGTAGGGAGGAAGTCGTGCTACTGTTGTCACGGTTCCTTGGGTTATGTATGTGCAAGGGTTGTTTGGGGTGGTAACACCGTTGACTCGGGGGAGGTCGACACGGTGTTACCACCATGGTTTATGTGTCGTGTGTCAAGGGAGGTTTTGGTGGTGGTCTCGGTGGTTGTCCAGGTCTGGGTGGCTGTCGATAGGGGTTTCAGATCGTGGTAGTTGTGTGGTTAGGGCAAGGAACCAGGTCTGTTGTGGACTCTGGTTCACCTCGCCGACGGTCGGGGGGCGACTGGTGGTTCTGGCGGTGGCAGGAGGTTCAAGGTAGAAGGTGTGGTGGCTGCTGGTGGTTGCGCTGGTGGCACGCGTGGTTAAAAGGAGGGTCTTGAGTCGTGGTCGGAGAGTCGGGTTAGGGGGATTGTTTTACGTGTTTAATTATTATTATTATTATTATTATTATTATTATTATTATTATTATTATTATTATTATTATTATTATTATCTTTGTTGTTATTAATTATTATTATTATTATTTTTGATATTGTTTATTTTGGGTTAGTAGTTCATGTGTTTATTAAAAGATATTTTGAACCTTTTTAGAAGGATACTATTTTCGGGAAGTTACTTTTTTTAGAAAGTTACTATTTTGGGTAATGTCGTTGTAGGAAACTTTCCTTTTTAGGAAGTTATTATGAAAAGAATACGTACTTATATTACGAGATCTAAGGAGTTTTATTAATTATCCAATATATGTTTAGGTGGCAGTTTCCGCGTGGAACACTTCTAAGTAGCAGCTGTTCATTTGACGTTGCCTTCTGCAGTTTTGAGGTAGGGGAATATTTATGTCTGTGGTCGTATTATGACATGAGGTCACTCATTATGTGATTGATATACATAATCTTGGTTGTATTGTGATTGATTGATTATTATTGTTTATTGTGGAGAACGGGGCTTGTGAAATGGATCTTGTGATATGGGTCTTGTGATAAGGGACTTGTGATATGGCCATGGGAGGTGTGGTGTGTTGGAGGTGAAGTGGAGAAGTGAATGATGTGGAGATGGAGGAGTTTTGTATTGTGTTACTTCATGCCTTTATTATATTACCTACTCAACCTCGTGTTGACCCTGTGTGTTTGTATGTGTCCGTGTTGATCCAATTTATTGGGGAGCAGAATGACAGTTCCTAGACTAGTGGAAGCTGGAAGGGAGGAGAGGTTATGAACCAGACCTGTTTAGTAATAGTTCACGTTACTTAGCCTTTCACCTTGTCTAGACTTTTGTTTTAGTTATGAGACAGTTGTATTAGTTTTTGAGACTACTTGTTTTGGATATTTAAATTACTCAATAAAGTACTGCGTTTCTTCGATTTGTTATCTACTACCTCGGTTATCCGAGATGGTAACACCCTTGGTTATTTGGGGAAACCTGTTGGGGCTGGGGTCCTTGACAATTAAGTACAATGACTTACTAAATCTCTTAAAAGATCACAAGGGCATACTTCAGTATTATTATCAGTTGATCCACGTTTATCAATAACGGTTGGCTTGCTAGATAAGTTTGACGTTATTGTCATACTGATGGCGGTGATCAACTGGTCCCTATACGTCACACCTATAGGACACGTTTGAGAGATGTGAAAGTATGAAAATACAGTCACATTTATGCCGGATACGACTAAACAGTTAGTCAGAGGTATTGACTATTAAATTAGTCAATGAGATGTTGAGATTATTATTTAATACGAATTAAATAATTTTAGCTAATACGGATTACATGATTAATTCATAAAATTAAATTTAAACGGTTATATTTAATTAAATATTGAATTTGCGTATTAATATAAACAGTTGTATTAATTGGGCCAATTATACAATATCGTATTTTATCAGACCATTATTAATACATCGAGTGTATTAATATCTGATAACAAGTATATGATTTATAATAAATACCCGCGAATTATATTTTAGCAAAGTGGGTCGAATCACGCATTGGAATAAGGTAAGAGTGGAAAGCCCACTCCTACCCAATACCTAATTCGGCCGACCCATACTACATAAGGAGAGTCTTTCTCCTTTTGTCAAGTGATTGATTCAACTGGTTAATTGATAATCTCAAGAATTAGGGTTTTGAGAAAATTATTTTCCCAAAACTCAGATCTCACATCTAAAACCTCACAAAAGCTCTCCCCATATTGCAAGGCAATTGGAGAGTATTTCTAGCACACGCGGCAACATCTCATTCAAGTCTTGGGTGCAAGTTATAGGAGGGAATTTACTTTAATTCCTGTTCTTAGGCCTATTCAAGCAAGGACCCAAGGTTGTATTCTTTTTCATGCTTTTAATTAACTTATGACAATAATCACAATTGTATGTTTCGTTATAATCCTTCAAGTTTAGGGCGAATACATGCTTTACTCCCCACAAGTGGTATCAGAGCCAGGTTACGAAATTTTACTTTTGTGTTTTTCATAAGTCTTAATTTAAAAATTTTGAAAATTGATTTCTGTCGGTGATGCGTGCCTATTTTATGATGTTTTACATCTATTTTTACACGCATTTTGTCGCTCATTTACTATGTTTTAGCATTTATTTCCCAACAATTGTCTACTTTCGTATTTTTATGCTCTTTTGCAGATTTATACGGAAAAGGGACGATTTTATACGAAATTTATGCCCTCGGGATTTTTCATGACTAAGGACAAGAAGGAACGAAGCCTAGCGCACATTTCAAGGCCTGAAGATAGCTTTAATAAGCAAAGAATCGATCCACGATGTTGCAGCCTGTTTCAAATGGCTATATCTCGAGTTCTAGACCTGATAATGGAGTGATTCCGAAGGGTGGTGAAAGCTTATCCTCTTAGCTTTCCAACGCCGCAAGAATCGCTTGATTACGATGAGTAACGAAGAAATGGCAGCTGTTTTAAGATCGACGCGCGCTGCAGTCACGACAATTGGGTCGACCGACCTACTAATTGGGTCGACCGACCTCAGCGCAGACCCAGAAGTTTCCGCGAAGCCCATTAAAGTGTTTAGGTTATTAGGAAACTCTTTATTTCCGCCTATTTAAGCTAAATTTCGTGATTAGGGTTATACATTCAGCTTTACCTATCAAAATCTCACCTCTAGTTTTAGTTTTAATCTTTCCATAATCATCAAACACTTTTCTTTAGTTTTATACATTGTTCATCATCAATCATTCAAGCATTCAATAAAGTTTGTTCCTTTCCTTCCGTAATCCATTGTTTCCGGTAATTCCTTTCTTAATTTCAGTTTTAATATTGTTCTTATTTTAGAATCATTAGTATCCGGTTTAATTTAGAATTCCAATCCTTTATTATTATTGCATGTTTAGATTGATGTTCTTTATAATTTCCATGTTTATTCCTATTTTTATTATTGTTTCAATAGTTATGGGTAGCTAATTTCATATGTTAGGATGTAGGGAGTAAATATGCATAGGTAGTATAATTCCCGAATCAACATGTCACAGGCAGGAGGTCGACCGACCACCATTATAGGTCGGCCGACCGACTCGTGTTTAAATTCTGTTTCGTCTTTCTTTGTTGACTATAATACCCTACAATGAGACCAAAAGGAGACTTGTAGGATGTTAGTAATGACCTACCCAAGATTGAGAGATACGGAAAGGGCATTGGTTTGCATCTTAAGACGGATAGGTTACTTAAGACTGAAAGGTATGTGACCTAGAATTTAGGAATCACCCTTATTGTTGACACCCAATAACTGTGAGACCTAGGAACTAATAGCATAGACCGAAAGGAGCTATTAGGTAGCATAGACCTAAAGGATATGTTACACCCCTTACGCGACTACAATACATGTTGACTTAAGATTTATATTATCTTAGCTATTTATTACCTAAGCATCCTAGCATCTCTTTTATCATAGTTTATTCTCATCTTTATTTACTTGTTTTATTTTATATTTGTTTTAGATTTAGCGACAATCAATCAAACCCCTTCTCTATTGTTACTTAATAGATTAAAAATTAGCAAACATAATTAACCTTGTCTCTCTGTGGTTCGACCCTTACTAGCACTATCTATAGTTTTAGTTTGGTTTATAAATCTTATCTTTGACACCCACAACGACGGGTATCAAATTTTGGCGCCGTTGCCGGGGAGACGGTATAATTTTGTTTGTTAATTTTTAGTTTATTTATCTTGTCTTAGGGAACTTAGGTTCCTTAAGACCGTTACTTACCTTTTCTTCTAGTGTTGTTTTCTGCATACTAGAAGACAGGTTTTTGAGAGGAAGGCTTGAGTACTCTCTTGTTTAGATATGGATTCTATTTATGACCACCTACAGCCAAAGGCTCAAGATTTACCAAAAGGTTTCGCCTCACCTACTCCCACCACTGGTTCCTTTGAGCTCCACCCGAATAACATCTTCATGGTGGAACGGAGTCAGTTTTCTGGTCTACCCAACGAGGATCCGTTGATGCATGTTACGACATTCACGGATTATTGCTGCACCATACACATACCTGCCGGGGTGACTCGAGATGAAGTGCTGGAGATGATGTTCCTATTTTCACTAAAAGATGCCGCGCGAGATTGGTACCGTTACCTTGATAGGGCAGCTGAGAAGGTTACGGATTGGACTTCCTTGGCATTGGCTTTTTATAGGAAATACTTTCCCCTTGCAAAGGCCAATGACTTGAGAAGCCAAATCACTAACTTTCAACAAGGGCCAGATGAAGGATTTTGTGAAGCATGGGATCGGTTCAAGAATTTGGTCCGTTCTATCCCTCACCATAACTTTCAACAATGGTACTTATGTAACCAATTTTACAATGCCCTTTACGATGATTATAAGATGATTCTTGATGCGGCCGCCAATGGGAGATTCCAGAACAACACCAACCATATGAAGGGTTGGGAAACCATTGAAGACATGGCGGTGCATAGGGGTACCTTTAAGAGTTCACGTGGGAATTCGCGAAGGCTGAATGTGGAGATGGATAAAGTGATGGCTCTTGAGACAACCGTTGAAGCCCGTTTTGAAAAGCTTGAGGCAACCCAGCTGAAGCTTGAAAGTGCGAACCTAGTTACTACGGTTGACAACACGGGTGAGATTGAGAAATTGAGAGAGCTTGTTAATGTTCTAACAAAACAGGTTTTATAGATGGGAAAGGCTCAAATTGCCTCCACGAAGGCTTTTAACGAACAATTGATAAACATAGCAAACCAAACAACTAGCTCTCCAGCTAGTTGTGAAGGACCCATGGAGACGCTGAACGCTATAAATCTTAGGAGTGGTCGTGCTTATGAAGGACCAGCCCCAAAGGACAATTCTGCTGAAGCTCAAAACAAAGAAACCGATCCCGTCAACAGGTCAGGAGGTCGATCGACCCCTACTGTAGGTCGACCGACCTCGATTCCTGACGTGAGATCGATTTCTGGAAAACAAAAAAATCCCGATGATACAGAGTCTGGTCGACCGACCTCTACACCAGGTCGACCGACCAGTGTTCCTGAGCAGAATGCAGATTTAACTCCCGAATCGCTGGATCCTTCCGTCATTCAAGGCCTCGCCGAGATATTGCAGCTGAAAAAGCCAAAGGTTGCTGATCCTATGGCTAGTGTCACCGTTCCCTATCCCCAAAGACTAAAAAATTCAAAAGAGGATCGGAAGTTCGGTAAGTTTTTGGAGATGGTGAAGAATCTTGAGGTAACCATCCCTTTTACTGATTTAATTACCCAGGTACCTTCTTATGCTAAATTCATGAAAGATATTTTGAGTCGTAAGAGGAATTTTCAGGACGACGGTACTGTTGCTTTTGTGGAAGAATGTTATGTTCTTTCACAAAATAACATAGCACCCAAGTTAAAAGACCCAGGTAGTTTTTCTATCCTTTGTACAATAGGTAATCATGTTATAGGGAAAGCCCTTTGTGATCTAGGGGCTAGCGTCAGTGTTATACCTTATTCTGTATGTGAAAGACTTAATTTAGGTAGACTTAAAGTCACCAATATTACCCTGCAGATGGCTGATAGATCAACCCAAAGACCATTAGGGGTCTTAGAGGATGTCCCAGTAAGAGTGGGAAAGTTCTTTATTCCTGTTGATTTCGTTGTTTTAGACATTGCTGAGGATAGTAAAATACCTATTATTTTAGGTAGACCATTTTTACACACAGCTGGGGCTGTAATAGATGTCAAACGCGGGATCATTACTCTAGAGGTTGGAGATGACACTATTGAGTTTAGTCTTGCCCATAAGGCAACTATTCCTACTGATGATACTTGTTGCTCCATTGATATTATAGACAGGAATGTTATCCTTAATTGGACGGAATCCTTGACCAAGGATCCCTTAGATGATCTGACAGTTTTGGATAAGTGTGTAGGTAATCCAGCTGAGGATGCTGAAGAGTTGGATGCGATAGAAGCAGAGGAACAGGAGTATGAGTTTACTGAAGAGGAAAATGAGAAACTCATAAGCCTGGCTAATGCAAATCTGGTAAACATGTGATATTCCATTAGTACTGATTCTGTTCAGGCTGTTGAGGTAAAGGTACCAGAGCGTAAGCCACTTCCTCCTAACCTTAAGTATGTTTTCTTAGATGATACTGAACAGTACCCTGCAATTGTTAGTTCTAAACTTGATCCTGAACAACTTTCTACCTTAATGACTGTTCTCAAAAAGAATAGGAAAGCTTTAGGTTATTCTTTGGATGATATTAAGGGTATAAGCCCCGATGTTTGCATGCACAGAATAGAGTTAGAGGAAGGACAGCGTAAGTTGAATCCTAAGATGCAGGATGTGGTTATGGCTGAGGTAATGAAACTTCTTGATGCAGGCATTATCTATTCGGTTGGCAACTCCAAGTGGGTTAGCCCAGTTCAGGTGGTTCCTAAGAAAGGAGGAACCACAGTGGTTAAAAATGACAAAAATGAGTTAATACCCACTAGAGTTGTAACTGGATGGCGGATGTGCATTGATTATAGACAGTTAAATGCCGCCACCAAGAAAGACCATTTCCCCCATCCTTTTGTTGACCAAATGACTGAAAGACTGGCTTCTAATAAATTCTTCTGTTTTCTAGATGGCTATTCAGGTTTTTTCCAGATTCCCATCCATCTTGATGATCAGAGTAAGACTACTTTTACATGTCCACAGGGTGTTTTTGCTTATCGCAGGATGCCTTTTGGGTTATGCAATGCTCCTACTACCTTTCAAAGGTGTATGATGGGTATCTTTTCTGACTTTATAGAAAACATTATGGAGGTATTTATGGATGATTTCTCTGTTTATGGTAATGCTTTTGATCAATGCTTAGCTAATCTTGATAAAGTCTTGCAGCGATGTATTGATGTAAACCTTGTCTTAAACTGGGAAAAGTGTCAGTTTATGGTTACTGAAGGAGTAATGTTAGGGCATCTAATTTCTAATAAAGGTATACATGTAGATAAAGCAAAAGTGCAGGTGATTGAGCAATTACCCCCTCTTGTTAATGTTAAGGGGGTGAGAAGTTTCTTAGGACACGCAGGTTTCTACAGGCGTTTCATTAAGGACTTTTCTAAAATTGCAAAACCACTTACACAATTGCTCCTTAAAGATGTTGTCTTTAATTTTACTGATGAGTGCCTTTCAGCTTTTAACAGGTTGAAAAAGCTTTGATCTCAGCACCAATCATTCAGCCACCAGATTGGGATCTCCCATTCCAAATCATGTGCGATGCTAGTGACTACGCTGTAGGTGCTGTGCTAGGTCAAAGGAAGAACAGGGCTCTTAATGCTATATACTATGCGAGCCGCACCCTAGATGAGACTCAAGTCAATTATTTCACCACTGAGAAGGAGATGCTAGCTGTGATCTTTGCCTTAGAAAAATTCAGGTACTATTTAGTAGGTAATAAGGTAATTGTTTACACTGACCATGCAGCTTTGAAAGGTCTTTTTCAAAAGAAGGATTCAAAGCCAAGGCTTTTGAGGTGGATACTCCTTCTCCAAGAGTTTGACATTGAGATTAGAGACAAGAAAGGCGCGGAAAACGTGGTAGCTGACCACCTATCTCGCCTACAGCTGACTGATGGGGAAGATTCTTTACCTATTGATGATTCATTTCCTGATGAGAGTTTATTTATCATTAATAGTTCAGGTTCTTATCCCCCTCCTTGGTATGCTGATTTTGCTAATTTTGCTGTCACAGGTAAAATCCCTCCTGAGTTGTCATAGCAACAAAAGAAGAGATTTATGTTTGATGCAAAGCAGTATTTTTGGGATGACCCTTATGTTTTCAAGGAATGCGGAGATGGACTCATCCGGAGATGCGTCCCCCAATGGGAGGTGAAGGACATTCTGGAAGCATGTCACTCTTCTGCATATGGCGGTCACCACGGTCCATCTAGGACCGTGGCCAAGGTATTACAGTCTGGTTTTTATTGGCCTACTTTACATGCTGACTGTAGGAATTTTGTAGGTAATTGTGATGCTTGTCAAAGAACTGGGAATGTCTTGAAAAGACATGAGATGCCGCAGGTTGGTATTTTAGAGGTAGAGATTTTTGATGTCTGGGGCATTGACTATCAAGGACCTTTTCCCAGTAGTCAAGGTAACAGGTATATTCTTGTAGCTGTTGATTATGTTTCTAAGTGGGTAGAAGCTATTGGTACTCCCCATTGTGATGCAAAGGCTGTTATTAAGATGTTTAAAAAAATCATATTTCCTCGTTTTGGTGTCCCTAGGGTTGTCATAAGTGATGGAGGTATGCATTTTAAGGAGAAACGCTTAGGTGACTTGTTAAATAAATTCGGTGTCCAACATCGTAGGGGTTTAGCTTATCACCCTCAGACTAGTGGTCAAGTTGAGATCTCTAATAGGGAACTCAAGGAGACCCTATCCAAAGTTGTTTCTAAGTCTAGGAAGGATTGGAGCCTAAACCTTGATGATGTTTTATGGGCCTATAGAACCGCGTTCAAAACCCCAATAGGAATGTCACCATTCCGGTTGATTTATGGTAAGACTTGTCATTTACCAGTAGAGTTAGAACGTAAGTCTTGGTGGGCTATATGTGATCTTAATTTAGACCCTAATCTTTCCCGTGAGAAACGTTTATTGCAGCTCAATGAGTTAGAAGAATTCAGGTTGTTAGCCTATGACAATGCCAGGATTTACAAAGAAAAAACAAAGCGCTGGCATGACAAGAGAATCATTAGGCGTGATTTTCAGGTAGGTGATAGGGTGTTGCTTTTTAATGCTCGTATTCGTCTTTTTCCTGGTAAGCTGAAATCAAGGTGGAGCGGACCCTACACCATCACAGCTGTCTCAAAATTTGGGTCAATAGAATTAGAAACCTCATCCGGTGAGAGGTTCAAAGTCAATGTCCAGTATGTGAAGCACTTCCGCGGAGAGAACGAATTTATCGGTAAAGTTGAAGTTTCTTACTTCGACCCTTTTTAGGATGCTTCTTGATAGGTAAAAAGGTCGTGCGGGACCTCTTAAACCAGCGCTTTACGGGAGGCAACCCGTGTTCTAACTTAATTTTACGTTTTTTTTATTTCCGTTTTAACCCTTGATGAGATTTTGAGTTTCTGCAGGAAGATAAGAGAAATCGTCAAAGCAGAGGTCGACCGACCCAATTACTAGGTCGACCGACCTTTTGACAGCTTTAAATGTGTTCTGACAGCATTAAGAAAAAAATCTGACAGAGCAGGTGCAGGACGGAGGTCGACCGACCCACATTTTCGGTCGACCGACCGCGAGTAATTTTGTCCGGTTTTTTTGAGTTAGAGTCATGGTCTTTGTGTGTTTTGAAAACACAATTATTGCCCTCATTTGCTCACACTTTCTGAAAACCTCTATCTCTCTTAAAAAAACCTAACCACCCACCTTCTTCATCCTTCACTCATTGTGCTTGCTTTCTTTCAATTTTCTCCATCCAAGGTATGTTTTTCTTAGTTTTTTCTTCTCTTTTTCGTTTCCTAGCTTCTTAATTCCGTTCTAAGTAGTTTTAGTTTATGTTTTTCAGTTTATTTTGGCTCTTAATTTCGTTTTTAAGCATGTTTGTGTTTTCTCTTTTAGTTTTCTTCTTTCTCTAGGCTTTATAGTCTCAGATCTGTAATTTGTGTGTGATTTCGTGCTGTTAGGGTTAGTATAATCCTTCCTTTCAATTTCTATGACAATTTATGCATGATTTCAGACCCGCATTTTTCGATTCCGACACTGTTCACGGTCGACCGACCCAAAACGGGGGTCGGCCGACCAAACTGTGATTTTCCTGAATTTCGTATTTTTTGTTTGGTCTGATTTTTGCTGGTAGTTGGTCGACCGACCTCGTATTGCGGTCGGCCGACCTATTTTGCTACAGGAACTTTGATTTTATTCGCGAAAGTGGTCGACCGACCTCTCTGTGAAGTCGGCCGACCCATGTTTGTTACAGAAGTTTCTGTTTTGCATTTTCGTTCCTAATTTTGCTAAGAAAATGTTTTAATTTTCTGCACAAGACTTTTATTTTATTTAACTTTTCAGATTCATAATGTCTAGCCGTGGACAAGGCGGAAAGCGCTCCCGCACTTCCGGTGCAAGCACCTCCCGAGGTCGTGCTCCTAGGTCAAGAGGGTTGACGGTGCTGGATACGGATAGCCTACCAAACTATCCGCAAATCATCTTCAACACTCCGGCCCAAAAAGCCCGTTTCCTCCATCTTTCCACCTTTTGCTTAGTGGTTGAAGAGTCTATTGATATAATATACTCAAGAAGGGGGGGGGGGGGGGGGTTTGAATTGAGTATGCCTTCTTTTTAAATCTTCTTCGATGTGTGAATGGTTGTATGATGATCTTCGAGTAAAACAAATAATAAAGAGAGACACAATATTTTTGAAGTGGTTCAGTCTCACACTTTGAGACCTACGTCCACTATTCTCGATTAATAAAATTAGTATCAACTCTGAATTACAATTATCAATCCTACTCGTGCAACTTTGATGTTAGTCGCAACTCTATCTAGATACCGTTAAATATCTAGCTACGACAAATACCGTTAAATATTTGCCTTACAATGAGTACCGCTAAATACTCGTTTTATCTTACGTGAATAAGATAAAGTCTTCAATGTTTCTTGGTGTCACAATCTTGAATGAATAAGATCAATGCTTGAGCTCTTGAATCTTGAATCGGATATGACAATGAAAAGCTCGAATATTGAAGTAGATGATCGGCGGTTTTCTCTCTTGATTTGCGTGAATATGTATGTGTATTTCGTGTTTTTTAATGTGTCATAGGTAGTCTATTTATATAGAATATATATCTAGGTAATTTAAACCCTAGATGATTTAGGAATATTACTAAAACTAGAATACTAGTCTTTTAGTAATACTACCTTAAATCTAATCTTAATATATTTAAGAAAGATTTAATAATATACTATAAGTATTATATAGGGAATAAATTTCCTAATTCATATTTAGGAAAGATCTTTATATAATAAACAACTAGTATCCTTATTAAAACAACTTCCTAAACTATGTCAAAGATAATAAGATATATTATCACAATATAATCTTAGTTTGTTTAGGACATTAAATAAATACATAATATTTACTTAAATTAATCCCATACGAATTATGGTAACGTGACATGCTACACGTTTCCCAAAGTCGTAACAAACTATATTTCCGATTATATTATTTGACAAATATAATTATATAAAAATTCTTAGCTTAATTAGTAACAAATAATTATCTCATAAGAAACTTATTTATTCCTATTTATCTAAAAGATATTTTATATAATCCTATCAAGATTATCAATTTCATATTTAGAATATGATACCAATTATCCATTAATTGTACACGACAATATTTGGAAGCAATCGTTTCAACCAACCACAAATATTCCGACCATTTCTTCATAATATGGAGTTATAGCTACGAGCTATAACTTGAATCAATCTTGTACTAAAGCTATAGTTGTTAAGTATAACTTTGGCTTATTAGGCGCGCTTGTGATCTTCTATCAATCTTCGACTTAGTCAATTCATTGACTAATATGGTTGAAACTTTATACTTGATTGACTAGATCTTGTTACTAATATTCTGTACACTTAGCACACGATTATACGTACGAGTATATAATATATAAATAGTTAGACTTGTCATTATCAAAACATAAACATATAAACTTAGTAAATATATTTGAATGCATGGTTCAACAAATTCCCCCTTTTTGATGATTGCAAGTCTCTCTTAGATTTTGTGTCTAAGTGTATGTTCCCCCTCAATATAATAAGGGTCAATCATAGCAAAGAATTACTTAGGGTTTTTATCTTCTATTTATCCCATATCCTTTAAGAACCCTAAGAGACAATGAATTACGACAAGGAGCAAGCTTCGGGAAATTCTAAATATAAAGTCGCATTTTTTCCCCCTCTTGACATCATCGAAAAGATGAGAACAAAGACATAAAACGACTAGAATAATATACTACGAAACATAAGCATGCATGGAAAACGAATTAAAAGATACGAACATAGAAAATATCACACAAACACATACGAAATGTTAAAATATACACAACCAATCCGAGAGTACAAAGCCAATGGGCCGAATTAAGAACAATAGTGTTTAAGAAATTTGGGCCGGCTAGGGTTAGTTCATAATGGCCTGCAAAAGATAAAAAGTAATATGGGCCAAGGTAAAAAGAAATAGCAAGTTGGGCCGCATCAAAACAAGGATAAGGTTTGGGCCGGTTAGGATTAAGAAATCCGAGGGAGGCAAAATATGATAAGGCCTCGGATTCCGAATGGGCTAGGGAAGCAATTGGGCCATTAGAGTAATGTATTTATAAGTCCAACCCAGGACTTAAGCAAAATAACAACAGAACAACTTCAATTCTGAAAAACGAAGACGGATACGAAGGATCAAGAACGAGAACTAGAGGCCGGTGTCTTGGCATACGGGCTCACGTAATCGGGTCGGGTACGATACTCGAGAGTCTCCAATCTATCCAAACAGCTGCTAACATTGCGTCCTTGAGCGTTAAGCGCAATCTCGAAGTTTAACACCTTGAGCGAGAGTGCCTTGACAACCTCAAGTGCTTGGGAAGCATCCTCTCGCAAAAGACCATGATCACGCACCATTGCTCCACCTTGAGTTGCGAGAAAGGAAAGACGATCACTCATAGCAAGCAACTCCGAGCATACCACCGAGAATTCCGAGCCTATCTTAACCAAGTGCTTATCCACCTTCTCCATCCATACTTTCACATCTTCTTCAAATCCACGACTACCACCTGCACGACTTCCCGAGGCACCCAAATTTTCTTTTTCCTGCTTAACTTGGCACAGACCAATAATCTGATCCATCTTAGCCTCCAAGCCTTCAAACGAGGGAGATGGATTCGGATTAGGTCCCTCCTCAACCGTCTTTCCGAAAGCCAAATCGACTCCATCAAACATAATACCCATCAACTTGAGCAATTTATCACACATTCGATCACGGGGCTTAACACCGAAACTTAAGTCATCGACAACACCCTTTTTGAGCAAGATTTCTGAGACCCACATTCCATAAGGAATGTCAAGTGTCGAACTCGTCTTTTCCTTGCTTAAGACGGATGAAGTTTGAAAAATTTTCGAACACAATAAGAATGCAAGATTTATTTTATTTCCTTCTAACCAATGGAATAAGACGATAGCTTCGATACTCGATAACTTGTCACGACCACCTCTCCTAGGTAAAATCGTGTTCCAAAGATAGTTCACAAACAACTTCAATTTGGGCGAAAACGAATTTGTGAGGAGAGGAGAAATTTCAGTGGCATTTGGATCAAAATATTGTTTGATCATCATCTTTTGTTCTTGGGTCACCACCCCCCATTCCTTACGGGTATCGATATTAAGACCCCTTTGGTCGAGATGAAAAATGTCACAAATATCACCTAAGGACACCTCGACATCCCTACCATTAACCACGGCTTTCAACCCAGACTCAGTAGGTTTCACAGAGGCAAAGAACTGAACCAACTCAATAGGAAATATCAAACCCGAAAAATTACTAATATATTTCCATCCCTGAAATTCCAAAAACTTTTTAAAGAAAAGCAGAGACTTCGACCCTTCGACCCAAGATGTCGGATAGAACCGACCCGAATGAATGGAATAGGGAAGAAGACGGTCGATGAGCATACCTTCATGTTTTGTCATACGAACTCGCTCGAGTCCTTCCTTGGTGGCTTCGACGGAGTAATCTTTAAACAGAGGACGAGGGTTCTTGAGGTTCGATCCTAGATCTTGCATGTCATCGGAAACAGAGGATGCAACTCAGTTTAGTTTACGACGCTTGCCGTTGTCTGGGGTTGGACTTGCGGTGGCAATGGGTGTCGGAGATGGTGGTGGTGAAGGGGTTGGTGAGGGTTGGACTTGCGGGTAGCACGAGAGGGAGGCATGGTGGTTTTAGATGAACAGTGGTGGTGTTTATTTGAGTGTTGGTGGAGGTTTGACGGAATTTTAATGGAGATTATGGAGGTTTGAGTTTTTAGGGGAGTTTGGGTTTTGGGGACGGTAATAATGGAGTAATGGAGGTAGTGGTGAGTTGAATTGTGGTAAGTTTGAGGGAGTTGGGGTAATAATTGTGGTTAGGGGTATAGGCACACTTGGCAGTAGGTAGAGGTGAGTAGTGGGGCAAGTTGTTGGGTGACGTCACATGGGTAGGTTAGTACACACGGTTTGTGTGTGTATATAAGGTAAGTTTTGTTTTTATTTACTTTTATTTTGTTTAAAATTTATATATTTGTATATTATTATGTATGATATATAATATGTATATTTGGGGTAATTTATAATATGTGACGTAATATTATTTTGAGATCGGTTGTGCACACATTCATATGTGAATTATATAATATAAATATGACCACAAAATTTATCATCGAATACATACATACACATGCAGCGGAGTATACGGACACAGTCATATAATCTCATCTAAACCGTAGTCAATCATTGGGTTATTTTTGCTTTTAAGATTTGATAAGGTGCCACCGATTAAACCAATTTCCAATCGCAAAGTCTCAAAGCGTTCTCTAGCCAATGGTTTAGTGAAGATATCTGCCCATTGTTTTTCCGTACTACAAAATTCCAATTTTATATTTTTCTTTTCAACATGGTCTCTTAGAAAATGGTGTCTAATTTCAATATGTTTAGTTCTCGAGTGTTGGGCTGGGTTTTTCGTATTATCACATAATATAGGCACACATCCAACATCAACACCATAATCATGTAACTGTTACTTTAACCATAAAAGTTGAGAACATACCAGTGCGGCTGCAATATATTCTGCTTCAGCAGTTGAGAGAGCGACATAATTTTGTTTCTTAGATCCCCAAGATATAATACAAGGACCTACGAAGGTAGCAAGTCCACAGGTACTTTTTCTGTCTAAAGATCATCCTGCATAATCCGCATCTGAATATCCTACTAGGTTAAAGTTACAGTCCATAGGATACCATAGATATAATTTTGAGGTTCCGATTAGGTATCTTAATATTCTTTTAACTGCAATCATGTGTGATTCTTTTGGTGCAGATTGGAATCTCGCACAAACACAGACACTAAACATTATATCTGGACGACTTGCTGTAAGACAAAGA
Source organism: Silene conica (assembly GCA_029255685.2). Taxonomy (NCBI): domain Eukaryota; kingdom Viridiplantae; phylum Streptophyta; class Magnoliopsida; order Caryophyllales; family Caryophyllaceae; genus Silene; species Silene conica. Next base: position 47,755,685 of record CM055314.2, on the reverse strand, counting down.
AGTGAGCCAATCATACCTCGGTAACTTGTTTCATCTACAAACTTACCATCTTCGTCTTTAGTTAACTTCTTATCTGTGACCATTGGAGTAAGCATTGCATGAGAGGTTTCCATTCCGAATTTCTTTAGCAACTCCTTGACGTATTTTTGTTGATGAACTTTGACTCCTTCTTCAGTTTGTTGTATTTGAAGTCCAAGGAAGAACTTTAGTTCTCCCATCATACTCATCTCGAATTCAGAAGTCATCAACTCAGAGAAGTACTTGCACAACTTTTTATTAGTTGAGCCAAAAATAATATCGTCAACATAGATCTGAACGACTAGTAGATCTGAGTTTTCGCTTTTAAGAAATAGGGTTTTATCTACAGACCCTCTCTTGAATCCACTTTCCAATAAGAACTTTGATAATCTGTCGTACCATGCCCTAGGTGCTTGTTTTAGGCCATAGAGAGCTTTGTCCAATTTGAATACATGATCCTTGAGTTTGCTGTCAGGAAATCCAGGAGGTTGTTCAACAAAAACTTCCTCTTGGAGATATCCATTAAGAAATGCAGTCTTAACGTCCATCTGAAAAAGCTTCATTCCCTTGTGTGCTGCAAATGCAATGAGTAGTCTTATTGCCTCAAGACGAGCAATAGGTGCAAAGGTTTCGTCATAATCGATCCCTTCTTGTTGGTTATATCCTTGAACCACTAGTCTGGCCTTATTTCGCACAATGACTCCAGTGTCATCCAATTTGTTTCTGAATACCCATCTACTTCCAATGACAGTTCTGTCCTTAGGTCGAGGAACAAGATGCCAAACTTTATTTCTCTCAAATTGCTGGAGTTCTTCTTGCATGACAACTATCCAGTCTGGTTCTGCGAGAGCTTCCTTGATATTTGAAGGCTCAATGGTGGAGAGAAAGGACTAGAATGAGCAAAAGTTATTTAAGCTCCTTCGAGTTTGAACTCCATCTGTCAGGCTTCCTATGACATTGTCCAAAGGATGAGAGCCTTTGTATCTCCAGTTCCTTGATTGATTATTAGCATTACCTGAACTTGACTTGGGATCTTGACTTGTTCCCCCTGAATCCAAACCTGGGTTTATAGTAGGGTCAGGTATAACTCTGGCCTCTTCCCTTTGGTTTTGATTCAAAGTTACAACTTCATTAGCTGTAACTCTGGGTTCCAAGTCATTGGTTTGAGAGTTATCTACAGTATCATCAACTGTAGTTTCATCTCTCGCACCATTTTCTCCCAAGTTGAGTTCATCATGAGTTCCTTGAGGTTCTCCTTCTTCAATTTCCATTTCAGGAGGATTTTCCCTTGATAACCCGAAATCAGGTTCATCTAGGTTTTCCTCTATATCCTGTAATGGCTTGTCGAAGACATTATTTTCATCAAAGATAACATGAATACTTTCCTCTATGCGTAACGTACGTTTGTTAAAAACTTTGTAGGCTTTACTATGATCTGAATATCCTATAAAGATTGTTTCATCACTTTTGTGGTCGAATTTGCTTAATCTGTTTTTACCATTGTTGTGAACAAAGCATTTGCTGCCAAAGCATCTTAAATGAGATATGTTTGGTGTACGACCTCGAAGAAGTTCATAAGGTGTCTTTTTTAAGAATAGGTCTAATCATAGCACGGTTATGAATATAGCAAGTTGTACTTATAGCCTCAGCCCAAAAGTTTCTAGGTAGGCCACTACAAAGAAGCAATGTTCTAGCCATGTCTTCTAGGGTTCTGTTCATTCGTTCTACGACTCCATTTTGTTGTGGGGTTCTAGAGGCCGAGAAGTTATGTCCAACGCCATTGGTTTTACAAAACTCAATGAAAGCATGATTGTCGAACTCAGTTCCATGGTCAGTACGGATTGTTACTAGGTTTGATTTATATTTGTTTTGGACAAGTTTCATGAGACTAACAAATTCATCAAATGTTTCGTCTTTAGAATGAAGAAAGATTGGCCAAACAAATCTAGAGTAATCATCAACTAGAACAAAAACGTACCTGGAACCACCTCTGCTTCTTACCTTCATAGGGCCACATAGATCCATGTGTACTAGTTCAAGAGCTTGTTCTGTGCTTACCACTCTTTTTGGCTTAAAGGATGATCTGACGTGTTTACATCGTGCACATGTGTCACACATCTTTTCTTGATCAAATTTGATCTTTGGAAGACCTTCGACCAAGTCCCATCTTTTCAGCTTACTTAGAATAGGTGAGCTAATATGACCAAATCTCTTGTGCCATAGACATGGATCATCTAACGTAACTTTCATGCATGATAGAGAATCAGTAGGTACAACATTTAAATCAATCATATAAACATTTTTCATCCTGTGACCTTCAAGTATTACTTTGCTGGTGCCTTCTAAGATTATACGACATATATCTGAATGAAAAACCACTTTGTTTCCTTTGTCACATAATTGAGATATACTGATAAGATTGTGTTTGAGACCACTTACAAGGTATACATCATTTATAGTATGAGAAGATGAAATACCTATCTTACCGATTCCGATGATCTTTCCCTTTTTGTTATCACCAAATGTGACTTTACCTCCATCAAAGGGTTTTAGGGTTTTGAAAAGATTTACGTCGCCTGTCATATGTCTTGAGCATCCACTGTCGAGATACCATAGGTTATTTTCCTTGGCGACAAACTGCACAAATAATTTCAAAGACATGATTTAGGTACCCAAGCATACTTGGGTCCTTTGTTGTTAGTAATCACAAATACATCTTCCTTTTTAACCCAAACTTGTCTCACATAGGTCTTTCTATATTGGTAATAGTTGGGTTTTGATGTTCTTGTGTAAGTCTTAGTTTGGACTCTTGGTGACCAATTTTTGTGTGTTGTTTGAGGAGTTTGCTTGGTTCTATTTTTCTTTTCTTCATAGTCAATTGTCATGTCATAGAACCATCTGTGGTCAATATTTCTTTCCTCAGTTTTGTCATCATCACTATCAGAGATAGAAATAGTGTCGTTTGGAATTCCTAAGGATTTAACAAACTTAACTCCGGTTTTAAAATCTTGTGCGTGTTTCACACAGTTTTCTCGGAGGTGTCCAGTATGGCCACAATAAGTACATATTAAATACTCAGGAAGGTCGACATATTTTCTTCTTCTAAAGTCTCTGTCTATTGGGCTTTGCTTACACTTTGAGTGATCCCTTCTTCCATAACACTCGTGTCCTAATCCCATCTTCATGTTGTTGTCGGATTGTTCAGTTAGGAAGTTTAGAACGTTAGTGCTTCCTTCCCATTTGTCGTGAACTTTCCGAGCATGAAGAAGGAGGTCTTTTAAGGAGTCTATTTCTTTCTTACATTCACTATGGTCAGTGTTGCTAGACTCTTTTAGGTTTTGAATGTCTCTATGAAAATCAGACACAATTTTGGCATGTTCCTTCTTGATTTTAGATAGATTGAATTCTAGATCCATAATTTTGCTTTCGAGGATCTCAACTTCTTCTAGATGAGTCTCATCTTCGACCATAATCGAAGATTTTGACTTTAGAAGCTCATTAGCCTTTCTTAAATCTGAAGTTATAGCTTCATTAGCTATAACTTTGGATTGAAGCTCTTTGATGTTGAGTTTCAGTTTTGAGGTTATAGCTTCATTAGCTATAACTTTAGACTCAAGAACCTTTTTCTCAGACATAACTGCTTCCAACTTAGCATTAGCTTCAATGCTTATTTTGGATTTCAGTTTCTTAGCTTTGGCTTTTAGAAGTTGATTTTCCTCAGCAATATCGAGGATCTGTTCTTTCAAGTCATCTAATTCAAGACTTTGTTCATGACATTGGTCTAGGGTTTCCTCAAAGTATTTAATTAACATAGCCTTAGATAGATTTTTAACCTGACTTTTGAGTTGAAGAAAATTTACCTCTTCATCGTCGTCGTCGTCTGAGTCAGATTCTCCAAGGAGACACATATGAGATTCGTCATCTTCATTATTGTTGTCTGAGATTAGATCTAGGTTGACGTTGCTTAGGCATAAGTGTGCTACCTATTCTTCTTCTGAGTCCTCGTCATCCTCAGATTCTAATTCTCCCCAGCATGACGCAAGCATTACTTTCTTGAACTCTGTTTTGGTCTTTTCTCTTTTTGACTTGTCTTTGATTTTGTCCCAGCTTGGACAATCCTTGATCATATGATCTTGTTGACCACACTTAAAACATCCTCTTTTGAAGAATGGTTGTTTGGTGTCAGTTTTCTTTTTATCGACCGTTTTGTTGTTAGGGTTTTTGTATCTACCCTTGAAAACTGCTTTCTTAAATCGTCTTGCGAATAGAACTGTTTCGTCCTCAAGTTCCTCTTCGCATACTTCGCTTGTGGAGGCTTGTACGGCGACTCCTTTCCCTTTAGAATCATCATCATCTTTATTTAGCATGATCTCGTGTGCCATTAGAGATCCAATCAACTCTTGGTAAGTAATCTGAGATAGATCACGTGCTTCCTCTATGGCCGTGACCTTTGGTTGCCATTTTTTAGTGAGACTCCTAAGAATCTTACGAATGATATCCTCAGAATCGATCTTTCTGCCAAGGTTCCGCAGTTCATTAATAATACAAGAAAATCGTGCAGACATGCTATCAATAGATTCATTCTTTTCCATATTGAAAAGTTCGTATCTTTGAATGAGCAAGTCTATACGATGTTTCCTGACTGCGGATGTTCCTTCATAGGCAAGTTCGAGACTATCCCATATTTCCTTAGCGGAACTACAAGATGAGAATCTATCAAATTCTGAGGTTATCATACCGTTCTGTAGGAGGCTCATGGCCTTAGAGTTTTTCTCTGCAATTTTGTAGTCACTTTCCACATAATCGCTTTCCATCTTTTCATAGGTTGTTCCATTGGCGGCGGCGACCAAGATCTTCTTTGGTCCGGTTTGGATGATCTTCCAACATTCCCAATCACAACCCTTGATATAATGAGTCATCATATTCTTCCATAGACTGTAGTTTTTGCCATCGAAGATAGGACACTTGAGATGCTTGGAGTCCATTGTTGAAAGAGTATATAATATAGAATCAATAGAAGGATCAAAACTCACGCGGCTAGGCGATCAAGAGCACGAGGCTCTGATACCAATTGAAGAGTCTATTGATATAATATACTCAAGAAGGGGGGGGGGGGTTGAATTGAGTATGCCTTCTTTTTAAATCTTCTTCGATGTGTGAATGGTTGTATGATGATCTTCGAGTAAAACAAATAATAAAGAGAGACACAATATTTTTGAAGTGGTTCAGTCTCACACTTTGAGACCTACGTCCACTATTCTCGATTAATAAAATTAGTATCAACTCTGAATTACAATTTTATCAATCCTACTCGTGCAACTTTGATGTTAGTCGCAACTCTATCTAGATACCGTTAAATATCTAGCTACGACAAATACCGTTAAATATTTGCCTTACAATGAGTACCGCTAAATACTCGTTCTATCTTACGTGAATAAGATAAAGTCTTCAATGTTTCTTGGTGTCACAATCTTGAATGAATAAGATCAATGCTTGAGCACTTGAATCTTGAATCGGATATGACAATGAAAAGCTCGAATATTGAAGTAGATGATCGGCGGTTTTCTCTCTTGATTTGCGTGAATATGTATGTGTAACACCCCCATTTATCTAAGAGCCTATACTAGGATTCCTCGGATAATTAAAGGTGTTACCATCCCGGTTTCCCGAGGCAGTAGATACAAAGGAAAGATAAACAGTACTTTAATTAAAATTTAAACTCCAAAACCTGATCCTACAACTGTATCCAAACTGTCTTATGAAATGAAAATACAACTCATGATAAACTGACTATGGTGAACTAGACTCTAGTCTGGTCCGGATCCAAGCTCTCTCTCCCATAGCTTCCCATAGTCTCAGCCACCTGTCAATCTGCTCCCCAATAATTTGGTTCATCACAGGTGATCACGAATACACAGGGTCAACCACGAGGTTGAGTAGAGGAAAAATAAATAAACCAACAATATAATATACTCCGCACCGATCCAATGCCAAATAAACTCCGCACCGATCCAACACCAAATAAACTCCGCACCGATCCAACACCAAATAGACTCCGCACCGATCCAACACCAAATAAACTCCGCACCGATCCAACACCAAATAAACTCCACACCGATCCAACACCAAATAAACTCCACACCGTATCACAAGACCCAATAATAGCCACATCGTATTGTATCACAGAAATATATAGTCAATTGAATACAATATAGTACCATTCATACAATAAGATATAAAGAGATAACATCTGATATTAACAATTTACTCATCACCAGGTATACAGTAATCCCCTACCTCAGATTGCAGAATGACAACCGAACCGCTGCTAGAAATGTTCCACCTCAAATTCAATTCCTATAAATATTACTTAATATCAACTTCTATCCGAACAACCAAACATTACTAATAATCATTCAATCATGTTCATATATGATTTACTACTAAACATGCCCAGAACATCTACTCATTACCAACCGAGTCATTATCACAACCCTCTCAACAATTATGTTACTATACATAAAGATTATCAAACACATTAACCAAACGGAAAAACATTGTTAACATACAATAATAATTATAATCGTACCACTAAATATATTCAACACCAAAGATTGAAGCATGTTCCAATATACTATACTATTCCACTAATCACTTACTACTAACTTGATAGAATAAAAATAAATACTCGATCATAAAACCAACATTATTACTAACAACAATAACTAGTTTTAAAAACAAACACTAATTATTAATTATCACCAAATAATAATTAAGTATGAATTACCTAAATTATAGCCGATAAATATATAACTTCATCGTTTACGAATTATTTTAAATACGACTCATATAATAAAATCACGCATTACGAACACATATAAAAATCACGGGTTAACAAAACGGTACAACATGTTAAAACACAACAAGCTAATCCCAAAAGCCATACTACTCCCTCACACGACCCAAGTTGGCATGTCCAACACACTTCGTAGCCCAACAACACTAACACAACCCAACCCCGTATCCTACAACTACACGGAAACCCTACTACCAGACCCGACTCCCTGCTAAACGGACACCCAAAAAACACACGCGCCATACATAACCACCCTCCTGCTTGTCTATCGCCATCATCCTTACAAAACCACAGAACCGAACCCAACACCACATACACAACGCACAAACAGAAGGTGTTGCGGCTGTCACCGCCACACCAACCGCCATAGACCACCATGAAACCTATCTACCCAGAATCGCCTAACCAGAACCGCCACACCAAACAATCTCTATCCCTGTCGTGGTCCTCATCTCGAAAATACCCGACTCAACCTCACGCTTTCATGGACTCTGCTCTCCCCTGTTTTCGGCAACCACCGTAAGCTACCGTGCTGATCACTCCTGCCGCCTTTGACTGTCACCACACTCCAAGTCATCAACCCGTCGTTACTAAACCTACTCTATAGCCTCGACACCGCTATTATGCAAAACAGTATACATGTACTTCACCCCTAACCTTGCATCAACCCAAATCAACAACCCCCATAACAAAGACCATATGAACCTAGAATCGAATTCAAAAGAAAGTAATCAAAAGAACAGAAAGTAATCAAAAGAAATAACCTGGAAATTATATATTATTCGAAGGACCAGGCTCTTAAACAAAGCGAGACTGGATTAGCCTTGAGACCGTCGCATAACATGGTTGCAGCAGACGATGTTCGTAAAAACAAACGCCAAATTTGGAAATAGATAAAGAGTTTTGAAGTGGTGATGATAAAAGAATGCTAGTGATATAGATAAATGACGGCTGCATTGTTGTGGTTTTTGTGTTGTCGAGATGGGCCGAATCAATCATTGGCCCACACCTCGAGGCCCATAGCAACATTAGCAAACACTTCGATAACTAATTACCCGAACCCGACACATCACTTATAACATATAATGTGTAACAACAATATTCGATAAGTTAATTATCGAATATAATTTATCAAATTGTCAAAATAAATAATAAATATTAATAAAATACGGAGTATTACAGTCTTTCCTCCTTAAAATGAACTTCGTCCCGAAGTTCACCATTCCATGGTCAACAAACTGGTCACCACAGAACATCGAATACTAATAAAAAGATACTTCAAAACACGAGTTGTCACATTCTACCCTCCTTAAGAAAACTTTGTCCCCAAAGTTAACGTATAACTAAATAAGGGGTACTTCACGAAACATGCATAACAGAAGTAGTCAAGATTATCAAATATATGTAAACAATCACCACATACCAATTAGCCATGTCATAACAACTAGTCCAATCATAAAATCATTAAGATTTTACAATCCTATCCTCCTTAAAACACGGTTACGTCCCCGTAACCTTATTATAAGGTTCACTCAATCAATCACTTAGAGATAACTCAATTTACTTCTATCTCGATATCGATTTCAAACTCAATTTACTCAATCAATCACCATGGTCACACTAGACCGTAAAGATAACTCGGCTCAAAGGCCTATAACTCATAACTAAAAAACAGTAACCAATTTCATCTCAATTTCAATATCCATATTGTCAAAGGTTCAAGGAATCGTGTTCAACACTTAAGAGTAAAAGTGATAAATCAAACAGAATACCACTTATCAACCTTACTGTCAAAATAATCAAGTTAAGCTTACCAACAAAAGCCAACATCTCAATACTTCTCAGACCGCGAAACTTATGAAACTACTAGCTCACTTGACAACGTATCATGGTTCAAGCTCTAGTGCTAATAACAATGGGTATCCACACTTTAAAGGACATTAACAAAGACACTCTTGTTCCCAACTAAACCATATCAAAATTATCTTTATACCTCAGCTCAGTCAATTACACAGGAAAACCCATCTCAAAATTAAACCCGTCTCACAAGCAGATGGTTAAACTCATTGATATAAATTATTAATGGATACGAATCAATTACTAATAACTCAACAGAGATAAAATTAGTACATAAAACCGTCCTAAATAAATAGCAGTTAGCAAATAATTCATACAACCTCGAACAATAATATTAATAATAGGATCGGTAGAATCGTGTTACGCAGTAAAATAGAATCAGAGTAGCTAACACTTACACACCCTTGCAATTTTAACGCAAAGTTAGTATTTTTTTTTTTTACAACAACGTAACTAATCAAGAAACTCATAGTACATAATTGCCAATTTACGAACGTTTCATGTTTATAATCATATTTTCGAAGCAAAACCATATTTTAGGAAGGTCATACAGCAAAATTAATTAACGTAATTACACATGGTGCATTGACATATTACATAAGATACACACCAATCATAGACTGACAAGACCGTTTAACATTCCCAGATATCAATAAATTAAAATTACTTAGGCACATCTCCTATCCATTCACATTACATCATTTATCATGAAACTGCTAATATATGTGACTTGCAAAATAAGGGTTTACCTAATGTGCAGCAATTAAATTTTCGTGCAGGATTTCATCAACACATAGTTAAAGAATATGTCATGTTGTAATAATCACCATAATTATTAAAACATCAAGCGATATCATGGATATTCATCATTTTTGACTCATTTGGAAACTTGTGAGACATTGAAGTGGTAATTGTGACAAATCATGAACACGAATCAAAAGACAATTCTACAAGCTATAGATCGAAATAAGAATACACGGAGACATTATGACTCTTCTTTATTAAGTCGTTGTTCTTCTCACTCATGAATTATGAAAATTTTAACGATATAAGTAACAATCACAAGGCTAATACCTCCATAAATCGTATGTCAACAATTAATAACTTACACATCGTAATCAGATTCTAAATATAACAATATGCAATTCACCGTATGGTATAACAATATACTTGGAAAAGTTATAAAGATTATAATCATAGGAAGCTAGACAGTGATAACCATCAACATCCGAAAGAACATCAACCATCACATTAATCAAATAATCACAATTACGTATAACTATTAGATTACTATATCATGCTGATAAACTGACCAGTTAAATTTCATTCTGCCACCTGGCAAGACTCCTCTCAGATAAACATGCTTTTGACATCACATACGAGTAGCACATAATAATTTTGAGGTCGTAAAATTTGACATATAATTGAAACAATTCTATATTAAACTTGACGAAATAAACAAGGTTACGCTATCATATAGTGAGGCTTCATACTCATACCATACGACTATTATTCATGTTACTAATGCCATATCAGGATATCATGTGGTCACATCACATAAATCACATTTGATTACACTTTTATATGAAACTTTTATATCTCACGATTTCAACAATTAAACATTACGCAACAACTTATCAAATCATACTTAAATAACAGCTTAGCTAACGTGCGAGCGATCATAGTTTTTAGAGAATATAAAGGACTAGCTAATCATAGGAAAAGAATCGAATGCATATCTCAAGGAAATTATTTAATACCATTTCCATAGCTCAATCGGTCTGAACAAGAACTTTACAGCAATTCAACAGAAAATTAGGCAACTTGCCAGAATCACAACTAAATTACGACTCATTAAGATTTTACATGGCCTATCATCTTGAAAACGTAAACGCATATTCTGAACAGTAGAGGTGGAATTATGCATAAACAATAACCAAGTCTTAAATGATTTCTTTTACAAAAAGATGGATCAAAACGGAACTGTGCAGCAACAATCTAACCACGGTCAACTAAAAGATTTATTTCACTCAAAATATAACTCCTATTAACATGAAACCAACTGCATTGTCACACCAACTCAGGGGGTTGTCATACATAAAATGTTCATACTAAAATATAGAACACATTTAAGATGGCATCCTGTACAAACAAGGTAACATCCATGAAACTTATTAAAACAATTTGGTTCTTTTACAACTTCACATAGCTACCTCGAAACTCAACCATTCTTTTTCTGAAACACGTTGACATATAATTGGAGCATAGACATCACTTTGTACGGTATTAACATTCACTTCTCATTACCACGATACTTATTATCTGGATCACGGTAAAGATTTCAAAACTGAAAGTAGGATCAACTAAATAACTTGATTGTTATACATGTGTATCTAAAGAAATTAGTTTCGACTAACGCATAATCATAACTTATCCAGGTACGGAAATATAAACTAGAAGCTACTATGAGGTCCCATATTGATTATGAACTTCACATCAACTTTAAATGCGTATAGTAGGCATAAAATCTTAAGTACGATATATGCAATACATATCTATATACATTCATGGCTTATGGAAACACATTCCGCATATCACTAGACATGGGTTACTATAACATATAATTATAAGATCAACTGAATTACTCATCCTTACAAGGAGTTAAACATCAGAGTCATATACTAACGATAGTCATTTAAATACCAGATAATCATTTGAACATTTCAAAATACCGAAATCATATGGTCACACCACTCTTAGCTATTGCTCAACAAATACACATCCATCCTCTTGGGATATCAATTAAATCATCCAACTCGATCCACATTTCATATCTCACATGTCCTTCTAACACACGACATTAATCATAATTCACATGTTACTTACCTCATTCTCCTCCTGCAAGAATGTTAGTACAGTATAAAGGGGTCACTATATAGTCTACCCCACTCCTCGATTACTCTCATTGGGTTCCCGAGACAGAACCAAAAGGGCCCAGGTTTGGTGTGAGGGGGCCCCTAACTCATCCCGTTCCTTTTTGGGGCTCCTATCAGTTTCATCTCGGGGTTCATTTGACTCGTCCTACGTTCATTATTATTCATTTGGTTTAGGCCTGAGGATCGTCCGCTCTGATACCACTTTGTAACACCCCCATTTATCTAAGGGCCTGTACTAGGACTCCTCAGATAATTAAAGGTGTTACCATCCCGGTTTCCCGAGGCAGTAGATACAAAGAAAAGATAAACAGTACTTTAATTAAAATTTAAACTCCAAAACCTGATCCTACAACTGTATCCAAACTGTCTTATGAAATGAAAATACAACTCATGATAAACTGACTATGGTGAACTAGACTCTAGTCTGGTCCGGATCCAAGCTCTCTCTCCCATAGCTTCCTATAGTCTCAGCCACCTGTCAATCTGCTCCCCAATAATTTGGTTCATCACAGGTGATCACGAATACACAGGGTCAACCACGAGGTTGAGTAGAGGAAAAATAAATAAACCAACAATATAATATACTCCGCACCGATCCAACGCCAAATAAACTCCGCACCGATCCAACACCAAATAAACTCCGCACCGATCCAACACCAAATAAACTCCGCACCGATCCAACACCAAATAAACTCCGCACCGATCCAACACCAAATAAACTCCACACCGATCCAACACCAAATAAACTCCACACCGTATCACAAGACCCAATAATAGCCACATCGTATTGTATCACAGAAATATATAGTCAATTGAATACAATATAGTACCATTCATACAATAAGATATAAAGAGATAACATCTGATATTAACAATTTACTCATCACCAGGTATACAGTAATCCCCTACCTCAGATTGCAGAATGACAACCGAACCGCTGCTAGAAATGTTCCACCTCAAATTCAGTTCCTATAAATATTACTTAATATCAACTTCTATCCGAACAACCAAACATTACTAATAATCATTCAATCATGTTCATATATGATTTACTACTAAACATGCCCAGAACATCTACTCATTACCAACCGAGTCATTATCACAACCCTCTCAACAATTATGTTACTATACATAAAGATTATCAAACACATTAACCAAACGGAAAAACATTGTTAACATACAATAATAATTATAATCGTACCACTAAATATATTCAACACCAAAGATTGAAGCATGTTCCAATATACTATAATATTCCACTAATCACTTACTACTAACTTGATAGAATAAAAATAAATACTCGATCATAAAACCAACATTATTACTAACAACAATAACTAGTTTTAAAAACAAACACTAATTATTAATTATCACCAAATAATAATTAAGTATGAATTACCTAAATTATAGCCGATAAATACATAACTTCATCGTTTACGAATTATTTTAAATACGACTCATATAATAAAATCACGCATTACGAACACATATAAAAATCACGGGTTAACAAAACGGTACAACATGTTAAAACACAACAAGCTAATCCCAAAAGCCATACTACTCCCTCACACGACCCAAGTTGGCATGTCCAACACACTTCGTAGCCCAACAACACTAACACAACCCAACCCCGTATCCTACAACTACACGGAAACCCTACTACCAGACCCGACTCCCTGCTAAACGGACACCCAAAAAACACACGCGCCATACATAACCACCCTCCTGCTTGTCTATCGCCATCATCCTTACAAAACCACAGAACCGAACCCAACACCACATACACAACGCACAAACAGAAGGTGTTGCGGCTGTCACCGCCACACCAACCGCCATAGACCACCATGAAACCTATCTACCCAGAATCGCCTAACCAGAACCGCCACACCAAACAATCTCCATCCCTGTCGTGGTCCTCATCTCGAAAATACCCGACTCAACCTCACGCTTTCATGGACTCTGCTCTCCCCTGTTTTCGGCAACCACCGTAAGCTACCGTGCTGATCACTCCTGCCGCCTTTGACTGTCACCACACTCCAAGTCATCAACCCGTCGTTACTAAACCTACTCTATAGCCTCGACACTGCTATTATGCAAAACAGTATACATGTACTTCACCCCTAACCTTGCATCAACCCAAATCAACAACCCCCATAACAAAGACCATATGAACCTAGAATCGAATTCAAAAGAAAGTAATCAAAAGAACAGAAAGTAATCAAAAGAAATAACCTGGAAATTATATATTATTCGAAGGACCAGGCTCTTAACCAAAGCGAGACTGGATTAGCCTTGAGACCGTCGCATAACATGGTTGCAGCAGACGATGTTCGTAAAAACAAACGCCAAATTTGGAAATAGATAAAGAGTTTTGAAGTGGTGATGATAAAAGAATGCTAGTGATATAGATAAATGACGGCTGCATTGTTGTGGTTTTTGTGTTGTCGAGATGGGCCGAATCAATCATTGGCCCACACCTCGAGGCCCATAGCAACATTAGCAAACACTTCGATAACTAATTACCCGAACCCGACACTACACTTATAACATATAATGTGTAACAACAATATTCGATAAGTTAATTATCGAATATAATTTATCAAATCGTCAAAATAAATAATAAATATTAATAAAATACGGAGTATTACAGTATGTGTATTTCGTGTTTTTTAATGTGTCATAGGTAGTCTATTTATATAGAATATATATCTAGGTAATTTAAACCCTAGATGATTTAGGAATATTACTAAAACTAGAATACTAGTCTTTTAGTAATACTACCTTAAATCTAATCTTAATATATTTAGGAAAGATTTAATAATATACTATAAGTATTATATAAGGAATCAATTTCCTAATTCATATTTAGGAAAGATCTTTATATAATAAACAACTAGTATCCTTATTAAAACAACTTCCTAAACTATGTCAAAGATAATAAAATATATTATCACAATATAATCTTAGTTTGTTTAGGACATTAAATAAATACATAATATTTACTTAAATTAATCCCATACTAATTATGGTAACGTGACATGCTACACGTTTCCCAAAGTCGTATCAAACTATATTTCCGATTATATTATTTGACAAATATAATTATATAAAAATTCTTAGCTTAATTAGTAACAAATAATTATCTCATAAGAAAATTATTTATTCCTATTTATCTAAAAGATATTTTATATAATCCTATCAAGATTATCAATTTCATATTTAGAATAGAATACCAATTATCCATTAATTGTACACGACAATATTTGGATGCAATCATTTCAACCAACCACAAATATTCCGACCATTTCTTCATAATATGGAGTTATAGCTACGAGCTATAACTTGAATCAATCTTGTACTAAAGCTATAGTTGTTAAGTATAACTTTGGCTTATTAGGCGCGCTTGTGATCTTCTATCAATCTTCGACTTAGTCAATTCATTGACTAATATGCTTGAAACTTTTATACTTGATTGACTAGATCTTGTTACTAATATTCTGTACACTTAGCACACGATTATACGTATGAGTATAAAATATATAAATAGTTAGACTTGTCATTATCAAAACATAAACATATATACTTAGTAAATATATTTGAATGCATGGTTCAACAGTGGTGGTCACCCGGTTCCTTTGTGTTCCGACACTGGAAGCTTTGGGGTGTCATGATGATGTGGTGTCCTTGCTCAATGGGACGGGTTTCTCAGGACTTGTCACTATGGATGAGTTCACTTATTCCCTTCTCACCCTTGAGTTCTTTTCTTCCTTTATTTTTGATATTCAAGCTTATAACCCCGGCTATGATAACAAGTGCATTTCTTTTCGATTGTTTAATCAAACATTTTCTTTAACTTTGAATGAATTTGCTCAATTTCTAGGCTTATCTTCTACGGGTCTTACGGGTGACCCCATTGGGTCATATAATGACATGTGGTCCTGTCTTTCTGATTCCAGCGATAGGAAGAAGAAAAACAGTACCATTCACTTACCCGCCCCCCGTTATTATTTGCGTCTTTTGGCCAACACTGTTTTTGGCCGTAAAGAGTCTCAAAATGTTAACAATATTGAGCTCTCCATTTTGTCTGGCTATCTTAATGTCAGACGTACGGGTCAGCAGTTTTATAACACTGCCTATTTGGTCGCCTCTCACCTTATGTCGGTGGGCGAGGGAACTTCCTTGACTACTATTGTTTACGGTGGGCTAGTCACTCGATTAGCCCGCTCTCTTGTCCCTCAGTTCCCTCGCTATGAGGATGCGATTGACACTCTCTCCCGATTCATGGACATGGCTTATGTCAGGTCCGTGCATTGGGTGAACAGGAGAGATTATTGGAAGGTAGACACTTACCTCAGTGATCGCATCCCCATCACCACGGCTCCTCCCATGTTACCCCTTTTCAATGTTCTGGGGGAGCCCAGACCACTCCTCCTGTCCTACCGCCTCCCAATTAGAGGAGGCACCTCTAGAGGCCATAGGGTCCCTGCTCCCGGTGCCCACTATGATGCACCTGGTGTAACACCCCCATTTATTTAAGAGCCTTTAGCAAGACATTCTCAAATAAATAGGACTGTTACCATCCCGGAACATCCGAGGTAGTGAATAACAAGGTAAACAAACCAAAGGTAATTTATATAAATACTGATTAAATTGAACTTGGTATTACAACAGTTATGAGTTCCAAACTTGATATAAAAAAAAAAGGTACAACTGACGATATCTAAATGTGATCTAACTCTAAGTAGGTCCAAGCCATGTCTCACTCCATGCCCGTGCTCCTAATCCATCTGTCTCGGACCTGTAAAATCTACTCCCCATTCCGGATCATCGTAGGTGTCACACGAATACACAGGGTCAACCACGAGGTTGAGTAGAAGAAAGGTAAACAAACAACATTATTATAATTAGAATTTCAATCATCCCTACTCCGAATCACAAGGCCCAATTACTCCGCACCGAACACAGACCCTTTATCTCCGCACCAAACACAGACCCTTTATCTCCGAACACTAGTTGTGACAACACTTACACACCCATTAAGGAGGGTGGAATGTGACAACTAGTGTTCTGAAGTACTTTTATTAGTATTTGTTGTTATGTGATGACTAGTTTGTTGACCATGGGATGGCGAACTTCGGGACGAAGTTCATTTTAAGGAGGAAAGACTGTAATACTCCGTATTTTATTATATTTTATTTTATTATTAATAATTATTTGGGCGTGCTTATAGTCATTTGAACGTTCGTATTCGATGATTAATTTATCGAATAAGTGTGTTGTTGTTATATCTCGTCTTTTCTTTATATATTATTTAATATTATAGTTATTGTGTCGATATATTCAATGACATAAGATGTCAGACCTCATTTAATCGTAAAACCGTGTTAATGTCATGGCATTGGGCTTTGGTGTGCGTGCAACCTATGGCCCATACACGGCTATCTCAAACAAAACACAAACATCGAATTATCTCTCTCAGCCGCCCTACTTTACTCAAATTTTCTAACCCTATTTTGACCTATCAACCCAATACAACACACCCCCTTTACTGCCGCCGTGTCAGAGACAAAAGAGGAGGGTTCAATAGGCGCGTTAGGGTTGTCGGTGGTGGTTCGTTTTCACCTGAAAGACAATGCACTCACCGGCGTTCTTTCACTTCACAGGTTTTTCACTCTTTTCAATTCGTATTTTCGACCTTTAAAATCATGTTTTAGTTCAGACCTTTTTGCATAATGTTCATCTGGGTTGTATGTTGGTCGTGGGTTGACGCTTTTAGGGTCGTCGTTAACCACCTAGGACCACCTATAGGTCTAGTTCGTCGACTATTCAGAGGCGCGGGTTTTATCGCCAAAACAGAGTATGTGAACGTGGACCTTTTATGCGTGTATTCGAATGCGCTTCTGGGTACGGTTTTTATGGATGTTAGAGTATATTGTTAGAGGGTAGTATGAGGTATATTTTGATGGATGTCGCGGTGGTTTGGGGTTGTTGTGTCGGTCAGTACAGTAGCTTTCGTTTGGGTGGTTCACGGTTTAAGCAACAGAGTTGAGGTGGGGTCTGGGTTTTGAGTAGGTTGTTATTGGCGGTTTCTGCGGTGCCAACAGCAGCCAATAGCCTCCCAGGAACCACCACGGCTCAGAGGTGAGCCTGGTGGTGTCCCTGGCGAGGGTGGTGGAGGCTGCTGGTGTCGTTCATGTTGGTTTCGGGCTTGGTCAGGCTGTCACGGGGCTGGGTTCGTGTTCTAAGGAGTTACGTTGTGTGTTCTCTTGTTTTAAGTTCAGGTTGTTCATGCTTAATATGATTCCTTTTATCATTTTGTTATAATCTTATTATTATTATTACTATTGTCGTTATCATTAGTGTTAGTGTGGTTAATATGATATTATGTTTATTATGTTTTGATAATTATAAAATTGGGTCAATAATAATTGTTGTTGGAGATGTATATTGTAGTTAACATGTTTACAATTGTTAATGTATGGCAATTGTTAATAATGTCTTATGGATAGTTAATATATTTGGATTATGAGCAAATTTATTGTGACAATTATTTATACGTGATATTGCTATTTTGGGCAAGGTTACTATTTTAGGAAAGTTTCTATTATAGAAAACTTTCCACTTTTGGAAGTTACTATACTTAAATCCGTTTTTGCCGCTATATAAAAGGGAGTTTGGTGGAGAGTAATTAATCGTTAAATAATATATATTTAGGTGGCGGTTTCTGCGTGGAACATTACTAGCAGCTGTTGGTTATCTTTCTGCGAATTGAGGTAGGGGAAGTATATTATGATTCATGTTATGACATGAAATGCGTAAATAATGCTTATTATGAGTTGATATAATTGATTATTACTGTATTGTGGATTGTTTTACTATTATTGATCATTGTGGAGATCGGGAGGTGCGGAGATAAAGGGTCTGTGTGGTGCGGAGATAAAGGGTCTGTGTGGTGCGGAGATAAAGGGTCTGTGTGGTGCGGAGATAAAGGGTCTGTGTTTGGTGCGGAGATAAAGGGTATGTGTTCGGTGCGGAGTAATTGGGCCTTGTGATTCGGAGTAGGGATGATTGAAATTCTAATTATAATAATGTTGTTTGATTACCTTTCTTCTACTCAACCTCGTGGTTGACCCTGTGTATTCGTGTGACACCTACGATGATCCGGAATGGGGAGTAGATTTTACAGGTCCGAGACAGATGGATTAGGAGCACGGGCATGAAGTGAGATATGGCTTGCACCTACTTAGAGTTAGATCACATTTAGTTATCGTCAGTTGTACCTTTTTTTTTTATATCAAGTTTGGAACTCATAACTGTTGTAATACCAAGTTCAATTTAATCAGTATTTATATAAATTACCTTTGGTTTGTTTACCTTGTTATTCACTACCTCGGATGTTCCGGGATGGTAACAGTCCTATTTATTTGAGAATGTCTTGCTAAAGGCTCTTAAATAAATGGGGGTGTTACACCTGGGACGGGGTACCCAGCTGATTTTACTGCTGCTCCTAATGTTCATGTTCCTCCTTTTGTTGATGACAGATCTCTACCACACATGGTAGCGGACCTTTGCAGGCGGTTCAACCAAAAACAGTTGAACGACAGTCTCTACCAGTATCCAGTCTACTCGGAGTATGCTACTCAGGGTAGGCTCCCCACTGGCTCTTGGACTCACCCCTCCTGGTACACACCTCTCGCAAGCGGTCGTGACCACGGTGAAGCTTCAGGCTCTGCCTCGAGAACAGGCATAGGGTCTGATGACGAGTAAGAGGAGGAGGAAGGAGGTGAGGACTCTGAGCCGGATTTCGACTCAGAGGGCTAGGGACGTGCTTAACCTTACCCTCTTTGGGGTTCGGTTTGGGGAGGTCCCCCCGTCTTGTAAGTAGTTTTTTCTTTTTTTTCCTTAGATTTCCAGTTTTCCCCTCCTTCCTCCTTAGACTCTTTTTGTAATTTCTAGTCTTTTTCCTTTTCCTTTCTTTGTTTGTTTCTTTTCTGCCTACCCCCATCCCTATGCTTAGGTTGTATGCTGATGAGCACAATGGGGGCATTGTGCGTTTTGGTTTGGGGAGGGTGTTTGCATACTCCTATGTGAGTATGCAATTGTCTTTGTGTCTTTTTTTTTCATTCCTTTAGGCGTTTTTCTTATTTTCGTCCTTTTTTGTCGCGTGTTCTTCCCTGTCGCGCGTTCTTCTCTGTCTCATGTTTCTAAGTTTTTAGGTCGAGTCGGAACGGACGAATACGATTTATGCCTCACATATCACTTATTGCCTTGCCTTGCATTTTTTTCAAAAATTTTCAAGCTAGTCTTTTGCATTATCTATGACTTTTTGTTGATTTCATGCTAAATCATTAGACTTGACTCTCTTCTTGGGAAGCTACTACATATTCTAAGGATTAGAGCTTAATAAATCGGTGACATCCATGGCCGATTTCATGTAGGTTTGTGAGTAGTTTCTCCTCTTGAGGCATGTCATATCAATGTGCATAAGCATGAATTTTGTCTACTTAATACCTATATGCATTCGGGTTTGTGGTTTGTTGACACATGTGGTAGAGGTCCCTTTTTCTCATTTTACCCATAATCCTCACATAGCCAAATTGAATCTTTTATCCCATTTGCTACATCCTAAAAAAATTGCCTACCCTAGCCGAGCTAGTAATATAGTGATGGGACTGTTTTAGCCATCCTTTGGTTTATGCTTCATTGATAAATTTTGATTTTGTGAGAACGGTGGAAAGGAGAAAAAGAAAAGAAAAAGATATGAAAAAAAAATAATAAGGAATCAAATGAAAAGAAAAAAAAAGTGAAAAAACAAGTCCTGTTTTCAAGGGTGGTCGGTCGACCTAAGCTACGGGTCGGTCGACCACGACCATTGAGCAGGCTGCGTTTTGAAAAAAAAAAGAGAGAAAGAAAAAAAAAAGGGGAAAGAAAGAAAAAGAAGGAGAAAAATTGGAAAAGTTGTGATTTTTGCTCCCAATTTTTGAGCATTGGCATATTTTGAAAAGTAATAGAAGTGATCTTATAGTATGGATAGATGGTTGTTAGCTCGGTTTAAACCCCTCTTCCCATAACTTATTTTAACCCTTCTTACCTTTTAGCCTCACAATCCCAAAATTTCCTCGGCATGTGTCATGGTTATCTAGTGTGGGAATGCTTATGTACGGTTGTAGAGATTTTATTCATGTTAGATTGCAGGCATGTTCTTACGGGTCGCAGATAGGTGAGAGTCTCTACTTTTATTTATCTTCTTATCTTCCACATTTATAGTTGACCATTTGCTTTCATGAGTGTCTCGAGCGTACCGCGAGAGTCCAATTAGAACGAGTCTTGGAAGGTTGAAAGTTTAGCATAATTTTCCAACATGTTCAATTCGTTTTGCTCTTGACATTATGCTTGATTATATTTGAAGGTTGCATTAAATTGGTTAGGCATGGTGTTGTGTTTGGTTGTAAAAAGTGTGAAATCCGTTCCATTAGAAGTTTTCTTTTCTTTTGAGTCTTAGTGCTTGCTTGAGGACAAGCAAGGTTTGGTTTGGGGAGTTTGATACGTGCCTATTTTATGCATTTTATTTATTCTTTTGGCACGTATTTTCTTATATTTTCGTGACTTTTAGTTGCTATTTCTCCCGAAACGGTTTACTTTGGCATTTCTATGTTTTAAATGTAGGAATACGCGGAAGTGAGCAAAACTGAACTTTATTCGTCCTCCGGAAGCTGTTTTGAGTAATAATGCGGAGCAAGATCCGGATTGCACATCCTAATGTTGTTATTGGGCCAAATTCAAGCTGATACGAACAGAAGCGATCGACCGACCCACCAGAGAGGTCGACCGACCTAAGCCCAGATTACGGAAAAGCCCAGCGTCAGCAGAAGCGGTCGACCGACCCGGAAAGGAGGTCGACCAACCCAGATTTTGTGTCTGCATCCTTTATTTCGTGTTTTACTTACCTAATCTTGTAAATAGAACTTATTTAAGGAGACCTAAACTCTAAAATTAGGTCAAGCAATCTATGTTAGTAAAACACTCCATGTTATTCAAGAACTCCATAGTTAGAAAGAGATTTTTATTCCAAGTCTTCATCTTTTGTTCTTAATTCCAATTAAGTTGTAAGTTTGCTACAATTAATCTTTCCTTTTAATTTAATCTTATTGTTCATCTTGTTGTTGTCTTTCAATACATGTTTTCCCTTTTATTATCATCTTTTAATTATGTTGATTCCTTTAATGTTCTTTGTTCTTGTTATTGTTAGTTTCATAATTAAAAGTATGCATAGCTAATTCTTGTGATTAGGAATTAGGGGAACCATGGTAAAGACTTGATTTTGATAAGTTTAATGATTGAATTACCAATCCTCCATTGTTGTTGGTG
This sequence comes from Silene conica, assembly GCA_029255685.2. Classification (NCBI taxonomy): domain Eukaryota; kingdom Viridiplantae; phylum Streptophyta; class Magnoliopsida; order Caryophyllales; family Caryophyllaceae; genus Silene; species Silene conica. The sequence goes on along the minus strand of CM055314.2, from coordinate 47,733,650 downwards.
AACTAATCCTTAGGATTGAAAGATTATTAGGATTAGTTTAACAACAACTTTGGGATTGCCATATGAACAAAAGTTTAGTGCTTTTCTAGGAACCCTAAGACCGTAAGGATTGGGTAGAATATTGACCTAAAGGTTTATTCTTTGTTCCTTGGGATTGTGTTATTTGGTTATTTTACCTTTCATTGACTTGTTTTGACCATGGGGAACCAAAGTTCCTAATCTCCTTTTTATCTTATTTTTATTCTCTAGTTTATTTGCTCTTTTAGTTGTTAGTTCAAACCTTAATTCAAACCCCCTTTATTGGTTACTTGTAATAGACTTTAAATTCACAAACATAATTAACCTTGTCTCCTTGTGGTTCGACCCTTGACTTATCCTATCTAGTTTAAGCTGAGGTTTTATAAATCTTATCTTTGGCACCCCTCAACGACGGGTGTCAAATTTCGCAAAATTTGATACCCGTCGTTGTGGGTGTCAAAGATAAGATTTATAAACCAAACTAAAACTATAGATAGTGATAGTAAGGGTCGAACCACAGAGAGACAAGGTTAATTATGTTTGCTAATTTTTAATCTATTAAGTAACAATAGAGAAGGGGTTTGATTGATTGTTGCTAAATCTAAAACAAATATAAAATAAAACAAGTAAATAAAGATGAGAATAAACTATGATAAAAGAGATGCAAGGATGATTGGGTAATAAATAGCTAAGATAATATAAATCTTAAGTCAACATGTATTGCAGTCGCGTAAGGGGTGTAACATATTCTTTAGGTCTATGCTACCTAATAGCTCCTTTCGGTCTATGCTATTAGTTCCTAGGTCTCACAACTATTGGGTGTCAACAATAAGGGTGATTCCTAAATTCTAGGTCATATACCTTTCAGTCTTAAGTAACCTATCCGTCTTAAGATGCAAACCAATGCCCTTTCCGTATCTCTCAATCTTGGGTAGGTCATTACTAACATCCTACAAGTCTCCTTTTGGTCTCATTATAGGGTATTATAGTCAGCAAAGAAAGACGAAACATAATTTAAACACGAGTCGGTCGGCCGACCTATAATGGTGGTCGGTCGACCTCCTGCCTGCGACATGTTGATTCAGGAATTATACTACCTATGCATATTTACTCCCTACATCCTAACATATGAAATTATCTACTCATAACTATTGAAACAATAATAAAAATAGGAATAAACATGGAAATTATAAAGAACATCAATCTAAACATGCAATAATAATAAAGGCTTGGGATTCTAAATTAAACCGGATACTAATGATTCTAAAATAAGAACAATATTAAAACTGAAATTAAGAAAGGAATTACCGGAAACAATGGATTAGGGAAGGAAAGGAACAAACTTTATTGAATGCTTGAATGATTGATGATGAACAATGTATAAAACTAAAGAAAAGTGTTTGATGATTATGGAAAGATTAAAACTAAAACTAGATGTGAGATTTTGATAGGTAAAGCTGAATGTATAACCCTAATCACGAAATTTAACTTAAATAGGCGGAAATAAAGAGTTTCCTAATGACCTAAACACTTTAATGGGCTTCGCGGAAACTTCTGGGTCTGCGCTGAGGTCGGTCGACCCAATTAGTAGGTCGGTCGACCCAATTGTCGGGACTGCAGCGCGCGTCGATCTTAAAACAGCTGCCATTTCTTCGTTACTCATCGTAATCAAGCGATTCTTGCGGCGTTGGAAAGCTAAGAGGATAAGCTTTCACCTCCAACTTCAATCACTCCATTATCAGCTCTAGCACTCGAGATATAGCCATTTGAAACAGGCTGCAACATCGTGGATCGATTCTTTGCTTATTAAAGCTATCTTCAGGCCTTCAAATGGGCGCTAGGCTTCGTTCCTTCTTGTCCTTAGTCATGAAAAATCCGAGGGCATAAATTTGGTATAAAATCGTCCCTTTTCCGTATAAATCTGCAAAAGAGCATAAAAATACGAAAGTAGACAATTGTTGGGAAATAAATGTTAAAACATAGTAAATGAGCGACAAAATGCGTGTAAAAATAGATGTAAAACATCATAAAATAGGCACGCATCAAATTCCCCAAACCAAACCTTGCTTGCCCTCAAGCAAGAAATAGACTCGATCTTAACTAATGGAACGATTTCAACCTCGGAGCGAAATTTACATGTAAGCCTAAACCAATACCAAGTACAAAATGAGGAAGTATTTGAATCATGCAAACGAGTTATGGTGTCATCAAACTTTGCAAACTGGAAACTATAGAGACTTATACCATGGACTCTCGCGGTACGCTCGAGACACTCATGAATCAAAGGGTGAGTATATGTAAAAGATAGAAAGAAGTAATTTTGTAATGACACTCACCTAACTGCGACCCATGGAAACATGGCTGCAATCTAACATGAACAAGAATTCTACAACTATGTATAAACATACCCATCAAGTGACTCGGATACATGCAATTGGGGTAATAAAAGATATGCGAGGTGAAAGGTAAAAAGAGGTTAAGATGTTTTTGGATTTGTGGGGTTAGTAGCCAAGCTAGTAAAACCGGTTTCCAACGACATATTTCACAACTTTTTGATATTAAGAACGTGCTCTTTTGTAGCACAACTCTTCACATTATAAGAAAGGACACCCAAATATTTTTGAATGAAGTACGGGAGTGATAACAAATAAAAGAAAGGGATTTTTGGAACGAAATTTTGAATCCTAACACTGTCAGGTGGTCGGCCGACCTATGAAGGGGGTCGGTCGACTGCCTTTCTACTGTATATTTTGTTTTTTTTCGTTTTTCTTTTCTTTCTTTCTTTTTCTGAATTTTCTGTTCTTTTTTTTTCTTTCTTTCTTTCTTTTCTTTTATTGCTCAAGATAGCATACAAACCAAGATGCCTCAAAAAAAATAAACCAAAGACCACAAATACTAGCTTGGAAGGGTAGGCTAAGTATGGGATGTAGTTTTGGGGGAATAAAAAGACAATTTTGGCTATGTAAGGCTTATGGGTAAATATGAGAAAAGGGATCCCAAATGCACGTACCAAGACCCAAAACGAGATAGTAAACAAGTATATAGCAATTCATGTTCATGTTTATGCATATTGATGTAACATGTTCCAAGGGGAGTACTACTCACATCCTAGACAACTGGTTTAAGAATGAAACCAGGAAATAAAGCTCTAAAACTTAGAATGTATAGTAGGTTGCCAAGGTATAAGTCAAGTCTCAAGAAAACAAGTTAACAAAAACTCGTAGATATGCAAAAGACTCTTATACTAAAACAAGTTGACAAGGCAATGTAAAGGCATAAACATGTAAGATAGCTAAATCATCCTTGAAATACTTTCGTTCCGACTCGACCTATATGCTAAAATAAACGTGCATTTTTTTGGAATTTTTGAATTTTTTTGAATTTTTTTTCATTTTTTTGGATTTTTGTATATGCAAGGAAAATAAAGAAAAGAACAATGCAATACGGAAATGTAATAAACGTTGTATATGCAAGGAAAATAAAGAAAAGAACAATGCAATACGGAAATGTAATAAACGTTGTATATGCAAGGAAAATAAAGAAAAGAACAATGCAATACGGAAATGTAATAAACGTGTGACAGAATGCAATGCATGTGACACGAAACCATTCCCCAAACCAACCCGCACAATGTCCCCATTGTGCATTAGCCTAAGTAAAGGTTTCACAAAATTAAAAGAAATATTCAAGGACAATAAAAACCAAGGAAAACTGGAAAGAACTCACTGGATTATGAAGCGCATGAGAAAAACTTCCCCAAACCAGCGTAAGCTTGGAGGTTTTGGTGGCTAGCAGTGCCACTCAAGTACCCAAGATGGTTGCATGATTTCAAGGAAGAAACGAACAGACTGTGACAGATGGGCAGGTCGACCGACCCATGTATTAGGTCGACCGACCTTCCTGCAGAATACAGGAACTCCAGGAATGCAGAGACTAGGTCGGCCGACCCATATCTCTAGTCGGTCGACCCCTCTGCTGTTCAGCACCCTTCTTTTCTTCGGAAATAACTTGTATTAACCAAGTCATTCTTCTTTAAGCCTGAAAAATCATTATATATGCGCCCAACAAATGCGCAAGATCCCGGAACCAAGTCTAAAAAGTCTCAAAACAAAGCAACAAAAACAAAGAGATTCTAAGTCTAAAACAAGAACAACAAAATAGTCCAACAAAAAACTGAAATAGAACGCTTGACTAGCACTACGACTCAGTAGCAAGATACCCCAAGATAGGGCACTTGGCTAAAGGAGGTCCTTTCAGCAGTATGGACCGCTACTCTGGGCTTCCAGACAACAGGCCTAGATGGAGGAAGGGTATCTGGTGTTGCGTAAGCTATGGCACGCTTCTTTACGTTGCCCGACCTATCTTCTTCAGCAACTTGCAATAATTTTGTCCCACTAGTATCACCAGGATCTCCGATGCCCTCTTTACCATGACCTGCAGCAACAGAAATAATAGGATGGTCCTCCAATTTTCTCTTAAGCTCAAGGCCTTTAACGATCTCCAAGATTTTTCCGAGCTGATGTTCCAACTCTACTTTCTCCACATGATCCGGATATGGGACTGCAATGCTTGTCGTAGAATCAGCAATCTTTGGCTCTTTAAACTTCTGAATCTCCGTCGAGTCATTGATGAGAGACGAGTGAGGTAGCTCAGGAGGCGACTCCATAGTCTGTTCAGGTATCATGGTCGGTCGACCTGGTATAGCGGTCGATCGACCAGGCTCTGTATCATTGAAAATTTTCTGTTCTGCAGAAGCTAATCTCACGACAGGTGTCGAGGTCGGTCGACCTGATGTTGTGGTCGGTCGACCTTCTGACCTGTGCACGGGATCAGTTTCTTCGTTCTGAACTACGGCAGAATCATCCTTTGGGGTTGGTCCCTCATAAGCTTTCTCAAGTTCTTCGGAACAGGCGTTATTGGATGTTTCAAGTGCGGCAACATGAGTTATTTCAATACTTGTTTTTAGTGAATTCCCACGTGAATTTCCATTTTCAGTTCTATGAACCGCAAACTCCTCAATAAAATCCCAATCCTTGTCATAAGCTACATTAGGAAATCCACCGTTTGTAAGGATGGCTCTGTAGTCATCACACAAAGAGTCATAGAATTGGTTGCAAAGGTACCACTCCTCAAAGCCGTGGTCAGGAACGGATCGAACCAACTTCTTAAAACGGGCCCACGCTTCATGAAATTCCTCATCAGGTCCTTGCCGGAACATAAAAATTTGAACTCTCATAGCATCGGTTTTCGCTGGTGAAATGTACTGTTTGCAGAAAGCCAATGCCAGAGATGTCCAATCTGTGACTCTAGCTGCTACCCTATCAAGGTAGCGAATCCATTGACGCGCAGAATCTTTCAAGGAGAAAAGGAACAACGTCTCCTTAACCTCATCTTGCGCTACTCCAGCCGGTACGGCTATGGAACAACAATAATCTGTAAATAGCTCCAAATGCTTTAGAGGATCTTCATCCGGTAGACCTGCAAACTGTTTTTGCTCCACCAATTCGATATACGAAAGTTGAATTTCAAAGGGGAGAGTAAATCCCTGGGGAAGGTGGTGTGCTGCTGGCTGAAGATTATCAGAAATAGTAGACATGATTGCAATAGCACTGAGAGTACTCAAGTCTTCCTCTCAAAAACCTGTCTTCTAAAACAAAACAAGAAGAAAAGGTAAGTAACGGTCTTAAGGAACCGAAGTTCCTTAAGACAAGGAAAATAAACTAAAAACTAACAAACAAAATTATACCGTCTCCCCGGCAACGGCGCCAAAATTTGACACCCGTCGTTGAGGGGTGCCAAAGATAAGATTTATAAAACCTCAGCTTAAACTAGATAGGATAAGTCAAGGGTCGAACCACAAGGAGACAAGGTTAATTATGTTTGTGAATTTAAAGTCCATTACAAGTAACCAAAAAAGGGGGTTTGAATTAAGGTTTGAACTAACAACTAAAAGAGCAAATAAACTAGAGAATAAAAATAAGATAAAAAGGAGATTAGGAACTTTGGTTCCCCATGGTCAAAACAAGTCAATGAAAGGTAAAATAACCAAATAACACAATCCCAAGGAACAAAGAATAAACCTTTAGGTCAATATTCTACCCAATCCTTACGGTCTTAGGGTTCCTAGAAAAGCACTAAACTTTTGTTCATATGGCAATCCCAAAGTTGTGTTAAACTAATCCTAATAATCTTTCAATCCTAAGGATTAGTTCACCAACAACAATGGGGGATTGGTAATTCAATCATTAAACTTATCAAAATCAAGTCTTTACCATGGTTCCCCTAATTCCTAATCACAAGAATTACCTATGCATATTTTTAATTATGAAACTAACAATAACAAGAACAAAGAACATTAAAGGAATCAACATAATTAAAAGATGATAATAAAAGGGAAAACATGTATTGAAAGACAACAACAAGATGAACAATAAGATTAAATTAAAAGGAAAGATTAATTGTAGCAAACTTACAACTTAATTGGAATTAAGAACAAAAGATGAAGACTTGGAATAAAAATCTCTTTCTAACTATGGAGTTCTTGAATAACATGGAGTGTTTTACTAACATAGATTGCATGACCTAATTTTAGAGTTTCGGTCTCCTTAAATAAGTTCTAATTATATTACAAGATTAGGTAAGTAAAACACGAAATAAAGGATGCAGACACAAAATCTGGGTCGGTCTACCTCTTTTCCGGGTCGGTCGACCGCTTCTGCTGACGTTGGGCTTTTCCGTAATCTGGGCTTAGGTCGGTCGACCTCTCTGGTGGGTCGGTCGACCGCTTCTGTTCGTATCAGCTTGAATTTGGCCCAATAACAACATTAGGATGTGCAATCCGGATCTTGCTCCGCATTATTACTCAAAACAGCTTCCGGAGGACGAATAAAGTTCAGTTTTGCTCACTTCCGCGTATTCCTACATTTAAAACATAGAAATGACAAAGTAAACCGTTTCGGGAGAAATAGCAACTAAAAGTCACGAAAATATAAGAAATTACGTGCCAAAAGAATAAATAAAATGCATAAAATAGGCACGTATCAGTCGGCGTGTGGGTCGGTCGACCCATTATTGTGGTCGGTCGACCTCTGCCCGCGTAGGGTTTCTGTTTTTCGGCAGTTTCTCTTTTGCGTTTTCAGAAACTCGGTTTCTTGTTTTGTGGTCAGTCGACCTGGTTAATAGGTCGGTCGACCATTCTGCTGTTACAAAAAAAAAAAATCACTTGTTTTTAATGTCAGTAGGTTGGTCGACCCCATGTTGAGGTCGGTAGACCACTTCCCTGTAACAGTCGTTTTTTTTTCCCCGAAAATAACTTGTTTTTATTTTCCCATGGCCTTAAGTAATATACTGTATACGGAAATAGTATATTATTTTTGTGAAACGGTTCACTCTCGCATGATACATATTATTTTAAAACGGTTTAAGATAATGGATTATAAACTTATTAAAATTAAAGTGGTTAAAACGGTATAATCACATAATTTTAATCTCGAAAAGGTGGTTTGGTAAAATTTGTTAATCATAATAACAGTATTATGTCATGAATGAATTTTAATTTTAGTTGATGCATTTTATTTATCGTCTTGTTGAATGCCTTTTGAATGCTTTCTATAACGTATTTAATTTTGCAAACGGTTGTAACTTAGTGTGGCCTTAGAAGATTGTGTCACCGTAATGATGGGACACAGTCTTGCTTGTAATTTTGAGATCTTGAATCTCCGTTTTGGGTTTTTGCCATGTAATTACTTTTGTATTTAAATTAGAATGTAAATAGGGTTATATTTGTAATTTAAATTAGTAATTTTGTGAAGACCAAAGACGGAGACCGGATGCTCACTCTCGCTGCAAGGACCAAGATGGAACATCAAGACAAGCTTCTAGTGTCCAACGGTGGATTCCAAGTTGTTTTATGTTTATTTTGGTAGGATAGGCCACACTAGGACTTTTTATTTACGTTTATTGCATTTACTTTATGCTTTCATCGATAATAGCTTGCATCATATTCCGCCTAAAACCAAACCACCTATAACATGCCTGAAAACTGACTCATGTAGAGGTTACATGTTAGTTTTCTGTGACAATACATATGTCACATGTCAATTGCAAAGCCATCACTTTATTTCATTCATTCACACATATGCTAGATATTAGTTCACTTAAAATGGATAAATAAAAGTTGATGGTGTCTAACTCGTATAACCAAAAATTGAGAATAGTCTTTATAAATCAGACTCCCATGAATCCCTTCTTCGTCGGTAGGCATAATATGACCCCTTCTACGTCGGGTAAGTGGGAACAAATGATTTATTTTATCTCAACATCATGGTCACTCGATACTATCTAGCAACTGAGATGGACTAAAAGATAGGATTTACGGAAATCTATCGACCAAGAGTTCCAACAGTGGAATAAGCCAAGCTGTGGGCTTATCAGTATACGGAAATTGAGTCTTGGGATCGTTTATATAATTCTTGAGGGAGATCAATTATATAAATGCATGAGTCTACGAGTTTAAATACATTTTAATATAGACTTAAATCACAACAATGAGTTGCTTATATGGTTCTGTTTTATCTTCTTTTCAGTGTAGAACACGTTCAATTAAACTGCTGTATAACTAATGGCTGGTGAAGACCCAATGCCAAGTGCCAAGCTAGCACGTGAATCCTGGCTAAAAGCCTTCATGGACTCCATGAATCAGTCTACTAGACTGAGGAATGATGGGTCAAACTTCTCTGACTGGGAGGCAGCACTAAGGAATGCTGCCATTGCTGACGGAAAGCTCAAGTACTTAACTGAGCCCATTCCGACACACCCAGGAACTGGAGCTAGAGCTAACGAAGTTCGCGCTCATAGCGACTTCGTCATGGAAGCGGGTGCGATAAAGAACGTACTCATCTATGCAAAGGAATCAAATTTGCAAAGACTCTTCATAACCCATGGTGCAAACAAGATTTTCACCACGCTCACTAACGAAATCTCAAAAGCTCCGAGAATCGTTTCTATGAGCATACCTGTCGCTTCTTTGAGGCGAAACTCCAGAAGGGCCAAGCGGTTAGCCCACATATTCTTCACATGATTGAGAATATCGAAAAACTGGAGGCCCTAAACTGCAAGATCAGTGAGAACATAATCGTTGATCGAATGCTTCATTCGCATCATGATGGGTTCGCCCTCTTTAGGGCCAACTATTACATGAACGCCATGAAGAAGACTCCTCATGAGCTCCACTCCCTTCTCATACAGACCGAAAAGGATCTGAAATTATGTGGGAGCGTGAAGCAGGATGTTCTCATGATCTCTAGCAAGGGTAAGGGTAAGGGAAAAGCTAAAGCCCAGGGCGACCTAACAGTAGGCAAGCCCAAGTTTAAGAAGTCAGGATTTACCAAGAGTGGGCCAGGTGAGTCAAGCAACTCACAGGGCAAAACAAAGAGCAAGGATACAAGCATGGAATGCCACCATTGCCACAAGACTGGGCATTGGAGGCGCTCATGCCTCGTGTATCGTGAGGACATTAAGACAGGCCGCGTTACTGCTGTTATTATGTCTTCTTCTTCTTTTATTCACATGATTCAGATTAACCATGAAAGTTACGGAACTTGGGTACTAGATACTGGTTGTGGTTCTCATCTATGTAATCATGTGCAGGGCCTCCGAAACCAAGAACCCCTCATCAAAGGTGAGGTTGATCTGCGTGTCGGGAATGGAGCACGTGTTGCTGCAGTCTCGAGGGGAACATACGTGATCCCGCTTCCAAGTGGATTCGAGTTATCTTTATATAACTGTTATTATGTTCCTTGTTTATCCAAAAACATTATTTCAGTTTCTGCACTTGACAAACTTGGTTTTTCATTTGTAATAGAAAATAATAGTTGTATTTTCTCATTACACAATATGGTTTATAGCAAGGCAGTTTCCATGAATGGAATTTATGTTTTAGATCAAACCACTGAAATATTACATGTGAATAATAAGAGATTAAAGGTAGGTGACAAAGATCAAACTTACCTATGGCATTGTCGTATGGGACACATAAATGATAAACGCGTAAAACAGCTCATACAGAATGGAGCTATCTCGGCCTTTGATTTCGAATCATATGGCATGTGTGAATCATGTCTCATCGGTAAGATGACTCGTATTTCCTTCAAAGGTATTGGAATGCGCACTGCCGACCTATTAGGACTCATACATACGGATGTATGTGGTTCTATGTCGATCAACGCACGAGAAGGCTATAGGTATTTCATCACTTTCACGAATGATTTGAGTAGATATGGTTATGTCTACTTAATGAAGCATAAAAGTGAATCCTTTGACAAGTTCAAAGAATACCAGAATCGGGTACAGAACCAACTAGGAAGAAAGATTAAAGCACTACGTTCTGATCGTGGTGGTGAGTATCTTTCACACGAGTGTGATGAACACCTTAAAGACTGTGGCATCGTGCTACAGTTGACTCCACCTGCAACACCACAATTAAATGGTGTGTCCGAACGGAGAAATCGAACTCTACTTGATATGGTTCGATCCATGATGAGTCACACCTTTGTGCCTGATTAATTGTGGGGCTATGCTCTTTTGTCGGCCGCTCTAATACTTAACCGAAGTCCGTCTAAAGCTGTTGGCAAGACTCCATACGAATTATGGAAGGGAACGGTCCCTAACTTGTCCTTTATTCGGGTTTGGGGTTGCGAGGCTTATGTCAAGTGGAGAAACGAGGATAAGCTCGGCCCGCGATCGGTCAAGACATACTTTATAGGCTATCCAAGGGGAAGTTTTGGTCATTACTTCTACTCGCCAACCGAACAACGTGTTTTTGTTGCGGCCAGTGCGACGTTCTTAGAGAAAGAATTTCTCGAGAACAAGTCGAGTAATAGAACCTTCGATTTATCGGAGGTTCAAGAACCAACTACCGAGCAACCATTGGAGGAAACAGTTCCTTCAACCGAGGCTGCGGTAGATATTCCTGAGGAACCTAGGAGGTCAGGAAGAGTCTCTATTCCTCCGGACAGATACATTGGTATGGTCGAGGAACATGATATAGATGACGTCTTACTCCTAGAGGGTAATGAACCCACAACCTATAAAGGTGCCATGACTAGTTCTGACTCAAAGCTATGGCTAGAAGCCATGCAATCCGAGATGGACTCCATGTATGAGAACAACGTGTGGGATCTTGTTGACCTACCTGCAAAGGTACGTCCCCTTCAATGCAAATGGCTTTACAAAATAAAGCATGCCGTGGAAGGTAAACAAGATATCCATAAGGCAAGACTAGTTGCTAAAGGTTTCACCCAAGTGCCAGGCTTGCACTACGATGAGATCTTTGCACCCGTAGTCATGCTACGTTCCATTCGGATTATCTTAGCGATCGCCGCATTTCACGATTATGAAATATGGCAAATGGACGTTAAAACCACCTTCTTAAACGGTTATTTGGAGGAAGAGTTGTACATGGTAAAACCCGAGGGTTTTATTGATCCAGTACATCCTAAGAAGGTTTGCAAGCTTAAGCGTTCCATCTATGGACTTAAGCAAGCATCAAGGAGTTGGAATAATCGCTTCGACCAGGTGATAAAAGAGAATGGGTTCATTCGATCAGTCGAGGAACCATGTCTCTATATCAAGTCGAGTGGGAGCAAGATTGTATTCCTAGTACTGTATGTCGATGACATACTCTTGATTGGGAATGACATACCTCTCTTATCTTCGGGTAAAGCATGGCTGAAAAACCATTTCCAGATGAAAGATCTGGGAGAGGCACAAAGAATTTTGGGCATCCGTATCTACAGGGATAGATCACGACGGATGTTGCCTCTCAGTCAGGAGTCTTATATAGATAAGATCCTAGAGAGATTCAACATGACGAACTCCATGAAGGGGTTCCTTCCTATGACTACTGGGCTTCACTTGAGCAAGACTCAAGAAGCTAAGACATTGGAAGAGGAAGAGCGCATGAGTCGGATTCCTTATGCTTCGGCTATTGGATCGATCATGTATGCCATGATATGCACACGTCTAGACGTTGCATATGCATTGAGTATGACAAGTCGACTCCAAGCTCATCCAGGTGAACAACACTGGATGGCCGTGAAAAACATTCTTAAGTACCTACGGAGGACTAAAGATTGGGGATTGACAAATGGAGGCGACTCGACGCTCTGCGCCACAGGTTACGCAGATGCTAGCTTCCAAACGGATCGAGATGACTCGAAATCTCAGTCTGGATTCGTTTTTACTCTTCATGGCGCTGCTGTCAGCTAGAAAGGTGCTAAACCAAGTGTTATAGCAGATTCTACAACTGTCTGTGTAAAAGGAGATATTTATTGATAAGATAGCTACGGATGACAACATAGCTGATCCTCTCACAAAAGCATTACCACGTGATAAGCATGAAAGGCTGTAACACCCCGATTTATTAAGGAGCCTTTAGCAAGACATCCTCAGTAAATTGAGCTGTTACCATCTCGGAATATCCGAGGTAGTGAATAACAAAGTAAATCAAACTAAAGTACTTTATATAAAAGTTGATAAAATTTTAACTTTTGATGTTACAAATACTACACAATGAATTAAAGTACAACTGATAACTACAAAGTACGTAATCTACATCTAAGTCGGTCCATCCAAGTGCTCACGCCATCCCATGCTCCCACAGCACCAACTCTCCTGTCAAAACTGCTCCGCATCACGGATCATCACAGGTGTCACACGAATACACAGGGTCAACCACGAGGTTGAATAGAAAGATAAATAAGACATAAACAACAGTAAAAATGCATCCTCCTCCATCTCCATATCACAAGCCCCAATCATCCACTTCACCTCCATCACACCCCTCCTTCCATCACACCACACCTCCATCACACCACACCTCCCATGGCCATATCACAAGTCCCTTATCACAAGACCCATATCACAAGACCCATTTCACATCTCCGTTCTCCATAATAAGCAGTAATAAGCAATCAATCACAATATATCACAATTAAATATATCAATTAGATACTGAGTGTCCTCAAGTCAGATCACAATCACAGTCATAGATATTCCCCTACCTCAAATTGCAGAATGACAACCGAACAGCTGCTAGGAATATTCCACGCGGAAAACCGTCACCTAAACATATATTATATAACAGTTATTAACCCCTGTCCTAGAATAGTAAGGGTTCCAAACATAGTAACTTTCTAAAAGTGGAAAGTTTCCTATAATAGAAACTTTCCCGAAATAGAAACCTTGCCCAAACTGGCTGTACTAAAAAATTATTGATCATGTTCTCAATTATTAAACTTAAGCACATATAAATAATTGTCACAATACAATATCATAACTAGCACATAAACAAATACACTGACTAACCATAAAACATTAATAACAAGTTACCATATACTAACAAACAATTATTATTAATTTGAATAAGATAATTATTAATAACATACTAATACTAATAATAATATTCCTTACTTCGATAATCAAATTAACGAACAGTCATAACACATAACGATAATAACAATACAACTAACATCACTATATTAAAATAATAACAAAACAATAAGGATAAATATTATCACATACTAAATAATAATAAGTATAATATACTAGTAGTAATACTAAATACACAACAACCTAATAAAATAATAATAATAATAATAATAATAATAATAATAATAATAATAAAAAAATAAAGTAATAAAATAATGAAATAACAAAACAACACTTTCTTTACCGACCCAAAACCGCAACTCCAACCAAGAAACCCTCGCATGACCCGCGTACTACCCAGACCCACAACCATCCTATCGCCACCACCACTGTCGGCAACCACCAATAACACTCACCTCGGCCGCCGCGTCCAACCCCCACCATAACCGTACCAGAACAACTGCAGACGCGACCATATCCAACCCAGGCAATCACCACTCGCAAATCCAACACCTTCCAGAACCACCACTCGCCCTACCCCTGACACCAGACCCAGCCTAACGCCGTGGTACCACCGTGTCGACCTCCTCCGAGTAGACGGTGGCACCATCCCATACCAAACAGACCCGAAACAAACTAGACTCCTGATAAACCCTTACCTCCGGCATTCATGGCCACCGGCGACACCCAAGTCAACCCCCTTCATTCGCCCTTGCCCTCGCAACCAACCCAAGCCACCATAACGACCCGGCCCTATTGACATCACAACCATGACAAACACAACGTAACGAACTCAAAAGGGAAAACGAGAGGCTTACCTTACTCGCCTGAGATCGTCTGTAACGCACCCGAACCGCCGCCGCCTCTCTCTCCCCCTCTCTCTCTCGATCTTACGCTGCCGACCCTATGAACCGTGATTGAGAGTGTAAAACGTAAGGGAAACAACTCCCTCGTTTTTACTTGGGTTTAGGGTTTATACGTTTAGGGTTTATATGTTTAGGGTTTATATGTTTAGGGTGTATAAGTCACGGTTAACCCAATTTTAAAGCAAAACAGTGACCCATTGCGAAAACGAGCTTCGTCTTAAATAATACGAACCCACCTCAAAGTGGTATTATGAATATAATATAACAAATAAAATTATTAGCTTAGTCGACATACTTACGATAATTGATTAGTTCGATACGATAGAATAATATAGAACTTATAACATTAAACTCGAGTCAAATCCCGTGTCTAAAACAATTAAAACGAGGTATTACAGTCTTCCCTCCTTAAAATGAACTTCGTCCCGAAGTTCACCACCCCATGATCATCAACTGGTCACTTAACACGTAACGAACACCAAAGGGTGACATCACACAACGTCAGGACTAATAGAGGTACGTTAAAACGCGACATGTTACATTCTATCCTCGTTAAGAAAACTTTGTCCACAAATTTTAACGTATAACTAGGCAAAATAGTACTTCACGAACACAATAAAATGCATAAAAGAAGCAGTCAAGATTATCAAGTATATGCAAACAATTACGACATACCACTTAGCCATGTCACAACAACTAGCCATAACATAAAACACCAAGATTTTACAATCCTATCATCCTTAAGACATGGTTACGTCCTCGTAACCTCAAAATAAAAAAAAAAAAAAAAAAAATTTAGCGCAAAACTCCATCTGACTCATTCCTGTATCTCATAAAATCTTGCTCTAACCAAGTATCATATTCTCATCATCGAACCAAGGACCAAAGATAAGGGGTGAGTGAACTGACGGAATGCACCGCAAAACAATATCTTCATCTCAATATTGATTCCAAATTCATGTCAATATACTCAATAACCAAGATCACTTTCGACCATAAACATATCTCGGCACAACGGCCCCATACTCCAATACTAGTAACCAATCTCAATCTCCACCTCAATATCATTACTGATGTCAATATCAATATCACGGGGCACATCACCTAATTCACATTTGATTAAACTTTTATATGAACTTACATATCTTGCAATTTCACCAATTAAACGTTATGCAGCTACTTACAAAAATCATAATTAAATAACAGCTTAGCTAACGTGCGGCGATTATATTTTTCAGAAAGAAAGATATATATATATATAGATAATCATAGGGAAAAGAATTGAATGCATATATCTCAAGGAAATTATTTAATACAATTTTACAACTCAATCGATCTGAACAAGGATGGTATAGCAATTCAACAGAAATTTAGGCAACCGGCAAAATTCACAATTAAATAACGACTCATTAAGATTTTGCGTGGCGTATCATTTTGAAAACATGAACGGACATTCTGAACAGTAGAGTTGGAATTATGGATAAACAATAACCAGATTTTAAAGGATTTCTTTTACAAAAGACGGGTCAAAACGGGACTATGCAGTAACATTCTGGAAGTTTATTTAAAGTTTTGGTTCCGTTACAGTTTCACATTTCTACATCGAAATTCAACCATTCTTCTTCCGTAACACGTTGACATACATTTGAAGCATAGACATCACGTAGTACCAGATTAACATTCATTCCTCATTTCAACAATAATTCTCATCTAGAACACGGTAAAGATTTCAAACTGAAAGTAAAGTAACCCAAATAACTTAATATTTATACAAGTATATACAATTGCATCACATAACTATATTTCATTTATGGCCTAGGGTAACACATTCCGCATATCACTAGACATGGATTACTAATGCATTCAGCAAAATAATAACAAACATAAATCTCAAAATTTGATCACATTTGCCCAGTAAGCCAAACATTAACTCTTGCGAGGAAGGAGGCATTCAAATAAGAAGTGTATACGATTAGAATCTCAACTAAGAGCAATTGTCAACGGACACGATACACCTTTCGGCCTACTGACTTTACACAGGACTTACCTTGACTCTACATACTGTAATAACGTAGCATGGTTGACCTTACTAGCCATCCCAGTCAATCATGGTTATAACTCTCCTACGTCTAACCTCTCAGATAGGTAGCACTTACTGTGCTTCCATTATCAACTAATTACTCATATCATCATATTATATCTCTACCTAAGGGTTCGGGGATCATACAACTGCATGCATAACATCATACAATTCGAAATTCACAACTCATATCAGCCCTACTCTTAGAATTCCAAAACAACCATTACATAATTCCGCATTCAATATAATCCACGTCATTTCACTGCTCATTACTAAACAAAATTCATACTTTCACTTACCTCATTCTTCACCTGCAAGAATGTTAGTACAATACTAACTTGAGTCACTATATAGACTACCCCACTCATCAATTTCTCTCATTGGGTTCCCGAGACAGAACCGAAGGGGCCCATGGTTTGGTATGAGGGGGCCCCTAACTCATCCCGTTCCTTTTTGGGGCTCCTATCAGTTTCATCTCGGGGTTCATTTTATTAGACTCTTCCTACGTTCATTTTTATTCATTTGGTTTAGGCCTAAGGATCGTTTGCTCTGATACCACTTTGGAACACCCCGATTTATTAAGGAGCCTTTAGCAAGACATCCTCAGTAAATTGAGCTGTTACCATCTCGGAATATCCGAGGTAGTGAATAACAAAGTAAATCAAACCAAAGTACTTTATATAAAAGTTGATAAAATTATAACTTTTGATGTTACAAATACTACACAATGAATTAAAGTACAACTGATAACTACAAAGTACGTAATCTACATCTAAGTCGGTCCATCCAAGTGCTCACGCCATCCCATGCTCCCACAGCACCATCTCTCCTGTCAAAACTGCTCCCTATCACGGATCATCACAGGTGTCACACGAATACACAGGGTCAACCACGAGGTTGAGTAGAAAGATAAATAAGACATAAACAACAGTAAAAATGCATCCTCCTCCATCTCCATATCACAAGCCCCAATCATCCACTTCACCTCCATCACACCCCTCCTTCCATCACACCACACCTCCATCACACCACACCTCCCATGGCCATATCACAAGTCCCTTATCACAAGACCCATATCACAAGACCCATTTCACATCTCCGTTCTCCATAATAAGCAGTAATAAGCAATCAATCACAATATATCACAATTAAATATATCAATTAGATACTGAGTGTCCTCAAGTCAGATCACAATCACAGTCATAGATATTCCCCTACCTCAAATTGCAGAATGACAACCGAACAGCTGCTAGGAATATTCCACGCGGAAAACCGTCACCTAAACATATATTATATAACAGTTATTAACCCCTGTCCTGGAATAGTAAGGGTTCCAAACATAGTAACTTTCTAAAAGTGGAAAGTTTCCTATAATAGAAACTTTCCCGAAATAGAAACCTTGCCCAAACTGGCAGTACTACAAAATTATTGATCATGTTCTCAATTATTAAACTTAAGCACATATAAATAATTGTCACAATACAATATCATAACTAGCACATAAACAAATACACTGACTAACCATAAAACATTAATAACAAGTTACCATATACTAACAAACAATTATTATTAATTTGAATAAGATAATTATTAATAACATACTAATACTAATAATAATATTCCTTACTTCGATAATCAAATTAACGAACAGTCATAACTCATAACGATAATAACAATACAACTAACATCACTATATTAAAATAATAACAAAACAATAAGGATAAATATTATCACATACTAAATAATAATAAGTATAATATACTAGTAGTAATACTAAATACACAACAACCTAATAAAATAATAATAATAATAATAATAATAATAATAATAATAATAATAATAATAATAATAATAATAATAATAATAATAATAATAATAATAAAATAATAAAGTAATAAAATAATGAAATAACAAAACAACACTTTCTTTACAGACCCATAACCGCAACTCCAACCAAGAAACCCTCGCATGACCCGCGTACTACCCAGACCCACAACCATCCTATCGCCACCACCACTATCGGCAACCACCAATAACACTCACCTCAGCCGCCGCGTCCAACCCCCGCCATAACCGTACCAGAACCATTGCAGACGCGACCATATCCAACCCAGGCAATCACCACTCGCAAATCCAACACCTTCCAGAACCACCACTCGCCCTACCCCTGACACCAGACCCAGCCTAACGCCGTGGTACCACCGTGTCGACCTCCCCCGAGTCGACGGTGGCACCATCCCATACCAAACAGACCCGAAACAAACTAGACTCCCGATAAACCCTTACCTCCGGCATTCATGGCCACCGGCGACACCCAAGCCAACCCCCTTCATTCGCCCTTGCCCTCGCAACCAACCCAAGCCACCATAACGACCCGACCCTATTAACATCACAACCATGACAAAAACAACGTAACGAACTCAAAACGGAAAACGAGAGGCTTACCTTACTCGCTTGAGATCGTCTGTAACGCACCCGCACCGCCGCCGCCTCTCTCTCCCCCTCTCTCTCTCTCGATCTTACGCTGCCGACCCTATGAACCGTGATTGAGAGTGTAAAACGTAAGGGAAGCAACTCCCTCGTTTTTACTTGGGTTTGGGGTTTATACGTTTAGGGTTTATATGTTTATGGTTTATATGTTTAGGGTGTATAAGTCACGGTTAACCCAATATTAAAGCAAAACAGTGACCCATTGCGAAAACGAGCTTCGTCTTAAATAATACGAACCCACCTCAAAGCGGTATTATGAATATAATATAACAAGTAAAATTATTAGCTTAGTCGATATACTTACGATAATTGATTAGTTCGATACGATAATATAATATAGAACTTATAACATTAAACTCGAGTCAAATCCCGTGTCTAAAACAATTAGAACGAGGTATTACAAAGGCACATTCATTCCATAGGGAATTAGATGTGTTCCTAAATTGTAGTACTCTTTTATGAATTCATGTAATAATTCATTTTCTCGTGTACTCTATTCAACCTCATTGTTATGATATATAATGTTTTGTTTTTCATGTGGAATTGTACGCCAATTTTGAACACCACAAAGTGAACTGAATAACATTATATCGTTTTAGTCCTTGATTACCCACTTGAGCTAATAACTCAAGTAATCATTTTGTGACGTTGGTTGATGGTGGGTTCAACGAGCCATAAGTCAAACGGATGACTGACCAATCACAAAGGCGAGTTATACGGATATCTCGTAGGACACCCCGTGACAACGTTATGGAGTCCTAAATGTTTTATAACATTGGGTGTCAGGTCGTGGATAGGACCTCCATAGTGTTCCTTAGAGTCGAGTCTTTTGACTTTCAAGTGTCTCTTGAGATTAAGGCAGATTTTGGGTAACTTTGGTTTCTTTCCCACGGTCATCGTAACAGGGGCCAAGAGGATTTTTTATGGGTTATTTCATGCTGCACGATATCGGCAGGATTCGAGTTGAGGAAAATATCCAAACCCTTATCAGGATTTTATCATTTCTCAGAGCCACTCGAGGAGTAGTAACTGAAATGCATGGCCATGCTCGAATACAGATTCGTTTTATCAGTTAAGTTACTCTCTAGTCGGGGAAACCACTCTTGATACAGATCGCTTGTGAGATACGACCTTTGCGAATGCGGATTTGCAAATTGTCTTACATGGAGTGGGAGAAATTTTAAAAGGATATGAGAATCGATTTATCGCACCTACACTTGTACGGACAAGTGGGAGTTTGTTGGAGCTTGTGTCCTCCACATGTAGTGTGATAACGTCATTGCACATACCCTTGTACGGACAAGTGGGATATTGTTGGGGCTGGTGTCCTTGACAATTAAGTACAATGACTTACTAAATCTCTTAAAGGATCACAAGGGCATACTTCAGTATTATTATCAGTTGATCCAGGTTTATCAATAACGGTTGGCTTGCTAGATAATTTTGACGTTATTGTCATATGGATGGCGGTGATCAACTGGTCCCTATACGTCACACCTATAGGACACGTTTGAGAGATGTGAAGGTATGAAAATACAGTCACATTTATGCCGGATACGACTAAACAGTTAGTCAGAGGTATTGACTATTAAATTAGTCAATGAGATGTTGAGATTAATATTTAATACGGATTAAATAATTTTAGCTAATACAGATTACATGATTAATTCGTAAAATTAAATATAAACGGTTATATTTAATTAAATATTGAATTTGCGTATTAATATAAACAGTTATATTAATTAAGCCAATTATACAATATCGTATTTTATCAGACCATTATTAATACATCGACTGTATTAATATCTGATAACAAGTATATGATTTATAATAAATACCCGCGAATTATATTTTAGCAAAGTGGGTCGAATCACGCATTGGAATAAGGTAAGAGTGGAAAGCCCACTCCTACCCAATACCTAATTCGGCCGACCCATACTACATAAGGAGAGTACTTCTCCTTTTTTTCAGGTGATTGATTCAACTGGTTAATTGATAATCTCAAGAATTAGGGTTTTGAGAACATTATTTTCCCAAAACTCAGATCTCACATCTAAAACCTCACAAAAGCTCTCCCCATATTGCAAGGCAATTGGAGAGTATTTCTAGCACACGCGGCAATATCTCATTCAAGTCTTGGGTGAAAGTTATAGGAGGGAATTTACTTTAATTCATGTTCTTAGGCCTATTCAAGCAAGGACCCAAGGTTGTATTCTTTTTCATGCTTTTAATTAACTTATGACAATAATCACAATTGTATGTTTCGTTATAATCCTTCAAGTTTAGGGCGAATACATGCTTTATTCCCCACAAAACCTAGTCCAGGTCCCTAAATAAATGGGGTGTTACAAAGTGGTATCAGAGAGAACGATCCTCAGGCCTAACCTAATGAACCCAATGAATGTAGGAAGAGTCTAAATAAAATGAACCCTGGGATAGATTTGTTAGGAGCACACTGAAGGGGAAGTATGAGTCTGGGGCCCCCTCACACTAAACCATAGGCCCTCTCAGTTTTACCCGGATACCTTGAGTGTATACGAGCGAAAAGGGTAGAATAGGAAATGATGGAATTCGTGGTAAAGCATGATAAGAGGTTATAAGAACCCTTCTGTTATATGAATGGCATGAATGTGAAAGAAAGAGTATGCGTATAAGAATTACGTAGCTGTGTTTATATATATAGAGTGCATGATAATGTGATGCAAGCGATGATCAGTATTATATTAATAATTGTGTCATGTCTAATGATATACGGTTATGTGATCCCTGGCCCATGTGTAAGAAAGTACTATTAATATATATTAGTTGCATATGTAATTTGATGCGTAGGGGATATCACCGTAACCTAAGTGAGTACCCTTACTTAGACCGGGACTCATCTTTTCCTTGTATGTTATAGAATGCCTCCAAGAAGGAATAACATAGCTAACATCACACAAGAGGAGTTAGACCGATTGATAGCTGAGAATGAGGCCTTAAAGGCCAAACGCATGGACTCTGCTAAGATGAGCACCATCATCGCGAGGCACAACCCTACTCAATTCACCGGGGAGGGAGAACCTCACCTCCTCGGAAAATGGGGTCGTGAGTTCAGCAACTTGTTCGAGTTGATAGACTGTCCGGAGGAGCTGAGAGTAGATCAAGCTGCACATTATTTGAGGGGGATGGCTGGTGATTGGTGGACGGGGAACAAGGGGGAAATTCGAGAAGCAGCTATCGAGGATGGATCAACCATGTGGAATGGGTCGCATTTAAGAGGATCATAAAGTATTTCTACCTTAGTTTCAAAAGAGCAAGCTAAGGGACGAATTTGTGCTTTTTCGAATGACTGATGAGATGACTGTGGAGGTCTACTACAGGAAGTTTCTTCAGCTGCTGAGCCCTGTGGGAGAAATGGGGATGGATGAGGCAATGCTTGCCATGAAGTTCGAGAGGGGATTAACTATCGCTGTCAAGAAGAGACTTATCGCTGCACCACCCACTACAGTCCGTGATATCTATTTGCGGGCTGGGGCAGTTGAGAGGCTCGCTGATATGATAAAGGAGGAAAAGAAGACAAGGAGTGAAAAGGGGAAGACTGAAACCTTGAGTGAAAATTCGGGGTTGAAAAAGCAGAATTCTAATAGGTACAATGGGTATTTTACCAACAGTGCCTCAGCCAGTACAAGAAATCAGTGTGGTAGTAACTATAAGAGTGGGGGTTCGGGGACAAGTTTTGTGGGGATAGTGTGCTATGGTTGTGGGAAGACGGGACATAAGCAAGCTGTGTGTCGATCCTCAGGAGGATATCAATTTGGGGGTTACCGTACTCCAACTTCGGGGTATAGTGGGTCCCGCATGAATACTTCTGGGAGTTGAGGTTATCGTACCCCTATGACAGGCTATGGGGGAAATTCGAGATCTGGTACTAGCAACAACTACGAGAGGAACTTTAACAACTATCAAAACCGTTCTTACCAACCAGTACAGCGGGAATGGCAGCAACCAGAAGACCGGAGCCGAAGGGAACCAGCAGTCAGGAGCAGCCACTACTAGCCAGAGTGGGGTAAAGACCAGTGGCAAACTCTTTGCCATGGAGACGCAGGCCGCCAAGGATGATGCCCACGTCGTGACTGGTACTTTTCTTGTGAACCTTACACCTACTTTTGTACTCTTCGATTCCGGAGCTACCCATTCCTTTGTGTCTAGAGAGCATGCTAGGATGTTAGGGCTTAACATCTATGATTGGGTTGAGGATTCTGTAACAATACCATCCGGGGAATCAGTGTCATGTAATAGAGTCTTTAGGAGTGTGCCCATCAAGATTGGGGAGGTGGTCTTTCACTGCGATCTTATCGAGTTTCCATTGGGGGACTTTGAGGTAATTCTCGGGATGGATTGGTTGGGAATGTTGCAGCTTGTGTCCTCCACATGTAGTGTGATAACGTCATTGCACATACCCTTGTACGGACAAGTGGGAGATTGTTGGGGCTGGTGTCCTTGACAGTTAGTATAATGACTTACTAAATCTCTTTAAGGATCACAAGGGCATACTTCAGTATTATTATCAGTTGATCCACGTTTATCAATAATGGTTGGCTTGCTAGATAAGTATGACGTTATTGTCATACAGATGGCGGTGATCAACTGGTCCCTATACGTCACACCTATAGGACACGTTTGAGAGATGCGAAGGTATGGAAATACAGTCACATTTATGCCGGATACGACTAAACAGTTAGTCAGAGGTATTGACTATTAAATTAGTCAATGAGATGTTGAGATTATTATTTAATTGTCCGTACAGTTAGCCCAATTAATATAACTGTTTATATTAATACGCAAATTGAATATTTAATTAAATATAACCGTTTATATTTAATTTACGAATTAATCATGTAATCCGTATCAGCTAAAATTATTTAATCCGTATTAAATAATAATCGCAACATCTCATTGACTAATTTAATAGTCAATACCTCTGACTAACTGTTTAGTCGTATCCGGCATAAATGTGACTGTATTTTCATACCTTCACATCTCTCAAACGTGTTCTATAGGTGTGACGTATAGGGACCAGTTGATCACCGTCATCCGTATGACAATAACGTCAAACTTATCTAGCAAGCCAACCGTTATTGATAAACGTGGATCAACTGATAATAATACTGAAGTATGCCCTTGTGATCCTTAAAGAGATTTAATAAGTCATTGTACTTAATTGTCAAGGACACCAGCCCCAACAATCTCCCACTTGTCCGTACAAGGGTATGTTCAATGACGTTATCACACTACATGTGGAGGACACAATCTCCAACACATGTATGTAGGTACATGCTGGTTGGAGATGGGATCACAGGAGGGCTAGCGAGTGATGATCCATCATCATATGACTTATACCCTATTGACAAGGACACCAGCCCCAACAGGGAAAATATCGAGCTTTTATTGACTGTTACCAAAAGAAGATTTCTCTGAGGGGACCTAAGGGAGTGAGAGTTACCTATAGGGGATTCGTGGTTAAACCTAAGGTCAAGTTCATATCAGTTAATACCCTTAAGTCGAGCCTGCGGAAGGGGGAGAGCTTGATCTTGTGTCAGATGTGGAATTGTGAGGCGGAGACTCCGAAGGTTAGTGAGATACCTGTGGTGAGGGAGTTTGAGGGAGTGTTCCGGGACGATGTGACAGCGTTGCCACCTAGGAGGGAGGTCGACTTTTCTATCGATCTCAAGCCAGGAGCAGGACCAATATCAAAATCACCTTACCGTATGGGACCAAAGGAGATGGAAGAATTGAAAAAGCAACTGGATGAATTGGCCGAAAAGGGATTCATCCGGCCAAGTGTGTCACCCTGGGGAGCACAAGTACTTTTTGTGAAGAAGAAACACGGGAGTCTGAGACTTTGCGTTGACAACGGGGAACTGAACAATGTGACCAATAAGAACCGCTACACCTTGCCTAGAATTGATGATCTGTTCGACCAGTTGAGTGGAGCCGGAGTTTTCTCAAAAATTGATCTGAGATCAAGTTATCATCAATTGAGGATTAAAGATGAGGACATTCCCAAGACTGCTTTTAGAACAAGGTATGGCCACTACGAGTTTGTGGTTATGTCGTTCGGGTTGACTAACGCACCGGCATTTTTCATGGATTTGATGAACCGGGTATTCAGTCCATACCTGGATAGGTTCGTGGTTGTGTTTATCGACGACATATTGGTGTATTCCAAGAGTAAGGAAGAGCACGAAGAGCACCTGAGAACAGTACTGAAGACTTTAGAGGAGAATGGGTTGTATGCAAAATTGAGTAAGTGCGAGTTCTGGTTGGAGAAAGTTGCCTTCTTGGGTCATGTAATTTCCAAGGAGGGGGTGTCTGTGGACCCTAGTAAGATCGAAGCTGTGACCATATGGTAAAGCCCGAAGAATGTGGGAGAGATCCGAAGTTTCTTGGGATTAGCTGGGTACTACAGGAGATTTGTCAAATATTTCTCGAAGCTAGCTAAGCCACTGACGTCGTTAATGAGAAAGGATAATTATTTCATTTGGGATGAGAGTTGTGCGAAGGCGTTCTTAACTCTTAAGGAACGTCTGACAACAGCTCCTATCCTTGCCTTACCAGATGGAAGTGATAACTTTGAAGTTTATACCGACGCTTCGAAGCATGGGCTGGGGTGTGTATTAATGCAGAATGGAAGAGTGATAGCGTATGCTTCCCGTCAATTGAAGACTTACGAAGAGAATTATCCTACCCATGATTTAGAGTTGGGGGCCGTGGTCTTTGCACTGAAACTGTGGCGCCATTACCTCTACGGAGCCACATTTAAGGTGTTTTCTGACCACAAAAGCTTAAAATACATCTATACCCAGCGAGAGTTGAATATGAGCCAAATGAGGTGGATAGAGTTGATTGGTGACTACGATATGCAGATTGTCTACCATGAGGGCAAGGCTAATGTGGTTGCCGATGCCTTGAGTAGGAAATTTGTTCCTGCTTTGCAAAGTGCCAGATCAAGGGTAAGACTGCATAGTGAGTTGGGAGAAATGGGAATTTATATGATCCGAAAAGGGGATGCTATTAGTTATCTAACAGTGGAGCCAAAATTGTATGGAGAAATCAGGGAATTGCAAAAAGACGACTTAAGGATCCAAAAGTGGCGAGGAATGATTGAGGGAAGTGATAATGAGACCGAGTCCAAATTCAGTATCCATTCTGATGATAGTTTGAGATTCAGTGGGAGATGGTGTGTTCCGGATAATGATGAGTTGAAAAAGAAGATTTTAACGGAAGCTCATGCTACGCCATACTCCGTCCACCCAGGGGGGTGATAAGTTATACAAAGACCTCAAGAAGACGTTCTGGTGGCCCAACATGAAGAAGGAGGTTGCCGAGTTTGTGTCGCGATGTTTGACTTGTCAGAGGGTAAAAGGTGATCATAAGAGACCTCAAGTAAAGGTTCAGCCACTGGATGTACCTGAGTGGAAATGGGAGAATATTTCCATGGATTTCATCGTGGGGTTATCTCGAACTCAGAAGGGCAACAACATGATCTGGGTAATTGTAGATAGGTTGACCAAGTCCGCTCACTTTATTGCAATGAAAGATACCTGGAGGAAGGCTGAGTTGGCAAAGTCATATGTGCATAATGTACTCAAGTTGCATGGCTTTCCCAAAGATATTGTTTCCGATCGCGACTCGAGATTTATCTCTAGGTTTTGGCAAGAGCTGCAGTCCGCGTTGGGCACGCAGTTAAAGATGAGTACGGCTTTTCATCTAGCTACAGATGGTCAGACGGAGAGAACCATACAGACTTTGGAAGATATGTTAAGAGCGTGTGTGCTGGAATTCGGGGGATCATGGGAAGAGCGATTGGGATTGATAGAGTTGTCCTATAATAATAGCTACCACACTAGCATTGGTATGGCTCCATTTGAGGCGTTGTACGGGAGGAGGTGCCGGAGTCTTGTTTGTTGGGATGACCGAGTTGATGCTGTGGTTTTGGGTCCGGAGATGATTCAAGAGATGGTTGAGCAAGTTCAGATAATAAGACAGAAAATGAGAGCTGCTAGGATAGACAGAAGAGCTACGCAGATCTCAAGAGGAGTAACATATCATTTAAGGCAGGCGAGAAGGTACTCCTGAAGGTATCTCCAATGAAGGGTGTAATGAGGTTCGGAAAGCGTGGCAAACTAAGCCAAAATTTTATTGGACCATTTGAGGTCTTGGACAGGGTTCGGGAGGTGGCGTATCGGTTAGCTTTACCTCCAGTCCTATCCAAGGTCCATAATGTGTTCCATGTGTCCCAATTAAGGAAGTATGTGAGTGATCCCTCACACGTGTTGAGCCATGAGGTAATTGAGGTAGATGAACAACTTGTCTATGTTGAGATCCCAAAGGAGATCCTCGATAGGAAGCTTCGAAAGACTCTGAATGGAGAGACAGCGTTAGTGAAGGTATTGTGGACCAATCACAACATGGAGGAAGCTCCTTGGGAGGCTGAGGTGTCCATGAGGGAGCACTACCCGCAACTGTTTGTTTGAGGTAAGTTACGAGGACGTAACTCTTTTTTTAGTGGGGTAGACTGTAATACTCTGTGTTTTAACAGCTTTTAAGTCGTGTTTGGGTAGGGGAACTTCGAGATGAAGTTCATTTTAAGGAGGGAAGACTGTAATAACCCGTATTATTATTATTAAATATAATAACTTTATGGGTAGACGATATAATTATTTATAAATTATTCGTTTAATAAGCTAGTGTATACTCGTATAATGATAAGCGTTTTGGACTTCGGTGGGATTCAAAATGGGAACCTAGCCATCAAATGATAATAATAGTCGTACGGTGTTAGTGAGGCTCGAACCTAGGACCTGTGGTGGCATGGCTATGGGCCTCGTTTTGCGTGTAGAACTACAGCCCACGTACGAAGTAGGTAAACACAAGCAGACCTATGTTTCCCTGCTGCCTTATTTAGGCTACAGTTTTACCCTAAACCCTACTCAAAACTCAGATCTCTTTACACAAAAACCTAGCCGCCACGTCAGGGAAGAAGAGGGAGTCATTCACGGTGGTTATACACTAGTTTAAGGTGGTTCGTTTTGGCCATATGGTTGGTATGTCCGCCATTGTTTCTGTTTTCACGGTTGTACTTCCTGTGTGATTCGCATAATTAGAATCGTATATCATATTTATGGGTTCTGATCTTTACATATTTTTGACCTATGATGTTAGTATATACGTTTTGACCCCAATAGAGTCACCGTTGACCACAGAGGACCACCAGGCGTGGTGGTTTTTGTCGCCTGTGTCAACTTATCTTCTTCGTTTCAGAAACACTGTTGGTGCGTATGTTTTTGTGTGGGTTTTCGAGGCTAGATAAGTTAACGTTTGTTCTGGGTTTTGGGGTAGGTTGATTGACGGTGGTTTGGGGAGTGTCTTGGTGGTTGTCTCGGTGGTTACAGGTGGTAGGGTCAGAATCGTAGGGAGGAAGTCGTGCTACTGTTGTCACGGTTCCGTGGGTTATGTCTGTGCAAGGGTTGTTTGGGGTGGTAACACCGTTGACTCGGGGGAGGTCGACACGGTGTTACCACCATGGTTTATGGGTCGTGTGTCAAGGGAGGTTTTGGTGGTGGTCTCGGTGGTTGTCCAGGTCTGGGTGGCTGTCGATAGGGGTTTCAGATCGTGGTAGCTGTGTGGTCAGGGCGAGGAACCAGGTCTATTGTGGACTCTGTTCACCTCGGCGGTCTACGCGGGGGGGGGGGGGGGGATGTTGGTTCTGGCGGTGGTAGGAGGTTCAGGGTAGAAGGTGTGGAGGCTGCTGGTGGCTACGCTGGTGGCTGCGCTGGTGGCACGCGTGGTTAAAAGGAGGGTCTTGAGTCGTGGTTGGAGAGTCGGGTTAGGGGGATTGTTTTACGTGTTTAATTATTATTATTATTATTATTATTATTATTATTATTATCTTTGTTGTTATTAATTATTATTATTATTATTTTTGATATTGTTTATTTTGGGTTAGTAGTTCATGTGTTTATTAAAAGATATTTTGAACCTTTTTAGAAGGTTACTATTTTGGGGAAGTTACTTTTTTTTAGAAAGTTACTATTTTGGGTAATGTCGTTGTAGGAAACTTTCCTTTTTAGGAAGTTATTATGAATAGAATACGTACTTATATTACGAGATCTAGGGAGTTTTATTAATTATACAATATATGTTTAGGTGGCAGTTTCCGCGTGGAACACTTCTAAGTAGCAGCTGTTCATTTGACGTTGCCTTCTGCAGTTTTGAGGTAGGGGAATATTTATGTCTGTGGTCGTATTATGACATGAGGTCACTCATTATGTGATTGATATACTTAATCTTGGTTGTATTGTGATTTATTGATTATTATTGTTTATTGTGGAGAACGGGGCTTGTGAAATGGGTCTTGTGATATGGGTCTTGTGATAAGGGACTTGTGATATGGCCATGGGAGGTGTGGTGTGTTGGAGGTGAAGTGGAGAAGTGAATGATATGGAGATGGAGGAGTTTTGTATTGTGTTACTTCATGCCTTTATTATATTACCTACTCAACCACGTGTTGACCCTGTGTGTTTGTATGTGTCTGTGTTGATCCAATTTATTGGGGAGCAGAATGACAGTTAGACTCGTGGAAGCTGGAAGGAAGGAGAGGCTATGAACCAGACCTGTTTAGTACTAGTTCACGTTACTTAGCCTTTCACCTTGTCTAGACTTTTGATTTAGTTATGAGACAGTTGTATTAGCTTTTGAGACTACTTGTTTTGGATATTTAAATACTCAATAAAGTATTGCGTTTCTTCGATTTGTTATCTACTACCTCGGTTATCCGAGATGGTAACACCCTTGGTTATTTGGGGAAACCTAGTCCAGGTCCCTAAATAAATGGGGGTGTTACAACTATACACATATAAGAGATGAATAACATGAATTTGTGACGGATACTAATTTACCCATAACCTATCAAACATAAAACTCACATCAATTTCACATTAACAACAAGAAATCACATGTCCAATTAATTTAAGACAAAGGCCGAGTTTCTCATTATCGTCACCTTAAAGCAGTTTAAGCTCCAAAGTCTCCCTCCACCACGTATGTATCAACCTCGGGGTCTTCTAGACCAACTCCTAGGAACACAAAAGCGAAATTATAAGCTTAAAAACGAATTGGGGCAAAACAACCCAAAAATGAAAGTTTAAAAACCTGAAATTGAAAGTGATAGAAAGATTAGAAATCGCGAGAGGAATCCGAATATGAAATTCTTACTTTGATTCGAGTTGAATTTAGATGAACTTTTAGAGCTTTTGAGAAGGAGGAATTATGGAGGATTTAAGTTATAGTAAAATGAGTTTTGGGAAAAAGAAGATGTCGATGGAAGGGGGTTTATGAGGGGTTCTAGGTTGTCCTTTTATTTATGAGTCGGGTTTGCTTTATTTCAGTGATACGGAACTCAAGTCGGGAAATTGCCAAGTGATAACATTTTAAGATTTAAAATAATCTTAAGACGGAACTTAACGGAAAAACTTAAAATAAAACTTACGATTTATTAATAAAATAATATTAAATTTCCGAAAAATACTTTATAAGTATTAAAATATTATTTACGAAAATACGGGATGTTACAAGCTCCCCTTTCCTTGTCCTCGACATCCAACCCCTTCTGTCCAGATTGTATCTTAACAGCTTCATTGCTCTTCGTCCCAGCACTTCCTGACCTCTCCCCTACTTCTCCCAACTTAGCCTTCTTTGTCATTCTCTCCAAATAATCTTTGGCCTTCTCAACAGACTGAAGTTCCTCATCTGGCACCAAAACATAGTCAGTTTGTGTACAACATTTTCTCTTCTTTGCACGTGCAATCTCAGCCTGAAATTCCTTTCCCTTTTCATCCTTATAATATACCTCTATCATTCCAGGAGTCTCATCCGAGTTACATGGGGGATCAATAGAGGCTATTAAGGAGGAGAAAGCTCCCACACGAGGAACATCAAAGAGATTACTCCCCCTTCCCTGATCCACTCCCCCCATTCAATTATAATTCCAGCAGCTTCCCCAGCCTCCCTAACAACCTGTTTACCTTTCCCAATTGCTTGTTCTCTAGCCATCTGCACCTGTGCCACAATTCTTTCCAGCCTCATCAGCCCCTCATCAATTTCCTTCCCTTTTCTAACCAGTGCATCTGGTGTTCTATCTGTCTCCATACCACTAATCTCCTCCTTCACTTCACTCAATCTGTTCCCCTCCCCAACTAGATCCTTGTTTCCCAATTGCAGCCTAGTATCAATAGAAATTTCAACCCCCATATTCATCAGAAGAGATCACTATGGCCGAGCTATGATGGAATGGCGAGTAGTCTTCAGGTGTACCAGCAGCTGGATTAAATAGATGATAGGGGTAGCTATCTGACTCCCCAGAAGATTCATCATCAGAAATAACAATAACCTCATTCTCCCTAGCCTCCTCACTTTGCATCTACTGGTCATCATCCTCCCCAACTTCCCCATACCAAAATTCCCCTCTGGAAAATGATAGATTATAGGCAGGCCCCCTTCAGGAGGATCAAAAGTTTGATTTAAGCCATGGAAGTCATTATCCATCCTGGCCCATTCAGCATCCCCTTCAAGTCTTGATAGAATAGCCTCTTGTATCCTCTGGTCCCTATCCACCAAACCACTCAAAGAATTATGCGAGGCATAAAGTATATATGGGTCATTAGCCTGAAATTATCTCATTTAATCTTCGTGTGCCTCTTGAGCTCCAGACTGATTCCCCATTTCCTCCTCAGCACTGAAATATCTTTCTTGTTCTTCCTCCATTTCTCTCACTCCCCCATTACCATTCCCCAGGGATCGTTGATCAACCCCCATCATTTCAGCTTCATTGACTCTTTGACTCTGATATTGTACTTCAACCTCCATGTCCTGCACTCCTCCACCTTGTTGTACCCTCTGCCCAGATTGTCTTCCCCAGTTCCTCTGAGTACCTTCCTTATCAAACCTCACTTGTCCCTGAAAGCCCCTATCATCTCCTCCCTTATTCTTATTACTTGGTTCCCCCTTCTGTAAAACCCCTCGCGAAAGCGGAAAATTAAAACATACAAAGTACTAAAAATGCAGCGAAATTTAAACTTTTTAAACATAAACAACATGCGAGAAGAATTAAACTGAAACGGAAACTGAAAACTGATATAAAACAAAATAGATAAGTAACAGTTCTAAGTACTGAAAACCAATTATGTACAACAGCCTGGGATGGAACATCCCTACAGGCACCAAAAGATAACAGTATAAAAAAACTAACAGTCTAGCTAATCGATAAACGTGTAAGTCATATGATGAAAGGATCATCACTCGCTAGCTCTCAAGTGAACCCTGCCAACCTGCATGTACCTACATACATGAAAACATGTACGCCACAATCAGTGGGGAGTGACTAGAGTTCTCCTAGCCACCTTTTGTAACGACACGTAACACAAAAATACAAACAGAATACTCTAGCATATAAAGACATGTGAAGTATAACAATATCTCATCAACTGATCTCATACTATCATGCAAACTCTAATGCACGGCTCTCAACCAACTTCGGAAACTATTTGGAAGGAGAGCCGGGTTCCCTACCGGTTACCCAGTCGGGGGCTCTTTCAATCCAAACCATTTACGAAACTGACTTAGAGTCATCCAATGCCTTGGATGAACAGTAACAAAGTCGATATCTAACTCAACAATAACAACATCTAAATCATCATCATCAACATCTACATCTGACACTGTACCAACTCAAGGCAAGCAGATAGAGTTCAGCAAGTATAAGGTTCAGCGGTCAACTTAAGACATAACCTACATACCAATCATTCAGCAAGTGTAAAGGTTCAGCGGTCAACTTAAGACATAACCTAAACACCAAACATTCAGCAAGCAAGGACTCAGAGGCCAACTTAAGGCATAGACCCGCCAATCAGCAAGACACTAGACTCAGAGGCCAACTTAAGGCATAGACTAGCACCCAAAAGCAAAGGACTCAGAGGCCAGCTTAAGGCATGTCTCTTCACTACATCACAAGATACTAGACTCAGAGGCCAGCTTAAGGCATGTCCTAGCATCAAACATCTGCACTCCGGGTGAGGTGTTACGACCTAAATGCCCCGTTGTGCAGCTGCTCTACTCGTCAGACTCAGAGGCCAACTCAAAGCATGTTCCAACGCGATCACAATCAAACATGTCTGGACTCAGAGGCCAGCTTAAGGCATGTCCCAGACACGACAAACATACACATATAGGGCTCAGAGGCCAGCTTCAGGCATATCCCCATATATGACAAACAGCTCACGTATTAAGTTCAGAGGCCAGCTTAAGGCATAACTTAATACGCATCAATACAATATCATCCAAGGCTATGAACTAATCTATAGTTCTACTTTTCTTAACTTCTAACCAACACTTAATTGACCCCGGGAACTAAGTTGAGGGATAGCCGGTTTCCCTTTCGGTTACCCGACCGGGGGATCTCTATCCTCTCTCCATTCCCGAACCCAATATAGTGTCGCCCATCCTCCGGGGACCTCAAACACATATCAAAGGTACACAGAACGATTTTCAAACAAAACCGAATAACCGTTTAAAAGTTACGAGCTAAAGATGAATTTCAAAACAAAAACAAGTAACAGGGGTCCCCAGCCGGTCGGCAGGCAGCCGGCCTACCGGCTGGAAACCCATTCTTTCCTTCTCCTTTAACGCACAAACACGCCAAAAGGGCTCCCAGCCGGTTGGCAGGCAGCCGGCCTACCGGCTGGGGAACCCACTCCCTTTACTTACGCATTAAACGAACATCACCCAAGAGGCTTCCAGCCGGTTGGCAGGCAGCCGGCCTGACGGCTGGCAACTCAAGTCCTACCTATTTTCAAACTCGCAAAAACAATAAGAGGCGCTCCCAGCCGGTCGACCGGCGGCCGGTCGGTCGACCGGCTCAGAGTCCCTGAGCACGAAAACGATTCTTCCTGTAACTTGCAAAATCGACCTAAAACGATTCAAGACTTCTAATCTAGCAACTTACAAGGTTTACCCATTATCTTAAATCATCCAACAACACTATCTACCAGCAATTAAACCACAAAACAATCCTCAAATGATTATTACATGTATCCGTCGCAAACATGAAATTTCTGAAAATGAAAGATAAGCAAATGAAACATCACCCAAGCATCAAAACAACATATTCATGAAATCCTAACATGATTCTAAGCCCATTGAACATGTGTAACAAATAAAAACAGAAACTTAAGCCAATTCGAACGCAAAAATGCTAATGTATACAATAAGGCCGAGTTTCTCATTATCGTCACCTTTTAAGCGTTTAAAATCCAATCTCTTCTTAAATCTTGCCACTAACCTCCTTGTGATATTCTAAGCCTCCTCCTACAACATGAAAAACGATTAAAATAGGCTATACACGGATTACTCCAAAACAGCCCATTTTTGAAGCGGAACGAAATGAAAAACGGAAGTGACGGATGGCTTACAAATTCGATGAGGATTCCGAAAATGTTATTATTACCTTAATTCGGTGAACGGATGATGAAGAAATAAGCAAAAGAAGATGAAGATTTATGGAGGTTTTAGAGGAAATGTGTTTACTGTTTTATTATTTTGAGATGATGAAGGTGTCGACATTCATAAGGAAGTGGTAGGGTTTATTTGTCCTTTCCGTTAAATGAAAACGGGTTTGGATGAACGGGTTTTAAGTTTAGAATTCAAGTTGCCAAGTTTGTATTCGTCTTAAGGACTTAAGGTTCTTAAGACGGATCTTACTATTTAAATGAAATACCTCCCAATAAATTATTAAATTATTATTTTACTACTTAAAAATAATTTAAATGCTTAAAATATATTTTACGAAAATGCGGGATGTTACAATCACCCCATCTTTCAAAAAGTTTCGTCCTCGAAACTTGAAGACAGAAAAAGTACGAAAACAACTCTATCTTTCAAAATGAACCACACGGGTTATGACAACCCAAAACTTTATCCTTCAAAAAGGTTTCAAGAAGAAAAGGTTTCAAGGCACAAGTCTTGTCAATGGATATTGGGATTCTCGTTACGTATTCAAGAGTCCGACATTCCAAATCTGAGACATGTCCCAAAATTTGTTCAAATAAAGTTCAAAATTAGATTGATTCGGTGTTGGCAATCACATCACAGGTTATCAGACGTCTCCAATAACAACTTCTAGTGGCAGTCAACGCTGACATCCAACAAAATCGCAAAACGTTACGCTCTTTAAAACCCAGTTTTCTTCAAATCGCCCATTCCTCCCAAATTCTTGAAAAAGAAAATTGTAACAATGACTCAAAGTTTCTTCTAACGGAAGAGAAAGCAGTTTCAAATTCTCAAAACAACTAAGCTTTTCTAAAAACAGTGAATTTAAAGTCAACAATTGGGGAACAAATTTCAAAACAGACGTTTTGAGAGCGCACATACAGACGCGTAGCTTATTTTCAATACGAAGGATTAGAGGTTTCAAGCCTCGCGGCTGTAAGAACACGGAAAGGAGGGTTGAAGGAACGGAACGATTAAGTCGAAAGTTAAAGAAGGACGGTAACCTTTGCCAAACATGGGTACACTAACCGCTCAATCCATAATCAAAACATCGTTACAACGATTTCTAGTATATCCCAAGGAAACGTTTCCAGTGACCTCGATAATCACAATGGTTTCACAGTCCCTCGTACTATCATCTCATCCTCCAAACAAGGTATTCCTCACAAGAAGGTTTCCAAAACTCTGAACCGGAACTCTATCACCATGACAACGAATCCTCAAAACCCAAGATATGGTATTCTCTATCCTATAACCTTAAATATTGACCGTTCGATCCTAGCAACCTATTTCACAAGGTTCAATATCTTAAGTTCCCAAATTATTATCACAATGAACATTCAAAACAGGATCTTACTAAGGTAACAACTTCCAAGTCAAGCAAGTCTATGACTGGTCCTCATGACTAGTTCCTCAAAACGATTCGAATCTCAAGGGTCCTCGAAGTCTAAAGCAACATTATCCTTTCAATGATTTATTCCTCAAAAGCTTAGATAACCCATCTCAGATAGTTCCCAAATGACAATTCAACCAAACTCTCAGACTACTCAACTCATGTGATATATCTACTATACTTGTATCACAGTCCACAAAAGAACCACACTCAAATCAACGCGTTTCTGGACTTACATCTCTCAACGAATCATTCATTCTCAAACTGATGGTGTATCCTAAATTTTCCTTTAAGTCCTTCATTAGATAATGCTAAGATCCATTAAGTAACTTAAGATCAACCACTCAGTCAATTCTACAAGTTCTTGCAAATGTTCCAATGTTCTCACACCGTTACTAACAACTCTCGTTCCTCAAGTTCAAACAGCATTAACTTACCTCATTCACTTATCAGACAACATCAGTACCTTAAACATATTCCTCGAAATTACTTACTACCCTAAGTTCCTAAAATTCCTCAAATGGGAATTACAACTTACAATCATCCATGACTCGGCAAGGTTCTCACACCTAAGTTCCATTAAAGGTCGTGTATAACACTCTACCCAGCACAATTACTTCATCATTCACTACTCTTCAAATTAGTAACATATGGACACTAAGATCAACAAAACACATTCCATCAGCTCCTTAGATTTTCCTCAAGTAACAACACTCTCTCAATCATGGTCTACAATTGTCCTCAAGAAATTCCCCAAGTCTGTCTATGGTAGGTTACCGCACAAGGTGTTTCAGGATAAGCAAGCTATTAGGTGAAGTCAAGAGAACACAATGACAGTTCTCAAGGAAGGTCAAGAAAAGTCTAAGGGAAGAGATAGAGATCTAAACGGTTACAAGTACATCAAAACATAAGTAAGACGGTAGGCAAGAACATACCAGTAGGTGGGTCAGGATGAACTCCGGTCACAGCTTGAATCCGAACAGCTCCGGCTCCACTGGTCTCAGCCTCAGGGTCAGTAGTAACAGCTCTGTCGATAGCGACCTTCCCCACGGGGCACTCGAAGGAGCGATGTCCAAATCCCTCGCAGGTGAAGCATTGGTAAGGGTCACCGTAACAGTCAACTCTAGGATGAAGATCCTTGCGGCCCTTGAAGCATTTCAGGGGAGCTTCTGTCGAGGGTTCCATGTTACGATCCTGGGAGGCCTCAGCTCCGTTGGGTTCTCCCTTTCCTTGGGGGCACTGTTCAGAGAGGTGTCCTTGCTCTCTGCAACAGTAGCAAATGCGTGGTCTACCACGGCGGTTATTGCCTGGCCTAACTGTAGCAGGTTGCACAAGGAACTGTGGGCGCTTTCCTCTTCCAGGAGGAGAGGAGGAGGAAGGAGGACTAAGAGGTCTCTTGCTTCGACAGCTATGAAAATGTGGTCGAGGAGGAGAGAAAGCTCTAGCTCTCTCACAATAGATCTCATAAGGGTCCTCTGCGCGCAAGACACTTAAGTAACTCTGGAAGTAAGAAGTCGGGTCACTACTGGCTACACTCCTAGTCTCAGCATTAAGCTTGCTCCGAAACAGGTAGGCTTTGTCTTCTTCTCTCTCAACTAGCTGTGGGACGAAGTGGATTAGCTCCTCTAATCGATTGGTGAAGGCTTGAACAGAAAGGGTTCCTTGGCGAAGGTTCATGAACTCGGTCATCTTATCTTGATGTATGTCCCTGTGGTAAAACCTCATGCCAAGAAGAGTCTTGAAACGACTCCAAGTGAAAGTAGGGTCACGAGTAGCAGGGGCACTGATCGTCAACCACCAACTCCTAGCCTCACGAACTAAGAACTGAGATGCTACTCGGGTCTGGTCCTCAGAACGAACACCATAAATCATGAAATTCCTTTCCATGTCAAAGAACCAAGCGGTGAGGGTTGTAGCACTGGTCTCTCCGTCGAATGTCTTAGCTGCATTCCTCTACATATGTGTGATAATCCAAGCAAATCCTCCAGGTTGGTTACTTCCCGTGGTTTGAGGTGAAGAAGAAGGCATAGAGGACCTAGCTATGCAATCCTGAAGAGTTTGAATGAGGGCTTGCGTCTCAGCGTTCCCATCATTGGTTGGCTCCGTCATTCTTCAATCATAAGAGAATAAACCGTTAGACGTATTCCTAACAAGGCACAAAAAGACTACAATATAAGTCCTTAAATCTACCCCATCTCTCATTCATTATTCAATTATATGGTCAAGTTAAGGTTGGGAGTCACATGAGTGCGTCGGGAGCAATAATGCTCTGATACCAACTGTAAAACCCCTCGCGAAAGCGGAAAATTAAAACATACAAAGCACTAAAAATGCAGCGGAATTTAAACTTTTTAAACATAAACAACATGCGAGAAGAATTAAACTGAAACGGAAACTGAAAACTGATATAAACAAAATAGATAAGTAACAGTTCTAAGTACTGAAAACCAAATATGTACAACAGCCTGGGATGGAACATCCCTACAGGCACCAAAAGATAAGAGAATCAAAAACTAAGAGTCTAGCTAATCGATAAACGTGTAAGTCATATGATGAAAGGATCATCACTCGCTAGCTCTCAAGTGAACCTTGCCAACCTGCATGTACCTACATACATGAAAACATGTACGCCACAATCAGTGGGGAGTGACTAGAGTTCTCCTAGCCACCTTTTGTAACGACACGTAACACAGAAATACAAACAGAATACTCCAGCATATAAAGACATGTGAAGTATAACAATATCCCATCAACTGATCTCATACTATCATGCAAACTCTAATGCACGGCTCTCAACCAACTTCGGAAACTATTTGGAAGGAGAGCCGGTTTCCCTACCGGTTACCCAGTCGGGGGGTCTTTCAATCCAAACCATTTACGAAACTGACTTAGAGTCAGCCAATGCCTTGGATGAACAGTAACAAAGTCGATATCTAACTCAACAATAACAACATCTAAATCATCATCATCAACATCTAAATCTGACACTGTACCAACTCAAGGCAAGCAGATAGAGTTCAGCAAGTATAAGGTTCAGTGGCCAACTTAAGACATAACCTACATAGCAATTATTCAGCAAGTGTAAAGGTTCAGCGGTCAACTTAAGACATAACCTAAACACCAAACATTCAGCAAGCAAGGACTCAGAGGCCAACTTAAGGCATAGACCCGCCAATCAGCAAGACACTAGACTCAGAGGCCAACTTAAGGCAAAGACTAGCACCCAAAAGCAAAGGACTCAGAGGCCAGCTTAAGGCATATCCCTTCACTACATCACAAGATATTAGACTCAGAGGCCAGCTTAAGGCATGTCCTAGCATCAAACATCTGCACTCCGGGTGAGGTGTTACGACCTAAATGCCCCGTTGTGCAGCTGCTCTACTCGTCAGACTCAGAGGCCAACTCAAGGCATGTTCAAACGCGATCACAATCAAACATGTCTGGACTCAGAGGCCAGCTTAAGGCATGTCCCAGACACGACAAACATACACATATAGGGCTCAGAGGCCAGCTTAAGGCATATCCCCATATATGACAAACAGCTCACGTATTAAGTTCAGAGGCCAGCTTAAGGCATAACTTAATACGCATCAATATAATATCATCCAAGTCTATGAAATAATCTATAGTTCTACTTTTCTTAACTTCTAACCAACACTTAATTGACCCCGGGAACTAAGTAGAGGGATAGCCGGTTTCCATTTCGGTTACCCGACCGGGGGATCTCTATCCTCTCTCCATTCCCGAACCCAATATAGTGTCGCCCATCCTCCGGGGACCTCAAACACATATCAAAGGTACACAGAACGATTTTCAAACAAAACCGAATAACCGTTTAAAAGTTACGAGCTAAAGATGAATTTCAAAACAAAAACAAGTAATAGGGGTCCCCAGCCGGTCGGCAGGCAGCCGGCCTACCGGCTAGCAACCCATTCTTTCCTTCTCCTTTAACGCACAAACACGCCAAAAGGGCTCCCAGCCGGTTGGCAGGCAGCCGGCCTACCGGCTGGGGAACCCACTCCCTTTACTTACGCATTAAACGAACATCACCCAAGAGGCTACCAGCCGTTTGGCAGGCAGCCGACCTAACGGCTGGCAACTCAAGTCCTACCTATTTTCAAACTCGCAAAAACAATAAGAGGCGCTCCCAGCCGGTCGACCGGCGGCCGTTCGGTAGACCGGCTCAGAGTCCCTGAGCACGAAAACGATTCTTCCTGTAACTTGCAAAATCGACCTAAAACGATTCAAGACTTCTAATCTAGCAACTTACAAGGTTTACCCATTATCTTAAATCATCCAACAACACTATCTACCAGCAATTAAACCACAAAACAATCCTAAAATGATTATTACATGTATCCGTCGCAAACATGAAATTTCTGAAAATGAAAGATAAGCAAATGAAACATCACCCAAGCATCAAAACAACATATTCATGAAATCCAAACATGATTCTAAGTCGATTGAACATGTGTAACAAATAAAAACAGAAACTTAAGCCAATTCGAACACAAAAATGCTAATGTATACAATAAGGCCGAGTTTCTCATTATCGTCACCTTTTAAGCGTTTAAGCTCCAATCTCTTCTTAAATCTTGCCACTAACGTCCTTGTGATCTTCTAAGCCTCCTCCTACAACATGAAAAATGATTAAAATAGGCTATACACGGATTACTCCAAAACAGCCCATTTTTGAAGCGGAACGAAATGAAAAACGGAAGTGACGGATAGCTTGCAAATTCGATGAGGATTCCGAAAATGATATCATTACCTTAATTCG
Source organism: Silene conica (assembly GCA_029255685.2). Lineage (NCBI taxonomy): Eukaryota > Viridiplantae > Streptophyta > Magnoliopsida > Caryophyllales > Caryophyllaceae > Silene > Silene conica. The sequence continues at coordinate 47,693,013 of CM055314.2, read as the reverse complement.
GTGAACGGATGATGAAGAAAATAAGCAAAAGAAGATGAAGATTTATGGAGTTTTAGAGGAAATGTGTTTACTGTTTTATTGTTTTGAGATGATGAATGTGTCGACATTCATAAGGAAGTGGTAGGGTTTATTTGTCCTTTCCGTTAAATGAAAACGGGTTTGGATGAACGGGTTTTAAGTTTAGAATTCAAGTTGCCAAGTTTGTATTCGTCCTAAGGACTTAAAGTTCTTAAGACGGATCTTACTATTTAAATGAAATACGTCCCAATAAATTATTAAATTATTATTTTACTACTTAAAAATAATTTAAATGCTTAAAATATATTTTACGAAAATGCGGGATGTTACACCTTCCTACAGCACTCCCTCCCACTGTCCCACCCTCATCACTAAACAAAGCTTGTCTTAAGTTGAACACCACGGGCCCAGCAAAAGGTTGAGCCGTAAAAGCAAATCTCATCCCTAGGTACACCCTACCCCCTGGAGTGATCCCCAGATTAAAGTCCAAAGCCCTCTCTGGTGACTCCTACCCACTCCTATACCTCCTCCTATTTCCTAGATGTACCCTTGAGTTCACAAACCTAGTGGTTGAAGGAGTAGCCCTAAAGTCTAGATTAAACATTGTGTGGTTACCTTGGGCTTGATACACCACAAAGCCACGCTCTACTGTCCTATCCATCATCCTAGTGATTTCAGAAACTATAGTCATCATGCTTTCCCTACATATCCCCCCGTATGTCCTATTTTACCACATTTTATACAATACTTAAAGATTTCCTCATATCTAAATTGTACCCAAAGCAAATGACCCCCATCCATTGCCAAAAAGAACCCCATCATCAATGGTTGGTTTAGCTTAATACATACTTTAAGCCTTAAATAATCATTCTCTGGTATACCTTCAATAAGTTGAACAAAATAGTGATGGCTCATGAGCTTACCAACAATATGTGCGACATGTTCAGTCAAGTATTCCAAAGGCAAGCCATAAACCCTCACCCACAACTCTGCAAAAGGAAACCGGACCGTTCTTGGGACTGTGTCCAGATACCATTTGGCAAACACCATCAGAGCACCATCTATTGTCGCCGTACTTCTCAGCAACAAATCATCAATATCCCTTACATCTTCACAGTGCAACATATATATACTAGTAGAAAACACCCCTACGGTGGCGGTCATAAATGACCTTTTGTGGCGGTTTTGAGAGGCTTAGGGTCCATTATCGCGACGTCGTATAAAGTTTACAACCGTCGTATGAAGTTTCTACAACCGTCGTTATAGCTCTCTTATTGTGGCGGTTGTTATATAAAACCGTCGTTATAGACTTATATAACACGACGTTTGTTTGTTTACAACCGTCGTTAAATGTTCTAAAAACCGCCACTATAGCTACAAGATCGTCGGGAAAGGTATTTATTATGTCAGTTTCCTTTACAAAAACCGTCACTAAAGATAATTAAAACGTCGATTCTTTGGTGATAAACCGTCATTAAAAGTTCTAAAAACCGTTGCTATAGGCGTTTGAAAGCTAATTTATTACCGAAACATATTTTCTGTTACGACAGTTGTAATTACTAAACAGCCGAAAAAGGTAATTATAATGTCGGTTTCCTTCCAAAAACCGCTATTAAATACTATTACAACGTCGGATGTTTTGTGAAAAACCGTCATTAAAATCGAATTTATTTAACCTTATTACGTCGGTTTTAAAGAAAACGTCGTAACAATTATATATATTCTTTTTTTTAAATGAAAATTTCTACACAAAATATAATTACGAGAAACCTTGCATATAATCTGTCACATAAGTAATGTCCTATTCAAATAATATAAATCGAAGTGTATTAATAATCACATAAATAGCCTAGTTAATCGACCAATCAACATTATCCACGGATCGATTATCATACGCCACATCACTGTCAAGAGATATACTCCGCCTTCTACATTGATCTACGTATACTTGTAGAGCTCCAAAATAACTAGCACTATTTTTAATATACAAAGAATCAGCGTAACTAAAGCGCAGAACTCCATTTCGCCGTGATCTTAAGCAAAATGCACCCTCAAACTCATCAGTGAATATGACTTCCCCGGTACAATTGCCTAAGCACTCGCGTGAAAATAGGTAATCCGCTTTAGTTATCCCAATGGCTGTTGTTGGACCTTTGAGGAGTCCCAAAGCCCTTCGATTGTTTCCTGCTCACCCTTCAACTTAACGTTTGCATGCCCATCGTAATTGATTAAAACAAGTCTAGTAAAAGGTACCTTCCCAGTTGATTTAATAAAATGTAAAAGACTCCTCAAAATGTTGAACCAATGCAAGATAGATACAGATTACCTTCACCATTCCTTAGCGTCAGCGGCAATGACTTGAACTCGTGGTACTCCTGTATTCGCTCAGAGCACCCTGCAAATACACCAAAATTTAATCCGTAAGCAGATAAATTAAGCTCAAACACCTAACTAGATGTGACAGATAGTGCTGGGACTACGTACTTTCACAGTTACAACAACATTGGATTTCTACACAAGCCCCTTAAAACAAGGCCGAACTATTAAAAGACTTCGTCTGACATACAAAACTGAAATGCGAAAATTTGACAGAAGGTGGCAGAATCTAGCGCATCAGTAGAAAAACAACTTAAGCAAACAAATAAGTGCGACGGAAGGAGGGAGAACCAAAGAAAAGTAATATATGCTAACCTGTTCGGATGTGTGAAAATACTGGCTGTGATAAGTAGAAAACCCATAAAAAAACGATGATTGTTATTGAAGGTTTCTACGGCATGGCTCTTCGGTTCTATAGGTGCTGAAATGTGATCATCAAGCATTATGTCTCATACTAAGGTGGCTTGTTTTCGAAGCGGAACTTCCAGGAAACAAGGCAAGGACTAAGCTTTTGACAAGAAATTAGAAAAAAAAATGTTGAAAGCAAAGAAAATGACAGTATGCCATTTAATGGTCTGTATACATGCATGATAATTTGATGACTTCAGGTAAGAGGATTGTTCCGGGTTTTGAATTTTGACTACAAGTTTTTAATTCAGTTTCAGTCAATAGAGCAGAGTTAGAAAATTATGGATTTGTCGAAGAGCCGTCCCAATGACTACCCAAAATACCGAAACTTTTCTTTCAAAAGAATCTGCGAACAATTACAGAAGTACAGAATTGTGTTATCAACCGAGAAAGGCCCAACAAGCTCTTCTTTTTGGGAGATTGATTAAAACAAGTCTAGTAAAAGGTACCTTCCCAGTTGATTTAATAAAATGTAAAAGACTCCTCAAAATGCTGAACCAAGATACACTACTACAAAAAGAGACCTAATGCAACATTTCGTGTGCAACACTTACGGTTTGTGTTGCAATTTTTACTTAATTATGCAACGCTTTATTTAAAAATGTTGCTTATTACCTACATAATGCATCACTTTAAGATAAGTGTTGCAATATATTACTTTAATTGCAACATTCTTATACAATTGTTGCATTTTCTAGCAACACTTATGCAACACTTTCGTCACATACATCTTAAACCCTAATATATGTATCTCTAAAATTTTCCAATTTCGTTTAAGCGCTTGAAATTTTCAATTAAAAAAAAACAAAAGAGGCGGTATAATGAAATTAGGGTAAAAAAAATGAGGCGGCATAATCAGTCTTAACCCCTAGGTACAAGACGATTACTTCGTCACACATCCTTCATCATCGTGTGATTCGTGTCCACCGTTTCTTCATCATTCCCAAAAAACACTCAATCAGTGGTTCTCGATCATCAGGTTAATCGATTCACGTGTTGATATTCATCCCATTTCAACTTTGATTCTTACTCGGCCGGTGAAATTCATATTCAGTATAATTGATTGGGATTTCTGATAGGTATGATACTTTAATTTTAATTATTGTTATCATTCTGATAGGTATGATACTTCAATTTTAGGGATTCAATTGTTGTTTACATAGGGGAGTCGGAGAAAAATTTTCGGGAGATATTTAAAAAGGTTAAGCACTCTAAGTTTTTGCTTTCAGTTAAAATCTAGTTTGATACTTAAATCCAATGACTTGAAGTATTGAGTAACTGTTCTCAACTTTGACAGGCCAGATCATCACGCCCGTGTGTCATCTTTTTTGATGAGCTCGATGCGCTTGCACCAACTCGAGGTATTTCCGGTGATTCTGGTGGAGTTATGGACAGGGTAGTTTCCAAGGTAAAGATTCTGGAGAAGTTTGTGTAATAAGTTAATAACTAATGGACCTGTAGTAATTAGTTCTACTTCCGAAGCCATTTGTTATTTACTGTAAAACATTATGTTCTGCAGATGCTTGCCGAAATTGATGGGCTAAATGATTCAAATCCGGTTTGTTTGCACCTTTGGATAAACTGCAATAACAACATTACACCAGTGCTTCAAGAGCTCCCACAAATGGCAGCTTGAGGGGCTTGGATGTACATAGTCTTATCTCCTGTATTAACTACATAAGGAGAATGTTTCTGTATGGTCATTATGAAAACTTCCACGAGAATTGCACTGGATGAATACTACTTACTTCACGATAAATTATAAAAAATAAATGTAGATAGTTTAGCGAGTGATTTTCCATTATCCAAACCAGATAATATTGAGTCTTTGGTTCCATAAAAAATGGAATCATATGACATTGAAGTTTATTCCAAATTAGTTAAGAATTTAAATTTTAGAAAAAATGTTCTGGTTCCCTGTTTAATAGTGCCCTGTCTTGCTTTTTGGTTGTGTCAGGACTTGTTTGTTATAGGGGCTAGCAATCGTCCTAATCTTATTGACCCAGCACTTCTAAGGCTAGGCCGATTTGACAAGCTCATTTTTGTCGGAGTGAATTCTGATCCATCATACAGAGAACGGTTAGTGGACTATGTATTAATAAGTTAAACTACATAATGCTTATCTATGGGTGTTGTGTACCTTAGCAGTGTATGGTTCTTTCATGCAGAGTCCTTAAAGCACTAACCAGGAAGTTCAAGTTGCATGAGGATGTATCTCTTATCTCCATTGCAGAAAGATGCCCCCCAAATTTCACAGGAGCTGATACGTATGCCTTGTGCGCAGATGCTTGGTTTCAACCTGCAAAACGAACAGTATTTTGCATTCTCCTTTTTTATTTATTTAGTTGGAAAATCACGTATTTAAAAGCTCAGAAGTATGCATCTTAGTCTCTCAAGTACTCGTTCTTGTAGGCCATAAGCTCAGAAGCAGATTCATCTAGTGACAAAAATTACGTTGACTCAGTGGTGGTGGAATATGACGACTTCATCAAGGTATGAAACTATTCAAAACCAATAATAAATAATCTTTCAGGATAAAACATCATAAAACACTATACTTGTGTTTTCAACAACATAGAGCCTTACTCACAAACTGATTTAGGTGTGACAGACATAAATCATCATTTGAAACCGTCAATGATCGGTTGCATACATGAAGTATAATGAAAGAAACGAATTGGTAAAAAGGAGCAAAATTGTAATAAAAAGTTGATCTTAATTCCAAGCAATGGAAGTCACAAATGGAGAAAAAATGATGGTTCATGTTTTTAGTTGTTTTAGGTACAAGAAAATCAATTACTGGCAGTAATTATTGAGAATCAACTATATTAATAACAAAAAAATATGAACGTAGAGTAGAAAAGTAAAACTAAATTTAAATCCACCTAAATGAAGATGTCATTCAAACATGAGGATGATAATATATGAAATTTAAGTGAAAGGATTTGAATTGTTTTTGTTTTTGTTTTTATTTTCAAAAAATAAAATAAAAAAGGTATAAAAATAAATAAAACTCAAACTCTATATTGTCCTTTCCATGGCCATATATACTTCAATTCGAAGGAACCTCATATCGTTTTAACCATCTCTATTCGTGTTTTCTTGAGTCTTCCCCAACCCCTTGCAATCCTATTCATTCTCTAAATTTAAACCGTCTAACTTGGGCACCAATTAGTCTCCATCTCAAATGGCCAAACTATGTAACCAATTCTCCATTATCTTATCTTGTATAAGCGCAACTCTTACCTTCTCCCTAACCACCTCATTTCTCCGTCCATCTTTCTTTGTATGGCCACTTATCAATTGTAGTGACAATGTCTTACAGCCCAACACTCATTGTCATATAATAATACTAGCCTAATTGTCATGCCGAAGAATTTACCCATTAGTCTATGAGCCACGCACTTATCATAGAAACTTAGTGGCACTCTTCCGCTTCCACAATCTTTATGTCTTCAATGAAAAGAAATGTTAGGTACTTGTTTTTGTCATTTGTCCACTCCCTTGTCGATGTCCATTTTCAACCATACTCCTCGTTATCAACTACCTTATCTCTAGTGACATTCATAACCACCATCTGCCCCCCAAGTTACCTTGATTCGATCTCCCTTCTCCAATGAGTGGATGTCTGGGTAATTGGCCGTGGTTGGCCGTTAAGTCTGGCGGAGGGAAAAAAGTGGTGTTCGTAGGCTAATGTTTTCTGGTGGTGGTCTTGTTGTCACTGTTGGTTGTTGGTTGTTTGCTGAGTGGCTTAATGTTTTCTGTGGGGGCAGGCTTCGTGGTGGATGGGTATTGGCCATTGGAGATGCTGGGACAGGGATTGGGACTTGGGAGGAAAGGATGGAAATGCTGTTCAAAGACGAGCTCCTACCAAAGATAATTGAAGCATATTCTAGGCCCACAGGGATTGTTTTAGTACTCCAGGCAGTGGTAACAATCTCTTCAAATCTAGGACTTCTGCTCCACATATTATAATATTTGAATCCTCTCTTCTATGCTCTGCTAGTTTCTGCATATTGGTACTGCCTCTGTCCTTTACTTAGGTTGCCACACTTTCTGCACTCCTCTCTGTGTGCTCTGTTGCTTGTGTTGGACAGTACGACATTCTTTGCGTTCATGGCCCATCTTATTGCAGGCAATACATAAGACTGGCTTCCACTCATATTCAATATCCACTGCAATGTTACGTCCTTGTTCATCCAGACAATGGAGGATTGATGGTAGTGTCTGTCCAATTTTAAGCTCAATCAGGACACGTGCATATCCAGGTCTTGTTTTTGCCTCAGTATAAGCATCTTTTCTAATGAAGGGGCCTATCAAGTTTGCTAATTTGGGCAGGCACACACCTAAAATTTGAGATGCAGATTGTGAATTCTTACCCATACTGGCACATTCTTGACATTCTTTTTCTCAAGGTTCACCTATGCAGTCCATGGTTTGATCACTAGTGGCTTGTTATTGAAAAGATAATATCCTCCATCCAGAGCTGCTTGTTCCCTTTTTTTTTCAGCAGATTACTTTCTTACTGGATCATTTGCCGTCGTTTTTTCATAAATCTTTATTGTAATACCTTCTTCACATAAAAAGTCATTACTGGAGTTGAATGAAAACTGAATGTATGAGCAAGTGTATATTCCTTGAATGACATACTTTATCTTTGTCGGTTTTTTGAATTCCGAATTCTGAATTTTTCAACAGGAGTTGAAATAGGTGATTTTGTTCAAGCGTGTTCAGAACTAGTTCAACCTCTAGCTAATTTCTTCGATAATGTATTTGTAATGGTGGTATGCTTCTATTCATATAACTCAAGGTTTCATATAAACATTCTTGTGTAATAAGCAAAAAAAATTGACCACAAATAATTGCTTTTTCCAGGAAGATGAACAGATTAGAAAGAATCGACTTGCGTTGCTCCAGAAAATCGCAGACCTTCCAAAAGGAATTGCAGATCTTTCAGCATTACCAGGTTTTTAATTCTATTCAATTAGCCATTGTACTAGACCACATTTTTGGTGAGAGTTATAGCATTAGTGAATAGGCCTGTAAACTTAATTTATGTACAAGGTTAACAAAAAAGCCAAACTTGAATAGATCCATTTTTTAACTAGTCAATGCTTGAACCCAATTTTGTTTTCGACTCAAAACTCGAGATCGAACTCAAAATCTATTTAGTTAAAGAGTCAGTATATAAATAGCCAATTGAGGAGGGTTCTTTGGTCGTCATTCATACTTGAAGACCTGTTATTTATAATAATCAGTGCCCCATGTTTTATAGAATTCATGTATGTTTCTTGTTTATATATTGTTGTTTTATAGCAGGCATGTGCTAAATCTTTTCTATCTGCTCAATATTGTAGAGAATACCAGAAAGGTAGCGAGCAATCTTGGTTGTAACAAGATAAACAATGAAAGATCAGTCTGTGGATTGCTGGGGCTGCAGCATTGGGCAGCGGTTTCGGAATTGGTGCAGAATGGGGGTTCTTTGAGTAAGCAGCATGAAGCTAGTTTGCTGGGCTACTTGTCTTGAATTGGTTAAGGGGAAGATGTTTTAGAGTGAGTTAGGGGGTCAGTTGCAGCATTTTTGCTGGTTTATTAGAGTACAGTGGGGTATTGTGGGCGTGCTTGAATGCTACCCAATGTCCACGTGCCTTAATGCTTTCAAGGAATGAGAGTTAGAAGTGCTACAATAAGCAGATATTTTGATGCGGTCACTGGTCGTGTCGAACGGAAGACCATACAGGAAAAAATGAAACTTGATGAAAAAGAAGCTAAACGGTTTAATCCTGTAAATCATTTGTTCTATTTTAAACATTTGGTACATTTTTTTGTACTTAAACATTTGCGAAGTTCTATTTTTAACCCTTTTTGGAAATGTAATTGACATTCATTTTTGAGATTGAATAATTCTATTGTATTTTTGAATGATATGCAATAATACACGATTATTAAGAATTGCAATTCTCTATTGTGTTTGGATGAACAAGTGTTGCGTTTGTTTAGTATAAGTGTTGTTTTTGGACGTAACTAGTGTTGCGTTCTCAAAATAAAAATGTCGCATTTGTTCGATAAAAGTGTTGCTTTTTAATATAAAAAGTATTGCATTTGTCTACGAAAAGTGTTGCTAATTTTTCACAAGTGTTGCATTAGAAAATAAAAATGTTGCCTTTGCATTTGAAAAAAGTGTTGCATAAAAGTAACTTATGTAACACTTTATAAAAGTGTTGCAATAGTTCAAAAAGTGTTGCATAAAGTGTTGCAATGAGCTAATGCAACAAGACTTTATACAGCACTTCATTAAGTGTTGCATAAACTCTATAACAACACTTATATGACATTATGCAACAATAGTGGAGTGTTGCTATAGAATCAAAATGTAGTAGTGATAGATACAGATTACCTTCACCATTCCTTAGCGTCAGCGGCAATGGCCTGAACTCGTGGTACTCCTGTATTTGCTCAAAGCACCCTGCAAACACACCAAAATTTAATCCGTAAGCAGATACATTAAGCTCTAACACCTAACTAGATGTGACGGATAGTGTTGGGACTACTTTCACAGTTACAACAACATTGGATTCGGTAAATCGCATAAGATTCAAGTTCCTGACCTACCATACATAGAAATACTGAAAAAGACAAACTCACAAAGGATCACAATTACAAGTACCTGGGAGCATAGCGATGGAATTAGCGAAATACGAACAAATAACATAATATTGTAACACCCCAATTTATTAAGGAGCCTTTAGCAAGACATCCTTAGTAAATAGAGCTGTTACAATCTCGGAATGACCGAGGAAGTGAATAACAAAGTAAAACAAACCAAAGTACTTTATATAAAAAAACTGTAATACCTCGAATTTTGGGCACGATTTTACCTTAGTTGTTTATAGGAGCTAAACGGTTTTATGTTTAGTACGGGGTTTTATTTGTTACGATGTTAAATAGAATGATAAGTAATTAGTTCGTTTATAATTATATGAATACGTGTCGTGCTTGTTATGGGATTCGAACTAGGGGATCCCTTATATATGTGTCATGCCTTTGGTGGGATTCGAACTAGGGGTTGTTGGATGAGAGTCTTGGGCCTCGATTTCCGTGTAAACCCAAGCAGCCCATGACTCACGTAACCTCAAACGTAATACAACCTTCACACAACCTTACTCCTGCCGCCTTATAAGAACAATTCTATCCTACTTTTTAACCTATCTACAACACCACCATCACCCTATTTGTTAAGCCGCCACACACACGCCAGGAAGAGGAGGTACTCACGGTTGTTTAACCTTGTCTAACCCTCTTGATTCGAGTCAGAAAACAGGTATGGGTAACTTGTGTCGTTCGTTTTTAATTCTTCTAAGTCTGCTCATGTTCGTGGTTCTCTCGAGGGGTATTTGGGGGTCGTGGTTGTAGTGGTTTTTGTGTTTATGTTTTGCTGGTGGTTGATGGGTGGTCAGGGGTTAGTCACGGTTGGTTTTGGGTGTCATGTATGGTGTAAAAAGGGGTGGTTGTTCGGTCTGCCAGGTCTCGGTTTTATTCATGGGTCTTTGTTGGTTGTCACAGGAGGTGTAAGGGGGTGGTGCCACTGTTGACTCGGGGGAGGTCGACACAGTGGTACCACCGTGGTGTCTAGGGTGCGTGTTAGGGTGCGTCTGGGTGGTGGTCTCAGGGGTTGTCAGTGCTGGTGGTGGAGTCGATAGGAGTCGTGATGGGCCTGGTTAGAAGGGGCTGTTACAGGGAGTTGGCCGTGGGTGAGGGGATCGGTGTTGTCAGGGTTTTTGGTCGTCTCAACGGAGGTCGACGGAACGGTCAGAGGTGTCAGGGTGGTGTACGGTTGTCGGGGGTGTTAGGGGTTGGCAGTGGTGGAGGTCGAATGAGGCTGTTGCGGTGGTTGAGCGTGGGTCGTGGGTGTTGTTTGAGTCGGGCAGGGGCTGTTTAGAGTCGTGAGTTTTGGGGACTTATGATATTATTATTATTATTATTATTATTATTATTATTATTATTATTATTGTTAGTTTTAAAGTATTTGTTATTATGGTGTAATATGTTATTAATGGTAAAGATTTAAAAGATATTGTGAGTTATTATGGTAAGTTTTAATGTGGGTCTTAGTTAATATTTTGAATGATTTGAATTTCAAACCAAAGTATCTATTTGTAGAAAGTTACTATTTTTAGAAGTTACTATATTTAGAAAGTTGTTATTTTGGGTAACCTCGGTTGTTGGGAAGCTTTCTAAATATAGGAAGTTTCTATAAATAGAATGTGTACACGTATTACGAGAGTTAGGAAGTTTATTAATTAAATAATATACTTTTAGGTGGAAGTTTTCGTGTGGAGCACTTTTAAGAGCAGTTGTTCATTTTGCCATTTTCCTGCTATTTCAGGTAGGGGAAATACTGATAAATATTGATGAGTAATCTGTTCTTATTTGATATTAAGCATGTTGTTATATAATATCATGTGATCGTTATATTGTGCTATTATATCATTCTGTGATATACTACGAGTTGATGAGATAAAGGGTCTGTGATTGGTGCGGAGATAAAGGGTATGTGATTGGTGCGGAGATAAAGGGTCTGTGATTGGTGCGGAGATAAAGGGTCTGTGATTGGTGTGGAGAATGTGGAGAATTATGGGTCTTGTGATTCGGAGTGGAGAAGTTCGACTTTCTATTTATAGTAATGTGGTTTGTTTACAGTTTTTCTCTACTCAACCTTGTGGTTGACCCTGTGTATTCGTGATCACCTGTGATGAACCAATTATTGGGGAGCAGATTGACAGGTGTTGAGACTATGGGAGCTAGGGGAAGAGAGAAGCTTGGACCCGGACCTGCCTAGAGTCTAGATCACCATAGTAGTTATTTATGAGTTGTACTTTTGTTTTATCATGACAGTTTGTTTTTATTCAGTTGTATAAACTCGTCCTTTGAGTTAACTTTATCAATTTAAAGTACTGTTTATCTTCCTTTGTATCTACTGCCTCGGGAAACCGAGATGGTAACATCCTTATTTATCTAGGGAGTCCTAGTACAGGCCCTTAAATAAATGGGGGTGTTACAAAAACTGATTAACTTTAAACTTTGATGTTACAAGACTACGCAACGGAATAAAAGTACAACTGATGACTACTCTATAAGTGATATAATTCTAAGTCGATCACCAATCTGCATCTCACATTCCCATCCCAGCTCCTAGCTCATCTGTCTCTTTCCTGTAGAATCTACTCCCCATTCCGGATCATCGTAGGTGTCACACGAATACCAGGGTCAACCACGAGGTTGTGTAGGAAGATAAATAAAACATAAACGATAGTAAAAATGCATCATCCTCCATCTCCATATCATAAGACCCAGTCATCCACTTCACCTCCATCACACCCCTCCTTCCATCACACCACACCTTCCATCACACCACACCTTCCATGGCAATATCACAAGTCCCATATCAAGTGACCCATATCACAAATCCCGTTCTCCACAATAATCGATAATAATCAACAATTCAAAATACATTCACAATTAGTTATATCAATCTTATAGTAAGCAACACATAAACGTCATGTCAAAAACGTAACCACAGATATATCACTACTATAAAAATGGACTACGAGGACGGTTCAAAACCGTCCTTAATTCTAAAACGAACCGTCCTAAATTCACCCGTCCTCGTAGTCTAAGAGGACGGTTAAAAAAAAGTCAAACCGTCCTCTTTCATTTTAACAAAGAGGACGGTTATGTATATCAACCGTCTTCTTTTAGTTTGTCAAAGAGGACGGTTATACGCCTAACCGTCTTCTTTGATGTTTGACAAAGAGAATGGTTACGCACTTGACCATCTTCTTTAATTTTTAACAAAGAGGACGGGTACGCGTTCTAACCATCTTTTTATTTACGCTTAATTTTTCTCCAATTTATGACCTTTTTGTCAAAAAACCGCCTAAAATTTCTTTTTAAAATCAATTTCTCGCGAATTTACGGCTACAACCTGCATAGTATTGACACACATTCATACTCTATGACAACCAAATTTTTGGAAAAGAAACTGTTTCATTCATATGTATATCCTATACGACAATTGTTGTATAGCATAAATATTATATCCGAGTACATTTAAGAAAACCTAGTAAATCTTACGATTTACGAGAAAATCCAACCAAACAAATTCATATAAGTTTGAACATCCAAAATACAAGATATCATAAACTATCTAATCTACATAATATTGAAGCTTGAAACCTAGCTTCACCCTTTTTATTATCCTTGAGTAACTCTATACCACTTGATATCTTAGAGATACTTGAGAGCCTCTTCATCTGTTCCTGAATCTGAGACCATAAACAAAGAAAGAAAATTGAAAAGTGAATAGAAATAAGCTATCGATGGACAAGTTATATTATACATCTATTTCATAACAAAATAAGCTATCGATCGATGCTACTTTCTGTGTAATTATAAATTAAACAGACTCATCTATCACCATCTTTCAATCTTAGTTTTTCGCTTTTTTGAGACGTAACAAGCTTCAACAACTGATGTGTAGCCTAATCCAAGTTATAAAATATTGCAGAAAAACACATGATCTGTTGCCAGAACCAAACAGGTCAAGAAAATAAGAAAAAAAAAAATTGCAGCCACTAGACGCATGAGTCATGACTTAAACCACCAGTGGGCCATCGTTACATTAAACTCGAATTGTCACATGCTATATGATTATGCACGGGTTATAAAGCTTAACGAACTTAAACAACAGGGCGTAATACAGAACTAATCGAACTTACATCCTTGTTTTGTAATAATCATGTCTCTTCCGATTTTTGCATTCTTATCAATAATGCAATTCCTATACAGCATACAAGAGTTAGCAAATACAAAGCGTATTAGTCCGCAAGAGTAAACGTATAACTGTACAGGTTTCCTTTACATTTTGGTACATCAGTAGGTGGTAATTTGCGTAGCACGACCATACACAAGCATTTGTGTTAGACTTTATGTTCTCGACTCATCTCGAGACACCGCAATAGTGAATGTATATCAAGTATAGTTCTCTTTAATTTGTACAGCAAAAAAAGGAAGAAGTGAGAGACTAACCGAATTTTGGTGTTTTGTCCAACACCAACAAGAACCTTTCCCTCAGCAAGCAGTGATGCAATTTCTGATTCCGTTTGATAGTAAACGACACCCATCATCATAGTATCATGGTTACCAAAAGGCAATATATAAATGCATAGTACTTAAGCTCTTACTATAGTTCTTGGGGTTGCATATACAATAGCAGCATCTAACCCATAACAGTCTGAAACAATAATTATGTTGATTGGTCCTAAGAAAGGTCATGGTTCATACTGGTGAAAATAAATTAGTACTGAGAGGTAGTCATGACACACAAGTTCGTATACGACTATATCAATTTACGATGGACATATTGCATACCACAAAAAATTAGTGAAAAATTTGAATAGTAGCAGCTAACTTACCAATTCTTTCTGCTAAGATTCTACCAATATCATTCTCAAATCCATTTGCCAAGTATCCACTGTAGGAATTTGCATTAGCATTAAACCAGAAATCTGTTAAATGTATTCTCGGCTGAATTGGGGAAAACAAAAGTTAGAGAGCTGAGATTCAGATGCAGAAACCTCTTTTCTTCAGCATCATCTTAATATTAAGTCTGTCAAGCCGACTTAAGACCGCAATGCTATTACGCTCCCTACGCCACTGCTATTGAACTGTTTTTGCAGATATATCAAACTAAAACCACAACTAGTTATACAGTCAGAGCTGAAACAAATTTGCAAAAAACAAAACTTAATCCGAGGATCGTTAAGCTTTTTATGAATAAAAAAACCTCAAGGAGATAAATGGAACATTGAACAACTATTTGAATATTCGGCTTTAATACGAAACTGTACTTACAACTGAAATAGCATTTACAACAGTGATTCGACAAAAATTAATAATCCCAAATAATGACTTTCTATATAAATAAATTTATCATACTACGATTCAACCAATATCATTCTCAAATTCAGTTACCATGTATCCACTGTTGGAATTTGCAGTAACATTAAACCAGATATCTGTTGAATGTATTCTCGACTGAATTAGGGAAAACAAATGTTGGAGAGTTGAGATTCAGATGCAAAGACCTCTTTTCTTCAGCCTCAACCTTATATGGCCAATTCTGCCATGTTACGCCTCTCTTTCCCTTGCTCAAACCACTTAGCAAGACATGACTGAGAATACCAACATCTCACGTCTCATAATGTGGACCAAATAAAGTTCTGAATTATGAAGCACCACGCTGTTTACGAGAATCAGACATCAGCTATGAAGTCAAAATAGAATAGCTATAGAATATCCGAGCACTGAAATAAATATTGAGAGTGGTAATTACTTACTCGGTCATATACCACAGGTAGTTAGCCATATCTCAAGTAAGGTTTACTTGTTCTACTAAACTCACAACTGTAAATTGGTATTGACCAACACATCCATAAACCATGGCAATGAGCTTCAGAACCTTGATAACACAAGGCACCAAATTGGTATTGCAATATGCGACCGATATGTTAAATTATAGAAATGATGGAAATAATTAGTGGTGCACACTAAATGATCCAAAACAAACTGTATGGACAAAAAAGAATTACTACTGCACATTAGAATTAGGAAAGCATAATAATTGGAAAAAATAGACAAGAATGGATTTGGATGGGTAAGAAGGGAATACCTAAAAAGGCAAGATGCGTTGGATAGATGGGCAGGAAGCGTCGAGAGTATTACATGGGTTATGGTTCGGTATTCAAGGTCCAAAGAACGGGTTCAAGTTCGTAAATGCTAGTGGGAGTACTAACTTATGCAATTAAGAGAATTTTCATGTGTACCTCAAATTTTTATCAAGCTTGAAACATATTTTGTTGAAAGAAAACAACAGTAAGAAAATAGTTCAACAAATAATTGAATATAGTTCAATGAACAATTGAATTTGGTACTAAAACTTGCACCAAATTTCATCTATTATATCATACATCTAAGGTTCAAGAACATGATGACAGTGTACACTCTGGAAAATACCAGTAAAACTTGAAACTTTAAAAAAACTGTTACAACAGACATAACCAAGAATATTGATCTACTTAGTTTCAATCAAAGTTCTTAAGTAGGAACGAAGCAATGTCGACACTCTGGACGAGAGCTTTACCTCTCATGTAGCCGTGGTTAACATGAACGCAGACTGAATCGGATGGTGTAAACCAAAAATAAACAATATGCAGATCAATAACTTTTTTCATTTCACAGCATGATAAGTATTATAGATATCGACCACGAAGTATGTTACAAGTTGGATCAGTCTATAATTACCAGTGAGATAAAGGAGGGGGGCGGGGGGGCAGTAGATACTCTAGTCGGACTAAAGCTGATGCTAAAGGACTGTTTCTTTTTTTTTCCCTTTTCTGGCATAGTAAGGGCATGAATTTTCTATGTAAAAAATCCACAAGTATGTGCGTACGTACATCTACACAATTTGTTCTTCGAACAATCTCGTTTGATACTCGAGATTACAGGCCAGCGACCATGGTTTCAATACCTATCCCAACTCTTCACTCATTCGACAACTTCAGGTTTATGACATGAGTTGTACGAAAGCACCTATGGCACTCTAAATGAGGAATAGAGGAATTTCTTACGATGAGATGGGACATGGAGTACAAATTAAGAAAGAGGACAATTTGCACTTGGTCCTACACATTCATACAGATTATGAAAACATTTCAACATCTAGTTAAATTATTATACAATTATTATAATTTTGTAGTTTAGTTGTCTCAAGGTGGTGCTTTCAACTCCAAATTATTTGACGTCTTCTTCAAACATTATCATCTTCTACTGTATTATCATCATCTACATATGAACTTGAAACACATTTGCTCGATGTGATGTTAAAACAATGTTTCAAGTGTAACATACTTACAAGTTACAACCATTTCATCCACAATCACCTTATCGAATCCACCATACTAACATACTTACTCTCCTAATTAATAGTACTAACTTATGAAATTAAGATGTTCAGCGGGCAAAGACCCCCCAATTTATATGATCCCTAACTTGAAAATCATCGATTATACCCTTCTTCAAAACTATTATTTCATAATCCAAACAATAAGTCGAATTAAATTAAGATATGCATTGAACAATCCATGGGTAAATAAAACCCTAGATATTAAAATTGAATATATAATTAAATCAAAAGGACGTTGAGGAATAACCTGTGTTTCGAAGAGGCCGTGGGTCGAGCGTCAAACGACAAGTCGAGCATCAAATGACGATCTTTGAGAGGGGTGTGTAGATCAGAGTGCTAGTAGTGAAGGGAAACTATGAGCATGAAACTGAAAATTGAGAAAACTGTAATTGCGATGGTGTTTGAGTTATAAAACGGTAAAAGGTCACAATAAATTTATTTTATTTTTTTCCCTCACTTTAAGCGCTTCATTGTTTTGTCTAAGTTATAAGAGGACGGTTTCGTTACAATCGTCTTCTTTAATTAATAAGAGGACGGTTAAGTCCACAACCGTTTTCTTTATTCAATAAGAGGACGGTTTAATTGACCAACCGTCCTTATTACTTACTAAAGAGGACGGTTCTTTTCTTAACCGTCATATTTATGTAATTACTATTGGCACTAAATTTATTTGGTTAATATAAGACGGTTTAGTCCACAACCGTCCTCCAAGAGGCGTCCTCTTATCCCAAAATTGTAGTAGTGTGTGTGTATATATATATATATATATATATATATATATATATATATATATATATATATATATATATATATATCCCCTACCACGACCTGCAGAAAGACAACCGAACAGCTGCCCGAATTATTCCACCTCGAACTCAGTTCCTATAATAGTACTTAGTATTAAATTCTATTCGTACAATCAACACTACTAAAAAAACCCTAACAGGCGACGTAGAGGCGGTAGGGAAGATCTTTGGTGCTGAATTCTGTGCAATCATGGCTAGGAATTCAGCGTCCAAATCTGCTCAACTTTGCAACATCACTCGCAGGAAGGGGTCTAAGAGCAATAACAATGATAGTACAACAAACAGTTCTGAAAAACAAACTCATCCAACTGAGGAGGAAGCAGTGAAACATGGTAGTATGCAAAATATTGTAGGGGTGGCTCCATTCATCCTGGATGATGATGGTGCTGTGGAGGAGAGTGTGGAAAACAATAACAATACAGAATCCGCTCCTGAGAAAGAGGAGGGCGAATGGTTTAGGGTACATGGTAAATCAATAGAAAAAATCCTGGATGAAGAACCAGAAGTACTAATCAAAATTGAACCAGAGGACGTGCAGGAAGATCTGGAATTCTGGAAGAATGCTATCTATGGTTACATAGTTGGGGTCAATCCACCTTTTCCAGTTGTTGAAGGGTTCTTGAGAAGGATTTGGAAGCATCACTCAATAGATACTATTTCATTCATGCCCAATGGAGTGTTTCTGGTGCGCTTCCAATTAATAGAGATGCAGGAGAAGGTCTTGAATGCGGGTTATTACATGTTTGACAGTCAGCCCGTAATTATCAAACCATGGAAGGAAGATGTAGACTTGGAAAAAGAGGATGTCAAGAGTGTCCCAGCCTGGATTCGTATGCATAACCTCCCAATTCAGTACTGGGGTAACAGTTTGCCAAAACTTGCAGGTGCTATAGGACCTTTTATCAAAAGAGATGGTGCCACTGCAGCCAAATCAAGACTGGGGTATGCCAGAGTACTTGTGGAACTCCAGGTTGATCAGAAATTGCCTGCAAAAGTAAAGTTCCAGGATGAAAAAGATGCAATTCGAGAGATAGACATTGAATATGAATGGAAACCCATACTATGCAAAACATGCAAACAGTTGGGACATAAGCAAGGGGATTGCAGGAAGAAAACTAATGTACACAAACCAGTCCAACAAGTTTGGAGAAGAGTGGAGAAATCCCAGGCTGTACCCTTAGTCACACAACCTGTCAGCACCAGGACAACTTCAACTGATGTACTCTCGCTAAGGGTAACACCTAGGGTCTATGGTCCAGGTATTCATATTTCAGAGCCTGTTCTTGAGCAAGTAATGGATTTTCCACCCTTAGAGCAGGTCTGTATGACATATGCAGAAAAGGTGCAAGCTTCTGCTAGTAAGACTGTTGCTAGTAGAGGGGTGAATGATAAGGATACCTCCCCACAACCAGTTGATCAATGAAGTTTGGATTTTGGAACGTGAGGGGTATGAATAATAGGAATAAACAAATGTTTGTGAATAATTTTATGCTTCAGCAGAATTTTGATTTTTATGCCTTGTTAGAAACTAAAATAAAACCCAAGAATCAAACAAGAACCACTACCTTATTTAATAATTGGAGTATCACAACTAATACAAACAGGCATCCAGGAGGTCGAATTTGGGTGCTGTGGAACCCTAATGTCATTGATATCCAAGCATTGGAATATGATGCCCAGTATATCCATATGAGCATTGATAAGGATCAACAACATCTTATGTATGTTACCTTTGTATATGCTTTCAATGAAGATAAGGACAGGACTCCCCTCTGGAACAACTTGAGGAGAATTGCAGGTACAATTTCTACCAGTTGGGTTATAGGAGGAGACTTCAACTGTGTCTTAACAGCAGATGAACGAGTTGGGGGCAGTTTCAGTCAGGTGGCAGCAGATCATTTTCTGAATTGCATTAATGAATGTGAAGTAATTGATTGTCCTTCCAAAGGAGCTCTATATACATGGAACAATAAGCAAATCCCTGAGGATCGTATCTATAGTAGACTGGATAGATGTCTAGTCAACCAGGAATGGATGACTAACTATGGGAATTATGTGGCTCATTTCCTTCCAGAAGGGGACTTTGACCACACACCTTGTGTGATCCATAATCAGCAGCATCAAGTGACGAATAATAGGCCTTTTAAGTACTACAATATGTGGAGTAAAGATCCTAAGTTCAATGAACTTGTGGAAAGGAATTGGGGTCTGAATGTAAGAGGCACACATCTATACAGATTGGTCAGGTCTTTGAAACACCTAAAACCTGAACTCAAAAAGTTGAACCAGGATGCTTTTTCAGATATTGAAAAAAGGACTGGTGTTCTCCAGGCCCAATTATTAGCTATTCAGAAGGAATTGGGCTGCAATCCCAATAACAGTCAGCTAGTGCAGCATGAATGTGATATAAGGCTCCAGTATAGACATTTATATGAAGCTCAAATGGAGTACTTAGCACAGAAAGTGAAGATTCAGTGGAACACAGAGGGAGATGCTAATACTAAGTATTTTCATGGCATGCTCAAAACAAGGAGAAGGAGGAATACAGTTTTGCAGATAGCTGATGCCACAGGCCATATTAAAGACACCCAACAAGATATACAAGAGTGCTTCCTGGCATTCTATCAACAGCTATTGGGAACTAGCCAAAGGACCCAAGCTGTTAATGTGTCAATCATGAAACAGGGGCCAGTTTGTGATGCAAATCAAGCCCAGGTGCTCCTTCAGCCAGTTACTAATGAAGAAATCAGAGCAACTATGTTTAGTATTCCAAATGAGAAAGCTCCAGGCCCCGATGGTTATTCCAGCAAGTTCTTTAAAGATTGCTGGGATATAGTGGGCACCGCTGTGTGTCAAGCTATAAGAGAATTTTTTGAGAATGGCAGAATGCTTAAGCAGCTCAATACTACTCATGTCACCTTGATCCCAAAGGTTGACAATCCCACTACAGTTGCCCAGTTCCGACCCATAGCATGTTGTAATGTGGTCTACAAGTGCATATCCAAACTGTTGTGTACCAGATTGGCCCAAGTCCTACCCTACATTATATCTAATACTCAAGGGGGTTTTATAAAAGGGAGGCACATCCAGGAAAACATCTTGATCTGTCAGGATTTGATAAAACTTTATAGTAGGAAGGCAGTTTCTCCCAGATGCTTATTCAAGGTTGATCTTCAAAAGGCCTATGATTCTATAGAATGGGAGTTTCTCTTCCAAATGCTCAAGGCTATGGAATTCCCACCTCAATTCATCCAGCTTATAGAGGAATGTGTTACTACTACAACTTATACTCTTAATCTTAATGGAGATAGCTTTGGTTTTTTCAAAGGCCAAAGAGGTCTGAGACAGGGAGACCCCCTATCACCACTACTTTTTACCATCTGCATGGAGTATTTATCCAGACTTTTGAATCATACTACTTCAACCATGGACTTCAAATATCATCCTCTCTGCAAACCTATGAAACTCCATCATCTTATGTTTGCAGATGACCTGTTATTATTTTGCAAGGGTGACTTACCATCTATCATGATTACTCTTAGAACTTTTGCTACTTTCTCTCAAGCCTCTGGGTTACATATGAGCAAAAATAAGACTAATGTCTATTTTAATGGAGTATCACAGGGGATCAAACAGGATGTGATGCAAGTTTCAGGATGTGTAGAGGGCTCATTACCTTTCAAATATCTAGGTGTGCATATCAAACCAGCTAAACTTTCCCTGAAAGACTATCAACCCATCATTGATAAGCTTCTTAACAGGATAAGGGGGTTAGGGACTCGAAAACTGTCTTATGCTGGCAGACTGGTGCTGGTTAAGTCAGTTCTGAAGACCTTACATTCATACTGGGCATCTATTTTCCTTCTGCCTAAAGCTATTATCCAAAAGATAGAGTCAATCTGTCGGAATTACTTGTGGGATGGAACTACTGAATACATAAGATCACCCCCTGTGGCATGGAGCAAGTTGTGTACTACCCAGAGGGAAGGGGGACTGGGTATGAGGAATGAGGGCATCTGGAACAAGGCTGCCATTGGTAAGCTTGTTTGGTGGGTATATTGCCATCCCACAAAGCTCTGGGTCCAATGGATCCAGACTAATTATCTCAAGGGAGTCAACTGGATGGATTATCAACCACCAAAAGCTACAAGTTGGACTTGGTCCAAAATTTGTAAAGTAAAGGAGGTATTCAGGAATGAATATCTGAACCAAGAATGGCTGAATATACCAGGCAAACAATACTCTATACAAAAAGGATATGCAAAACTGGCTCCATCTTTCCAACAGGTGCTTTGGCACTCTTATGTTTGGAACAAATGGACTAAACCAAAACATGCTTTCATCTCATGGATGCATTATCATACAGGGTTCCTCACCAGGGATAAGCTGCTGCAATGGGGCATGGTTACAGAATCCTCTTGCTACATATGTGATCAAGCCACAGAAACTGACACCCATCTGTTCTTTCGATGTCCCTATACCAGGAAAATTATGGATCAGCTCTCTCAATGGACAGGAATCCAATTCCCTATTGAAAATTACACTGATTGGAGGCACACAAAGAGATTCTCGAGGCTCAAAGGGGGGATTATAGATAGCATACTAAATGCTTCTATATACTATGTCTGGAATCAACGAAATCACAGCAGATTGGAAGGAGTACTAGATACACCCCAGAGATGTGCTAAACGCATCAAACAAGACATCATTTTTAGCATAGATCAGAATTTAAAAGGAGATCTTACCAGGAAAGATAGAAGGTGGATTGAGCAGCTCAGACGAGAATGACGAAGCCTAGTGTTTTCTGATTTTGTTGATCTGAGTTTGTTGTTGTGATACTTGTTTTTTTGTGTTGTAAGTCCCTCGAGGACAATAACTATGATGTGGTGGTCCTTTTTTGATTCTAATATATCTTTTTACATTTTCCCAAAAAAAAAAATCAACACTACTAATTAATCACTTGATCATGTTCATAAACTATTTACTTAAAACAAATGTAAGTATGCATATAAACATGTCCCGTATACCTATTAATTGCCATTACCCAAAACAAAATTACTATTTATAGGCTTACTAAATATAGCACCCGAATAAATAATCATTTATTACCAATCCAATATAACGTACTTAAACACCACTACTAATGTTAATCTTAATCATACAACAACACTAATATTCATAAACATAAACATTGTATACATAAAAGATAATTACCATATTAATAACATTTTTACATAACTATAACAATCATAATCATAATTCTAATGACAATAATAATAATAATAATAATAATAATAATAATAATAATAATAATAATAATAATACTAATAATAATATATTGTACCAATAATTATAATAAGTAACAAGATAATAATAATGATAAGTATAACAACCATTATAACAACATAACACACCCCCGCGCATAAACAACCCAAACAGCCCCGTAACCCGACACCCCTGAACCGAGACCAACATTCTCAAACAGCCACCACATCTGACCCCCAAAACAGCCACCGACCTCGCCCTAACACCACCACGCTCGCCTCTGAGCCACGGTGTTTCCAGGGGAAGGGTGGTTGGCCATCGTCATGCCCCACCACCATCAAACAACTGCATACAAAACCCCCCACCTGCACGACTCTTTTTGTATTGTCCGACAGACCCCCAAAACGAAGCCTACTCTAATAGCGGACACAACAGCCCTAAACCACCGCAACCACCACCCTTCAAACCTCCTGACTACTCCTAGTATAACACCTCCAACACCCAGAATAAACACGAATAAGGATTCCATCGAACCCATCACCAAAAACACGCGTCTGAAACTCTGTTCTGGAAATGCAAGACCA
Source organism: Silene conica (assembly GCA_029255685.2). Classification (NCBI taxonomy): domain Eukaryota; kingdom Viridiplantae; phylum Streptophyta; class Magnoliopsida; order Caryophyllales; family Caryophyllaceae; genus Silene; species Silene conica. Next base: position 47,669,533 of record CM055314.2, on the reverse strand, counting down.
CGAGTTTGACACCAGCGACAAAACGCCCTTCGACAGTGGTCTTAGGCAGTCAACGACGACACCACAACGGTCTAAAAACAACCACTACACATCCTAGACTCATAATATGTGAAGATCAGAACCATAAACATGCATAAACGAAAGTACAGTCGTGATAAAAACGAAGGAAAACAAGAACAGAACGAAAGGCATGTGTGTGTACCTCTTTCCCTGAGCAAAACGACCATCCTACGACACCCTAAGCCACCGTGTAAGCCTTTTTCCTCAGACTAGGATGTGACGGCAGTTATTGTGAGTAGAAATCTGATTGTCGATTAGGGCAAGATTAGGGTTAGGGTAGTTTTTTATATGGCTGCAGGAGGACGAGGGTATGTTTGTGTCAAAGTGTGTTTTTCGATTTTGGGCTGTTTTGGTTGCACGAAAATCGAGGCCTAAAACACTTGCTTAAAACGTGATCTAATAACTTAATAACTAATACTCACCCGATATCACACTAATGACATATAAAACATAAAACACGTATTCGATAAATTAATTATCGAATATAAACATTCGGAAGGCCAACATACAACACGTCGATCTAAGCTAATAATTATTAAAATAAAATACGAGGTATTACAGTCTTCCCTCCTTAACATGAACTTCGTCCCGAAGTTCACCATCCCATGATCAACAACTGGTCACAAAGCACTTAAGGAACACCCAATATGAATTACATAATATCAGAAACTAATAACTGGTACTCTCAAAACAAGGACTGTCACATTCTACCCTTGTTAAGAAAACTTTGTCCTCAAAGTTTAACGTATAGCTAAATTAAGGATACTTCAGAAAGCACAATAAAATGCATAACAAAAGTAATCAAGATTATCAAGTATATGCAAACAATCACGATATACCAATTAGCCACGTCATAAATCATTAAGATTTTACAATCTTATCCTCCTTAAAACATGGTTACGTACCCGTAACCTCATTATAAAATTACAGCTCATTGCTCTGTCTTACTCATTACATTATCTCCTAAAATCTTACTCTAAGTAACCAAGTATCACATTCTCATCGTCAAACCTAAGACCAAGACAAGGGGTGAGTGAACTGACTGAATAAACCGCAAAACCATATTTCCTTCTTAAAATCGATTCCAGACTCATAAAAATACAACTTAATAACCATGGTCACTCTGAACCGTCAACATATCTCGGCACAAAGGCCCCATAACTCAATACCAATAACGTATCTCAATTTTGCTATCAATATCTTCAAGAGAACCATGGTCAACCCTTAGAGTACAAGACTCAAAGCAACTCACCCACCAGTCTAGGTCAAAGGAAACGACAATAATCACACGATACAAACACAAGGTAAAGGTCCACATTCTAACTCGTTATATCATCATACTCTGATAACATAAAAAAACTCATCTCATTCTCATAGTAGCGAAAGTAATGTCATTAACAAATCTCTTTCACGGACTATTCAAGCCAATTCATACTCTTAGCCTTAATTTTCATATCCCACCTAAATCGTTGCTTGATACTTAGTTCGGCCATTAAACTTCCACTATATACGCTTACCACTTAACTAAGCCAACAATCCATCCCACGAAAGCCTTGTATACTAGGGACAAAATATGTAACTAGTAACGTCCGTACATAAGTAATAGCAACCACAATATCATATTCCATTAGAATTACGGCACATAAATCAAATAAGCCATTACACTTAGTACACTTTTGAGCAACACAAGCTTAACATAATTACACCAATGTAAACAACCAGTAAACTCTTAGCTCATAATTGACAATTAAAACATTTCATGTTCATAAACATACTATAGAAGCTAAATTATATTTTAGGAAAAGACATAGTGCAAAATTAATTAACGTAATTAAACATGGCGCATAGACATATCACACAAGATGCACACCAATCATAGACTAACAAGACAGTTTATCATTCCTAAATATCAATACGTTAAAATCAATTAGGTACATTTCCCGTCTTCTCACATTACATCACTTATCATGAAGCTAGTAAATATATATGACTTGCAAATTAAGGGGTTTATATAATATGCCACAATTAAACATCCGGCAGGATTTCATCAACACGTAGCTACAGAATTTGGTATGTTGCAAATAATCACTTATAATTATCAAACTGTTGAACCATATATTCAAATATATATATAGTATATATGTTTATGTTTTGATAATGACAAAGTCTAGCTATTTATATATTATATACTCGTATGTATAATCGTGTGCTAAGTGTACAGAACATTAGTAACAAGATCTAATCTATCAAGTATAAAAGATTCAAGCACATTAGTCAATGAATTGACTAAGTCGAAGATTGATAGAAGATCACAAGCGCGCATAATGAACTAAAGTTGTATTCGTCAACTATAGCTTTAGTACAAGATGGATTCAAGTTATAGCTCGTAGCTATAACTCTATATCATGAAGAAATGATCAAGACTTATGTGTGTTTTAGTTGAAACAATTGTTTCCTAATTTGTGTCGTGTAGTATTAGTGGTTCAATGGTATTCTATTTTAAATATGGAATTGTTAATCTTAATAGGATTATATAAAATATCTTTTGGTTAAATAAGAAATAAATAAATATCTTATGAGATAATTATTTATTACTAAAATAAAACTAAAGATTTTTATATGATTTTAATTGTCAAAAATATATAGTCTAAATATAGTTTGTTTCGATTTTGGAAATCGTGTGATATGCCACATTACCAAATCGTGTAGGACTTGCTTAAATAAATATCATGTATTTATTTAATGTCCTAAATAAACTAAGATTATATTATGGTAATATATTTTATTATCTTTGACATGATTTAGGAAGTTGATTTAATAAGGATACTAATTGTTTATTATATAAAGATCTTTCCTAAATATGAATTAGGAAATTGATTCCTTATATAATACACATAGTACATTATTATATCTTTCCTAAATATATTAAGATTAGATTTATGGTAGTATTACTAAAAGACTAGTATTCTAGTTTTAAGTAATATTCCTAAATCATCTAGGGTTAGAAATACCTAGATACATATTCTATATAAATAGACTACCTATGACACATTAATTTATACGAAATACACAACACACATACACGAAAATCAAGAGAGAGCCGTTGGTCATATACTTCAATATTCGAGCTTTTCATCGTCATATCCGATTCAAGATTCAAGTGCTCAAGCATTGATCTTATTCATTCAAGATTGTAACACCAAGAAAACATTGAAGACTTTATCTTATTTACGTAAGATAGATTGAGTATTTAGCGGTACTCGTTGTAAGACAAATATTTAACGGTATTTGTCGTAGCTAGATATTTAACGGTATCTAGATTGAGTTGTGACTAACATCAAAGTCGCACGAGTAGGGTTGATAAAATTGTAATCCAGAGTTGGTACTAATTTTATTAATCGAGAATAGTGGACGTAGGTCTCAGAGTGTGAGACTGAACCACTTCAAAAATATCGTGTCTCTACTTTATTATTGCTCTACTCAACGATCATCATACAACTACATACACATCGAAGAAGATTCAAAGAAGAAGGCATACTCAATTCAACCCCCCCTTCTTGAGTATATTATATCAATAGACTCTTCAATTGGTATCAGAGCCTCGTGCTCTTGATCGCCTAGCCGCGTGAGTTTTGATCCTTCTATTGATTCTATATTATATACTCTTTCATCTATGGATTCCAAGCATCTCAAGTGCCCTATCTTCGATGGCAAAAACTATAGTTTATGGAAAAATATGATGACTCATTACATCAAGGGTTGTGATTGGGAATGTTGGAAGATCATCCAAACTGGACCAAAGAAGATCTTGGTCGCCGCCGCCAATGGAACAACCTATGAAAAAATGGAAAGCGATTATGTGGAAAGTGACTACAAAATTGCAGAGAAAAACTCTAAGGCCATGAGCCTCCTACAGAACGGTATGATAACCTCAGAATTCGATAGATTCTCATCCTGTAGTTCCGCTAAGGAAATATGGGATAGTCTCGAACTTGCTTATGAAGGAACATCCGCAGTCAGGAAACATCGTATAGACTTGCTCGTTCAAAGATATGAACTTTTCAATATGGAAAAGAATGAATCTATTGATAGCATGTCTGCACGATTTTCTTGTATTATTAATGAACTGCGGAACCTTGGCAAAAAGATCGATTCTGAGGATATCATTCGTAAGATTCTTAGGAGTCTCACCAAAAAGTGGCAACCTAAAGTCACGGCCATAGAGGAAGCACGTGATTTATCTAAAATCACTTACCAAGAATTGATTGGATCCTTAATGGCTCACGAGATCATACTAAATAAAAACGATGATGATCCCAAAGGAAAGGGAGTCGCTTTACAAGCCTCCACAAGCGAAGTAAGCGAAGAAGAACTTGAGGATGAAACAGTTCTATTCGCTAGACGATTTAAGAAAGCAGTTTTCAAAGGTAGATACAAAAACTCTAACAACAAAACGTTCGACAAAAAGAAAACTGACTCCAAGCAAACATTCTTCAAAAGAGGATGTTTCAAGTGTGGACAACAAGACCACATGATCAAAGATTGTCCAAGTTGGGACAAAATCAAAGACAAGTCAAAAAGAGAAAAGACCAAAACAGAGTTTAAGAAAGTAATGCTTGCGTCATGCTGGGGAGAATTAGAATCTGAAGATGACGAGGACTCTGAAGAAGAAGAGGTAGCAAACCTATGCCTAAGCAACGCCAGCCTAGATCTAATCTCAAACGACAATAATGAAGATGACGCATCGAATATGTGTCTCCTTGGAGAATCAGACTCAGATGACGACGACGAAGAGGTAAATTTTCTTCAACTCAAAAGTCAAGTTAAAAACTTATCTAAGGCTATGCTAATTAAATATTTTGAGAAAACCCTAGACCAATGTCATGAACAAAATCTTGAGTTAGATGACTTGAAAGAGCAGATCCTCGATATTGCTGAGGAAAATCAACTTCTGAAAGCCAAAGCTAAGAAACTGAAATCCAAAATAAGCATTGAAGTAAATGCTAAGTTGGAAACAGTTATGTCTGAGAAAAAGATTCTTGAGTCTAAAGTTATAGCTAATGAAGCTATAACCTCAAAACTAAAACTCAACATTAAAGAGCTTCAATCTAAAGTTATAGCTAATGAAGCTATAACTTCAGAATTAAAAAAGGTTAATGAACGGCTTAAGTCAGAATCTTCGAATATGGTCGAAGATGAGACTCATCAAGAAGAAGTTGAGATTCTCGAAAGCAAAATCATGGATCTAGAATTCAGTATATCTAAAATCAAGAAAGAACATGCCAAAATTGTGTCTGACTTTCATAAAGATATTCAAAACCTAAAAGAGTCTAGCAACACTGACCATAGTGAATGTAAGAAAGAAATAGACTCCTTGAAAGACCTCCTTCTTCATGCTCGGAAAGTTCACGATAAGTGGGAAGGAAGCACTAACGTTCTAAACTTCCTAACTGAACAATCCGACAACAACATGAAGATGGGTTTAGGTCACGAATGTTATGGAAGAAGGGATCACTCAAAGTGTAAACAAAATCCTACAGATAGAGACTTTAGAAGAAGAAAATATGCCGACCTTCCTGAGTATTTAATATGCACTTATTGTGGCCATACTGGACACCTCCGAGAAAATTGTGTAAAACACGCACAAGATTTTAAAACCGGAGTTAAGTTTGTTAAATCCTTAGGAACTCCAAGCGACACTATTTCTATCTCTGATAGTGATAATAATAAAACTGAGGAAATAAATATTGACCACAGATGGTTCTATGACATGACATTTGATTACGAAGAAAAGAGAAATAGAACCAAACAAACTCCTCAAACTACACACAAAAATTGGTCACCAAGAGTCCAGACTAAGACCTACACAAAAACATCAAAACCCAACTACTACCAATATAGAAAGACCTATGTAAGACAAGTCTGGGTTAAAAAGGAAGATATATTTGAGATTACTAACAACAAAGGACCCAAGTATGCTTGGGTACCTAAATCCTGTCTTTAAAATTATTTGTGCAGTTTGTCGCCAAGGAAAATAACCTATGGTATCTCGACAGTGGATGCTCAAGACATATGACAGGCGACGTAAACCTATTCCAAACCCTAAAACCTTTTGATGGAGGTAAAGTCACATTTGGTGATAATAAAAAGGGAAAGATCATCGGAATTGGTAAGATAGGTATTTCATCCTCTCATGCTATAAATGATGTATACCTTGTAAATGGTCTCAAACACAATCTTATCAGTATATCTCAATTATGTGACAAAGGAAATAAAGTGGTTTTTCATTCAGATATATGTCGTATAATCTTAGAAGGCACCAGTAAAGTGATACTTGAAGGTCACAGGATGAAAAATGTTTATATGATTGATTTAAATGTTGTACCTACTGATTCTCTATCATGCATGAAAGTTACGTTAGATGATCCATGTCTATGGCACAAGAGATTTGGTCATATTAGCTCACCTATTCTAAGTAAGCTGAAAAGATGGGACTTGGTCGAAGGTCTTCCAAAGATCAAATTTGATCAAGAAAAGATGTGTGATACCTGTGCACGATGTAAACACGTCAGATCATCTTTTAAGCCAAAAAGAGTGGTAAGCACAGAACAAGCTCTTGAACTAGTACACATGGATCTATGTGGCCCTATGAAGGTAAGAAGCAGAGGTGGTTCCAGGTACGTTTTCGTTCTAGTCGATGATTACTCTAGATTTGTTTGGCCAATCTTTCTTCACTCTAAAGACGAAACATTCGATGAATTTGTCAGTCTCATGAAACTTGTCCAAAACAAATATAAATCAAACCTAGTAACAATCCGTACTGATCATGGAACTGAGTTTGACAATCATGCTTTTATTGAGTTCTGTAAAACCAATGGTGTTGGACATAACTTCTCGGCCCCTAGAACCCCTCAACAAAATGGAGTCGTAGAACGAATGAACAGAACCCTAGAAGACATGGCTCGAACAATGCTTCTTTGTAGTGGCCTACCTAGAAACTTTTGGGCTGAGGCTATTAGTACAGCTTGCTATATTCATAACCGTGCTATGATTAGACATATCCTTAAAAAGACTCCTTATGAACTTCTTCGTGGTCGTAAACCAAACATATCTCATTTAAGATGCTTTGGTAGTAAATGCTTTGTTCACAACAATGGTAAAAACAGATTAAGCAAATTCGACCCTAGAAGTGATGAAGCAATCTTTATAGGATATTCAGATCATAGTAAAGCCTACAAAGTTTTTAACAAACGTACTTTATGCATAGAGGAAAGTATACATGTTATCTTTGATGAGAATAATGTCTTCGATAAGCCATTACAGGACATAGAGGAAAACCTAGACGAACCTGATTTCAGGTTATCAAGGGAAGATCCTCCTGAAATGGAAATTGAAAAAGGAGAACCTCAAGGAATTCATGATGAACTCAACTTGGGAGAAAATGGTGCGAGAGATGGAACTACAGTTGATGATACTGTAGATAACTCTCAAACCAATGACTTGGAACCCAGAGTTACAGCTAATGAAGCTGTAACTTTGAATCAAAACCAAAGGGAAGAGGCCAGAGTTATACCTGACCCTACTATAATCCCAGGTTTGGATTCAGGGGGAACAAGTCAAGATCCCGAGTCAAGTTCAGGGATTGCAAATGATCAATCAAGGAACTGGAGATACAAAGGCTCTCATCCTTTGGACAATGTCATAGGAAGCCTGACAGATGGAGTTCAGACTCGAAGGAGCTTAAATAACTTTTGCTCATTCTACTCCTTTCTCTCCACCATTGAACCTTCAAATATCAAGGAAGCTCTCACAGAACCAGACTGGATAGTTGCTATGCAAGAAGAACTCCAGCAATTTGAAAGAAACAAAGTTTGGCATCTTGTTCCTCGACCTAAAGACAGAACTGTCATTGGAACTAGATGGGTATTCAGAAACAAATTGGATGACACTGGAGTCATTGTGCGAAATAAGGCCAGACTAGTAGTTCAAGGATACAACCAACAGGAAGGGATCGATTATGACGAAACCTTTGCTCCTGTTGCTCGTCTTGAGGCAATAAGACTACTCATTGCATTTGCAGCACACAAGGGAATGAAGCTTTTTCAGATGGACGTTAAGACTGCTTTTCTTAATGGCTATCTCCAAGAGGAAGTATTTGTTGAACAACCTCCTGGATTTCCTGACAGCAAACTCAAGGATCATGTATTCAAATTGGACAAAGCACTATATGGTCTGAAACAAGCACCTAGGGCATGGTACGACAGATTATCAAAGTTCCTATTGGAGAGTGGATTCAAGAGAGGGTCTGTGGATAAAACCCTATTTCTTAAAAGCGAAAACTCAGATCTACTAATTGTTCAGATCTATGTTGACGATATTATTTTTGGCTCAACTAATAAAAAGTTGTGCAAGTACTTCTCTGAGTTGATGACTTCTGAGTTCGAGATGAGTATGATGGGAGAACTAAAGTTCTTCCTTGGACTTCAAATACAACAAACTGAAGAAGGAATCAAAGTTCATCAACAAAAATACGTCAAGGAGTTACTAAAGAAATTTGGAATGGAAACCTCTCATGCAATGCCTACTCCAATGGTCACAGATAAGAAGTTAACCAAAGACGAAGATGGTAAGTCTGTAGATGAAACAACTTACAGAGGTATGATTGGCTCACTTCTTTATCTTACAGCAAGTCGTCCAGATATAATGTTTAGTGTCTGTGTTTGTGCGAGATTCCAATCTGCACCAAAAGAATCACATATGATTGCAGTTAAAAGAATATTAAGATACCTAATCGGAACCTCAAAATTATATCTATGGTATCCTATGGACTGTAACTTTAACCTAGTAGGATATTCAGATGCGGATTATGCAGGATGTTCTTTAGACAGAAAAAGTACCTCCGGACTTGCTACCTTTGTAGGTCCTTGTATTATATCTTGGGGATCCAAGAAACAAAATTCTGTCGCTCTCTCAACTGCTGAAGCAGAATATATTGCAGCCGCACTGGTATGTTCTCAACTTTTATGGTTAAAGCAACAATTACATGATTATGGTGTTGATGTTGGATGTGTGCCTATATTATGTGATAATACGAGTGCTATAATTATATCTAAAAACCCAGCCCAGCACTCGAGGACCAAACATATTGAAATTAGACACCACTTTCTAAGAGACCATGTTGAAAAGAAAAATATAAAATTGGAATTTTGTAGTACGGAAAAACAGTGGGCAGATATCTTCACTAAACCATTGGCTAGAGAACGCTTTGAGACTTTGCGATTGGAAATTGGTTTAATCGGTGGCACCTAATCAAATCTTAAAAGCAAAAATAACCCAATGATTGACTACGGTTTAGATGAGATTATATGACTGTGTCCGTATACTCCGCTGCATGTGTATGTATATATTCGATGTTAAATTCTGTGATTATAGTTATATTATATGATTTACATATGAATGTGTGCACAATCGATCTCACAATAATATTACGTCACATATTACAATTATTCCACAACATACATATTACAACATATTAATATATACAAAATAATAATAAGCAAATATTACAAATAAAACTATAAAACTTACCTCAAAACAACACACAAACCGTGTGTGTGTCGGTCCCCACTGCCACGTACTCCAACCTATTTACCTAGCTTTTTGACTTTCAACCCCACCTCAATAATTAACCCAACCAACCTTTCTCCCTAAAACTTACCACCATTCACTCCCTTATTCACTTTTATTACCACCCCCAAACTCCCAAACCTCCAAAACCACCATCGCCATTAAAATCTACCAAAAATCTCCGACAAACACCCCAACTCAAATTACTATTTTCGTCACCACCATGCCTCCGTCTCGTGCCACCCGCTCTCATCAAAAGAAGCCTTCGCCTCCTTCACCAACTTCGACACCCCCACCATCTCCAACACCCATAGCCACCGCCGCACCACCATCTGACAAAGGGAAACGACGAAAACTCAACCGCTCATCTCCTTCCATCTCCGATGACATGCATGAAATGGGTTTTACATCTCAAAACCCGCGTCCTCTGTTTTCCGAGTATTCGGTTGAAGCCACTAGGGAGGGTCTTGAGAAGGTGCGAATGACTAAGCAAGAAGGTATGTTAATTGAACGCATTTTACCTTATGCTATTCATGGGGGTCGTTACTATCCAGGTTCTTGGGTTGAAAATACGAAATCCTTGTCTTTCTTTAAAGACTTCTTGAGGTTTCAGGGTTGGGAATTCGTTAGTAATTTCTCTGGGTTGATCTTTCCAATCGAACTTGTTCAATTCTTTGCGTCAGTAAAAGGTTGTGATGAAGGGTTACATGCTATCGTAAATGGTAAAGATGTCGTGGTCACTGTATCTGATTTTCGTGATATTTTTAAGATAGATCAAGGTGGTCTGGTTGTTGACCCTAGGAAGGAATGGAATGGGGTTTCAAAAGAACAAAAGATGGATATTAAGAGGTATTTTGATGAGTCTGCAACGGAGACTAGTCCCCTGTTAACTGTCACCTTCTCCCCAAAACAGAAATTGTTTGTCAACTATTTGTGGAACACGGTCTTACCACGAAGAGGGGGAAGGGATAAACTTTCAAGTACTGAGGCAGTGGTGTTGTACAATTGGTTAGAAGGTGTCAAGATTGACTTGGCTTCGCTTGTTTATAACAAAATCTTGCAAATTTGGAGTGTTCTTGTGAAGGAGAAACCATGCTCTACACTCGACATTCCTTATGGGATGTGGGTGTCTGAGCTTTTGTTTAAAAAGGGAGTTGTTGATGACTCGAGTTTTGGAATCAGGTCTCGTGACAAGATGAATGATCGGGTATTAAAACTAATGGGGATATGCTTTGAAGGGGATGATCTCTCGTTTGGTAAGAATGTTGGTCAGGAGCCTGCTTCGAATTCATCTCCTTTCCTTGCTAATCTTGAGGCAAAAATGGATAAAATCATTGGTTTGTGTGAAGGGCAGAAATGTACTGGTGAGGCAGGGGGTAGTCGTAAGAAGAGAGGTCGTGATTTTGAGGTCGATGTGCACGAATGGATGGAAAAGGTTGATAAGCAACTAGTTAAAATTGGCTCGGAAGTGTCAGTCGTGTGCTCGGAGTTGCTAAGCATTAGTGATCGACTTTCTTTCATTACGACTCAGGGAGGAGCCATGGTAAGGGATCACGGGTTATTACGGGAAGACGCATCTCATGCACTCGAGGCCGTCAAAGCACTATCTCTCAAAGTGCTCAACTTTGAAATTGCGCTCAATGCTCAAGGGAGAAAGATATCAAGTTGCTTGGACAGGCTGGAGTCACTTGAGTATCGTACCCGACCCGATTATGTGAACCCTTATGCAAAGAATCCGGGTTCAAGCTCTCGCTCCTGATAATTCGTATCCGTCTCTATTTCTGTTGGATTGAAGTTGTTATGTTGTTGTTGTTTTGCCTTAAGTCTGATGGTGGACTTATAAACCTTTTTATCTTGAAGCCCAAATTGACTCCCTGGCCCATTCGGAATCCGAGGCTATGTTCCGTTTTGCTTCCTCGGATTTCCTAAACCCAACAAACTTTATAATTGTTTTTGATGCGGCCCAATTGCCTTTCTTATTCCTTGGCCCATCAAAATTTGTTATCTTTTGCAGGAACTTATTCCTAAGCCGGCCCAATTTTCTTTAAACCCTATTATCTTTTCATTCGGCCCATTGGCTTAGTATTTCGGACTGATTGTGTATATTTTTAGCATTTCGTTTGTGATCGTATGATATTCTCTATGTTCATATTATTTCGACTCGTTTATATGCTTGCTTATGTTTCGTAGTGTATTATTCTAGTCGTTTCATGTCTTTGTTCTCATCTTTTCGATGATGTCAAGAGGGGGAAAAATGCGACTTAGATTAGAATTTGCCTAAGCTTGCTCCTTGTCGTAATTCATTGTCTCTTAGGGTTCTTAAAGAATATGGGATAGATAGAAGATAGAAACCCTAAGTGACTCTTTGCTATGAATGACCATTATTATATTGAGGGGGAACATACACTTAGACACGAAATCTAAGAAAGACTTGCCATCATCAAAAAGGGGGAATTTGTTGAACCATATATTCAAATATATATATAGTATATATGTTTATGTTTTGATAATGACAAAGTCTAGCTATTTATATATTATATACTCGTATGTATAATCGTGTGCTAAGTGTACAGAACATTAGTAACAAGATCTAATCTATCAAGTATAAAAGATTCAAGCACATTAGTCAATGAATTGACTAAGTCGAAGATTGATAGAAGATCACAAGCGCGCATAATGAACTAAAGTTGTATTCGTCAACTATAGCTTTAGTACAAGATGGATTCAAGTTATAGCTCGTAGCTATAACTCTATATCATGAAGAAATGATCAAGACTTATGTGTGTTTTAGTTGAAACAATTGTTTCCTAATTTGTGTCGTGTAGTATTAGTGGTTCAATGGTATTCTATTTTAAATATGGAATTGTTAATCTTAATAGGATTATATAAAATATCTTTTGGTTAAATAAGAAATAAATAAATATCTTATGAGATAATTATTTATTACTAAAATAAAACTAAAGATTTTTATATGATTTTAATTGTCAAAAATATATAGTCTAAATATAGTTTGTTTCGATTTTGGAAATCGTGTGATATGCCACATTACCAAATCGTGTAGGACTTGCTTAAATAAATATCATGTATTTATTTAATGTCCTAAATAAACTAAGATTATATTATGGTAATATATTTTATTATCTTTGACATGATTTAGGAAGTTGATTTAATAAGGATACTAATTGTTTATTATATAAAGATCTTTCCTAAATATGAATTAGGAAATTGATTCCTTATATAATACACATAGTACATTATTATATCTTTCCTAAATATATTAAGATTAGATTTATGGTAGTATTACTAAAAGACTAGTATTCTAGTTTTATGTAATATTCCTAAATCATCTAGGGTTAGAAATACCTAGATACATATTCTATATAAATAGACTACCTATGACACATTAATTTATACGAAATACACAACACACATACACGAAAATCAAGAGAGAGTCGTTGGTCATATACTTCAATATTCGAGCTTTTCATCGTCATATCCGATTCAAGATTCAAGTGCTCAAGCATTGATCTTATTCATTCAAGATTGTAACACCAAGAAAACATTGAAGACTTTATCTTATTTACGTAAGATAGATTGAGTATTTAGCGGTACTCGTTGTAAGACAAATATTTAACGGTATTTGTCGTAGCTAGATATTTAACGGTATCTAGATTGAGTTGTGACTAACATCAAAGTCGCACGAGTAGGGTTGATAAAATTGTAATCCAGAGTTGGTACTAATTTTATTAATCGAGAATAGTGGACGTAGGTCTCAGAGTGTGAGACTGAACCACTTCAAAAATATCGTGTCTCTACTTTATTATTGCTCTACTCAACGATCATCATACAACTACATACACATCGAAGAAGATTCAAAGAAGAAGGCATACTCAATTCAACCCCCCCTTCTTGAGTATATTATATCAATAGACTCTTCACAAACCATCAAGCGTTATCATGGATAATCATCACTTGGAAAACATTTTGAAAATTTGGAAACATTGAAGCGGTAACTTGTGGCAATTTATAAACATGAATCAAGAGACAATTTTACAAGCTATAGATCGAAACAAGACTACATGGAGACATTCTGGCTCTTCTTTACTAAAACATTGTCCTTGTAAATTGTAGCTCATGAGTTATGAAAATTTGACGATAAAAGTAAACGAATTCGCAAGACTAGTACTTCCGTAAATCACATTTCCACCAGTTAATAACTCAAGATATTATGATCAGATTTTAAACATAGCAAAGCGATTCAGTTTGTGACATATCAAAATACATTAAGGTGTTATAAAGATTATTATCTCAGTGAACCCGACAACAATATACCATAAATATATGAAAGGATGTAACACCCCCATTTATTTAAGAGCCTTTAGCAAGACATTCTCAAATAAATAGAGCTGTTACCATCTCGGAATATCCGAGGTAGTGAATAACAAAGTAAACAAACCAAAGTACTTTATATAAAAACTGATTAAATTAAAACTTGATAGTACAACAACTACGAGGTCCAAACTTTGATACAAATAAAAGTACAACTGAAGGTATCTAAGTGTGATCTAACTCTAAGTAGGCCCAAGCCATGTTTCTCTCCAAGCCCAAGCTCCTAATCCATCTGTCACTGACCTGTAAAATCTACTCCCCATTCCGGATCATCGTAGGTGTCACACGAATACACAGGGTTAACCGCGAGGTTGAGTAGGTAAAACAGATAAAACATAAATAGCAATAAAACTGTATCCTCCTCCATCTCCATATCATTCGATCACCACCACAACTCCACCACATCACAACTCCATCACACCACACCTCCCATCACACCACACCTCCCATGGCCATATAACAAGTCCCATATCACAAGACCCATATCACAAGACCCATTTCACACCTCCCGATCTCCACAGTGATCAATAATAATAGTAGAATCCACAGTACAGTAATAATCAATTATATCAAACTCGTAATAAGCATCACTTACACATTTCATGCCATAACATGAATCATAATATATTCCCCCTACCTCAATTGCGAATGACAACCGAACAGCTGCTAGCAATGTTCCATGCGGAAATCGTCACCTCCTTCCCTGGCAAAACGACCACCTTTCGACACCCTAAGCCACCATGAAAACCCTTTCCTTCAGACAAGGATATGACGGCAGTGTTGTGAGTAGGAGTCTGGTTGTCAATTAGGGTAAGAGTAGGGCTAGGGTTTACGTTTTATATGGCTGCAGGAGGACGAGGCCGATGTATGTGTCAAAGTGTGTTTTTGTTTTGGTTTTGGGCTGTTTTGGTTGCACGAGAATCGAGGCCCAAACAGTTACTTAAAACGTGATCTAATAACCTACTAACTAATGCTCAAACCCGATATCACATTAATAATATATAAAACATAAAACACGTACTCGATAAATTAATTATCGAATAAAATGTTCGGAAGGCCAACAACACGTCAATCTAGCTAATAATTATTAAAATAAAATACGTGCAAATACTTTAAACCAAATAATTACTCCGTACTTAAAATAAGACATAGCAAAATACGGAGTATTACAGTCTTCCCTCCTTAAAACGAACTTCGTCCCGAAGTTCACCATCCCAAGGTCACAAAACTGATCAATTAGCATGTACCGAACACACAAGTCATATACGTTAGGAACTAATAAAAGTATCTTTAAACGCGAATTGTCACATTCTACCCTCCTTAAGAAAACTTTGTCCCCAAAGTTTAACGTATAACTAAGTTAAAGGGTACTTCACGAATCACAATAAAATGCATCACATAAGTAATCAAGATTATCAAGTATATACGAACAATCACAACACACCAATTAGCCAGATCATAACGACTAGCCTTATCAAAATCTTTAAGATTTTACAATCTCATCCCCCTTAAAACATGGTTACGTCCCCGTAACCCCATAAAATTCCAGTTCGAAATCTGTCTTACTCATTACGTTATCTCATAAAGTCTTGGTCCAAGGGACCAAGTATCGTATTCTCCTCGTCGAACCAAAGACCAAAGAAACGGGGTGAGTGAACTGGCGGAATAAAACCGTCAATCTATACTTCCATATCAATATCAATTTCGTACCCTGAATATAGTTCCATAACCAAGGTCACACTGGACCGTAACACAATATGGCACAACGGCCTAATAACTCATATCTCAATGCCCTTAACCAGTTCCCATCTCAATTTCAATATCGATATATTCACAGGTTCAAAGAACCAGGCACAACACTTAGAGGTGAGGCAAAAGTACGACAAAATTAACAATACAAGAAAAGAAAATAGAGCCCAGAAAGACAAAATAATAGGTACTTGCAAGTCCTCCCCCTTTGAATACACAAACACAGCCATTAAACATGAACAGCATTGGCAGAGCAAACATTGAAATCATCTCGTCATTCAACCATTCCAACCTTAACAATTATACCTTACCCTCCATTACCTTTCATCATATTATTCACTTTATAAACAACTCACTTTTTCACCAACAGCCCAAACTCTTGTACATAAATCACAACTCCCCAAAGCCCAATGCAAGGACAAGGCTTACAAAATATTATAGGTAACTTTATACCCATACATTACATGAGTGACAATGAAATAAATTCCCTATAACCTCAGCACAGAAACCCGAACAATCACAAATCAATTATAAGAAATATAATGAACAACCTCGAACAATAAAAAGATCGGTAGGATCATGTTACGTAGTAGAACAGATTCGGAGTAGATAACACTCATATACCCTTGAAATTTATCACAAAATTAGTATACTAACAACAATGTAAACAGTTAAGAATTAAATGTTTCATGCTCATAAACATATCATAGAAGCAAAATCATCTTTTAGGAAAAGACATAGAGCAAAATTTTAATGAACGTAATTAAACATGGAGCATTGACATGTTTCACAAAATATACACCAATCATAGACTTACAAGACCGTTTAACACTCTCAGATGTCGATAGGTTAATCAAAACCACGTAGGTACATTTCCCGTCCACTCACATTCCATTCTTTATCATGAAACTATTAATATATGTGACTTGCAAAATAAAAGGATATTATCCCACATAGATACAGAATATATCATATTGCAAACAATCATCATAATTACTAAACAGCAAGCTTAAGCATGGTTTAACACATCGAAAATGTTTTGACACATTTGAAACACTGAAACGGTAATTTGTGACAATTTATAAACACGAATCAAAAGGCAATTCTACAAGCTACAAATAGGAATTAAGGCTGCACGAGGACATTCTGATTTTTTTTTTTTCGTAAACTGTAGTTCATGAATCATGAAAATTTAACGATAAAAGTAAACGAGTGCACAACACTAAATCACATGCCAAACTAATTAATAACTCAATACATCGTGATCAGATTTTGAACATGGTAATATGTAATTCATTTTATGGCACAACAGTATACATGACGAAGTCACTGGGCTATTATATCAGGGAACTAGACAAAGTTGTACCTTTAATATACGAAAGAACAACAACATGGTTCACGTTGTGCAAAATAATAACCATTAATTATAACAATTAAATTGCTATATAACTTTTACTCATGACGTCGTGCTAATACTCTTACTAGTTAAATTTCATTCTACCACTTGTCAAGACTCCTCTCTGATAAACATGATTTTAACATCACATAGGAACATCACAAAATTATTTTGAGGTCATAACAATAGAAAGTAGGAGCGTCCGTATAATTGAAACCATTTTATATAAAACCCAACGAAATAAGCAAGGTTACATTACCATGTAGTAAGGTCCATATTCTTATCATATGACTACTATTCATGTTACTAAAGCCATAACAGGGTATCACGTGGTTACATCACGTAAGCCACACTTGATTAAGCTTTTATATGAAACTTTTATATCACACGATTTCAAACAATTAAACGTTACGCAGCAACTTACCAAATCATAAATAAATAACAGCTTAGCTAACATGCGAGCGATCATAGTTCTTAGCAAATATATAAAGGACGAGCTAAGCATAGGAAAAGAATCGAAGGCATATCTCAAAAGAATTATTTATAACACAACTCAATTGGTCTGGACAGAAACTTTACAATCATTCAACAGAAACTTTGGGCAACTTTCACAATTCAAAATTAGATAACGACTTGTTAGGTTTTCATATAGTTTATCATACATAAAATTTTCATACACATAGAGAAAACACGTTTTAAATGGCCATCCTCGCAAGCAAGGTAACATCCCGAAAATTTATCAAAGATTTGTATTCCTTAAAATCACCACACTATCGTATTTAAATATAACCATTTTTTTTTTTTTTTTTACATGTTATCATACAAATGAAGCATAGACATCACTTTGTTCCATGACAACATGCATTCCTCATTTCAACAATAATTATCATCTAGAGCACGGTAAGGATCTCGAAGCTGAAAGTAGTCTCAACTAAATAACTCGATAGTGATACTTGTGTATATAAATGAATTAGCTTCTACCATCACATACTCACAACCTATTCAAATACGGAAATATAAACTAGGAGTTACCACAAAGTCACTTATTGTTTACTATCTCTATGACAAATTTTAAATGCGTATAAAAAGGCATAAAACCTTAAGTACGATATATGCAGCACATAACTATATACATTCATGGCTTAGGGAACTCATTCCACATATCACTAGACATAGATTACTATAACATCTGAATCTGATCATTCATATCTAAATTCCAACCAATATTGCATAGCTACGATATTCATTTACTAACCATATACCATAAGAACATTCCAAACACCAACATATTCTGATCACGCTACTCTAACCATTGTTCACTATTACACCTCTAAATTCTTAAAATTTCAATTCCATCATCCAGTTTGATTCCCATTTCATATTACACACATCTTTCCATCTGACGTCATTAATCATAACTCAAATATTACTTACCTCATTCTTCTCCTGCAAGAACGTTAGTACGAGATGACTAGGTCACTATAGAATCTACCCCACTCTTCAATTTCTCTCATTGGGTTCCCGAGACAAAACCAAAATCTACTCCCCATTCCGGATCATCATAGGTGTCACACGAATACACAGGGTCAACCGCGAGGTTGAGTAGGTAAACAGATAAAACATAAATAGCAATAAAACTGTATCCTCCTCTATCTCCATATCATTCGATCACCACCACAACTCCACCACATCACACCTCCATCACACCACACCTCCCATCACACCACACCTCCCATGGCCATATCACAAGTCCCATATCACAAGACCCATATCACAAGACCCATTTCACACCTCCCGATCTCCACAGTGATCAATAATAATAGTACAATCCACAGTACAGTAATAATCAATTATATCAAACTCGTAATAAGCATCACTTACACATTTCATGCCATAACATGAATCATAATATATTTCCCCTACCTCAATTGCGAATGACAACCGAACAGCTGCTAGCAATGTTCCATGCGGAAATCGTCACCTCCTTCCCTGGCAAAACGACCACCCTTCGACACCCTAAGCCACCGTGAAAACCCTTTCCTTCAGACTAGGATATGACGGCAGTGTTGTGAGTAGGAGTCTGGTTGTCGATTAGGGTAAGAGTAGGGCTAGGGTTTACGTTTTATATGGCTGCAGGAGGACGAGGCCGATGTATGTGTCAAAGTGTGTTTTTGTTTCGGTTTTGGGCTGTTTTGGTTGCACGAGAATCGAGGCCCAAACAGTTACTTAAAACGTGATCTAATAACCTACTAACTAATGCTCAAACCCGATATCACATTAATAATATATAAAACATAAAACACGTACTCGATAAATTAATTATCGAATAAAATGTTCGGAAGGCCAACAACACATCAATCTAGCTAATAATTATTAAAATAAAATACGTGCAAATACTTTAAACCAAATAATTACTCCGTACTTAAAATAAGACATAGCAAAATACGGAGTATTACAGTCTTCCCTCCTTAAAATGAACTTCGTCCCGAAGTGCACCATCCCAAGGTCACAAAACTGATCAATTAGCATGTACCGAACACACAAGTCATATACGTTAGGAACTAATAAAAGTATCTTTAAACGCGAATTGTCACAAAGGACATCAACACGATTCTCATTGTTCAAAATAATCACCATTACCTATAACAATTAGATTGCTATATCATGCTAACAAGTTTACCAGTCAAACTTCATTCTACCTCTTGTCAAGACTCGTTTCTGATGAACATGATTCTAACATCACACACGAATATCACATCATTATTTTGAGGTCATAATATTAGAAAATAAGAGCGTTTGTATTACTGAAGCGATTTTATATAAACTTGACGAAATCAACCAGATTACATTATCATATGGGAAGGTTCATGTTCATTTCAAATGTCTACTATACATGTTACTAATGCCATATCAGGATACCATGTGGTCACATCACATAATTCGTATTTGATTAAACTTTTACATAAAACTTACATAACTTACGATTCCAACAATCAAACATAGTATTGCAACTTCCAAAAAAAAGATTATAACTAAATAGCCGTTCAGCCATTTTGTGAACCATTATAGTTTTTGAGAAATATGATGGATTCTCTAATCATAGGAAAAAGAATAAAATGCAAAACTTAAGGGAATTATTTATAACAAATTGGCCTGCACATGAACTTTACAGCAATAAAACAAGAAAGTTAGGCAACTTGCGAAAATCGCAATTTAATAACGACTCGTTAAGATTTTACATGGCGTATCATTTTGAAAAAGTGAACGAATATTCTGAACAGTATAGTTGGAATTATGCATAAACAATAACCAAGTTTCTAAACGATTTCTTTTGCAATAAGATGGGTCAAAACGGGACTGTACAGTAACATTCTGACCACTGTCGACTAAAATACTTATTTCTTTCAAAATATAAGTCGTTTAACATGAAACCAAAAACATTGGAAAGCTAATTCAGAAGGTTATCAAACATAAAATTTTCATACACATATAGAGATCACATTTTAAACGACAGCTCTCACAAGCAAGGTACATTCTGAAAATTTATCAAAAATTTGTGTTCCTTAAAATCACTTCACACTATCACATTTAAATATAAACATTATTTTCCAAAACACGTTGACATGTCATTTGAAGCGTTGGGATTACATTGTACCAAATTAACATCATTATATCCACCGAAATTGTCATCTACAAGACGGTAAGATTGCGAAATTGAGAAGTAGCATCACGAAATAATTCAATAGTTATGCTTGTATGAGCAATGCATTAGTTCCTACCATTGTAACAGTCACAACATAATAGTATGTAAATATGTATACCAGAAACTATCAAGGTGCCACTTATTGAACATGACTCCAAAACTAAACTAATTGTGTAAATAAATATTGTCATGTAAGCCTTAAGTACGATCTATGCAACACATAACTATATTGCATTCATGGCTTGGGGTAGCACATTCCGCATATCACTAGACATGGATTACTATAACATCTGAATCTGATCATTCCTATCCAAATACCAACCAATATATTACATAGCTACGATAGTCATTTAATAACCATATACCATACGAACATTCCAAACACCAACATACTATGATCACATTACTATAACCATTGTTCAACAATTACACCTCTATACTCTTAAAATTTCAATTCTATCATCCAGATTGATCCACATTTCATATCACACATATCTTTCAACACACATCACTAATCATAACTCAAATATTACTTACCTCATCCTTCTCCTGCAAGAAAGTTAGTACAAGATAGATAGGTCACTATATAACCTACCCCACTCTTCAATTGCTCTCATTGGGTTCCCGAGACAGAACCAAAAGGGCCCATGGTTTGGTGTGAGGGGGCCTCTAAGTCATCCCGTTCCTTTTTGGGGCTCCTATCAGTTTCATCTCGGGGTTCATTTTATTAGACTCTTCCTACGTTCATTATTATTCATTTGGTTAGGCCTGAGGATCGTTTGCTCTGATACCACTTTGTAACACCCCGATTTATTAAGGAGCCTTTAGCAAGACATCCTCAGTAATAGAGCTGTTATCATCTCGGAATGAACGAGGAAGTGAATAACAAAGTAAAACAAACCAAAGTACTTTATATAAAAAAACTAATTAACTTTAAACTTTGATGTTACAAGACTACGCAACGGAATAGAAGTACAACTGATGACTACTCTATAAGTGATATAATTCTAAGTCGGTCACCAATCTGCATCTCACATTCCCGTCCCAGCTCCTAGCTCATCCGTCTCTTTCCTGTAGAATCTACTCCCCATTCCGGATCATCGTAGGTGTCACACGAATACACAGGGTCAACCACGAGGTTGAGTAGGAAGATAAATAAAACATAAACGATAGTAAAAATGCATCATCCTCCATCTCCATATCACAAGACCCAGTCATCCACTTCACCTCCATCACACCCCTCCTTCCATCACACCACACCTTCCATCACACCACACCTTCCATGGCCATATCACAAGTCCCATATCACAAGACCCATATCATAACTATATTGCATTCATGGCTTGGGGTAGCACATTCCGCATATCACTAGACATGGATTACTATAACATCTGAATCTGATCATTCATATCCAAATACCAACCAATATATTACATAGCTACGATAGTCATTTAATAACCATATACCATACGAACATTCCAAACACCAACATACTATGATCACATTACTATAACCATTGTTCAACAATTACACCTCTATACTCTTAAAATATCAATTCTATCATCCAGATTGATCCACATTTCATATCACACATATCTTTCAACACACATCATTAATCATAACTCAAATATTACTTACCTCATCCTTCTCCTGCAAGAAAGTTAGTACAAGATAGATAGGTCACTATATAACCTACCCCACTCTTCAATTGCTCTCATTGGGTTCCCGAGACAGAACCAAAAGGGCCCATGGTTTGGTGTGAGGGGGCCTCTAAGTCATCCTGTTCCTTTTTGGGGCTCTTATCAGTTTCATCTCGGGGTTCATTTTATTAGACTCTTCCTACGTTCATTATTATTCATTTGGTTAGGCCTGAGGATCGTTTGCTCTTATACCACTTTGTATCACCCACATTTATTTAAGGAGCCTTTAGCAAGACATCCTCAAAAAACAGAGCTGTTACCATCTCAGAATGACCGAGGAAGTGAATAACAAAGTAAAACAAACCAAAGTACTTTATATAAAAAAATTGATTAACTTTAAACTTTGATGTTACAAGACTACGCAACAGAATAGAAGTACAACTGATGACTACTCTATAAGTGATATAATTCTAAGTCGGTCACCAATCTGCATCTCACATTCCCGTCCCAGCTCCTAGCTCATCTGTCTCTTTCCTGTAGAATCTACTCCCCATTCCGGATCATCGTAGGTATCACACGAATACACAGGGTCAACCACGAGGTTGAGTAGGAAGATAAATAAAACATAAACGATAGTAAAAATGCATCATCCTCCATCTCCATATCACAAGACCCAGTCATCCACTTCACCTCCATCACACCCCTCCTTCCATCACACCACACCTTCCATCACACCACACCTTCCATGGCCCTATCACAAGTCCCATATCACAAGACCCATATCACAAATCCCGTTCTCCACAATAATCGATAATAATCAACAATTCAAAATACATTCACAATAAGTTATATCAATCTTATAGTAAGCAACACATATACATCATGTCAAGAACGTAACCACAGATATATATATATATATATATATATATATATATATATACCCCCTACCTCGACCTGCAGAAAGACAACCGAACAGCTGCCCGAATTATTCCACCTCGAACTCAATTCCTATAATAGTACTTAGTATTAAATTCTATTCGTACAACCAACACTACTAATTAATCACTTGATCATGTTCATAAACGATTTACTTAAAACAAATGTAAGTATGCATATCAACATGTCCCGTATACTTATTAATTGCCATTACCCAAAACAAAATTACTATTTATAGGCTTACTAAATATAGCACCCGGATAAATAATCATTTATTACCAACCCAATATAACGTACTTTAACACCACTACTAATGTTAATCTTAATCATACAACAACACTAATATTTATAAACATAAACATTGTATACATAAAAGATAATTACCATATTAATAACATTTTTACATAACTATAACAATCATAATCATAATTCTAATAATAATAATAATAATAATAATAATAATAATAATAATAATAATAATAATAATAATAATAATAATAATAACAATAATAATAATAATATATTGTACCAATAATTATAATAAGTAACAAGATGATAATAATGATAAGTATAACAACCATTATAACAACATAACACACCCCCGCGCATAAACAACCCAAACAGCCCCGTAACCCAACACCCCTGAACCGAGACCAACACCCTCAAACAGCCACCACATCTGACCCCCAAAACAGCCACCGACCTCGCCCCTAACACCAACACGCTCGCCTCTGAGCCACGGTGGTTCCAGGGGAGGGGTGGTTGGCCGTCGTCATGCCCCACCACCATCAAACAACTGCATACAAAACCCCCCACCTGCACGACTCTGTTTGTATTGTCCGACAGACCCTTAAAACGAAGCCTACTCTAATAGCGGACACAACAGCCTTAAACCACCGCAACCACCACCCTTCAAACCTCCTGACTACTCCTAGTATAACACCTCCAACACCCAGAATAAACACGAATAAGGATTCCATCGAACCCATCACCAAAAACACGCGTCTGAAACTCTGTTCTGGAAATGCAAGACCACGAGTTTGACACCAGCGACAAAACGCCCTTGACAGTGGTCTTAGGCAGTCAACGACGACACCACAACGGTCTAAAAACAACCACTGCACATCCTAGACTCATAATATGCGAAGATCAGAACCATAAACATGCATAAACGAAAGTACAGTCGTGATAAAAACGAAGGAAAACAAGAACAGACGAAAGGCATGTGTGTGTACCTCTTTCCCTGAGCAAAACGACTACCCTACGACACCCTAAGCCACCGTGTAAGCCTTTTTCCTCAGACTAGGATGTGACGGCAGTTATTGTGAGTAGAAATCTGATTGTCGATTAGGGCAAGATTAGGGTTAGGGTAGTGTTTTATATGGCTGTAGGAGGACGAGGGTATGTTTGTGTCAAAGTGTGTTTTTCGATTTTGGGCTGTTTTGGTTGCACGAAAATCGAGGCCTAAAGCACTTGCTTAAAACGTGATCTAATAACTTAATAACTAATACTCACCCGATATCACACTGATAACATATAAAACATAAAACACGTATTCGGTAAATTAATTATCGAATATAAATATTCGGAAGGCCAACATACAACACGTCGATCTAATCTAATAATTATTAAAATAAAATACGAGGTATTACAGTCTTCCCTCCTTAACATGAACTTCGTCCCGAAGTTCACCATCCCATGATCAACAACTGGTCACAAAGCACTTAACGAACACCCAATATGACATACATAACATCAGAAACTAATAACTGGTACTCTCAAAACAAGGACTGTCACATTCTACCCTTGTAACACCCCGCGTTTTAGAGCTTGGATATATGTACTACTTGTGTTTGTCTTATGCTGTGGAGTGTTTTGTTATCGTTACGGGTTGGCGAACTTCAGGAAGTAGTTCATTTTAAGGAGGGAAGACTGTAACACCCCGTATTTTAGACTCGGTCAACGGCAGTCAAACCATGCTTTATACACGTATTTCAAACGGAATGTTTATAAAGTATATTACGTAATTTATTATTATTTTATAAATCATATTTCTACGATTATTTCGTAATTCATAATCATTTTATATTTGATGTTCATTTCATAATATATTTATAATTAAATATATTTCTTATTTTATATTTATTTCTTATTTTATATTTATTTCTCATTTATACTTGTTCAATTATTTAAGTCGTTATTATATTTAAATTCTAAATTTTATATATATTCTTATGTAAGTACTAATAAGTTTATTTTCTTATACTTAATTAATATTTACTACCACTCAGTTACATAACTTAATTAGTACTGTAATACCCCGTATTTTAGACTCGGTCAACGGCAGTCAAACCATGCTTCATACACGTACTTCAAACGGAATGTTTATAAAGTATATTACGTAATTTATTATTATTTTATAAATCATATTTCTACGATTATTTCGTAATTCATAATCATTTTATATTTGATGTTTATTTCATAATATATTTATAATTAAATATATTTCTTATTTTATATTTATTTCTTATTTTATATTTATTTCTCATTTATACTTGTTCAATTATTTAAGTCGTTATTATATTTAAATTCTAAATTTTATATATATTCTTATGTAAGTACTAATAAGTTTATTTTCTTATACTTAATTAATATTTACTACCACTCAGTTACATAACTTAATTAGTATAATTATTTTATATGTCTCGTTAATTTTAAGTTACGGGTTGGGAACGGAATATTGATGTTAGGGTGCCTCGAGATGCATGATGGGCCGAGTGAGAATAGTGTTGGGCTCGGACGTAGAATTTAGAAACCGGGTACAATGTTGAGTGATGCAACAAAAATATGAAAACCCTACCTTACCCACTCTTGCGTCGACAAAATTGTAGCCTCCCATTCCTCATACAACTCCTCTTCATCGACAAAACCTATCTAAAACCCTAGTTCACATATCAGAAGCATGGGTTTGGGGTAGAATGAGGGTTAGACTGACCCCGAACCGCAATCACCAGCACCATCTTCACCACTGTAAGTCGACATTCTCAATAATCGTCTTTGTTCCGTTTTATTTTAAGTTAATTGTTTTCGAATTGTGTTGGTTTAGTATTTGATACAATGTTTGTTTAGTAGTAGGGTGTTAGTAGGTTATGTGGGTGATTGTATGGTGGCGCGTGGTGGCCGGAGCACCACCATAATAGGGTGCTTAGAGGCGTTAACTAGGGCAGAAACGTGAACAGGGGAGAACAGGGGCTGTGAGTGCAAATAGAGCAGGAACGAGGCAGGGACTCTGGTGGCGGTTGTAGCGGTGGCTAGAGGTGAGGTGAGAGGGATAGGGCACCACCCCTAGAACCACCGTGAGTCAGTGGTGACAATGGTGGCGGCCAGAGGTGGTGTCGTGCATGGGGGTGAGAGAAATAGACGAGAGAAGGAGGGGGTACAGGCGGGTTTCTGGAAAACAGAGGGTGAATTTTTACGGGCAGGCTATTTAAACCCGTCGTGGTGGTTGATGTGGTGGTTCCTGGTGGTGTGCATTGGCGTGGTAGTGATAGTTGGTAGTACGTAGTTGAGTTTAGGATCGTTGGTGGTCGCCATGGGTGTCTTGGGTGGTGGCGGTGGTGTCGTGAAGTGGGGTGTACGGGTAGTGTTACGGCGATGCGTCGATATGTTGTTGCTGCCTCGGTTGTTGCAGGGGCTATCGATTGAGTACTTGGGCGAGAGAGGTGTCGGGAGTAGTGGCCAGGGGTGCGTCGTGGTGCGGTGGTCCCAACCACCGTGGGTTGGTGGTGGTTCAGGCGGTATTATGGGAGTTATGAGTCGGTTTAGAAAGGGTGTCAAGGGGTTGTTGGGTCGTGCTTTTGGTACTGGGTTGCGTCTTTAGTCGTGGCCTCGTGGGGTTGTTGCGTTTATTATTATTATTATTATTATTATTATTATTATCCTTTGTTCTCATTGTTTTGTATCATTATTATTATTATTACTCCTACTACTAATGTTGTTATTATTATTAGTAGTATTATTAGTATAAGTTATTAGTATTTATAAATGTAGCTTATTACTTTTATAATATTGTTAATGTCGACATGTCATTATTAATAATTTTGTCCATGACATTTTTATTTAATCGTTAAGTAAATTTTATTGTACATGAATGTGACGGTTATCTATAGTTCAATCATAGTTTCTATGTTCGTTTATTTAATTGAAGTAGTCAAATTTAGTATGGCCTCGTTATGCGTAAAATATGATCTAAATAGTTAATTGAATAATTGATGTTTTATATTTGTTGCACAATTGTATTAGTTAGTGATTAAGTATATTATAATTGTTAGGTGACCATGTTGACGTGGCATAATTCGGTTACTTGCTGGCTTGCTATTGGGTTATATTGCTATCCAGGTAGGATACACTGGCACTATACTCTATGAAGTGTTATGAATGAATGTTTACTCTGTGATGTGTTATGAATAGATGTTTACTCTGTGATGTGTTATGAATGGATGTTGCCTTGTATATTATGGATGCAAGTGTGAGTTATATGAGCACGATATTTAATGATTATTCATTTTATTGTTGCATTCATGAGCATGGCATATGCATTGGTTACTGAGAAAGTTATGGATCAGATATTGTTCTGATATAAAGCCTAGGGTGGTTCTGCAGATCAGGCCTGGTGTCTTATCAGCTATTGAGCTGGTGTTCGGCGACGGCCGATTATAGTCTGCCGGGAGGTTCGGTATGGCTGGGTGTTACGGGTTTGAGATTGAGAATTGAGATTGAGCTCGAGCATATCATGACATTTGCATATCCTTATTGTTGCATTATTTATTATTGTGTTATCCTACTCAACCGCGAGGTTGACAGTGTATTCGTGTACACCTACGATGATCCAGAATGGGGAGTAGATTCTATAGGTCAGAGACAGATGGACTAGGAGTTTGGGCATGGAGAGAGACATGGCTTGGACATACTTAGATTTAGATCACATACTTAGATGTTATCAGTTGTATTTCTTTTATTCCTTGCGTAGTAGTTGTAATATCAAAAGTTTAAATTTAATCAGTTTTATATAAAGTACTTTGGTTGTTTTACTTTGTTATTCACTACCTCGGACAATCCGAGATGGTAAGAGCTCTATTTATTTGAGAATGTCTTGCTAAAGGCTCTTAAATAAATGGGGGTGTTACAAAGTGGTATCAGAGCGAATGATCCTCAGGCCTAAACCAAATGAATAATAATGAACGTAGGAAGAGTCTAATAAAATGAACCCCAGGTTAGTAACTGTTAGGAGCCCCAGGATTGGGATGAGTTAGGGGCCCCCTCAAACCAAACCACTGGCCCTTTCAGTCTAACCTGGTAACTCTAGAGTGATGCAGAGAGTGGGTAGTAACAAAATAACGGATCCGACCTTCCCTATATTGTACTAACACTTTGCAGGAGATGAATGAGGTAAGATATGATGTGAAATATGGGTGGTAATTTATATTGTGAATCATGACATTGGTATTGACTGTGATTGAGATATGTATAGCTTCAATTATGAGGACATGAGTTTTTGACTATGAGTTGAAATATGAATTTGACTTGTATGGTGACATGCATGCGGCTATATGTGTTGGGAAATGTGTCCTCAACAATAGTGCGATCACGTAATTAAATCTCATAACGAGAATGCGCAAGGAATGATACGAATTATTAGTCAACTGACCAACATTAATCGGTAATGATTGGCTAGCTAGAGTTTGACATTACTGTCGTATGACGGTGATGGTCAGTTGATCCCTTTAGGTCACACCTTTAGGACAATTCCCTTAATTGATAAAATGATCAAATGTATATTGATACGATTTGATCATATTCCTTAAACTCGTATATCGAGAAATTAGAGGTTAAATCTTAATGTAAGATTTATGTTTAAAATTGAAACTTATCAATTGTTAAACATTAAACGATATTTTATAATATCGTAATTAGAATGAATTGGGTTATAATTATTACAAAGGTTGTAAATCGTATTGACGATAATTATAAATAATCATTTTACAATTGTAATTTCGAATTACTTGTCAATTAATAAATAGAATTTATTTAATCATAATATTTATACGATAAATATTTATATATCTATGTTTTAGATAATTATATTGTATTACCATTGTGACATATTGGATGTAACATTTTATACAAGTTATACATTTGACAATTTGTAAAATGAAGTCCATTTTATGGACTATATGGCACGGCTAAGTAGAGATGGTGGTGTGGTTAATTAGTGTGTTAAATACTCTTTAATCATATGTTAGACATGTGCCTTGAGAACACTAACCTAGTAACCACCCTAGTGTCTTGAGAATACAATTGTTCCCTCTTTGACAATCCCTATGGCCGGCTCCCCAACACCCAATAATGCATGCTTAAGCTAATGAGATTGTCTAAATTCATGTGTGCATGCTTAGGGTATATATATATATATATATATATATATATATATATATATATATATATATATATATATATATATATATATATATATATATATAATATATATCACATTCATTCTTGTTGTTCTTGCCTTGGCCGAAATTCATACCTAGCAAGAAAGATTTTATTTAACCTCTAATACTTATTATAAGATAATAAAATTATACTAAAAGTAGTAATCAAATATTATTCTAATTAGAGAGATTAGAATAAGTTTAAGGAAGAAATCGATTCCTAGTCTAGCACAACAAAGGTTTCGGTTCATTTGAGGGCTTGTCTTGGTGCATCCGGAGGAGGTATTCTAATTTGGGTACTTGGAGGATCATCCTTGCTAAGCTAGGACCGAGTGTAAGAACACGGTTTTCTCCTTATTTCCGCATATAGTAGCATGCATAAGATCTTATAAACGAGTTTATTTATATGTTAATTAAAAGTTAATTAAAGGTTTATGTTAGTATGACTAAAATTAGTTTATGAGCAACTAGTTAAACCTAACAATTGGTATCAGAGCAATAGGTTGTTTGCATGCTTTCCGTTTATGTTTTTACGGAGTTATAGAGATAACAAAATAAAACTTGAAATTTTCGTTTAAATATATGATATGCACGAAATTAATTTAGCATGATTACCTACTGTTTTCTAAAATGTTTTAGAATATTTCGAATATATTTTGCATGAATATTGACTTTTGGTATATTAAATCTCGGTTTTAATATGTTTTAATGGTTAAAATGTTTAATTTTTGGGAAAAATAGTTAAAATAAGCTTCTGGCCGAGATTTTTCAGTATGTTATCACATGTATTTTCTATAAGATGAATATGAATTTTCGTAAATTATAGACCTTTAAATCGGGTGATATGAATTTTAATGGTTAAAATGCAATAAGATGAATAAAAATGGGTTAAAATAGTTATATTATGAATTTGACTATAAACATTTATGAGGATGTCACATGCAATATTTAAAATTTATGTTGAATTTTCCAGAAATTTATCTCAAATATTGCAATATTATAGATTTTTAATGTAAAAATCGGGTAATTAGTGACATAATTTCGACTTTAATAGTTTAAGTTGGAATTTGGCCATAAAAATTTAACACGATGTCATATATATTATTTCCAGCATGTATAAAATTTTCGAGAATTTTATCTTATTTTATGCTTGAGAAATAATTTTAAAGGTTAAAATCGTACGATATATGACGTAAATCGTTAAAATTTGCAAATGTTGTTATAATGGCCGAAAAATGTAACCCATATTAGTCATATATGATATGTTCATCATGAAAATTATCTTGGGAGCCAAAAGATTCAGATTTGATTTGATTTTATTTTATTTTAATTTGTTAAAAGTAGCATTTAAAATTAAATAAAAGAGTCATGCATTTAAAATTTTCGGCTATGGGGCAATGTGTCATTTAATTTTCTGTCCATCTTGTGTTCTTAAAATGTTTTGGAAGGTATAAAATTATTATTAGTATTTAATTTGCATTTATGAAGTTAATTATTGAATTTTCCGACTTAAAATGCTCGTTTTACGTGTTATTTTCGAAATAATAATAAAACCGTGTAAAATACTAATATTTTAACTTTCTGAAAATTTTAAGAACATTCTGGATTTTTCAAAATTTGAATTTTGAATTTTCGAAATTTTAAATGACTCTTTTGAATTTTATATTATTTTTCCCGAAAAACCGAGTTATACCGATCAATATTGAAATATATTAAATTAAGTCATGTTCAAAGTTTGAGTAAGACTAAATTTTGAAACCTATAAGAGTTAGGATGATTAACTTAAGGATGAAAACCGTTTCATATAATGCATAGTGTTGTTAATCGTTAAAACACGTGATTCCATAAACCGAGGTTTGCGATAACTATTTAAATAAGTGTTTTAAATAGGACGATTTGGCTTAGGGTTTGCATGTTATTTCATATTTATATAAGCATTGCATATTTTATATTATGAATGTCATGATTTAATTTTACGTAATTTTGGGAATTATGTAATTTACTTAGTATGGCCTTAGTTTTTTAAATCGGTATTTCCCGTAATGTAAGGGGTTACCGATTCGGTTGTAATTTTGTGATCTCGTATCACCTAATTGTAATTTATTTCTATTTTATAATGTATAAAGTAGACTAGAAAAGTTGTAATATTTGTAAAATCCGGAGTTCCTTGAAGACGGTGCCATTCGGAAAGGAGTTCCGAACAAGACGGTGTTTACCTCGAAGTGCGTGTCGTGTGAAGTTCAAGGGACCAAAGGAGTTGGTTTCCGAATTTGTACTTTGTTATTTCTTTTCTAGGAAAGGCCATACTAGGGTTTATCTTTATGCTTTTATTTGCTTTTATATGTTTGCATGCATAGCCAAATCGTCATACATCGTATCATGCATGTTTCGACTTAGTCGACCTAGTCTTTTATTTTATCGATAATTCACCGACTTAGTTCACTTAAACGGAGATAGATAATAATTTGACTAGATCTCTTACATATAAATATTGAGACTTAGCCTTACCAAAAAGTACGGACCCATGAATCCCTTCTTCACAAAAACGTAGGCTCGGCTACACCGGGGTACTAAAATTGTCACGTTGGGTAAGTGGGGTAATAAGATTACACCTTGAAATTTGGTTGATCTCAACGAAAGTATTCGTAACCGTAGTTGCAATAAGTTCGGGCTAAGGATAATTTTAAGAAAATTGTCGACCGAGAGTTCTAAGAGTAGAACCGATTAAAGAGTTAATCCACCAAATTATACCGATACGGGTTGAATCGGCTACACCGTGCCCGGATTAGTATGGGTTTGGGTCTCGGGATTGTTTACTTAATTGGGTAAGAGATCATTAAGTAAATATATAACTAAACTTGTTAAAAGTTATAGTTTAAATTATGAATTTTAAAATGATGTTGTTTATCCTTTTATTATTGTAGTTTAATTTTCAACATCGACTATGGCAACCAACGCTCCACCTCTCACTAACGTATCATGGCTTGGATCCTTTATGGATCGTTGCAAACTCGATAAGCATGGTTCAAACTTTAAGGATTGGGATGCGCAATTACTTTTGGCCGCTCAAGGTGACGATAAGAGTCGTTACCTATCCGAAGCCGCTCCTCCCGCTCCAACCGCTCGTTCCGCGGTCGGAACTCGTGAGGCCTATGAAGCCTACATGAAAGAGTCCTCTGCTCTTAAAAATGTGCTCATCTTCTCCATGGAGCCGGATCTCCAAAGGAGTATGATTAAGTTGACCACATCGTATGAAATATACACCAAGCTTGCGACCATGTTTTCGCAAACTCCAAGGGTGATTCAATATGAGGCGGCTTCCGCCTTCTTTCACATAACATTCAAGGAAGGGCAAAAGATAAGCCCTCATGTGCTCAAACTCGTTGAGCTCGCGGAGACTCTAAAAGCTCAAGATGTTGATGTTCCCGACTCTCTTATCATTGACCGAGTTCTTCACTCGCTCAATAAGGTTAAGGCGTATGCTCAATTCCGGGTGAATTTCAATATGCGAAACCAAGAGACCTCGTTAGACGAGTTGCATAAAATGCTAGTCCAAGCCGAAAGGGACATGGGACTTCATGAAAGTTCCACCAAGGATGTTTTGAACATCGAAAAGAAAGGGAAAACGAGCTTCAAGAGGAATGCCTCTAAAGGCAAGGGCAAGAAAACGTTCAAGCCCAAGGCGACCAAAGAAAAGACCTTTTCGAAAGGCGCTTCCACCTCGTCTTCAAAAGAGCAAGACAAGTGCCATTATTGCACGAGGATCGGTCATTGGAAGCGAAATTGCCCCAAATACATAAGTGATCTCAAAAATGGGAAGGCAACCGCCGTAGGTAATAATAATTCTCGTTATGATTCATGTCATTTATCAACTTATGTATAGTGATACAAATGTGTTGATGTTTACCCTTTTTAATTGTTTTAAAGGGCCACCCCCTAATAATGATAAGGGCAAGGAGAAGGAAGCTTGAAGTTCCTTACTTGGATGGCTATGGTAGCATCCAAATTGATCGAAGACTTGAAGAGCTAGCCTCTAATTTTCATATTGTCTTCTTTCATATTTTGCATTTATTTATGGAACAATTTATTTTCTTGTAAGACAAGGATTAAAATCCTAAAACAATGGTTGTAATTTTGGATATTGGTGACTTGGTTTTTAACCCGAGTCACTATTTTTGTTCTTAATCAATATTTTGATTTCTCAAATAAATAGCATACCTTGTTTAAACATGAATAAT
The DNA here is from genome assembly GCA_029255685.2 of Silene conica. Lineage (NCBI taxonomy): Eukaryota > Viridiplantae > Streptophyta > Magnoliopsida > Caryophyllales > Caryophyllaceae > Silene > Silene conica. Next base: position 47,635,301 of record CM055314.2, on the reverse strand, counting down.
AGTGATTTTATCACACAACAAACTATTGATACGATCAATATAATATAATCAAAGAGTTGATTAAAACGGAGAACTACACCCCATGAGATAAATTCAATCAAAATGAGACTATATCAGTTCATTATAAGATTTTCATTTTAAGTGAAAATGAGAATGTATTCATCACACCTATCAAACTTCAAACATTCAGATACATTGGTTAATCGAAATAGCTATCCTTAAACGAATAAAGGTTATTGTTAGAAGGATAGAGTGGGAGAAAATATTTCGCTCGCAAACCAATGATGAAAATAAAGGAAGAATCTTAGAGAAGATTCCTTCTTGGGAGTCTTAAGAAGAGCCCTAAATGATTTGAAGAAACTACGAGAGGACACTGAAGAAACTACGGGAGGACACTCGAAGAAAGGTTCTTTATGTTCATTGTTTCAAAGAGAGGAGACATGAAACCCCGTATGAAATCGGAAGGAAAACGGTTCCTTAATAAATGATTTTTCTAAGTTTATAAGATAAAAGAGAAGAAATCATCTCAATCCTCTCAAAGTAGTTATAAAGAAATTATCATGTCATTTTCGTCTCGAGGAAACGAAGACATTATAAGAAGGTAATGAATGATTGAATGGAAACAGATCACTATAGGGATAGTGATAGTGATAATGATTCGAGTAATAGTTTAACATGCGTGAAATGAAAGGTTCATTTAAAATATCGAGAGATATTGTTTTTAGTGGGAGCGATATTCATCAAGAATTGAAACCTACCATTTAGAGAGAATGGGTGATTCTTTAAGAGTAAAGAATAAGAGGTACTCAATTTAGATGAATAAAATAATTTGTATCATATGATGATGGAGTTTTAAAAGGGAAGGTTTATTATATGGATAATAAACCTTCCCTTTTAAAACTCCATCATCATATGATACAAATTATTTTATTCATCTAAATTGATTACCTCTTATTCTTTACTCTTAAAGAATCACCCATTCTCTCTAAATGGTAGGTTTCAATTCTTGATGAATATCGCTCCCACTAAAAACAAAAGGTAGCCCATTAGAAATTAGAATGGTTGGATACATTATTCATAATGATGAATAAAACCATTATCAAATAGCCAAGATGAATGAAAATTATTAGAATGATGAAATCATAAATAGACTACAATAAAGTTTTCAGTACATAAGTGACTGTATATCGATACGTCACAAGTTATAAGATAACAGTGGGAGCTTTCCTCCGGAAAGAAAACTCAAAATCTAGAAAGAGTTCTAGATATGTACTCAAATAGAATCATATTATACGAGATAATATGAGAATGAAGGAGACAAAAATTTGTGAGTTTTGCAATCATGAATAAAAGGTTTATTCGCAAAAACACTAATACAAATAGATGATTGTGCATCAAATGCAAGATAATAGTATTGACTATTGTTGCATGACAAGATCATTTGAGTTATGATTAACTCAAAATGAAAGATACTTTGTCAGAATCCAAATGGGTTGTATGAGACAATATTGAACCCCATAAGTGAACTGGATTGACTTAGTATGGCCCCTAGCCGCTTACATGAGGTGACGTCTCAAAGCGACTAGAGTGTGAGGCGATTGATGGCAAGTTCAAGTGCCATAGAGTCATATGTGATGGCTAGTCGATCACATAGGCAGACTGTAAGAGACACTCTGTCGGGCAATGTGACCGCTTATAGAGTTCTGGAAATTTTATAGCCGGGTCGTGGCGAGAGCTGCTATAGTATTCTTGTGAGTCAATTCTTAGACTAAAGACTATTCTCCCAAGATGGTACAGTTTAGGCATAACTTTGATCCATTCTCTATGACTTTTCGTAACTGGAGTCAAATGGGATTGTTTTGGGTTGTGACTGACTGTGACTAGTTGAAGGAAGTAGTGCGATAGAAATTGTCCACCCCTTGTCAGGGTTGTTCAAATCTCGGGGCCACTCGAGGAGAGTTAACTGGAAATGCGTGGCCACGCTCGGAAGCTATCTATGGTAGATAATTCCGGTCAGACAGTTATTCTCCAGATCGAGGAAAGCACTCATGATATGATCGAATGCAAGTACGACCTTAGAGAGACACCTTGCATTGAGTGGGAGATTGTAATAGGACAAGAGAATTGGTGACGCACACTTGTCGAGGACAAGTGGGAGATTGTTGGGAAATGTGTCCTCAACAATAGTGCGATCACGTAATTAAATCTCATAACGAGAATGCGCAAGGGATGATACGAATTATTAGTCAACTGACCAACATTAATCGGTAATGATTGGCTAGCTAGAGTTTGACATTACTGTCGTATGACGGTGATGGTCAGTTGATCCCTTTAGGTCACACCTTTAGGACAATTCCCTTAATTGATAGAATGATCAAATGTATATTGATACGATTTGATCATATTCCTTAAACTCGTATATCGAGAAATTAGAGGTTAAATCTTAATGTAAGATTTATGTTTAAAATTGAAACTTATCAATTGTTAAACATTAAACGATATTTTATAATATCGTAATTAGAATGAATTGGGTTATAATTATTACAAAGGTTGTAAATCGTATTGACGATAATTATAAATAATCATTTTACAATTGTAATTTCGAATTACTTGTCAATTAATAAATAGAATTTATTTAATCATAATATTTATACGATAAATATTTATATATCTATGTTTTAGATAATTATATTGTATTACCATTGTGACATATTGGATGTCACATTTTATACAAGTTATACATTTGACAATTTGTAAAATGAAGTCCATTTTATGGACTATATGGCACGGCTAAGTAGAGATGGTGGTGTGGTTAATTAGTGTGTTAAATACTCTTTAATCATATGTTAGACATGTGCCTTGAGAACACTAACCTAGTAACCACCCTAGTGTCTTGAGAATACAATTGTTCCCTCTTTGACACTCCCTATGGCCGGCTCCCCAACACCCAATAATGCATGCTTAAGCTAATGAGATTGTCTAAATTCATGTGTGCATGCTTAGGGTATATATATATATATATGATATATATCACATTCATTCTTGTTGTTCTTGCCTTGGCCGAAATTCATACCTAGCAAGAAAGATTTTATTTAACCTCTAATACTTATTATAAGATAATAAAATTATACTAAAAGTAGTAATCAAATATTATTCTAATTAGAGAGATTAGAATTAGTTTAAGGAAGAAATCGATTCCTAGTTTAGCACAACAAAGGTTTCGGTTCATTTGAGGGCTTGTCTTGGTGCATCCGGAGGAGGTATTATAATTTGGGTACTTGGAGGATCATCCTTGCTAAGCTAGGACCGAGTGTAAGAACACGGTTTTCTCCTTATTTCCGCATATAGTAGCATGCATAAGATCTTATAAACGAGTTTATTAATATGTTAATTAAAAGTTAATTAAAGGTTTATGTTAGTATGACTAAAATTAGTTTATGAGCAACTAGTTAAACCTAACAATATGATCCCTGAACCCTTAGGTAGAGATATAGTATCATGGTATGTGTAATGAGTTGATGATAGAAACACCATAAGCTATAGCTATCTAAGAGGTTAAATGTAGAAGGTATATGACCATGATTGACTAGAATGGTTAGTAGAGCCAACCAGGCTATTTTGTTACAGGATGCGGAATCAAGTTAAGTCCTATGTGTAAAGCTAGTAGACCGAAACGAATGTCGTGTACATTGATAATTGCTTTGTTGCTATTCCAAGTGTGTATATACTTCTTGTTTGAGTGCCTTATTCTTGCAAGAGTTAACTGTTGGCTTCCTAGGCAAATGTGATCGAAATTTTGAGATTTACGATTGTCATTATTTTACTATTTTCCTTAGCAATCCATGTCTAGTGTTATGCCGAATTTGTTGCCCTAAACCATGAATGTTATATCGTTATGTGTTGAAAATTAGATGCCAATTTATTTTACGTCTAATTATATACATTTAGTTTAGTTATAAGGTTAGTATTCAATAAGTGGCACCTTAGTGATTCTTGGATATATTTTCGTATTTAAATAAATTGTGAATGTTACGATGGTAGAAACTATTTCATTGTCTATACATATATGATTATTGAGTTATTTAGCTGATTTTATTTTTGGTTTCGTAATCTTTACCGTTTTCTAGATGTCAATTACCTGTGGATATGGTGCAATGTGACTTAAATGCTCAATGATATGTCAACATGTTTTGGAGGAATTATGGTTGTGTGATAATGTGAAGTAATTTTAAAGGAACCAAAAATTTTAATAAATTTCAGAATGTTACCTTGTTTGTATGGGCTGCCATTTAAAATGTGTTCTCTATATGAATGTGAAAATTTTATGTGTGATAACCTTCTGATTTAGCTTTCTAATGCCTTTGGTTTCATGTTAATACGAATTATATTTTGAGAAAAATAAATATCTTAGTGACAGTGGTTAGATTGTTACCGTACATTTCTGTTTTGACCCATGTTTTTGCAAAGAAAATCATTTGAAACGTGATTATTGTTTGTGCATAATTCCAAGTCCACTGTTTAGAATACTCATTCATGTTTTCAAAATGATAAGCCATGTAAAATCTTAACGATTCGTTATTCAATTGTGATTTTTGCAAGTTGCTCAATTTTCCGTATAATTGAAGTAAGGTTTCTGTTCAGACCAATTGAGTTATATAAATTGTTATAAATAATTCTCTTAAGATATGCTTTTGCTTTATTTTCCTATAATTAGTTATTTCATTATAATTTCTAAAAATTATAATAGTTCACAAAATAGCTAAGCGGTTATTTAATTATGAATTCTGGAAGTTGCTGCATGATATATGATTGTTGAAATGATAATGTTTTATATTAAAAGTAGAATCAAATATGAATTTTGTGATGTAACCATGTAATACTCTGATATGTCATTAGTAACATGAACAGTAGGCATATGATATGAATATGAACGCAATTATATGATAATAAAACCTTGTTATTTCATTGAGTTTTATATAAAGTAGTTTCAATCATACGGACACTATTGCTTTCTATTGCTATGACCTTTAAATAATTATATGGTGTTCATGTGTAATGTTAAAATCATGTGCATCAGAGAAGAGTCTGGACACGTGGTAGAATGAATTTAACTGGTAAACTCATTAGCATGATATAGCAATCTAATTGTTATAAGTAAGTGTGAGTATTTTGAACAATGTGAATCTTGTTGATGTTCCTTCATACATTAATGGTATATCTTGTCTAGTTCCTTGCGATAATCCTTTATAACTTCTTCATGTATATTGTTATGCCATGAAGTGAATTGCCTATCGCTATCTTTAAAATCTGATCACAATATATTGAATTAAGTAATTGGTTTAACTTCTTATACGTAGAGATGCTACGCTATCTTGCTAGTCTCTGATTGGTGTATATCTCGTGAAATATGTTATTGCTCCGTGTTTAATTACATTAATTAAAGAATTGCCTAATGTCTTTTCTAAAACTTGTGTGCATAAACATGATTTTGCTTCTATAATATGAGTATGAGCATGAAATTGACGAGTATGTTTTGTTGTTTTAAAAGTTGAATGCTAGTTGCCTAGTATAAAGTAGTTAACTTATCAGATGACTTCAGACTTTTGTTTCGATGATTTTCATGAACATTGGATGTGTAATTTTGTAATTGGGTTACGGGGACGTAACCATATTTTAAGGCAGATAGGATTGTAAAATCTTGATGGTTTACAATCTCGTTAAGTGGTATGTTATGATTGGTTGACTGAGATTGACCATGCATGGAGTCTGCTGTTTTAATCTCTTATGTGTCGGTCAATGTTGCGGTGGTTAAGTGCTACATGCTGCTGTCGTATGTTCAACTTTGGGGACAAAGTTTCTTAAGGGGGATAGAATGTAACACTCCGCGTTTTAGAGCTTGGATATATGTACTAATTGTGTTTGTCTTATGTTGTGGAGTGTTTTGTTATCGTTACGGGTAGGCGAACTTCGGGACGAAGTTCATTTTAAGGAGGGAAGACTGTAAGACCCCGTATTTTACACTCGGTCAACGGCAGTCAAACCATGCTTTATACACGTATTTCAAACGGAATGTTTATAAAGTATATTACGTAATTTATTATTATTTTATAAATCATATTTCTACGATTATTTCGTAATTCATAATCATTTTATATTTGATGTTTATTTCATAATATATTTATAATTAAATATATTTCTTATTTTATATTTATTTCTTATTTTATATTTATTTCTCATTTATACTTGTTCAATTATTTAAGTCGTTATTATATTTAAATTCTAAATTTTATATATATTCTTATGTAAGTACTAATAAGTTTATTTTCTTATACTTAATTAATATTTACTACCACTCAGTTACATAACTTAATTAGTATAATTATTTTATGTGTCTCGTTAATTTTAAGTTACGGGTTGGGAACGGAATATTGATGTTAGGGTGCCTCGAGATGCATGATGGGCCGAGTGAGAATAGTGTTGGGCTCGGACGTAGAATTTAGAAATCGGGTACAATGTTGAGTGATGCAACAAAAATATGAAAACCCTACCTTACCCACTCTTGCATCGACAAAATTGTAGCCTCCCATTCCTCACACAACTCCTCTTCATCGACAAAACCTATCTAAAACCCTAGTTCACATATCAGAAGCATGGGTTTGGGGTAGAACGAGGGTTAGACTGACTCCGAACCGCAATCACCAGCACCATCTTCACCACTGTAAGTCGACATTCTCAATAATCGTCTTTGTTCCGTTTTATTTTAAGTTAATTGCTTTCGAATTGTGTTGGTTTAGTATTTGATACAATGTTTGTTTAGTAGTAGGGTGTTAGTAGGTTATGTGGTTGATTGTATGGTGGCGCGTGGTGGCCGGAGCACCACCCTAATAGGGTGTTTAGAGGCGTTAACTAGGGCAGAAACGTGAACAGGGGAGAATAGGGGTTGTGAGTGCAAATAGAGCAGGAACGAGGCAGGGCCTCTAGTGGCGGTTGTAGCGGTGGCTAGAGGTGAGGTGAGAGGGATAGGGCACCACCCCTAGAACCACCGTGAGTCAGTGGTGACAATGGTGGTGGCCAGAGGTGGTGTCGGGCATGGGGGTGAGAGAAATAGACGAGAGAAGGAGGGGGTACAGGCGGGTTTCTGGAAAACAGAGAGTGAATTTTTACGGGCAGGCTATTTGAACCCGTCGTGGTGGTTGATGTGGTGGTTCCTGGTGGTGTGCATTGGGTGGTAGTGATAGTTGGTAGTAGGTAGTTGAGTTTAGGATCGTTGGTGGTGGTCATGGGTGTCTTGGGTGGTGGCGGTGGTGTCGTGAAGTGGGGTGTACGGGTAGTGTTACGGCGATGCGTCGATATGCTGCTGCTGCCTCGGTTGTTGCAGGGGCTATCGATTGAGTACTTGGGCGAGAGAGGTGTCGGGAGTAGTGGCCAGGGGTGCGTCGTGGTGCGGTGGTCCCAACCACCGTGGGTTGGTGGTGGTTCAGGCGGTATTATGGGAGTTATGAGTCGGTTTAGGAAGGGTGTCAAGGGGCTGTTGGGTCGTGCTTTTGGTACTGGGTTGCGTCTTTAGTCGTGGCCTCGTGGGGTTGTTGCGTTTATTATTATTATTATTATTATTATTATTATTATTATTATTATTATTATTATTATTATCCTTTGTTCTCATTGTTTTGTATCATTATTATTATTATTACTCCTACTACTAATGTTGTTATTATTATTAGTAGTATTATTAGTATAAGTTATTAGTATTTATAAATGTAATTATGTGATGGTTATTATTAGCATATTACTTTTATAATATTGTTAATGTCGACATGTCATTATTAGTAATTTTGTCCATGACATTTTTATTTAATCGTTAAGTAAATTTTATTGTACATGAATGTGACGGTTATCTATAGTTCAATCATAGTTTCTATGTTCGTTTATTTAATTGAAGTAGTCAAATTTAGTATGGCCTCGTTATGCGTAAAATATGATCTAAATAGTTAATTGAATAATTGATGTTTTATATTTGTTGCACAATTGTATTAGTTAGTGATTAAGTATATTATAATTGTTAGGTGACGATGTTGACGTGGCATAATTCGGTTACTTGCTGGCTTGCTATTGGGTTATATTGCTATCCAGGTAGGATACACTGGCACTATACTCTATGAAGTGTTATGAATGAATGTTTACTCTGTGATGGTTATGAATGGATGTTTACTCTGTGATGTGTTATGAATGGATGTTGCCTTGTATATTATGGATGCAAGTGTGAGTTATATGAGCACGATATTTAATGATTATTTACTTTATTGTTGCATTCATGAGCATGACATATGCATTGGTTACTGAGAAAGTTATGGATCAGATATTGTTCTGATATAAAGCCCAGGGTGGTTATGCAGACCAGGCCTGGTGTCTTATCAGCTATTGAGCTGGTGTTCGGCGACGGCCGATTATAGTCTGCCGGGAGGTTCGGTATGGCTGGGTGTTACGGGTTTGAGATTGAGAATTGAGATTGAGCTCGAGAATATCATGACATTTGCATATCCTTATTGTTGCATTATTTATTATTGTGTTATCCTACTCAACCGCGAGGTTGACAGTGTATTCGTGTACACGTACGATGATCCGGAATGGGGAGTAGATTCTACAGGTCAGAGACAGATGGACTAGGAGTTTGGGCATGGAGAGAGACATGGCTTGGACCTACTTAGATTTAGATCACATACTTAGATGTTATCAATTTTATTTCTTTTATTCCTTGCGTAGTAGTTGTAATATCAAAAGTTTAAATTTAATCAGTTTTATATAAAGTACTTTGGTTGTTTTACTTTGTTATTCACTACCTCGGACATTCCGAGATGGTAATAGCTCTATTTATTTGAGAATGTCTTGCTAAAGGCTCTTAAATAAATGGGGGTGTTACAACCCTTGTTAAGAAAACTTTGTCCTCAAAGTTTAACGTATAGCTAAATTAAGGATACTTCAGAAAGCACAATAAAATGCATAACAGAAGTAATCAAGATTATCAAGTATATGCAAACAATCACGATATACCAATTAGCCACGTCATAAATCATTAAGATTTTACAATCTTATCCTCCTTAAAACATGGTTACGTCCCCGTAACCTCATTATAAAATTACAGCTCATTACTCTGTCTTACTCATTACATTATCTCCTAAAATCTTACTCTAAGTAACCAAGTATCACATTCTCATCGTCAAACCTAAGACCAAGACAAGGGGTGAGTGAACTGACAGAATAAACCGCAAAACCATATTTCCTTCTTAAAATCGATTCCAGACTCATAAAAATACAACTCAATAACCATGGTCACTTTGGACCGTCAACATATCTCGGCACAAAAGCCCCATAACTCAATACTAATAACGTATCTCAATTTTGCTATCAATATCGTCAAGAGAACCATGCTCAACCCTTAGAGTACAAGACTCAAAGCAACTCACCCACCAGTCTAGGTCAAAGGAAACGACAATAATCACACGATACAAACACAAGGTAAAGGTCCACATTCTAACTCGTTATATCATCATACTCTGATAACATAAAAAAAACTCATCTCATTCTCATAGTAGCGAAAGTAATGTCATTAACAAATCTCTTTCACAGACTATTCAAGCCAATTCATACTCTTAGCCTTAATTTTCATATCTCACCTAAATCGTTGCTTGATACTTAGTTCGGCCATTAAAATTCCACTATATACGCTTACCACTTAATTAAGCCAACAATCCATCACACGAAAGCCTTGTATACTAGGTACAAAATATGTAACTAGTAACGTCCGTACATAAGTAATAGCAACCACAATATCATATTCCATTGCATTAGAATTACGGCACATAAATCAAATAAGCCATTACACTTAGTACACTTTTAAGCAACACAAGCTTAACATAATTGCACCAATGTAAACAACCAGTAAACTCTTAGCTCATAATTGACAATTAAAACATTTCATGTTCATAAACATACTATAGAAGCAAAATTATATTTTAGGAAAAGACATAGTGCAAAATTAATTAACGTAATTAAACATGGCGCATAGACATATCACACAAGATGCACACCAATCATAGACTAACAAGACCGTTTATCATTCCTAAATATCAATACGTTAAAATCAATTAGGTACATTTCCCGTCTTCTCACATTACATCACTTATCATGAAGCTAGTAAATATATATGACTTGAAAATTAAGGGGTTTATATAATATGCCACAATTAAACATCCGGCATGATTTCATCAACACGTAGCTACAGAATTTGGTATGTTGCAAATAATCACTTATAATTATCAAACCATCAAGCGTTATCATGGATAATCATCACTTGGAAAACATTTTGAAACTTTGGAAACATTGAAGCGGTAACTTGTGGCAATTTATAAACATGAATCAAGAGACAATTTTACAAGCTATAGATCGAAACAAGACTACATGGAGACATTCTGGCTCTTCTTTACTAAAACATTGTCCTTGTAAATTGTAGCTCATTAGTTATGAAAATTTGACGATAAAAGTAAACGAATTCGCAAGACTAGTACTTCCGTAAATCACATGTCCACCAGTTAATAACTCAAGATATTATGATCAGATTTTAAACATAGCAAAGCGATTCAGTTTGTGACATATCAAAATACATGAAGGTGTTATAAAGATTATTATCTCAGTGAACCCGACAACAATATACCATAAATATATGAAAGAACATCAACACGATTCTCATTGTTCAAAATAATCACCATTACCTATAACAATTAGATTGCTATATCATGCTAACAAGTTTACCAGTCAAATTTCATTCTACCTCTTGTCAAGACTCGTTTCTGATGAACATGATTCTAACATCACACACGAATATCACATCATTATTTTGAGGTCATAATATTAGAAAATAAGAGTGTTTGTATTACTGAAGCGATTTTATATAAACTTGACGAAATCAACCAGATTACATTATCATATGGGAAGGTTCATGTTCATTTCAAATGTCTACTATACATGTTACTAATGCCATATCAGGATACCATGTGGTCACATCACATAATTCGTATTTGATTAAAATTTTACATAAAACTTACATAACTTACGATTCCAACAATCAAACATAGTATTGCAACTTCCAAAAAAAAATTATAATTAAATAGCCGTTCAGCCATTTTGTGAACCATTATAGTTTTTGAGAAATATGATGGATTCTCTAATCATAGGAAAAAGAATAAAATGCAAAACTTAAGGGAATTATTTATAACAAATTGGCCTGAACATGAACTTTACAGCAATAAAACAAGAAAGTTAGGCAACTTGCGAAAATCGCAATTTAATAACGACTCATTAAGATTTTACATGGCGTATCATTTTGAAAAAGTGAACGAATATTCAGAACAGTAGAGTTGGAATTATGCATAAACAATAACCAAGTTTCTAAACGATTTCTTTTGCAATAAGATGGGTCAAAACGGGACTGTACAGTAACATTCTGACCACTGTCGACTAAAATACTTATTTCTTTCAAAATATAAGTCGTTTAACATGAAACCAAAAACATTGGAAAGCTAATTCAGAAGGTTATCAAACATAAAATTTTCATACACATATAGAGATCACATTTTAAACGACAACTCTCACAAGCAAGGTACATTCTGAAAATTTATCAAAAATTTGTGTTCCTTAAAATCACTTCACACTATCACATTTAAATATAAACATTATTTTCCAAAACACGTTGACATGTCATTTGAAGCGTTGGGATTACATTGTACCAAATTAACATCATTATATCCACCGAAATTGTCATCTACAAGACGGTAAGATTGCGAAATTGAGAAGTAGCATCACGAAATAATTCAATAGTTATGCTTGTATGAGCAATGCATTAGTTCCTACCATTGTAACAGTCACAACATAATAGTATGTAAATATGTATACCAGAAACTATCAAGGTGCCACTTATTGAACATGACTCCAAAACTAAACTAATTGTGTAAATAAATATTGTCATGTAAGCCTTAAGTACGATCTATGCAACACATAACTATATTGCATTCATGGCTTGGGGTAGCACATTCCGCATATCACTAGACATGGATTACTATAACATCTGAATCTGATCATTCCTATCCAAATACCAACCAATATATTACATAGCTACGATAGTCATTTAATAACTATATACCATACGAACATTCCAAACACCAACATACTATGATCACATTACTATAACCATTGTTCAACAATTACACCTCTATACTCTTAAAATTTCAATTCTATCATCCAGATTGATCCACATTTCATATCACACATATCTTTCAACACACATCATTAATCATAACTCAAATATTACTTACCTCATCCTTCTCCTGCAAGAAAGTTAGTACAAGATAGATAGGTCACTATATAACCTACCCCACTCTTCAATTGCTCTCATTGGGTTCCCGAGACAGAACCAAAAGGGCCCATGGTTTGGTGTGAGGGGGACCATAACTCATCCCGTTCCTTTTTGGGACTCCTATCAGTTTCATCTCGGGGTTCATTTTATTAGACTCTTCCTACGTTCATTATTATTCATTTGGTTAGGCCTGAGGATCGTTTGCTCTGATACCACTTTGTAACACCCCGATTTATTAAGGAGCCTTTAGCAAGACATCCTCAGTAAACAGAGTTGTTATCATCTCGGAATGACCGAGGAAGTGAATAACAAAGTAAAACAAACCAAAGTACTTTATATAAAAAAACTGATTAACTTTAAACTTTGATGTTACAAGACTACGCAACGGAATAAAAGTACAACTGATGACTACTCTATAAGTGATATAATTCTAAGTCGGTCACCAATCTGCATCTCACATTCCCGTCCCAGCTCCTAGCTCATCTGTCTCTTTCCTGTAGAATCTACTCCTCATTCCGGATCATCGTAGGTGTCACACGAATACACAGGGTCAACCACGAGGTTGAGTAGGAAGATAAATAAAACATAAACGATAGTAAAAATGCATCATCCTCCATCTCCATATCACAAGACCCAGTCATCCACTTTACCTCCATCACACCCCTCCTTCCATCACACCACACCTTCCATGGCCATATCACAAGTCCCATATCACAAGACCTATATCACAAATCCTGTTCTCCACAATAATCGATAATAATCAACAATTCAAAATACATTCACAATTAGTTATATCAATCTTATAGTAAGCAACACATATACGTCATGTCAAAAACGTAACCACAGATATATATATATATACATATATATATATATACATATATATATATATATACATATATATATATATATATACATATATATATATATATATACATATATATATATATATACATATATATATATATATACATATATATATATATATATACATATATATATATATACATATATATATATATATACATATATATATAAATATGTATACCCCCTACCTCGACCTGCAGAAAGACAACCGAACAGCTGCCCGAATTATTCCACCTCGAACTCAGTTCCTATAATAGTACTTAGTATTAAATTTTATTCGTACAACCAACACTACTAATTAATCACTTGATCATGTTCATAAACGATTTACTTAAAACAAATGTAAGTATGCATATCAACATGTCCCGTATACTTATTAATTGTCATTACCCAAAACAAAATTACTATTTATAGGCTTACTAAATATAGCACCCGAATAAATAATCATTTATTACCAACCCAATATAACGTACTTAAACACCACTACTAATGTTAATCTTAATCATACAACAACACTAATATTCATAAACATAAACATTGTATACATAAAAGATAATTACCATATTAATAACATTTTTACATAACTATAACAATCATAATCATAATTCTAATAATAATAATAATAATAATAATAATAATAATAATAATAATAATAATAATAATAATAATAATAATAATAATAATAATAAGATTGATATAACTAATAATAATAATAATAATAATAATAATAATAATAATATATTGTACCAATAATTATAATAAGTAAAAAGATAATAATAATGATATGTATAACAACCATTATAACAACATAACACACCCCCGCGCATAAACAACCCAAACAGCCCCGTAACCCGACACCCCTGAACCGAGACCAACACCCTCAAACAGCCACCACATCTGACCCCCAAAACAGCCACCGACCTCGCCCCTAACACCACCACGCTCGCCTCTGAGCCACGGTGGTTCCAGGGGAGGGGTGGTTGGCCGTCGTCATGCCCCACCACCATCAAACAACTGCATACAAAACCCCCCACCTGCACGACTCTTTTTGTATTGTCCGACAGACCCCCAAAACGAAGCCTACTCTAATAGCGGACACAACAGCCCTAAACCACCGCAACCACCACCCTTCAAACCTCATGACTACTCCTAGTATAACACCTCCAACACCCAGAATAAACACGAATAAGGATTCCATCGAACCCATCACCAAAAACACGCGTCTGAAACTCTGTTCTGGAAATGCAAGACCACGAGTTTGACACCAGCGACAAAACGCCTTTCGACAGTGGTCTTAGGCAGTCAACGACGACACCACTACGGTCTAAAAACAACCACTACACATCCTAGACTCATAATATGCGAAGATCGGAACGATAAACATGCATAAACGAAAGTACAGATGTGATAAAAACGAAGGAAAACAAGAAAAGAACGAAAGGCATGTGTGTGTACCTCTTTCCCTGAGCAAACGACCACCCTACAACACCCTAAGCCACTGTGTAAGTGTAACACCCCCATTTATTCAAGGGCCTGTAATAGGACTCCTCAGATAAATACGGGTGTTACCATCTCGATTTCCCGAGGCAGTAGATACAAAGGAAAGATAAACAGTACTTTAATTAAAAGTTAAACTCCATAACATGTTCTTACAACTGTAATAAAACAGTCTTATGAAAAGTAAGTGCAACTCATGCTAAACTGACTATGGTGATCTAGACTCTAGTCTGGTCCGGATCCAAGCTCTCTCCTCCCACAGCTTCCCATAGTCTCAGCCACCTGTCAATCTGCTCCCCAATAATTTGGTTCATCACAGGTGATCACGAATACACAGGGTCAACCACGAGGTTGAGTAGAGGAAAATAAATAACAACAATATAATATACTCCGCACCGATCCAACGCCAAATAAACTCCGCACCGATCCAACACCAAATAAACTCCGCACCGATCCAACACCATATAAACTCCGCACCGATCCAACACCATATAAACTCCGCACCGATCCAACACCATATAAACTCCGCACCGATCCAACGCCATATATACTCCGCACCGTATCACAAGACCCAATATTTTCACATCGAATTGTATCACAGAATGATATAAATAACACAATATAATGATCACATGATAATATATAACAACCATGGTTAATACCGAATAAGAACAGTTTACACATCATCATATACCAGTATTTTCCCCTACCTCGAAACTGCGGAAGAAAACAGCAAGTGCGCAACAGCTACTAAAAGTGTTCCACGCGAAAACCTCCACCTAGACATATATTATATAATTAATAAAACACCCTAAATCTCGTAATATACGTATACATTCTATTTATAGGAACCTCCTATATTTAGAAAGTTCCCAACAAACGAGGTTACCCAAAATAACAACCTTCTAAATATAGTAACTTCCAAAAATAGTAACTTCCTAAAATCTTTCCGTAAACATAACACTTCTACCCCGCCATAAATATTAAATTTACTAATCATTAACAATAAGATAAAAAATAATAATGATAATAATAATAGTAATATAGTATAAACAATATAATAATAATATAATAATATACTAATAATTAATGGTTTTGTAGTAACCACACGTTAAACACGGAAGCCTTCCCTAACCTATTTCCTTTACGTTAAAACGCACCGCGCAACAAGCCCATATCAACCACCACACTCCTCCTCTACTCCCTGCCGACAACCACCAAGCCCAGCCACTCCTCGACCCGGAGTTGAACCATGGCTTGCTCACAACCAACACTAAGACTCGACAACCTGCCCAAACCAACCCAACTACCACCGACACCTAACCACCCTACTGGTAACCACCGCAACTAACACTCACCACACCCTGCCTCACCACCGACGTCAGCCCCGGTGTCGACTCCAGCCGGCGGTTTGAACCGAGACCACAACCAGGTCTGGTTCCTCACGTAAACCCACCATTGTTCCTGAATTCAACCCGTCGCCACCGCTCACAATACTAGTGCTCAGTTCCGACGCCCTCTCATTTGACATCATCGTGGTGGTATTTGCCACCACCACAACCACAAAATAGCCTGCTCTCGGGCTCACCATAACGCCAGCAACCAACATCCCTCAACCCCGCGCTCATGATTCGCAAATTGCCGTCAACCAGACGCAAGCTCCCCCGGTATACCGTCCTCACCACCGTAACCCACCCTAATCACCACGGCGACTCGACCTTGGAGATAACACAACAACGACAGCAACAACGTAAAACCGAAACGGAAGATAAAAGCTTACCTTACTCGCCTGAGATGGCTCGCAACGCCCATGACCGCTCCTAACCACCGTCTCTCCCTCTCTCTCTCTCTCTCTCTCTTTTTCGAACTATGCGGCCGTCGCCAGGTTGAGGGTACGGGATTGTAAAATCCTTTTTGGTTTAGATGGGAAGTCATGGTTTTTTTTTAGGGTTTCAATAGGGTTTGTAGTAGTTTTGTATAGTTTGTATAGTTTGGGTCGGTTGTACAAACGTGGGATTTGGGACTTGGCCCAACACTACTATTAACTTACCTACTCGACTTCCCGTACAACCTTCGTCTTAAATACTACGAACCAACCTCAACGCGATGTATAAATATAATATAACACGTAAAAAAAAACTTATAATATAAGTCTCGGGTTAACTTATAATATCACAACCCGAGTCTAATTTAAAAAAAAATGAAATATATAACATATTCGATAAATTAATTATCGAATATTAATATTCAAATACGATCAATACATCAATATAACATATAACCATAAATATTATAATGGAGTATTACCCCAATAATATATAATATATAATATAAAAGATATATAATACGCATTCGATAACTTAATCATCGAATATAAATAATCAAATATTATCAACACCTTAATAACCATATAAATATTAATTACCGATAAAGTGCAGGGTATCACAATCTTCCCTCCTTAAAATGAACTTCGTCCCGAAGTTCACCAACCCGTAACAGTAAAGAAACACATAGCAAGCATGAACAATCACAAGTAACACTTAAGAACCGTGAGATGTTACAGGCATGTAACGAATACAAAACGTGATACCACATAACCTCAAGGCTAAAGAAAAAAAAATACTCTACAACACGGAGTATTACAGTAAGCCTTTTTCCTTAGACTAGGATGTGACGGCAGTTATTGTGAGTAGAAATCTGATTGTCGATTAGGGCAAGATTAGGGTTAGGGTATTGTTTTATATGGCTGCAGGAGGACGAGGCTATGTTTGTGTCAAAGTGTGTTTTTCGGTTTTGGGCTGTTTTGGTTGCACGAAATCGAGGCCCAAAACACTTGCTTAAAACGTGATCTAATAACTTAATAACTAATACTCACCCGATATCACACTAATAACATATAAAACATAAAACACGTATTCGATAAATTAATTATCGAATATAAACATTCGGAAGGCCAACATACAACACGTCGATCTAATCTAATAATTATTAAAATAAAAGACGAGGTATTACAAATATATTCATCCATAATGTCGAATTGGACAGCCACATTTGTGGATCTGGAAAATAGACATTAACATACTAGTATTTGTGTATCAAATGCATTGAATCGACTGTGCACCAAAAGTCAAAGATGTTTACCCACTGTTCTAGAGGATGAGGATTGTATAGCATAATTTATTTGGTCTAGGTTATGGACTTGTGGCCACCTAAAGATCGGGAGAAAAAGAATTGAACATCAATTCTTAGTGGACTTATTGAAGCTAGTGAGTTCAGGAATTTTCAATTTTAACTCTGTGTCTGAAAAATGGATGAAGGTGACCTTGAAGCAAGAGTAAATTCTAGAGTCAATTACTAAGAGCTCAATGCTAAATACACTAGCTACGTTCAGAAAGCCCAAGTCTCGAGGATCAAGCATTCCGGGATATGGCTAAGCATACAGAGATAACCTCGAACATCAACTACTACATCTCCCCTCACAAAGAACCACAAACTCCTATTTAAGGATAAGATACACCAAAAGAAAAAAATGTTTTTATTTCTTGAACACAGGAAAATAGAGGCGCAATTGAATATTCAGACAATTGGACATAATGTCCAGAATGGTCAGCAACAATGCAATCTTTTTTTCCACGAGGTACAACATCATTAGGGGTAAAGGATGATATTGAGTAGCAATGATACCTAAGCGACAAATTCCTGCTCAACAGCACTTCCGGCTGCAACTGCCCCTTTCCATCTAGTAATTTCCTCTTCAGCATCAACAATATCCATCAGAAGCCCTTGAATCTAACGCAAGAATGAATGATAATATTAAAGATACTGGCTTGATCAACTGATAAATAATTCCGATTTTTAAGCAGCAGCTAAAACGACCATTAGCTCTTTGGTTTAAAGTAAGAATCCATGTTAATAAAATAACAAAGAATCAAAACATTAATTGATTGAGAGATTAAAGTTGTCTTGAGTTTTGGTCAGCTTATAGCAGGCGGCCTTAAATCCTTGAAATGTAAATCGGAAAAGCTAACAAGTGCATAAAATTCACTTCTTTATTCACTTGTCGTTCCTTCAGTTCAATTTCTTCTATGTGTTGCTTTCTCTGGCTGGGCTCCTTGGCTTGAGACTCCAAACGATCTGTAAGTAAACTCGACTCTGCCCTTAGCTCAAGAAGAACCAAATCAAATAAAGCACAATTCAGTTATTTGTACTCGTAAGCCATATACATTACCTTCAGACAACATTTGAACAAAAGCTCCTTAGAGAAACGGTAACAAAAGGCTTTTCTTGTTGTGTACTATGTAGTAATAATCATTGAGTGAGTTCTCAGTGCGATTTTAATTATGAAGTACGCGAAAACAATATTTCTATGTTATTAGCATAGGGCGAGGTAGCAGATATTCCTAACTCACCATCCCACATCCCAAAGTGCATACCCAAAAATGAACCAAGTTTCAAAAGACTAAAATTATTTCAGGAATTTCATCGAGCATCTTCCGTGCTCAACCATTAAAACCTAGTAAATTAACAACTGGTGGTAATCAAAAACGTAAAAAGACGTATTAATTCATCATTCATCCAAAAACAAAATCAAGGATGAACCTATTTACACAAAAATAAAAAGTGAGTGTACTGGAGTAAAGGTGTGCAGAGCGGAAGAGTGGAAGAGTAGTGAAGGTGTGCAGAGACGAAACGAGCGGTGGTGTTGACGATTAGACTGAACTGGAGCGATGATGCAGACGAGAGGCGATGGTGTTGCTGTAACACCCCCATTTATTTAAGGAGCCTTTAGCAAGACATCCTCAATAAACAGAGCTGTTACCATCTCGGAATGTCCGAGATAGTGAATAACAAAGTAAATGAACCCAAAGTGCTTTATATAAAAAACAGATTAAATTAAAACTTTGATTTACAACTATGGAAAAGGATAAAAGTACAACTGATGATCAATCTATAAGTGATATAATTCTAAGTCGGTCCCAAATAATCTGCATCTCACATCCCCGTCCCAGCGCCTAGCTCATCTGTCTCTTTCCTGTAGAATCTACTCCCCATTCCGGATCATCGTAGGTGTCACTCGAATACACAGGGTCAACCACGAGGTTGAGTAGAAAAAATATCAACAACACATAAATGAACATAGAATATATTTAATCCATCACCACACCGTTCAGTCAACCACTTCACCTCCGTCACACCATCCCCTCCATCACACCACATCACAACCTCCATCACACCACACCCACCATGGCCATATCACAAGTCCCGTATCACAAGACCCTAATCACAAGACCCAATTCACCAGCTCCGTTCTCCACAATAATCAATAATAATCAATCAATCACAATGAAATCGTAATCAAATATTTCAATCATACAATATATAACCTCATGTCATAACACAACCGCTGACATAAATATCCCCTACCTCGAATTGCAGAAAGACAACCGAACAGCTCCCAGGATTATTCCACGCGGAAACCATCACCTAAACATTTATTATTTAACGATTACTAATCCTTCACTTAACCTTTATATTAGAATAGTAATACTACTAAACATAGTAACTTTCTAAAAGTGGAAAGTTTCCTGAAATGGAAACTTCCCCAATTTAGACACCTTGCCCAAAATAAAACTTCCCGTTATAGAATTGCCACGTAACAACTACCACACCCAAAATATTACCAAAGACACAGGTACAACAATATTACTTCATAAAATATCTTTATTAAAACTACTAATAACAATAACACAATTATTTATTTATAATAACATGCATATATATATCTTATCATACCATTATTACCAAAAATAAACATTAACAATGAATACTTAAACACAATATTTACTTATATACATTTTAATAATACCACCCACAAAATTTATGTAAATGTTTACACATGATAACAACCATTTTAGACTTGAACAACCACAAACTCAAGACCAAAACGCAAGACATACTATTATTAACACAATTACCAAAAATAGAACAAAACCAACATCTACCCTAACTACTCCAACCCGCTGCATCAAACACCCCCTCACAGCCGCGTGGCCACCTTGGCCCCCTGCCGGCAACCACCAGACGCAAGCCCCACACCGCCTACTACACCACCGACACCTTCCAGGACTGTCGACTTCCTCCGGCGAGGTGAACCAGAGCAGTTGCCAAGCCTGGTTCACGACCCCCTGTACATCACCCTCTCAACAACCCCCACGAAAACCCCTGAAACCACCACTGCCATGCCCGACACTGACTACACTCACCACAAACATCACCACTGACATTAGACGTCTAAAACCACCATGGTACCACCGCATAGACCTCCCCCTAGTCGGCGGTGATACCATCCCAAACAACCCTCGTCAACCAGTAACACCAAGACTCCCTGATACCCCCTTTCAAACCTCCTGACGAAACCCCTTGTTTCCACCACGACCAACCACCACTACCCCGTGACTACCACCACTCGTACAACCCATTAACCCTTTACCCAATAACGCACTGACCCAGAACCGACAACCACACGAACCCATTTAAAACGAATTATAAAACAGTACTTTAAACAGAGTTAACGGATCCATGGTGAACTTACCCGACTCTTGGCCAGAACGAACCACCCTAGGCTAGGTTTAGACCGCCACGATGGACTCCTTCCTCCTCTCTGCTGTGTCGGCTAGGGTTGGGTGTAATCAGATTTGTGTTAGGGTAGGGTTTAGTGTAAGGATTACTTTGTTATAATTGACGGCAGAACTCAGCATGCTGTTTGTGTTAAAATTTCGAATCTGGGCTTGTTTTGTTCATCACGCAAAACGAGGCCCAAAATACTACCACCAGTGGTCACAGGTTCGAGCCCCCTTAGGAAAAATAATTCTATCACATAGTCGATGGTTTAGAACCCAATTCGAATCTCACGGACTTCATAAGCAACCAATTAAACAAATGTGCACTAGTTTACTTAACGAACACTTACGATTAAATATCGACTACAACGTTTAAATATTATCGACGTATCAACATAATTAATAAATATAACAATAAAATACGTAGTATTACAGTCTTCCCTCCTTAAAATGAACTTCGTCCCGAAGTTCACCATCCAATGGTCCACAAACTGGTGACTAGGCACAAAAGGGACACAATAGGCGACACTACATAACGTCAAGAACTAGTAAGGGTACTTTAAAACACGAAATATTACATTCTACCCTTCTTAAGAAAACTTTGTCCCCAAAGTTTAACGTATAACGAAGCTAAAGGGATACTTCCAGAAACATCATAAATGCATAACAAAAGAAATCGAAAATATCAAGTAGATTCAGACAATCAAGACATATAAATTTTCCATGTCATAAATCATTAAGATTTTACAATCCTATCCTCCTTAAAAACATGGTTACGCCCCCGTAACCTCATTACAATCAAATCCAGCTCATCACTCCGTCTCACTCATTAATCTATCTCATACAATCTAACTCCAAGTAACCAAGTATCATATTCTCATCGTCGAACCTAAGACCAAAGACAAGAGTGAGTGAACTGACGGAATCAATACTTGATCTCAAAATCGATTTCAAACTCATAACTCAGTACCAATGACCAATTCTCATCTCGATCTCAATATCGATATTATCAAATATTCCACAAGAATGCGACAACTTGATAAAACACTGCACTGCAATCTCAATCTCAAACTCAAAACAAAACCAACCATGGCCTTTGTTCTAAACTCACGAGTAACTCAATCTCCTCAGTACTTACCTCCCAAGTTCGTTGACATACTTGTATATATACTTATCATTCCACTAATCATAAAACAAGAACGTGTACGCCATAAAACAAGAACTTGTACATGACTCAGACTAATCAATTACTAAAAGTTTTCCCATCTCACAAACAAAAGAATTATCACATCAATAGAAAATTTTAACTATCAAAATAAAAGGACAACTACTAATATTCAACTTAAATCAGTACTCAAAAGAGACTCATATCAATTATCATATAACATATAACCTCGAACAATAATAAAGTATTAGGGTCGGTAGGATCGTAGATAACACTCATACACCCTTGAAATTTATCACAAATTTAATATACTAACAACAATGTAAACAATTAAGAAGCTTATAGTTCATTCTTGACAAATTAAATGTTTCATGCTCATAATCATATTATAGAAGCAAATCATATTTAGGAAAAGACATAGCGTAAAATTAATTAACGTAATTAAACATGGAACATTGACATATTTTCCAAGACATACATAACTCATAGACTCACAAGATCATTTAACATCCCCAGATGTCAATTAGTTAACCAAATCACTTAGCTACATTTCCACCCACTCATATTACATCATATATCATGAGGCTATTATTAGATATGACTTGCATCATAAGGGTTTTATACAATGCGCAGCTATTAAACACTCAAGCAGGATTTCATCTACACATAGCTACAGGATTGTTATTTTGCAACCACTCACCATAATTATCAAACATCAAGCTTGAACCTGGTTTATCGTTTTGACAATATTTTGAAATATTTGAAACATTGAAAGGGTTGTTTGTGACAATATAAATATGCGTCAAAGACAATTTCACAATTTAAAGCTTGAAACAAGGCTACACTGAGGTATCATGACTCTTCTTTATTAGGTCATTGTTCTTTTCACTCATGAATTATGAAAATTTTAACGATATTAGTAACAATCACAAGGCTAATACTTCCATAAATCGTATGCCAACAATTAGTAACTTACACATCGTGATCAGATTCTAAATATAACAATATGCAACTCACTGTATGGTATAACAACATACTTGGAAAAGTTATAAAGGTTATAATCACAGGAAACTAGACAGTGATAAACCATCAACATCGGAAAGAACATCAACCATATTCACATTAATCACATAGTCACAATTACGTATAACTATTAGATTACAATATCATGCTGATAACTGACCAGTTAAATTTCATTCTGCCACTTGGCAAGACTCCTCTCAGATAAACAAGCTTTTGACATCACATACGAGTAGCACATAGTTATTTTGAGGTCGTAAAATTTGACATATAATTGAAACAATTCTATATCAAACTTGACGGAATAAACAAGGTTACGCTATCATATAGTGATGTTTCATACTCATACCATGCGCCTATTATTCATGTTACTAATGCCACATCAGGATATCACGTGGTCACATCACATAAATCACATTTGATTAAACTTTTATATGAAACTTTTATATCTCACGATTTCAGCAATTAAACATTACGCAGCAACTTACCAATTCATAATTAAATATTAGCTTAGCTAACGTGCGAGCGATCATAGCTTTTAGAAAATATAAAGGACTAGCTAATCATAGGAAAAGAATCGAATCCATAACTCAAGGAAATTATTTAATACTATTTCCATAACTCAATCGGTCTGGACAAGAACTTTACAGCAATTCAACAGGAAATTCGGCAACTTGCAAAAATCACAATTAAATAGTGGTTCGTTACGACTTTACATAGCATATCATTTTGAAAATGCGAATACATATTCTGAACAGTAGGGTTGGATTTATACATAACAATAACCAAGTTTTAAATGACCCCGTTTTTTTTTATTTTTTTTTTTTACAAAAAGATGGGCCAAAACGGGACTGTGCAGTAACAATCTGCCACTGTCAACTAAAAGATTTATTTCTCTCAAAATATAACTCCTATTAACATAAAACAAAAGCATTGTAAACCCAGCTCAAGGGGTTATCATACATAAAACTTTCATACTCAAATATGGAGTACATTTAATATGACAGTCCGTACAAACAAGGTAACATCTAAAAGTTTATTTAAAATTTTGGTTCTATTACAATTCACATTACTACTTCGAAACTCAACCATTCATCTTCCGAAACGCGTTGACATATCATTTAAAGCATGGACATTACACCATATTAATATTCGTTCCTCATTCCAACTTTAATCGTCATCTAGGGCACAGTCAAGATTTCGAGAAACCAACCAAATACTCAATACTTGTACACATATATACGAATGTAACACATAACTACATGTCATTTATGGCTTGGGGCAACACATTCCGCATATCACTAGACAGGGATTGCTAAAGCAATTAGTAAAATAATAAAAACCATAAATCTCAAATTCCGATCACATTTGCCTAGTATGTCCATCAGTAAACTTTTGCAAAGTATAAGGCATGCAAATAAGAAGTGTATACACACATAGAATAGTACAGACAATTATCAACGGGCACGACATCCGGTTCGGTCTACTAGCTTTACCCATAAGACTTAACTTGGTTCCACATCCTATAACGACATAGCATAGCTGGCTCTACTAACCATTCCAGTCAATCATGATCATATCTCTCCTACATCTATCCTTTTAGGTAGCTATAGCTCATCAACTCATTACACATATCAGTATACTATACCTCTACCTAACGCTTCAGGGATCATATAGCTGCATGCATATCACCATATACAAGTAAAGCTCATATTCAAAAACTCTTGTTCTCAATACCAGAAATAGTATATCTCAATCAACATTCAACCTCAATCTCATGATTCGCAGTATATATTACCAACCATATTTCACATCATAACTTACCTCATTCCTTCTCCTGCAAGAACGTTAGTACAAGATAACTAGGTCACTATATAATCTACCCCACTCTTCAATTACTCTCATTGGGTTCCCGAGACAGAACAGAAAGGGCCCAGGTTTGGTGTGAGGGGGCCCCTAACTCATCCCGTTCCTTTTTGGGGCTCCTATCAATTTCATCTCGGGGTTCATTTTATTTGACTCTTCCTACGTTCATTATTATTCATTTGGTTTAGGCCTGAGGATCGTTTGCTCTTATACCACTTTGTATCACCCACATTTATTTAAGGAGCCTTTAGCAAGACATCCTCAATAAACAGAGCTGTTACCATCTCGGAATGTCCGAGATAGTGAATAACAAAGTAAATGAACCCAAAGTGCTTTATATAAAAAACAGATTAAATTAAAACTTTGATTTACAACTATGGAAAAGGATAAAAGTACAACTGATGATCAATCTATAAGTGATATAATTCTAAGTCGGTCCCAAATAATCTGCATCTCACATCCCCGTCCCAGCGCCTAGCTCATCTGTCTCTTTCCTGTAGAATCTACTCCCCATTCCGGATCATCGTAGGTGTCACTCGAATACACAGGGTCAACCACGAGGTTGAGTAGAAAAAATATCAACAACACATAAATGAACATAGAATATATTTAATCCATCACCACACCGTTCAGTCAACCACTTCACCTCCGTCACACCATCCCCTCCATCACACCACATCACAACCTCCATCACACCACACCCACCATGGCCATATCACAAGTCCCGTATCACAAGACCCTAATCACAAGACCCAATTCACCAGCTCCGTTCTCCACAATAATCAATAATAATCAATCAATCACAATGAAATCGTAATCAAATATTTCAATCATACAATATATAACCTCATGTCATAACACAACCGCTGACATAAATATCCCCTACCTCGAATTGCAGAAAGACAACCGAACAGCTCCCAGGATTATTCCACGCGGAAACCATCACCTAAACATTTATTATTTAACGATTACTAATCCTTCACTTAACCTTTATATTAGAATAGTAATACTACTAAACATAGTAACTTTCTAAAAGTGGAAAGTTTCCTGAAATGGAAACTTCCCCAATTTAGACACCTTGCCCAAAATAAAACTTCCCGTTATAGAATTGCCACGTAACAACTACCACACCCAAAATATTACCAAAGACACAGGTACAACAATATTACTTCATAAAATATCTTTATTAAAACTACTAATAACAATAACACAATTATTTATTTATAATAACATGCATATATATATCTTATCATACCATTATTACCAAAAATAAACATTAACAATGAATACTTAAACACAATATTTACTTATATACATTTTAATAATACCACCCACAAAATTTATGTAAATGTTTACACATGATAACAACCATTTTAGACTTGAACAACCACAAACTCAAGACCAAAACGCAAGACATACTATTATTAACACAATTACCAAAAATAGAACAAAACCAACATCTACCCTAACTACTCCAACCCGCTGCATCAAACACCCCCTCACAGCCGCGTGGCCACCTTGGCCCCCTGCCGGCAACCACCAGACGCAAGCCCCACACCGCCTACTACACCACTGACACCTTCCAGGACTGTCGACTTCCTCCGGCGAGGTGAACCAGAGTAGTTGCCAAGCCTGGTTCACGATCCCCTGTACATCACCCTCTCAACAACCCCCACGAAAACCCCTGAAACCACCACTGCCATGCCCGACACTGACTACACTAACCACAAACATCACCACTGACATTAGACGCCTACAACCACCATGGTACCACCGCATAGACCTCCCCCTAGTCGGCGGTGATACCATCCCAAACAACCCCCGTCAACCAGTAACACCAAGACTCCCTGATACCCCCTTTCAAACCTCCTGACGAAACCCCCTTGTTTCCACCACGACCAACCACCACTACCCCGTGACTACCACCACTCGTATAACCCATTAACCCTTTACCCAATAACGCACTGACCCAGAACCGACAACCACACGAACCCATTTAAAACGAATTATAAAACAGTACTTTAAACAGAGTTAACGGATCCATGGTGAACTTACCCGACTCTTGGCCAAAACGACGAACCACCCTAGGCTAGGTTTAGACCGCCGCGATGGACTCCTTCCTCCTCTCTGCTGTGTCGGCTAGGGTTGGGTGTAATCAGATTTGTGTTAGGGTAGGGTTTAGTGTAAGGATTACTTTGTTATAATTGACGGCGGAACTCAGCATGCTGTTTGTGTTAAAATTTCGAATCTGGGCTTGTTTTGTTCATCACGCAAAACGAGGCCCAAAATACTACCACCAGTGGTCACAGGTTCGAGCCCCCTTAGGAAAAATAATTCTATCACATAGTCGATGGTTTAGAACCCTATTCGAATCTCACGGACTTCATAAGCAACCAATTAAACGAATGTGCACTAGTTTACTTAACGAACACTTACGATTAAATATCGACTACAACGTTTAAATATTATCGACGTATCAACATAATTAATAAATATAACAATAAAATACGTAGTATTACAGTTGCGGTGGTGAAGGTCTGAAGGAGATTATTAAGCTGATTACTGTGATTAGGTTAAGAGAGGGCGATTGTTGATTGAAGAGGAGGATGGGCATTGATATTATGTTTATTTGAGTGGGTTTTGACGTCGGTTGTCGTTAAAACCGCCGCAAAAATATATAATGTCGGTTTCTTAGTAAAAAATATTGTCAAATATTAATGTCTTTAACGTTGGTTGTTAATACAACCGCCATAATTGATTTATAATGGCGTTTCTTATATGAAACCGTCGTAAATATCTTCTTCTATTACGTCGGTTCTTAATTTAAACTGCCACAATAGACCCCCTACATCTTTAAAAATTCCCTCCCGCCAATTTTTTTTGGCTTTTCGCGGCGTTTCTATTAGAACCGCCACGATATATGCGTCACGATAGGGGTTTCTTCTACTAGTACTCCCATCCTAGAAGCTCTAATCCTACCCCTCGTACTCCCTTAAGTCTTTGCTAATTAGGCTTGGTTTTTTTTGGCAGAAACTAAACCTAACTGAATTGAACTGAATTTATAGGATTTGATCTGAACTGAACTTATAGCATCTGAACTGAACTGATGTAACAACCCGACCCGCCACCGTCGTAACGCAAACCCAATAAGACGGGTGCACACTTTTGGGCCATTATTTGTCCTCACTTAAGCCCAAAAGCACAAGGCCTTGTTACTAAGTGGTGGGTGGGGGTTATTATAAACATATCACAAGCCTCACATTCTACCGATGTGGGACAACTTTCCTCTCATACTCTTGGGGTGTTACAAACTCCCCCACTTTAAAGAACACAACGTCCTCGTTGTGCCTCAAACTTGACCACAACCAGGGCCAGAATCCTCCCCCGCTAGGTGTGTGACCCAGGTACTCCCGACCACAGGCTCACCACACGGTCGCAGGGTCGCTCTGATACCATTTGTAACAACCCGACCCGCCACCGTCGTAACACAAACCCAATAAGATGGGTGCACACTTTTGGGCCATTATTTGTCCTCACTTGCGCCCAAAAGCACAAGGCCTTGTTACTAAGTGGTGGGTGGGAGTTATTATAAACATATCACAAGCCTCACATTCTACCGATTTGGGACAACTTTCCTCTCATACTCTTGGGGTGTTACAACTGAACTTAGGAACTGAACTGAACTTATAGGAACTGAACTTATAAGATATAAATGAACTGAACTTATAGGATCCGAACTTAATTAACTTAAGTTAATTTAAGTTAACTATTATTATTTTTATTTTATTTTTATCCAAGAGAAAACATTGATAAAAAATAGTCTAAAACATAAGGTAATATAAAATATTTTCCACTTTATATACAACGGTTTGTTCATAGTTCATACATTATACGAAGTACTACGATTACATTACGATAAAAGTAATCCACATATTACAATTTTTTCTAACCATTTATTTCCATATTATCATAATCCTCATCAACTTCATCTCCATTATC
This sequence comes from Silene conica, assembly GCA_029255685.2. Taxonomy (NCBI): domain Eukaryota; kingdom Viridiplantae; phylum Streptophyta; class Magnoliopsida; order Caryophyllales; family Caryophyllaceae; genus Silene; species Silene conica. The sequence continues at coordinate 47,605,861 of CM055314.2, read as the reverse complement.
AATATCACTGTCGAGAAAGAATCCGTAGCCACGCCAAATATTTTTGACTATGTTGCTTCGTACCTTATACATGGCCTTCTTCCTTTTTTTATCAAACATGCCCGAATTAATATTCCTTGAATGTTCGCATCATGTTGTATAATAAGTATTTCAAGAGCGTGCATTCTTATAAAATTATGGTGTGTGTGTGTAGAAACAATGATCGACATTTGATACTTATATGATATTTGTGGCATGATTTTTAAACAGTCCACCTTTTTTTAATTGACCAACTGTCATTTCAATTTTCATTCTCAATGATGAATGTCGATAGTTGAAGTATTGTACCATTCTTTCAGGCGGTCTATGCTTGTATTCGGGCATATGACATCATGGTGAGTGTGTGTAATATCATTTGGCATTAATGAGATAGTAAAAACGGGTACAATTATTAATGATTTGTTGTTGCTTTTTTCAAAAAAAATAACGTGAATCAAATAATTAAAGCGAAATGTTTTTTTATCCGTTGTTAAAAATAATACTTCGTATATAGCTTTTTCAATTGAGTTTATATGAGCTACACTGAACTGAACTGAACTTCTAGTAAATGAACTGAACTGCACTGAACTTATAGGAACTGAACTGAACTGAACTTATAGAAACTGAATTGAACTGAACTATAGGATCTAAATTGAACTTAACTTAACTTAGAGGAACTGAACTGAACTTATAGGATCTGAACAGAACTGAACTTATAGAATCTGGAGTGAACTTAAATTAAGTGACTTGAAGTCCAAAAGAACATGACCTTAAAGAAGGGTAGAGAGTATTATTACTGAAAAAATTAAGAAAAGGATAAAATAGTAATTTTTGAGGGCATTTTAAATAATATCACTAAAACGTGAGAGAGACGGTTTTTCAATAAATTATTGAGGGACCATTCATTTGTACCCTTTTATTTATATTTCGTTACCCTTTTGTTATTGATCGTACCATAGTAATTTCATACTTATTTACATAATAAATAACTTATTTTATCTTTAATCATGATTTGTACATATTATATTACCTTTAGTACCACTTTTTCTTAAATTTGTATAATAGTCTCCCAATAAGCTTATTGAGAGACCGTCTCTCAGAAGACCTACTAAAATAATATATAAGCGTGATTTAACAATTTTATTTATTTTGTTACTTTGTTTGCCTGATCCTTATTAGACCTGATCATGGGCCGTGCCAGGTCAGGTTTTGGCCGAGTTCGTGCTAAATAAACGACCCAAATACACGGGCTGGGCCGGGCCAAAAAGGTGGGCCAACTTTTTTGGCCCAAACCCATAATTGTTCCGGCTATAATGAGCCTCGGGCCAAAATGGGCCGAAACGTGCCAAAATAATACAATATGAAACAATCAACAAAATGGATATGTGAACAAATAATTAGCAACGAAATAAAATTTTCAAGTCTTAGGTGTTTGACTTCGACTATTTTGGTAGGAGAACAATCCCATAGTACCATACATAACTTATGAGGTGACAAAAAATTAGTAGTATACTAACTAACTAACTAAAGGAGTACGATAAAAATATAAAAATAACCGCAAAGTTGATAATTCAATGCATTAGTGATATTAGATTATTAGTATGATATGATATACGATTTCAACTTTTGAATTTTTTTGTTATAAAAAAGTAATTTCGGGTAGGGCCAGGCCAAAAATCGGGCCTTTACGTCGGCCCAAACCTAACCCTATATTTATATCGAGTTTATTTTGGGCCGGACCACGGGCTTTTTGGGCCAAACTATTAGGCCCAAACCCGAGAAAAAATCGGGTTGGCTGGACCGGGCCAAGGCCATTTGATCAGCTCTAATTCTTAATCAACCTGTTAAGGGGGTCGATTAAAATGAGATATTTCATAGCTAAACTTTAGCTCGTCCCAGATATGAAAATTTAGTACAAATAAGTAAAATAAGTTATTGATTTAGTGAGTCCGGGGCTAAAAACCTGTAAACTTTGAACCAGGTAAGGCCAGTAGGAAAACGGTTGGTTGGAACTATGAACATAATCAAGCTTGATTATGAGTCCGCTAACCCGCTGCATTAGCCACATATACTAAGGATTATGTACTTTACGACTGTCATACATGCGATCTGTAGAAAAGTGACCACACCTCTACAACTCTTATTTTGATGATCTATTTGATGAGGGGATGATATGTGTGACTTGAAACCTTCTTTGACCTTGCCATCCATTAAGACCCATATTGATCACATCCCTTGTACCGAAGTTGGCACCTCACATCTTGGAAACAACTCTTTGGTTTGTAGTAACTTTTACCCAAAATTGTCCTTTAAAGAATTGGGGGTGAGGTGTTTGAGAAGAATGACCAAGGGGCAATGATTTTTGAGGTAGCTTGGATAAAAAAGAGAAGGTGGAAGCTCTTGAGAACATGAATTGTGAACCTCAAAAGCCGATGAAACTTGTAAGTGTGGGGTTAAGGAAGATGTTCAAGAAAGAATGGAAGATGAGTTTGTTGAGGTGTGCCCCCTTATGGAGGAACCTCCTCAAATGTGCTTTGAAGCGTCATCCAATTTATTCCCTAACAAAGCTCAAGAGTCACCTCACTCATACTTGGTTTTCACCAAGTCCATTCCATTCTTCAAGGAACCATACCGTGACAAGAAACTGTCGATTAAGCAGGAAAACTTGATACACTTGCCTTGTGTTTACTATTTTCTTGCTTATGCTAGCTATGTGGGTGATTCATGTTGTGATCATGCCTCTTATTTGTGGGATAGTGTTCATGACAAGTTACTAAAGGCGTTAAGTTGTTCCCCCGTTGGATTTTGAAAAAAAAGGATCTTGAAAAGGCGTCGAGCAAATGACGAAAACCAAAAGCGCTTTACGGGAGGCAACCCGTACTCCTTTCATATTTATTTCTTGTGCATTCGTTATACTCTCCTCCATATTGAGGACAATGTGGAAACTAAGTGTGGGGGAGGAGCATGAATGTAACTTTTGTAAGCTTTATTTCATGTTTTGATGCATTATCTTGAAAAAAAAAAGAAAAAAAAAATCCCCGGCAACGGCGCCAAAATTTGGAACGATTTAATCTAGCCGTCGTTAAATGCACTAATTATCCTACAAAACAAATTATTTATACCTAAACTAAACTCTACTAAACTATAAACAAAAATTGCAAAGTGGAAGTAAAGGGTCGGACCCAAGAGAAGGGATCAAACTAAAACTTGTTTAAAACAACTCAACAAAAACTAAGTATGCGACTAAATACCATTATGATTTAATGACTACTAATTATCACAAACTATGATTATCAACAATGAGCAACAAGAATGACATAAATGAGAACGTAATGATTGACAAACATTAAATGAAGAATAATGAGTGAAAGTTGGGTTTGGCATAAACACAAACACTAAATAGAGACAAATCGATAAGGGAGAAAGTCTGGGTGTAACCTTCTCTTAGTGAGCATCAATGACAAGTTCGACTTCTAATACAATCCCCTAATCAAACTATCCATAACTAACATCTTAAACTAACGAATATCACTACCAAACCGTAAGTGCAATTCCTTCAATTTCTACTCAAACTATAAACCATAAAAAGGGTTTCAATCAAGCATTTGAATACAAAACCAAAAGATGTAGGTAGAAACTTATCGTACCACATTAAACCATGATAGTAAGACAAGCCATGAAATTTCCTACTTAAAGCATGCATCTTTAAACCAAATCAACATACAATAAGCTTGCTTCAAACCATCCTAAGTAAATTAAACTGATTCCTTAGGATTTGCAATATTCAAGTACTTAGGATGCGAGGGTGATCAATCCACAGAAACAATTATTCAAAATAAGAAATAAAACTCAAAGTAAACAATAATCAATATATATAATTAAAAGAAGCTTTTTTCTAAGCACGCGGTAGTCTCCACCTTTTACAAAACACATAATTATAAATAATGATTTATTTGCAATTTTTCTACTAGAATTAGGAGATAATTAATTATTTACAATTTCTCTATTAGAATTAGAAAATTAGTAAATTGTTGTTTAGATAATAATTTATTTATAATTTTCCTATTAGAATTAGAAAATAAGAAAAACTTAATTATAAATAATGATTTATTTATTTACAATTTTTCTACTAGAATTAAGAAATAATTAATTATTTAAAAAATTTCTATTCGAATTAGAAAATTAGTAAATTGTTGTTTAGATAATAATTTATTTATAATTTTCCTATTAAAATTAGAAAATAAAAAAAAACACTTAATTATTAATAATGATTTATTTACAATTTTTCTACTAGAATTAGGAGATAATTAATTATTTACAATTTTTCTGTTAGAATTAGAAAATTAGTAAATTGTTGTTTAGATAATAATTTATTTATAATTTTCCTATTAGAATTAGAAAATAATAAAATAATAAATTATTTACAACTTCTCTATTAGATTTAGAAAAATAAAAAATAGCTGATTATTTACAATTTTCCTATTAGATTTAGCACATTATTATTCTTTAATATTTATATGCTTACTATTTAAGTTTATTAACATTACTCAACGTTTTTATTAAAAATGAAAATCTGAAATGAATTAGAATAATTGATTCTTTACATGTTTCCTATCTTAGGACATTATTCTTTAATATTTATATACTTACTATTTAAGGTTATTAATATTATTCAACGTTTCTATTAAAAATGAAAATGAAAAGCGTAAAAAAGAACTAATTTAGTTTGTCTTCGTCTTAACAATAAAATGAGTCAAAAATAGTCTCACGGAGATATAAGAGTAATAAGACAAATCTTTTACTCTTTCTTATACATTATGTTCTTATCTTTTCAATATTACTGAATCATTCAAACTTAAATACCTCCATCTTAATTAAAAATGTGCGGAACTAATAAATATAATTAGTTAAATATTTAAGTCTAAACAAATTCCTACCTAAAATGAACATTAGCTATCAATCATATTCGACCAAATTAAGAGCAACACCACTATTTTTTGGTACAAGAGTAGCACCACTATTCAAGTGAATATTATGCACTTTCGTACTTAATTATGCAAAAGAAATGAGATAATTTATTTAATTAAGTAAAAAGAAAATAAGATAAATGTCAAATATAGTATACTTCAGAGAAACCCCAAAAATGTCAAATTTATATTTTTAGATTTAATTAGTATAAATATAAATTTTAAAGAACACAATGATGATGTAGATAGGTGCTGAAGTAGAATAATTTTGTGGATGACATGTGTTTTAAATGGATATTTAAAGATATTTCATAAATAACAATATTTATTCGTACATATTTTCACCTTATTATTTAACGATGAGACATTGTGTTATACAATGACATTTTTTTTTACGAAGGCGGAGGTAGATAGGTTTTGAGGGAGGAGGTAAGTGTCTTCAGGGGTAGGGTTACTCTCCGACGTTTATGAGTATTATTTGAGTAGTACAAGCAAATTGGTCAGAGATGTTCAAAAATACAGTTCATGATTTTGATGATCAAGCTGGTTAGTTGGGTTGTCAAGTTATGATTTAAGGAGTATAAATATAAATATATGGATATTAAAGAACATAATGATGCAGGCGATCTGAGTTAAGCGGAATAATTGTATTGATGAGATGAAATGCAAGTGGGTATTAGAAGGTATTCATAGAACAAAGTGATGACAAATAAATGGTGTTTTCGAGGCGGATAAAATAAGCCGTAAAAAGATGAAAAATATTGGGGGTTAGAGCTATTCTTCGACGTTTAAAAGTGTGATGTAAGTTGCACAAGAAAATATTTATAGGTTAGAGTTGTTCAGGGATACGATTGATTATGTTAGTCAAGTTGGGTAGTTATGTGAGAAGGGTATGACGAATATCTAAACGGTGTCGAAAAAAAGTTGTGTATGTACTACATAATGATTAGAACAGCTGAGCAAGTACATAGGTAGATAAGTTTTATTTCAAAATTCTATTTTATGTGATAGTAACAGAGGCACAAATGTTATGAAAAGAGCTTAAAAATCTCTATATTAACATATATGCATACTCAATTTTGATTGTTATAGGGAGGGGTTTGATTTTACATTGGATATATCTATTGTTTCGAGCGGTGGGGGTAAATAGGTTTTGAGAGAGGAGCGAGGTAAGTGTCTTGAGGTAGGGTTATTCGACGACGTTGAAGAGTGTGAGAGTAGTACAAATAAATGTCGGTAGGTTGAGGTTTCCAGGAATAAATTTTACAATTCATTTTAATGGTTACGTTGGGTGGGTGAGAAGGGTACTCCATGGGTACGATTACTCCTTGACGTTTAGTGTGATTTAGAAAATAGAAAAATATATTCATATGTAGGTTGGGTGGAAAGGGTTGAATTTGTTAAAAAGTGGATAACGTGAGATATTGATTGGAGAAGGCCAGGTAAATGAATAAATTTTATTTGAAAATATGCATTATATGAGAAAAGAACCGACAAATATAAAAATATAGGCTAAAAACATTTAAAATATCAGATGTATAAACTCAATTTTGGTTATTTGTTGGACACAAAACTAAACAATCAAATGTTATACTCTCTTTAGTCCTATTGAATGCTCCATTGGGCCGGGGAATAATTTTTAATGTGGAATTACGTTATAGTGTTTTTTGTGGGAGTATTCTCGGAAATATTTAGGGGTATGTATAAAATAATTTTTAATGTGGAATTACGTTATAGTTGCAAATTTGCAATGATAACATTGTAAATATAAGAAATAGAAGAAGATATTTATGTCAATTATTTTACCAAGTATGAAAGAAAAACATTGGATTAAATTGTACAAAAATAGAATGTGGGAACATTGGATAAGAATTAAGGAAGTATTTGTCATGTCAGTATTATATCGCGGTAGATAGGTAGATAGGTCTAGAGGTATGATATATATCATGTCAATACAGTATTGTTAACGTTTAACTAGGTTACTTTTTTTGTTCTTGGTGATTAAAAACAACACCGTGGTTTGAATTTTACACCCAATTTCGATGTAACATCTCGAGTGTTGCATCCACAGTTCATTCCTTAACACTTCTCTCATACCTCTTTTGTTAACCAAACAAAAAAAATTGCATCTTTTTGTTTTCCCAATCAAGGATTTCTCATTCAAACAAGATCGGTTTTGAAAGCAGAAGTTAGCTAGTTTTCTGATAAATGGATGAACTTTTCAAAGGGAGAGCTAACATTGATGGATAAGTTCGGGTGTTTTGTGAAGGAGGGGTCACTTGAATATTTTAGGTGTGTATTGGAAGCTAGGAAAGAGTGTCGATGATGAGTTAGATGGTTGTTTGAGGTAGCAATAAAGATGACTAAATCACATTTGATGATTAATTTCATGATAGGTTAGTAGGTGTGACTTTGGATTGTGGATCGTTTCATGTGTTGTTTGAAGAATAAGAGTAGTGGTTTGAAGGGTTCTTTCGTGTGGTACTGTAGATTATTGTGGCGAGTTGGTGGTAACATTAATGAAAGAAATAAATATAAATGAGGCAATTTTTTAACAAAATAGCACATGTATAGAACGAACTAATACTATTTTTATATAAAAAAAGTCTTATGCTTTACTTTTGATTTACATGATGAGAATTTTATGAATACCACAAATTAATTTAGTATCCGTGCGATGCACGGGCAAAAATACTAATAGATATATTAAAAGGGGTTGAGAAAGTCTTACAATGTCAAAGTAGGAAACTTTGATGAGATTACACCAAGAACTAAGAAGATTAGTTTCTCATTTGAAAGATTACAATACAAGGAAATATTAAATGTTTTTAAGCTAAATTCTAGAGTGGAGATAAGATGTGTGTAGATGAAAGAAGATGGTTGCTGCTCTCTTTGACTTCTGTATTTATAAGGCCTCACGAAAACCTCGGTTGATCCTCCGTCGAAAGCCCAACAGTGAAAACAGAAATCCGCAAAACAGAGAAGCGCAGGCTGCGCAAATGCACCTGCATGCGCAATCGGGCGCAGCTGCGTAGGCTGCGCTGAGGCTCAAATTAAAAACTTGCAAGTTCTGGCACAGATGCGCGGCCTTCAAACGCAGGCTACGCTTGCGCTCGCTTCCTGGGCTTCCTAATTTTTTTGCTTCTTGCCTTCTTCAATTGTTCCCATTCCTTCCACTCTTCAAAACCTCACTTCCCAACGCTAGATAAATGGTCAATGTTGATGCTTTTGTGCCATGCCTTGACCGTGGAACAGTTCTCCTCGACCCTCAGATCCCGAGCATAAAAATCAAAATGAAGCAAAGGTAAAATGGACACAATACCACACCTTAACCAAATACCATTTATTGGACAAAACGCAACTAAAGACCCATATTAAAAGACACGATTGTCATAAATGTTAGGTTATAATAACTCAAAACCTAATATATTAGTCATACTAAATAAGTTGATAATTAACATTTTAATTATAAAATATTTTAGATCTTATGCATGCTAATACTTATGCGGAATAATGAAGTCGAATGCTTACAATTCGACGAAACCGGTGCTAGGATGATCCTCCAACCCTTAGTATCCAATGTAGGATACCTCCTCCAAGATGCACCCAAGACAATCCTTAAAGCCGAAACTTACACTTAGCTAGGTGTAATAATCGGTTTTCCTTAAACTTTATACTAATCTCTTAATAGAATAATTAATATGAATACTACAACAAGTGTAGTATTAAAATATATAATCTTATTATATGGAAATATTATTAGATAATATTTTGAGAGGATTTTATTTGAGGTTTCTCACACTAGAAAACCTTAAGGATAGAATGAATGACTTGTAGTATTGAACACACCACATTTGATTGTATTTTGCTGTGGTTTTGGTGTGGTTGCCGTGAACCATCATGGGGAGCACCAAATAGTGCTTTTTGTCTTACCAAAAACACATAGGTTGGCTCAAGTTAATGTTCTCAAGGAACATGTTTTGTGATTGTGTTTTTATGTCCCTAAAACACAAAACACATTTAATTACCACTACCAAAAACCGGTACCACCATTACATAAAATGGACCTCCATTTTATCAAATGTCATTTTGTACAATTTGTATACTTATGTGTGACATACAATATGTCACAACATAAAATTAATTGTTCTAATTTAAAAATGCATATTCATCAAATAAATATCATTTATAAATTAAATAAATCATATTTAACAATTTCACTAGTAATTCATAATTACTTATGTATAAAATGGTTATTTCAAAAATCGTCAATACGATTTACAACACTTGTAATAATACATATAACCTGATTCATTCTAATTACGACATTTCATAAATATCGTTCAATGTTTGATAATTGACACGTTTCAATTTCAAACATAAATCTTATACTAAGATTTAACCTCTGATTTCTCGATATACGAGTTTAAGAAATATGATCAACTCGTATCATTATACATTTGATCAGTTTATCAATTAAGGAAATTGTCCTATAGGTGTGACCTAAAGGGATCAACTGACCACCATCGTCATACGACAGTAATGTCAAACTCTAGCTAGCCAATCATTACTGATTAATGTTGGTCAGTTGACTATATAATTTTGTATCATCCCTTGCGCATTCTCGTCATGAGATTTAATTATGTGATCGCACTATTGTTGAGTACAAATTTCCCAACAATCTCCCACTTGTCCTCGGCAAGTATGCATTACCAATTCTCTTGTCCTATTACAATCTCCCACTCAATGCAAGTTGTCTCTCTGGTCGTACTTGCATTTGATCATATCTAGAGTGGTTTCCTCGATCTTGGGAGAGTAGTCTTTAGTCTAAGAATTGACTTATAAGAATACTATAGCAGCTCTTGCCACGACCCGACTATTATAAAATTTCCAGAACTCTATAAGCGGTCGCTTTGCCCGACAGAGTGTCTCTTGCAGTCTGTCTATGTGATCGACTAGTCATCACATATGACTCTATGGCATTTGAACTTGCCATCAGTCGCCTCACATTCTAGTCGCTTTGAGATGTCACCTCATGTAAGTGACCAGGGGCTATACTAAGTCAATCCAGTCACTTTATGGGGTTCAAAGTTGTCTCTTACAACCCATTTGGATTTTGACAAAGTATCTATCATTGAGAGTTAATTATAACTCAAATGATATTGTCATGTATGGACAGTCAATACAATATTACTTGTCCATAGCATTTGATGCACATTCATCAATTTGTATTAGTGGTTTGAATTTGTGAATAAACCTTTTATTCATATTCTTCCAAAACCTACAAATTTCAGTCTCCTTCTGACTCATATTATCTCGTATAATATGATATTATTTCAGTACATGTCTAGAACTCATTCTAGATTTTGAGTTTCTTTCCCTGAAAGAAGCTCCCACTGTTATCTTATAACTAGTGACGTATTGGTATATTAGAGGGATCAACTTATCGCTCCAAAGTACCTAGTCACTTTTGTACTTCAATCTATTTTGTAGTTATTGATGTCATCATAACTAGTTCTCCTCGAGAACCAATCATTTTCAATTATCTTGGCTATTAATCAAAAGTTTTAGGTTGTATGAATCACCACGTGATTCTATATTCATCAATATGATTAATTTATCCAACCCTTTTGATTTCTAATGGGTGACGTTTCATTATCAATATAGTAAACTCTCCCATAAAGCTCCATCATCCTATGATGTTCAATATTCCTTTTCATCTAGAATTTAAAACCTCTTATTCTTTACACTTTAAAGAATCACCATTCTCTCTAAATGGTAGGTTTAATTCTCTAATGAATATCGCTCCCACTAAAACCAACATCACTTCTCTCGATAGTGATCAAATTTCACTCAATCAATATCATTTCTTAAATGAACCTTTCATTTCTTGTTTTCGTTTCCTCGAAACGAACATGACATGATATTCCCTTATAATTACCATCGAGAGAATTGAGATGATTTCTCCTCTTTTATCTTATAATTTGAGAAATATCATTATCAAGGAAACGTTTTCCTTCCTTTTTCATACGGGGTTTCTTTTATCCTCTCTCTAAGAAACAATGACATAAGGAACATTTCCTTTCCCTTCCTCCCGTAGTTTCTTCAATGTCCTCTCGTAGTTACTTCTATCCATTCATTTAGGGTTCTTCATAAGAAACCCTTGTAAAATTCTTCTCAAGGATCCCACATTTATCTCATTGGTTTGCGGGCGAAATATTTTCTCCCACTCTATTCTTTAAAATAACCCTTATTTATACAAGGATAGCAATTTCCCCATAACCAATGTTTTGAAGGATGAATAGTATTAGGGTTGATAAATTAATTCTCATTTTCACTTAAAATGATCATCTTTTTTTGTTAAAATATAAGTATATTATAACAAAAAAGTGGCTATTACAAACTGTGTGCTCAGCCTAAGCTAAGACACTCCAGTACTCGAAGTACATACAATCACAGCAGGCTTTCTAAATACAAACGGTCTCTAGTACTTAGCTCTCCCTTGTTAATATGTCTAATGTGAATGCTCATTTCCTCCTTGATCTGTTTGCCTACCACGTCAGGTCTGATAAGAATACCTTCCATCCTGCATTTGTTTCTTTGTAACCACACATGGTACACCACTGCATTAATGACTCCATTTATGATGCCTCTCTTAAGCATGGTCCCCTTAAGCTTCCTTCTCCAACTAATCAGAATATCAGGCCTCATGGTGTAGTGAATCCACCCACTAACAGATTCCAGAATTAGCCTACTGTATCTACATTTGCAAAACAAATGTTCATGATCTTCCATTTCCAGTCGGCAAATACAGCAAAGATTGTCATCTATAAGTTGTAGCTGGTACAACTTAGCCTTCATGTTCATAGCCTCATGTTGGTGCATCCAAGCAATCAGTCTGTGCTTGGGTAAGGACCACTTCTGCCAGACTAGGGAACTCCATGCCACTGTTGCGTTTCTATCGCTACACCATTGATAGCCTTTTGCAGTAGTATAGTTATTACTTTCAGACCATTCCTGAGTATCAAATCCGCTTCTGAACTTGTCTTTGACATGGCAAATTTTCCTCCAACCCCGGCTAGTATCATACTTAGGTTGATACTCTAACCATGTAGACCCTTTCAGGTAGATGCTATGGATCCAACGCACCCACAGCTTCCTTGGTTCAATCATCACCCACCACGCTAACTTACCTATAGCAGCCCTATTCCAAGCCAAATTCTGAAGTATGTTAAAGCCCCCTTCAGAATAAGGAGTACATATTTTACTCCAAGCAACCAGAGGCACTTTTCTATAGTCTGCAATCCCTTCCCAGAGGTAGTTTTTGCATAGGCTTTCAATTTTCTTAATGGTACCTGAAGGCAACACAAAGATGCTGGCCCAGTAGGAATGCAAGGTATTTAGAACAGCTTTTATGATCACAAGACGCCTTGCATAGCTTAGCTTCCTGGCCCCCAGATTCCTGATACGAGTTATTACCTTATCAATCAAGGGTTGACAGTCTAGTAGGTTCAAACGTGTAGGTTTGATTGGTACTCCAAGGTATTTAAATGGGAGAGTACCTTCCTTACACCCTGACACCTCGAGGATATCATTCCTTACTTGCTGAGCAATACCATTGAAGTAGATATTAGACTTCCTTAGGCTCAGTTTTAAACCTGACGCAGCTGAGAAGGTTGCAAATGTGCGCAGCAGTATCATCATTGAAGAGAGGTCTCCATAACTAAACAACAAAAGATCATCCGCAAACATGAGGCTCAGTTTTAAAATGATCATCTTATAATGAACTAATTATATTTCATTTTGATTGAGTGTTTTCTCTTGAGGTGTAGTTCTCCGTTTAAATTAATCAACACTTTGATTCTTTCTCTTGATCGTATCAATCTTATTGTACAATGAACATTTCAGGGTACTTTTTTAGTAATTTATTAAGATCACATTAATTCATGTTATACAAGGTATGCAATTTATTTTGGGAATCAACGATTTGATTAAGAACAAAAGGAGTGACTTGGGTTGAAAACCAAGTCACCAACATCCAAAATACAATCATTGTTTTAGGATTTGGATCCTTGTCATACAAGAAAAGAAATTGTTCTTAAACATAAAATGCATAAATGAAAGAAGACGATAATGAAAATTAGAGTCATGCTCTTCAAGTCTTCAATCATTGGATGCTACCATAGCCATCCATGTAAGGAACTTCAAGTTTCATTTTCCATGTCCTTATCTTTATAAGGTGCCCCTTTAAAACAATTTAAAAGGGGTGATAGTCAACAACTTGTATCGCCATACAAAAGTTGACTAAATAACATGAATTTTAAACGAGAATTGTAACCTACTGCAAGAATTCCGTTTCCAAAGACCTAACCTCGTGCAATAATGGCACTTGTCTTCAACCTTTGAAGATGAGGTGGAAGCACCTTTTGAAAAGGTCTTCTCTTTAGTAGGTTTGGATTTGGAGATTTTCTTGCCCTTGCCTTTGAAGGCACTCCTCTTGAATTTCCCTTTTTCCCTCTTCTCGATGTTCAAAACATCCTTAGTGGAACTTTCATGAAGTCCCATGTCCCTCTCGGCTTGGACGAGCATCTTATGCAATTCATCCAATGTGGTCTCTTGATTTCGCATGTTGAAATTCACCCGGAATTGAGCATACGATTTCACCTTATTGAGAGAGTGAAGAACTCGGTCAATAATGAGAGAGCCGGGAACATCAACTCCTTGCACTTTTAGAGTCTCCGCGAACTCAACTAATTTGAGTACATGAGGGCTTATCTTTTGACCTTCCTTCAAGCTAATGTCGAAGAAGGCGGAAGCCGCCTCATATTGAATCACCCTTGGAGTTTGAGAAAACATCGTCGCAAGTTTGGTGTATATCTCATATGATGTGCTTAACTTGATCATACTCCTTTGGAGATCCGGCTCCATGGAGAAGATAAGCACGTTCTTGAGAGCGAAAGACTCTTTCATGTAGGCCTCATAGGTCTCATGAGTCGGAGCGGGAGGAGCAGCCTTGGAAAGGTAACGAGTCTTATCGTCACCTTGAGTGGCCAAAAACAATTTCGCATCTCATTCTTAAAATTGGAACTATGCTTATCGAGTTTGCAACGATCCATAAAGGATCGAAGCCATGATACATTAGTGAGAGGTGGAGCGTTGGTTGCCATTAGCGATGTTGAAAATTAAACTACAATAAAAGTGAAGGAATTAAAACAACATCATTTTTAAAACTCGTAATTAAATTTAAACAAGTTTAGTTATTTACTTAATGATCTCTTACCCAATTAAGTAAACAATTCCGAGACCCAAATCCATACTAATTCGGGCACGGTGTAGACGATTCAACCCTTATTGGTATAATTTGGTGGATTAACCTCTTAATCGGTTCTACCTTAGAACTCTCGGTCGACAATTTTCTAAAAATTGCCTTTAGCCCGAACTTATTGCAACTACGGTTACGAATACTTTTGTTGAGATCGACCAAATTTCAAAGTGTAATCTTATTACCCCACTTACCCGACGTAACAATTTTAGTACCCCGGCGTAGCCGAGCCTACATTCTTGTGAAGAAGGGATTCATGGGTCTATACTTTTTGGTAAGGCTATGTCTCAATATTCATTTGTAAGAGATCTAGTCAAAATTATTATCTATCTCCGTTTAAGTGAACTAAGTCGGTGAATTATCGATAAAATAATAGACTAGGTCGACGAACTCGAATAAAATGCATGACATGATATGACGATTTGGCTATGCATGCAAACATATAAAGCAAAAATAAAAGCATAAAACTTAAAGCATAAGAAACCCTAGTATGGCCTTCCTAGAAAAGAAAATAATAAAAGTACAAATTCGGAAACCAACTCCTTTGGTCCCTTGATCTTCACAAGGCACGCATCCCAAGGCAAACACCGTCTTGGTCGGAACTCCTTCCCGAATGGCATCGTCTTCAAGGCTCTCCGGAATTTACAAAAATTACAACTTTTCTAATCTAATTTATACATTATAAAATAGAAAACAATAAATAAAGTGATACGAGATCACATTAATTACATCCGAATCGATAACCCCTTACATTACGGGAAATATCGATTAAAACTAAGGTCATACTAACTAAATTACATAATCCAAAATTACGTAAATAAAATTATGACAATCATAATAAAATATCCAATGCTTATGTATATGAACTAAATGCAAACCCTAAGCCAAATCGTCCTATTGATTATCATTAAAAATTAGTTATCGTATAACTCGGTTTTATGGAATTGCGTGATTTTAACGTTTAAAATCATTTGGCATCACGTGAATCGATATTCACGTTAAAGTTAATCATCCTAACTCATTTAGGTTTCAAAATTTAGTCTTACTCAAATTTTGACAAACTTTTTTCAAATATTGTTCGTATTTTAATCGGTTTTACGGGAAAAATAATATAAAATTCTAAAAGAGTCATAAAATTTCGAAAAATTCAAAATTCTAATTTTGAATATTCTGGAATTTTCTTAAACTTTCAGAACTTTAAAATTATTAGTATTACAAAAATTATTAATTTATTTCATAAATAAAACATAAAACACGCATTTTTAAGCCGTTAATTCAAAATTCACTTTAAAAACATGCAATAAAATACTAATATTATTTTTACATATTCCAAAACACTTAGGAAACTGATATGGACAGGAAATTACAGCCAATACACTCCCCAAGGGCTGAAAAAGCATTTTATGACTTTTTACAATTCAATTTTTAACTTTAACAATTAACAATTAAAAATTAAATATGCAGAAACTTTTGGCTCCCAAAAAAAATATGGTGATGAACATATCAAATATGACTTACATGGGTTAAATTTTTCGGCCATTTTAACAACTTTTGTTATTTTTAACAATTTATGTCATATATCGTACGATTTAAACCATTAAAATTATTTCACAAGCATAACATGAAATAAAAATCTCGAAATTTTTATACATGATGGAAATAATATATATGACATTGTGTAAAAATTTTATGGACAAATTCCAACTCTAACTAATTAAGTCCAAATTATGTCACTATTATCCGATTTTTACACTAAAAATCAATAATCATGCAATATATGAAAATAATTACTGGAAAATTTAATATACATTTTAAATATTGCATGTGACATACTCAAAAATGTTTATAGTCAAATTCGAAATATAACTATATAAACCAATTTATTTTCACTTTATGGCATTTTAACATTTAAAATTCATAAACCATGTATTTTAACTCCAATATTTACGAAAATTCATATTCATATCATAGGATATACATGTGAAACCATACTAAAAAATCTCGGCCAGAAGTTAATAATAGCTATTTTTCCCGAAAATAATTCATTTTAACCATTAAAAATGATAAAAACCGAAATAAAATACTTATGAACAATATATATCCAAAAATTATTCCAAATATCCTAAAATACTTTTAGGACCAGTAGGTATTCATGCATTAGAAATTTCGGCCATATCAAATACGATATAAAATTTCAATTTTATTTTTGTTATCTAATAACTTCGTAAAAATATAAACGAAAAGCATGCAAACAACCGATTTGCTCTGATACCAATTGTTAGGTTATAATAACTCAAAACCTAATATATTAGTCATACTAAATAAGTTGATAATTAACATTTTAATTATAAAATATTTTAGATCTTATGCATGCTAATACTTATGCGGAATAATGGAGTCGAATGCTTACAATTCGACGAAACCGGTGCTAGGATGATCCTCCAACCCTTAGTATCCAATGTAGGATACCTCCTCCAAGATGCACCCAAGACAATCCTTAAAGCCGAAACTTACACTTAGCTAGGTGTAATAATCGGTTTTCCTTAAACTTTATACTAATCTCTTATTAGAATAATTAATATGAATACTACAACAAGTTTAGTATTAAAATATATAATCTTATTAGATGGAAATATTATTAGATAATATTTTGAGAGGATTTTATTTGAGGTTTCTCACACTAGAAAACCTTAAGGATAGAATGAATGACTTGTAGTATTGAACACACCACATTTGATTGTATTTTGGTGTGGTTTTGGTGTGGTTGTCATGAACCATCATGGGGAGCACCAAATAGTGCTTTTTGTCTTACCAAAAACACATAGGTTGGCTCAAGTTAATGTTCTCAAGCAACATATTTTGTGATTGTGTTTTTATGTCCTTAAAACACAAAACACATTTAATTACCACTACCAAAAACCGGTACCACCATTACATAAAATGGACCTCCATTTTATCAAATGTCATTTTGTACAATTTGTATACTTATGTGTGACATACAATATGTCACAACATAAAATTAATTGTTCTAATTTAAAAATACATATTCATCAAATAAATATCATTTATAAATTAAATAAATCATATTTAACAATTTCACTAGTAATTCATAATTACTTATGTATAAAATGGTTATTTCAAAAATCGTCAATACTATTTACAACACTTGTAATAATACATAAAACCTGATTCATTCTAATTACGACATTTCATAAATATCGTTCAATGTTTGATAATTGACACGTTTCAATTTCAAACATAAATCTTATACTAAGATTTAACCTCTGATTTCTCGATATACGAGTTTAAGAAATATGATCAACTCGTATCAATATACATTTGATCAGTTTATCAATTAAGGAAATTGTCCGATAGGTGTGACCTAAAGGGATCAACTGACCACCATCGTCATACGACAGTAATGTCAAACTCTAGCTAGCCAATCATTACTGATTAATGTTGGTCAGTTGACTATATAATTTTGTATCATCCCTTGCGCATTCTCGTTATGAGATTTAATTATGTGATCGCACTATTGTTGAGGACACATTTCCCAACAATAAAATCACAATCTTAAACCGGCATAAAACACTACTATCATCCCGCATCATTCTCTCCTTTTATTTTAAAATTTGACCTCAAATTTCGATATGTATGCTCTCACCTAGATTAAAAACATACCATAAAAGCGAAACTATTATTTTAATAACAGGCCTAGGTAGTATTCCCTTCACTTCCTTCGTAGTAGCAACTTTGATACGACATTTATGATCTTCGAACCACATGCTCTTGTGCCTTCCACCCCCGCCTTCATCCCTGCACAAGTATGAAAAAATCAAAATAGCATATGCCCGAGCTAGTAAGTTCCCCATGAGCATCAACAAGTACAGAATATGAAACCTCACAACACTGATAGTCTTCAATGTATAATTGCTTGTCAATTTGCCTTGAAAACTTGAACTACCATGAACAAGTAACAATACCTTACCTAATATCATATTAGTATTGTTTATTTCAGCCCTGGATGGATTCGGAAATACTTCTTGATTAGTCACAATTAGGTCATCAACTAAGTCTTTTTCAACCTCTTGCTCGTCTTCCTTATTAGCAACATCGAAAGACTCGAAGTTTTCTTCTATGGGCGGACTAGCTTGAATATGCAAGTTGCGAGTCACCGTCTCTGGTTGGTCATCGTCACTCATTATTGGTTCAACCTCATATGTGACAAACCCATTTTCGTTTGTTGTTTCTTCGTTCTGGATTGAACAGTGTGCTGAACTGTTCGGCATAACAAAACAAGCCGATATCTCACTCAACTCGTATATTGTAGGAGCTCTCTTTTGCAGACATTCATTTGCTATGTGTCCATATCCTTGGCACTTGAAACACCGTCTTGAACTAGCACTCCTTGGTTCAAGATCACGCTCTTCCCCTTGTCCTTCACGTAATCTACTTAGGCCCTGTTCTTTCTGGCTTTTTAGAGCTGAACTGAACTGAGCTGAACTGAATGAGGCTGAGCTGAACTGAACTGAACTGAACTGAGCTGAACTGAATCGAGCTGAGCTGAACTGAAATGAGCTGAACTGAATCGAGCTGAGTTGAACTAACTGAATTTAATCGAGCTGAACTGAATTGAGCTGAATGAAGCTGAAATTAATAGAAATAACTTAAGTTTAATTAAAGTATACTAATAATAATAATATAAAAAAATGTTTGATTAATACAAATTTGCGATTTTTTAAAAACAGTTATATTAAAAAAAATATTAATTTTTAAGTATTTTTTTTGTAGTAAACTCTAATGGACTTCGCTATTTTTCTTTTCTTGTGTTTTAAAATTAACAAAAGCAACATTTGAATAGTTTACGTCTAGTTAACATTAATTATTTTTTTTATTATCTAAACATTTTACGTCTAAATGTGGTAAATGTGGAATGTATTTCAATTTTTTTATCATCTAAACATTAATTATTTTTATATATAAACATTTATAGGTAAATATTATTTGGTGGATTTGGGATACCCGAATACACTTGGGTATTTGTCTCCTATTAGCCATCCAAACGTGAGAAACCATGTGCCTGAATATAAGCATGCACCTCCTAGCGGAATATTTGAACATTTTAATTATCGACATTCATCTTGAAGATGACGGTTGAAATGGCGTTTGGTCAGCTGAAGAGAAGGTGGGAGGTGTTAAAAACATGCCACAAATGACAACGAAATATCAAATGTCAATTATCGTATCCGCTTTTACACTTCATAATTTCATTCGGATGCATAAACCTGGTTTTCCAGTTATACAACATCAAAGTATTCAAGGAAGAGCGGATTCAAACATGGATGATAAAGAACGGAAGAAATTCATGGACAAAGTTCGAAAAGAAATTGAAAAAAAAGGGTGCGATATTGATGTTCATAATGACCTCGAAGATGAAGCACATCAAGATGATAACAATAATAATCATAATAAGAATTATTAATTAATAATAATAATAAATAAATAAATAAATAAATATAATAATAATAATAATAATAATAATAATAATAATAATAATAATAATAATAATAATAAAAACAAAAACAACAACAACAACAACAACAACAACAACAACAATAATAATAATAATAATAATAATAATAATAATAATAATAATAATAATAATAATAAATAATTATAATGTGGGATGTACTTAATAAAGTCGAGCTGAACTGAACTGAATTGAATTAAATGAAGCTGAGTTGAATTGAACTGAACTGAATCAAGCTGAGCTGAACTGAGCTGAACTGAATAGAGTTGAGCTGAACTGAACTGAAACGAGTTGAAAATAAGCCAGAAAGAACAGGGCCTTAGACCTCCTTAGACTTGTTAATTGTTGAATAAGAGCTTGCTCCCTTTGAATAAGCATTATGTTTTCTTACTTTATCATGTTTTTCAAACTTCAATGCTAACCGGCAAACATCGATTGTGTGCTAAAGATGTTAACTTTAGGTAATTATCTTGCTCGTAGTTTCTAGGAAGAAATCTTTTCATAATATGTTTCTTAAATTTTCCCAATAATCAATTTTGGGCTTTCTCTCCTTATTTTTATGTCTCTAGATTTTCGTACCATAAAGAGTGTATTTGGTAAACTTTAAAGTAGCAACCTTGAACTGTTTATGCTCGTCATAGTCTTTATATTCGAAAATTCTCTCCGTTTGACGAATCTAATCTAAACAGCATCCAAATCCCCATCAAAATCGGGTATGTCGAGTTTCAGGCCTATCTTACCCTTTATTTTTCTTAGGATATTCGTCCTCTTCATATTTGGATGGTGTTTCTGCTTCACTTACGTTCTGCTTCTTTTTCTTTGCCAAACTTGTTGCTATGTTCTTTACTAAGTATGAGATCTGGTCAATATTTGCTCTCATTGCATCCATGTCGTACCTCCATTGTTTTCCCGAATCAGCACTACTCTCGTGATCATGTCCTACGGCCATGACTTCCCAAGACTGATTTATTAGAGAATAAATTGAAAACCTTGCTCTAGTAACCAATTTGATGTAGATTAGATCGTTCGAATGAATAATTTTTTTGTGTATAATTGCAACGGAATTTAATGCTGTAATGGCGGGGGTAGTAACAAAAAAAAAAGAGATAGAATAGCGAACCTAGTTCTAATTTTGCAAGGTTGTAGCTCAATTTGCTATAACTTAGCCTCGCAAGAAGAGTCTTAATTTAGTCTCACAAGAAGAGTCTTAATTTAATCTCGCAAGATTAAACACTAGTTTTGCTGAAAGTAAACTTTATTATATTCTGAATACTTCGTGTCAAATAAAGCATCTCACATCCCTTATTTATAGCCCTACTCAAAGTCCCAACATGACTTGAGTTCTAATTCTTCTTTCCAAAACTAACTAGGACACTTTATTAAACTAGGACTCTAACTAAACTAGAAGTTTAACCAGTCTTGGGAAATAACTAAGTAAACTTCCTAATTTAACTAGACTAGGAAACCAACAACCTACTAGGGTTAGGAAATAACAGAGGTTCCTAATCTTATTCCAAAACAGTAAAAATAATCTAATATCTAATCAAACTCAATTTAGGAAAATCAAGCTGAATTTCCGCGTCCTTACACGACCGAAATTTCGTGTATCACACATCTCCCTTGCTCTCCCATTTCAACATCATCACATAACTTGTTCCGAGTCTGCTCCCGCATCAGCAACTCGGCACATAGTATTCACTACATACAACATCAGCTACAGCAAACAAACCCAGATGTAACAGAGAGACATGGCATTCTTTCATATGTAATCTTGAGATAATTTTTATATACAAACAGCAGTAATGGATTAATATAAACAAAAGAAGTAAACTTAAACCTTTACATAGATCTGGAAACTCCAAATTGTCAGGGATCAAAATCATCAACTGTAAGCCAGTCAGTTGAATCCTCACCTTCTGATTCTCGGTCTCGTGAACCTGCCTTACCTTTCTCATGGCTTTCTTTGATTCCCTCATTCAATCGCACCCAGTCAGAGGACCCTTCCGTTGAAGAATTCCTTTTTATCTGTGATGAACCTGAGCCAGGTTCTCTGTTAGGGAGATCACTATCATCATCTTCAAGGTCACTGAAAGAGACGCCATCATCTGTCAAAAACCTCTTTGGAACAGGTTCTGTCAAATGCGATAGATTTTCATGTACTTTAGCTACTTCACTTGATAAGTTCCTACTTAATTCTGGGTCATCAGTCTTGGTATCACAGTGGGTGCAATAGACGGTGCTCACAACCTCTGTCCCTTCAAGTTTCTCAGTGGTGTTGGATTCATTGCTTCCAATATTACTTGCAGCACCTGCATTAGTGATGGTTGTCACATCTTCCACAAAATGATTACTCTTTGGATCTGCAAGCTCAACTTCATTGTCCAATTCCAAAGAACTGTGAGATTGAGAGTTTTCAGGACGGATCTCTTCATTTTTCTTTGTTTGAAGCATCATTAGAAGCATCTCTCTTGTTTGAATGATCTGAAAAAAGAATTTGAGATGATGAACTGTTCAATTAGAAATCATCTGATTTTAATCAGAGTCACTCAGACATTCTTCCTCGTGCAAAGTCACCAAGTATGTTAAAATGTGTTTATAATCAGGATGTATTCATTTTATTTGCTCCCCAAGGAAAGATGGTCAGCAAAACTTCTAATGAAGCATATACGTGAACCCAGAAAAAAGACAACTTCTAATATGTTCCTTTGTGGTATAATACTATAATTAGTATCTATTGTTATCTGTCAAAAAAAAAAGTATCTACTGTTATAGAAAGGAAATTCATAAGCACCATGAGCAAAGAAGGGGTAGAAAAATGCAGGAAACGTCCAATTAACAAAAAAAGTTCTGAAAACAAGCACCTCCCTCCGTTTTAATGCTGATTTGCCGCAACTTTTCAAACAAGTAATTCCCTCCGTCTAGTCATTTGTTTACTTATTCCGTTTATGGGTGTCTCAGTCATTTGTTTACGTTTCTATATTGGAAATACTTTTTGAAGAGTGTTGATCATCCACGTAACCTATTGTCCACTTGTCACTCAACGACAACACACCCAAATGGTCCTCTTTCCTCTCTTTGGTCTACGTTTCTATATTGGAAGTACTTTTTGAAGAGTGTTGATCATCCACGTAACCTATTGTCCACTTGTCACTCAACGACAACACACCCAAATGGTCCTCTTTCCTCTCTTTGGTCTTTGTGCCAAAATCAAAGGTAAACAAACGACCGGGGACAGAGGGAGTAGTATTTTGTTCCTTCAATAAAGTCAAAGGACAAAAAAAACATAAGAGAAGTAAACTATGCACCACGGATCAGGTCTACTGCAAATAACATAAAGCATAGACAGCCCAAGCAAGAATGAACTGCACAAGCAAAATGGATTCTTCAAAGAAAATACTTTATTCTGACAAGATAAACCAACCGATGAAAACACCCAATTCCCGAACTTTTTAAAAGTAATGTAATAAGAGTCTTGCCTGCGGAGTTGACAGCAGCTCTAAGCTATTATCATTCAACCTTGGGAGCAACAGAATAAAGTATATCATCCAAAATTGCTGCTCACTTTTGTAGCTGCTGATTCTGTTTTTAAGATCACCAAGACTAGGAACCAAGCGCTCAACAATGGAAGCATGCTCACATTGAACGTCAGACATATTAAAATCTGCAAATAACAAATAAGGCCATACTATTAACAATTGAGGCATGCTCATTTCAAATTATTTAGCAAGTGCGAATAAACACAATACATCCCGACACAGCCACACTGGCTACTGGGTGGCAGTAAAGTACTCCCATAGGAAACATCTTACGATCCATCAAACATATCTAGTCATAGGATCGGAAGAAAGGAAGTTTCACTCTGTAGAGCTTATTCAAATTTTCATTTAGGTGGCCTTTACAGACCTTCAAATACAATAAGAAGGCTTCTAACAAAACTAGATCTCCTAGCAAGCCATAAGCAAAAGTTGGAGCTAAGATGGAGTACAATTTACTTGTGTGGATAATAGGGGCACCAGGGTGATGACTACCCTAGCACTCACAGGATGATGGTGGTAATCATTAACAATACGCTAGTTCATACAGACGCCACCCTTTGAAAAGTCATACAAAAACAATACTAGCTCTCATGAGATCTAAATATAGAAGTTCCAAACAAAATTTATAAGGTCTTTTTATATTTCAGATAATGTTACACAGTGGAAAAGTAATGAGCATTGAAACACCTTAGCAACATGCCCAGTAGAATAACTCCCGGTGCACCCACTATCCCACATCTTTAGCTCATTTACTACACAGTTTGCGCCCAACTTCCTACACAAGTCGACCCTTAGTTATAACTGCCTCCTCGGGTGTGATTAACCTTTAAATTCAGTGAGGGACAAGACAGATTCAGGCGTAACAAGCAATGCAGACATCTATGACAATTACATGTTTAAAGTTTTAAATCGTGTCACACTTTTATTTGCCATTCCTTTTCCCCCTTTACCTATTATTCATGGTAGCTCTCTTTAAAATAAAATAAAAATTTAAAAAAAAGTAAGATATTGGACATAATTTTAGTTTTCTTGTCAGAGACTACCTAATATTTAGGTTGCATTGCAAGGAATTACCTAAATTTTTTAATTTATCAAACACTACCTAATATTTAAAAACATTAGTGAGATTAAAAGCCAGATTTGTATCATTGACCAAGCATAATCACACGAGTTTGATAGTAAATCTAATTTACAAGCAAATCAAACTAAGCATAATAGATATTAGATACAATAAACCAATTATTACACATGTACATACATTTTTTTTGATAAGGAAACTAGGAAATACTCCTCTGGAAAGTACGTCCCTTTCATAACCAATAAAAGAATTAGAAAAAAAACTTAATGGGGCGTTTGGTAACAGAAACAATGGTATTTGTTTATGTTTGTTTCACCAAAACAATCATTACCTTTGCCCTTTCCTTACCCCCACATCACTCTACATCCTTACCCCCAAAGGACCCATTCTCTTTCCCCAATAACCCAATATCACCTTCACCCACCACCCACTACCACCAACATGAAGTCCAGCCATCACCATCATGTCATGTTGGCCAGTGGCCACCTAAACATTTAATGGCTCTATGGGTGGCCGACAAATCTTTCCGTCACTATAAACACCACACCAAAACTCTTCCCTCACACCGGAAATCCCCTTCTTCGCTCACGAAAATATCATGGAGGGGATTTCTGGTGTGATGGGAGGTATCTAAAAATTTGGGTGCGGTGTTTATAATGGTGGTTTATAATGTTTGTTGGAAGAATCATATGAGGATAGCCGTCGGTTATGGTGGGTGGGGTAGGAAGGTGGCGCTGGCAAGGGGAGTGTGTTGCCTATACCAACGTCCTTGGCTATGAAGGCGGACAATAGTTGTGGTAAGAGGGTGGTGATGGTCGGTGGTAGTTGAGAAATTGGGTGGTGGATGATTTGTATGAGATTTCCTTTCTTGTTGTAACGAAACGATAAGTTAAATTGTGGGTATTTTCATTCCTTACCCCTTCTTTCCCTTTTCCTTTTCCTTTCCCTTTCTTGAACCAAACGTCCCCTTAGTTAAAACCTTACAAAATTCTACATACAAATTAAATAACACTATTGGGTAACAAAGAGATCCAACTCCAAACAATTTCAGATTTGTTTAGAAATCAAAAGGATTAAAAACTTCCACACATCCATCATAAAGATACTTCACATTTCTAAGATGAAGAAATCAACAATGATTTGGTCAATTTTTAAAGTTAACTGTTAAAAGGTTGCTGTTAAATAAATCTTTGGTTTAAGCCTTCCACAATTAAGACATAATATATGACTGAAAAAACGCTCTCCTAGGCTAAAATGGAGATCAAATTAAAGTCTTGTCTTTAGGAAGGAGAAAATCGAGAAAGAAAGCTGAATTCGGCCTTAGTCCTAGTCGATGCCACGACTCGAGATCATTCCTAACTTTCTAATTCTTTCCTAAACTAACTAGGAAACTTGTTTAATATTGAAATACTAACAACTAGAATTAGAAACTAACAACACTACTATGATTAGGAAATAACAAAGTTTCATAATCTTATTCGAAAACAGTAAACAACTCGATTTAGGAAAAACCGAGCAAAACTTTCGTGCCTCTAAAACAACTGGAATTTCGTGAATCTTACGTGTCTACATTGCTCTCCTATTTCAACATCGTCGCATAACTCGAACCCATTTTGAAGCCTTGTGTAATTTGAGTTACATTTTGACTTATGAACACTTCATTATCACAATCTTCCAATGCTCCCACATCATTCCCTCCTTTTTGAGAATTTGGCCTCAAATTTTCGTCCTCGGTAGCAGATGTCCCACATTGAAAGTTGCACTAACTCCTCCATACTCACTTGGTGAATACAGCTTGTAAGCATTCGAACCATAACATTTAAGGACTTTAAACAGACCATCGGCTCTTACATTAGTTTATCTTTGCATTTAGACGAAAATTCATTCCTTCTGTAAGTGTAGCCACACAAGATCTCGGTGTTTTTCTATGCTTGTTAGCTTTCTCCTTGTACTTTGCATTTGCCTTCTCTATTTTGAGCTCTTACGTGTTCACAACTACGAAGAAGATCTCCCTTCTCCCTCCTTGAATAGGGGGTGTTTTTCTATGCTTGTTAGCTTTCTCCTTGTACTTTGCATTTGCCTTCTCTATTTGAGCTCTTACATGTTCACAAGTACGAAGAAAAACAACAGATGGTTTATCCTTCGCTTAGAAACTCGTGAGATCTTTCTTCAAAAGTGGGACCAAGTCAATAGGCAAAAATGGATTGACCCCTTAAACAATTTCGAACGAAGCTCGCCCAGTAGTAATAATAGATGGTGTTCGATTGTAAGCAAACTCGGCATGTGCAACATGGTGATCCTTGGTGTTCTTGCTAACTAATCCTCTCAAACTTCCAAGAGTATCATTAGATTAGTTACTTTCGTCCGACCATGTGTTTGTGGATGGTGAGAGGGGCTTAAAGTAATTTAGTTCCCATTAAACGGCGTAACGTTTTCAAGAAATAACTAAGAAACTTTAAATCTCGATCCGATATAATGGTAAGTGCAATGTCATGTAAATGAACCACTTCTTTGAAATAGAGATCAGCAACATTAGTATCAATAACACCATCTTATGACAAGGAATGAAATTAGCCATCTTTGAAAACCGATGAACACCGACCATTATTGGGTCGTTACCACGTTGTGTTCTTGGCAACCCAAGTATAAAATCCATACTAACCTCGCTCCATGGTTGTGGTAAGGGCATGTATAACCCTTTATTGAACGAACTCTTCACCTTTTGACACACAACGCACTTTGCTACTATGTCTTGCACATCTTTGATCATCTTTGGCCTATAAAAGTGTTCGCTTACAATACCGTAAGTCTTACTAGTACCAAAATGACCAGCTATCGCTCCTCCATGAGCTATAGAGCCTACATGAGCTTCTCGAATGAGGAATGACCAACTCCTAAATCAAACTTTGTGGAATGCAAAATCGATTTCCCTTGAATAAAAAACCAACTTGCAATGTATAAGCTCTAGTAGGCCCCCTTAACTCTTTAACAAAAACCTACCGCATCAGCCTTATACAACTCTTTAATCTGCTCGAGTCCGAGTAATCTTGCATCAAGCTCAACCAACAAACAATGCTTCCTCGAAAGCACATCAGGTACAAACTTGGAACTCCTGGACATAAAATTTGATGAGAAAGTAAAAGATTGCAAAAATTCGACCCATTTAGCGTGTCTTGGATTCAACTTTTACTGCCCATGTATATGCTTAAGAGCCTCGTGATCATAATGTAACACAAACGCCCTTGGTCACAAATAGTGACTCCAATAGCGTAGTGCTCTCACAAGGGCATAAAAGTCATCGTCATAAGTTGAGTAGTTCAGCCTTGGATCACCTAGCTTCTCGCTGAAAAAAGAAATACGTCGCTTCTCTTGCACTAATACGACACCCATTCCAACACCACTCGCATCACTCTGACCTCAAAAACTTGTCGAAATTAGGAAGTGCTAACAATTTACCTTTCATTTCTACAAACGCCTTTTAGGCGCTAGTAGTCCACACGAATACACCTTTCTTCGTCAGCTTTGTAATTGGAGCCATGGTCGAACTAAATCCTTGAATGAATCGTTTATAGAAGGATGTTAACCTATGGAAACTTTGCACCTCTGTAGTCGATGTAGTCGATTTAGAAACCGGCCAGCTTTGCTTCGACCTTAGATGGGTCCATACTCACGCCATCTCTGTCCACAATCTAACGAAGAAACACAACCCTCAGGCACCATAAATGTGCACTTCTCCATTTTCCCAAACAGTTGTTTTCGCATAACTTCAAATACTGATCTTTGATCTTAGATGTTGCTTGTGTTCTTCTCTTCTTCATTCTTAATTACAGAATATCATCAAGATATACAACCACAAACTTTATAAGGAAAGGTCTTAACACTTCATCCATAAGCCTCATAAACGAGCTAGGAGCGTTACATAGACCAAACGGCATCAAGAGCCATTCATATAACCCTGTTTCGTTTTAAAAGTTGTCTTCCACTCATCTCCCTCTCGAATTCTCATCTAATTGATGACCACTCCATAAATCAAGTTCAGAGAAAACACACAATCCAGAAAGTTAGTCTAGCATATTGTAAAGTCTTGGCATAGGAAAGCAGTACTTGATTGTGATGTTATTCAGAGCTCTACTCTCAATACTCTTAATACACATTCGCCAAAGTTTCTTCCTTTTTCGGCACTAATAATGCGTTTTCGGCATCTTCCTTTTTCGGTACTAATAATGCTTTTTCGGCACTAAAAAATAATGTTGGTAGTGCACCTAGACTCAAGCTCTCCTGACATACCCTTTATCAATTAGTTCTTATACTTGCCTCTGTAATTCATTAGCTTCCTCGGGATTCATGGTAACTCCTCGAGAAATACATCCATGAACTCGAAGTAACCCTTAACCCACATGGTAACTCCTCGAGAAATACATCCATGAACTCGAAGTAACCCTTGCACTCCTTGGCGGTTACCCTCACCAACGCGGTACATAAGCTCGTTCTGCTTGAGCAAGGACCTCTTCTACTTCACTTGCTTTTAAAAATAGACTCTCTTGCCGCGGTTTTATTTTTTTTACTAGGAGACAAAGGCTTGATATGATACTTAGCTTTGCCCTTAAGACACAAAATAAACGTTACACCTCCCATCGTGCTAACCCTACAATCAAATTGCCACGGTCTCCCCAGCAATATATGACAAGCATTCATGGGGATTATGTCACATAATATATCGTCTTCATACGAACCTAATTGTAAAGAAACTAAGGCATTTTTCTTAACTTAAAAATACGTTATTACTATGAATCCAATGGAACTGATATGGTTTAGGGCGCTGTTTCTTAACTTAAACTTAAAATACTGTCATTACTATGAATCCAATGGAAGTGATATGGTTTAGGGTGATTTTTCAATGGCAATTTCAAGTTATCAACTAATGTCTTAGATGCGACATTGGAACATGAACCACCATCTATAATAAGATTTGCATAACTGATTTTTTACCTTACAACGAGAATGAAACAATTGCTCTCTTTGCTCCCTTTCAACGTGAAGGGCCTCGGTATGGAGACTTGTATCACTAGCATCGCTTTCTCCTCGTCGCTATAGGGTTCCACAGCATATACCTCTTCATTGCTACCAATTTTTGAATCGTCAAAGCTTGCTTTTGCGGACATTTGTTGACAATGTGCCCGTATTCTTTGGCACTTCAAACACCTTCTCAATCTCGCATCCTTAGATTCGGTAGCTGTCCTTTTGTTGGATGTAGTAGTTGCTGGTTTTGAGTAAGTGCTCGGATCTTTATTGCCCTTATCTTTCTTTTCGAATTTAGTCCCTAGGAAGAAATCCCTTCATAAAATGCTTCTTTAACTTTTCCCAAGTATTAATTTTAGGCTTTTTGCCCTTCTTTCGTTGCCTCTTGAAGCAGGAGCCAAGGAGAGGGGTGAGCAAGGGAAACGGTCTAACCAAGACCAAAGGCAAATCCTCACAAACCAAAACACACACCATAGCAACAATCAGAATACACTAAGCTGCAGTGCAGGGTCCATAGTAGGGACCTTTAGTCACAAAAAAGCCCTAAGCAAACAGCCAAATCTCAAGGGAAGTTGTAGGGTAAATCTGTTAAAGCCATATCTAAGAAGCATAAAGCAGTATTTCTATTTTTGGCTAAACAAGGTTGGGGTCAGTCTTTAAGGTTTCTAGGAGACTTACACGAGGTACCAAAAGCTAATTCGCAAACAAGTTAAGGAGCATTAAAGGCCTCCCTCGTCCTATTTTGAGATAACCACAAGCCAGGACAACAAAGAAGCATCCTAGCAGGGGCCTGCAAACACACAAACCACCTAACCACCTGTCCATCCACCTTGGAGTCCTTTTTGTCCTTTTGGTTTTCTGTTCTTTTTCTTTATTTTTCCTATGTACTAAGTAGCTGTTATTTTGTTTCTATCCTGAGAAGAGATTTGGACCCTTGAATGTAAGGAACTTGAGTTGCATTACACATAACAAGGCCTATATAAGGACCGTGTATCCTTTTGAATGAAAAACTTCAGAATTCTCTCAAATTCCTCAAACCTAATTTCTTTGCTTAAGTCTTAGTTATACGTCAGGTTTAATAGTGTCTTGTGCTTGCTTAGATACTGATTAATTCTTGGTTGTGACAATCAAATCAACTCGTGCTTGCTTGAGTTGTTTGGGTGTTGCAGTTGGTTCAATCAAGGAAATTATGTGCTTGCTTGAATTTCTTTGTTGAGTCCTGTCAAACTTTCAAAGAGGGGTCCTTGTGCTTGCTTAGGAGTCACTTTGCTAGTTGCTAGTTATATCTTCTCCTTAGAGTTTTTCGAAAACCTATTTCCATCACGTCCCCTAGTTTCTCATTTTGATACAGCCTGTAATCTTCTTCATTCAGAGTAATCTTTCAAATCTAAGTTTGTGTCACATTTTACATAAGGTCTTTGACTCTAACCCTGCAAATTTTCATAATAATCTAATGTCATCTACTTCACTATTTCATTAAACAAAGACCAATCAAATTTCCAGTCCTCCTCATACTAGTGTATCCTCATACTAGTTTACACTGCAAATAATTGCAAATAATTGGTTATCAGATCTTTAGGATAACATCAAGTGAGTTCATCTTACCCTACCTACAACAAAAACACAAAAAAATAACCCAATGAGTGAAGAGAAACTTGCAAGAATTGAACAAAAGGTGGAACAACTAACTGGAACTGTAGATGTCATGGTAGATGCCATGAATGCTATCATGGAAAGAATCCCAAACCCAGATCCCAGGAGAGTATCAAATGTCAGAGGCCTGATAAGGTTAGGATGCAACCCCTATGGTCTTATGATGATGTGGTCAATTTATCATTAAGAGTCGAGAAACTGGGAAACCCAAGCATGTTGTTGCCAAACCTCTTTTCCAACCCTTCTCTAGACTCAAAATCGATGAAAACCCAAAACTTGTATCCCAAACCCCAGTGAATAAGGGCAAGGGATCCCTCAACCTCTACACCCATAGTCAGGGACAAAGTTAAATGTTTGCAATGACAGTGTTATGGTCACTTCAAGGAGTGTCCCTCCAATAGGGCCTTAACAGCCATAGAGGTTGACGAATGGGAAAGGGAGGGATTGGTGGAATATGAGGAGGAAGAGGGTGTGATTCTGGAGGAGACAGAAGCTGAGGAAGGTCAACCAAGTATTGGCTCACCCTGATACATGCCATAGCTTAGTTCTTTGGAGAGTGATGCATTCACAAACAGCTCCCTTAGGGGAGGATCAAAGAGCTCTTATTTTTGGGAGCAGATGCACAGTTAGGAAACGGCTTGGGCTTGAAGGGTATGTAACTTGACTGTAAATGGAGGAAGCTGTACTAATGTGGTTGATTGTAGATGGAGGAAGTTGTACTAATGCAGCCTCCACCAATCTACCCACCCAAGAACACCATAATCCATACAAACTAAGGTGGCTAAACAAAGGTACTGAGGTAAAGGTGGACAAGCAGTGTCCTTTTCCATTGGTAAGGTATACAAGGATGAAGTAATGTGTGATGTTGTCCCTATGGATGCGTGTCACTTGCTCCTAGGAAGGCCATGGAAGTTTGATAAAAACACAACACATCAGAGGAGGGATAACACCTATAGCTTCAAGCATAATGGTAAAAAGGTCACCCTGACCTCATTACCACCAAATCAGAAGAACTATGGAGGACCTAGCATGATTGATGAGGTCAATGGACTCATCAATGGAGTGTTATTTCTGTCCATGATCAAAGAACTGAAACAAGAACGAGAAGTGGTCATGTAGGTGTATGGGGGAGTATATGAAATAGATTTGGAGATTAGTTAGTTTGTTTGATTAGTTGAAGGTTGATTAGTTGAAATTAGTTGAAGGAATTTGTTGTGTATTGATTTGTTGTGAATTTTTGGATACATGAAATGTGATACATCAAAATGGGAGGGGAGGTCCTCTATTTATAGGGCTCCTCCTCCTTCTCCTACATTCCAAGAATTCTCTAGAATAGAGTATTCTGGAGTGATCTAGACTTCTAGGCTTCTAGCCTTCTTCTATACTTACAAAGTATTTCTAGAAGTTTCTAGACTTTTCTAAACACACCTAGAACATTTTTTATCCTTCTAGAGTACTCTAGACTATTTTAGTGTGTTCACAAGTGTTCTAGAACATTCTAGATGTTTCTACATTGTTCTAGACTTTTCGGAACCTTCTAGAACACTTCGGAAAAATCTCACACTTCAACACTCCTCCTTGAGACTTTTGGAGTGACGCCTAGCTTTGTCCTTAGAAACTCAAACCTTGTCGTGGTAGAGCCTTGGTTAAGATGTCAGCTAGGTCGAACTCGGATGGGCAATGTATAAGCTCCAATTCTTTTCCTTGTACTACATCGTGATGCATAGAACTGTACCTTCATATGCTTTGTCTTATTGAAGCACACTGGATTTTTCGCAATGGCAATTGCTAATTTGTTATCCCCCATGACTACTCAGTAGCTTCATCTTGCTTATAGCCTAAGTCCTCAAGTATTTTCCTTAACCATATTACTTGATTCACTGAAGCTACAACGTACTCGGCTTCGGCCTCGGCCGTGGATTAAGCACCTATATCTTGCTTCTTTGAATTCCATGAAAACACTCGTGAGCCAAAAGTAAAGGCATAACCTGAACTACTTTTCATGTCATCTACAATCCTGCCCAATGACTATTGGAGTAGGCTAGCAATCTTGGATAATCGCAAGGCTGGTAAAATACTTCAAACTCTAGAGTACCCTTTAGATATCGAAGTACTCTCTTTTCATGTCATCTACAATCCTGCCCAATGACTATTGGAGTAAGCTAGCAATCTTGTATAGTCGCAAGGCTGGTAAAATACTTCATACTCTAGAGTACCCTTTAGATATCGAAGTACTCTCTTTGCTGTATCCATGTGAACCTCACTTGGCTTGCTCATAAATCTTGATAATAAGCTTGTGGCGAACATAAGATCGGGTCTTGTTGTTGTGAGGTAGAGTAAACTTTCAACCAAGCTACGTATTGCTTTAAATCAACTTCTTTTAACCCATCATTTTTGGATAACTTCACATTCAAGAGGAGTTTCATGCAATGCTCCATTTTAAATCTCTTGAGCATTTCCCGGACCATACTTAGTTTGAGAAATGAAGATTCCATCTTCGCTTTGATGGACTGTCGCGCCAAGAAAAAAATTCATTAAGCCCAAATCCGTCATTTCAAACCTTTTCTTCATCTCCTCCTTAAATGTAAGGATTATTTAGGCGTTATTTCCTGTAACAAGGAGATCACCATAGAGAGAAACGATGAGAAGATCACCTTGGTTTTTCTTCACATATAGTGTATGCTCTTTTTTACTCCCCGTGAAGCCTTGCTCAAGGAAGTAAGAATCACTCTTGCTATACCACGCTCTTGGTTCCGCTTGCACACTTTTTCTTCATTTCCATGTGTGACAAAGCCTGGAGGTTGCTCCACATAAATCTCCTCCTCAAGCTCTCCGTTTAGAAAGGCAGATTTGACATCAAATTGATAAATTTTCCACCTGTCTTGAGCGGCTAAGGCAATTAGAGTTCGCACGGTGTTATGGCGAGCAACTGGAGCAAATGTGTCTCCGTAGTCTATTCCAGCTTGTTGGGAGTATCCTTTCACGACCAACCTTGCTTTAAACTTATTGATCGTAGCATCTGGATTCAACTTTGTTTCGTAGACCCATCTCACTCCAATCACCTTTCGGTCTTTGGCCTTATCTACCAATTCCCAGGTGTTATGTTTCTTTATCATCTTTATTTCGGTCTCCATTGCTTCTTGCCACTCTTTGTGCTTGGAAGCCTCATCATAGTCTTTTGGCTCCTCAAAAGCGAAATAGCATCTCTCGCATTCCTCTTCATTCAGATTAATAATGGGACATTCCGCATAAATCTGAGAGAGATCTTTCTTACCCCGAGGTCCCGTAGCATTCTCGGAATTGTCGGTTGAGGGTGGAGAGTGTGCTTGCATTGGAGTTGATGGAGGTGTAGCAGGATCATCGTTATTAGTCAGCTCATCATCTTCTGGATGTTGATGTAGGTGATTAGGAACTAGGATCACGTTTCTTTCCACCTTTTCTTCCCAATTCCATATCGCATCTTCATCAAACTTCACGTCTCGGGGTATCATAATCTTCTCCGTATTGAGATTGAAAATCCGGTAAGCCTTTGATTTTGAGTCGTAGCCAAGGAATATACCTTTCTCTGCCTTATCATCAAGCTTGCTCCTATTTTGCGCTGGGACGTGAGCATAGTAAATCGAGTCACACACCTTTAAATGATTAGCTGGCAAGCTTCTTACTGGAGTTTTTCTTTCAATTGTCTTTGTTGGTAATCTATTTAGTAGATAAAGCGCCGTCTTAGACAGCTTCTGCCCAAAATTTCTTTCGCATTTTCTTTTCGGCCAACATGCATCTCGCATCTCCATGACTGTTCTGTTCTTTTTCTTTCGGATACCCCATTTGGTTGTGGAGTATACGCTACACTGAGCTGATGTTCCACACCTTCATCTTCACGAAACTGATTAAATTGTGAAGAAGTATATTCTTTCCAGCGGACAGATCTTATCATCTTTAATTTGCACCCACTTTAATTTTCAGCAAGAGCTTTGAATTTTTGAAAGACTTTGGAATACTTCCGATTTTTGTTTCATAAAGTATACCCAAGTCATTCAAGTAAAATCATGCTTAAAGTACCTGTTTCCAAGATGCTATAAAGTTCTTTGAGGACCGCATACGTCTGTGTGAACAAGCTCTCGCTTTTTACTTGCCCTCCATACTTGGCCCTTCGGAAATGGCAGGCGGTGTTGCTTTCCAAGTTGATAAGGCTCGAATAGTCCTTTAGTTGCTTCAATCATTGGAAAATCCCGCACAACATTCTGCTTGTGTAAGTCAACGAGTGCCCTTAAGTTGAAATGTTCGTACCTTCGATGCCATAGCCACGAGCTCGATATGATGACTCTAGGACATACTTCCATTTCAAGGAAAAGTTTTTATTTTCCATTAAAGTTAGCTAGTTTGTTACAAAAGTTTGTTATTAGTTTGTCACAAAAGTTTGTTACAACCAGATTTGTTATTAGTTAGCTAGTCGTTAGAATAAAGATCCAAATAGGATCTATTTTAGTTATAGTTTTAATTAAGATAAAATTTAAGTGGTTAAAATTCTCCTTAAAATAAGGAGGTTGTACCAAGTAGTTACACAAGGAAGACTTCTTGTGGGAGTCGGTTTAGGGGCGTGCTTTCACCGTGCTATCACCCTATAAATAGAGGTGTCTTGTTCAGTTTAAGAAGACATCAAATAATTATAATTCAATCAAAATTTTTTTAGGGTTCAT
Source organism: Silene conica (assembly GCA_029255685.2). Classification (NCBI taxonomy): domain Eukaryota; kingdom Viridiplantae; phylum Streptophyta; class Magnoliopsida; order Caryophyllales; family Caryophyllaceae; genus Silene; species Silene conica. The sequence goes on along the minus strand of CM055314.2, from coordinate 47,570,044 downwards.
CGAGTGTTGAATTTGCACCGTTATTTTTGTCGCGTCTCAAGTAATAGCACGAGTTATAACCTATAGGTCTAGGTAATAATTCACTATTGGGTAACATGTAGGTCTAGGTTAAACAAATATTCTTCTACCTACATTCAAATCACATCCGACACAAATATCACCCATACATACAATCAGTTCCCTATATCCATTTTACACGTTCAAAACAGCCTTATTTTCAATCACAGTCATACAATCACCTTACAATCACATAATATATTATTTTTCAGTACCTTCGACGTTCGGATTTTTGCTCTAAGAATTCGTATCATCAGTGACAAGCTTCGGCTCTTGATTTCTATATATCCAAGACGATCCAGGGACACCATGACTTTCGAAAAACCAAGTATAGGAAAGGAGGCCGCGAGGGGATCCACGAAACCAACCATCAGAAACTTAACCCTTAGAAATCTACAGATCCAAACCAAGCCAACTTTAACCGACCAAAGAGAACAAATTTTCCACACCATGTGTCAAGTTAGGGACAAGTGGTGTAGCGTGATAATTGATGATGGTAGTTGTGCCAGCGTAGTTTCAGAAGAGGTAGTTTCCAAATTAACCTTAACAACAGCCACGCACCCAAACCCATATAGGTTACATTGGTTAGAAGATGGGAGTATGGTGGAGGTAACGAAGCAAATACGACTAGGAATAACAATGGGATCTTATAGAGACAAGGTCGTGTGCAATGTTGCACCCATGGATACGTGTCATATCCTTTTAGGGTGTCCTTGGCAGTTTGATAGGGATGTTTTACATAGGGGAAAGACAAACGAGTATGAGCTGATGGATAAGGGTAAGAAGATTACCCTAAAACCAATGACTCCACATGCCGTGCGGGATATGAATATTAAGAGGGGCAAGGGGCTTGATCTTGTTGTGAGTGCGAGTGGAGAGAAAGTAGAACGCGCCATATGAGTGACTACGGAGTATGATTTGGGTTTAGAAGAAGGGTTAGAACACCCATTAGACTTAGTTCCAAGGGTTGCACTTCCTATTCAGACCATTGATCAAAGCAACCAGACCAAGGAGTTGCGTGTGAGGACTAAGAAGATAAATTACGGATTGACACAATGGTCCTTAAGTCTGGTCCATTCCAAACTCAAGCGAACCAAATCAGTATTGAGGAAGAGAACATACAAATCTACCTTAGAGTCTTACAAAAAATAAATTCATGTATGGAGTAAGCAATTATGGTAGGGAGTATACTTTGGTTGCGAATCAGGGTTGTATACGGAAGTTCGTTGAACACAAGAAGTCCAAACCGTTGGAATCCAGAAAGTTGATGAGGGAACACTTAAGGGAGGAGCAGTTTCCAGATAGAAAGAAAAGAAGAATAATACCTAGGGTCGAAGGTCCATACAAGGCAATTGCAGTGACCAAGGACAGACGTAAGGAGTCGGTGAGGGTTAAGGTGACCGAGGAGGAGCAGGTGGTGTTGGAGGTGACCGAGAGGAAGCTAGGGTTAGTGACGATTGAACGGGTAGCAACTACAAGGGAACAAATCAGGAGGTTGTTGTTAGGTTGCGTTTCAATCAATTCTAAGCCTAAATGTGTTGGTCCAGGTCTGATCTAAGCACGTACAAATCACCATTAGAGGCGTCTATAGTCCATCGGCCTATAGGTGGGGGAATGGTTAGAGCCGTGAGAAGTTTGTTGGGGTTGGGGTCGAGCATGGAGTAGCTAAACAAATATCCTTCTACCTACATTCAAATCACATCCGTCACAAATATCACCCATACATACAATTCGTTCCCTACATCCATTCCACACGTTCAAAACAACCTTATTTTCGTTATTTTCAATCACAATCGTACAATCACCTTACAATCACATATATTATTTTTCAGTAGCTTCCGCGTTCGGATTCTTGATATAAGAATTCGCATCATCAGAGCATATTAATTATGTACTTACACCTAAGGGTCTTCCAATTCAAGTCCCAAAATCTAAGCCCAATGATATATGTTATCCAGAATTGAGGTCAATTCTCTTTAAAGGGGGAGGGGATGATCCGATTACGATAGGCCCAACACCACATTGGAGGGTACTAAGGCTCGAACGTCGAGATAGGTGGCCGTGTGGGATGGTCGGGTGATTAAGCTTGGGATAGACGAATTGAAGGCCTGGTCTTGTTCTTATTATTAGCCCAAGTATAAAGAGATATTAGAAGTACGGGACTTGTAGTTAAGGGAAGACATGGCTAGAACCCAAACTCGGGTTTGGTGGTTACAACAACCATGGCCCAACAAATTAATTAACAAGGAAACACGAAGGTATGGGCTGATGATAAGGGACGGACGGAGTAGCAGCGTGCTTATATGTTAAGGCCCAAATTCCCAAGTGTGTTCGTGTGGTTTAATTCCATTTATGGAGTTGGTTACAAAGTTTGTTACGATTAGTTAAGTTTGTTAAAGTTAGTTAGTTTGTTACAAAAGTTAGTTATTAGTTTGCTAGAAAAGTTTGTTACAACCAGATTTGTTATTAGTTAGTTAGTTGTTAGAATAAAGATCTAACTGGGATCTATTTTAGATATAGTTTTAATTAAGATAGAATTTAGGTTTTAGGTGGTTACAATTCTCCTTAAAATAAGGAGGTTGTTACAAGTTGTTACACAAGGAAGACTCCTTGTAGGAGTCGGTTTTGGGGGGCTGATTTCAGCCGTGCTATCACCCTATAAATAGGGGTGTCTCATTCAGTTTAAGAAGACATCAAATAATTATAATCAATCAAATTTTCAGGTTTATAAGTTTTCTTATATTCTAGGGTTCATCGAGTGTTGAATCTGCACCGTTATTATTTGTCGCGTTTCAAGTAATAGCACGAGTTATAACCTATAGGTCTAGGGAATTATTCACCATTGGGTAACCCATAGGTCTAGGTTAAACAAATATTCTTCTACCTACATTCAAATCACATCCGTCCCAAATATCACCCATACATACAATCCGTTCCCTACATCCCTTCCACACGTCCAAAACAGCCTTATTTTCGTTATTTTCAATCACAATCATACAATCACCTTACAATCACATATATTATTTTTCAGTAGCTTCCGCGTTCGGATTCTTGCTATAAGAATTCGTATCATCAATGTTATCAGAGATTCAGCTTTTGATTTCCATATATCCAAGACGATCCATCCAGGGACACCATGAGTTTCGAAAAACCAAGTATAGGAGACAAGGCCGCGAGGGGATCCACGAAACCAACCATCAAAACTTAACCCTTAGAAATCTACAGATCCAAACCAAGCCAACTTCAACCGACCAAAGAGAACAGGTTTTCACACCAAGTGTCAAGTTAGGGACAAGTGGTGTAGCGTGATAATTGATGGTGGTAGTTGTGCCAACGTAGTTTCAGAAGAGGTAGTTTTCCAATTAACCTTCACAACACCCACGCACCCAAACCCATATAGGTTACATTGGTTAGAAGATGGGAGTACGGTGGAGGTAACGAAGCAGATACGATTAGGAATAACAATGGGATCTTATAGAGACGAGGTCGTGCGCGATGTTGCACCCGTGGATGTGTGTCATATCCTTTTAGGGTGTCCTTGGCAATTTGATAGGGATGTTTTACACAGGGGAAGGACAAACGAGTATGAGCTGATGGATAAGGGTAAGAAGATTACCCTAAAACCAATGACTCCACAGGCCGTGCGGAATATGAATGAGGTGACTTGTCTAGAAATGAAGGCACAAAGGAAGGGGAAGGGAAAGCAGGAAGGGAAAAAGAAAACAAATGAGGTGACTTGTCTAGAAATGAAGAGAATTGTTTTTGGGAGCACACTGATGATCAAAATAGAGGAGCATGCTTTAATTAACCTCCCAGATCGTTCTTTCTAGCCATAACCAGTAACATCTTTGACACACAAATACCCACGTACTCATCAATAGAGAATACGTCCAACTCATTACATTCTTGTCCAACGCTCTTCGGGTATCCCAATCTCTAGTCAGAGTTTCAACAAGTAGTTATAAATGAGAGAATAAAAAATTACACACAATTCCAGCATTCTAAAACAACAAAAATAAGGAAAACAATCACAAAAATCGCATCCAAGTATTAGAATCCTCGTATAAGTGTCCAACTCTCATGTGCCTAAATATTTAATCACACACAAAATAGTAGAATACTAAAAACACGTAGAAAAGATGATTTATTGAGAGTAAATGTACCATAGTGCTGAAGAGATATTGGAAAATCAATCCAGAGCTCAGGACGATCCGAAATCTGGCGCGCGAACTCAATGACTTGATCAGTTAGACCTGAGCCATACTCATCATCATCATCATCATAATCATCACCATCATCATCACCACCATCACCATCATCATCATATTCTTCATCATTATTGATATTCTGACAATTTTCTTCCCCATTCAATAGGAGGAAATCGGAGGCGAGCTTGGAAATCTGGGAGACAGCATTGTTAGGGTTTGAAAAGAGAGAGAGTGTGTTTTTGAAAGTACCTCCGATCTCCGCCAAATCACTCCGAATACCCGCCACAGCCGAGGACGAACTCACAGCATCGTCGGGAGGTGGCGCAAGAAATGCTGCCACACCACGAAATTGACGCGAAATTGACTCTCCAATCGCCGTTAGATCCTCTTTCACTCCGCCGCCGCCAGCTGATGCGGTGTCGTTTTCGGTTTGTGCTGCCAAATTATGCGACAGTTTTTCTAGTTGATCATCGTCTTCGTCTTCGTAAAATTGGAGGGATTTAAAGGGGTTAGGAAGCGGAATTGATAACCAGGACATTTGGAAGATGATGATTTTTGAAGGGAAAGTAGAGTGAAATTTGGAATTTTAGGAAGCTCATTTAACACCAGGAATGTTCTTTTTCGTGTGAAGCGGCCTCACCGAGTCTTTATTGAACGATAGGAGGACATCGGATCGTAATTGCTTATTCATGTACGCAAGTTACTCAATTATGGACTTTTTTTATAATTTTTTGAACTTTTTATCTAAAGGAAACCCTCTATATGTCTCTCTTTCGAAACTTAAATCAAATTCTATCAAACAAATCTTCGATTATAACTTTCAAAACTCATATGAACTAATTAATTTTCGTAATTGCTCTTTCATGTACATATTTTACTCTATCATAGACTTTTTCTCATAATATTTCCATATTCTACCCTTCTCTCAAAAAAAAGTCAAAATTTCTTTCTATTCTTCCCCAATACATTAACACATTCATTCTCAACACAATTTTCGAATCAATCTTAATTTCATATTAAACAAGAAATTACTTCAATTTATCGATAAATTACACTAACTTTATTTGCTTAAATTTGCTTTAACGGTCGTTTTCTTCAATTTGAATTTAATTTTTCCAATTAGGGTTGTGGGAGAGATAACCTAATGAATTACAGTATTTTATTGAAAATCATTAGAAATCTCACCAACATAATTAATCTGGTTTTTTCAATCAATTTCAATGTCGTAAAAAAACTATGACACAACCTAATTAAAATTTGCATCAAAAAAATGAAGAAACTTGGATTCATAGAAATTTGCAATTAACTATCTCAAAGATATGGATGAGAATGTTAAAATTAAATTGGCAATGATTGATCAGAGACGACACTTGAATCAAAATCTAATTGTAGATGTAAATCCCATTAGTGGTATGAATTGGGGAAAATTTTGAAGTTTGAGATTTTTTTTATGTGAAGTAAGTTGTTTTTTTAGAGAGAAGAAAGAAAAACTAGAATTTGGGGTGGATGAAAAGGAAAAGTGTAATTGCGGAAACGTGTACATGATTGAGTAAATCATGTACATGAAAGAGCAACACCCTTAATTTTTCATTTTATCAATAAATTACATTAAGATTTATTGAAAATAAGTGGATTAAGTTGTTATATTTGTCGATTAGGTCATAGAATAAGAAACCCTACCAAATTCGCTCATGATGCACTCAATTCCCACCTCAAACAAATAATAATCTTAATTCAATAATTATGCATTATTTGTAGTAGAGGAATGGTGCCTGGAGTAGGGTGGATCGCCAAAAAGAGGAGAGGGCAGTGCGGAGTCGCGCGTAGTAGGTCCGTGAGTCCGATTGTGTACAGCAGCTGTTGACGGCGGACAATAGTCGTTGGTCGAGTAGGCCGTAAAGGAGGACTTATGGTGGCAGACTACTGGCGACATGCATGGGTGGTTGACGCACAAGAGTGGGCGACGGACTTAGGGCTGTTAATGAGACGAGACAGCTCGCGAGCAACTCGAGATCGGCTCGGTCAAAGCTCGGTCAAATCTCGGCTCGTGTGAGCTCGACTCGAGCTCGGGCTCGGCTCGAGAGCTTATCGAGTCAAGCCGAGCAAAGGCTAGCTCGACTCGAAAAGCTCGCGAGCAGCTCGAACATTAGTAATTATGTAACACCCCTAATTTTAGTAATATATTTATTTAATTCCTTTTTCCCATATTTCATATTTTTATTTCGAGAAAAATATTCTTTTCTTGTTTATATGGCTCGTTGGGCTCGAAATTCGGTGAAGGCCCACTTGACCCTCAAGTCTCACGTGAGAATAGAGGGTTGGCTGAAGTTTTGGGCCTAAATTTGGATTAAACCCATGAGCTTCTCTATCTATAACCCTTATAAATGTACAAAATCCTCCTTAAGGTGAACAGTAGAGCAGTGCTCTCGTGGGTCAAGTGTGATGAATAGTAGAGGGTTTGTCTTCTTCTATGTCCTTTTACCCTGTTTTACACTCTTCTTCTGTCATCCTCTCATACTTCCATACTTTATCCCATGCTTCCTCCTCCTTTTTTTTTCTACCAACAACAAACTTATCAAAATAATCCTGATTTTACTACCCAAATTATTCAACTACTTCTTATGATCCTAATTCTATTCATCCATTTGGTGTTCCTGTTTTTGCTGATTCCTAACAAATTCCACCCTCTATTTCTCATGATTATTACTATCAACCTCCTCCAACTCATCCCTATTTTCAGGTATCTGTTTCATGCAACGTTTTGATTTTCTTGATTATTTTCCATGTTGTTTTTGGAATTTTGGGATGAATTTGTAGCATTAATCTTCTTAAATTCATGGGTATTTACAGGTATTTGTTTTGTGGCAATGTCGTTTTGTTTGATCATGTTGTTGGGTGTGACAATGTCGTTTTGTTTGATCGGGTTGTTGGGTTTGTTCCAAGTTTTGATCTTGATGAATGATTTCAACTTAATACTTGGTGGAGAACTGGCGTATACAATGGAACTAGATTTGATGCTTCTATTCATACAGTCAGTCAGTCAGATACTTGGATATGAGCACTTTATTTATCTACTGCAAACTTAAGCAGCTATTGATTTATCAATATGAAGAACTTTGGTGAAGCTGGTGATACAGTGAAGGTTTCTACTGGATATTTCCGTAATTATTTGATGCCTAAACTACTGGCTGTGCCCAACATTGACAAGTTTGCCTATCTCAGGAGGGAACAAAAGAAGGTAATTTGGTATCCTTAGTGTATTATGTTCTGTCTCTTATTGGACCTATCATGCTACATCTGAATTGTACTAAAATTAGTTTAGTGATAAGCTTATGAATTCCTGGTCAATTTTAAATTTTGTGTTCTTGAAAATTTCAGATTTACCTACCTAAAGTGGTGTATTTGCTTCCATGTTAGAGTAAGGACGCTGGATATGGAGGTACGAATTATAATATCATTGTCTTATACTTTTCTCCTACAAGCTCTCCTCCCCTCCCTTCCATACGATTAAATTGAGAACCCTAATTTTGCACAAACCCTAGATTTGTCCTATTTCTAATTCTTATTGAACTTGGTAAGGTTATCCATCCTTGGAGGCTTGATAACTCGATATGCATGTGCAGTTGTGCACTGTGTTATATAGAGAGTTCTGATCAGATGATCACTAGCTGTTCATAAATTACGTTAATGTGTTTCTACAAGTAATGTCAGGCTAATCAGCAGGTGTTGGCTCGGATGCATATTGACATGTCAGACTTCGGATATCGTAAAATAATTTCTCACTTGTCTGATGATTATGCTTAAGTATTCGATTATGTAAGACCCATGTTGATATATTGTATAAAAGTTGGTTGCTTTGGTTCCAGAAGGATGTGGGCAACTTAGTGGCGCATATTAGGGATTTACAGAACAAGAATGTTGTTTTTAAGGATGAAAACAACAAACTTAGTTCAAAGGTATTCGACTATTTTTCTCGTATTTTTGGGACATTGTGGTCTTTTAAAAGGGTATGTTTATTTATAGCCATTATTTGTCCTTGTAGCTGGAAACGAAGGAAGTGGAATGTGAGACACTGCAAAAGCAACTGAATGATCTGGTATGCACATTATATTTTCAGTGTGTCTTGATTCTCTTAGTATGAGACTATGTAACAATGTAAAACAGGCCTCGATAAATATGAATTCCTAATATAATTATATGGTGGGTTGGTCCTACATGTAACCTTTTTAAAGTTTTCGGATTGTATTATCGTTGATGTTTTATTTATTTTTCCTTGCATCTTTATCGGTCGGAATTGCTTGGTCTATTGAATGAATGCGTTTTTGATGCGCTCTCAAAATTTTAGGAACAAATTTCAGTACCATCTTTGAGAAAAGCACTCAGGGATGTCGCAATGGAGAAAGATGTTGTTGTTGTTGCACGGGCATACAGTTTTGGACATAGTACTTGTCATGATATATTGATGGTCATTGAGGTACACATGTATATCCGTATTCGTTTGAACATTGAACTTTATGGGATTGGTTATTTTATTAGAGGTATTACCTACCTCAGTAAAGAAAACAACAATGTAAGGCCAAGATCTGGGCTGGCTCTCGAACAACTTTGCTAGCAAAGTATGCAGTATTCTTCTTAGTTTGAAAATCCATTTCAGAAAGTTGACAGTCTAAAGCTGGTAGATTAGAGCTCCTTATTGCAAAAAGATGGTCCAAATTCTTCTGCGCAATGTAGCTTCTCTCGGCTGCTGCCTCCTCCGCCTCACCTCTAAATTCTCGGGCTCCGATATCGTCCGTACCCGTGATCCCGAGGTTATGTTCTAACCCTATCTATTTTAATATTAATTAAATTAATTAATGGAATGGCATTGAGTTTTGACATGGGGGTTTATGGATTAGGTTTGGAGACGCTAGATGCTGTGGTGGATGTTGGTGGAGTGTTTGATCCGAGTCGAGACTGGTATGATCATCATCATCAGAAGGGATTTAATGAGGTTTTTGGTCATGGGTTTGATACTAAGCTTAACAGTGCTGGTCTTGTCTATAAGGTGCTCGACGAAATGTCTCATTGGAATCGCCTTCTTTTTTCGTATGATTTTATATTCGTGCTTAGTGTTAATTTCTCCGTTCACTTGAATTCAGTGCATTTGCTTTTGGACCAATGTTTTAAGTGAAAAAATAATTTAGAGAAAGAGTATTGCCTGCGCTCACATGGGACTGTTTCGTGGGTTAAATTGCCTAAAGTATAAATGTCGTGAATTGATTTGAATGTCTCAAAGGAAAATGGAGTGAACCCAAATGAATGGTGGAAGTGGTTATTTTTCATAGCCAATGGCATAGACACTTGTTTATGGAAATGTCGAGCATGTGTGCAATTTGTACTCCCTCCGTCACAATCTTTGTGAGAGGTATTTAATCAAAAGGTAAACAAATGATTGGGAAGGAGGGAGTAAGTATTATTGGTTTGAGTTCGATTTTGGTTTAATGGGATTTTATATGTTTTCGGATGTTAGCTTTTAGTTGAATGTGTCTGATGATACTTGGTTGTGTTTGGGTTTGTAGCATTATGGAAAAGAGATAATAGCAAAACAGCTTGAAGTTGACCGAACACCCAGATGTGCATCGCTTGTTTCTAGCTGTCTACAAGAATTTTTTTAAGGTATTTGAACTTCGTGTATGGGGAAGGAGAGGTTGTGACTGTGAGTGGTGAGATGCTGAGTGGATAACTTTATACTGCTAAAATCTTATTCACAATATGGCCATTGTGGCGGCAGACAGTTGATGCTGCGGACAACGGAATTAACAAATACAATTCAGATCTCTTGCCAAAATACGTAATAAATACCTACTTGTCATCTAGAGTGGGAAGACTGAATCTTAATTGGACAGATCCTGATCAATCATCTGAACGAGAAAATGAAGCTTTTCAGAAGGCCATGAGTTTGATTGAAACCGAATTTTTGGAGGTGAGTTCTATAACTGTTTAATTACATGATTTTTACTCATTTTGCCAATATTCTATTTCTACTATCTGGATAGTAGTATCATAGGCTTTTCCTTTCCCTAACTAATTTAAAAACGATGAGAAATTCTGTTTCAGACCGTCCATTTCTATGCGCGATCATGGCTACCTGCTCGATCAATTGTCATGGAGTGTCTCGCAGCAAGGCACCTGACTCCTCCATGATAAGGTATGGAGCATATTTGGGTGAATTTTGTGCAAAGCAATATTAAAGATATAGATCTTCATGCCATACTTTCGACACTCATCCAAGTCATACTTGGGGTGACTAAACTCTTTGCTGGTCAGAGATATCCGCCTTTGAATATTAAATGCGTCCACTGGTTGACTGTTTGTTCTCTCTTCCTTTGAATCTTAAATGCGTCCACTGGTTGAATGTTTGTTCTCTCTTCCAGTGAAAATTTCGTCCCTACATCATCGTTGGCATTAGACATTGGAAAATAGTAATGCTGAGGAAGAGGGGAAGACTGGAAAGGGTTGTGTGGGCTTTTCTATTGCTTTGAAGGTTTGTACATTGTTAATACTCATAATTAATCTATTTCTATTTATCCTGTTCCCTTATTTTATTCAATCCGAATGTTTTATTTGAAATGTTTTGATATTTCCGTAGTGATTAGGGATGGTAAACTTACTGGTTTGGTGGTTTGGTGTTGGCAATTTTCGTTATTAATTTAGTTAGTTTTGTTTTTACGATTTTTATTTCAAAAGATGTGGAAGTTTAGAAGAGGGTATAAATTACTTAAATTTACTTATTCCCTGTATTCGGGGAGGACCCATGTTGAAAAATTGACGACTGGTGTTGTAAACTTGAGCTTGATCCCTGAAAATCTTAAGTTCCCTTGTTTTTGTAGACATCCAACCCAATTGTTTAGCTCCAGTAGCTTAATTGATTCGAATGACGCCGTAGTTATCAATCCTACTGATGCTATTGATGAATTAGAATGTGTAAATGAATCAGATAAGGATGATGGGGGAGGTTTGAGTGGCGAAGATGATTGTCTAAAGTGTTTTTATTGACTTTCTGGTTATCTATTTGATTTTCATGAAGTTGGTATTAAGGGAAAACTTGTTTTTGAAATGAGGTAATTAGTTTAATACCCAAGCCCGACTATTGCTTCAGTGATGTCCTTTAATTGCTACTGTGGGTACTACTGGTGAAAAGATTGGGCTCACATTCCTAGAAATGTAGTTTGGAAAAGTATAACAATGTATGGAACATCATTGAAAGTATAACAAAGGCAAGTTGTCGTAAAGTGTAAATGAAAGGTAGCCAATTTTATTCTTGCTCAGTGCTATTATATACGACAGGTGCACATTATAAGAGTCATAATTCTGTATGGATCATTAGCTTCTACTGTTATGGGTCCTTACATTACTTAAGAGGTTTCCTTTGGTGTGCATTGTACCCAGATTTGCATTACTTACAAAAATAGTTCGGTTTGTGCTGATTTTCGTATATAGTTACTGGTGTTCTAATAAGTGCACATGTAGTATAGTAGCTACGTGTAGTACTTATTCCTAAGGAGTAATCATTGGTTGCTTTCCAAATGTTCATTGACAAGTTTATTGGTTGTCTGGCTGGCTGATATGGTCTTAAAGCTTCATATTTGTGATAGCATGATATTTATATATTAGATGTGACACCGAGGCACGATTGAGTTATAAAGGTTTTGAAGGTTACCGCGTCTGCATTTTGAGACCAAGCCGACCACATTTATATCGCAATGACCAAGATTAGGTTGCAATGACTGATTCCAAGATCAAGTCTCAAGCTAGAGTTTAATGGTGTGTACCCCTGTAGGGGTTCAGATGTATGCAACATCTCCCCTCTGTTTTCAATGGATGGGCTGTTTCCCAATGACTGAAACAAGGCATTTAGCCACTGCCACTTCTGTACTAAACAATGTAATAAGCTCAAGCAAATTAGGGAGCCATTTTGCCTGATTTCACCTTACTGCGAAGTCAATGAGTAGTAATTTTTAACTTCATTGCCTTTTCGTAGCTGTAAGGAGTCTGAATAGCTTCTTCATACACGGATCGTAGGTTGAATAGTATTACTGCGCTATTTATGTCAAAATAGTTGATGTATGAATGTATATCTTGATTTCATTGAGTCTTTCATTTCAGATATCTAAATTTCTATGATCTTGCAGTTTGGCGGCGACTTGAAGAAGAAAATCGGGAATTTTTTCAGTTTTACTAAATTTCTATGGTGACATGTCCAGCATATTATATCTTGATTTTATAGGCGTATTTCAAACCTGGGATCTGGTATCTCAGGCTCAACCATCAAATTAAAAGGAAACACATGAGTCTATAATGGCGAATCCTATTGAAATGGATTAAACAATTGGTCTGGTGATTTGTACACCTACTCTTTCTTACACTAATGATTACTAGAGAGGCCTATGTCTTCATTTCTACACTTCTTTGCATTCGTGTCGTTGATGTTCAAGCTTGTTATTTTTGTGGTAAACATACATTGAATTCTATTTGTGCCCTCTGATTTTGATTGCGTAAACATCTTGTGGTCCTCCTATTCGTTCATATATTATAAGCCAACATTGTTTGCTGTTTGTCTGATATGCTCTGTGAGCTTCGATGCTTATCTTTCTTCTTTTGTTTCACAGATCGTAACAAATTCAGGTCGTGCAAGCACTTTAGCTGCTACTGATGCTATTGAATTCAAAACCGTAAATTTAGAGCTCTTTTTACCGTGTTTTATTATTCAAGATATCCCTTTTCTTGCCGTGTTCATATTTTTTACGCCTTAGTTTTCAGGTACAGATTACTGCCTTTTATTTTCTGCTTCTTTTATAATATTACTTATTATGAATACCAGAAGTAGGAAGTAGAAAGTAGGATCTGACGCCCAAACTCCCAAACAACTAAATAATTTGCAGACTCCACAATGTCTCTTTGCTTTTCTGTCTTTTCTTGCAATTCAACTCAAAAGTGTCAAACCTTTATGGTCAGACTCCAATAACTCTCTTTACTTGAAGTATTGAATTTGAGTGTTTAGGGGTTGTTGATAAGATATCAAATTGGGTATTAGTTCTGATAAAACTTGATATCAGTGTGTTGTGGTGATGGTTCTTTAGTTTTTTACGGTGGGTTTTGTTTGAAATTCCACGTTTTATGCTTGTTGAGTAGAATTGGGAATAAACAAGTTTGAGCTTTGGTGCTGGAAGGGTATTATGCAAACGAGAATTTGGGGTTGGATCAGTGTTTACGAATGAGGGTGTTCTTTTCGTAAGCTATATTGATGTGCAAACCTGGAGTTATATTGATTAGTACTTATGTACAACAAGACTATTACACCTTTGTGCTAAAAGTATTGCGAATTGGATCTTATTTGCAGGTTTTGAGCCGATGATTATATCTCTCACCAAAGTTTTCACCTAATTCTAGGTTCGTTTTATGATTTAGGTTTGGTTATGATATATAGGCCGTGTTTCCGTGTGTTTGTATGACGTGTCAATTCACACGCGCAAGGCTTTGGGGAGATCACCTAAGCATCAATTCATTCACATGTTTTGTTATCATATTATGTGTGTATGTTGATTGAACAATTGGAAAGATCTTTGTAATGCCGAGTCAAGGAATGCTAGGTTTTAATAGAAAGAGTTTATGTTAAGACTACAGTTTTTTCATTGCTAGACGATTAAAAATACCATCTAACTATCTAGACAATGTTGAAAGCCTTTTCTATTTCAGGCCCAGTTGAATGGAGAGCCCAACAATCTCTTACACAACTTAATTTTGACGTGCCATATAATTTGTCGGAAATTGATGTTAATTCTGGTCCTCCTGCACCCGCTGTTCAACGGAAAGATAACGAAGCTCCAAAAAGAGAAAATGATGTGTTTGGGGAACAATTTTTGACTGAAAATCCCGATTACTCTGACGCACAGGAAGTGCAATCTGAAAGAAAAGACCCTGAAGTGGAGATAATGGCATGACCCAGCACGAGAATGTGGGGGCATGTCAGGCTCAAACGATGAGCCAGAAAGCACTCTAAATCAGTTGCTTGTTGAGATGGATGAGCCAGAAAGCACTCTAAATCAGTTGCTTGTTGAGATGGACGGTTTCGGTACTACTACTGGAGTAGTTGTACTTGCTGGCACAAATAGGCCTTATATTCTGGATTAAGCTTTATTGAGACCTGGTCGCTTTGATCGATAGATCACCATTGACAAGCCATATATTAAGGGTCGTGAACAGATCTTGCAAATATATTTGAAAAAGATTAAGCTCAACCAGGAACCGTCATTCTATTAAGAAAGACTTGCAGCTTTAACTCCTGGATTTGCCGGGGCTGACATTGCAAACGTTTGTAATGGAGCTGCATTAATTGCTGCAAGGAATGAAGGAACAGTGGTTACGATGGAGCATTTTGAATCAGCTATCAATAGGCTAATTGATGGCTTAGAGAAGAAAAACAAGGTAACCTTCCTATTTTTGTATATGGCCAAAATTTTCAGTATTTTAATCAATTAGTCCGTAAGATATGGACGTTGTGGATTGGCGGTATTGGGCTATGACTGGTGTTATATTGTTAGTACAGACATGAATATGTTGATGTCAGTTAGCTATGTTTGCCATCATGGATTACTGAACTAAAAATTTTCAGTCTAAAATTTTTTAGATGACTTGGGAATATGCGACTTTTACCCAATTATTGTCAATTTTTCTCCCTCGGAATCCTTGCATAATTTGTTAGCTGTCATTTCTTTTTTTCAGACGAATCGAACTCAAACACATATTCCCAAGGAAAGATTGGTTCAGAATTTGCTCACTTCACTGTTGATACTAAGGCTTTTTTTCTCTATGTTTTCCTATCAGACAATTTTGGGTAGTCAAAATGAACCGAATTTTAAATTAATCTAGGCCTCACCGAACTCGATTTTTGCAGGCTCAAAATAACCCTTGACTGTTAGTGACTGTATAATAAGAAAAACTTACCTGAACGCAACTGAGCCAAATACAAACATACCTGAACGCGACTGATCCAAATACAAACATACCCAAACTGATCCACACTCGACTCATACCTTGTCCATATGACCTATTTTCTATGACAAAATTACTATTTTTAATGTGTCTTTCTTATGTAGAGTTTCATTAATATGTGGTACGATGGTACAATTCATGCTAACTTTAATTTGGGTTGTTGCTAAAGTTACTGTCTGTGGCACTAAGATGTCCCTTCCTTTTCCTTTTTGTCGAGAAGCAATGGTTGCATGAGCTTCTCTAGGTCTATTATATTATTGAAACTTTATTACTTCTAATCATTATCGTTTAAATGATGCAAAGAAGACTTAATAAAGAGATAGCATAACTATTATGGTTGGAGGTTTTTTTTTACTTTTTTTATTGGTGGGCACTGGGCAAACATGAAGGTGTGAACTGTAAAATCAGTCCTCATTGTTCTCAGTTATTATAAGCTTTATCGCAACTCGCAAGTCCCTTCCTTATTACTCTTAATACAAAGTAGTTTAATTTATTTGTAATTTGGGATTTTGCAGATTGAGCTACGTACCAATACTGAGACATTTCGTTTGATGGGTAAGGTACTTCGTCTATGTGACTACAAGGACATATTTTCATCCATCTTTTTTTTGCGTAAATTGGTCATTTCTAGCAATAGTTCGCTCTAGATTCATGGTCATTTCAGGTAACAAACGTTCGCTGCTTATCTGCAACCATAGTAGTGACATTGACTGGCTCATTGGATGGGTCTAGCAAGAATTTTAGAACTCCTATTTCTTATGTAATAGTTTCTACATTGAGTCGGTGGAATTTCCACTCGATGCAGCTTTTGATTTAATAACGCCATCATTACACCGGTAAAAAAATCACCAATCTCCAGCTTCCTGCTATATTTTGGTCTTTGAATCACTGACAACTTCAACATTTGTTTGAATCAGAGAACAGGTTCCCTGGGTTGCACTATTGCTATACTGAAGGATGTCTTAAAAGGGACGGAATTGTAATTTTTTTTTTTGCATGTATATAAACATGGCCTCAAATAACCGCACTTTGGATGAATATTTACATAATCTTCAGCATTGACTTTGGGCTGAAGAGTTTCTCTGCCTTTGTGCTCACTTTTGTTGCAGAAAATTTCTTTTCATTGATATGTATATTTTGAGAGAAACAAGACTGATTAGTTGATCTCTTAAGGTATGAGGACTCATACAGTATTGTTTAATATATGACCAGGCCGGCCATGTGCAATCTTGAAGGTAATCCCTTCAATAATAAAGGTGGTGTTAAGATTGTTATGGCATTGATGAGTCACGCATGAGTGATTTGGACATGAATAATAATTTAATGGGGTTGAAGTCTTGAAGAACTTTCTGAGCTTGCATATTCCTATATAAAGTCACAGTATCACAGTTGTTTCAGACACTCGTGCTTAGCCATTCTCCAATACGTTTTTCAATTCACAGTAAGGCGTCATGGCATGTCTTAAGATCTCCTCTTTATTGTCTCAATCAGCTCGTTTGCTTCCTCAATATGGTATTACCATTACTACAACTAAGATGTCAATGTGTTTATCGTGTATTATAGATCATCCAAGAACATCATTTACGTTTTTTCAAGAATAAATTTTATTTATTGATTCTAAATATATAAATTCTGTATTTGTTGCACAGGTAGGACTTGTCACCTGAGAAGAGTGGTTTCAAGATACAGTACAGCTGCTCCCCTTCAGGAACCTATTAGTGCACCTGTGAAAGTGAAATACACCCAGCTTTTTATCAATGGACAGTTTGTGGATTCAGCTTCGGGTGAGCTATGAAATGACCCATACATATGCATTAGAATAGTCAGGTCGTCTTGTATCAGATTGCCTCATTGTATGAGACCACCAAAGTCACCTATATAAGACGTGTCGTGAAACTTAGTAAGTATGAGAGGAGTGACTTATGGTGCTCTTTTTTGTAATCTAGAACAAAATTACCTGACCAGTTGAGAGGAATGTAAGGGGATGTTATTCTGTGAGACTAAACCAAAATTCTAACCTGTTATGGTATGGCAAATTGGGTTGGTCACATTCACATACATGAATATGAGAAGACTGTTAACTGGTTAGACCGACAAAACTGATCGGACCTAAGTTCTCCCAAGTTGGAGTAGAAGACAATAACCCTTATATGACTCGAGACCTGGATTGATCAGATCCTATCCTTAATTGGCCCAAACTTTAATGAACATGATATTGGTCTTACTAAAACTACCCGGCACGAAACTAAGATGATCCGTGATGATGGGTGGTCCGGGTTGGCTCGAATTACTTAGGTAATTATTAATGTCATAAACTTCGATAAATAGGACCCGAAATGACACTGCTAGACCCAAATGACCTGATTTAAGTACATCCTTGAAATTACCCCACTGCCATCCCGTCTTAAAGTTTGTAATATACCCAAAATAGCCTGATCCATACCAAATCTGAAGGGTTCGGTTCCCAGGTATACACCTGATCATGAAGCTGTTTTGTGGTGCTGACAATTTCATTGACTGGCTATTTCAGCAAAAAGTTCACAACATGTGATCCTAGGACAGAGAATGTGATTGCTGAGGTAGCTGAAGGTGATACAGAAGATATCAACCGAGCAGTAGTTGCTGCTCGCAGAGTCGCATGGCATTTGATGAGGAAAGGTCAAATATAAAGAGAATGACGAAGTAGAGGAGGAAAAATGACATGCACAAAGTAAAAGGACAGAAGCTCTACTGTTTATCACGCACTACGCATGAAAACTATTGTTTCACTATTTCTATTCTTTTTATCCTGTTTTGCAAAATTGCAACTAGAAATGAAGGTAATTTGATTTCATACATTGAATTAAATATGCCATTTGTGTTAATTTTGATGTTGATTATTGCGTGTACTATTTCGATCAAATGACATTTGCGCAAAGATCAAATAGTTAGTAGGACCGTTCCATAAAATTCAATTATACTACCAGACTATCTATTATACTTAATACTAAATACACATAGCTAACAATGATCGGATTCATTGTCAAGATAGGGCTTCAATGTTAAATCTATCAAACACCTTGTCAAAAACATAGAATTTAGACGGTTGTAGTCTACATTAAAGACAACCTTCGTATTATCATATCTCATACATATGTTACGAGTTATCAGTTTATAATGGATTAAAAGATTAAATTTTTATCTCATAACAACAACTTATTATACATAATAATAATTATTGGGTTAGAAAGTTTGTTATGTATGTATAAAATCATGAAAATGATTTCCGTAAGCCAGTGTTTACGTACGTTACACGTGATAGATAGCCTATATGATTATAATCAAAGATGTTAGTTATTCATATATGATTATTCTTCCACCAAAATCATTCTACAACAGATCAACACGCCACGTGAATATGATACGAACAAAACAATGTACCATGTTGAAATAATGAGTATTTACTTAAATAAAAGATTACGTCCCTTGGAATTCCGGACTTCTCAACATACGCATCCTTTGAGCTTCTTCCTCTTCTGTAACGTCTCTTCCTCTTCTTTGCTTTAGGCTTGCGTGGCTTACATGAACAGGAAATCAACACCAACCTCTGGTTTCTGGTCACCCATATCTCATCTCCGCGATTTTCCCTTTCAAGTTCACGATCATAATCCACGTCCACTTTTGAGGTTTCTGTACCAACAAGATATTGCCCAGCCCATGCCTTACAAACCTATGCCATGTTCCTTTTGCCTTGTTTATCGAGCTTGTTGAAAACATGATCAGTGAGTTCTGATTGACTGAAGAATGGGTGATGAGGTCTGCTGCCAAAGGGCATCTCCTCTTCAACGATTACTTTCGTAAATAGGGACGTGGCCTTAAACTGCGTTTTTTTCCAATTAACATATTTTTCAACAAATTCTGGCTTATCATCATCGTTAAAGTAGAACACTTTACCACAAGATTTGTCCATTTTAGATATGCATGAGGTTTTGGTTTGTGGGCAGAGACAGTGTTCAGAAGGAATTATGAATGATGAAGTTTGGAGGGTAACAGCTACTGGTAGTAATTAACTAGCACAGTAGTGTCTAATCTTGTAGTTTAGGGAAGCGTAAAGAACATGCTAGCCGTCACTTTGTTTAGCAGCTACTAAATGGTTACGAAGTATAGTTATTACGATTATATCCGTCTTTTCCTTATGACGCGTATTTCCGTATAATAACGATTTAAATTGAAACGGTTTTGTTTTTCTTACAATAAATTTTGCATCTAAATACATTATCTAACTTTAACTATTACTTTGTTTAAAGAGCCCTTTAAATGTATATTAATCAGTATTACTAATTGTGTTAAATATACGATTTAAGATAACAACCGATTGTGAATTTAAAAAAAGATAGAATACATGTAAATCGTCACCTAAGTAGCACCAGAACGGACACATGCACGAAATCGTAACACAACATACCAGTATTAATTTTATGGCACAGGATATTTAAATTGTCAAAATAACATAACACAGTTAACTAATACAGTATTAAGTTATTTACTAACCGTCAACTTACGAGGTCTAATGCATATCAAACACGCTATATACTTACTACACATACTGACAATATGATAAAAAATGTGTGATATTCCCATTATACCAATTAGACCATTTAATTAATCATTATGTCCTTATACGTAGAGCATAATCAACTGTAGGGCCTTTGTCTCTTCCCTAGCATTTTACTCCGTCATCGTCCTTCTTCCTCCTCTACTTACCCATTCGCTTTACTATTCTTCCTATTTAACTTCGGATACTTATTCATTTACTCCTAATCAATAAACATTGCATCATCATCAACAACATTCTTAGTTCCTCGATACCATCTTTAGCATACTCATCGATATACTTCTACGAAGATAAAACCAAGACCAATAACTAATCCAATTCTGTAATAATGCTAATCCTGTTGTTGATTTCCTACAACAATATGGATTTATTTGATGATACTAGACTCAATGTCATAAGTATGCTTTTCCTTAATAATAACTTATAATAATAAATAGTCACTCAATGTCTAACATTTGTTATCTATAGCTTCTGACACAAAAATAAGAGAAAAGCTACGAATGAATTTGGACATGTGTTCCACAAAAGTTTACCAAAAATGGAAATAGATAATAATTCAATGATAACAAAGGGAGTAAATTATAGTACAACTCCTATAACAACAGTACATATAAACGTGGAATTATGGACATAATGACTGTGAAATGGTACAGAGTTACGGTACAGAAAGACATGTTGTTTGCCGAAAGACAAACAAAGCCACGTCACTTGACTCTTAATGGGAATTTGAATTTTCGCAAATTGTAAAAAACGAAATATCCAATCAAAATTTAAAATAGTGTAAATATCAATCTCTATTATTTTCACTTAGTGCAGGATTCTTTTATTGATTGACCTTGGATATAGTGCTTAACTGAAACTACAAATATTATAATCATCATATACTTGTTTCATTTTATCTTTATGGTTCAAATTTAATGCATGAATTATAAATGTCCAATTAAACTTTATTTTTTTCAACTGAATATTTTTATTCTATTAAGAACCCGGCTAATAATTGTGATTTTTTTATCGACATTTTAATTTTCAAACTTGTATTGATTTTGATTTTGATTTTGGAATTATGGCAATTTAAATCAAATAGTCAATATTATTATTGAATTTTTTTAGCTCGCATAAATTTATTCTAAATTTCATATTAGTCTTGCAAATATTTCTTATAATTGCATGAGGTTGCTTGTGAAAAAAATGGTCTAAATACTTTTACGTTTTTAAGCCACGACTCTATTTCTGAGGTTATTGGCAACAAATTTTAAATCTATAAGGGTGGTTTTTTATTCGCATTGTATATTTCAAGTGCTCATAATTCACTAAACGATTTAATAATTAGTTTAATGTTTATTAATTTTGAATTTCTTTATTAGTCAATATTATTTTTAAAATATACAAGTAGTTATCCACGTATAAATTATAAATGTTTATCATTATTAACTCATTAATGTGTTTAAGAGTGTTTAATTACCATGATAAATTCAGTTTTAGAAACAAATTTGCTGCTATCAAGTCAATTTATATCAATGTTTAATTTACGTTAATCTTTTTTATAATTTCCAACTTAATATATTATTAATTGTTTGATGTATTTTGTAATTCAGATTAATATAACAAACATACGTTTTATACAATAAAGAGACTCGTACCCTCTTTATCTCTCTTCTATTCCAATTTTTCCTCTCTTCTCAATTCTCTTTGTAAAAAGTCAACACCACTCGCCCACCACCTCCCTCACCACCGTGCACCATCACACCAAACCACGTTCACCACCGAAACACCGCAGCAACCCTCCTACCTCTATCTGCCGCCCTTAAAGTATGTTTTTTTTTATATTTTTTTGTACTCAATCCTAAATAGTGTATGAATTGATTAAATGAATTATACATTAATTTACATTTGTTATATTGATACGATTATATGTTCAGTAACGTGATTTATAATAGAAATTATTTGTTAGAATGGTTTTGCTGTGAAATTTTAATTAGGTTGATAGTTTGATTGATTTTAGTGGTAATTGGTTGTGTTCTTCATGAACCTAAACGGTTAGGTGTTGTGGACTTGATTAGCTCTTGCATTACAATGCTGTTAATCGTTGAAAGACACATCCAATTTTGCAAAATATTGGGAAATTGAATACATATGTCTGGGTTATGAATGAGGGACGATGTAGGTATGCGTGTGGCCTGAGGTTGAACGTTGAATACTCACACATGACCTGGGCTAAGACGTTGACAATTAACGTGTGTCATAGGATCCAATGTTGGTATTGCACCACAAGACTCAACATGTGGTCTCGACTATCCGTGTTTACCCTATTAGTCTTGCTAACATTATGGTGAGATGATCTGGTCCATCTTCTTGCTATCTGATGTGTCCTATTTTTATATGATTTTCACCCCTCTTTTAGCTCATTTTTACATGCTAATTTGAACTTCATGAGGTGATTTTATGAGCTAATTCCGTGTTGTAGGTGTTTTGCATGTTTTGTTGCATTTTGTAGGAAACGGAGCAAGTTGCGACCTTTTTATATCATTTTGGCATTCACGGAGCACCACGAGGCTACTTGGAGGGAGTTTTGGCCATGAAAGGGCATTTTGGGAAGATTCACTCATTCCCGAGGAAGAAAAAATGAAATTTGGTTGGTACTTGAGCCAAGAAAGTGAGAACTAGTAAAGAAAAGAAGAGATTGCAAAGTCCACGAATTGCTGTTCGAACCCCAGAATCTCGGGGTTGATGCGAGATAGCCATAAGCCTAAAATGTTGCGCCCCCGGGAGTTGTTCAAACCCAGAATCTTGGGGTTTGATACCTGAGCAATTCTTGGGGTCAAATGCTGCGCCCCCTAGGATTGTTTGGTCCCCGGATTTTCGGGGATTGTGCAACTGAGCAACTCTTCACTTTCCTAGCTAGTTTTTGTATATAAACTCATCACTAGAGAGCATTTTATTCATGCTTTTTCATATATTTCCCTAAATCTACAAAAACCTAGTTTCCTTTATGTTCTTAGTTTATCAATTATCAACATTTATGCTTTAATTACGGGTTTTATTTGAAGATTACTTTGCTCTTATTAATCAAGTTCTTGTTCTTATTTCCTTAAGTTGGTAATTTCTATTCTTTCTTTTATATTATCTTGTTAATTCCAATTTATACATTGTTATCATGTTTATGTTAATTAAATCAAACTTTGTTAGTTTATATATTATCATGAGTGAGTAGTTTTATAATCTAGGGTTTAGGGAAGCCATGTTAGATTAGTAATTGATAATTGTTGAATTGGGATTTATTATTATTAATTGGTTGTTTCTATAACATGCTTGTTATGTATTGTTAACCTTTGATTCTTGATCACAATTATTGGTTATCTTGTTAATTCTTTTCCTAAGATCGAAAGCCGAGAATGGAATTTGCCTAAGCATGTTTTGTAGCGCGACCTAGTAAGTGCGAGAGCCCGCTAGTAATCGTTCTAAGACTAGTAATAAAATCGAGAGATAATTGCTAATAAGTCTAGACAACTTTTGATCATATGTTTCCCCAATTCGACATCAATCATTGCTAATTTACATGTGTGAACCTATTTCCCTAGATCTTTTATTATCATTGTTTTACATCTCAATTTGTTATCGTTTTAATCATGAAACCAAAAACCCAATCGAACCGACCTTGATAGAATTCTAACCATAGCTTGTCAAATTGCATCTACCGTCTCCCTGAGATCGACCCCTACTTCCTTATCTATATTTATTTGTTAGTTAAGCCTAGGGTATCTTTGTTAGGTACGCGATAAGCCTATCAAATTTTGGCGCCGTTGCCGGGGAGCACGGTTTTCTTGCTTTGTGATTAGTTGAATTTTATCTTGTTTTTCCTTGTCTTAAGGAACACTTGTTCCTTGAGACCGTTACTTACAATCCTCTCTAGATTGTTGTCTTATGCCCAGGTCCTCACGGATTGGTGAACTACTTCCGGTTGATCCCGATCCCGAGAAAACCTTGCGTAGACGACAACGTTTCTTGAAGGAAATTTCTGAAGCTGCAACTCTTGCACAACTTGAAAGTGCGAGAAAATCTTATTTAGAAGACCTTCAAATACTTGAGGAAGGAGAGGTTTCCAATTCACAACCAATAAGGAAGATGGTTCGTTTATCCGATCATTCTAAGCCCACCGCGGCTATGCTTCCTAGAGGTATTGCTACTGCCCAAATTGATGCGGCAAATTTTGAGATCAAGCCGGCTTTTATTAGCCTTGTTGAGAGAAAGCAATTCGGTGGAGGTCCATTGGAAGATCCTAATTTGCACATCACAAATTTTTGTGATTATTGCTCGATGATTAGGCAAACGGGTGTGACACAAGAGCAAATAAGGGAGATACTCTTCCCTTTTTCATTGAGAGACAACGCCAAGTTGTGGATTAATAGCCTTGATAGGACCGCTTTGGGGATCACCAACTGGGAAACATTGGCTCTCGCATTTTATCAAAAATATTTTCCACCGGAAAAGACCCGACAATTGAGAAGCCAAATCACGGGGTTCCGTCAAAACGGTAATGAAAGCTTGTTTGAAGCATGGGAGAGGTATAAAGAGTTACAAAGGCAATGTCCTCATCATGGGTTGGATCCTTGGTTTCTTGCAATCACATTCTACAATGGTTGTTGTGCCGAATCACGCCGAGTTTTGGACTCCGCTAACAATGGGAGATTCGACCAAATTGATACGGAACTTGCTCATGCTACCATTGAATCCATGGCGGTGCATGACTCACAATACGCCAACACTCGCAACATCCCATTCAAGGCAAAGGAGGAGGATCCAAACGTGTCTCTTTTGAAAGCTCAAATAGCTCTCCTCCAACAACAAGTTGATAATCGGGGATCAAGTTCATCACACACTTATGAACAAGTCAATGCTACTAGCCAAATTTTGGTGTGTGACGCATGTGGTGGAGCGGGGCATTTTGCACAAGAATGTAGGAATACGGTTGAGCAAGTGAATGCTTATCAAAGTTTTAAACAAAACTTTAATCCTTACTCCAACACCTACAATGAAGCTACATAGTTTCACCCAAACTTGTCCTACAAAAGCACCAATGTGCTAAATCCACAACATCAAAATCAACATGTCCCACAACAAAAAAGGCAAGCTCAAGTCCCACCACCCGGTTTTCAACACCAAATTCACAAACCCCATCAAAATTTCCAACAAAATTTTCAACAAGGATTTCAACAACCTTTTCAAAATCAACAAGTTCAAGGTCAACCATCAAATTCCCAACAAAATAATCAACAAATGCGCAAGCTAGAGGCTTTGATGACACAAGTGGTTGAGACACAAAAGAACATGGCCATCCACATTCAAAAGAGTGACCAAGCTAGGGATGCAACCATCAAAATGCTGGAAACCCAAATCGCTCAACTTGCCACTTCCAATGCTCAAAGACAACAAGGTCAATTTCCACCTCAAGGTGCACAACCTCATGACACCATAAATGTCATCACATTGAGGAGTGGTACCACTTATGATGAACCCCCAATGCCAAATGTTGATGATGGGGTAGTTGGTAAGAAAAATGATGGTGGAAACCAGATTGATAGCTCTAAAAAAAGTGAGGAGTCCCAGAAAGTTGATGAGCCAATAGTGGTGGAAGATGTGGAGGATGAGCCTTCAAAAGTGGATGACAAAGCTAAGGAGCCGGAGAAAATTCAAGTGCCATTTCCACATCGTTTGGCACAAGCTCAAAGAGAAACCCGACTTGGTAAATTCATGGAAATGTTGAAGAACCTCAAGGTAACTATCCCTTATTTAGAACTTATCACTCAAATACCTTCATATACCAAATTCATGAAGGAGATTTTAACTAAGAAGAGGACTATTGACAGTATTGAGACATTGGCCTACACTTCCGAGTGTGAAGCTTATTTGAAAAACTTGTCCCCTCCTAAGTTGAAAGATCCCGGAAGTTTTTCCATACCGTGCACCATAGGGAATTTTCCAATTGATAAAGCTCTTTGTGATCTTGGTGCAAGTGTAAGTGTCATGCCTTACTCGATATGCGAAAAACTGAATTTAGGAGCTCTTAAGTGTACTAGTGTCACCATACAAATGGCGGACCGTTCTATCAAACGCCCCTTGGGTGTTTTGGAGGATGTTCCCGTCAAGGTAGGAAAGTTTTTCATTCCAGTAGACTTTATCGTGCTTGACATTGCCGAAGATGCGCAAATTCCCATAATCTTGGGTAGACCATTCTTACACACCGCGGGTGCATTGATAGATGTTAAGAATGGTAAGTTGACTTTAGCCGTAGGGGATGAGAAGGTGACATATAATTTGAGTCATGGTCATAAGAGTCCAATGCTAGAGGAATCATGTTATGCTATGAATAATGCTAACCCCTTGTCTCAATCTTTGAGCAAGGATGTGGATATTTCTTTGAGCTCTTGTGCAGGAAATGGTGAAACGGTGAGCAACGGAAAGAAAGTTTTGGTGGAAGAGGAAGTTCTTGCAAGGTCCCAACCATTTAAGGAGATGGTGAAGAATCGAAGTCAGAAGGAGCTTATCAAGGATGGTCTCAATGTTGGTGACAAAGTGCTTATGTACAATCCTCGAAAGAAGGTTGCACCATGCCCTTATATCATCTTTAGTGATGACAAGATTGGGTCCTTTGAAGTATTGGCCCCGAGTGAAGAGAAGATCAAAGTTAGTGGCCATTATTTGCGGCCTTATCGTGAAGAAGTAATGGTCGGAATGGTGGAGGAAGTTTTCTTGAAATTTATGGATTTTAAAACTTAAAATTTTTGAGACATTTTGTCTAGCAAGACTTTAAATTGCGCTTCTCGGGAGGCAACCCGAGTTTAGCTAGTTTTTAATTTTTGTTTACTCCTTTTATTTTTTTAATGCCTTAGAGTATGTAAGGAATGATGCCTAAATGTGCTTATTGTTAATTTTGTAGGTGTCTCAAGTTGATGTTTTCTTCGTCTTGCGGAGGACGGTGGAGCTGATGACGGGGAGACACGCTAATTTGCTATCACTCATCCCCTTGTACATACTAGCTTGGGGGAGGCTAGATAGTCTAGTAAGCATCTTTATTTCCCTTGCATTTTCATTGTTCTCCCCTTTCCCCATTAAACATTTTGTCTTGCTGGATTATGTGTGAGAACCGTTTCTACGGTTTGATGGTTGTTCCTTGTTCCGCACATTAGGGACAATGTGATGTTTAGCTTGGGGGAGGGATTTGCATCTTGTTAGAGCATGTTAGTTTAGCTTGCATGTAGTTTCTTCATAAAAAAAAATCAAAAATCAAAAAAAAGTTGAACAATTGTGTGCTTTCCATGAATTTTGTGATGCTTACCCTCGTTTTTGCTCCTTGATTTCTCTCTTGCTTATCCCAATTGTAGCTTTATAGCTATTTGAATCACATTTATTGACGGGACTTTCGCAAACATGGGGATGTCTGGACATAGTGGGTGAGGGATGGAATTTGGACCTATTAGGCTTGATCTTGACATTGGCAACCTACAAAAATTTGAAAGGTAGAGCCTCCTTAGACCGGTGAATCTATACCCGGTCTCACTTAGGTGTGTGTAGGTCTCCTTGTGGTGTGCGTTACATCAAAACGCACAAGTATGGTCTTTATTCCATTTCTTATGAGCGTTGCATTCATAATTTGTAAGCATTTGAAGCCGTTCACATGACTTTGTTGCCCATTTTCACCCTTATACATTTTCTCATATCTAGCTACATTTAAACTTGTCTACCTTGTCGAGTTAGTAGCTTTATCATTGGTGTTTGGGTGCTCATTTGGGATATATGGTCCATTTTTGTGTCATTGTGAGCTTGGTAAGACGGAATTACTGATTTCCGTGTCTCGTTTTATTCTTGAGTTGAAGAAAATTGAAAAAAAATGAGAAGTTGAAAAAAGAATAATGAAAAAAAAATGATGTGAAGAAAAAAGAATTGAAATACAAGAAGGAAAAAAATTGAAAGAGTTGAGAAATATGAAAAAAAAGCATGAAATTGAGTTGTTGAAAAGAAAAGAGAAGAAGAGGTTTTGTGATTTAACTTCCATGTTTTATATCATAAATATTTGGGAAGTTTACACTTGAATTGTCATGAAAAGAAGTCAATATGCTACTTTTGACTTCAAGCCTCCTACTTGGGATGGGTTTGGGATTTGGATTGAGCATCCATGCATTCATTGGTTAGTTGCTAGCTTGACTTAGCTCCACTTACCATAATTCATATGTTCCCCTTTCTTACCCATCACCATAGCCCTCCTCTAATCCTTGGCTTCTTTTTATGCTTGCATTTGATTGTTTTGACTCGTGGACTTGGAATGATCACCATATTAGATTGCGGGCGCACTCTCATGAGTAGAGTTTAGGAGAGTGTCACTCATACAAATCTCCTTTTACATATAAATTTGTGCTTGAGTGTACCGCGAGAGTCCATTGTCAATAAGATCATGCAAGAGCCGAAAAGTTTGAATAAAATCTTTCATGCTACGCCGCCATGTAAATCTCATCCATGTTTTTGCACTATCCTTATGCCCACGTTGTTTTGGGATTATGATTCATTACGCTTGTTAGCTTATGTTGGGATTTGCAATTGATGAGATTTGGTGCTCCTTACCCTTGTCTTGATATTGTGTGCTTGCTTGGGACAAGCAAGGGTTTAGCTTGGGGGAATTTGATGTGTCCTATTTTTATATGATTTTCACCCCTCTTTTAGCTCATTTTTACATGATAATTTGCACTTAATGAGGTGATTTTATGAGTTAATTCCGTGTTGTAGGTGTTTTGCATGTTTTGTTGCATTTTGTAGGAAACGGAGCAAGTTGCGACCTTTTTCTATCATTTTGGCATTCACCGAGCACCACGAGGCTACTTGGATCGAGTTTTGGCCATGTAAGGGCATTTTGGGAAGATTCACTCATTCCCGAGGAAGAAGAAATGAAATTTGGTTGGTACTTGAGCCAAGAAAGTGAGAACTAGTAAAGAAAAGAAGAGATTGCAAAGTCCCCGGATTGCTGTTCGAACCCCAGAATCTCGGGGTTGATGCGAGATAGCCATAAGCCTAAAATGTTGCGCCCCCGGGAGTTGTTCATACCCCAGAATCTTGGGGTTTGATACCTGAGCAATTCTTGGGCTCAAATGCTGCGCCCCCTAGGATTGTTTGGTCCCCGGATTTTCGGGGATTGTGCAACTGAGCAACTCTTCACTTTCCTAGCTAGTTTTTGTATATAAATTCATCACTAGAGAGCATTTTATTCATGATTTTTCATACATTTCCCTAAATCTACAAAAACCTAGTTTCCTTTATGTTCTTAGTTTATCAATCATCAACATCTATGCTTTAATTCCGGGTTTTATTTGAAGATTACTTTGCTCTTATTAATCAAGTTCTTGTTCTTATTTCCTTAAGTTGGTAATTTCTATTCTTTCTTTTATATTATCTTGTTAATTCCAATTTATATATTGTTATCATATTTATGTTAATTAAATCAAACTTTGTTAGTTTATATATTATCATGAGTGAGTAGTTTTATAATCTAGGGTTTAGGGAAGCCATGTTAGATTAGTAATTGATAATTGTTGAATTGGGATTTATTATTATCAATTTGTTGTTTCTATAACATGCTTGTTATGTATTGTTAACCTTTGATTCTTGATCACAATATTGGTTATCTTGTTAATTCTTTTCCTAAGATCGAAAGCCGGGAATGGAATTTGCCTAAGCATGTTTTTTAGCGCGACCTAGTAAGTGCGAGAGCCCGCTAGTAATCGTTCTAAGACTAGTAATAAAATCGAGAGATAATTGCTAATAAGTCTAGACAACTTTTGATCATATGTTTCCCCAATTCGACATCAATCATTGCTAATTTACATGTGTGAACCTATTTACCTAGATCTTTTATTATCATTGTTTTACATCTCAATTTGTTATCGTTTTAATCATCAAACCAAACAACCAATCGAACCGACCTTGATAGAATTCTAACCATAGCTTGTCATATTGCATCTACCGTCTCCCTGAGATCGACCCCTACTTCCTTATCTACATTTATTTGTTAGTTAAGCCTAGGGTATCTTTGTTAGGTACGCGATAAGCCTATCACTATCCCATAGTCAATTAGGTACTGGAGTATCAGGGTTACTAAAGAAAGAGCGGATCGTTTCATCTCAGTTTAAGTATGGTAATCTATAACGTGGATAAAATTACTTAATTCGACTACCGTTTTGGCTTTGTTTTGAGTACAAGTTATGTGTTGTAGTCGTAGGGTGTGGGTAGTTTATGTGGGCGGTGGTATGGAGGCGCGTGGTGGCCGGAGCATCACCATGAAAGGGCTGCTAATTTCGTGTTGGCATAAAAGGAAAACAGGGACTGTTTAGGCCGTGTGTACCAGCGTGTTTACATGGTGGTTTTCAGGTGTTTAGGAAGGTGTCGAGGTTGGTGTTTTTCCATCAGGGGACATGTGTGGTGTGTTGTGTCGAGGGAGCTGGTAGGTAGTGGTTAAGGTGGTGATGGTGGTGGATAAATGCGTCTTGCAGAGGGACACAATCAATAATAATAATTACCAATAAATAAACCAAATGCAACACCCTTCATAATCTCATCATTTATCCAAACCATAATCGTTTTCTTCTGTTTAATAAAGTCTCTAGCTTCAATGTCTAATTTCTGCAGCTAGACAAGTATGCCTCCTTGTGCTGGTGTTGTCTACTTCAACAAAGAAGACAAGCGTGAGTTTGAGCATGATTACATACAATGGAAAAAGGAGCAATTCAGATCAAAATCAATGTTTAAGACACAGTATGTACTGAAAGAGACGAAGGAAAGCAGTAAAATTCACCATCTATTGCTCAGTTCTGATGAGTTGATGACCAGCATTTTCAGGAGACTCAATCATCAAGACAGACGTAACATGGCTGAAGTATGCAAAAGGTGGGCTTCTTTGTTTGCAGTTGGCAAAGATACATCTAAAATGGCGGTTGATTATAGAAGTCAGGTGAAGAGCGAACAGAGTGGCGGGGTAACCATCAGGACAAGGTGGGGTCGCGTGTTTTCTATCCAATGTAGCTGTCTTGATCTACCAACAAAAGAAGCAAGATACATCTACCACGTTTAGATAGAGGGAAATAGGGACTTGGACGATTTAAGTGTCTATGAAGAAGGCCCTGTTACTATATTGTCAGAAAGCGAGGGGTACTACGACTCAGACTGATAAGCCCTTCGCAATAAGTTTGATGCAACACTGTTTAATCCTAAGCTGAACTATTGTATTCCAGTAACTTTTAGTTGAAGTTGTTCTTCAATAAGATCGAGTACCTGTGGGTATAAACATATTACATATTCTCGTATATTAGTCTGTGTTACGATTTAGTACATTCAGATGTGTTGGATTCGTGTTAAATTTATACTCTGCATTTATGCTTAACTTCTGAATTCCTCATGAAAACTGTTCCTTTAATATTCCTATTCATTTTATCCTGTTTGATAGTAACTATCGGGATAGAAAGTTTGTTGCGTATGTATAAAATGATGAAAACGATTCCCGTGACCCAATGTTTATGTAACTTACACGTTATAGATAGACTATATGATTATAATCAAATATGTTAGTCATTCAGTATATCAAAATCACTTTACAACAATTCAACACGCCACATGAATATGATACGAACAAAAAAAATACTATGCTGAAATTATGAATATTTACATGATAAATTACGTCCCTTGGAATTCCGCGCGCATCGCGCGCGAAATAACGACTAGTATATATAAGAGGGGAAACCAAACCCTTGTTTTCTTTTCCACATCTTCTCTAAACCCTAAACCTAATTCTCTCATTCTTTTTCTCTCCTCTTGTGCCGCGTGCCACTTCCCTTCGCCTAGGGTTTCGTCCCGCCGCTTCTTCTTCCTTTTTCCTTCGTGCTTTCCAAGCCTAGATCGATCCTACTCTTTGGATCTATCTTTCCTCGTCTTAAGTCTCATGTTTTAAGCGTTTTATTTTTAATAGTTTTATATAATTAGTATATTTATTAGATTCGTTCTCTCTTTTGGCACGTGTGATAATTACTAAAGGTGTGGAGATTTCACCTGGAGAAGACGTCTACGTTGTTGACAACGAGCTCTAGATTTATTTGCCAAAAAGGTAACTAGGTGTTTCTCTTTTAATTGTGTTTATGCCAATTGATTTAATTGATATGATTTAATGATTGCTTGTACGATTAGTACATGTTTGATTATTTATCATCATGGATTAATTATGTCTCATATATTTATGTATGTTTTTTTATCGTAATTGTGGATTAATGTATCGATAAGTCGTTATGGGTGTCGTGTGCGCAACTAGGGTTCGCGAGGAAAACCCTAGATGGCGACACGGCTAACGGCCAAGAGCGTTGCTCAAGGTTATAGTTGAAGTATGTGTAACCTTGAAAATATGATTCAAGGTTATAGCTGAAACTAGTACAACCTTGAGTACGACTCAAAGTTATAGTTGAAGTTAATATAACTTTGAATTGCGAGTTAAAGTTATAGCTGTGACTAACGTAAACCAGAGGTATGACTCAAGGTTATGATCGGTGCTAGTATAACTTTAGGTTCGTGTCAAGGTTTGGCTAAGGTTACTATAACCTCAAGCCATATGTGGAAGTTATAGTTGAGGTTAGTATAACCTCGCATCCATTACTTATGTTATAGTTAAAGTTACTATACTTTGGTTATTTATACTTGATTCACATGTTGAGTTGTGTTCAGTGATTGTATAATGTTGTGTTTGCATATGTCGTTGGATACTTCTATGCATGTGATATTAGGACAGTCTGTTATGATGTTCTACTGGTTTGAGTCGTGATGTTATTCACGCATGTTAGTACAGTCAGTTATACTGTGCATTGTTGTTTGCTAGTTTGAATAGATGACGGTAGTATCAGTTATATACTATCGGAATGAACTAACGCCACCCATTGATGTGGGATTTATTTTGGTTTATGTTGGGGGTGGCCAGATTCGTCAGTTATACGTTCTGGGTCCCGAGTGTCGTTCGGTGTACAGTTATTGCATCGAGAGGTCTGGCCATGTAATACCTCGTATTTTATTACGTTTTATTTATTTATTTATGCTAACTTTATTAGTTTTCGATGTCGAGGGAATGTAACAAAAGCGATATAGTGTTGTGAGCAAGGGATTTTACGCGTTGTTTTTGGAGTCGTATGAGTAATCAATTAGCAAACCCGTACTTGGTTCATGTTTTTTGGGTATTGAAGTGCGTGAGATGCTGACCCATACACGGAAAGCAACACGTATGGGCCTAGGGTTGCGTGCACAAACACAACCCACACGCACTGAAATCAGAAGTTGTGAACATACCTCCCTGCCGCCTTATTTAAACACCCCCTCTCCCTCTTATCTGACCTAAAACAACACACACACACGCAAGCATCTGTAGCCGCCACTTCAAGGATTGTCAGGGGTAGGTTGTCACGGTGGTCAGATCGGTCTAGGGGTGGTCGTTGGCTAGGGCAAGGAGGTATGGCCACCACTTTTGTCTCGTTCTTACTGTTTTCACGTTTTCTTTTGATGTTTAAGACGAATTTATGATCACCTCACATGATAATAATCAGAGTTTCTTGCTAATCCTTAATCTATGATATGTAGTTGCTTTTCTTCATTCGTTTTTTAGGGTGTCGCTTTATCATTATGTTCTTGTTAAGGGTATTTCGTTTGGCTGCTAGTGAGTCGTGTCTAGAATAATTATGTTTTCGTTTTATCAAGGGAAAACAGAGTCCGCGTATGGTGTTTGTATGAGGGTGTTAGTGCCTCTTACGTAAGTATGTAATCTGCGTTTTGGGACAGTTGGCTTGACCGTAGGCAGGAGTGTCGAAGGGTGGTCGAGTCTGTCAATCGTGGTGTCACACAGTGGTGAACGGTGGCTGTCAAAACATTAGTGCAAACACGGTTGTGTTCAGATCTGGGTTTTCGTAAGGGTTTTTGAGTGGTTTGTCACGGTGGTTGTGACTACCACCTTCGCCATTGGAACCACCACGACTCAGTGGCGAGTCTGGTGGTGCCAGGGGTGAAGGTGGTGGCCGTGGGTGGTGTCGGAGGCTAAGTTTGTCGCAGGGGTTATAATCAGTCTGGGTACGGGTTTTCGTTTCATCACACGGTCAGTTTTGGTGGTGGTTTGTGGTGTCTGAGGTGGTGGCAGGTAGCCACTGACCTCCTCCCTGAAACCACCGTGGCTCAGTGGCGAGCCTGGTGGCGCCAGTGGGGAGGCCAGGGGTGACAGCAGGCGTTGGGAAGAGTGTAAACAGGGCTGTGGCAGGTCGCGGTTGGGCTGTAGTGTGAGAGTCGTGTTGCGGGTAGTCGTGGGTTGATTTGGGCTTTGGCATATGATGATATCACTTCTCATGATTGTTAATAATTCTCCTAATAGTTAATATGTCCAACTTTATGGAAAATATAATAATATTATTATTATATTTAATATTATTATTATTTTTATTATTGTTATTATTTTATAAGTTAAGTTTTGGTATTGATGCTAATAGTTTATATGGGGTCTAAATCGTACGTTAGTAATTATCGGGATGTTTACTAACGATGAATTTGGTTGCAATTTATAATATTCTCTATGTATTTGGGATATTTAATAATGACGCTGAGCATGCTAATTTTAGTAAGTCTAAAAATAGTAAGTAAATGTGGGTAACGATAACTGTATGAATGGACATGCTTATATATATACATACGTATAGTCATAATGTGTTGTGTAGGAATCAATTAGGAACATGTTTTAAGTAGATTTTAGTAGCGATGTGTATAAGGGCAGGATTTGATATGAACAATAATTTATAGGAACGGAATTCGAAGTGGAATATTTCTAGAGGGTGTTTACATTTGCAGACTGCTACCTTTAGGTAGGTTACACTGGTGATCACTCTGTATTAAGTTATGTGTGGTTGTGCTTTGCCTATTGGATGCAAGTGTGAATTCTGAGCATGATAGTCTTTGTTAAATTATTTGGTGTTGCATTCATAATCATGGCATATGCATTAAGTTTTGAGAAAGATATGGATCAGATTTTGTTCTGATGTAAAGCCCAGGGTGGTTCTGCAGACCAGGCCTGGTGTCTTATCAGCTGTTGAGCTGGTGTTCGGTGACGACCGAGTATAGTCTGCCGGGAGGTTCGGTATGGCTTGGTGCAAGGGTATCAGAATGAGATTTAGATTGAGCTCGAGCATGTCATAAGCATTTGCATATCATTATATGTTGCGTTATTATTTATTATTGTGTTTCCTACTCAACCGCGAGGTTGACAGTGTATTCGTATTCACCTACAATGATCCGGAATGGGGAGTAGATCTTTCAGGTCAGAGACAACAGGAATAAGAGCTGGGCATGGAAGGAGAGACATGGCATGGACCGACTTAGTTTTAGATCACTTAGCTTTACATGTTTTAGTGAGTTGTTATCAGTTGTATGGACTCTAGACTTTTGTTTTAAGACTTGTCTTTGTACCCGTTTTCAGTCAACAATTTATGTTTAAAGTACTCTTATCTTTCACTATGATTATCTACTACCCTGGTCTAACCAGGATGGTAACGGTCCTATTTACCCTGGAAGTCCTAGTACAGGCTCCTAGGTAAATGGGGGTGTTACAAAGTGGTATCAGAGCGAACGATCCTCAGGCCTAAACTAAAATGAAATAATGAACATAGGAGTGTCTAAATAAAATGAACCCTAGGCTAGTAACTTTTAGGTGCCCCATAGGGTTGGGTGGAGTTAGGGGCCCCCTCAAACCAAACCACTGGCCCTTTCAGTCTAACCTGGTAACCTTGAGAGATGAAGAGTGTGGGTAGCATTAAGGAAGACCCAAGGTAGAAACGTATATATATATGTTGTACTAACATTTCAGCGCCAAAGGAATGAGGTAAGTTATGATGTGAAAATGGATGAATATATATGCATACTGTAAGGCATGAAAGTGATGCTATATGATGATTGGCATGTACAAGTTGTTATTTTCAACCATTGAGAACATGAGTTTATATACTAATACTTGTCTATGAATGAACTTTGTATGAATATATGCATGTGGTTATGTGATCCCTAAGCCTTAGGTAGACCTTTAATAAGGATTTAATCGTATAGAAAGATACATGCTAAGTATGTATGATAGCAAAACCAAGTTAGAATAGGAGATGACCTAGGATACTCATAAAATTTTTGTCACTTGTGTAGCAAAATGCCTCCCAGGAGAGAACCCAACACTGCTAATATATCACAAGAAGAGTTGGATCGCCTACTAGCTACGAACGCAGCTCTCCTAGCTAGGATTGGGGCAAACACTCAGTCTGACGCCATCAAGATGAGTAATAATATTTCTCGGCATAACCCCACCAAGTACGATGGGGAGGGAGCACCGAGTCTACTTGCGGAGTGGTGCCGAGAGTTCGAGAGCATATTCGAACTATTGTCTGTACCAGAATCGATGAAGGTGGACCAAGCTGTATTCTATCTGAAGGGTACGGCTAGATTATGGTGGAATAACAGTAAGGAAGAAATCAAGGCAGCGGCAGAGGAAATCGGTTTAGAGTATGTACGCTGGGGGGAGTTCAAGGGGATTTTATCCTCTAAGTTTGTGCCGGAGCATGTAAAGGGGAAGCTGCGAGCGGAGTTTGATTCGTTCCAAATGGCAGAAGGGATGACTGTGGAGGAATATCACAGTAAGTTCTTGCAGTTGGCAGAGAATATAGCTGACTTAGGCTACACACAGGAGATGTTGGCAGCAAGGTTTGAGAAGGGGTTGACTATTAATATCAAGAGAAGCATGCTGGTGACTAAGCCCACGACGGTGGAAGATATATATGAGAGGGCTGGTCAGGCAGAAAGGCTCGCTGATATGATCAAGGAGGAGGAGAAGACAAAGGGAGAAAAGAGAAAGACCGAGTCTGCGACTGAGGGCTCGGGGAACAAGAAACCAAACAACCAGTACCGATCCTTTTTCTCTAATAGTGCACCAGGAGGCAATAGAAGTGGAAACCGATCTATGTCCGGAACGAGCGGTGCTAATCTTACATGTTTCAATGGGAGAAAATTGGGCACAAGCAATCTAATTGTTGGTCGGGAACACATAGTGCTGGAAACAGCTACCATAGAAGCAATCAAAGTGGAGGATTCAGAACACCGAACGCGAGTTATTCCGGGAATAACCGAGCTGGAGGGAACAACTATCAGCGGAATTACAGTAATTACAACAACCAGAATCGCTACCAAGGAAATCAGGGTAGTGGGAACAACTTCCAGAAGAATCTTGCCGAGACTAGTAATCAGAGCGGAGCTGCGTCCGTTAATCAGACTGCAACCAAGAAGAGTGGAACACTGTTCATGATGGGCAAAGAGGCCGCAGAGGAGGACGCGCATGTTGTTACTGGTAAATTTCTAGTACATACCTTCCCTACTTTCGTTTTATTTGATTCTGGTGCATCGCATTCTTTCATATCTGTAGAGCATGCTAAGGCTATAGGACTCAATGTATATAGTAGTATAGCTGATTCTGTAACCATACCATCTGGCGAGTCCATAGCTTGTAATAGGGTCTACACCAATGTAATGATCCAAGTAGGAGAAGTAAGTTTTGAGTCGAACTTGATCGAGTTTCCTTTGGGAGGTTTTGAGGTGATTGATGCGTGTCTATTTTATGATGTTTTTCATCTATTTTTACACTCAATTGGTCGCTCATTTACTATGTTTTAGCCCTTATTTCCCAAAAATCGTGTACTTTCGTATTTTTATGCACTTTTGCAGATTTATGCGGAAAAGGGACGATTTAGCACTAAATTCATGTCCTCGAGTCTTCTGCATAATTAAGGAACGAAGGAAAGTCAACTGGAGTCTTTATTTAAGTGCCAAGAGTCAAATCAAGAAGAAAACCGGAGATTTTCTATGCGGATACGGTCGACCGACCTACTATATGGGTCGGCCGACCAGGCCTGATTTTTATGAAGTCCAAAATCTTGAAGAAAGTTCAGAATTCGGTTAACCCCGTAAAAGAGGTCGACCGACCCACCAAAGTGGTCGACTGACCTCAGCGAAGCCCAGGAACGTTTTTCGGAAAGTAATTAGAAGTAGGAGTCTTTAGGAAACTCTAATTTTCGGCCCTATATAAGCTAATCTTGTAATTAGGGTTTGGAAGGAGTTCTTAGTTAATAAGCTACAATAAAGTTACAATCTAATTTTATTCCGTCTTTAGTTTATTTGTAATCTTTCAATAATTCTCAAGCATTCAATAAAGTTGTTCCTTTCTGCCTTAATTCCGACTTTGGTAATTACTCTTTTAATCTAGTTTTATTATTGTTCTTATTACTATTGCTTTCAATTAAGATAGAATTCCCAAGTTTTATTGAATCTTGCATGCTTAGATTATTTACTATGTTTACCATGTTTATTCCCGTCTTTATTATCGTTTCAATTACCATGCGTAGCTAAGTTTCATATGTTAGGATGTAGGGAGTAAATATGCGTAGGTAGTATAGATTCCGAGACCGACCTGTAGCAGAGTCGTGGTCGGCCGACTCAAATAATGGGTCGGTCGACCAAGGCAGTGGTCGGCCGACTGGAGTAACTGGTCGGTCGACCGACTCGCGCATGAATCATGTTTCGTCTTTCCTTGTTGACTATAATATCCTACAATGAGACTGAAAGGAGACTTGTAGGACGTTAGTAATGACCTACCCAAGATTGAGAGATACGGGAAGGGCATTGGTTTACATCTTAAGACGGCTAGGTTACTTAAGACTGAAAGGTATGTAACCTAGGATTTAGGAATCACCCTTATTGTTGACACCCAATAATTGTGAGACCTAGGAACTAATAGCATAGGCCGGAAGGAGCTATTAGGTACCATAGACCGAAAGGATATGTTACACCCCTTACGCGACTGCAATACATTTTGACCTTAGGATTTATATTACCTTAGCTATTTATTACCCAAACATCCTAGCATCCCTTTTTATATATTTTTATTCTAATCTTTATTTCTTGTTTTATTTTAAATCTTTGCTTAGACTTAGTAATCAACCAATCAAACCCCCAAAAAATTGTTACTTTAAACATTAAACATCAAACAATAAACATTCCCCACCTCCTTGTGGTTCGACCCTGACTTTCACTATCTATTGTTAAAGTTAGGAATTATAAATTTTATCTTTGGTACCCTCAACGACGGGCATCAAATTTTGGCGCCGTTGCCGGGGAGGTGACGCCAGTGTTTATTGTTTTTGTTTATGTTTTCCCTTTTTCTTTCGCTGTCATGACCATCGCCCCTTTCCCACAACTCGAGCATGAACCTTTGTATTTCTATTGTGATAGATTAATCTCTTTCCTTTCTCAATTTGGCTATCCTATTAGTATTGGGGAGGTTTGTCGTATCTTATATGATGGAGTTACTGGTAAGACCTTGATCGAGATTAAGAGAAATTGCGGATGAGAATTTTTAGACCTACCCTGTGAGAAGCAATGGGAGCTTCTCAAACACCTAATCCGAGCCGGTGGAGACACGGAGGGGTGTGAGGTTATTGATATTAGTAACCCGGATATTCCTGTTGAGTGTGATCCTATCACACCCATTACTGAAGAGACGCTCATTCTTAAGGATGAGAATGATAGGTTATTTGATTCCCTCTGCCTCTCCGTTGATGATACTGACTTGGAATTAGATACAGATGATGAGTTAGAAATTTACCCCTTGACTGACCAACCTATTTCTGTAGGTGTTAGTGATGAACATGTTCCTGACATGTTTGAACCTTCGGTTGATGAACCTTGTTTTTTGCAGGATTCATTTTTTGACATTCCTGATGTTTTTAATAATAT
The DNA here is from genome assembly GCA_029255685.2 of Silene conica. NCBI lineage: Eukaryota > Viridiplantae > Streptophyta > Magnoliopsida > Caryophyllales > Caryophyllaceae > Silene > Silene conica. Next base: position 47,530,291 of record CM055314.2, on the reverse strand, counting down.
TAGTGAATGTTATGTACAAGGATCCTTTACAAAGGATCCTTCGGAGGCTTTGATGTGTTTTGAGGCATGTGCAGGTGAATCTCTTGCTCAGGAGGCTGATTTGGATGCTCCAGAAATTGCGACACTAGTGGTAGAGTCTATAGGCGGTAGGAAGAGAGATGTTCTCGATCGAGTAGTACCACTTACTCGATCAAATGATGTAGAGAACGAGGTCACTCAAGCAAGTGATCATTTGGCTAAAGAAAAGAGCCCTAAGAAGAAGAAACCCAGGAAGGTGTCGGCCCACGACTTGGGAGTCGACAACCCTAGGAGATGGATGGCTAGAGGTATGGATGATGACCCACCCATCTACATGGTGGAGAGAAACTCATCTACCCAAATCACCATAGCTGAAGGAGTAGCCTGTAGTCAGAGCCCTTGGTCAAAGAAACGCCGAATCCTTCGCGGATGACTTCTTCTTTTTGCTCGTTTCTGTTTTTCTTAAGACATTTTTTTTTTTTTTTTTTGTTTTGCTAAGACTTTCTAGCTTGCTTTCTTTAAGTTTTTAGGACAACTTTTCCGTTGTGTTTGCGTAGTTAAGACTTTTTGGACTTGTTTCTGGGATCTCGCGCACTTGTTAGGCGCGTTTTTGATGATTTTTTCAGGATTGATGAAAGAAGGGAGACCGCTGTGCAGCAGGGGGGTCGACCGACCAGAAATACGGGTCGGTCGACCTAGTCCCTGACGTTTGTGGAATTCCTGCAGTCCGCAGAAGGGTCGGTCGACCCAAAATATAGGTCGGTCGACCTACCCGTCCGTCACAGCCTGTTCGCTTCTTCCTCGGAATTCGTGCACCATCTTGGGTACTTGAGTGGCACTGCTGGCCACCAAAACCTCCCAGCTTACGCTAGTTTGGGGAGGTTTTTCATGCGCTTCAAAACCCAGTGAGTTCTTTCCAGTTTTCCTTGGTTTTTATTTTCCTTGCATCTTCTCTTTAATTTTGTGAAACCTTTACTTAGGCTAATGCACAATAGGGACATTGTGCGGGTTGGTTTGGGGAATGGTTTCGTGTCACATGCATTGCATTTTGTCACACGTTTATTGCATTTCCGTATTGCATTGTTCTTTTCTTTGTTTTCCTTGCATATACAAAAATACAAAAAAAAAATAGAAAAATTCAAAAAAAATTCAAAAAAATGCACGTTTATTTTAGCATATAGGTCGAGTCGGAACGATAGTATTTCAAGGATGATTTAGCTATCTTACATGTTTATGCCTTTACATCGCCTTGTCAACTTGTTTTAGTATAAGAGTCTTTTGCATATCTACGAGTTTTTTGTCAATTTGTATATCTTGAGACTTGACTTATACCTTCGGCAACCTACTATACATTCTGAGTTTTTAGAGCTTATTTCCTGGTTTCATTCTTAAACCAGTTGTCTAGGATGTGAGTAGTACTCCCCTTGGAACATGTTACATCAATATGCATAAACATGAACTCGAATTGCTATATACTTGTTTTACTATCTCGTTTTGTGAGTCTTGATACGTGCATTTGGGATCCCTTTTCTCTTGTTTACCCATAAGCCCTACATAGCCAAATTTGCCTTTTTATTCCCCCAAAACTACATCCCATACTTAGCCTACCCTTCCAAGCTAGTATTTGTGGTCTTTGGTTAGACTTTTGAGGCATCTTGGTGTATATGCTATCTTGAGCAAAAAGAGAGAGAAGAAAGAAAAGAAGGAAAGAAAAAAAAAGAAAAAGAACAGAAAAATCCAGAAAAAGAAAAAGAAAGAAAAGCAAAACGAAAAAAGTCAAAACGTACAGAAACAAAGTCGACCGACCTCCTTCGTGAGCCGGCCGACCACCTGTCATCATCAGATTCAAATTTCGTTCAACAAAAGTCCCTTTCTTTTATGTGTTATCACTCCCGTACTTCATTCAAAAATATTTGGGAGTCCTTTCTTATATTTAATGTGAGAGTTGTGCTACAAAAGAGCACTTTCTTAATATCAAAAGTTGTGAAATATGTTGTTGGGAAACGGTTTTACTAGCTTGGCTACTAACCCCACAAATCCAAAAACATCTTAACCACTTTTTACCTTTTACCTCACATATCTTTCATTACCCCAATTGCATGCATCTAGGCCACTTAAATGAGATTGTTATACGAAGTTGTAGAATTCTTGTTCATGTTAGATTGCAGGCATGTTTTCATTGGTCGCAGTTAGGTGAGTGTCTCTACAAAAATACTTCTTTCTATCTTTTACATTTACTCACCCTTTGCTTCATGAGTGTCTCGAGCGTGCCGCGAGAGTCCATGGTATAAGTCTCTATAGCCTCTAGGTTTGCAAGTTGGACGACCTTATAACTCGTTTGCATGACTTGAATACTTTCTCATTGTGTACTTGGCATTGGTTTAGGCTTACATGTAAATTTCACTCTGAGATTGAAATCGTTCAATTAATTAAGATCGAGTCTATTTCTTGCTTGAGGGCAAGCAAGGGTTTGGTTTGGGGAATTTGACGCGTGTCTATTTTATGATATTTTTCATCTATTTTTACACGCAATTGGTCGCTCATTTACTATGTTTTAGCCCTTATTTCCCAAAAATCGTGTACTTTCGTATTTTTATGCACTTTTGCAGATTTATGCGGAAAAGGGACGATTTAGCACTAAATTCATGTCCTCGAGTCTTCTGCATAATTAAGGAACGAAGGAAAGTCAACTGGAGTCTTTATTTAAGTGCCAAGAGTCAAATCAAGAAGAAAACCAGAGATTTTCTATGCAGATACGGTCGACCGACCTACTATATGGGTCGGCCGACCAGGCCTGATTTTTATGAAGTCCAAAATCTTGAAGAAAGCTCAGAATTTGCTTAAGCCCATAAAAGAGGTCGACCGACCCACCAAAGTGGTCGACCGACCTCAGCGAAGCCCAGGAACGTTTTTCGGAAAGTAATTAGAAGTAGGAGTCTTTAGGAAACTCTAATTTTCGGCCCTATATAAGCTAATCTTGTAATTAGGGTTTGGAAGGAGTTCTTAGTTAATAAGCTACAATAAAGTTACAATCTAATTTTATTCCGTCTTTAGTTTATTTGTAATCTTTCAATAATTCTCAAGCATTCAATAAAGTTGTTCCTTTCTGCCTTAATTCCGACTTTGGTAATTACTCTTTTAATCTAGTTTTATTATTGTTCTTATTACTATTGCATTCAATTAAGATAGAATTCCCAAGTTTTATTGAATCTTGCATGCTTAGATTATTTACTATGTTTACCATGTTTATTCCCGTCTTTATTATCGTTTCAATTACCATGCGTAGCTAAATTTCATATGTTAGGATGTAGGGAGTAAATATGCGTAGGTAGTATAGATTCCGAGACCGACCTGTAGCTGAGCCGTGGTCGGCCGACTCAAATAGTGGGTCGGTCGACCAAGGCAGTGGTCGGCCGACTGGAGTAGCTGGTCGGTCGACCGACTCGCGCATGAATCCTGTTTTGTCTTTCCTTGTTGACTATAATATCCTACAATGAGACTGAAAGGAGACTTGTAGGACGTTAGTAATGACCTACCCAAGATTGAGAGATACGGGAAGGGCATTGGGTTACATCTTAAGACGGCTAGGTTACTTAAGACTGAAAGGTATGTAACCTAGGATTTAGAAATCACCCTTATTTTTGACACCCAATAATTGTGAGACCTAGGAACTAATAGCATAGGCCGAAAGGAGCTATTAGGTACCATAGACCGAAAGGATATGTTACACCCCTTGCGCGACTGCAATACATGTTGACCTTAGGATTTATTTTACCTTAGCTATTTATTACCCAAACATCCTAGCATCCCTTTTTATATATTTTTATTCTCATATTTATTTCTTGTTTTATTTTAAATCTTTGCTTAGACTTAGAAATCAACCAATCAAACCCCCCAAAAATTGTTATTTTAAACATTAAACATCAAACAATAAACATTCCCCACCTCCTTGTGGTTCGACCCTGACTTTCACTATCTATTGTTAAAGTTAGGAATTATAAATTTTATCTTTGGTACCCCCAACGACGGGCATCAGTGATACTGGGTATGGATTGGCTGAAAAAGTATAAGGCCTACATTGACTGCTATCAAGGGAAGATTACTTTAAGGGGACCCAAGGGAGTGAGGGTATCCTACAAAGGATATTCTGTGAAGCCTAAACTGAAGCTGATAACCATCAATGCGCGGAAGACTTGCCTGAAGAGGGGTGATGAGATGTTGTTGTGTCATGTGAGAGATTTGACTGCGGAGAAACCCCAAGTCAGAGAGATCGAGATTGTAAGAGATTTTGAAGACGTGTTTCCAGACGAAATTCCTGGGTTACCGCCAAAGAGGGACTTGGATTTTGGCATTTATCTGAAACCTGGGGCTGAGCCAATTTCTAAAGCACCTTATCGCATGGGACCTAAGGAATTGGAGGAGTTGAGAAAGCAGCTGGATGAATTAGCAAGCAAGGGTTACGTAAGACCAAGTGTGTCACCTTGGGGAGCTCCGGTGTTGTTCGTTAAAAAGAAGGATGAGACCATGAGATTGTGTGTGGATTATCGGGAGCTTAACAATGTGACGATCAAGAATCGATATCCTTTACCTCGCATCGATGATCTTTTTGACCAGTTGAGTGGGGCTGGTCTGTTTTCCAAGATCGATTTGAGGTCAGGGTATCACCAGTTGCGAATTAAAGATGCAGATATTCACAAGACCGCGTTCAGATCGAGGTATGGGCATTATGAATTCGTAGTGATGCCATTTGGCCTGATTAACGCACCTGCTGTCTCCATGGACTTAATGAACAGGGTGTTTAGTCCTTATCTGGACCAATTTGTGGTGGTGTTTATCGACGACATCTTTGTGTATTCAAAGAACAGAGAAGAGCGCGCTAAGCACTTGAGCTTGGTGTTACAGACTTTGAGGGACCATCAATTATATGCCAAGTTAAGTAAGTGCGAGTTTTGGCTCGAGAAGGTTGCCTTTCTGGGGCATGTGGTGTCTAAGGAGGGTGTGTCTGTTGACCCTAGCAAAATTGAGGCCGTATCGAAATGAGAACGACCAAGGAACGTGGCTGACATCCGTAGCTTCTTGGGTTTAGCTGGTTATTACAGGAGGTTCGTAAAAGATTTTTCGAAGATAGCCAAACCGATGACTTCGTTGATGCGGAAAGAGAACAGATTCGTCTGGGATGAGAACTGTGAGAGGGCATTTCTAGACCTGAAGGAGCGTCTCACCACGGCTCCTATCCTTGCTTTACCAGAGGGAAGTGAGAATTTTGAAGTGTACACTGATGCTTCCAAGAAGGGATTGGGATGTGTGCTGATGCAGAACGGGAGAGTAATTGCTTATGCTTCTAGGCAGCTGAAGCCTTATGAAGAAAATTATCCGACGCATGACCTGGAGCTTGGAGCGGTAGTCTTTGCACTTAAGTTGTGGCGACATTATCTTTATGGAGCCACATTTAAGGTGTATTCTGATCACAAGAGTTTAAAATATATCTATACTCAGAGAGAGCTGAATATGCGTCAGAAGAGGTGGATAGAGCTTATTGGAGACTATGACATGGAGATTTTGTACAAGGAGGGAAAGGCTAATGTCGTGGCTGATGCATTGAGTAGGAAGTCTGTTCACGCTCTGTGCACAGCTATGTCCAGACTAAGTATGTATCGTGAGTTGGGACAGATGGGCATCACGGTGATAAGGAAAGGTGAGACCATGGGGGATTTGACGATCGAGCCTGAGTTATATGCTGAGATTCGAGAAAGACAGAAAAATGATCCTAGGATTCAGAAGTGGCGTGAGGCAGTGAGCAAAGCTAGTGATGACGAGCCATATTCTAAGTTCGAGATTTACAGTGATGATAGCTTGAGATTTGATGGGAGATGGTGTGTACCGGATGATGAGGAATTAAAGAGAAAGATTCTGGTCGAAGCTCATTCTACACCTTATTCCGTTCATCCTGGAGGGGATAAGTTGTACAAAGACCTGAAGAAAGCATTTTGGTGGCCAAAAATGAAGCAGGAGGTGGCTGAGTTTGTCTCTCGATGTTTGGTATGTCAAAGAGTTAAGGGAGAACATAAGAGGCCGCAAGGGAAGTTACAGCCACTTGATGTACCTGAGTGGAAGTGGGAAAGCATTTCCATGGATTTCATTGTGCGCTTGCCGAGGACTTCTAAGGGAAATGACATGATTTGGGTAATTGTAGATAGGTTGACTAAGTCGGCTCACTTCATACCAATGAAGGAGACTTGGAGTAAGGCTGAATTGGCCAAGGCTTATGTTAAGCATGTGGTGAAGCTTCATGGTGTCCCTAAGGACATTGTTTCTGATCGTGATTCCAGGTTCATTTCTAAGTTTTGGCAAGAGTTACAGACATTGATGGGAACTACTTTGAAGATGAGTACTGCTTTCCATCCAGCAACTGACGGTCAGACTGAGAGGACTATCCAGACACTAGAGGATATGTTGAGGGCTTGTGTGCTAGAGTTCGGGGGATCTTGGGAAGACAGACTTGATTTGATAGAGTTCTCTTATAATAACAGCTATCATGCTAGCATCGGGATGGCTCCTTTCGAGGCATTGTATGGGAGGAAGTGCAGGAGTCCAGTATGCTGGGATGATCGAGCAGATACAGTGACTTTGGGACCTGAGATGGTTCAGGAGATGATAAAACAGGTCCAGGTGATCCGTCAAAAGATGAGAGCAGCCAAAGATAGACAGAAGAGTTATGCTGATTTAAAGAGAAGTGACATCACCTTTGAGGCAGGAGAGAAAGTGTTACTAAAGGTGTCACCTATGAGGGGAGTAATGAGATTTGGCAAGAAGGGTAAGTTGAGCCAGAAGTTTATTGGACCATTCGATATTTTAGAGCGAGTTGGTGAGGTAGCTTATCGATTAGCTCTACCTCCATCGTTAGCCAGGGTACATAATGTGTTCCATGTATCGCAACTGCGAAGATATATCAGTGACCCTTCGCATATCCTTGACCATGAGGTCATCGAGATCGATGAGCAGTTGACCTACGAGGAGAGACCCAAGGAAATAATAGACAGGAAGGTGCGGAAGACCAGAAATGGAGAGACCGCGCTTGTCAAAGTATTATGGACAAATCATAATGTTGAGGAAGCTACTTGGGAGACTGAGGTGTGATGAGGGAAAAATATCCTGACCTGTTTAATTAAGGTATGTTACGAGGACGTAACCTTTTTTTTTAGGGGGGTAGAATGTGACAATTCGTGTTTTAAGTGCTTTATTAGCTTTAAAGGTTAAATAATGTCACCTTCTGTGTTCGTTACATGCTTTAGTGATCAGTTGTGTCGACCTTGGGATAGTGAACTTCGGGACGAAGTTCATTGTAAGGGGGGAAGACTGTAATACCTCGTATTTTATTACGTTTTATTTATTTATTTATGCTAACTTTATTAGTTTTCGATGTCGAGGGAATGTAACAAAAGCGATATAGTGTTGTGGGCAAGGGATTTTACGCGTTGTTTTTGGAGTCGTATGAGTAATCAATTAGCAAACCCGTACTTGGTTCATGTTTTTTGGGTATTGAAGTGCGTGAGATGGTGACCCATACACGGAAAGCAACGCGTATGGGCCTAGGGTTGCGTGCACAAACACAGCCCACACGCACTGAAATCAGAAGTTGTGAACATACCTCCCTGCCGCCTTATTTAAACACCCCCTCTCCCTCTTATCTGACCTAAAACAACACACACACACGCAAGCATCTGTAGCCGCCACTTCAAGGATTGTCAGGGGTAGGTTGTCACGGTGGTCAGATCGGTCTAGGGGTGGTCGTTGGCTAGGGCAAGGAGGTATGGCCACCACTTTTGTCTCGTTCTTACTGTTTTCACGTTTTCTTTTGATGTTTAAGACGAATTTATGATCACCTCACATGATAATAATCAGAGTTTCTTGCTAATCCTTAATCTATGATATGTAGTTGCTTTTCTTCATTCGTTTTTTAGGGTGTCGTTTTATCAGTATGTTCTTGTTAAGGGTATTTCGTTTGGCTGCTAGTGAGTCGTGTCTAGAATAATTATGTTTTCGTTTTATCAAGGGAAAACAGAGTCCGCGTATGGTGTTTGTATGAGGGTGTTAGTGCCTCTTACGTAAGTATGTAATCTGCGTTTTGGGACAGTTGGCTTGACCGTAGGCAGGAGTGTCGAAGGGTGGTCGAGTCTGTCAATCGTGGTGTCACACGGTGGTGAACGGTGGCTGTCAAAACATTAGTGCAAACACGGTTGTGGTCAGATCTGGGTTTTCGTAAAGGTTTTTCAGTGGTCTGTCACGGTGGTTGTGACTACCACCTTCGCCATTGGAACCACCACGACTCAGTGGCGAGTCTGGTGGTGCCAGGGGTGAAGGTGGTGCCGTGGGTGGTGTCGGAGGCTAAGTTTGTCGCAGGGGTTATAATCAGTCTGGGTACGGGTTTTCGTTTCATCACACGGTCAGTTTTGGTGGTGGTTTGTGGTGTCTGAGGTGGTGGAAGGTAGCCACTGACCTCCTCCCTAGAACCACCGTGGCTCAGTGGCGAGCCTGGTGGCGCCAGTGGGGAGGCCAGGGGTGGCAGCAGGCGTTGGTAAGAGTGTAAACAGGGCTGTGACAGGTCGCCGTTGGGCTGTAGTGTGAGAGCCGTGTTGCGGGTAGTCGTGGGTTGATTTGGGCTTTGGCATGTGATGATATCACTTCTCATGATTGTTAATAATTCTCCTAATTGTTAATATGTCCAACTTTATGTAGAGGGGTTAACAATCTAAATGAAAGGAATATCTAAAGGGGAAATCATGATCGCGAGATAAGTAGAGATTAATAATGACAAGAGAAAATAAGAACAAAGAAATAAGATTACCAATAATCCAAAAGGCGTTGAGTACAGAATTCCGGAAAATTAGATCTTACAAGTTTGAAGGAGAAATAAAATGAAAACTACTGACTTAAAAGTTTATCTGAGGAAAAGTAAAGTAACAGAGTAAAAGTAAAAGATGTAAAAGTGAAAGATCAAAGATAAGATGATACAATCAAGTTGTTCTTCACTCTTTTTAAACGTGATTAATTGACTAAACATCTGATAATCTAATGGGCTTAGGTTAAAATGGGCCTTGGGAATTGAAAACAGGGTCGATCGAATAATCAATCGACAATATATGGTCGATCGACCAAATAGCTAGTCAATCGAATTAGTAATCGACCATATATGGTCGATCGACTATATCTATCGAACAGATTTCCTGCAATGCGCACTCAACTTCAAACAACCGCCATTTCTTCGTTACTCGTGAAAATCAAGCGTTTTTGGTGGCGTTGGAAAGCTAAGAGGATAAGATTTCATATCCAATGTTAATCAAACGATTATCATTACTATAACTCTAGTTATGGCTCTTCAAAGTAGGCACTGGCGGCGTGAAGCTCTTCTTTCGCTCGATAGACTTCCATTGCTTCTACGCGCATCTCAAGATGGTAGTAACAAGCTCCGACTCAACTATTATCCTAAATGCATGCATAGGCACATGTTTTAGGCTTGATTATGATCTTCTCCGGCTCATATCTGCAAATAACACAAGAACGCCAAAGTAGACTATTCGGGAGACATTTGTAGTAAAACACTACGAAATAAGGATGGAAATGCATGCTAATATGGCCTAAAAGGCCTATATAAAATGCACGCATCAACATTTTAGGAGAATACTTGCATTTTCCTTTTCTAATTTTACCCATATAACTCCACATTTAGCCAAAAACTGCCAGTTGACATATAAACTACACCCAATTTTTAGCCTACCTTGTGTCGAGCTAGCTTTAGTGTCGTTTTGTGGTATACGTTCTTTGTATCAGTTTTGGTTTGTATTTCATTTCGGAGTTGGTATTTGAGAAGTTGGAACTTGAACTCGGAATTGTATTATTTGTCAAGAACTTAGCCAAAAAAGAAAAAAAAAGAAAAGAAAAAAATGAAAAAGAAGGAGAAAAAAGCATTTCTGCGCTCATCTTTAATTATACCTTTTTGGGAATTGAAAAATAGAAAAAGAAAGAAAGAAAGAAAGAAAGACAGAATGAAAAAGAGAAAAAGAAAAAAAAATGATTGCTAAGCATGTGTTTTGACCGATTCAAGTTCCATGGTTAGTTGTGTGATATGCCGAGCATGGCATTGTTTTTGAGTAATCTAGAAGGTTTTTACTTTCGGTTGAGTCGTGGTAGCTAGCTCGAGCCGTTACCCCCTCTTATCCATATCGTTTTTTGCCCTCTCCTTACTCATTTCACCTCACACAACCATATTTTGCAAGTATTCGGCATGTGATAGACTTTGACAGGTTGATATGCGTGTACGGTAATTAAAATCATTTGTCATACTAGTTGCATTGCATGATATGTTGGTCGCAGTTAGGAGAGTGTCTTCACTTTCTTATCCTTCTCTCTTACACATATAAGTTTACCCTTTGATTGAGAGGAGAGCGATCCGGGAGAGTCCAAAATACACAAGTCATTCAAGGTCAGTTGTCCAAGTTGTTTTCATTGCATGTATGAATTCGTTGCTTTTGGTTTTGAACTTTATGGTGGTTATATTCTGCATTTACATGGTCAACAAAGTGATCCATAGTTGGTTCTGAGGCGATTCCATTCCATTAGGTAGTTAGTTAGTTGTTTTCCTTCTTGTAGTTGCATTAGTTTGCTTTAGAACAAGCAAAGGTTTGGTTTGGGGATATTTGATGCGTGCCTACTTTATACACCTTTTGGCATCATTTAGCACGCATTTCTATGCATTTTCACGCACTTTACGGGCTATTTTGTCCCTTTTTCTTCTTTTTTTTTTTTTTTGCTAAAAGGTAAGAATTTCATTAAAAACCAAAACAATTACAATAATTGGTCCACTCCATGAGACAAACTCAATTAGAATTCATAAGCCTAGCTAACCAACGCTGATCAGAAATTGATATCCTAGACCATTTACCCTCCTTAATTCTGCTACTGATTTCATTTTTGATCAGTCTAGCAACTCCTTCAGGTCTAACCAAACTGAACTCAACTCTAGCTCCATTCCTTTGCTTCCAGATATGATACCATCCAGCCATCAAAGTAGCCGTTGTTACCATCTTCCTGAACTTACCCCATCTCCTCCGTGCAAATCTTTCAATATCCATACTCCAGCCAACATCAGTCCCTACCAGTCCCTCAGAATACTCAGCACCCTCTGACTATAAGAACAGTCCACAAATAAGTGCTGATGATCCTCTGAAAAAGTCTCACAAATGCAACATTTATCATCCAGACTTACATGATACATAAATAGTCTATCCTTTAGTTTCAAGGCCCTCTGAACCACCATCCATGACACAAAACTATGTTTAGGAATAGCTAAAGGACACCAGACAGCCCTATGCCAACTTACCTCAACTCTTCTATCTCTCAACCATTCATAACAACTCTTCACTGAGAATCTGCCATGATTCCTAATCCACTGCCCATCATTAAATCCATCTCTGATACTGTCCTTAACCTTACAAATCCGTCTCCAATGCCAACCCCTTTTTCTTCTCTTGGTGTATTTCTTGTTGTTTTGCAGGAATTATGCTAAAGTTGAAGAAACTGAGCTTTTCTCGTCCAAAGTAGACCATTTTTAGAAGATGGAAAAAGTCAAGGAGTCCCATGACGTCAATTGTACAGTACCAAGCTTAAAGGAACGGTAACCGAGGCAAAGACAAAGGATAAAGGCAAAAGAATTGAAAAAGAAGCAATTTGATATGTCATTTGCTCGATCGAGTGGATGCAGGAGGAGAAAGACTTGATCGAGTGAACTGTTACTCGATCGAGGAGTCTGCAGGAAGGACTAAGTCCCCGAGGATCTCGAAGTTACTCGATCGAGCAAGTGCCAGACTTATGTTGGTCGATCGAGTACAATATGAAGAACAGTTACTCGATTGAGTGGTTTTGTCACTCGATCGAGCAACTCACTTACTGTACCGGATCAGCATTTTTCTCATTTTTAAGTTTTATGATTAGGATGTTAACCTAATCCCTATTTAAGGATTAGGTTAACACTAATCAGGGCATTCAGTCATTATCATTTTTCATCAGTTTCATAGTTTACACTCTAGATCTAAACACATTTTCATTTTAGTGTTTGGCATTTTCTCAAGATTAGTTCATAGTTTAAGCTTTTGGTTTCCGTTCAACTTTCCTGCGATCATTGTAATCTCTTTCTCTACTTTTATTATTGTTTTGCTTATTCAGCTTTTATTTTTTTTAGTATTTCCTCATTATCAATCATGTTATGCTTTGTTGTTATTATTGTTGTTAGCGTAGATCCTTTAGCCATGCGTAGGTAATTTTCTTAATATGTTAGGATGAAGGGACTCGCAGTAGTAATGTCGTAAGATTCACATGTTAGTCGTCTTTGTGACGAAGTTTTTCTATAAACAACTTATTTATAAAACTAGTCAAATGAGTGCACGTAGGAGACCCTTTATCTAGTAAAACCATACCTAGATCGAAAGATTGGTAAGGTAGGCTTGTTTAGGATGATCTATGTAACCTATCTGGATCAAAAGATTGATAGGGGAGTCTAGGGTGATTTCAGACCGAAAGGATATTTATCGTTCCCACTTCGTTTATAATTCGATTGACCTAGTTTTGCTATGTGACATGTATTACCGCGACAACCTAAATCCTGACATATTCCCCTTTTATTGATTGAATTTATCGTTGTTTTACCTTGTTTTATTTCTATATCCTCTGTTTTTAGTTTATAACATCAACAACAAAACCCCCCCAAATCGTGACTTGTAAATTGACCTTTTTCTTATGACCGTGCCTCCCTGTGGAATTCGACCCTACTTCCGCTAGCTATAGTTAGTAGACTTAGGTTTATCTTTGATACTAAACGACGGTATCAGTAGTGGTGAGGCTGTCGTGGTGGTTCAAAGGAGGACGAGGGCACGAGTGGGTTCCCCCTAGAACCACCGCGAGTCAGTGGTGGAATCTGTGGTGGTTAATGGTGGAAGATGGCGGTGGTAGTGTCGAGTTTACGCAAAAAAAGAGGAAGGAGTGAGTCGTGTTGTGTTCTACGAGTTGAGTATGATTTGTGTTTCTGCATGGTTGTAGTGTAGGCTTTAGGTGTACTACGTACATATTAAATTAGTAGATAATGGTATTGGCTACTATGATTTATTAGTTTTTTAAATTAATTTATTTTATTAGTTTAGTTGTTTAGTGAGATTGATTAGTTTAATATATAATTAGATTAGTTAGTTATGTTAATTAGCTAGTGTTGTTGATAATTAATTGTTATTTTAATTAATCTAGGTTATGCGTAAAATAATTTGTTAACGTTTATATATGTTCGCATAATCATGTATAAGACGGAGTTTATAACTATATTTACCCAAGTAGTGAATTAATAATTTGTCTACGTATGAGACAAGTAGGACGGTTTAATGAGCATGACGATATTTAATAGTTGTAGTTATACAATGAGCGGGCTATATATACTGTATTTGAATTTGGTCATTTGTTAGTAGCTTGACGGCTTTAATCGTAATTATTAAACGTAATTATTTATCGATAGTAATTGAATGGTTGGTAATTGCTATTTGTTAATCGTTCAAGGTGACGGTATTGTGGAGGATATCTGTCTTTACGTGCTCGGAGTACTATTTGGATTATATTTCTATCCAGGTAGGATATACCTACTCAATCTCGGTTTTAATGTGATTATCTTGGTTTGCGTATTACATGTGATGTGTTATGAATGGATGATTAAATTGTATGTTATGGATGCAAGCATGGTTTATATTTGAAAGATGTTTAATGGTTATTATTTTAATATTGAATTCATGAGCATAGCATATGCATTGGTTATTGAGAAAGATATGGAACGGAGTTTTGGGTGTGTGAAATTGGATGCAGAGGTGCATCGGTTGCATGGTCTCATGTAGTTGCATTCACCAATTATATTTGTGTGTTTATATCCTACTCAACCGCGAGGTTGACCGTGTATTCGTGTGGCACCTGTATTGATCCGGAATGGGGAGCAGATTTTGACAGGTCTCGAGTTAGCTATTTTGGGAGCTCATGGGGAAGCATGAAGACGTTGACTTGCCTACCTAGTTGATTAGCTCACTTAGTCAGACTATATCATGATGTAGCTTTGTAACTTAATGTTTCCGTTGTAGCAGTTATGTAATTTTGGTACTTCGTATTGAGTTAAGTAAGTTATAATAATAAAAGTTTAAATTTAATCAGTTTTTATATAAAGTACTTTTGTTTGTTTACTTTGTTATTCACTACCTCGGTCATTCCGAGATGGTAACAACTCTATTTATTTGAGAATGTCTTGCTAAAGCTTTTGAATAAATGGGGGTGTTACACAAATGATTCCTTAACTATGGAGTTTAAGGGGAAGGTGGTTAAATTTCAAATTAATCCACCTAATTCAACTAATTCTATGGTTTCTTCTTTGTGTGTTATTGCTACTAATCATACCTCTGTGAGAAGTCGGAGCCACCACTTCCGAGCAAAGCTTGTGAGATTTTGCATGTAACATCCCATATTTTTGTAAACTTTATTTTAATTTAATTAAAGTATTTTTCGGAGTTTAATAATATTTTATTTAATCCATAAACTTATATTTTAAAAATATTGTGTAAATGTTCGTCTTAAGATTTATTGAGTCTTGAGATGTTATATAATTCCTTTGACTTTTCCGTAGCAAGCTTCCCGAACATTTTATTTAGCACCCGTCTCAAGTCGCTCGTACTTGAAAGAAAATAGAGGAAGGAAGGTTCCTAGCCCTTTCCTCATCATCTTACTTCTTATTCTCCAAGTAAAGAAATAACAATTAGTAAACATAATTTGTTCATCTCAAACAAAATCCTTAATTCACAAATCTCTTCATAAACTCTTCATTTCTTATCCGATTGAGACGATTCTTGCGCCTACGGATTCCTTAGACCGGCGCCGTCGTTTCTATGCTTTCAATCGCTCAAATCGGGAAGGTCGTTTTCTGGGCTGTTCTTCCCCAATTTCGTAATTTCCATTCATAATCCGTGTTTATTGTTTTAGGTGGGTATTTAGAGGACCCGGACATCGACTCTTGCATTGTGGAGGAAGAATCGGCGGAGTAGCGCTTTTAAGGTGACGATAATGAGAAAGCTCGGCCTTTGTCTTAAATTAATTGGACATGTTATTTTCTTGTTGTTTATGTGAAATTGATGATGATTATAGTATGAATGTTTTATGGGTAGATTATTTCTGAAATTTACATGTGTTTTATGTTAAGAATGAGTACAATATGATTTTTGGGTTGTTAGTTGATGAAATTATGTTGTTGTGTTCATGTTGGGTGGAAATTAGGAAGGAGGAATGAATTAGGTTGTTTGTTCATATTTATTATACATTTTCAGATTTTTATGTTGAGTAATTTCTGAAGATTAGACGGATTATTAATGAGTAATGAGCATCCGTCACAATTTCTGTTTTGTTGTCCGTCTATTGTTGAGTAGTATTGCCACTACTATCGTTGTTATGTTGCTGCACCCAACTACTACACTCCTAATGCTACTGATTTGTTGTTACTGTCCTGCCTGCTATTGTGCTTTCCGTTGAAATCACAATACTAACCTGAACAACAGCTAACTTGATGTTTAATACAGTAGTTAGTAGAGTATTCGAAACTGCTGTTGTGTTGTCGCCATTTTCGCTGAATTGGTATGCTGATAGTGATTGGCGTGATTTATAATAAAATGTAACACTTACTTTGAATCACTGTACGTACTACTTTGTGGCTTAGTAATAGTGTTATTATTTTATTATTATATTATTATTTTACGTACGTGCTTGCTAGCCTGCTTGAATTAATTAGTTTACGTACATGTTTGCTAGCTTGTTTACGTTTAAATTTTATACGTTAGAAATCGTTACGAATTAGTAATGGGTTACGGTCTTATTAGAAGCATGTCGAAATAATTTAATTAGTTAGTCGATTTTTCCCGTATAAAATATAGGTAATATTATATGAATTTTAATTTAAATCGTGTTTAGTTCCTTTATCGGTTGAACCGGTTAATTAGAATGTAATCATAAACTTAGTAAAATATATTTGAGATAAGTAAGATTTAGTAAAGTAGTTAGTTACTTGTCTAAAATTAGTTAATTCTAATGTGTCCGTTTATAATTCTTATCGGAAAGATATTTTAATATATAGCAGTCGTTTATAAATAACTTAATCGAAATTGGTCTTTTTCTTATACTTGTATGTGTGTTTGAGGTCCCCGGAGTTCGGGCGACACTATATTGGGTTCGGGAATGGAGTGAGGATAGAGACCCCCCGGTCGGGCAACCGAAAGGGAAACCGGCTCTCCCTCGACTTTGTTCCTGGGGTCAATTAAGTGTCGATTGAATGTTTATCAAGAGTAGATCGTTGGTCATCAAAGATTGTTGTAGTCCCCAAGTCATTGGGCGACATTTATGTTGGGTTCGGGAATGGATTTGAGGATGAAAGACCCCCCGGCCGGGCAACCGGAAGGGAGACCGGCTCTCGCCTCAATTTAGCTTCCGAAGTCAACTAAGTGTTGATTGGTTGTAGTTAAGGAATTGATTGTGGTTTAGTGAGTAGCCTCCTTGGGAGATTTGGTTGTTGAACCCCTTAGTGGTTGGTTCGTTGTGTTTGTTCGTGTGAACCCCTTCGTGGGTTGTTCCTTCTTTTTGGCGAACCCTTAGTGGGTGGTTCTGTCTTCTTCGTGCGAACCCCTTCGTGGGTGGTTCTGTTCCGCGTGAACCCCTTAGTGGTTGGTTCTAGCTTAGTGGTCGAACCCTTCGTGGGTGGTTCTGTCTCTTTGACGAACCCTTAGTGGGTGGTTCTGTCTGTTCGGCGAACCCCTTCGTGGGTGGTTCTGCCTTTTGTCGAACCCTTCGTGGGTGGTTCTTTCTCTTTGTTGAACCCCTTAGTGGGTGGTTCATTGTTTTGTGGCCGAACCCCTTCGTGGGTGGTTCGTGTGTGTTTTGTGTTTAGCTGCCTGAGTTGGGGTATAGTGCTAGATATTGCTGATTAATTGGTATCTAGGTTATGCGTTAAGATGTCGCCTCTGAACCTTTATACTTGCTGAATAATTGGTATTTAGGTTATGCGTTAAGATGTTATACTTATTAAATCAAGTGTTCACCCCATTCCCTTGAAAAGGTAAAGTTTTAAACTTTATCTTAAGTCGGGTGGTTCACCACTCTGCGAAATGAGTTATTGATAGAATTAGTAGTGTGTGGAGGTACAATTGTATAATTCCGATTTCTTGGTGTTGGTTGCATTTGAGAGTAATTAAATTGAAATATGGATTAGTGGAGTTTACATGGTTTATGAGTTGACAACATGGTTCAAGCTTGATTGTGTTCAATGGGCCCAACAATTGTCAAAGCTACAAGAGTCAAGCATGAACAAAGAAAATTGTAACATTACCACCAGGAGTATGTGTGGGTCGCGGGTCGCGGGCTCAGGCGTGAGTCGGGGGAGGAGGCGCGGGTCGCACGCGTCACGGCTGGAACTCGTGTTTTATTTCCCTTATTTCCTTATTTCAGCTATTTTCTATTATTGTTATTAGGAATATTAGGTTAAGTATTTAGCTTATCCGTCACTTTATCATTCATTCAACTTTAGAATTGAAAGGACTATCAAGAACCCTAATTGCTTTTGCTTTTGATTTATGAGGAACTAATCCTCCCTTTTCTTGGATCATTAAAAGGAAGCTTCGACTAATTAATTGTGAGATTGTTCTTTCTCCCTTTTATTTCTCAAGTATTGTTTATGTCTCTTGCTCATATCTTATGATTATTGTTTTCTCTTGCTAATCTGATCAATTGGTAATTGTTTACTTTAATCTATAGCATGTTTAGAAATTGAATCCGTAATTGTTCAATTAATCTAGACTATGTTGGAGCCTTGTGTCCTCCACATGTAGTGTGATAACGTCATTGCACATACCCTTGTACGGACAAGTGGGAGATTGTTGGGGCTGGTGTCCTTGACAATTAAGTACAATGACTTATTAAATCTCTTTAAGGATCACAAGGGCATACTTCAGTATTATTACCAATTGATCCACGTTTATCAATAACGGTTGGCTTGCTAGATAAGTTTGACGTTATTGTCATACGGATGGCGGTGATCAACTGGTCCCTATACGTCACACCTATAGGACACATTTGAGAGATGTGAAGGTATGAAAATACAGTCACATTTATGCCGGATACGACTAAACAGTTAGTCAGAGGTATTGACTATTAAATTAGTCAATAAGATGTTGAGATTATTATTTAATACGGATTAAATAATTTTAGCTAACACGGATTACATGTTTAATTCGTAAATTAAATATAAACGGTTATATTTAATTAAATATTGTTTTCGCGTATTAATATAAACGGTTATATTAATTTGGGTAATTATACAATATCGTAATTTTATCAGACCATTATTAATACATCGACTGCATTAATATCTGATAACACGTATGCGATTTATAATAAAAATCCCGCAAATAATATTTAGCAAAACGGGTCGAATCACGCAAAGGAATAAGGTAAGAGTGGAGAAAGCCCACTCTCACCCCACCCAATTCGGCCGAACCCCATGTACTACATAAGGAGAGTCTTTCTCCTTATGTCAGTAACTGTTGAATTATAATTCTCACAATTAGGGTTTTGAGAGCATTCTTCTCCCAAAACTCAGATCTCACATCTAAAACCTCAATAACTCTCCCCATATTGCAAGGCAATTGGAGAGCCATTCTAGCACACGCGGCATCGTCTCAAACAAAGTCTTGGGTGCAAGTTATAGGAGGGAATTTACTTTAATTCCTGTTCTTAGGCCTATTCAAGCAAGGACCCAATGTTGTATTCTTTTTCATGTTTTTATTTATCTTATGACAATAATCACAACTGTAATTTTCATTATAATCCTGCAAGTTTAGGGCGAATACATGCTATATTCCCCACAAGTGGTATCAGAGCCAGGCCATGAAAATTTTACTTTTGTGTTTTTCATAAGTTCTATTTAAAAATTTTGAAAAATCTCGTTTATGTCGCTGTGTCGGTCGGTCGACCCGTTGTAGCGGTCGGTCGACCGCCCCTGTGTAAAGTTTCTGTTTTTCGACAGTTTCTTTTTGTGTAATCGATCTTGTTTTTCGATTCCTGTTTACATATTGTTAATTAATCGATATTCTTGATAATATGTGAACCCTTGTTGATGTTATTTTTGATTTACTTGTTTTAATCAAAGTTTAAACGGTAAAAACTTGTTTTGATTTCGAAAAGTGCAGCGTTTTGCGTTTTCTGAAACTCGTTTCTACTGTTTGGTGGTCGGTCGACCTGATTGATAGGTCGGTCGACCGCCTATGCTGTTGCAGTTTTTCCCGTTTCTCGTCTGGAGGTCGGTCGACAACGTGTTTAGGTCGATCGACCTCCCCCCCTGTAACAGACTCGTTTTTTTTTATTTTTCGAAAATAACATGTTTTATTTTCACATGGCCTTTAGTAATATACTATATACGGAAATAGTATATTATTAATTTTGTGGAACGGTTCACCCTCATTTGATACATATTATTTTAAAACGGTTTAAGATAATAGGATTATAAATTTATTAAAATTGGGTGATTAAAACGGTATAATCACATAATTTTAATCCCGTAAGGTGGTTTGGTAAAAATTTATTAATCATAATAACAGTATTATGTCATGTATGAATTTTATTTAGTTGATGCATTTTATTTATCGTCTTGTGAATGCCTTGAATGCTTTCAATAACGTATTTAATTTTTGCAAACGGTTGTAACTTAGTGTGGCCTTAGTAGATTGTGTTACCGTAATGATGGAACACAGTCTTGCTTGTAATTTTAGATCCTGAATCTCCGTTTTGGGTTTTTGCCATGTAATTACTTTTGTATTTAAATTAGAATGTAAATAGGATTATATTTGTAATTTAAATTAGTAATTTTGTGAAGACCGAAGACGGAGACCGGATCACTCCCGCTGCAAGGACCAAGATGGAACATCAAGACAAGCTTCTAGGGTCCAACGGTGGATTCCAAAGTTGTTTTTATGTTTATTTTGGTAGGATAGGCCACACTAGGACTTTTATTTACGTTTATTGCATTTATTTTATGCTTTCATCGATAATAGCTTGCATCATATTCCGCCTAAAACCAAACCACCTATAACATGCCTGAAAACTGACTCATGTAGAGGTTACGCGTTAGTTTTCTGTGACAATACAGATGTCACGTGTCACATGTAAAGCCATCACTTTATTTAATTCATTCACGCATATGCTAGATTTTAGTTCACTTAATATGAATAAATATAAGTCGATGGGGTCTTCCTCGTATAACCAAAAATTGAGACTAGTCTTTATAAATCAGACTCCCATGAATCCCTTCTTCGTCGGTAGGCATAATATGACCCCTTCTACGTCGGGTAAGTGGGAACAGATGATTTATTTTATCTCAACATCATGGTCACTCGATAATATCTAGCAACTGAGATGGACTAATAGATAGGATTTACGGAAATCTATCGACCAAGAGTTCCATCGGTGGAATTAGCCAAGCTGTGGGCTTATCAATATACGGAAATTGAGTCTTGGGATCGTTTATATAATTCTTGAGGGAGATCAATTATATAAATGCTTGAGTCTACGAGTTTAAATCACAATTTAATATAGACTTAAATCACAACAATGAGTTGCTTATATGGTTCTGTTTTATCTTCTTTTCAGTGTAGAACACGTTCAATTAAACTGCTGTATAACTAAATGGCTGGCGAAGACCCAATGCCAAGTGCCAAGCTAGCACGTGAATCCTGGCTAAAAGCCTTCATGGACTCCATGAATCAGTCTACTAGACTGAGGAATGATGGGTCAAACTTCTCTGACTGGGAGGCAGCACTACGGAATGCTGCCATTGTTGACGGAAAGCTTAAGTATTTAACTGAGCCAATTCCGGCACACCCAGGAACTGGAGCTAGAGCTAACGAAGTTCGCGCTCATAGCGACTTCGTCATGGAAGCGGGTGCGATAAAGAACGTACTCATCTATGCAATGGAATCCAATTTGCAAAGACGCTTCATAGCCCATGGTGCAAACAAGATTTTCACCACGCTCACTAACGAATTCTCAAAAGCTCCGAGAATCGTTTCTTATGAGCATACCTGTCGCTTCTTTGAGGCGAAACTCCAGAAGGGCTAAGCTGTTAGCCCACATATTCTTTACATGATTGAGAATATCGAGAAACTGGAGGCCCTAAACTGCAAGATCAGTGAGAACATAATCGTTGATCGAATGCTTCATTCGCTTCATGATGGGTTCGCCCTCTTCAGGGCCAACTATTACATGAACGACATGAAGAAGACTCCTCATGAGCTCCACTCCCTTCTCGTACAGACTGAGAAGGATCTGAAATTAAGTGGGAGCGTGAAGCAAGATGTTCTCATGATTTCCAGTAAGGGAAAAGGTAAGGGTAAAGCTAAAGCTCAGGGCGACCTAACAGTAGGCAAGCCCAAGTTTAAGAAGTCAAGATTTACTAAGAGTGGGCCAGGTGAGTCAAGCAACTCACAGGGCAAAACAAAGAGCAAGGATACTAGCATGGAATGTCACCATTGCCACAAGACTGGGCATTGGAGGCGCTCATGCCCCGTGTATCGTGAAGACATTAAGGCAGGCCGCGTTACTCCTGTTGGTATGTCTTCTTCTTCTTTTATTCACATGATTGAGATTAACCATGCAAGTTACGGAACTTGGGTACTAGATACTGGTTGTGGTTCTCATCTATGTAATCATGTGCAAGGCCTCCGAAACCAAGAACCCCTAATCAAGGGTGAGGTTGACCTGCGTGTCGGGAATGGAGCACGTGTTGCTGCAATCTCGAGGGGAACATACGTGATCCAGCTTCCAAGTGGATTCGAGTTATCTTTATATAACTGTTATTATGTTCCTTGTTTGTCCAAAAACATTATTTCAGTTTCTGCGCTTGACAAACTCGGTTTTTCATTTGTAATAGAGAATAATAGCTGTATTTTCTCCTTACACAATATGATTTATGGCAAGGCAGTTTCCATGAATGGAATTTATGTTTTAGATCAAATCACCGAGATATTACATGTGAATAACAAGAAATTAAAGGTAGGTGACAAAGATCAAACGTACCTATGGCATTGTCGTATGGGACACATAAATGAGAAACGCGTGAAACAGCTCATACAGAATGGAGCTATCTCGCCCTTTGATTTCGAATCATATGGCACGTGTGAATCATGTCTCATCGGTAAGATGACTCGTATTTCCTTCAAAGGTGTTGGAATGCGCGCTGCCGACCTATTAGGACTCATACATACGGACGTATGTGGCCCTATGTCGATAACGCACGAGAAGGCTATAGGTATTTCATCACTTTCACGGATGATTTAAGTAGATATGGCTATGTCTACTAAATGAAGCACAAAAGTGAATCCTTTGACAAGTTCAAAGAATACCAGAACCGGGTACAGAACCAACTGGGAAGAAAGATTAAAGCACTACGTTCTGATCGTGGTGGTGAGTATCTTTCACACGAGTTTGATCAACACCTTAAAGACTGTGGCATCGTGCTACAGTTGACTCCACCTGGAACACCACAATTAAATGGTGTGTCCGAACGAAGAAATCGAACTCTACTCGATATGGTTCGATCCATGATGAGTCACACCGTTGTGCCTGATTCATTGTGGGGCTATGCTCTTTTGTCGGCCGCTCTAATACTTAACCGAAGTCCGTCTAAAGCTGTTGACAAGACTCCATACGAATTATGGAAGGGAACGGTCCCTAACTTGTCCTTTATTCGGGTTTGGGGCTGCGAGGCTTATGTCAAGTGGAGACACGAGGATAAGCTCGGCCCGCGATCGGTCAAGACATACTTTATAGGCTATCCAAAGGGAACTTTTGGTCATTACTTCTACTCGCCAACCGAACAACGTGTTTTTGTTGCGGCCAGTGCGACGTTCTTAGAGAAAGAATTTCTCGAGAACAAGTCGAGTAATAGAACCTTCGATTTATCGGAGGTTCAAGAACCAACTACCGAGCAACCATTGGAGGAAACAGTTCCTTCAACCGAGACTGCGGTAGATATTCCTGAGGAACCTAGGAGGTCGGGAAGAGTCTCCATTCCTCCGGACAGATACATTGGTATGGTCGAGGAACATGATATGGATGACGTCTTACTCCTAGAGGGTAATGAACCCTCAACCTATAAAGGTGCCATGACCAGTTCTGACTCAAAGCTATGGCTAGAAGCCATGCAATCCGAGATGGACTCCATGTATGAGAACAACGTGTGGGATCTTGTGGACCTACCTGCAAAGGTGCGTCCCCTTCAATGCAAACGGCTTTACAAAATAAAGCATGCCGTGGAAGGTAAACAAGACATCCATAAGGCAAGACTAGTTGCTAAAGGTTTCACCCAAGTGCCAGGCTTGCACTACGATGAGATCTTTGCACCCGTAGTCATGCTACGTTCCATTCGGATTATCTTAGCGATAGCCGCATTTCATGACTATGAAATATGGCAAATGGACGTTAAAACCGCCTTCTTAAACGGTTATTTGGAGGAAGAGTTGTACATGGTACAACCCGAGGGTTTTATTGATCCAGAACATCCTAAGAAGGTTTGCAAGCTTAAGCGTTCCATCTATGGACTTAAGCAAGCATCGCGGAGTTGGAATCATCGCTTCGACCAAGTGATAAAAGAGAATGGATTCGTTCGATCAGTCGAGGAACCATGTCTCTATATCAAGTCGAGTGGGAGCAAGATTGTATTCCTAGTACTGTATGTCGACGACATACTCTTGATTGGGAATGACATACCTCTCTTATCTTCGGTTAAAGCATGGTTGAAAACCCATTTCCAGATGAAAGATCTGGGAGAGGCACAAAGAATTTTGGGCATCCGTATCTACAGGGATAGATCACGACGGATGTTGTCTCTCAGTCAGGAGTCTTACATAGATAAGATTCTGGAGAGATTCAGCATGACGAACTCCAAGAAAGGGTTTCTTCCTATGACTACTGGGCTTCACTTGAGCAAGTCTCAAGAAGCTAAGACATTGGAAGAGAAAGAGCGCATGAGTCGGATTCCTTATGCTTCGGCAATAGGATCGATCATGTATGCCATGATATGCACACGTCCAGACGTTGCATATGCATTGAGTATGACCAGTCGATTCCAAGCTCATCCAGGTGAACAACACTGGATGGCCGTGAAAAACATTCTTAAGTACCTACGGAGGACTAAAGATTGGGGATTGACTTATGGAGGCGACTCAACGCTCTGCGCCACGGGTTACGCAGATGCTAGCTTCCAAACGGATCGAGATGACTCGAAATCTCAGTCTGGATTCGTTTTTACTCTTAATGGCGCTGCTGTCAGCTGGAAAAGTTCTAAACAGAGTGTTACAGCAGATTCTACGACTGAGTCCGAGTACTATGCCGCCTCAGAAGCAGCTAAGGAAGCAATATGGATGCGTCAATTCTTACAAGGACTATCAGTAGTGCCTAGTTCGAATGACCCAATCACCGTTTATTGTGATAATAAAGGTGCCATCTTCCAAGCTAAGGAGCATAAGTCTAGCAACAAGGCTAGGCATGTACAACGGAAAGCTCATCTAATCAGAGATTACGTGGAGCAAAAGGAGATTTTCATTGATAAGATCGCTACGGATGACAACATAGCTGATCCTCTCACTAAAGCATTACCACGTGATAAGCATGAAGGGCACATTCATTCCATGGGAATTAGATGTGTTCCTAAGTTGTAGTACTCTTTTATGAATTCATGTAATAATTCATTTTCTCGTGTACTCTATTCAACCTCATTGTTATGATATATAATGTTTTGTTTTTCATGTGGAATTGTACGCCAATTTTGAACACCACAAAGTGAACTGAATAACATTACATCGTTTTAGTCCTTGATTACCCACTTGAGCTGATAACTCAGGTAATCATTTTGTGACGTTGGTTGATGGTGGGTTCAACGAGGCATAAGTCACGCGGATGACTGACCAATCACAAAGGCGAGTTATACGGATATCTCGTAGGACACCCCGTGACAACGTTATGGAGTCCTAAATGTTTTATAACATTGGGTGTCAGGTCGTGGATAGGACCTCCATAGTGTTCCTTTGAGTCGAGTCTTTTGACTTTCAACTGTCTCTTGAGATTAAGGCAGATTTTGGGTAACTTTGGTTTCTTTCCCACGGTCATCGTAACAGGGGCCAAGAGGATTTTTTCTGGGCTATTTCATGCTGCGCGATATCGGCAGGATTCGAGTTGAGGGAAATATCCAAACCCTTATCAGGATTTTATCATTTCTCAGGGCCACTCGAGGAGTAGTAACTGAAATGCATGGCCATGCTCGAATACAGATTCGTTTTATTAGTTAAGTTACTCTCTAGTCGGGGAAACCACTCTTGATACAGATCGCTTGTGAGATACGACCTTTGCGAATGCGGATTTGCAAATTGTCTTACATTGAGTGGGAGAAATTTTAAAAGGATATGAGAATCGGTTATCACACCTACACTTGTACGGACAAGTGGGAGTTTGTTGGAGCCTTGTGTCCTCCACATGTAGTGTGATAACGTCATTGCACATACCCTTGTACGGACAAGTGGGAGATTGTTGGGGCTGGTGTCCTTGACAATTAAGTATAATGACTTATTAAATCTCTTTAAGGATCACAAGGGCATACTTCAGTATTATTACCAGTTGATCCACGTTTATCAATAACGGTTGGCTTGCTAGATAAGTTTGACGTTATTGTCATACGGATGGCGGTGATCAACTGGTCCCTATATGTCACACCTATAGGACACATTTGAGAGATGTGAAGGTATGAAAATACAGTCACATTTATGCCGGATACGACTAAACAGTTAGTCAGAGGTATTGACTATTAAATTAGTCAATAAGATGTTGAGATTATTATTTAATACGGATTAAATAATTTTAGCTAACACGGATTACATGTTTAATTCGTAAATTAAATATAAACGGTTATATTTAATTAAATATTGTTTTCGCGTATTAATATAAACGGTTATATTAATTTGGGTAATTATACAATATCGTAATTTTATCAGACCATTATTAATACATCGACTGCATTAATATCTGATAACACGTATGCGATTTATAATAAAAATCCCGCAAATAATATTTAGCAAAACGGGTCGAATCACGCAAAGGAATAAGGTAAGAGTGGAGAAAGCCCACTCTCACCCCACCCAATTCGGCCGAACCCCATGTACTACATAAGGAGAGTCTTTCTCCTTATGTCAGTAACTGTTGAATTATAATTCTCACAATTAGGGTTTTGAGAGCATTCTTCTCCCAAAACTCAGATCTCACATCTAAAACCTCAATAACTCTCCCCATATTGCAAGGCAATTGGAGCTCAATAACTCTCCCCATATTGCAAGGCAATTGGAGAGCCTTTCTAGCACACGCGACATCGTCTCAAACAAAGTCTTGGGTGCAAGTTATAGGAGGGAATTTACTTTAATTCCTGTTCTTAGGCCTATTCAAGCAAGGACCCAAGGTTTTATCTTATGACAATAATCACAACTGTAATTTTCATTATAATCCTGCAAGTTTAGGGCGAATACATGCTATATTCCCCACAGACTAAAGTAGCAAGCTTTACTCTAATAATTTGTACGCGTTTCATTGTTATTAGGACGCAATAGAGACTAAACATATAATTCGAATCGTTAAACGCGTGTGTTAAAGACTTTTATCTTTATTGTTTCCTTGGTTTTTTAATGCTTTTGTTGGATTAAATCTAGACGCTTGGCTTATATTATTCAATAATTAGGGTCTTCTAATATCGCGTTTTGACTTAGTTGACTATACTTAAGAGGAAGACGGAAACTTGTATTTCCACAATAAATTACTTGAGAGTAATTGAGTTAAAGACAATCGAAGACCAATTAGTTTGTTGATATGGAATGTTTATTGACCCAAGCCTTTTAATTATCTGAATTCAGTTATCTTTATTATTTGTTTAGTAGACTAGCTTATTCAATCACAAAACCCCCTTATTATTGTTACTTATTTTCTATAGTATAATTCACATAAATTACATCGTCTTCTCCGTGAATCGATACTTATTACCATATATATACTATATTAGTTTAAGGTTTTAAGTGTTATAAATATTATCTTTTGGAGCATACGACTTGGGCTCACCAATTATGTATTTCAGTGTTTGATTTAGTCTAATGCGCCACTACATGTCTACATGTAACGTTGTCTCATACAAGATTCACCGTGAAGACTAAAAGAGTGGTAGCTTTTAACAAGGGAGAAGTCGTCCACAAATTGTTTATATAATGAAAATTCAGAGCACCTAATTACTTTCACTCCAACACCTCAAGAAAAAAGGAGACACAAGCAGAGGAATTAAAAGTGATCACAAAATTCAATCATCAAATTATGAAAGGGGGAAAAGAAGTCTTCAGGTGATGACTTTGGCTAAAACCACAAAGGATGTAATTATGGCGAAGAATGACACTGGGAATGCTGAAATGCTCAGAGGAGAGCCATTGCCAGGAGAAGACGGAGTTTCTGTGGGCGGAGTAGCGGGGGTGGTGGCAGTGGATGGGACAGTGACAGTTAGTTTCTGACCAGCTAAACAGTGAGTAGATATAGTGCAGATAAAGTAGTAAGTGCCTTCTTTGCTAAGGGGCACATCTGTTTTGGCTGTATGAACCTTAGCATTCTTATCAAGATTCGCATTACACTTTTCATATGCATCCTTGCTAACTTCAGCCACAGTGTGGACATTTTCAGGAAAGTTGAACACTGCAACAATATAACAGCTTTTATTATTAGTACACGCTCCTCAATGAGAGATTTTATCGGTGACCTGTAACGAAAAGTAATCTTCAACTCTCCTTCACTAATGGTGATTTCACAACATAATGAGAAGAAACAAACAATTTCGGCATGGAAATGTATGTAAGGGTAAGTAGTAGGTTAATAATGATTAACAAAACAAGTACCTAGAATATCAACAACAACAAAGCTCTGCTTGGAGGCCCAGGAAGAATAAAAGTCCGGCGAGGTTGGAACTACCCAGTTCCCATCTCCAACGGTCAGATTTTTCGACATTACACCCTGAAAAAGCATTGCTGACATTGCTACTATAAGCACAAATGACATACTCATTCCTTGAGCCATTTTCTTCTGACTTGCACCAATCTGTGCCTGGTTGAAATGATAATCTTCTTCTTGTTTGTTTATCTGATGTTAGTATAGAAACTGTATGTTTTCGAGGACTTAGAAAAGGTCTATATATATATATATGAAGAAAAGTAGTGGTATAAGTTTGATGGCTTCCACCATCCTTGTTAGGTTGGATCCGGTATGTATTCACAACCTTCCGCTAATTTGAACAGATCAAAGACATAAAACATCATCTTTACTACTTTCTTTACTTGGTCTTTCCACCTTCTTCCTAAGGAAATGTGTTTTTTTATTGGTTACAACTTAGAAATAGTAAACTTGATGAGCATTATTAGCTATTTGCTGTACAGTTGAATTATTCATTCTGCTCTTACTACATGTCAGCGATGTGAACGCCACAAATCAAGAATTTGTGCTCCAAAATTTTCACTATTCTTCCATCATATTTTCTACGTATTTTAGTTTTAACACCCGGTGGCGTCCTTCATCGTGTCGTATCACAAAAGTCACCTCTATTTCCTACTTTGATAAATCACTTGTACTATATTCAGCTTTTCATCCCGAATCTGCGAATCATTCATATTTTACTTTTTGTTTTTTGTTTACATGCTTTATAATGTTTAAAAATAATATCAACTTATTCATATTTTACTTTTTGTTTACATGCTTTATAATGTTTAAAAATAATATCAACTTGGATTAACTGTAATTCTGTAAATATGTTATCATTCATTAAATTATCAACTATCAACTATCAACACGGGAAACCGCGTCAAAGTGGAACTTACAAATTTAAAAATAGGCTAACTTAGATCAAATATTAATTCAAAGAATCAAACTCGGCTTTATCAAGAATTTTATTTCATGGTGCCAAATAATATATACAGCTGAGTCAATTAAAGTATGAGCAACAATATAGCAAGTATATTTCAATCAATAGTTACAAAAAATCATCTGACTGCTGCACAACATACTAAAAGTCTCTCACACAAGTATTTTTGAGTGGGGACAGCACAGCAGATGCTGAAAAATATGATACCAGCAACACGCCAACACCTAACCGCCTCCAAGAATGAACTCAAAACCGAGGCTTCATCACGATCTCAGAAGCAGATATAGTATGGACACTGAAGTAGTGTAAACCACATAATGGGCTGTAAGCCACCCTCGAGATTGAATGGCCTGCATATCGTTGAACACGAAATCATTAGGGATAGGACATAAGCAAAACTAAGCAGACTCAGCTGACGCCGACCTAACCGGAATAGGAGAAACTAATCTTTAGGTAGTCAGGACTCAGGAGATTATTGCCAACTACTTGGACAAAAGTTACAACTAAAAACATGCACAAAAAAGTTCTTCCTAACACAAAAACAACGTCAAAATTGTCGACTCACTTTAGCTCTGACAGGAGATCTAAATGGGTAATCAGGGTATTAAATCTTAGTAAACTTGTCCAAAGAGTCAAGTGGGTCGGGTTATCCAGTCGGGTCAGGATACATGTTGAGTCGGATACGGGTTGGATCAAATATGGGTGGGGTCAATAAATAATTTCAAACGCCTTTTTTTTACCTTTTTTAAAATTTAAGCATATTTAGTATTAATGCATAGATTAATTATATTTTAAATAATTATAAAAAGTTATGACCTTGTTGATGTCCATTTAACTAAAAAAAACAATATACACTCAAAGTCAATGACAAAAAATGGGAGAACAATACATCAATTTCTTACATCTTACGGATAACCTTTACCTGAAAAGGCGAGTGGGCTGAAGCTGAGGACTTCAAAGCAGGAAATCCAACATCATATGAAATGCTTCCATCAGGTTTCCAGAGCCCAAAGTTCCTCTCAGAAGTTGGTCCAGTTTTCGAATCTTCATTGAACATTGCAAACACATAAGCTTTAAGCATAATGTTGGGCCGTAGAGGGGTGCCCTTTCGCAAGGCCAGCCTTTTTCGCAAATTGAAATTGTAGGTTCTTGCATTTTCAGGAGTAGCAACAGCTTCATTCTCACCCCCCTTAGATGCCCAACCTGTCTCGGTAATTATGACTTCCATCTTTTTGTAACCCGCATCTTCAAGAGCGGCATAAGCTGCGTCAATCTGAGCATCAAGAAGATTGTCATAATGGAGGTTTGTTTGGGAGTCAACTATTCCCTGGTTTTTCTGAAAGAGAGCGTAACTTATATTGATGTGGGTTGGATCACTCATGTAAGTAAGGAAAGGATAAGCATTCAAACAGAAAGGTGATCCAATCTGTGAAAAGAACTCCAAAAGTGGCTTCATGTACTGCTGCTTCATATTAGCCCGAAATGTACAATTGGAAGGAGGGTATGAATTATCGAAAACTCCAAAATGATGGGCGGTCGTAATTTGAATTTTATCTTCAAGATGGAGACTTTTGGTTGCATTATAAATATTCTTGACGGCACCTAATAGACCTCCCCAGAATCCCTGATCACTTGCGAAAACTTCATTACCGACAGCAATACCGACAATACGGGTGTGGGGATAGTAGAACTGTATGTTGTCTTTAACCCAGGTGAAAGCATGATCTGGATTGGAACTCATTTCATTGATGAGGCCATTAGGAAGCCCAACAACTAACTCAAGCCCGGAGTTACTGAAGGCCTGAAGTACAGTATGATCAAAATCAAATATTCTGACATTTCGAATCTTTGCTTCTCTTAATAGCTGAACAACTATATCTGGTGATGGGATATTGTCGGCAAGTCTCCCATAGTTTATGCCATAAGTTCCGGTAAAAGCATCAACTTTCAAAGAGGCTGGAGGGAGGGAAGGAAGCAGCAGATGTAGATAAGTCAAGAAGTAACAAATATTCCCAAAAAAAGAACAAAAAACAATTCACATCTTCCAAGAGTCACCAAGGAATCAACATATTTATAGACAATGAAGTGAGTAACAAATTAAAATGACTGAAGTCAATCAACATATGCTTCACGTCTAACGTATTCATAGCCAAAGTATAAAAAGATGAGGCAATCCCATCTTTTGATTGTAGCTCTACTCATTCATGGCATGCCGCATGCCATACAAATCAAAATTGTCCGAGGCAGTTAGAAATAAGTACCACCAATCAACCCAATTACTGAACAACGTCAAGCTATATTTATAATTTATATCTATTATACCACTCGAACTCCTTGGAAATCTAAATCTAAATCACCAACAAACCAAACCCAGTAACCCACCACTAGATAGATAGATACAGGCATACACCAAATACAGTAGTTAGTCTTTGTATAACACGCTTTTAAAACGGATCCAAGAGATAACTAAATTTGTGTAAACTACGAACCAATGGGAGTATTCTCAAATATACAAACCTGAAACATGATCAATCTAACATCAAATAAATCATACGAAAATTTACCAATTTCAGAAGTCAAGAGCAAGAAGACGACAGAAATCAATCTCAAGAATCTCACAACTTTATGCCCCATCTCATGCTCAAACCCCAAATAATTCAACTCTATAATCTTCAACAATCATACAAAACCTAACTTTTCTGCTCCCAGTAAATATTATTACTACTCTTTTTACTGCAACTCTAAATTTTGAGCAAACATGCCATAGAAATTAGAAAACAAAACAAATCCAAACCCTTTTAAAGTAACAATAAAAAATAAATACTCCAAAGAATGAATGAATCGATAACTTATTTAGTTATAAAGAAAAAAGAAGAAAAAAGAGTGGATGATCATCAAAAAGAATAAATTGGATATCCCTTTACTATAAAAGGATAGATTTTAGAGGATTCTTATTGGTCGATAAAAATTAAGAAAAGAAAAAAATTTAATCTATGTAGGGTCCGCCATGTTCATTTGCATAATTAATTACTACTTCCTCCATTCCAATCAATTCTATACATTTCACTTTATTGGTACTATTCATAACTGGAGTAAATCTTCGACACAATTTCTAATACATAACATAAAAGATAATCATGTGAGATCTTGTTTAAATTGTCTTACCGAGTACATTGTGAATATCAAAGTTTTATAATTTTTATCGATACGTAACTGAAGATATTAAGAAAAGAAAACGAGTATTGGCAAACGTGAATAAAGCAAATGTATATAATTGATTGGAATAGAGGAAGTATAATTTAATTTTCTCACTACTTCATAATTAAATAAGTTACAATCTGTAATCGCACATCGAATATGAAATTTTCCGAAATCCTAACTATTCAATTTCAACAGTAAAAATCAAATCTTTAATGATCGTTCATAATAAGTTAACTAATTTTACCTAAATTAAAGGTATAAATTAAATTTAATAATTAGATTGAGACGCCTATACTTTACAGATATAGTATATTTAAAGATTAAATAAATTGTTAATACTCCATTTAACATGCGGCTAATAGTGAGTGACAATGAGTATAAAACAGAAACAAAAAGTGAATATCAAATATAATAATATATAAATTGGCAAAAAATAATACATTCAAATACTTAAAATTAACAAATTAAAATTGTTGAGAATTGGAAATCAACGAAATTATGTAACTTCGTCTTAAATGTACATAAAATAGATAATATTTATATTATATGGTCGGAGTTTTTTAGGTAGTTAGAGAATCAGACTAATAATAATTTGGGTTCATTACGATGCTTATGAACTTAGAATTAAACCTTAAGTATAATTTTAATATCTATATATATTTTTACTCGCTATTATCCGTCTTAAATTTAAAATAGGTGAGTATCACTCCCATAGGTAATAAGACAACTATTTTATTTTCACCATGCATAATGTTTTTTTTTTTTGATTCATCTCACATATGTATATTTGATTCGTCAGCAGGTGCGTTGGTGCATTGTTTTTACTTACGTCTAAATTAAGCGTATAAATTCTTTTTATTTTTTTACATCGATATCTGCAATACTAAAATTATATTTTTTATTAAATATATCCAACTTTTCATTTTTATTTTTTTGGTTTAATAAAATTAAACCCGTGCATTTTTTGCACGAGCGTAAAACTAGTTGGGGTTTTAAAGCAGAATAATGATAGTTGGTGTTATTGGAGTTTGCTTTCGAAATTCCGCTTGACTTGTAAATTTCACAAATTATGTGAACGCCCAAATTTAGTTTTTTTTTTTTTTTTTTTTTTTTTTTTTTTTTTTTAAAGTACGTCTTAAATATTAATAAAGCATAGTATCTATCCCTATAAAAGCAATAGAATTTAACTCACTCTATTGGCTGCTTGAAATAAGGAAATAAAAGACTCACCAACTTTTTACAATAATTTAATTTCCCTCACTCTTAAATTCAAAATTAATTGTTATCTTTCCTCATACATAATTACGTAATCGATTTCAGTATGGCATTTCGTCATTGTCTTTTTTTTTTGGTAAACAGACGTGGGACTAACCCAGAAAGCACACAGAAAGCAAACTAACGAAAAACAAACTACAGCGGAGCGACAACTAAGAACGAAAAGAAAAGCAACAAACGAAAGCAAACAAAACTACTCCTACGCTACACAGCTACAAACTCCGGCACCATACGCGGCCAAGCAACTCCACGTGCATCTGAGGTAATAATCCGTCGCAAGGGGATGGGTGTAGCGTCAGGTTCAAAAATACGAAGACCCTCATTCTGTTCCACTCCGAGATTAGCTAACCAATCCGCACACGAATTCGCCTCTCGATAAATATGAATTATTTCCGCTTGCCAATCTGTTTCGTATATAAAAGCGCGGCATAGTCGAATTAAGTGTGTATGAGCAGACGGTAGAAGCTCCTTATCCAGGTTCTTCATAAAACCTTCAACCACCTGTGAATCTGTCTGAATGTAGATTCTCGGGAATTTTTTTTCGATCGCAATTAACAGTCCTCTCCTTAGAGCCATCAGTTCAGCTCTGGTAACAGATGCGACTCCAAGTTTCTCTGCAAACGACACAAGTTCCTTCCCAGTACTATCCCGTATAATACCTCCTGCTCCAGCTAACCCTGGGTTACCCTTAGACGCCCCATCAATGTTTAGCATAACCCAATCTACCGGAGGGGCACACCATTTGACAGTAATCTCCTTGCGACGAGAAGTCGTACCAATGCTTATAAGGTCATTGGTATCTTTCGCCTCCAGCACTTCACGAATACGATCCGTGATAGTAGTAAATAAGTTGATCGGGATGGTCTCTGGTCGGTCAAAAACCCGACAATTTCGCCAACGCCATAACCACCAAACCACGACTGCAAAGGTGGTAGCCCAGTGTTCACAAACCCCACGGCCTCTCTGGGAGAGATTATTAATGACCCATTCTTTAATGTTAACCGGCGATTTAAACCAATCAGAATTTGCAAGAGGGAATTTATGCCATACCAATTGCGCTTTCGGGCAGTCACGACGTAAATGAATAGCCGACTCTTCCACCCCCGGACAAACCCCGCAACACGGGTCTTCAGTGAATCCCCGTATAGCTCTATTAACATTTGTCATGATTCGGTCATGCATAAGTAGCCACAGGAAAAGTCGCATCCTTTGTGGTGCCCAAGTATTCCACGGGAGCTTCCAACAATTACTCGTATCCTGGCTAGGAATCTTTCGGATTAGTCGAATAGCGGATTTTATCGAGAAATATCCTAAAGGGGTGTCGGAGCAAAAGAATTTATCCGTGTTAGTTTCACCCGGTACAACCTCGAAAGACGCGATCGTTTGGAGTATACGAGTTGGTAGGATGTCCGCAAAAAGCTCCCATTTCCACCCTACCCCATCGTCCCATAGGTTTGCCACGGTTGAGCTTTGTAATTGTTCGGGGATTTCGTACTCCGACAGTTCTTCTAGGGGCATCTCGGTTGCCCACTTGTGTTTCCAAAACAGTGTTGATATACCGTTCCCAATATTCGAACCCATGCCTTGTTTCAACACCTCTGATGCTTCTACTATTCCTCTCCACACATTGGAACAATTGTTCCGGGCCTCGAACATATCCATATCGCACCGACCCATCGCATATTTGTGTCGAAGGACCCGAGCCCATAGTGTATTAGGCTCCTTGAGAATTCGCCACCCTAATTTCGCCATAAAAGCACTGTTTGCTTGGCGCATGGACCGAAGGCCTAGGCCTCCGTTTTCTTTTTCATTTGTTACCATCTCCCATGATACCAAGCTAAGGCCCCAAGATTCACTGTCACCTCCCCATAGAAATCGGCGCGATTTTTTATCTAGCTCGTCACAGATGCTCCGAGGGAGATATGCTGTTTGCATAGCATATGAGGGCAATGCATTGAGGGTAGATTGGATAAGAGTTGCTCTTCCCGCCATAGAGAGACCACGCGATTTCCATCCCGTTAAACGTTTGTCCACCCTTTTTGTTACAAATTCAAAAGTATCTTTTGTAACTCGCCCATGAATTGTCGGCATACCTAGGTAATTGCCAAGGTTATCCGGGCTTTCAATCCCGATAGCGGTTGTAACAGCTGACCGAATCTCGACATCAGTATTGGGCGAGAAAAAGATCTTGGATTTTCCTCGTGAAATGCGCATACCCGAAGCCCCACAAAATTGTTCTAAGCTATCATTAACGACCATGGCTTGCTCAACAGTTGCTTCAGCAAAGAGGATAATGTCATCCGCAAAGAATAAATGAGTGAGTATCGGCCCACCTCGACAGGTCGGAAAACCCTTCCAATTACC
The DNA here is from genome assembly GCA_029255685.2 of Silene conica. Lineage (NCBI taxonomy): Eukaryota > Viridiplantae > Streptophyta > Magnoliopsida > Caryophyllales > Caryophyllaceae > Silene > Silene conica. The sequence goes on along the minus strand of CM055314.2, from coordinate 47,494,353 downwards.
AATGTTTGTTTCATGGACAATAAGTTGACTTAGTTTCTCCATACATATAGTAAATAGATAGGGTGAGAGCGGGTCACCTTGTCGTATACCTTGGGTAGGAGCAAAGAATTCGGTCATTTCCCCATTCCATAGCACATTTAAGGTCACTGAGTAAATTAAATTCATTATTACTCGGACCAATTTCAGTGGTAGCCCCATATCAATAAGGCAGTGATTCAGAAAGGGCCATTCAAGCTTATCATACGCCTTTTCCAAATCCAACTTAAGTACCATAAACCCCTTTCTCCCCTTCTTCTTTCTCATTGAGTGAAGGGCTTCTTGAACAAGAATAATATTGTCTGTTATTTGTCTCTGGGGTACGAAGCTAGCTTGTACCGGGTTGATTAGGATAGGAAGGACTGGTTTCAATCGATTGACGATCATTTTCGTTATCAGTTTGTACGTGACATTACACAATCCAATAGGCCTAAATTGATTAGCAAGATGTGGATTATCTACCTTTGGAATTAGTGCTAAGAATGCTTCGCTAATACCATTTGGTATAATTTCCTCATTAAGCACGCCCAGGACGAGTCTTGCTAGACTCGGATTAACCGTGTCCCATTGGGATTGATAAAAAAAGAGCTTGAAAACCATCTGGTCCCGGAGCCTTGAAGGGGGACATTTGTTTTAGAGCACTCTGCATATCCGTGATGGTGAACTCCCGTGAAAGTATCCGAGTTTCGTTCTCAGATAGCGTCGGGAATTGGTTCGTTAGCACTTTATCGACTCTGCACTCGACATTGTCTCCCACAAACAGAGATTTAAAATAATTAAGCACCATTTTTTTTAATTCCCCTTCGTCCCAGACCCAATTTTCTTGGCCGTCTTGGAGGGCAGTTATTCGATTGTGCTGGCGACGGATAACGGTGCTAAGATGGAACAACCTAGTATTGCGGTCTCCGTCACATATACGTTCCATTAGTGATTTCTGAAACCACAGTAACTCCTCATCCCTTAGAACTTGATTCAACTGGGCTCTCAATTTGGTTTCAAGTTTGAACAGATAGTTTTGAGTCGATCTTGCTAGTAGCTTCTAAACTCCTAGAATACGTTTTTCCAAGCTTGCTTTTTTAACGAAAATATTTCGATACACATCTCTGTTCCATTCTTGTAGTTTGGATGAAAAATCATGTATGAATGGGATCAGGGGTTCCTCGTTTTTCCAATTCTCAAGAACAAAATCATTAAACGTATCATAGGAAAGCCAAGAAGCAAGAAACCGAAAGGGGCGGAGAATACCGGGTATTGGAGCGAATCCGTTCGTGCTCAAAACAATCGGACAGTGGTCAGATTGATTTTGTAAAAGGTGACGTAACGATTCTTCCTCAAACATGACCCGCCAGTCCGCATTACAAATCGCGCGATCTAACCGAGCCCACTGTCTTGTTTCAACAGAATGTCCCCGTGACCAAGTATATTCTGGTCCAGAAAAATCGATATCGACCCAGTTGTTTTTTTCGATCCACGCATTGAATCGATTGCAGCGTCGCCTCATTCCCTCACTCGACCCGTTTCGCTCCGAAATAAATCTCGTGTCGTTGAAGTTGCCCATGGCAATCCACGGTTTATTGTGAGTGCTTGCGAAGTGCTCTAATTCTCGCCACAGCTCCTCCTTCTTAACATTGTCCGGGCTTGCATATAAAGCCGTAAAATACCACGAAAGTTCACCAAGTCGAGAAATCTCGACTGTAATATGTTGAGTATTATGCACTATAGGCGTGACCGTGACCTCTTCCGGTTTCCAAAACAACCATATACCTCCACTGAAACCTTCCGCGTCCACTACAAGAAAAACTGAACCGGGCGACAATGTTTGGCGACTGCATCGGTCAGTCGCCAATTTGGCGACTAAATAAAAACTCGGGCGACTGAAATCAGTCGCCAATTTGGCGACAGAACTTTTTCCCCAATTTTCCCACCACCGACACACTCGGGCGACTGATTCCAAAGTTTGGCGACAGAAAACCGTCGCTAAATTTGGCGACAGACAATTTCAGTCGCCAATTTTACGAGTCCGTCGCCAAATTGCGATATAGAAACAGACGCAGTTCAGTCCCTTTCCTTATTCGCAATTACACAAACACACAAACACACGAATCCTCAATATCGCGAAAACCACCACCACCACCCTACCCTACGTGTTCCGGCCACCCTCAACACCACTGTCACCGGATTCCGGCCACCACCACCACCACCGTACTTGTTCTTACCTTCATTCAACCCATTTAAGGTTTGTATACTCTCTTGAAACTCAATTTCAATTTCAATTTTTTGTTTGATTGTTGGTTTGTTTTGTGCATTTAGTGATTGTAGTAGGTTATTAAGACCGTCTTAGCTTATTAGGTTGTGATTAATTAGGTATTAGAAGTCAATTAGCATATTAATTAGATAATTGTGGGTTAGGGTTTATAAGAAGTTTGAAGATGATGATGTTGTTAGCCTTATTGATGTTGGTTAATTAGATTAAAGTAGTCGATTAGGATGTTTAATAGCTTATTAGGATGTTAGTTAGATTATACTAGCTTATTAAGACCGTCTTAAATTAGCTTATAAGTTTGTGGTTAATTGTATAATTGGAAATTGTTGTTAATAAATTGTTATTATTATGTGATTGAGGTTGTTCTTCAATTAAGTGAGTGTAATTTTAATTTAGATATATGTATTTTTAGTGTTGAAAATTGTTTTTTGGGTTTTTTTTGTTTAGATTAAAATGAAGAGATTGGAACGTTCATGGATGTATGATGGAGGGTTATTAGATAATAAGAAGAGACGTTCTAATGCTAGGTTTATAGAGGGTGTTGCCGAGTTTATTGAGTTTGCTAAGCAACAAGAGGAGTATGACTCGTTAGAAAATAAACTTAGGTGTCCTTGTAGCAAATGTCGAAATATGAAATACCTATATGTCATTGAGGTACAAGAACATCTCTATACAAATGGGTTTCGTCCAAATTATTATAATTGGATTTCTCATGGAGAAGCCTATTCCCCAATTCACGAACAACCTCACATCGAACATGTTGACGAAAACCCATATAGAGATATGGTTGTTGATGCCTTGGAGTTTAATGTAGTCAATAATGACGATGACCGTGTAGCCTTGAATGAAGAGCAACCTCCAAATCCCCAAGCAAAGGCTTTTTTTGACATGTTAAAAGCTGCGGAACAACCTTTATACGAAGGGAGCAGAATGTCATTATTACAAGCCGCCTCTAGGATAGTAACCTTGAAGTGTGAGCATAATATGTCATTTACTGCCGTTGATGGTATTGCTTCTTTCCTTGAGGATGCTATCCCCGAAGATAACGTCATGACTCGAAGTTTCTACAACACCAAAAAAGTAGTTAAAGGTCTTCAGTTACCACATCAAAAGATCGATGCTTGTCCCGAAGGATGTATGTTGTTTTGGAAAGATGATGCGTTACTTGAAAAGTGCAGAAAATGTGGAACGCATAGATTTCAAACAAGAGATGGAGATGTTTTTTTCAAAACGAAAAAAGGCAACAAGAGTGGTAATAGGGGTCAAAAGTGTAAGAAACCGATAGCAGAAAATCAATTAATTTACCTTCCTCTTTCCCCTAGGCTTCAAAGAATTTATTCTACCAAAAAACTTGCCGAACAAATGACATGGCACAAAGAAAATCCACGTACTCCTGGGAAGATGTGTCATCCAAGTGACGGGGAAGAATGGAAACGATTTGATCAAATCTATCCTGAATTTGCCGAGGAACCCCGGAATGTGCGACTTGGCTTGTGTACGGATGGATTTAGTCCTTTTACCCAATTTGGTAAGAATTACTCTTGTTGGCCCGTAATGGTCACACCATACAACTTACCGCCTTGGTTATGTATGAAAAGAGAATTCATTTTCTTGTCTCTCATTATTCCCGGTCCTAAAAATCCGAAAGGACATTTGGATGTTTATTTACAACCATTAGTGGAAGAATTGAGACAATTGTGGGAAGTTGGGGTGGAAACATATGATGTTTTCAGAAAGCAGAATTTTCAACTAATAGCTTCACTTTTATGGACAATAAACGATTTTCCCGCATATGGTATGCTATCTGGCTGGGCTACTGCGGGACAAAAAGCATGTCCTCGTTGCATGGGTGAAAGTAAAGCTTTTTGGCTTCCGAATTCCAAGAAAATTAGTTGGTTTGATTGTCATAGATGCTTTTTACCACTAAATCATTCTCTTAGGAGAAACTAGAAAGCTTTCAAAAAAGGGAAAGAGGTACTTGATGATGCCCCAGACCATCTTCCGGGTGATGAGGTATGGGAGTTGATATGTGATTTCCCATCTTCTATTGATGGTACTGAAGAAGAGTTTAAAGAACTCAAAAAGAAGAAAAATGGTTGGTTTAAAAGAAGCATATTTTGGGACCTTCCATATTGGAAAACAATGTTAATCAGACACAACTTGGATGTGATGCATATAGAAAAGAATTTTTTGAGCAATTAATTGACATGATCATGGATGTCGAAGGCGAAACATGTGACACTATTGGATCAAGAAAAGACTTGAAGTTGTTTTGTGATCGTCCCAAATTACATATTCGCAATGATGGGTGATGGCCGGTTTTTGTCGTCGATACCGGCATCAAAAACAATTTATAAACTCCCAAATTAAGTAGTATAATTTAGGGTCGAACCCAAAAGACGGTGGGGAAGTTGTATATTTATGCTTTAATTTTAGTATGAGTCGGAGTAAAAGGTTTTGGTTTGGAAAAACTAATTAACTACTAAAGCAAGTAAATCTAGATGAAGTTGATGATAAAGAGGACTAGGGTGTCGGGGGTCACCTAGGTAAGTCGGTAGCCAAACGTAAGATAACGGTCTTGTATCACTTCTATGGTAGGTCTAGGGTTGTCTCTTCTCTCGAGTTGACAAACCCTTAGGTCGAGTCTAGTCCTAGCTTTCGCTACAAACCAAGCTAACCTAACACACAAGCATGCTCATGAAACCCCAAGACTTTCGTCTAAAGCAAACAAAGTGAAGACTAACACCCAACCGTCGTTGAGGCATTTCATCAAACACATAACATGCAAGATGCGAAAACTTAACCAAAGAAGCAAACAAGACTAACTCTAGGCATTTTTCATGGCTACTAACTACCCAAGCAAACCCCTAACCCTAGAATAAGACTACTCACACATGGCTAAGGAATAAACTTGAACAAATAAAGTATTAATGCTAAACATGGTGGAAATTAATGAGAGTAAATAATTGAACAAGCAAAACTAAAACAAAATGCAAAGACAAAGTAGAGATTAGGAAGATTATACCAATAATAAGGAAAAAGCAAGGAACTTGGATTACAACTTGGAAGATTTTCTCAAACCCTCAAATTACAACCCAATAAAAATCTTCTAAAATTGCCCAAGAACAAAGCTAAGAGAATTATTAAGAGAGGATTAACTAATATTGAAAGATTAAATAAAGATCTAAGGAAGATTAAAATATTAAGAGAGTTTTTTTGAGTCTAAGTCTAGAGTAATAAAACAGTATAAACCCTAAAATAAGCTTAAGAATGCGTGATTTTGAAGTTGTCTCAAGTGCGGGTTTATATAGGGCTCGAAAATACGAAAAAGGTCTCCCAGCCGGTCGACCGGCTGCCGGTCTGGGACCGGCTGAGAGTCCAAGTGAGGACTTCTGATTTTTTTCTTCGTTTTTCTTCAAAGAGCATGCGTTCCCAGCCGACCGGCCGGCTGCCGGTCTGGCACCGGCTGGGAAGCCTATTCTTCAGTTCTGACTTTTTCTCTTCTTTTTCTTCATGCCCAGGTACTGCCAGCCGGTGTACCGGCTGCCGGTGGTCCACCGGCTGGGGATGCAATCTACAAGGTCTGACTTGATGGCAATGTAGGAAATGGTGAGTGGATCCCAGCCGGTCAGCCGGCTGCCGGTTGGCCACCGGCTGGGGATGCATTCTCAATGGTCTGCAAACTTCTACATAATTCGTCAAAAGTCAAGACACAGCTCCCCAGCCGGCCTGCCGGCTGCCGGTGGAGGACCGGCTGGGAAGGCCTGGGAAGGCTTCTTCATCCTTTCTTCACAAATCTTCATAAAAACGCTCCAAATTCGTCTCGATTTCTCTCATTTCTTCGTCCCCGCCGTAATACCTACAAAAAGTGAACAGAATAGGAATATACGAGGCAACGGACGTAAAAACATCTAAAGGCACGCAAATCGAGGTCGAATCGTGACCGAAAACAATGAAAATGTAAAGGAAATGATGACCAAAATGGAGCTCATCAGAATTCCCCACACTTAAACCTTACTCGTCCTCGAGTAAGAGATCAACGAACTATATAACCCTTATTAAAAACAAAGAAACAACTAACTAAGCTAACTATAAGCCGAATCGGGTTTAGCTACACCCGTAGCCCTTTCAACTCACAATTTGACATTCATGAGGGAGAATGCCCTATTGCAAGGCAAGTAAGGTCTTGCTACAAAACTTTCGATGCCAACAAATAAAAACAAAACACGTATAGACAAGCAACATGCATCGGAAAAGAAAGGAAACCGCTTGCCTCATTCAAGCGGCGGAAAACAACTAAAAGGGAACAAATTCAAAATCGTAAACTCCCTCACAAATATTAATTCTACAAGTCACTAAGGCAAGAAGGATGACAACAAAACACCGCCAAATCATGCTAAACTAGGCTACTTTCATAACCGTTATCCAAATACTTTTGTCAAGGGCGATCGGATGGGATGGAATGATGATCCCCGCAATGCTAAAGGCAAAAGATACAAGTCTAGATTCTTCACAAAGTAAAGGTCATGGGTCGTCCCAAGATCGACAAAACGGCAAGGCAAAATTGATTTTTTTTTGGAATGAAATGCTCAAGTCAATACAAAATGGTGGATGACAATCAAAATTTGACCTCATTCAACTTTTTTCATCTCTTAATTTTTTTTTTTTCATGCCATGAGTTAGGATGGGGTTTGTCCCACGCGTGCTAATGTCCTTTGCTTTCGCCAATCGCTTATTAGGCAACCGGTTAACCTCTAGACAATAGCTTATCGGGGTGACAATCACTCTGTCTTTGGGCGGTCGAATTCACAACCAAGTGGGAAGCCAACTCAATGGCTACCCTCCAAAGCACATCGAAGTGGTACGCCTCCACCAAAACAACATGTTCTTATTCTTTTTCATTAACCATTTTTTTTTCTTTTCTTTTTCACTTGAGTTTCCCCTTTTTTCTTTCTTTCAAGTCGATTCCACTTCTTATGATTATTGACAAGAGCATTCCAAATTTATTCATGAAAGTTATTTTTGGGTTGCCATGCCGCCGAGTCGAACAAGGTCACCAAGACAAGATAATCAAAACCATTTCGCATTACGGGGTTGGGCAAGGTGACTCACATGCAAACCCTTGACTCGGTATTGGACCATGGTCAGAAAGGTACTAGAAAAGCATGACCTAGGGTGTTTTAGAAGTCATTCTAAAAGACAAAGTCACAAGTAGAAGAATTATTTGCAACGGCATAAACGATTTTGTCAAAGTTCTCAATTAGGCATTTTCAAAACATTATCCTAAATGCAACTATATGCCATGAATGCAACTAATATAGACATGTTTTAATGCAAGTGAGACTATCAAACTACATGCCAAACAAAGCTAATGCATCTCCTAACAGCACAAAAGCACACAAGCCACGCACAATCTCCACAATGTACTCCACATCCTCCAAATACAAGCCCATCCTCCTCATTTGCAACAAAAGGAAGAAAATGAGAGTGAAATAGAGGTTGGAACGATCATACCGTGGTGTCTTCAAGGTCCAAAGCGGTGCTCAAGCAAGTGTTACCTATGCGAAAGGAGAGAAAGCAACACAAGTATATACAATTCTACACTAATAAGATAAAAACATGTTTTTGAATTTTTCAAATTTTTCGATTTTTTTGGTATTTTTGAGGTTTTTCATACTTACAAAAGCGATCAAATATTCACAAGGTGGATATTTTCCCTCCCCACACTTAAGATTTACATTGTCCTCAATGTAATAAAGTGCAAAGGGGGAAATGAAGTAAAAGAACGAAAACAACATGTTTTTGGCTTTTTTGAAATTGTTGAGAAAATAACAACTTGTTTTTGTATTTTTTTGAAATAAACGGTTCTTCCTCCCCACACTTATTTATATGCATAATGTGAGGAGGAAAACCGGAAAATAAAGAACATATTTTTGAAAGTTTTTGGTTTTTCAATTTTTTTGGTTTTTTGGTTTTTAAGAAGGCATTAAAAACAAAGATAAACAAAAGAAGAGAAAAACTAAAAACTAGACTAAATGCTCTATTCTACATGTATGCAAACTACATGTGACAATATTATACAAAATTGAAATCGAATGCAGCTAAATGAATGCAAGTATATGCAACTAAACTAAATGATATGCAAGGATGAATTAAAAACTAAAACAAGCTAAAAGATACTAACTAAATGCATGCTAGGAAAGAAAATGCAAACTAAAAGAGAAATTTGGATTAAGGGAGTTACTTGACTTGTTTTGGATTTTGCAAGGGGAGCATAATCATCACCATCTACCACCTCCAAAGGTGGTCACTCATCAAAGCTATCATCAAAATGATCCTCGGACTCATATCCTTCATCACCGCCTCCATCATCATCATTCCCATTGCCTCCATCAACGACCATGAAGTCGCTCGGGTTGCTCATGAAATCGCGGAAGGGGGAGGCTTGCGATCCACTAGCTCCCGCATCACCATATCCGCCATGGAAGGATGAATGCCTCGGAGGGCCCGCATCCTCATTACCCCGAAAGTTGGGGGGAAAGATCGGGTTTGAAAAATAACCCGGGGTGACGTTAATCTCCCCGTAAAAACGACCCTCAGGAGGCACATAACCCCTATCCGGAGGCATGTAGTATGACGGGCGACCACCATCCGGATGATGATAACCCTCGCGGACGGACCGATCATAACTCGGAAATGTACCATAGGCTTGATCATGGTAAAGGTAATCCATCCTATAGGTCAAATCCCTATGCCGCTCATCGGCTATGGCTTGGCGCTGGTCCGCTAAATCCGCTGCATTCTTCATGCCCAAGTCAACTCGGGCCATGAAATCAATAAGCTCTGGGGGGCATGAATAAGAAGATGGACCGGAGGTGGAGGCGGATCCCTGGAAGTGCGAGGGACCACTCTGAAACTGGGACATGGAAATGGGGGGCTGCTGGAATTGCTCAAAAGGAAGGTCAGAAGGAGTGGCACCGACTCTGTCTCTGGTGTAGACTCTAGGGGCACGCTGGTCTGGAGGGAGGTCCTCGGGGTCCGCCTCAATATCAAGGAGGTAAGAGGTCTTTCCCGGCACAACTCTCATCAACTCGGTGTTTGGCAAAGGAACTGAATTCTTGAACTTGTTGTCAACCCGAATCTGCCAATACTCCTTGCGATCACTGGGGTTATACCGTACCCACCCCAAAGCATCCTGCAAGTATCGGCTAGATAGCACATTCTCGCCCTGAATGAAGTCAACCGTGAAGTGCCTCTGACAACGGTTGTTGGCAATCAAGGTGACCATCCCCCCAACACAAATGGGGGTAGTAAGCTGAGGTTGGGATGCCAACCTACTCAAGTGAAGGGCCATATGGTGAGCAATGTTCAATTTCGGGCCACCAACCAAGTAAGAACCAATTATTTCAAGCTCAGTAGTAGTGAAGTTGTGAGGCTCATCCCTAGAGAAAACGGTCCACCCCATGAACCTATGCCAAATTCTAATCGGTGCCAAATGCACCCTATTAGCCGGTTTCTTTCGGCTTCTATCACTTACAAGACCGGTTATGGCTGTCCAAATAAGCTCAGTATCAAAGCCCTCCGGAGGCTTAATGGCTAATTTTCCGTCTAGCCCAAAAATCAAAGCAAATTCATCTAAGGTGAGACGATGTTCCCTATTCATCAATCGGAACTCAAGAAATGCAACTTTCCCCAAAGTTCGGTTCTTAGTCACAACCAAAGAACTCAAAAATTCCCAAGTTAACCGGGGAGATGTGTGAACCGGTTTTGTCTCATACAAGGTTTTCATTCCTAAACCCTCAAAAAGAGCCGCCGTTATTTTCTCAATCCCTAATTCTCTCAATCCGGCTCTATCAATGAACCTAGTTGGGTGAAGGGGGCGATTCTTAAAGTAAGTGAAATTACCTTTTTGTTGGATTGAGGCAAATGTGAGACCGGGGAAGCTAGGATCCGGGCCAATGTTGCCACTTCCCCTTACATTTTCGACCTCTTGCTCAACCGAAGGGTCGTGCCTTGATTTGGATCGCCTTTCTGTTCTTCCCGACATGGTTAATTGAAGGATAAGGTGATGAGGGAATAAAGGGGGTTTTGATTTGAGAGAGTTTGGTGAAGTTTGTTGGGGTTTTTGAAGGTTAGGGATGAAGAGGGGTGAAGGAAATAAGTAAGAGGGGTGAAGAAATGAAGAAGAAATGAGGAAAAATGAGGTAGAAATGAAGAAGAAAAGGGGGGTTATGCGTTTTAAAAAACCCGACAGAACACTCCCAGCCGGTCTTGGACCGGCGGCCGGTCGACCGGCTGAGAGTGAGGGTTTGGATTTTTCAAAATTTTTTTCGAAAATTTTCGAGGTAATTGGATTCTGAGCCGGCGGACCGGCTGCCGGCCGACCGGCTCAAAATCGGTCTTCACCATCCCGTCTTCTCTTCTTTTTCTTTTCAACTCACAAAAACTCCCAGCCGGCGGACCGGCTGCCGGCCTACCGGCTGAGGATCCTTTCTTCGTCTTCTTTTTCTTCAAATGCTTCACTTACAAAAACTACCAGCCGGCGGACCGGCTGCCGGCCGACCGGCTGGGGATTCCTTCTCCATTGTTTTTTCTTCAAATATGCTCACACATTCCTGATTCTTAGCCGGTGGACCGGCTGCCGGCCTACCGGCTGGGAATCACTTCTTCTTGAATTACGATTTTTGAATAAGTACTCGTCTTCTCAGCCGGTTGGCCGGCTGCCGGTTAGGTACAGGCTGGGGATGCAAAATCTGAAATCTGCCCAAATAAACTATCAAAAACAGAAATGTGTCCAGGGCCTCCCAGCCGGTATGGTACCGTCGGCCGGTTGGCCGGCTGGGAGTACTTGTACACTATTTCGAGAAATAATTTAATTTGAACATAAAAATCAACTTTGCCTACAACGGTTATGCCAATAATCCTCCGACTATGCCCATGAATCTTCCACAAACAAGCAACAAACATATCCAAACATCTCATGCAACCTAAAAATTAAACTAAAAACCGAACTAACAAAGAAACTAACATGAAAACTAGATGAACTAAAGAGAACTAATACTTACAACCGGTGGTTGTTGAGTGACTCCACCAAACCTTTCATGATCAAACTTCCTTGAAATTAATCCTCCTCGGGGAGTGGGTCCCCGAGGTCAACAACTTCGACGGTGCCTTTGGAGTCTCCTTCATAATAGCGCTTAATCCGATGCCCGTTGACTTTGAAGGTGCCACCGCCTTCACTCCAAAGCTCAAAGGCCCCATGAGGAGAAATATCCATCACTTTGAAGGGCCCGGACCACCGTGATCTAAGCTTCCCGGGAAAGTTCTTGACTCTAGAATTGAAGAGGAGAACAAGGTCTCCTACGCTCACATTTTTCTTCACTAGCTTGGCATCATGCCACTTCTTCGTTTGCTCCTTATAGAGTTTTGAACTCTCATAAGCTTCATATCTAAGCTCCTCGAGCTCACTCATTTGAAAGAACCTTTTCTCCCCGGCCATGTCTAAATTGAAGTTCATCTCCTTCAAGGCCCACCAAGCCTTGTGCTCAAGCTCCACCGGGAGGTGGCATGCTTTCCCGTACACAAGCTTGTAGGGAGTCATTCCTATAGGAGTTTTGTAGGCCGTCCTCAAAGCCCATAGCACATCGTTCAATTTTTGGGACCAATCTTTCCGGTTCTTTTGCACCACCTTCTCTAGAATAGCTTTGACTTGACGATTAGAAACCTCCACTTGCCCACTAGTTTGAGGGTGGTAGGCAAGTGCTACCTTGTGGGTCACTCCATAGGAGGCTAGGAGGGCTTTGAATGTATGTTTCCGGAAGTGAGAACCTCCGTCACTTATCACTATTCGGGGTACACCAAAACGGGGAAAGATGATGGTCTTGAAGAGCTTTACCACTACCTTGGAGTCATTGGTGGGGGAGGCAACCGCCTCAATCCATTTCGAGACATAATCCACGGCTACTAAGATGTATTCATTCCCGCATGAATTGGGGAAAGGTCCCATGAAGTCAATCCCCCAACAATCGAACAACTCAATCTCCAAGATGGTTTTTAGGGGCATCTCATTCCTTTTACCGATGTTGCCCGATCTTTGACAAGCATCACAAGATCTAACAACATCGTGAATGTCTTTGAACATTGAAGGCCAAAAGAACCCTCCTTGAAGAACCTTGGCTATAGTCCGTGAAGCCGCCAAGTGCCCTCCATAGGCGGAGTTGTGAAGCCTATCAACAATTTCGAGCCCCTCTTCCTTTGATACACATCTCCTCAAGAGCCCATCCCCACACTTCTTGAAAAGGTAGGGATCATCCCAAAAATATCTCTTAGCATCAACCTTCAACTTTCTCCTTTCTCTTGCTTCCAACTCCTCCGGGATAAAGCCATTAACAAGATAATTGGCAATATCCGCAAACCAAGGCAACTTATTGCCTATTGCCATCAAACTATCCTCACGCAACCATTCATTGATTGGGCCATCTCTATCATGCAAACCATGATCCTCAAAAGTCAATCTAGACAAGTGGTCCGCAACCACATTCTCCGACCCCGACTTGTCTCTTATCTCTAGATCAAATTCTTGGAGTAAAAGAACCCATCTCAAGAGTCTTGGCTTGGCATCTTTCTTCAACATTAATTGCCTCAAAGCGGTGTGATCGGAGTACACCACCACTTTAGATCCCATGAGATATTGCCGAAACTTCTCAATGGCATGCACGATTGCTAACATCTCCTTTTCGGTCGTGGAATACTTTGCTTGAGTTGAATCAAGAGTCTTGCTTGAATAGTATATCACGTGGTGTTTCCTATCCACAACTTGACCTAGGACCGCTCCTACCGCGTAGTCGGATGCGTCACACATGATCTCAAAAGGCAATCCCCAATCCGGAGCACGAATAATAACAGCCGTCACAAGTGCTTCTTTGATCCTAGCAAAGGCTTCAAGACAATCATTAGTAAACAAAAAGGGAGCATCCTTGAGAAGAAGAGAAGTCAATGGCTTGGCAATTTTGGAAAAATCTTTGATAAAACGCCGGTAAAAGCCGGCATGTCCAAGAAAACTCCTCACCCCTTTCACATTTGTGGGGGGTGACAAGTTCTCAATGACCGCCACTTTTGCACCATCAACTTCTATGCCCCTCTTGGACACTATGTGACCGAGCACAATCCCCTCCTCTACCATGAAATGGCATTTCTCCCAATTTAGGACAAGATTGTGCTCCTCACATCTTTTCAATACATTCACAAGATTAGAAAGCCCTAGGTCAAATGAATCACCATGAACACTAAAATCGTCCATAAAAACCTCCATAGATTTCTCAAGGAAATCGGCAAAGATGGCCATCATGCACCTTTGAAAGGTGCCGGGTGCATTACACAACCCGAATGGCATCCGCCGATAAGCATACACACCTTGGGGGCATGTAAAAGTTGTTTTCTCTTGGTCTTCCGGGTGAATAGGTATTTGAAAAAACCCGGAATAACCGTCAAGAAAACAATAGTACGAATGCCCCGCAAGCCTCTCTAGCATTTGATCAATGAAGGGGATTGGGAAATGGTCTTTGAGAGTTGCCGCATTCAACTTACGGTAATCGATGCACATCCTCCAACCGGTCACCGGACGAGTCGGTAAGAGGGTCCCATCCTCTTGTGTAACCAATGTTACACCCCCCTTCTTGGGGACAACATGGACGGGGCTCACCCACCGACTATCCGTGATCTCATATATGATTCCGGCCTCAAGCAATTTAAGGACTTCACTCTTCACTACATCCGCCATTTTCGGATTCAATCTCCTTTGACCCTCCACTCTAGGTCGACTCCCTTCCTCTAGAATTATTCTATGCATGCAAAGGTTCGGGCTTAGCCCCTTGATGTCATCAAGGCTATACCCCAATGAGCTCCTATGATCCTTTAAAGTTGAAATGAGTTTGGATTCTTGTTGCTCATTGAGGTTGGCATTGATGATCACCGGGTAAGCCTCTCCCTCCCCAAGAAAGGCATACTTGAGAGAGGGAGGAGGAAGGGTTTTGAGTTGTACCTTTGGAGGGAGCATTCCCTCCACCTTCTCAACTTCTTCATCTTCAAGCTCAATGTCCTCATCCATTTCCTTGTCTTCACTAGTTGTGATGCCACATAATTGTTCCATGTGGCCTTCCTCCTCTTCTTCCATCTCTACCATCTCCCTTACCACTTGCTCCACAATGTCCAATGTAAATGCCTCATCATGCTTTGGACCTTTCATCATAGTAGGTAGATTAAACTCAATTTTGTCATCCCCAACTCTAAAGGTGAGCCGCCCATTCTTAACGTCTATCAAGACGCCTCCGGTAGCCAAGAAAGGCCTACCAAGGATGATGGGAGTGTGGCTATCCTCCGGAATATCAAGGACAACAAAATCGGCGGGAATCAAATGCTTACCCACTTTGACGGGTACATCCTCAAGCACTCCCAAAGGGCGCTTGACGGACCTATCCGCCAATTGGAGGGTGATACTTGTAGGAACTAAATCATTCAAACCAATTCTTTTTGCAACTTTCAAAGGAAGTACACTTACACTAGCTCCTAAATCACAAAGGGCACGAGAGATTGGAATGCCACCAACTATGCAAGGGATAGAGAAACTCCCCGGATCACCAAGTTTCTTTGGCTCCGTTTGGAGGAGAAGTGCACTACACTCCTCCCTCATAGCCATTACTTCTTGGTCACCCAAGGTTCTCTTGCCCGACAAAATTTCTTTTAAAAATTTGGAATAAGTTGGCATATTCAATATCACCTCCGTAAAGGGAAGAGTCACTTCAAGTTTTTCAATCATTTTACAAAAATTTGTGAACTTGAGGTTTTCCTTTCCCTTCAAAGCCCTTGAAGGATAAGGCAAGCTAGTTGGTTGAGGGTTAGATAGTACCTTGGTGGGTGTTGGTTTGCTTGTTACCTTAGTAGTTGGTTGTGGAACCAACTCCTCTTGTCTAGCATCCACCTCCTCCAAGATAACTTCATCTTCTTTCTCCTCATAAGGGAGGTCCTCCACATAAAAGTCATCATCCCTTGAATTGCCACCATCAACTTCTTTTCCTTTGTCTTTCACAAGTTCCACGATAGGTTCCTCTTCACCATAGTTGTAGTCTTTGTACGGGTCTTCTAGCTCCGTTCCACTTCTCAAAATCACCGCATGTGCTTGGTGATTGTGTGATGCATCTTTGGAACTTTGACCTTGGGCAAGGAAGCCGCCCGGTGGCCTTTGTGGATTGGCTAGAGCTTGAGAGGCAACTCGAGCCTCCATTTCCCGTATCTCCCTTTGGTTGGCACTCTTCAAATTAGCCATCTCTTGGGTATGAGTTGCTTGCATGTTCTTGACAAGCTTCAATAACTCACCCACTTGGGAATCACTAGTATCTTGGTGAGGTGCATTGGTGAGGGGCAAGGGGAATCCATAATCATTCCTTGCACCCCCACCTTGAGAGTTGCCCTTCGGAACTTGATTGTTGAAGTTTTGGCCTTGATTGTTTGGTGGAAAGTTTTGGTTGAAATTTTGATTGTAATTTGGGTTGTTAGGATTTTGTGGGTTGTGGTTGTAGTTGGTTTGATTTTGATTGGGGTTGTTTTGAAATGGTGGTGGATTGAAGCTTTGGTTTTGGTGTTGGTTGTAGTTTGGGTTGTTGTTGAAATTTGGATTGAAATTTTGTGGATTTTGGTTGTTTTGGAAATTGGGGTTGAAGTTTGGATCATTGAAACCTTGTTGAAAGCCTTGATTGGCTTGATTGGATTGGTTGCCTTGGTAGAAATTGTTGTTGTTGAAATTGTTCCTTGGATTGAAGTTTCCACCCCTTGGTTGAAAACCGGGGGGGTTTTGCACTTGAGGTTGTTGAATTTGATGAGGATTCAACACATTGGTGCTCTTGTAACTCATATAAGGACTACCTCTAATCCCTTGGTGATAGTAGTTTGAATTGGGGTTGAAAGTATTTTGGTTTCTAGGATTGTTGAATGCTTGAAAAGCATACAATTCTTCCTCACTTCCACTTCCCTCAATTGAGTTGTTTGCACAAACTTCAAATGTGTGCCCACTTCCTCCGCATAAATCACATGTGGCAACACTATTTACTTGGTACATCCCCGGGTCATTGTTCTTGGTTTCTTTGCTAGTGGAGCCCTTAGTCAACTCTTCCAATTTCTTGGTTAACATGTCCAACTTGGCGTTGGTTTCTTCGTTTGCCTTAGCATTGGAAAGGTGCTCACTAGGGTACTTACTACTCTTCCTCAAGACATTCCCCCTAGTACCATAGTTTTCCTCCGAATCAACAATCTTCTTGATGAGTTCCGTTCCTTCCTCATGTGGCAAGTGGTCAAAGCTACCACCCGCCGATGCATTAACCATTTCCTTAGTCCGGGAGAGAAGGGTTTGGAAAAAAGTTTGAGTTGTGTACCAAGGTGGTATCCCGTGGTGTGGGCACTTGGCTAGCAAATCTTGGTATCTATCCCAAGCTTCTCCCAAAGATTCTCCCTCGTCTTGTTGAAACTGTGTTATCTCATTCCGGAGCATCGCGGTCTTGGAGGATGGGTAGTACTTGGCAAGGAAAGCCGTTGCCAAGTCGTCCCATGTGGTGAATGTATTCGGAGCATGGACATTTAGCCACCTATCGGCCTTGTCGGTTAAGGAATAGGGGAAAAGCATAAGCCTTAATGTCTCCTCGGGTACCCCGGTCTTCTTTATCATCGCGACTTTACCCTTGAATTTTCTTAGGTGCCCATGAGCATCTTCGTGGGAAGCCCCGCTAAAGGCATTCTTTTCGATTGAACTCATTTGGGAAGGATGTATTTCGAAATTTTGAGGAACAAGAACCCCGAAGTTGATTGGATTGGTGGTGTCATTGTGATTGGGCCGGTTATGATCACGAAGAGCGGCCATTATGTGAATTTGATGGTTGTTTGGAAAGTGTGGTGATTGTGGTGGTGATTGATAAAATGGATTGTCAAAATTGTCGGATGTTGGGCTAGAATTGCTTTGGTTGGGACTTGGTGGTTCGGATGAAGAGGGGTTGTTTTGGCTAGTAGAAGCTTGGGACGCAATTCTCACCCTTGCAATAGTCTTCCTCCTTAGGGCCCGAAAGAGCCTCTCCGGTTCGGAAGATGACAACAAAGGGTTAGAGTCACCCCTAGGCATAAAACTTAGCAAACCAATTAGTCGTCCTAGTGTTTATTAAACACTAGGGTGAGCAATAAAACAAGCACTCTACAAATAACTACCAAATCTTTTATCAAAACAAAAGCAAGCTCAACTAACTCAAGACTAAAACTAAAACTAAACTACACAACTTCTAAACACCGTCCCCGGCAACGGCGCCATTTTGATGGCCGGTTTTTGTCGTCGATACCGGCATCAAAAACAATTTATAAACTCCCAAATTAAGTAGTATAATTTAGGGTCGAACCCAAAAGACGGTGGGGAAGTTGTATATTTATGCTTTAATTTTAGTATGAGTCGGAGTAAAAGGTTTTGGTTTGGAAAAACTAATTAACTACTAAAGCAAGTAAATCTAGATGAAGTTGATGATAAAGAGGACTAGGGTGTCGGGGGTCACCTAGGTAAGTCGGTAGCCAAACGTAAGATAACGGTCTTGTATCACTTCTATGGTAGGTCTAGGGTTGTCTCTTCTCTCGAGTTGACAAACCCTTAGGTCGAGTCTAGTCCTAGCTTTCGCTACAAACCAAGCTAACCTAACACACAAGCATGCTCATGAAACCCCAAGACTTTCGTCTAAAGCAAACAAAGTGAAGACTAACACCCAACCGTCGTTGAGGCATTTCATCAAACACATAACATGCAAGATGCGAAAACTTAACCAAAGAAGCAAACAAGACTAACTCTAGGCATTTTTCATGGCTACTAACTACCCAAGCAAACCCCCTAACCCTAGAATAAGACTACTCACACATGGCTAAGGAATAAACTTGAACAAATAAAGTATTAATGCTAAACATGGTGGAAATTAATGAGAGTAAATAATTGAACAAGCAAAACTAAAACAAAATGCAAAGACAAAGTAGAGATTAAGAAGATTATACCAATAATAAGGAAAAGGCAAGGAACTTGGATTACAACTTGGAAGATTTTCTCAAACCCTCAAATTACAACCCAATAAAAATCTTCTAAAATTGCCCAAGAACAAAGCTAAGAGAATTACTAAGAGAGGATTAACTAATATTGAAAGATTAAATAAAGATCTAAGGAAGATTAAAATATTAAGAGAGTTTTTTTGAGTCTAAGTCTAGAGTAATAAAACAGTATAAACCCTAAAATAAGCTTAAGAATGCGTGATTTTGAAGTTGTCTCAAGTGCGGGTTTATATAGGGCTCGAAAATACGAAAAAGGTCTCCCAGCCGGTCGACCGGCTGCCGGTCTGGGACCGGCTGAGAGTCCAAGTGAGGACTTCTGATTTTTTTCTTCGTTTTTCTTCAAAGAGCATGCGTTCCCAGCCGACCGTCCGGCTGCCGGTCTGGCACCGGCTGGGAAGCCTATTCTTCAGTTCTGACTTTTTCTCTTCTTTTTCTTCATGCCCAGGTACTGCCAGCCGGTGTACCGGCTGCCGGTGGTCCACCGGCTGGGGATGCAATCTACAAGGTCTGACTTGATGGCAATGTAGGAAATGGTGAGTGGATCCCAGCCGGTCAGCCGGCTGCCGGTTGGCCACCGGCTGGGGATGCATTCTCAATGGTCTGCAAACTTCTACATAATTCGTCAAAAGTCAAGACACAGCTCCCCAGCCGGCCTGCCGGCTGCCGGTGGAGGACCGGCTGGGAAGGCCTGGGAAGGCTTCTTCATCCTTTCTTCACAAATCTTCATAAAAACGCTCCAAATTCGTCTCGATTTCTCTCATTTCTTCGTCCCCGCCGTAATACCTACAAAAAGTGAACAGAATAGGAATATACGAGGCAACGGACGTAAAAACATCTAAAGGCACGCAAATCGAGGTCGAATCGTGACCGAAAACAATGAAAATGTAAAGGAAATGATGACCAAAATGGAGCTCATCAATGGGTCCAAGCCAAAAGCCATTTACACTTTGGACAAACCACAAAGGAAGGTATTATGTGAGTGGTTACGAAATCTGAAATTCCCCGATGGATATGCTTCAGATTTTCGTCGATGTGTTGATCTTAAGAGGCTCAGGTTACAAGGCATGAAAAGTCATGATTGTCATGTATTCATGGAGCGACTATTACCCGTTGCTTTGAAACATCTCCTCCCAACCACGGTATGGAATGCAATTGTTGAGATTAGTCAATTTTTTAGAGATCTATGTTCGTCCTCAATATGTGTTGATGACATGATTCGTCTCGAAGATCAAATACCACTAATATTATGTAATCTTGAGATGATCTTTCCCCTTTCATTTTTCAACTCAATGGAGCATCTACCGGTCCATTTGCCCTACGAAGCCAAAGTTGGAGGACCCGTTCAATATAGATGGATGTATCCATTTGAAAGGTAATACTAAGAGTATTACATATTTTTGAAATTTTAGATTTACTAATATATTACAAACTTTAATTAACAACAATGTAATGAATTATATATAGGTTTCTTAATCATTTGAAGAAAAAGATTGGAAACAAAGCAAAGGTTGAAGGTTCTATATGCAATGCTTATTTAACGGAAGAGATTGCAAATTTTTGTTCTCTCTACTTTGAAAAACATATAGAAACCAAAGCAAAAAACTTGAATCTTGATGAAGCAGATGAAGTTGATACAAGTATACCCGAGTTTTTTCAAACTCAAGATGGTGAAGGTTGTTCCTCTAAAGGTGGAACGAGATATTTGGATGACAAGGAATACAATCGTGCTCACTTATACGTTCTATCAAATAGCGAGATCTTAGAGCCATATGAAACGAAGTTTGTGGATGATTTCATTAAGGAACATCCTAATGTAAGTAGGGATGATGTTTGGGATAAACATGAAGACAAATTCCCAAAATGGTTTCTGAACCATGTGCTTGAGTTCAATATCGAAGATGATTTGATAAGGAGTTTAGCCTTCGGTCCTTCACGCTTGGTTAAGACGCGGAACCGATATTCAGTTAATGGATTTAATTTCCACACATTCGACCATGGTAAGGGTAAGGCTAGATGCAATTATGGTGTTACTATTTCTTCCGTTGATGACCACGAATACTATGGTATTATAGAGGACATTTTTGAGATGTCTTACAATGGTCGTGATCGAGCTTACAAGACTACCTTATTCAAGATTGAGTGGAAGGATAATTCCCCGGCTGGAATGAGAACACATGAATGTTACAAGCTTGTAGAAGTGAATCGTACCCGAACATACCCTAAGTATGATCCATTTATACTTGCACATCAGGCTCAACAAGTGTATTTCGCTTCCTATCCAAGCACGACAAATGATAGAAATAGTAAGGCATGGTGGGCAGTCATTAAGACAAAGGCACGATCACAAATTGATACCTCCTTTTTTCAAGAAGAAATAGTAACAAATGGGACAATTTTGTCTCCAACAGACGAAATCATTCATGATAATGAAGATGAAGATGATGATGAGTTGGAAGAGGAGGAGGATAATGAGACTATGAATATTGAGTTGGAAGAAGGATGGGAGGAAGTTGAAGAAGTAGTGAGAGTGCATGATGATGACGATGTTGGTGATGATGATGACAATGAGGATGAGGATGAGGATGAGGATGTTGGTGATGATGATGATGAAGATCTAGAAGAGGATGAGGATGATGATTAATTTGGTATATAATAGTTGTACAATTTAAATTCATGCTTGATATGTTTATTTGATGTTTTTTCTTCTCCTACTAATATTTTCATTTATGTGATTGTAGATGGCAGGAGGTCGAGGTAGAGTGCGAGGCGGTGGCAGTAATCGTGCTAATATTTCATCCGTGCAAGAAGAAGAGGAACCAGTAGAAGAAGAGGTACAGATTGAGCCTCAAGTGGATGAGGACTCGGACGATGGTATACCGATTCAGTACACCCAGGATAACCGGATTATACTTGATCCGGCGGGACTATGGTAAGTGTTGTTGTTTATTATATGTGTATTATTCAATTTTTAAAGTAATAAAATGATTTGTTTTAATTAACAATTTCTGTTACAGGTTTAGACATCAGACTCCTCGTCGAGGGGTCGTTGCTAGCACAAAGGAGAACTTGTTAGGTCCTGTGCCTACTTCTTGGGGGAAAGCTAGCAAGGCTCAAAAAGAAGCTTGGTTCAATGCGTATCGGGTAATTGCATTAATTATAGTTAGTTGTTTTTTAACTCATTAAGCTAACTACTAATTACATTAACTGTTTTTTTTTTTTTTTGTAGCAATCTTTCTATTGGGCTCCTGAACATGAACAATCCGTCCTTGAGAGATACCATGAAGTTGGTAAAACAAGATATAGAGACTATATCTACAAGATTTTTACAAGAAAGAAGGAACCGAATCATCTAAAAGGTACATGTAATATATAAGTTTTGTCACTTGTAAATACAAGAATTAATGAAATATCTTAATACTACTAACATACTTTTTAATTGTAGGTGAGAAATATCAAGATCTCATGAAGCGACGCGAGACTCCCGAGTTCCAAGCCGTGTCCGCTCAAAAGAAGATGAACAAAAGAAGAGGGAAGAAAGATGCGGAGGTCGAGCCTACCCATCACGGGGGATCACGATCATTTTTGACGCGTATTTTTAGTGTAAGTCTTGAATGAATACTTCTTTTTTGAATGAATATACTATACTTCTTATATTAACAATTTTCCCTATTTAGGGAGGGAAGAAGAAGAAGGATAGCAGCAACAACGACGACGGCGGCAACAAAGACGGTGGCAAGAAGCCGATGATGACGATGCCCGAACTTTTCCTTGACACGCATTCCAAGGTCAACGAAAAGACGCAGAGAAGAATATGGATTAAGGCGAAGGACAAAGAGTTATATGTAAGATAGTTTCTCTCAACTAATGATGTTTTTTTGTTACCTTCGTCAATGATTGTTTTTGCTTAACTAATAATAGTTTTCTTAATGTTATAGGAGAAATATGAGGCAGAGAAAGAGGCCCACCCTGAGCGGGATGATAATGAAATTTGGTTCAAATTGGTGGATGGTTACAAGAAGGGTATGGTATATGGGGCCGGACAAGCTCATGGGGTGTTTTACAAGGAACCGGCTAGAAGGTCCTCATATGAGCCGCGCCAAACCTACGAGCCGTCTCTTGTAAGTAAATTGCAATCACAACTTGACCGAGAAAGAGCGGAAAGAGATGAGGAAATGCGGTTGATGAAAGAACGTCTTAAGGCCATGGAGACGTATTTCTACTCTTGCAACCCCGGTTCCCAGCCATTTAATGAAGATCCTAATGATCCAAGAGGAAAGGGAGGAGACGGTAGTGGAGCTAGCATGGGATTTCAAGCAGTTAATTAGTTTAGTAACTTAGGAAAAATTGTCGAACGTGGAGATTTATTAGTTTAGTTAACGTGTTCATGTAATTTGATAACGGTTCTCTTTTTTTATAAAAGGAGATTTGGTTGTTGATTCAAAAGGTGTTCGTCACCAATTGCTGGTTACTTTCTGGTTGCAGGTGTACTGCTATTATTTCGTATTGGATTTGGCAAAAACGAAATAATGATTTTCATGAAAAATGCTCAGGAATTTTGGCGACTGAAATGAAGTAATGGCGACTGAAATCAGTCGCCAAAACAAAGCACAAGAAACCAAAGCCCCTGGAAAGTCAGGAGCATTGGCGACTGAACAGGGGAAATTGGCGACTGAAGTCTGTCGCCAATTTGGCGACTGCTTCATTTCTGTCGCCAATTTGGCGACTGCCCTGTCTGTCGCCAAATTGTGTCTTTGGCGACTACCCTGTCTGTCGCCAAATTTGGCGACGGATTGCAGTCGCCCGAATTTTTTTGGCGACAAAAGTCAGCGACAACTGTTTGGCGACTGTTGTCCGTCGCCAATAGGTGTTTTGCGACAGATTTCAGTCGCCAATATTTGTCGCCCGATTGTGTTTTCGTTGTAGTGGTCCACCCTTGTTTGACCTCCAAAATTTATGCGGTCACACACCCTCTGAGCTACCTCTCCACTAATCCGAGTTTCGACCAGGGCTAAGACTTGGGGTCTGTTAACACGAATTAATTCCTTTAACATAGTTAAGAATTCCGGACTGCCAGCACCTTGAACGTTCCAAGTCATTAGACTTAGGGGTGGACGAGTATTTTAAATTATTTGGATATCTATCCATTAAACGAGTTGGGTATGAGGGCAGCGAGGACACATAAGCATCCGACAATTTATTGAGAGCGAGCATCACCATCGGTGATACTTTTGCTTCCAGGAATAAATCCGGTGTGATAGTGACCGGGGGGAGGAACACATTGATTTCCAATTCCATAGTATGCACTAGCGGTAATGCCGTTGCCATGTCCGGTCCCCTCATTGGTAATGTCAAGCAAAGGTATTGGGAGGGTGGTATTATCGAGTGTCTTGTCACAGGGATCCGGAGCGGGTCAAAGTGACTCGTCATCCTCAATTGACACCGGCTGTGGGAAGAGAACAATGGTTTTTTTATGGGTTTTTTGCTTCGAAATTCGGTAGGCAGGGGAGGGTACTTTTCGTGGGACTCTGAGATGGGATTTTTGTTTACTGAATCTTTGAACAATTGTTTGATTATATAATTGATTAGAGTTTGAATTATGGTAGGACTCAAAGTTTTCCTTATTATTACCTTTTAAGATCTTACCCATATTTTTCCCATTGTTAATAGGATTTTCTAAAACCAAAGATTGGAAATTGGTAGGATTACGAAATCTTTGATTACTGCCTTCATTGTCTTTGTCATTTGATTTTTTCGGGATTTCCTTCGATGAATATTTAGCAAAATGCCGAGCAAAGATATTCTTACCAAAGATTTTCGAAGGAGCTAGCTGGCCCACGAGTGGTTTCCTTTGATGGGTCTACTTCTTGATCAGCAATTCGACCCATCTTAGTGTTCGAGTTAACATTTGTCTCGCCTCCTAGCAAATTGTCATTGTTCACTGGCACCTCAACGAGATTTGTATCATCGACTCGGTCTACTCTGTCATTAGTACCCAAGTCATCTAGCGCTGCGAACCGTGATCCAAATCCCCCATCCTTGTTCGTGTTTCGCGAAACTGGGTTGGTTGATAATGGCTTCTTACGAGTTGGTTTTTTTACGTGCATCTAGTCTCCAAAGGCTTCATTAACGTCAGTGGGTATAGCCTGTGGCTTCTTACCATGCTCTGGACCACGCTGGGGTTCAATTTCACAGTTGGGTTCTTCGTGTTGAGTTGGGAACGAAGGGCACGTTGTGTCAATGTGTCCAAGTTTTCCACATTTGTAACAGATTTGTCGTAACCCCTCATATTGAATGATCCAAACTCGGCCATTAAGACGAAACTTCGATAGTAGCGGCTTCGTGAGGTCTACTTCAACACTCATACGAATAAATTGGCCCCTCTCCGCATTAATTGTAGGTCTATCTATGCGAATCACCCTACCTATCTTACCACTAATTTTTTGAAGAACGTCCTCATGGTAATACTCCACTGAGAGACGCGGAATTCGAATCCATGTCGTTAAGTACCTAATAGGCTCATCAGTGCCTATGAAATTCGGTACCCATTTACGAATCGTTAGATAGTGATCTCCTATCATCCAAGGGCCTCCTGTTAACACAAATTCATAATCCTCTTTTGTTCGTAAAACGAACAACATAGTAACCACAACCCACATCTGTAAAAATAACATCCCCTTTGATTGACCATTTTCTTTTTAGTTGACGAACCAGCGAGAAGTGCCCGATATTTTTATCGAACATTTTTATGATAAGTGAGTTTCGCCAGTTGTTTCGAATCGTCATTTTTTCCTGTTTGGTTAGTAGGATGGTTGGACACAGCGGGTCACTAGGCATCAAAGGATCTTCCATATCGTCATCCGAGGTGTCGTCATATATATCATTATTAACAACGATAAATCCTTGATCTGGATTCAGGGAGAAAGAAGGACCCATACCTTTATTAAGGGAGTCCTTATAGGACCCCATACCTCCGAAAGCGTGTTGTCCAAGTCCTCCATTATTATCCCCGCCGTGAGTTGTACCATCGTCCCTCGTCCTCGTCTCCAAAGGAGTTCTTTCATGTTCGATCGCTTCCAGTGGCGGCTGAGATTGGTTTAGCGGAGGGAAAGTGTTTGGGACGAAAGAGCAGTCAACGTCCATGGAGTTGGACGGACTGCCGATCTCTATTGATTGATGCATCTTGCATTTTTTTGTCGATCTTGTCGATTTTTCGTTTTCGTCATTAGGGCTAATTTTAGGGTTTTTCGTCATTGTCAAGATAACATATGATATGATCAAATTATTGTTAATCAAAAATATAAATAACAGTATACATAACGGTCCAAAAATTACAAACTAAATATTACAAAATATTACGGAGTACATTATTTATTATTAAAAAAATGTGATTGATTTCGGTTTTCAAGGTTAAAAAATAATTCATATATACGGATGAGTTATTTGATAATATGAAAAAAATGGCTGGAAGAGTTTGATTATATGAAAAAATGGATGCGTTATTGATAATGTGATAACTACGATTAACATTGGGTACTGACAAGTGGAGATTGATAGTATCATTACTTTCACTACTGATTTTAGGCAAAATAGTAACGTAAACACAAAATTGCTAAATCCCTCCCTAGACCTGGTAAAATGCACAATCAAGTTGGGTTATTTGATCGAGCCGGCTTATTTCGGGTTTGAGTTATTTTTGAGTCAGTTATTATCAAGTTATTTTATGTCATTGAAATCATATTTTTTTAAATCTCAAATGTTGAAATCCTTTTAAACATTTTTTTTCTCAAATAAAGAAATTGTTCAAAAGAAACAATAATTACAGGATAATTCGTCATCAACAATATTTTTATAAAAAGGCAACCGTAATTCCGAATATTTTTTTACACGTGTTTAAAAGTAACCCGTGCATTATTTGCACGGGATTAAAACTAGTACTTTACTAATGCAGAAGCCAAGCCGCTGACGTGGCATCACATGAAACAAGCTCCGTCTTACGTGACACGATTTCAGAGCTACTGGAAGATTTTCAAAAAAAAAATTAAAAAAAATGAATATAGTTAATATTATCAAAGATTACTAATTAAGTAAAGTCATTATTAATTACTAGGATAAATTACAAATAACCACCACCTATTTGCGTATTTTTACAAATTACCACCACGTATTTGGTTTTTTACAAATAACCCCCAGACTTTTACGTATACTCCCCGATTACCACCGTATTTTAATCCCGAACAACTTTTTTTTTTCCGTCTTGTTAAGTTATAATTTATACAAAATACCCATATTACCCTTCCTATTTACACCACCCTCCCCAAACTAATTATACACACCATGTTCATCAATTTCGCCCAATTTCCCAAATCAAAATAAAGTTCAAACCCTAAATCCCCAAATCAATTGGAGATGCTATCAAAAGTTATAATATACCCCAAAAAAGCAAAAGAAGGCCAGGAAAGAAATGTTGGGAAATATGTCCTCAACAATAGTGCGATCACATAATTAAATCTCATGACGAGAATGCGTAAGGGATGATACGAAATTATATTAGTCAACTGACCAACATTAATCGGTAATGATTGGCTAGTGATACGAATTCTTGATCAAAGAACTCGTCCGCGGAAGCCTTCTTGTAAATCTTGAAAACAATCTTGAATGAAATAACAAAATAGGACAAATAAAGAACAATCTTGGATGAATCTTGAAATAATGATGAACGATGAAGATGACGTTGATGGTGGTGGTGGTCGGCGTCGATGGTGGTGGTGAATGGTCCGTCGTTTGGTGATGGTGGATTGTAGTTGTGACGGTCTTGAGGTGAATCCCCAAGGTAGAAGGATATTTTTTTGCCCTAGACCTATAGTTCAAACAATGGTGATTTACTCCCTAGACCTATAGTTTGTAAATCGAGCTAATATTTGAAACGCGACAAATACTAACGGTTCGGATCAACACTCGATGAGTCCTTGAGATTTCTTTAAGAATACCTTAAAAAGAAAACTTGTGATTTTTTATTTGATTTGATAATTAACTGAATAACAAGAAAGACGATGTGCTTTATTTATAGTAGAGTCACACGTCCCAAGGCACACAATCACACGACTCACACGCCTCCTATCTCCATGTGAGATTAGAAGTCCTAAATTATATCTAGATGGATTAAATATAATCCTTATTTAAATAAACTCTATCCTAAGAATTAAAAGAATTAAATAACTAACCCTAATAACCCTAGGATAACAAACTAACAAGATAATAACAAATTGTACTTGTAACAAACTTATAACAACCTAACAAACTTTTAACCACCTTATAACTAACTTGTAACAACCCCTAAGTTAGTTGTGCTCACAACCCAAACTCTACGACTAAGCAAGTCGTGCACCTCCCCACCGGCCACCTCCGAGCCTCCGGCCACCGAGCCTCCTATTGTGATCTCCTCCTCAATGCTATTCATATTTGGATCAGCTAGCTAGAGTTTGTGTAAAAACCCCTCGTCGCAGCGGAAAATAAAACACGAAACATGCCAAAATTTACGCGGAATTTAAAATTTAACATGTATAAAAAAAACGAGGTGAATTAAAAACTGAAACTGAAACTGATATAAACAGAAATAGATAAGTATAACTGTCTAAGTACTGAAGATAAATATATACAAACAGCCTGGGATGACACATCCCTACAGGCACTCAAAACAGTAACTGAAATGTCTAGAGTCTAGCTAACAAAATGTGTAAAGTCAAATCGATGATAAACGGATCATCGCTTGCTAGCTCTCAGCAACCCCTGCCAACCTCCTGCATGTACCTACATACATGTAAACATGTACGCCACAATCAGTGGGGAGTGACTAGAGTTCTCCTAGCCACCTTTTGTAACAACACGTAACACATAAGCATACAATATACTCCAACATATACAAAACATGTGAAGCATACAATCTCATTATCCGAATCTCATATCATCATGCAACTACTAATGCAAGGCTCTCAACCAACTTCGAGAACCATTTGGAAGGAGAGCAGATTTCCCTGCCGGTTGCCCGGCCGGGGGGTCTTTCAGTCCAAACTATTTACGAAACTGACTAAAGAGTCATCCAATGCCTTGGATGAACAAATCCATAATCAAAGTACTATACTCATCAATATCAACAGCTATATCTGACACTGTACCAACTCTAGGCAAGCAGATATAGCATAGCAAGTATAAAGGTTCAGCGGTCAACTTAAGACATAACCTAGATACTAAATCACTTTCGCAAACAAGGACTCAGAGGCCAACTTAAGGCATAGACCTTGATATCAATAAATACAGGCAATGAGTCCAGAGGTGAACTTAACACATATCCCACTACCATCCAAGTAAAGGGTCCAGAGGTGAACTTAACATATATCCCACTGCCACAAACAAGTATTGGGTCCAGAGGTGAACTTAACACATATCCCAATACACAGCTATCGCACATCGGGTCCGGAGGTGAACTTAACACATATCCCGATATACGACAACCGATCACGTGTCAGGTCCAGAGGTGAACTTAAAACATATCCTGACACGCCACAAACAAAACACGTAATGGGTCCAGAGGTGAACTTAACACATATCCCATCACGCGACATACAACTCACGTGTTAAGCTCAGAGGCCAGCTTAAGGCATACCTTAACACGCATCAATACAATATCATCCAAATATAGTAACTAACCTATAGCTCTAATCTTTCATAACAATAAACAACACTTAATTGATCCCGGGAACTAAGTTGAGGGAGAGTCGGTTTCCCTTTCGGTTACCCGACCGGGGGGTCTCTATCCTCTCTCCATTCCCGAATCCAATATAGTGTCGCCCATCCTCTGGGGACCTCAAGCACAAGTATAAGGTACACGGAACGAATCTCAACCAAAACCGATCAACCGATCAAAAGTTAAAAACTGATCTAATGAGAACAGGGGCTCTAAGCCGGTCTGGGACCGTCTGCCGGTCAGCCGGCTGGGAGTCCCTTCCCAATGCCATCTTAAATTCTGAAGAACAAGGAAATGAGGCTCTCAGCCGGTGGACCGTCTGCCGGTCTGCCGGCTGGGAGTCTCTTCCCACAGGCTATCTTATTTTCAACAATACGAAGGGAAGAAGCTCTCAGCCGGTGGACCATCTGCCGGTCAGCCGGCTGGGAGTCCCTCCCATAACCTTCTTATAATTTTACCAAAATCCCAAGAAGGGGCTCTGAGCCGGTCGACCGGCGGCCGACCTGCCGGCTTAGAGTTCCTTCACAACTCAGAGCATTCAATATCAAGACTGACTCTGAGCCGGCTGACCGGCTGCCGGTCAGCCTACCGGCTCAGAGTCCCTGCACGCAAAAATCGCATTTTCGTATATGATCCTAAACTTCACAAATCGAATCTAAACTTCCAAAATTGCAACCAATATACATTACCCAGCATCTATAAGACTTATATGTATCACAAGCAAGCATCAATTTCCACAATTATGCCATATTAAGTACATACTTTATATTCGTCTTAAGCATAGACATTCTAAAAATTAACATCCAAGCATGTGAATCATAGTCTAAGCATATAACCATCACATATGAACAATCCTAACATGTTCCTAAGTCCCAATAACAACAACAATAGGCAAAATCAGAAACTTTCCACAACAAAATCATGAAACATGCTATTATAACAAATAAAGGCGGAGTTTCTCATTATCGTCACCTCTAAAGCGTTTTTGCTCCTAGCTCCTCTTTAATCACGTAGCTGTCCACTTCGGGATCCTCTAAACCCTCTCCTACAACATGAAAAACGATTATGAGAAGCTAGAGTCGAATTCTTCCAAAAACAGTCCATTTTTCAAGTTGGACGAAATTGAAATTGAAAGAGACGGATGTCTTGCAAATTTCGCGAGGATTTCAGAAATGTATAACATACCTTGGTTTGGAAATCAGATGATCTCTGAAAATCGATTTAAAGATAAAAAAGTTGAAGGAGAAAATGAGAAAAGAAGAAGCAGTATTCTTATTTTCGTGAAATGTCAAATGTCGACATATTGCAAGGGGGTTTAGGGTTTTAATTGTCCTTTTCCGTTTAATGAAACGGGCTTTTGATGTGAACGGGTTTTCATGAGTCGGATTTAACTTGCCAAGTTATTACGTCTTAACTCTTAAGGACTTAATTTTCTTAAGACGGATCTTAACGGATTATTTTAAAATATCTTAACAATAACTATTAAAATATTATTTTATTCCGTAAAAATAATTTAAAACCTTTAAAATATAATTTACGAAAATACGGGATGTTACAGTTTGACATTACTGTCGTATGACGGTGGTGGTCAGTTGATCCCTTTAGGTCACACCTATAGGACAATTCCCTTAATTGATAAAATGATCAAATGTAAATTGATACGAGTTGATCATATTCCTTAAACTCGTATATCGAGAAATCAGAGGTTAAATATTATTGTAAGATTTATGTTTGTAATTGAAATGTGTCAATTATTAAACATTGAACGATATTTTATAATATCGTAATTAGAATGAATCGGGTTGTATATTATTACAAGGGTTGTAAATCGTATTGACGATTATGGTAAATAACCATTTTATATTAGTAATTACGAATTACTTGTCAAATTGATAAATATGATTTATTTAATTTATAAACAATATTTATTTGATAAATATATATGTTTTAAATTAAAACAATTGTATTTTATAACATTGTGACATATTGTATGTCACATACACTACTACAAAAATAGGCTTAGAGAACTGCTGAAATTAACTTTAGAGAACGCCTTAGAGGCGTTCTCCAACTCAGTGTTCTCTAAAGCTTAGAGAACTATTATAAGAGGCGTTTTCTATTCACAATCATAGAGAACGATTGAAATGAGCTTTAGAGAACACCTGATAAGCGTTCTATTTTCCTAGGAAAAGAGAACGCTTGGATAAACTAAGCGTTCTCTATCCCTCTTGATTTTTTAAAAAAAAAATATTGATGATATTTGAATAATTATAATAATATATTTATTCTCATTAAAATACCAATATCAATACACTTGTTCCAAAACCAAGGCCAAAACGGCCATCAAACTAATTACAAAACAACAATACTTTGTTTTAAGAATATAATTTCTGCTAGGCATAAAAATAAATACCGCTAAAGGATTTCCTATTTTATGATAAAAGTGGGAGAGAAAGTAGTGGGTTTCCTCTAATAAGTTCTGCTTCCTTGGTTTTCAGCTCTTCTCCTTGTTGTCTTTCCTGCATTTATCGAATGTGATAAAAACATTACTACATAAAAAAAAAAATTGACGTGGATCAAATCTAGTTATACCACAACCAAACTAAAAAAAAAGGTTTCATCAAAATTTACCTGGTGTGCCATCTCTTTAGCCTTTTCCCTTTTTATCTGTTCAAGCTCAGCTAAAAGAGCTTCCGTGTTACCCTCGTCATCATCACTAAACATAAAAATTAGATAAGACGTAAGTAAATACTTAGCAAAAGTAAGTAGATAGCGCATAATAATGAGCAATAGCTGATACGAAGGAGAGATATCAACCTCAAACCTACTTCCAAAAACAACTATGCTTCCACCTATGTTGGAAGCACTTTAAGTAGTAAGGGACGGGGACATGATATGTAAATTTCGGTATATACTCACAAAGTAAAATTTTAAAGTTGCTGGTTGTAGTACGAGGGCAACAGAACCTAGAACTCTATGTGCAGAATAGATAGAGATCACCAATTGAGAGCGCATAATCAATTCCTTCAATTAATGATAACATAGTGAATTGGAGAGAGTGGGATTGCAAAGATTTGAGAAGGTTTTCATGTGCCGTATCCCTCTCTTGAATGTTATGGTAAAAGTGGGAAAAAAAAGTTTATTAACTATGTAACTACCTTTCGTCGTCACTTTTTACATCCACATCAGAATCATCCGCATCTACATTTCTTGAAATGAAATCAGCATCCTGTTTTGATCCTGTATAAGATAAAAAGTTCGCTTCAACTTTATAGTTAATTTAACTGCATATCCACACCACCCTCACCTAAAATAAAAGGGATCCGGACAAACCTTCTAAGAGAAATGGCCTTCCTTTCTACAATCTTTGTCCTCTGCAAAATAAACACAACGTACTTTAAGAGCGGGAAAAGGAGCTTGAACTAGAATTCAAGCAGCACGAGGGTCTAAACCAATAGCTAGGCATAAAAATAAATACCGCAAGCTGTTAACATTCAGTTATACTTACCGCTAAAGGATTTCCCTTTCGAACCAAAATGTTTACGTTCCCACTCCTCGAGTTCGGCACGGAAATCCTTCTTCTGCGGTTCATCTTGTGTCTCCTGGCCATCCTTCCTGAACAACAATGTAAACGTTAGCAGCCAGAGAAAATATCCGCGATGCACTGATTTTTAAAACGGTACCAAAACAAATAAGAAAATCGAAGATTTCTTCGTAATCTTAATTGTTCATTGCACCAAGTTTACATCCAGTCTATCCCAAACCCCAGGTTTGACCTCTGATTCGGCTTCCTGTAGATTGCATGGTAAGGGGGTAGGGGGAAGGTTCAGATGTATGCAGCTCTACCGTGCTAGCAACAAAAAATACTGTTTTCGAAAGACCCAGTATGAAAACTGCACCGGAAACTAAATCGAATGAGTGATGACTGCTACTTGACAATAAAAGGGATCATATCCAGTTTAGTGAACCCCGAACCAATGAATAACGAGTCTTTGACTCCATTGAAATGGAAACCTTGGCTTCGCATGATTTAAAATATCACGGTTGGTAAAATAAGAAAACCACAACCGCCAAAAGACACACATGACTAATAACCCAAATTAGCCTGAATCTAGTCGACTAGTGTTCTGTAAGCGTAGCTGGCTGAATGGCTTCTAGCCAAGCAAAATTGATCCATAACTATTAACCATGTACCCTGTAACTCCATAATTATAAAAGTAACTACCCAGAAGTGAGAATGCTAGCTCTAGGAAAATTTTGATTAGCAGATGCAAAGCAAGCACCAAGGTGCTACAGAAACCTTGTACAAACATTTTCCAGATGAAAAAAACCTCATCTACCTGTAATAAAAAACCAGGAAAAAGAACACAAATGAAGGAGCTTAGACGTGAAAGGAATTCAAACAAAGTATTTATGATGAATGTCGAATGCCATCCTACAATCAATACGTAGTCTAGTAAACCACTTTCATCAACGAAACAGACAGTGTTAACATCAGACTGCACAAATCAATTCATAACCTTTTAAGGTAAGGGCTTTCTTACATCTAATGGTTTCGTAAGTAAAGGGTACTCTCAGGTATAATTGAGTCTAGTCTCATTCTAGGAAAGATTCCTTCTACGTAGTAAACTGCTCGCTTCTTAATCTTTTACAAAAGCCAAGAATTGAAGGAGAGCTAGACAGGACTGCGATATAATCTAAAACGGCTACGACCTTTGCTTTGAACTTTACCTCCTAACGCCCTACTTGATTGACGAAGAATCCATCCGTGTGATGATCCCCGTTTTCCTACACCAGAGGTATGAATTAATTTACTAAATAGCTTAGTAGCTTCTGAACAACTAAGGGCGATGATGTACTAAGATAAGGAGTTTATATCAAGCATATCATCGAACAATTGGTGAGCATTAATATCAACAAGTAATATCGATGAATTACTGATGTTTATGATATCTGGCAATCATATTAAGCAAGGAAATAACTTTAAAAAGAAAAAACTATCGAGAACCCATAAATAGCTTATTAATAACAGGTTCAATCAAATGGTATTCTTCGATTAATTTACATACCTCGAGTTTCACATAAAATGGGTGAATTGGAAGGAGACGGAGATAGATGGTGGGTGAGAGCGGCGAGGCGATTGTCCTGGCGGAGGTGTGGTCACTGGACTACGGGAGTGGAGGATGCAAAGACAATCAGTGGAGGACGGCTGAATTAGGTTACTAAATGAGTAATTTTTATGAGAATTGATTTGAGAGGTTTATTTTCAATATGAGAAGTTTAGACAACGTTAATATGAGAAGCGTTCTTTATCGAGTTTTTTACGGAACGTTTAATTAGAAGATGCGTTCTCTTTATTGCTAGAAAACGCTTAATTAACTTAACCGTTCTCTATTAAGTGTTACTTATTCATGTTTTTGTAGTAGTAATAATGTACAATTGTGCAATTGATAAAATTATAAAATGAAGTCCATTTTATGTATGAAGGTGCCGGTTTTGGGGTGTGCTAAAAGGAATGATTTGTGTGTGTTAATTGCTCTCAAGACACAATCATTAAAGGGTGCCTTGAGACTATTATCTATGGCCACCTTAAGTGCATGGGAAAGGGGAAGTGTTCCCCCACGATGCTCCCTATGCTCGGCCGTCCCAAACCCAAGACCACCCAAAATAAAATTTGTGATTTTTTCATAAGTTACTCATTCTAATTCCTTAAGCAAAAATTTCTAGTGAGAAAGAGTTGTTGAAAACCTCTAAGGGGGTGTTTGGTTAGGAGAATTGGAATGGAATGGAATGGATTTAATCCATTCTAATGTTTGGTTGGGCCATTTTGGAATGGAGTTAGAATCCGGATGGATTCTAAATCCATTCCAATCCCCCTAGTCTCATACCCAACCCTTACCCCAAGATTCCAACTCCATTCATAATGTTTCACATTTCATTCCATTCCAAGGTTGAACCAAACAATATAAACCAAGTATGGGATTTAGTATCAATTCCATTATGGTATGACATTCCAATCCATTCCATTCCTTCTCTTCAAACCAAACGCCCCCTAAAAATATTACAAGATAATGTTATCAAAACTCATAATAATTGTATTATTAGTTTAATAGTACTAATTAGTGATTAGAACATAGTTTAAGGAAACCGATTCTTGCCCTAGCTCTAGGTAGCACCAAAACGGACACGGACACGGACACGGACACGACACGGACACGGGACACGGCATGCCATGAAATTTAGGACACGGGACACGGCATTTAAATTTAATAAAATATACATTTTATAGTTATAAATTTTTGATTTGATTTTTGTAAAAGTATTTGATGTTAATTTTAAATAAGTTAAAGTAAAACTTGCCCTTGATAATAAATATATTTTCATTTCTCATCCGAATCAATATTCTAATTAATCTCTTTCGATAGTGCATTTCTCATCGCAAGAACATCATTCACCGCAAATGATAACCAAGTATCGTGGACACGCGACGGAACGGCTCAAATACCATGGACACGCGTCGGACACGTGCCCAAATAAATGTAGGAACTTAGACACGACTGTTTAGGTGTTGGACACGTTTCGGCGTGTGTCCGTGGAGTGTCGGTGTCGGACACGGTGTCGGACACGGTACGGCTCATTTGGAGAAGTGTCCGTGCTACCTAGCCCTAGCTTCCTCAAAGTCTCGGTTTATTAAGGGGTGTCTTGGGTGCATCTTGAAGGAGGTGTTCTATGTGGATACTAAGGAGGATCATCCTTGCACCGGTTTCGTCGAATTGTAAGCATTCGATTCCCATATTCCGCATAAGTTTTAGCATGCATAAGATCTAAAATATTTATAATTAAAATGTTAATTATCAACTTATTTAGTAAGACTAAATTATTAGGTTATGAGACTATTAAATCTAACAATTGGTATCAGAGGAAATAGGTTGTTTGCATGCTTTTCGTTTATATTTTTACGAGGTTATTAGATAACAAAATAAAAATTGAAATTTTATTTCGTATATGATATGGCCGAAATTTCTAATGCTTGAATACCTACTGATTCTAAATGTGTTTTAGGATATTTGGAATATATTTTGCCTATATATTGTTCATAAGTATTTTATTTCGGTTTTTATTAATTTTTTAATGGTAAAAATGTTTATTTTTGGGAAAAATAGCAAATATTAACTTCTGGCCGAGATTTTTCAGTATGGTTTCACATTTATTTCCTATGATATGAATATGAATTTTCGTAATTTATGGAGTTAAAATACATGGTTTATGAATTTTAAATGTTAAAATGCCATAAAATGAATAAAAATAGGTTTGTATAGTTATATTTCGAATTTGACTATCAAATTTTTTGAGCATGTCACTTGCAATATTTAAAATGTATGTTAAATTTTCCAGAAATTTTTATAACATATTGCATGTTTATTGATTTTTAGTCTAAAATCGGATAAAAGTGACATAATTTTGACTTTAATAGTTTAAGTTTGAATTTGGCCATACAAATTTCACACGATGTCATATATATTATTTCCAGCATGTATAAAAAATTCGAGATTTTTATTTGATTTTATGCTTGAGAAATAATTTTAACGGTTAAAATTGTACGATATATGACATAAATCGTTAAAAATAGCAATAGTTGTTAAAATGGCCGAAACATTTAACCCATAAAAGTCATATTATATATGTTCATCACCATATTTTTCTTGGGAGCCAAAATTTTCTGTTTTATTTAATTTTTATTTGTTAAAAAGTTATATTTAAAAATTGAATAATAAGAGTCATTGTAATTAAAATTTCGGATATTGGGCAGTGTGCTATTTATTTTTCTGTCCATTTTAGTTTCTTAAGATGTTTTGGAAAGTGTAAAAATATTATTAGTATTTTATATGTATTTATGAAGGTAATTATTTAATTTTCCGACTCAAAATACTCGTTTTACGTATTATTTACGAAATAAATAATAAAACCGTGTAGTACTAATATTTTTAAGGTTCTGAAATTTTAAGAAAATTCTTAAATATTCAAAATTTGCATTTTGAACTTTTCGAAATTTTATGACTCTTTTTGAATTTTATATTATTTTCCCGTAAAACCGAGTAAAACCGAACAATATTATAATATTAAGTTAAGTCATGTTCCAAGTTTGAGTAAGACTAAATTTTGAAACCTAAATGAGTTGGGATGATTAACTTAAGAGTGAATTCCGATTCACATAATGCCTAGTGTTTTTAATCGTTAAAGCACGCAATTCCATAAAACCGAGGTATACGATAACTATATATATAAATGATATTAAATAGGACGATTTGGCTTAGGTTTGCATGTTAGTTCATATTCATAAGCATTGCATATTTTAATTATGATTGTCATGATTTTATTTACGTAATTTGGATTATGTAATTTTACTTAGTATGACCTTAGTTTTTAATCGATATTTCCCGTAATGTAAGGGGTTATCGATTCGGATGTAATTAATGTGATCTCGTATCACTTTATTTATTGTTTCTATTTTATAATGTATAAAGTAGACTAGAAAAGTTGTAATTTTATATATTCCGGTGAACTTTGAAGACGATGCCATTCGGAAAGGAGTTCCGACCAAGACGGTGTTTACCTTGGAATGCGTGCCTCGTGAAGTTCAAGGGACCAAAGGAGTTGGTTTCCGAATTTGTACTTTTATTATTTTCTTTTCTAGGAAAGGCCATACTAGGGTTTATTATTTTATGCTTTTATTTTGCTTTTTATGTTTGCATGCATAGCCAAATCGTCATATCATGTCATGCATTTTTATTCGATTTAGTCGACCTAGTCAATTATTTTATCGATAATTCACCGACTTAGTTCACTTAAACGGAGATAGATAATAATTTGACTAGATCTCTTACAAATAAATATTGAGACTTAGCCTTACCAAAAAGTATAGACCCATGACTCCCTTCTTCACAAGAAAGTGGGATCGGCTACACCGGGGTACTAAAATTGTTACGTTGGGTAAGTGGGGTAATAAGATTACACCTTGAAATTTGATCGATCTCAACGAAGGTATTCGTAACCGTAGTTGCAATAAGTTCGGGCTAAAGACAATTTTTAGAAAATTGTCGACCGAGAGTTCTAAGGTAGAACCGATTAAAGAGTTAATCCACCAAATTATATCAATAAGGGTTGAATCGGCTACACCGTGCCCGGATTAGTATGGATTTGGGTCTCGGAATTGTTTACTTAATTGGGTAAGAGTATGATCAAGTTAAGCACATCATATGAGATATACACCAAACTTGCGACGATGTTTTCACAAACTCCAAGGGTGATTCAATATGAGGCGGCTTCCGCCTTCTTCGACATTTGCTTGAAGGAAGGACAAAAGATAAGCCCTCATGTACTCAAATTAGTTGAGTTCGCGGAGACTCTAAAGTTGCAAGGAGTTGATGTTCCCGACTCACTCATCATTGACCGAATTCTTCACTCTCTCAATAAGGTGAAATCGTATGCTCAATTCCGGGTGAATTTCAACATGCGAAATCAAGAGACCACATTGGATGAATTGCATAAGATGCTCGTCCAAGCCAAGAGGGACATGGGATTTCATGAAAGTTACACTAAGGATGTTTTGAACATCGTGAAGAAAGGGAAAGGAAATTTCAAGAGGAATGCCTTCAAAGTCAAGGGCAAGAAAACGTTGAAGCTCAAACCGGCCAAAGAAAAGACCTTTTCGAAAGGCGCTTCCACCTCATCTTCAAAATCTGAAGACAAGTGCCATTCTTGCACGAGGTTAGGGCATTGGAAACGTAATTGCCCCAAATACTTGACCGATCTCAAAAATGGGAAAGCTCTTCCAGTAGGTAATAATTCTCGTTTAAATTCATATTATTTTGTCAACTTATGTATAGTGATACAAAGTGTTGATCTTTACCCTTTTTAGTTGTTTTAAAGGGCCACCTCCTAATGACAAAGGCAAGGAGAAGGAAGCATGAAGTTCCTTACATGGATGTCTATGGTAGCATCCAATTGATTGAAGACTTAAGAGCTTGGCTCTAATTTTCATTATTGTCTTCTTTCATATTATGCATTTTATTTCTTAGAACAATTTCTTTTCTTGTAAGACAAGGATTTAAAATCCTAAACAATGGTTGTATTTTGGATATTAGTGACTTGGTTTTCAACCCAAGTCACTACTTTTGTTCTTAATCGAATCATTGATTCCTAAAATAAATTGTATAACTTGTCGAACATGAATCAAAGTGATCTCTATAAATCACTAGATAAATACCATGAAACGTTCGTTGTAAAATAACATTGATACGATCAATATAAAGAATCAAAGCGTTGATTAATTAAAAACGAGAAATACACCTCAAAAGAGAAAAACATTCAATCAAAATAAATATTATTTCATTATAAGATGATCATTTTAAGTGAAAATGAGAATGAATTCATCATACCTATAAACTTTTCAAACATTCATATACATTGGTTATATCGAAAAATTACTATCCCTATACAAATAAAGGTTATTTTTAAAGGATAGAGTGGGAGAAAATATTTCGCCCCGCAAACCAATGAAATAAATGTAGAATCTTCGAGAAGAATCCTACATGGGATTCTTAAAAAGAACCCTAAATGAATGGATAGAAGAAACTACGAGAGGACACTGAAGAAACTACGGGAGGACACAAGATGAAATGTTCCTTATGTTCATTGTTCCAGAGAGAGGATAAAGGAAACCCCGTATGAAAACGGAAGGAAAACGGTTCCTTAACAAATACTTCCTCCATTTATAAGTGTTCTTCCCATTTCATTTTGCACTTGGATTAAGGCAAACTAATAAAGAAATGATAAAGTAATGAAAGGAAGGTAATAAGTGGGGTTAGTAATAAAAAGAGGGCATTTTTTGTAATAAAAAAATGATAAAGTTGTAATTTGGTTGTCTAAAATAGGAAAGAAAAGAAATGGGAAGAAAATGGGTAATTTGCCAAATAAGGAAAATGGGAAGAAAATAGGAAAATGGAGGTAGTAAGATTTTTCAAAATTATAAGATAATAGAGGAGATATCATCTCAGTTCTCTCAATGATAGTATCTATTGTATCGAAAGGTGAAATTAGGAAATATCACAAGAAATGAAGAGTTCTAGTGATAACTGATTGATATCAGCTCAAGTGGTAGCAAGAGAATAACATGCAAAGGTTCATTTAAGAAATGATAAATCGAGTGATGTTGATTTTAGTAGGAGCGATATTCATTAGAGAATTGAACGTACCATTTAGAGAGAATGGTGATTCTTCAATGTGTAAAGAATAAGAACTTCTCAATTCTAGATGAACAAAATTCCATATATCATAGGATGATGGAGCTTCAAGGGAAGGTTTATTATATTGATAATAAAAGGTCACCCATTAGAAATCAAAATGGATGGATACATTATTCATATTGATGAATAACCTAAATTTTTGATTAAATAGCCAAGATGATTGAATATGTTGGAGTAATAAAATGATAAATAACTACAATATAGATTTCAGTACATAAGTGACGATACGTCACGAGTTATGAGATAACAGTGGGAGCTTCCCTCAGGAAGGAAAGTCGAAACCTAGAATAAGTTCTAGAAATGTACTCAAATAAGATCATATTATACGAGATAATATGAGTTGGAAGGAGATCAAAATTTGTAGGTTATAAAACATGAATAAAAGGCTTATTCGAAAATTCAAACTAATACAAATTAGTGATCATGCATCAAATGCTATGGAGCAGTGTTGACTGTTCTTACATGACAATGTCATTTGAGTTATTATTAACTCACAATGAAAGATACTTTGTCAAAATCCAAATGGGTTGTAAGAGGCAACTTTGAACCCCATAAAGTGAACTGGATTGACTTAGTATAGCCCCTGGTCGCTTACATGAGGTGACATCTCAAAGCGACTGGAATGTGAGGCGACTGATGGCAAGTTCAAATGCCATAGAGTCATATGTGATGACTAGTCGATCACATAGACAGACTGCCAGAGACACTCTGTCGGGCAAAGTGACCGCTTATAGAGTTCTGGAAATTTTATGATAAGCCGGGTCGTGGCAAGAGCAGCTATAGTATTCTTATGAGTCAATTCTTAGACTAAAGACTACTCTCCCAAGATGGTACAGTTTTGGCATAACCTTGATCTATTCTCTACGACTTTTCGTAACTGGAGTCAAATGGGATTGCTTTGGGTTGTGACTGACTGTGGCTAGCTAAAGGGAGTAGTACGATAGAAATTGTCCACCCCTTGTCAGGGTTGTTCAAATCTCAAGGCCACTCAAGGAGAAATTAACTGGAAATGCGTGGCCACGCTCGGAATGTATCTATGGTAGATAATTCCGGTCAAACAGTTATTCTCCAGATCGAGGAAACCACTCATGATATGATCGAATGCAAGTACGACCTCAGAGAGACACCTTACATTGAGTAAGAGATTGTAATAGGACAAAAGAATTGGTGACGCACACTTGTCGAGGACAAGTGGGAGATTGTTGGGAAATATGTCCTCAACAATAGTGCGATCACATAATTAAATCTCATGACGAGAATGCGCAAGGGATGATACGAAATTATATTAGTCAACTGACCAACATTAATCGGTAATGATTGGCTAGCTAGAGTTTGACATTACTGTCGTATGACGGTGGTGGTCAGTTGATCCCTTTAGGTCACACCTATAGGACAATTCCCTTAATTGATAAAATGATCAAATGTATATTGATATGAGTTGATCATATTCTTTAAACTCGTATATCGAGAAATCAGAGGTTAAATCTTATTGTAAGATTTATGTTTGTAATTGAAACGTGTCAATTATTAAAACATTGAACGATATTTTATAATATCGTAATTAGAATGAATCGGGTTGTATATTATTACAAGGGTTGTAAATCGTATTGACGATTATGGTAAATAACCATTTTATATTAGTAATTACGAATTACTTGTCAAATTGATAAATATGATTTATT
Organism: Silene conica; assembly: GCA_029255685.2. Classification (NCBI taxonomy): domain Eukaryota; kingdom Viridiplantae; phylum Streptophyta; class Magnoliopsida; order Caryophyllales; family Caryophyllaceae; genus Silene; species Silene conica. The sequence continues at coordinate 47,452,212 of CM055314.2, read as the reverse complement.
TAATTTATAAATAATATTTATTTGATAAATATATATGTTTTAAATTAAAACAATTGTATTTTATAACATTGTGACATATAGTATGTCACATAATGTACAATTGTGCAATTGACAAAATTATAAAATGAAGTCCATTTTATGTATGAAGGTGCCGGTTTTGGGGTGTGCTAAAAGGAATGATTTGTGTGTGTTAATTACTCTCAAGACACAATCATTAAAGGGTGCCTTGAGACTATTACCTATGGCCACCATAAGTGCATGGGAAAGGGGAAGTGTTCCCCCTTGATGCTCCCTATGCTCGGCCGTCCCAAACCCAAGACCACCCAAAATAAAACTTGTGATTTTTTCATAAGTTACTCATTCTAATTCCTTAAGCAAAAATTTCTAGTGAGAAAGAGTTGTTGAAAACCTCTAAAAATATTACAAAATAATATTATCAAAACTCATAATAATTGTATTATTAGTTTAATAGTTCTAATTAGTGATTAGAACATAGTTTAAGGAAACCGATTCTTGCCCTAGCTTCCTCAAAGTCTCGGTTTATTAAGGGGTGTCTTGGGTGCATCTTGTAGGAGGTGTTCTATTTGGATACTAAGGAGGATCATCCTTGCACCGGTTTCGTCGAATTGTAAGCATTCGATTCCCATATTCCGCATAAGTTTTAGCATGCATAAGATCTAAAATATTTATAATTAAAATGTTAATTATCAACTTATTTAGTAAGACTAAATTATTAAGTTATGAGACTATTAAATCTAACAAGAAAAGCAGGTAACTAATTTGTTATGTGGCTGCTGCTATTAAGTAAATCACTAAAAGAGATATGGGTGTGTAGTTAGTTTGGGTAGGGTTGTGTTTTTTTTCATGTACAATCACTTGTAATTTGACTTGGGCGAGAAAGGTGTCGCAATGAAGCCTTCCACTGGATCATCTGAAAGAGTAATTTAGCAGGGACTTTTTTTCTTATAAAGGCAGTTCAATTTCAAACGAAAAAGCACTCTTGGTTGACGAAAGACTATGTTTATGCGGGCATGCTTTCGCCTTGGATCAGCACGCGGAAACACAAGTCTACTTACTAGCTTGCTCTTGAACTATCATATCGGACCCAAGACTCTTGCGCGTCCTCTCCTTTCTAATCCTGGCTCTAGAGGCTGGCTCCGGCGAGAGGAAGAAATAGAGTAGTACAACAAGCTAGCTAATAAGTAAAGACTGTGGGAAAATATCTGTATATAATTCCAATTCTTTATATGCAAGATTATAACAAATTTATAATGTACGAATTATAGTCATAAACGAAGAACAAGATACAAAGATTGAGATTAAGAATTAACCTTCTGTCCTTGCAAAGGATTAAGATCAGATATCAAAACAGATATCCTCCTAATCGTTGCACCCAAGATGTCCTGAGAAATACCCTTTCCTGAGCTAGAAATTGCAAAATTACCTTTAATTTTGTGTAAGATGAAAGCTAGAGAGAGAGAGGGAGTATGTATGTCGTGTAACTCGTGTGTTTTAAGTGCAGAGTGAATGTCCTATTTATAGCTGCAAACAACCATGCTATTTGACATCAACTAGGATTCCCCAAATCAGTATTTGGTTCTACCTACAGCACTTCATAACAACTGAACAACTTAATAATTGCTCAGACCGAAATTCTATCTTTATAGAATCGGTTATATCTCTCTCTTGTGTAATGTTTTATCTTATAAATATCTTATATTATAATCCACTAATTAAATATAACCTTTTATATTTAATTAAATCATTTAATATTTATTAAATAATTTCATTACACATAATTAAATATAACATTTTATATTTAATTACGAATTAACATTTTAATTCGTCTTAGCTAATATTATTTAATCAGTATTAAATAATTATGTAATCTTTACTTTGACTAACCGTTTAGTCTTATAGGGTATCAATATGATTACATTTTCATCTAATCATATCTCTTAGATTCCATCCTTTAGGTGTGACTCTTAGGGACCACTTGATTACCGCCATCTGTATGACAATAACGTCAAACTTTCTAGCAAGCTAACCGTTATTGATAAACGTGACTCAACTGGCTAAAATACAAAGTATACCCTGTGTTCCTTTAAGAGATTTATACGTGTTGTCGCACTAACTGTTGAGGACACTAGCTCCAACAATCTCCCACTTGTCCGTACAAGTGTATGTGCGATAACCGATTCTCATATCCAATTAAATTTCTCCCACTCAATGTAAAACAATTTGCAAATCTGTATTCACAAAGGTCGTATTTTACAAGCGATCTGTATAAAGAGTGGTTTTCCCGACTAGAGAGTAACTCAACTGATAACGAATCATTATTCGAGCTTGGCCAAGCATTTCAGTTACTACTCCTCGAGTGGCCCTGAGAAATATTAAAACCTGATGAGGGGTGGATATTTCCTTCAACTCGAATCTTGCAGATGTAAGCACAGTATGAAATGACCCAAAAAAAATCTGCTTAGCCCCAGTTACGGTCAGCTAGTGAGAAAGAAATCAAAGTCACCCAAAACTGCCTTTATCTCAAGAAACAGTCGACAGTCAAAAGAATCGACTCAAGGAACACGATGGACGTCCTATCCACGACCCGGCACCGAATGTTCAATAACATTCAGGACTCCACTGCGTCGTCACGAAAATTGTCCTACGAGCTATCGTTATAATCTTGTATCTGTGATCGATCAGTCAACGGTTTGACTTATGGTTTATTGAACCCACCATCAATCGACGTCACAAAATAATTGCCAGAGTTATCAGCTCGTGTAGGCAATTACGGATTAAAACAAATATAATGTAATTCAGTTCACTTTTGTGGTGTTCAATGTTGTCAGTACAATCCACATGAAAAACAATATATAAAACAAAATCGATGGTGTTATAAATAGTATATGAAAAAGATACAATATCCAATTCACAAAAAGTACTAATATAACTCAGGAACACGTTTAATTCCCATTGAAATAACGTGCCCTTCATGTTTATCATGTCTTAATGGTTTAGTGAGAGGATCTGCGATGTTGTCATCTGTCGCAATCTTTTCTATCACTATTTCCTTTTACTCAGTAGTAGAATTTGCAATAACACTTTGCTTGGAGCTTTTGCAACTGACAGTAGAGCCATTAAGAGTAAAAATGAATCCAGACTGAGATTTCGAGTCATCTCGATCCGTTTGGAAGCTAGCATCTGCGTAACTGTTTGCGCAAAGCTCAGTGCCTCCACCATAAGTCAATACCCAATCTTTAGTCCTCCGTAGGTGTAATACCCCGCATTTTGGTTTCGTTGTATTTAAATCGTTTGTTTTATAAGCTTGCGCGTACTCGTTTAATACAGGGTGTTTTGGTCTTAGGTGGGACTCGAAAGGGGAACTTAGCCACCTTAAGATAATTATAGTAATGTGTAGTTGTTGAGGCTCGAACCCGTGGTTCATAGCAACACGTCCATGGGCCTCGATTGGCGTGCTAAGTAGCAGCCCATGGACGGAAATTAGAAACCCAGCAGTAAACCCTTCCTGCCGCCTTACTTAAGGTGAGTTTTCACCCTAAACCCTTAAGCAAAACTCAGATCTAAAACCACACAAACCTAGCCGCCACATCAGGGTAGAAGGAGAAACCAGTCACGGTGGTTGCACACTAGCGTAGGGTGGTTCGTTTTTGTCAGAGATCTGGTATGTCAACCATAGTTTTGTTAATTCTGTTTATGTTCGTAATTTCATAAGCATGAATCTGTTTGTATATACGACTAACGTTGATCACTTTTGCATAGTAGCTTTCTAGGATGCGTACTGTTAATGGAGGGGTCTTCGTTGGGGTGTCGTTGGTGGTTAAGAGGTGTCGAATGTGGTGGTAAAGTCAGTAGCAGCGAGTCAGTCTTTCGTCAATCTCTGTTTATGTTAGTCAAGTACCATGTTTATCATATGGTTATGGTTGGATCTGGGTGTGTTCTGTTATGAGTCGTGGGCTAGGATGTCAGGTGGTGGTTGGGAGTTTTGGGTGGTGCTTATCACGGTGGTTATGGGAAGTCTGTCACGGTGGTTTGGGGGGTTTCGATAGAGGTCAGGAACTATGCTGAGTGGCTGGGTGTCGAACGAGTTGTGTTTGGGTTGGTATCACCGCCGACTAGGGGGAGGTCTATGCGGTGGTACCAAGGTGGTTGTGGGCGTTTGTCGTCGGTGGTCTTTTTGGTGGTGAGTGTCGCCAGGGTCGGTCATGTCAGTGGTGGTTGCTGGTATTTTCGAGAGGGTCTGTAGAGGTGTTGCTGGTCAGGGGGTTGTGAACCAGGCCTGGTAATGGCTCTGTTTCACCTCGTCGGATACAGTCGACCAAGACAGTGGTGGTCGGTGGTGAAGGGGACGTTGTGGGGGTCGTAGCTGGTGGTTGACGGTGGGGTCGTGGTTGGTCACACGACTGGGAAAAGGGGGTGTAAGACGCGGGGAAGGTGATCGGGTTGTTGGGTGTTCTTTATTTTCTTTGATTATGTTTATTGATTTACTTTCTTTATTTAGTTAGTAAATAATATATGTATATATATATTATTAATTATTTGATTCTATTTATTAAAGGAAATGATTTTGTTTGTTATTAGTATATTAGTATTTATTAAGAAGGTTTTGTTATGGGTCTTAATTAGTATTTTGAGTTATTTGAATTTTAAAACTCAAGTTGTTTTTTTTAGAAGTTACTATATTTAGAAAGTTACTATTTTGGGTAACCCGGTTGTTGGGAAGCTTTCTAAATATAGGAATGTCTATAAATAGAATGTGTGCACGTTTTATGAGAATTAGGAAAGTATTAATTAAAGTAATACTTATTTAGGTGGAAGTTTCCGTGTGGAGCATTTTTAGTAGCAGTTGCGCAGTTACCATTTCTTCTGCAGTTTGAGGTAGGGGAAACTACTGGTATATAATGATGTGTAAACCGTTCATAATTGATATTAAGCATGTTTGTTATATATTATCTTGTGATCATTATAATGTGCATGTATATACTGTGATAACGATGGTGCGGAGATAATGGGTCTTGTGATTGGTGCGGAGATAATGGGTCTTGTGATTGGTGCGGAGATAATGGGTCTTGTGATTGGTGTGGAGATAATGGGTCTTGTGATTGGTGCGGAGATATTGGGTCTTGTGATTCGGAGTGGAGATGATCGACTTTCTATTTTTAGTAATGTGGTTTGTTTACAGTTTTACTCTACTCAACCTCGTGGTTGACCCTGTGTATTCGTGATCACCTGTGATGAACCAATTTACTGGGGAGCAGATTGACAGGATAAAGACTATGGGAGCTTAGGGAAGGGAGAAGCGTGGACCCGGACCTGCCTAGAGTCTAGATCACATGATAGCAGTTGATGAGTTGTACTTTCTTTTTGATCAAGACAGTTGTATAATTTGTTTATGTAAGAACAAGTCATGAGTTTAAATTCAATTTAAAGTACTGTTTATCTTTCTTTGTATCTACTTCCTCGGGAAACCGAGATGGTAACACCTTTATTTATCTGAGGAGTCCTAGTTCAGGCCCTTAAATAAATGGGGGTGTTACAAAGTGGTATCAGAGAGAACGATCCTCAGGCCTAACCTAATGAATCCAATGAATGTAGTAGAGTCTAAATAAAATGAACCCCGGGATAGGACTGTTGGGAGCACACAAAAGGGGAAGTATGAGTCTGGGGCCCCCTCACACAGAACCATTGGCCCTATCAGTTTTACCCGGGAACCCAGAGTGAAAATACGAGAGAAAAAGGGTAGATTAAGAAAAGATGGAAGTAATGGTGTACAGTGATAAGTAATTTACGGAACTTTGTTTATCAGTGACTGTTTGAAATAGCCGGAAGGGGCATGAGCATGAAAAGGATTTTAATTGTTGAATAAAGAGGTGTGAATTTATGTGGATATGAGAAGTGATTTGAAACATGTTAGTACTTCTTCTATCATCATGTCTAGTGATATGCGGTTATGTGATTCCGAGCTATGTTATAGTTTTCTGATTATTCAATTTGATAACTGATGCAAGACTTTATCGTTTAGGGATTTTAGCCCTAACCCTAATGTGTGCCCACATAAGTCGGGACTCATGTCTTTCTGTTGTAATATAGTATGCCTCCGCGAAGAGACAATGCCGCGAACATCACACAAGAGGAGTTAGAACGATTACTAGCTGAGAATGCGGCTCTAAAGGCCAAACGTATGGACTCCGCTAAGATGAGCACGATAATCGCGAGGCACCACCCTACCCAATTCACCGGGGAGGGGGAGCCTCATTTGCTAGGGGCCTGGTGCAGAGAATTCAGTAACTTATTCGAACTGGTGGATTGCCCCGAAGAACTGAGGGTCGACCAGGCAGCCCACTATCTGAGGGGATTGGCTGGAGACTGGTGGACCGGGAACAAGGGAGAGATCCGGGAAGCAGCTAAAGAGGATGGGACCGAGTTTGTTCCATGGGACGCATTCAAGGGGGTCTTGAATGAGGTGTTTCTACCAGAATTCCAAAAGAGCAAGCTGAGGGAGGAGTTCGACTCATTCAAGATGTCGGAGGACATGACTGTAGAGGCTTACTACAGGAAATTCATCCAGTTGGTGCACTATGTGGGAGACATGGGATTCGACGATGCCATGCTAGCAATGAAATTTGAGAGGGGGTTATCAATCGCCATCAAGAAGAGACTGATTGCAGCTCCGCCCACCACAGTCCGTGACATTTATTTAAGGGCTGGGGCGGCGGAGAGGCTTTCGGATATGATCAAAGAGGACAAGAAGTCCAAGTCAGAAAAGAGGAAGGCTGAACCAGTAACTGAGGGTTCAGGATCGAAAAAGCAAAGTAATAACAAGTTCAGTGGGTATTTCGGGAGTAGTGCCTCTGGTGGTGGGAGGAATCAGAGTGGGGGCAACTTCAGGAGTGGAGGTTCCGGCAGTGGTTCTGTAGGAATAGTTTGCTTCGGCTGTGGAAAGACGGGACACAAGCAGGCGGTGTGTCGTTCATCTGGAGGAAACCAGTCCGGGGGCTATCGTACACCTACATCCGGATACCAGGGACCCCGCACTCAGTCCTATAGCAGCAGTGGCTATCGCACACCCATGACAAACTATGGTGGGGGTGCGAAGTCTGGAGGCAGCAGCAACTATCAGAGGAACTACAACAACAACAATCAGAACCGTTCATATCAGAATCAGTACAATGGAAGTGGGAACAACAACAAGACGGGGACGGCAGGAAATCAACAGGCTGGGACATCTTCTGCCAGCCAGAGTGGGGTCAAGTCCAGGGGCAAACTCTTTGCCATGGGAAAGCAGGCCGCTCAGGAGGATGCTCATGTGGTTACTGGTACTTTTCTTGTAAACTCTAGACCTACTTTCGTACTTTTCGATTCCGGTGCCACCCATTCGTTTGTGTCTAGAGATCATGTTAAGGCTTTGGGGCTTGAGAGATTCGACTGGGTCGCGGATTCAGTGACCATACCTTCGGGCGAGTCGATAGTTTGTAATAGAGTATACGGTAGTGTACCCATCAAAATCGGGGAAGTAACTTTCTTTGGTGACCTCATAGAATTTCCTTTGGGGGGTTTTGAGGTGATCCTAGGGATGGATTGGTTGGGGAAGTATAGGGCTTTTATCGACTGTCATCAAAAGAAAATTTCTTTGAAGGGACCCAAGGGAGTGAGGGTGTCCTACAAGGGGTATAGAGTCAAACCAAAAATCAAATTTATATCTGTCAATACCCTGAAGTCTAGTTTGCGGAAAGGAGAAAGCCTAATCTTGTGCCAAATGTGGGATTGTGAGGCTGAGACCCCCAAGACTAGTGAGATACCTGTAGTACGGGAATTTGAGGGAGTATTTCGAGACGACGTGCCGGGGTTACCGTCGAGGAGGGAAGTGGAATTTTCCATTGACCTAAAACCAGGGGCGGGACCAATATCTAAATCACCGTACCGTATGGGACCGAAAGAAATGGAGGAGTTGAAGAAGCAATTGGATGAACTAGCTGAGAAAGGGTTCATCCGACCCAGTGTGTCGCCCTGGGGAGCACCTGTTTTATTTGTAAAGAAGAAGGATGGGAGTTTGAGGTTGTGTGTTGACTACCGAGAGCTGAACAATGTGACCATCAAGAACCGTTATCCTTTGCCGAGAATTGACGACTTGTTCGATCAGTTGAGTGGAGCCGGGGTTTTCTCCAAGATTGATTTGAGATCCGGGTATCATCAGTTAAGAATAAAGGATGAAGATATTCCGAAGACCGCTTTCCGAACGAGGTATGGCCACTATGAATTTGTGGTTATGCCCTTTGGATTGACTAATGCTCCCGCTGTGTTCATGGACTTGATGAATCGAGTCTTCAGCCCGTATCTGGACAAGTTCGTGGTGGTATTCATAGATGATATCCTGGTATATTCTAAGAATGCAGAAGAGCACGAGGATCATTTGAGGAAGGTACTTCAGACTTTGGAGGAGCATAAGCTCAATGCTAAGTTAAGTAAGTGCGAGTTCTGGTTGGAGAAAGTGGCGTTTCTGGGGCATGTCATTTCCAAAGAAGGGGTATCCGTCGACCCTAGTAAAATCGAAGCTGTGACTAAGTGGCAAAGTCCGAAGAATGTGGGGGAGATTCGAAGTTTCCTGGGGTTGGCAGGTTATTACCGGAGATTCGTCAAGGACTTTTCGAAGATAGCAAAGCCGTTGACGTCGTTAATGAGGTAGGAGAACCGTTTTGTCTGGGATGAGAGTTGTGAGAAGGCATTCCTGACTCTTAAGGAACGCCTGACAACAGCTCCTATCCTGGCCTTGCCAGTTGGAAGTGATAATTTCGAAGTATACACCGACGCTTCAAAGCATGGGTTGGGTTGTGTGCTAATGCAGAATGGGAGAGTGATCGCGTATGCTTCTCGCCAGTTGAAGACCTACGAAGAGAATTATCCGACTCATGATTTGGAATTGGGCGCTGTGGTCTTTGCACTGAAATTGTGGCGTCATTACCTCTATGGAGCCACTTTTAAGGTGTTTTCTGATCATAAGAGCCTGAAATATATCTACACCCAGAAAGAGTTGAACATGAGGCAGAGGAGGTGGATAGAGTTGATCGGAGACTATGATATGCAGATTGTCTACCACGAGGGCAAGGCGAATGTAGTGGCCGATGCCCTAAGTAGGAAGTCAGTACATGCTTTGAGATGTGCCAAATCGAGGGTGAGGTTACATGACGAGTTAAGAAAGATGGGAATTTTTATGATCCGGAAAGGGGATGCCCTTGGTGATTTGACAGTGGAGCCTGAGCTGTATGGGGAGATTCGGGAATTGCAGAAGAACGATCGGAGAATTCAAAAGTGGCGTTTAATGGTGGAAAATGGGGCTGGTGAAGAGTCATCCAAGTTCACTATTCATACCGACGGTAGTTTGAGGTTCAGTGGGCGATGGTGTGTACCGAATATTGAGGAGGTAAAGAAGAAGATCCTGACTGAAGCTCATGCTACTCCTTATTCTGTTCACCCAGGGGGTGATAAGCTATATAAGGACCTTAAGAAGACGTTTTGGTGGCCGAATATGAAGAAGGAGGTCGCAGAATTTGTTTCCGGGTGCTTGACATGTCAGAGAGTGAAAGGGGAGCATAAGAGACCTCAAGGGAAAGTTCAACCTTTAGATGTGCCAGAGTGGAAGTGGGAAAATATTTCGGTGGACTTTATCGTGGGGTTGCCTCGGACTCAGAGGGGCAACAACATGATTTGGGTGATTGTGGATCGTTTAACTAAGTCAGCTCACTTTATTCCGATGAAAGATACCTGGAGTAAAGCTGAGTTGGCTAAGGCGTATGTTCAGAATGTGGTCAAACTGCATGGCGTACCCAAGGATATTGTTTCAGATCGGGACTCGAGGTTTATATCCAGATTTTGGCAGGAGTTGCAGACTGCTTTGGATACCCAATTGAAGATGAGTACAGCTTTTCATCCGGCTACTGATGGTCAGACTGAGCGAACGATTCAGACTCTTGAGGATATGTTGAGAGCTTTTGTACTGGAGTTCGGAGGGTCTTGGGAGGATCGACTGGGGTTGATCGAGTTTTCTTATAATAACAGCTACTATGCAAGCATAGGCATGGCCCCTTTCGAGGCTCTATACGGGAGGAAGTGTCGGAGCCCTGTGTGTTGGGATGATCGAGCTGATGTTGTGACTTTGGGGCCAGATATGATTCAGGAGATGGTGGAGCAGGTTCAGATTATTCGACAGAGGATGAGGGCCGCTCAGGATCGACAGAAGAGCTATGCGGATCTGAAAAGGAGCGATATTTCGTTTGAGGCCGGAGAGAAAGTACTACTGAAAGTCTCTCCGATGAAGGGTGTGCTGAGATTCGGCAAGCGTGGCAAACTGAGTCAGAAATTTATTGGACCATTTGAAATCTTGGACAGAGTTGGAGAGGTGGCATACCGCTTAGCTTTACCTCCAACCCTATCCAAGGTCCATAATGTGTTCCATGTGTCCCAGTTGAGGAAATACGTGAGTGATCAATCACATGTGCAGTTGGCATACATTGAGACTCCGAAGGAAATTCTGGACATGAAAGTACGGAAGACTCGCAATGGGGAGACGTCTTTGGTGAAAGTCCTGTGGACCAATCATAATCAGGAGGAGGCTACGTGGGAACCCGAGGCATCCATGAGAGAGCGTTACCCACATTTGTTTGATTGAGGTAAGTTACGCGGACGTAACTTTTCTTTAAGGGAGGTGGAATGTAACATTCTGTGATTTTGGTAATTGTTTTGTGTTCCAAGTTCGTTGGAGTTGATTGTTTTGTCACCTAAGTATGGTAGAACTTCGGGACGAAGTTCCTTTTAAGGAGAGAAGACTGTAATACCCCGCATTTTGGTTTCGTTTTATTTAAATCGTTTGTTTTATAAGCTTGCGCGTACTCGTTTAATACAAGGTGTTTTGGTCTTAGGTGGGACTCGAAAGGGGAACTTAGCCACCTTAAGATAATTATAGTAATGTGTAGTTGTTGAGGCTCGAACCCGTGGTTCATAGCAACACGTCCATGGGCCTCGATTGGCGTGCTAAGTAGCAGCCCATGGACGGAAATTAGAAACCCAGCAGTAAACCCTTCCTGCCGCCTTACTTAAGGTGAGTTTTCACCCTAAACCCTTAAGCAAAACTCAGATCTAAAACCACACAAACCTAGCCGCCACATCAGGGTAGAAGGAGAAACCAGTCACGGTGTTTGCACACTAGCGTAGGGTGGTTCGTTTTTGTCAGAGATCTGGTATGTCAACCATAGTTTTGTTAATTCTGTTTATGTTCGTAATTTCATAAGCATGAATCTGTTTGTATATACGACTAACGTTGATCACTTTTGCATAGTAGCTTTCTGGGATGCGTACTGTTAATGGAGGGGTCTTCGTTGGGGTGTCGTTGGTGGTTAAGAGGTGTCGAATGTGGTGGTAAAGTCAGTAGCAGCAAGTCAGTCTTTCGTCAATCTCTGTTTATGTTAGTCAAGTAGCATGTTTATCATATGGTTATGGTTGGATCTGGGTGTGTTCTGTTATGAGTCGTGGGCTGGGATGTCAGGTGGTGGTTGGGAGTTTTGGGTGGTGCTTATCACGGTGGTTATGGGAAGTCTGTCACGGTGGTTTGGGGGGTTTCGATAGAGGTCAGGAAGTATGCTGAGTGGCTGGGTGTCGAAGGAGTTGTGTTTGGGTTGGTATCACCGCCGACTAGGGGGAGGTCTATGCGGTGGTACCAAGGTGGTTGTGGGCGTCTATCGTCGGTGGTCTTGTTGGTGGTGAGTGTCGCCAGGGTCGGTCATGTCAGTGGTGGTTGCTGGTGTTTTCGAGAGGGTCCGTAGAGGTGTTGCTGGTCAGGGGGTTGTGAACCAGGCCTGGTAATGGCTCTGGTTCACCTCGCCGGAAACAGTCGACCAAGACAATGGTGGTCGGTGGTGAAGGGGACGTTGTGGGGGTCGTAGCTGGTGGTTGACGGTGGGGTCGTGGTTGGTCACGCGGCTGGGAAAAGGGGGTGTAAGACGCGGGGAAGGTGATCGGGTTGTTGGGTGTTCTTTATTTTCTTTGATTATGTTTATTGATTTACTTTCTTTATTTAGTTAGTAAATAATATATGTATATATATATATTATTAATTATTTGATTCTATTTATTAAAGGAAATGATTTTGTTTGTTATAAGTATATTAGTATTTATTAAGAAGGTTTTGTTATGGGTCTTAATTTGTTTATGTAAGAACAAGTCATGAGTTTAAATTCAATTTAAAGTACTGTTTATCTTTCTTTGTATCTACTGCCTCGGGAAACCGAGATGGTAACACCTTTATTTATCTGAGGAGTCCTAGTTCAGGCCCTTAAATAAATGGGGGTGTTACAGTAGGTACTTAAGAATGTTTTTCACAGCCATCCAGTGTGGTTCACCTAGATTGCCTTGGTAGCGACTCGTCATACTCAAAGCATATGCCACGTCTGGACGTGTGCATATCATGGCATACATGATCGATCCTATAACTGACGCATAAGGAATGCGACTCATGCGCTCGACCTCTTTCGGTGTCGTAGGTGCCTGAGTCTTACTCAAATGCACCCCCGAGATTATCGGAAGTAACCCTTTTTTGGAGTTGGCCATGCTGAATCTGTCAAGAATCTTATCTATATAAGACTCCTGACTCAGTAATAACATCCGTCGTGATCTATCTTTATAGATACGGATCCCCAATATACATTGTGCCTCACCCAGATGTTTCATCTGGAATTGGTTCTTTAACCATACTTTAACCGAAGATTAGAGAGGGATGTCATTTCCGATCAAGAGTATATCGTCGACAAACAACACCAGAAAGACGATCTTACTCCCACTCGACTTGATATATAAGCATGGTTCTTCGACTGATCGAATAAAACCATTCTTTTTTATCACTTGGTCGAAGCGATGATTCCAACTCCTAGATGCTTGCTTAAGTCCATAAATGGAAAGCTTAAGCTTTCACTCTTTCTTAGGAATTTTAGGATCTGTGAAACCTTCGGGTTGTACCATGTACAAGTCCTCCTCCAAATAACCGTTTAAGAAGGCGGTTTTCACATCCATTTGCCATATTTCGTAGTCATGAAATGATACGAATTCTTGAGCAAAGAAATCGTCCGCGGAAGCTTTCTTGGAAATCTTGAGAACAATCTTGACTGAATTAGTAAAATAGGGACAATCTTGAAACAATCTTGAAAATAATGAATGATGGATGATGAGATGAACGATGATGATGATGTCGATGGTGGTGATGGCCGTCGATGGTGGTGGTAATGGTGGTTGTTGTTGTAGTTGTGACGGTCTTGAGGTGAATCCCCAAGGTAGAAGGATATTTGTTTGCCCTAGACCTATAGGACACCCAATGGTGAATTACTCCCTAGACCTATAGTTTGTAATTCGTGCTAATATTGAAACGCGACAAATACTAACGGTTCGGATCAACACTCGATGAGTCCTTGAGATTTCTTTAAGAAGGCCTTAAAAAGAAAACTTGAAAATTTTATTTGATTTGATAATTGGATGATTAACTGAAAAACAAAAGAGAATAATGTGCCCTATTTATAATCAAGGCCACACGTCCCAACACACATGTCTCCAAGATTTCGGATTCTTGAATCCGTCTCCGAATAGGAGTCCTAAAATCTATCTTAATGGATTAAAATTAATCCTTATTAAATCCTAAATCTATTCTAGGTTGTTAAATAATTAAATAAACTAATCCTAACAACCTTAGAATAACTAACTAGATAGTAACTAAATTTGTAACAAACTTTGTAACTAACTACTAGTTTGTAACAACCTTAGTAACCATCTAATAACAAACTTTCCTAACAAACCATAACTAACTTCTTAAAGATAAAAATAACATAGTAATTAAATATACTCTAAGTCTTTCTTGGAATCCGATTTAGCCGTGACATCCACCACTCTTGTCCGAGCCATGATTGGTCTTTCGACAGCCCATGACCGAGCATCCCATGATCCATGGACCGTGCCTTCCCAACTTGGGCCGTTCCCAACCGTTTGTCCTTCCTTCGATGTGAATTGTTGCTTGATCTTACTTTATTAGCCCAAGGTCTTAAGGCCCATCGAATATTTACGAGCAAATATACTAGCCATATGATAAATAATATTAATTTAGCCAATAAAATTTGCTTTAATGATTCCCGAACGAAATGTGGATTTGTTGCCCTATCCGGAATCGGATCATCCCCTCCCCCTTGAAAGAGATATGACCTCAATTCTTGATGATGAGAATTCAAGAACCGTTGATCTTGGATTACCTTTCCCGTACACCTGAGCAAAGATTGGTTTGATACGGAAATCTTTTTGTGGCCGCGCCCCTTAGCACCTTCCCGCGACACCACCTCTCCTTCCTTCCTAGGCTCGTGAACACGTGCACCCTCCAGCCCTAAACCTAACCGCATAGGACTAATATCCACGCCCTTGACCCTCCTAGCCTCTCGCTCCGTACCGACACTCCGTAATACTTCCTCCACACGCCTAAAGCTAGGCGTCACCTCTAATTTCCGGACCCCCATAGCTACCTCCGCAACCTCCGTGACTAACACCATACCCAAGCCGTCCTCCTTCTCCAATTCAGCCCCTAACACCTCTTCAACCTCCTCATCTTCCCTAGCAATGGCAAAAACCGAGTTGGCTAAGTGAGTGTTCTCTCCCGAATTTGCCCTCATCACACCTACATCGTGAGGACTCATAGGCTTAAGGATGATCTTCTTCCCTCCATCCATAAGTTCATATTCGTTCACCCTCCCCCTATGCAAGACATCCCGATAAAATTTCCAAGGACGCCCTAGAAGAATGTGACACGCATCCATAGGTACTACGTCACATAGCACCTCGTCCCTATATGAACCCATGGCTAGGTTCACCTTTACTTGCTTTGTAACCCTAACTTTGTTTGCGTCCCCCAACCAATGTAAGGCATATGGTTTAGGATGTTTTATTGTAGTTAAGGCTAATTTAGACACCATCTCCTCCGAGGCTACATTGGTGCAACTACCCCCATCGATGATCATGCTACACCACTTGTCCTTTACAAGACACTTAGTGTGAAAGATATGGTCCCTTTGTTCCGCCACTATTGGTGTAGGTTGAGCTTGCAACGCCCTAAGTACTAAGGTAGATCCGTTTGTTGCTTCGAAAGGTTCGTCCTTTTCTTCTTCGCCAAAACCGCCCAACACCTCATCCTCCTCCTCGGACTCCTCTTCCTCTCCTACTAGGTTCAGGCAAGTTAATGCCTCTCTCATCGTAACAACCCTTTTATTAGGGCAAGCATTCTTGAAGTGCCCAAACCCTTGACACTTAAAACATCTTACCTTAGAAAGGCTGACCTCGTTTGGTGTTGGAGTAGGAGTAGATTTGGTTTGAGTCGCCCCACTCGTACTTAATTTGCCCGCGCCGCTTGCTACACCCGAATTAGGGTTTGATCTCGAAGCCTCTCCTTCGCCTTCAAACGCACAGCCATACATACTACCTCTCCCGAATCTCTTCTTACTATGTGCCTCAACTCGTAAACACGAACTTGTGATAGTATCAAAATCCGAATAAATTTGAAGTTCTACGGGATTAGCAATATTTTTATTTAACCCTCGCAAGAACCTTGCCATATTTTGTTCTTGATTTTCCTCTACCTCTCCCATTAAAGTAAGATGCTCAAACTCCTCTATATACTCACTTACTGACATCTTGCCTTGCACAAGATTAGAAATCTTACGATATAAAGCAAGTTTATAAGTTGTGGGTACATACCGTTTTCGTAATCTTTTCTTTAAACTATCCCAAGAACAGATTTTCTCCTTCCCGGCTCTAGCCCTTTGAGCCTTAAGACTGTCGAACCATAAGGATGCGCCTTTGCTTAATCTCAGGATTGCGTACTTGCACATCTTACGATCGTCTAACTCCTTGAATTCTAACATGCGATCCATCTTCCTCTCCCATTCAAGGTAGTCTTCAGGATCCGTACCTCCTTCGAATTCCGGCAGTTCTATCACCTTGAACTCGTCACTTGGGCGGACGGGTTCTCTCCTTGGTTTCCAACGACTTTCATTATTATTTGTAACTTGTTCCAGCGCCTTCTTTAAACTATCCAAGAATCTTGGATCTTCAAAATTCATGTTGCCCCAAATGGATTTTCTTGAAACAAAAAGAATTCAAGAGCCAAAGCTCTGATACCACTTATGATACAAATTCTTGAGCAAAGAAATCGTCCGCGGAAGCTTTCTTGGAAATCTTGAGAACAATCTTGAATGAATTAGTAAAATAGGGACAATCTTGAAACAATCTTGAAAATAATGAATGATGGATGATGAGATGAACGATGATGATGATGTCGATGGTGGTGATGGCCGTCGATGGTGGTGTTAATGGTGGTTGTTGTTGTAGTTGTGACGGTCTTGAGGTGAATCCCCAAGGTAGAAGGATATTTGTTTGCTCTAGACCTATAGGACACCCAATGGTGAATTACTCCCTAGACCTATAGTTTGTAATTCGTGCTAATATTTGAAACACGACAAATACTAATGGTTCGGATCAACACTCGATGAGTTCTTGAGATTTCTTTAAGAATGCCTTAAAAAGAAAACTTGAAAATTTTATTTGATTTGATAATTGGATGATTAACTGAAAAACAAAAGAGAATAATGTGCCCTATTTATAATCAAGGCCACACGTCCCAACACACATGCCTCCAAGATTTCGGATTCTTGAATCCGTCTCCGAATAGGAGTCCTAAAATCTATCTTAATGGATTAAAATTAATCCTTATTAAATCCTAAATCTATTCTAGGTTGTTAAAACCTTAGAATAACTAACTAGATAGTAACTAAATTTGTAACAAACTTTGTAACTAACTACTAGTTTGTAACAACCTTAGTAACCATCTAATAACAATCTTTCCTAACAAACCATAACTAACTTCTTAAAGATAAAAATAACATAGTAATTAAATATACTCTAAGTCTTTCTTGGAATCCGATTTAAACGTGACATCCACCACTCATGTCCGAGCCATGATTGGTCCTTCGACAGCCCATGACCGAGCATCCCATGATCCATGGACCGTGCCTTCGCAACTTGGGCCGTTCCCAACCGTTTGTCCTTCCTTCGATGTTAATTGTTGCTTGATCTTACTTTATTAGCCCAAGGTCTTAAGGCCCATCGAATATTTACGAGGAAATATACTAGCCATATGATAAATAATATTAATTTAGCCAATAAAATTTGCTTTAATGATTCCCGAACTAAATGTAGATTTTTTGCCCTATCCGGAATCGGATCATGAAATGCAGCAATCGCTAAGATAATCCGAATGGAACGCAGCATGACTACGGGTGCAAAAATCTCATCATTGTGCAACCCTTGCACTTGAGTGAAACCTTTTGCCACTAGTCGTGCCTTATAGGTGTCTGGTTGTCCCTCGATGGAGCGCTTTATCTTATAAAGCCATTTGCAATGAAGAGGTCATACCTTATCAGGCAAATCAACCAACTCCCATACGTTATTCTCATACATGGAGTCCATTTCGGATTGCATGGCATTAAGCCATAGCTTTGAGTCGGAACAGGTCATGGCACCTTTATAGGTCACGGGTTCGTTACTCTCTAAGAGAAAAACGTCAACTCCATCAAGTTCCTCGATCATACCGATGTATCTATCTGGAGGAATGGAGTGTCTACCCGACCTACTGGGTTCCTCAGGAATACTGACCGCAACAGAAGATGAAGGAACGGTTTCCTTCATTGGTTGCTCAGTAGTTGGTTCTTGAATCTCCGACAGATCGAAGGTTCTATTACTTGTCTTATTCTCGAGAAATTCTTTCTCTAAGAACGTCGCACTAGCCGCAACAAAAACGCGGTGTTCGGTAGGCGAATAGAAGTAATGACCAAACATTCCTTTTGGATAACCAATAAAGTATGTCTTGACCGATCGGGGGCTGAGCTTATCCTCGTGTTTCCACTTGACATAAGACTCGCAGCCCCAAACCCGAATAAAGGACAAGGTAGGGACGGTTTCCTTCCATATCTTATATAGAGTCTTGTCAACAACTTTAGACGGACTTCGGTTAAGTATAAGAGCAGCTGATAATAGAGCAAAGCCCCATAATGAATCCGGCACAACTGTGTGACTCATCATGGATCGAACCATATCTTATAGTGTTCGATTTCTCCGTTCGGACACACCATTTAACTGTGGTGTTCCAGGTGGAGTTAACTGTAGTACTATACCACAGTCTTTAAGGTGTTGATCAAACTCATGCGAAAGATACTTACCACCACGATCTGATCGTAGTGCTTTAATCTTTCTATCCAGTTGGTTTTCAACCTTCGCCTGGAATTCCTTGAACTTTTCAAAGGTTTCACTTTTATGCTTCATTAAGTAGACATATCTGTATCTACTTAAATCGTCCGTGAAAGTGATGAAATATCTATAGCCGTCTCGTGCGGTGATTGACATAGGTCCACATACATCTGTAAGTACGAGGCCTAATAGGTCAGCAACGCGCATTCCAACACCTTTGAAGGAAATACGAGTCATTTTCCCTATGAGACATGATTCACATGTGCCAAATGATTCATAATCAAATGGAGATATAGCGCCATTCTGTATTAGCTGCTTTACACGTTTCTCATGTATGTGTCGCATACGGCAGTGCCATAGATATGTTTGATCTTTGTCACCAACCTTTGGTTTCTTATTATTCATGTGTAATATTTCAGTCGATTGATCTAAGACATATATACCATTCATGGAAACCGCTTTACCATAAACCATTCCATTTAAAAAGAAAATACAGCTATTATCCTTTATTAAGAATGAAAATCCGTCTTTATCGAGTACGGAAACTGAAATAATGTTCTTAGATAAACTGGGTACATAATAACAGTTATACAGATATAACTCGAATCCGCTCGGTAGCTGGATCACATATGTTCCCATGGAAGCAGCAGCAACTTTTGCTCCATTCCCGACTCGCAGGTCCACATCACCCTTTGCGAGAGGTGTGATGGTTTTTAGGCCCTGCAAATGATTACACAGATGAGAACCACAACTGGTATCAAGTACCCAAGTTCCGAAACTTGCATGGTTAATCTCAATCATATGAATATAAGATGACATACCAACAGGAGTGACGTGACCTGCTTTTATGTCCTCACGGTACACTAGACAGTTCCGCCTCCAATGCCCAGTCTTGTGGCAATGGTGGCACTCAATGTTACCGTCTTTGCTCTTGGTCTTGCCTTGTGAGCTACTTGTCTCACCAGGCCCACTCTTAAATCCGGCCCTTTTGAATTTAGGAGGCTTAGCTACTGTTAGCTCTGTTTGAGCTTTTCCCTTACCCTTTCCCTTCTTTGCAATCATGAGAACGTCTTGCTTCATGCTCCCACTCAAATTAAGATCCTTCTCGGTCTGTATGAGAAGGAAGTGTAGCTCATGAGGACTTTTCTTCATGTCATTCATGTAATAGTTTGTCCTGAATAAGGAAAAAACATCATGAAGTGAATGAAGCATTCGATCAATGATTACGTTCTCACTGATCTTGCAGTTCAGGGACTCCAATTTCTCGACATTCTTAATCATATTGAGAATATGTGGGCT
Source organism: Silene conica (assembly GCA_029255685.2). NCBI lineage: Eukaryota > Viridiplantae > Streptophyta > Magnoliopsida > Caryophyllales > Caryophyllaceae > Silene > Silene conica. The sequence continues at coordinate 47,432,583 of CM055314.2, read as the reverse complement.
AACTGGTTGGCTCTTTTGAAGTTTCGCATCGAAGAAACGACATGTGTGCTCATATGAAACGATTCTCGGTGCTTTTGAGAATTCGTTTGTGAGCGTGGTGAAAATTTTATTTGCACCATGGGAAATGAAGCGTCTTTGCAAATTGGGTTCCATTGCAAAAATGAGTACGTTCTTTATCGCACCCGCTTCCATAACGAAATCACTATAAGCTTGTGATACTTTAGGTCTAGCAGTGGGGTCTGGGTTAGGTGGTAAAGGCTGAGTTAAATACTTGAGCTTACCATCAGCTACAGCTGCATTCCGTAATGCCGCTTCCCAGTCCGCAAAGTTGGACCCATCATTTTTCAGTCGCGTGGACTGATTCATGTGGTCCATGAAAGCCTTAAGCCAACATTCTTTTCTTAGTGTGGCATTAGGCATAGGGGCATCATAATGACCAGCCATAGTATTTGCAGTATTATTGTTTTGTTTAGGTGAATTCTACACTGTAAAGAAGAAATTAAAACATAATAAGCATACCATCGTTTTGTAAATAGTCTAACAAAAACAGTTTAATGCGAGGACTTTAACATTTATATAATTGATCTTCCTCAAGAACTATGTAAACGATCTCAAGACTCAATTTCAGTAAATTGATAAGCCAACCTCTTGGCTAATTCTACATTTAGAATTCTTGGTCGACAAATTTCTGTAAATTCTATCTTTAGTCCACCATAACCACAAGATCGTACGAGGGTCATGATGTTGAGGTAAAATAAGTCAACAGCGACTACTTACCCAACGTAAAAGGGGTCATATGGAGAGTAAGGGCCTATATGCCTGGCGACGAAGAAGAGATTCATAGTAATTTGACTTATAAAAGACTAATCTCAATTTTAGGTTATAGAGGAAGATCCCATCATCTTTAATTTTAATTCATTTAAGTGAACAAATATCTAGCATGCGAGAATGAATAAACTAAGGTGATGTCTTTAAGGGAAAAACGTGTGATATCTTTATGTCGACACAGACTAGCATACATACTATATGAGTCAATTTTCATGCAATTCAGGTGGTTTTGTGTAGGCGGAAAAATGATGCAAAACAAACATGTGAATGAAAAACAAAACGGAAATAAAGCAAGTCCTAGTGTGGCCTATCCTACCAAAAAGAACAAAAATACAACTTGGAATCCATTCAGCAATGGACCCTGGAAGCTTGTCTTGTCTTGATGTTCCTTCTTGGTGATGTAGTGGGAGTGAGCAATCCGATCTCCGTCTTGGTCTTCTTATTTACATTTGAAGAATTACATAATAAAATCCTATTATTACATTCTAATTCCCAAAAACGTAAAAAAAATATTAAACAAGGGAGATTCGAGATCTCATAAATACATCACAAATTAAGTTTCCTTCATTACGAAAACATAATTTACTAAGGTCACACTAAGTATTACAAGATACAACTGATTGTAAAAGCGTAAATAAAACATTCATTCATTCAACAATATAATATATAGAATGCATCATACTAATTAAATTAATCTTTCAAGACATAATTCCGTAATTATGTAGAGTAATTTACCCAAACCACCATTTATTGATTAAAATTATGTGATAATTCCGTACTTATTCTCATAATTTAATCAAACAAACATATTCATATTATCGTATAATATGATTAATTCAACATTATTTTAAACTGTTTTAAAATAATTTAGGTATCAAAACTTAGTGAACTTTTTCACCCAAAAAAAAAGTACACATTATCTTTATAATGTATAAAAAAAATGAAAAGAAAAACAGCCCATAAGATTTTAGAGATAGCCGAGACAAACCAAGAAAAGAAAAAACACGAAAAAAACTTAAAGCGCTGCAAACAAACGGCCGCAAATAAAGGAAAAAAAGGCTGGAAACAAACTTCCAGCGCTTCTAAAAGCGCTGAAATAAAACCAAAAACTGGGCAATGTCGCTTTAAAAGTGCTGCCCATAAATATCGACGCTTCTGAAAACCTTGAACAAATCAAAACAATGGACAACCGCTAATAAAGCGTCGAAAGGAAACCAGAAAAGCGCTGAACACAGAAAGCATCGCAAAAGACCCAGAAAAGCGCTGGAAAATACACAGAGCGACGCAATAACCCAGAAAAGCGTCGAGAAGAAAGCGTCGGGAAGGAAGAAAATTGTAAAATCACGCCTAACAGCCTAATTTTCGAAATTCATCCTTTTTTTTTTGTTTTAAACTCATGAACTTGAATAACTAATGTCGGGTTGCTAAATACGGCATCGATAACCTTCAAAATTCTAATCTTTATTAGATATTGTTGTAATCTTAAACATCAAATTAACCTTTTAAGACGAATATCAAGATTATAGTGGGATCGATTTATTTAGCAAATTATATCATTCAAGAACATGTGAGACGATATCCTTTTACGTTTTAATTCAATCCTTATTAAATTAAAACATCTACAAATTTATTATATTGTTATTTTAACTGATTAAGACAACAACAACAATAAATCAAAAGGAAAACGACGAACGAAAACACTTGTCTCGGCTAAAACAAAAAAATACACGGCTAAAAAATTTTCCAATTTTCTTAAAACGTTTATGAAAATCATACAAAAAAAAAATTTGTAAGCCGTATGCTCTGATACCACTTGTGGGAAAATATCTGTATATAATCTCAATTCTTTATGTGCAGGATTATAACTAATTTATAATGTACGATTTATAGTCATAAACGAAGAACAAGATACAAAGATTGGGATTAAGAATTAACCTTCTGTCCTTGCAAAGGCTTAAGATCAGATATCAACTAGAAATTGCAAAATTACCTTTAATTTTGTGTAAGATGAAAGCTAGAGAGAGAGGGGGAGTATGTATGTCGTGTAACTCGTGTGTTTTAAGTGTAGAGTGAATGTCCTATTTATAGCTGCAAGCAACCTTGCTATTAGACATCAACTATGATTCCCTAAATCAGTATTTGGTTCTACCTACAACACTTCATAACAACTGAACAACTTAATAATTGCTCAGACCGAAATTCTATCTTTAAAGAATCGGTTATATGTCTCTCTTGTGTAATGTTTTATCTTATAAATATCTTCTATTATAATCCACTAATTAAATATAACCTTTTATATTTAATTAAATCATTTAATCTTTATTAAATAATTTCATTACACATAATTAAATATAATATTTTATATTTAATTACGAATTAACATTTTAATTCGTCTTAGCTAATATTATTTAATCAGTATTAAATAATTATGTCATCTTTACTTTGACTAACCGTTTAGTCTTATAGGGTATCAATATGATTACATTTTCATCTAATCATATCTCTCAGATTCCATCCTTTAGGTGTGACTCTTAGGGACCAGTTGATTACCGCCATCTGTATGACAATAAGTCAAACTTTCTAGCAAGCCAACCGTTATTGATAAACGTGAATCAACTGGCTAAAATACAAAGTATACCCTGTGTTCCTTTAAGAGATTTATACGTGTTGTCGCACTAACTGTTGAGGACACTAGCTCCAATAAAAACACAAGATAAGAGAGGGGGTAATATGGGTATTTTGTATAAATTATAACTTAACAAGACGGAAAATTAAAAACAAGTTGTTCGGGATTAAAATACGGTGGTAATCGGGGAATATACGTAAAAGTTTGGGGGTTATTTGTAAAAAACCAAATACGTGGTGGTAATTTGTAAAAAAACGTAAATACGTGGTGGTTATTTGTAATTTATCCTAATTACTAATAGTCAAGATTGCAATATTCCATAATATTATATTCCATATATAATTTCATGATTCTACACGTATATGCAACTGATAGTCAAGATTGCAATATTCCATAATATTCCTTAATAATATTCAACAATACTATGGAATATTGTTTTAAAAATAGATAGATAGAAAATCATATATCATATTCCATATAAAGTTTCCTCATTCTCCACATATATGCAACTAATAGTCAAGATTGCAATATTCCACAATATTCCTTAGTGCAGAAATTCCTTTAGTTTAGGAAAAAAGTCAAATAATAGTCAAGATTTTAGGAATGCAATAATGTTCTGCAAGATTTTTAGAATTATCTTTTCAGTGATTTCATTCACGAGATAATGCAATAACAAATCATTGAATAGTGCAATATAAGAACAAATCATGGAATAATGTGTTATAGTAACAACCCCATGATTTTCGTTCAACAACCATTCCATATATTAATGCAATTCAATATATTAATTAATTAATATATTATTTTATAGTTCCAAATTGTCCATCATTCACAATAATTTGTAATCACTGAACAACTACAACTCTACATGTACCCTACTACAACTACATCGCTACATAAACTTTTACCCTACACGTAAACAATTAGAATTCTATTTATATATCATATATCACACTATAGCAATAGCCAAATTGTTGACTTGGCTTTACAGAAAACTTCCTTATTCTGATTCTGATGTGGCACGATTTCAGAGCTACTGCAAAATTTCCAAAAATAAATGTTTAAAAAGATAAAAATTTAAAAAACCCGTGGTCTTTCAGTTATTATGGAGATCTTTCAGTTATTATGGATGGATTATGGATTGCAATTAATTCCAAAAAAATTCAAATATATGTGAAGAATAATTTCAAAACCGTTGGGAATAATTTTCATTCCATAATATTTGCAATAGGCGAAAATCATGGAATAATTTCCTAAACTAAATGCTAACTCTAAGCAATTATTTTTCGTAATTTATTTTCGCAGTACATTTTTTTCGCAGTACGTAATTTACTTATTGCAATAGAAATATTATGGAATAATATTTTAAAAGGAGTAAGTAGCTAAATCCTAGCAACACTGATCTTTCAGTTATTATGGATTGAAATTCATTCAAAAAAATTTTAAAAAACCTTGAAGAATAATTTTAAAACCTTCATGAATAATTTTCATTCCATAATATCTGCAAAAGGCGAAAATATTTGAATAATTTCTTAAATTAAATACTAATTATAAGCAAAACTTTTATAAATAGAAATATTATGGAATGAAATTTTAAAAACTATAACTCTACAAGTATCCTATTCCATATATGATTCTATAATTCCAAATCATATTATGGAATATTATGGAATGAAAGATTTCGTAAATCAAATTTAAAACACCGTGAAGAATATTGTTTTAAAAATAGAAATATCGTGGAATGAAATTTTAAAAACTGGAAGCATGCTAAATCCCAGCAACAATATAATTTGATTTCATTCAATAAAAACTGAAAGATTTCGTAAATCAGCTTTCCAGTACCCATATATGCTTTTAACTTATAAAATATATGTCAGATTAATTTAATCCGACTCGGTTTATATATTAATTTGTGCGTCTTAATTTACGAGAGTGCATTTTAGTTATAGTCTAACACGATTTTTCACATAACGCCAATTAAGGATTACATCAATAATATATTTAATATATTAAATGGGTGGTCGTTTAATATAACTCTATTGTCTTAGTGTAAGACAGTTGCACACAACAAATTAAATGATGTTTAATATAGAATATCATTACTAAATTTAAGCAAATTTACGATTTCAACCCAAATATACATTTAATACTTAAGTTTCAACAATTATTGACCTTTTTGTTTAATGTAGGATATGTAATATACAATTTAATTGTAAAATTATTTTATATATGTAGAGATGGTACAATGGGTAACATCTTAATTAACAAAATTTATGACAACTGATGTAAACTGATATGTGTGATAAATCATTCAAAATAAACTTATCCGTAAATAACTAATCTGTTTATATTCCATATTATTAAAGCTTAAAATAATTAATTTCTTTATCTTTATATTAGTAACCATATTAATTTCATATTATTAAAGTTCTAAAATAATTAATTTCTTATTCTTTATATTATTAACCATATTAATTTAAAATACTAAAATTAGACTCGTGAATTTCACGGGTTCCAACCTAGTTTTTTTTGAAAGAAAGATCAATCCATAAATAAATAATTATACGACATCTACAACATATGAGTAATTTGACTGGATATAACCCGACTAGAATAATAAAATAAAATCTTGTTCAAAGAAAGATCTGTAAACTTGAATTGCTTCAAAGGACGCCTTCTATCATATCGCCGCAAGCAGCTTTTTACAGGAGGATCGTAGGATCTTGAGCCTTGACGAGAGACGATTTCATCTGACTTCACCATATCAGAAACGACCACGACGCTCTTATCTATATTTCCAATAGAACTAAAATCTAGAATAACCAGGACTGAAAAAACTACGAAAAGAGAGACAAACGAACGGATCTCACTAAAAGGGAGACTTTTATTGATTCATTCGTAAGGTGTCTGTAATACCCCGTATTTTATCGGTAATTAATTTATATGGTTATTAAGGTGTTGATAATATTTGAACGTTTATATTCGATAATTGGGTTATTGAATGCGTATTTTATATTTTATATATTATTGGTTTAATAACTCATTATGATATCTATTGTTATATTCACGTGATAATCGTATTTGAACGTTAGTATTCGATAATTAACTATCAAATAAGTAGTTTATATTTTATATGTTGTTAGTATTATGACGTATATGCGTGTTGGCTAGTAAACCGTACCTTAACGTTAGCTTGGGCCTTGATATGCGTGCCTACCTTGAGCAGCCCATTTCGATAAGATGATACAAACACCATACACGTTAGACACTAGCAACAAAACCCTAGCAACAAAACACCTTCTACCGTCAAACCCTATCACCCCATGTTAGACAGCCTCCATCACCTCGACTAAACCCTTCTGCCACTTCGTCTGCCTCTACAACCCCACAACAAAAACCACCCAGACACCGTCAACCACTGTGTGGTTTAGAGGCTACAAACAAAGGAAAAACGCAGACAGTACAACCGTCATCATCTCGCATCTTTACCTTGCACGACAACAAGTTTGTAAGCGTTTATCTTACTCTTTTCATGTCGTTTATATGTGAGGTTTGGTCGTATGTAATCTGTATAATACGTACAACATGTTTAAACCCTGTAAACCACCTTTGGACCGCCATAGCTACCACTAAAACGATCGTGGAAACTGACTTTGGACAACCGAGTCATACTCTGTTTTTATGTATACGTTTGGTTGCTTTTATGAATAGTTTTTCATCCTGATTCTGGGTTTGATTCATATCGACGGGAATGAGTACGGGTACTTTAAGGCTGGTAGTTTATACTGGTCGTGCTGGGGTGGTGTGTGGTGGTCGGGAAGGGGAGAGAAACAGCCGCGAAAAACAGTGGCCAGAAGAGTTGCAAAACCACGTTGCTTGTGTCAGTGAGTTTTGGGGCGTTTGTTCAGGTGGTCTAGTGGTTTCGAGGCTAAGTGGTTGGCACCAGGGGGTTGTGGGTAGTGTAGAGTGTCAATAGTAGTGGCTGGTGGCGGTAGTGGAGGTGGTAGCAAGCGGTTGAGAGGCCTGTTGTAGTAGGTGTCGGTCACTGGTTATAATAGAGTTTGTGTCAGGGGTTTTTGTTGGTGGGTTCCAAGGCTGGTTGGGACGAGCCTGAGGTCGTGGTAGGTGTCAGTTGAAGCACCATGGTCCAGGGAGGGTATTCAAGGTGGTGCGGTGGTGGTCAAGGCGGCTTGAAGGTGTCGAAAGGGGGGCTGGAAAGTAGGTTGTTAAGGGCTGTTGTTGGGGGCTGGAAACAGCGTGACAGTGGGTCGTGTGTAGGCTGGTTTGGGCAGTGATGGTGGCTGGTAGGGTGGTCTCGAGGGGTGGCCAGGTGGTGGATATTGTGGTGGTAGTGTAGACTAGAGGTTGGGACCCACCGTGGTGGTTGTGGGTGGTCATGTTGGTGGTAGTGGTGGCGTGAAGGTGGCTACTTGAGTGTAAAAAAAACACGTATGGTAGAAATCGTTATGTTTCGGTTGCATGTCTTTCTTAATTAATATTATTATGATTATTAATTAGTATTAATATTATCATGTTAATATGGCCATTGTTGATGATTTTGTTATTAGTGTTAATAATAAAGTCATTAGTGGTATGATTGTTGTTATTAACATTGTCGTTATTGCTAGTATGAGTAATGGGTATGTTTATTACTATTGGTATATGTCGTTCACGTATTGTATTTATTAAGTTGTTAAGTTATCTTATTATACACGAATGTGATGGTTATAAATAGTCTGACGTTATTTTCTGTGTTCGGTTATTAAAATAATTAATTCGGTACTAGATAATGTTAAATGAGTTTACATAACTGTATCAGTTAGTGATTATACGTATTATACATTTAGGTAACGTTTTCCGCGTGGAATATTTCTAGCAGCTGTTCGGTTGTCATTATGCAATTTGAGGTAGGGGAATACCGTATGCCTGTTGATGAGTTATTTGATTATTAATCGTTGTTAACAATGTTCATCTTATTATATTGAATGATTGATATATTGCTTTATTTGATTGAATAATTCTGTGACACGATACGATGTGACGAATAATGGGTCTTGTGATATGGAGCGGAGTATATTGGGTCTTGTGATATGGAGCGGAGTATATTGGGTCTTGTGACTGGTGTGGTGTATATTGGGTCTTGTGATTGGTGTGGAGGTAATGGGTCTTGTGATCGGTGCGGAGTTTATTTGGCGTTGGATCGGTGCGGAGTTTATTTGGTGTTGGATCGAAGCGGAGTTTATTTGGCGTTGGATCGGTGCGGAGTATATTATATTGTTGTTTTATTTATCTTCTACTGAACCTCGTGGTTGACCCTGTGTATTCGTGTGACACCTACGATGATCCGGATGTTGGGAAATGTGTCCTCAACAATAGTGCGATCATATAATTAAATCTCATGACGAGAATGCGCAAGGGATGATACGAATTATTAGTCAACTGACCAACATTAATCGGTAATGATTGGCTAGCTAGAGTTTGACATTACTGTCGTATGACGGTGGTGGTCAGTTGATCCCTTTAGGTCACACCTTTAGGACAATTCCCTTAATTGATAAAGTGATCAAATGTATATTGATACGATTTGATCATATTCCTTAAACTCGTATATCGAGAAATTAGAGGTTAAATCTTAATGTAAGATTTTTGTTTAAAATTGAAACGTGTCAATTGTTAAACATTAAACGATATTTTAAGATATCGTAATTAGAATGAATTGGGTTGAAATTAATACAAAGGTTGTAAATCGTATTGACGATAAATGATCATTTTACGTTTGTAATTTCGAATTACTTATTAATTAATAAATATGATTTATTTATGTATAATATTTATATGATAAATATTTATATGTTTTAAATGTACTAAAACATATTATATGACATATAGGATGTCACACTTTGTATAAATTATACATTTTACAAAGTTGTAAAATGAAATCCTTTTTAAGGATTAAAGGGGCCGGTTAAGTGGGGTTGGTTGTGTGGGTTTAATGTACAAAACACAATCATTAAAAGACCACCTTGAGAACACTAACCTAGATGCTTCCCTAGTGTCTTGAGAAGTGAATGTGTTCCCCTTTTGTGGCATCCCAAAACCGGCAACCCCTTCCCCATATACCATGCTTATAGTTAATTGATTATCTTAATAAACATGCTTGATATATAAAGATACATCATATTCATTCACCACTTCTTGTTGTTGTTGTTGCCCTAGCCGAAATTCTACACAAACAAGAAGAGAGATTTTACCTCTAAAATACTTATTATAAGATAATAAAATTCATACTAAGAGTAGTATTCAAATATTATTCTAATAAGAGTGATTAGAATAAGTTTAAGGAAGAAAACCGATTCCAAGTCTAGCATACAAAGTTTCGGTTCTTTAAGGGCTTGTCTTGGTGCATCCGGAGGAGGTATTCTATTTTGGGTACTCGGAGGATCATCCTAGCACATTCTTGGACCGTGTGTAAGGGTTTATTTTCTCCTCTATTCCGCAATTTTAGCATGCATAAGATCTAATAAACGAGTTTATTAACATGTTAATTAAAAGTTAATTAAAAAGGTTTTGTTAGTATGACTAAATTAGTTTATGAGCAACTAGTTAAACCTAACAGTTGGTATCAGAGCAAAGGGTTTGTTTGCATGCTTTCCGTTTCGTTTTTACGGAGTTATTATGATAACAAAAATAAAACTTGAATTTTCGTATGATATAAGATATGGACGAAATATTTTTAGCATGATACCTACTGTTTTCTAATATGATTTAGAATATTTGGAATAATTTTTGCATGAATATTGATCATTGGTATTTTAATTTCGGTTTTTAATACGTTTTAATGGTTAAAAATGATTAATTTTGGGAAAAATAGTTAAAATTAACTTCTGGCCGAGATTTTTCAGTATGATATCACATGTATTTTCTATAATATGAATATGAATTTTCGTAAATTATAGACCCTTAAATCGTGTGATATGAATTTTAAGTGTTAAAATACAATAAGATGAATAAAAATGGGTTAAAATAGTTATATTATGAATTTGACTATAAACATTTATGAGGATGTCACATGCAATATTTAAAATTTATGTTGAATTTTCCAGAAATTTATCTCAAATATTGCAATATTATAGATTTTTAATGTAAAAATCGGGTAATTAGTGACATAATTTCGACTTTAATAGTTTAAGTTGGAATTTGGCCATAAAAATTTAACACGATGTCATATATATTATTTCCAGCATGTATAAAATTTTCGAGAATTTTATCTTATTTTATGCTTGAGAAATAATTTTAAATGTTAAAATCGTATGATATATGACGTAAATCGTTAAAATTTGCAAATGTTGTTAATAATGGCCGAAAATGTAACCCATATTAGTCATATGTGATATGTTCATCATGAAAATATTCTTGGGAGCCTAAAGTTTCAGATTTGATTTGTATTGATTTAATTTTGTTTTGTTAAAAGTAGCATTTAAAATTAAATTAAAAGGAGGCATGCTTTAAAATTTCGGCTATGGGGCAATGTGCCATTTAATTTTCTGTCCATCTTGTGTTCTTAAAATGTTATGGAAGGCATAAAAATATTATTAGTATTTAATTTGCATTTATGAAGTTAATTATTGAATTTTCCGACTTAAATTGCTCGTTTTACGTGTTATTTTCGAAATAATAATAAAACCGTATAAAATACTAATATTTTAACTTTCTGAAAATTTTAAGAACATTCTGGATTTTTCAAAATTTGAATTTTGAATTTTCGAAATTTTAATGTCTCTTTTGAATTTTATATTATTTTTCCCGAAAAACCGAGTAATACCGATCAATATTAAAATATATTAAGTTAATTCACGTTCAAAGTTTGAGTAAGACTAAATTTTGAATCCTATGCGAGTTAGGATGATTAACTCAAGGATGAAAACCGTTTCATTTAATGCATAGTGTTGTTAAACGTTAAAACACGCAATTCCATAAAAACCGAGGTTTACGATAACTATTTAAATAAGTGTTTTAAATAGGACGATTTGGCTTAGGATTTGCATGTTAATTCATATTTATATAAGCATTGCATATTTTATATTATGAATGTCATGATTTATTTTTACGTAATTTTGGGAATTATGTAATTTACTTAGTATGGCCTAGTTTTTTTTTTAATCGGTATTTCCCGTAATGTAAGGGGTTACCGATTCGGTTGTAATTTTGTGATCTCGTATCACCCAATTGTAATTTATTTCTATTTTATAAAGTATAAAGTAGACTAGAAAAGTTGTAATTTTTGTAAAATCCGGAGTTCCTTGAAGACGGTGCCATTCGGAAAGGAGTTCCGATCAAGACGGTGTTTACCTCGAAGTGCGTGCCGCGTGAAGTTCAAGGGACCAAAGGAGTTGGTTTCCGAATTTTTACTTTGTTATTTCTTTTCTAGGAAAGGCCATACTAGGGTTTATTTATGCTTTTATTTTTGCTTTTTATATGTTTGCATGCATAGCCAAATCGTCATACATCGTATCATGCATGTTTCGACCTAGTCGACCTAGTCTTTTATTTTATCGATAATTCACCGACTTAGTTCACTTATACGGAGATAGATAATAATTTGACTAGATCTCTTACATATAAACATTGAGACTTAGCCTTACCAAAAAGTACGGACCCATGAATCCCTTCTTCACAAGGACGTAGGCTCGGCTATACCGGGGTACTAAAATTGTCACGTTGGGTAAGTGGGGTAATAAGATTACACCTTGAAATTTGGTTGATCTCAACGAAAGTATTCGTAACCGTAGTTGCAATAAGTTCGGGCTAAAGATAATTTTAAGAAAAATTGTCGACCGAGAGTTCTAAGAGTAGAACCGATTAAAGGGTTAATCCACCAAATTATACCAATACGGGTTGAATCGGCTACACCGTGCCCGGATTAGTATGGGTTTGGGTCTCGGGATTGTTTACTTAATTGGGTAAGAGATCATTAAGTAAATACATAACTAAACTTTTAAAGTTTCTAGTTTAAAATTATGAATTTAAAATGATGTTGTTTTTCCCTTTTATTATTGTAGTTTAATTTTCAACATCGACAATGGCAACCAACGCTCCACCTCTCACTAACGTATCATGGCTTCGATCCTTTATGGATCGTTGCAAACTCGATAAGCATGGTTCCAATTTTAAGGATTGGGATGCGCAATTACAATTGGCCGCTCAAGGTGACGATAAGAGTCGTTACCTATCCGAAGCCGCTCCTCCCGCTCCTACCGCTCGTTCGTCGGTCCAAACTCGTGAGGCCTATGAAGCCTACATGAAAGAGTCCTCCGCTCTTAAAAATGTGCTCATCTTCTCCATGGAGCCGGATCTCCAAAGGAGTATGATTAAGTTGACCACATCATATGAGATATACACCAAGCTTGCGACCATGTTTTCGCAAACTCCAAGGGTGATTCAATATGAGGCGGCTTCCGCCTTCTTTGACATTACCTTCAAGGAAGGGCAAAAGATAAGCCCTCATGTGCTCAAACTAGTTGAGCTCGCGGAGACTCTAAAAGCTCAAAATGTTGATGTTCCCGACTCTCTTATCATTGACCGAGTTCTTCACTCGCTCAATAAGGTTAAGGCGTATGCTCAATTCCGGGTGAATTTCAATATGCGAAACCAAGAGACCTCGTTAGACGAGTTGCATAAGATGCTTGTCCAAGCTGAAAGGGACATGGGACTTCATGAAAGTTCCACCAAAGATGTTTTGAACATCGAAAAGAAAGGGAAGACGAGCTTCAAGAGGAATGCCTCGAAAGGCAAGGGCAAGAAAACGTTCAAGCCCAAGGCGACCAAAGAAAAGACCTTTTCGAAAGGCGCTTCCACCTCGTCTTCTAAAGAGCAAGACAAGTGCCATTATTGCACGAGGATCGGTCATTGGAAGCGAAATTGCCCCAAGTACTTAAGTGATCTCAAAAATGGGAAAGCTACCGCCGTAGGTAATAATTCTCGCGTATAATTCATGTCATTTATCAACTTATGTATAGTGATACAAATGTGTTGATATTTACCCTTTTTAATTGTTTTAAAGGGCCACCCCCGAATAATGATAAGGGCAAGGAGAAGGAAGCTTGAGGTTCCTTACTTGGATGGCTCCGGTAGCATCCAATTGATCGAAGACTTGAAGAGCTAGGCTCTAATTTTCATATCGTCTTCTTTCATATTTTGCATTTATTTATGGAACAATTTAATTTTCTTGTAAGACAAGGATTAAAATCCTAAAACAATGGTTGTAATTTTGGATATTAGTGACTTGGTTTTCAACCCGAGTCACTACTTTTGTTCTTAATCAATGATTTGATTTCTCAAATAAATTGCATGCCTTATTTAAACATGAATGATAGTGATTTAATCACGCAATAAATATTGATACGATCAAATATAAAAGAATCAAGGAGTTGATTAAAACGGAGAACTACACCCCATGAGATAGATTCAATCAAAATGAGACTATATCAGTTCATTATAAGATTTTCATTTTAAGTGAAAATGAGAATGTATTCATCACACCTATCAATCTTCAAACATTCAGATACATTGGTTGATCGAAATAGCTATCCTTAAACGAATAAAAGTTATTGTTAAAAGGATAGAGTGGGAGAAAATGTTTCGCTCACAAACCAATGATATAAATAAAGGAAGGATCTTAGAGAAGATTCTCACTAGGGAGTCTTAAGAAGAACCCTAAGTGATTTAAAGAAACTACGGGAGGACACTCGGAGAAAGGTTCTTTGTGTTCATTGTTTCATAGAGAGGAAACTTGAAACCCCGTATGAAATCATCGGTAGGAAAACGGTTCCTATGTAGTTATAAAGAAATTATCATGTCTTTTTTCGTCTCGAGGAAACGAAGACATGATAAGAAGGTGATGATTGATTGAATGGAAAATAGATCACTATAGGGATAGTGATAGTGATTATGATTCAAGATCAAGTAATAGTTTAACATGCGAAAAATGAAAGGTTCATTTAAGATATCGAGAGATATTGATTTTAGTGGGAGCGATTTTCATAAAAAGGAATTGAAACCTACCATTTTGAGAGAATGGGTGATTCTTTAAGAGTAAAGAATAAGAGGTACTCAATTTAGATGAATAAAATAATTTGTATCATAAGATGATGGAGTTTTAACGGGAAGGTTTATTATATGGATAATAAAAGGTCGCCCACTAGAAGTTAGAATGGTTGGATACTTTATTCATAACGATGAATGAAACCATTATCAAATAGCCAAGATGTTTGAAAGTTGTAAGAGTGATGAAATCACTAATAAACTGCAATATAGATTTCAGTACATAAGTGACTATAGAGAGTGATTTTTAATCCCTCCAGTATATTGATACGTCACAAGTTATAAGATAACAGTGGGAGCTTTCCTCCGGAAAGGAAACTCAAAATCTAGAAAGAGTTCTAGATATGTACTCAAATAGAATCATATTATACGGGATAATATGAGAATAAAGGAGACCAAAAGTTGTAAGTTTTGCTATCATGAATAAACGTTATTCGCATGAATAAAGGTTATTCGCAAAACACTAATACAAATAGATGATTGTGCATCAAAATGCAATGTAATAGTGTTGACTATTGTTGCATGACAACATCATTTGAGTTATTAATAACTCAAAGTAAAAGATACTTTGTCAGAATCCAAATGGGTTGTAAGAGACAATATTGAACCCCATAAGTGAACTGGATTGACTTAGTATAGCCCCTAGCCGCTTACTTGAGGTGACGTCTCCAAGCGACTAGAGTGTGAGGCGATTGATGGCAAGTTCAAGTGCCATAGAGTCATATGTGATGACTAGTCGATCACATAGGCAGACTGTAAGAGACACTCTGTCGGGCAATGTGACCGCTTATAGAGTTCTGGAAATTTTATAGCCGGGTCGTGGCGAGAGCTGCTATAGTATTCTTGTGAGTCAATTCTTTGACTAAAGACTACTCTCCCAAGATGGTACAGTTTAGGCATAACTTTGATCCATTCTCTACGACTTTTCGTAACTGGAGTCAAATGGGATTGTTTTGGGTTGTGACTGACTGTGACTAGTTGAAGGAAGTAGTGCGATAGAAATTGTCCACCCCTTGTCAGGGTTGTTCAAATCTCAGGGCCACTCGAGGAGATATTAACTGGAAATGCGTGGCCACGCTCGGAAGGTATCTATGGTAGATAATTCCGGTCAGACAGTTATTCTCCAGATCGAGGAAACCATTCATGATATGATCAAATGCAAGAACGACCAGAGAGAGACATCTTGCATGGAGTGGGAGATTGTAATAGGACAAGAGAATTGGTGATGCACACTTGTCGAGGACAAGTGGGAGATTGTTGGGAAATGTGTCCTCAACAATAGTGCGATCATATAATTAAATCTCATGACGAGAATGCGCAAGGGATGATACGAATTATTAGTCAACTGACCAACATTAATCGGTAATGATTGGCTAGCTAGAGTTTGACATTACTGTCGTATGACGGTGGTGGTCAGTTGATCCCTTTAGGTCACACCTTTAGGACAATTCCCTTAATTGATAAAGTGATCAAATGTATATTGATACGATTTGATCATATTCCTTAAACTCGTATATCGAGAAATTAGAGGTTAAATCTTAATGTAAGATTTTTGTTTAAAATTGAAACGTGTCAATTGTTAAACATTAAACGATATTTTAAGATATCGTAATTAGAATGAATTGGGTTGAAATTAATACAAAGGTTGTAAATCGTATTGACGATAAATGATCATTTTACGTTTGTAATTTCGAATTACTTATTAATTAATAAATATGATTTATTTATGTATAATATTTATATGATAAATATTTATATGTTTTAAATGTACTAAAACATATTATATGACATATAGGATGTCACACTTTGTATAAATTATACATTTTACAAAGTTGTAAAATGAAATCCTTTTTAAGGATTAAAGGGGCCGGTTAAGTGGGGTTGGTTGTGTGGGTTTAATGTACAAAACACAATCATTAAAAGACCACCTTGAGAACACTAACCTAGATGCTTCCCTAGTGTCTTGAGAAGTGAATGTGTTCCCCTTTTGTGGCATCCCAAAACCGGCAACCCCTTCCCCATATACCATGCTTATAGTTAATTGATTATCTTAATAAGCATGCTTGATATATAAAGATACATCATATTCATTCACCACTTCTTGTTGTTGTTGTTGCCCTAGCCGAAATTCTACACAAACAAGAAGAGAGATTTTACCTCTAAAATACTTATTATAAGATAATAAAATTCATACTAAGAGTAGTATTCAAATATTATTCTAATAAGAGTGATTAGAATAAGTTTAAGGAAGAAAACCGATTCCAAGTCTAGCATACAAAGTTTCGGTTCTTTAAGGGCTTGTCTTGGTGCATCCGGAGGAGGTATTCTATTTTGGGTACTCGGAGGATCATCCTAGCACATTCTTGGACCGTGTGTAAGGGTTTATTTTCTCCTCTATTCCGCAATTTTAGCATGCATAAGATCTAATAAACGAGTTTATTAACATGTTAATTAAAAGTTAATTAAAAAGGTTTTGTTAGTATGACTAAATTAGTTTATGAGCAACTAGTTAAACCTAACACCGGAATGGGGAGTAGATTCTACAGGCTGGAGACAGTTGAGCTAGGAGCCGGGACGGGAATGTGAGTTGCAGATTCGGGACCGACTTAGAACTATATCATATATAGAGTTGTCATCAGTTGTACTTTTATTCCGTTGTGTAGTTTCTGTAATATTAAAGTTTAAATTTTATCACATTTATATAATGTACTTCGGGAGTTTTACTTTGTTATTCACTACCTCGGTCATTTCGAGATGGTAACAGTCTTATTTATTTGAGAATGTCTGGCTAAAGGCTCTTAAATAAATGAGGGTGTTACAGTGTCGTATTAAAAAAAATGATAAATAAGGTTTTATGGGGGCTTATCATCGATCAATAGTCGATGGAATCCCCAAATTTGATTGATGGAGGTTAGGGTTTTTTTAGAGAGAAGAGACTTTTAATATTAACCTAATTTTTGGTTTGAAAAATAAGGCATTTAAGATTTCTTATACCTTTCGCTCTTAGACTAGGTAGCACGGACACTTCTCATAATGAGTCGTACCGTGTCCGATACCGACACTCCACGGACACACGTCGAAACGTGTCGGACACCTATAAAGTTGTGTCTAACTTTCTACATTTATTTGTACACGTGTCCTACGCGTGTCCATGGTATTTGAGCCGTGTCCATCACGTATCCACGGTATTTGAGCCGTGTCCATCGCGTATCCACGGTATTTGGTCATCATTGGGTTGAATGATGTTCTTCAGACGAGAAATACGCTATCGAAATAGATTAATTAAAATATTGGTTCAGATGACAAATGAAAATGAATTATTAACAAGGGTAAGTTTTACCTTCACTTATTTAAAATTAATATCAAATACTTTTACAAAAATAAAATCAAACATCCATAAATATAATATGTATATTTTATTAAATTTAAATAACGTGTCCCGTGTCCTAAATTTAATGACATGTCGTGCCACGTGTCCGTGTCGTGTTCGTGTCTGTGTCTGTGTCCGTTTTGGTGCTACCTAGCTCTTAGAGTCGTGCAGTCTTGGTTGAGTAATGACTTACCCTATTGCATACTCGACTTAGTTAACAAATTATTTTCAATATGCTTTTGCAAGATTGACCATCGAAGAGTAAGTACACTCTTGGACAAGATGAGTGACGACAAGATGATAATTAGAATGATTAGTTGCTTGGTATCATTGTTGATAATGGTAAATCTCATTGCTGGATTTTGGTTCGTAATTCGTCAGTCTATTTGGGTGCGTAATGAAAGTACTAAATCTCTAATTATTTACTTAATCACATATTAATTTAATCTTATGTGATATAGTTACACGCAAGCAAATATGATGACATAAAACTAGATAAAAAAGAATTTCTCATACATTGTTAGTAAGGATGGCAGTGGGTCGAAGACCCGACCTAGACTCCTTGGTCAGACCGTAATGGGTCGAGTTTGGGTCTGAATTTTTGAGACCCGAGCGAGTACAGGTCGGGTACGGATCCTTGATAAATATTTTTAGGTTCAGGTCTAGCAGGTCTGATTCATGGGACCCGGACCCAACCTGGCCTGTAGACGCATATAACTTTTTTTCTAAAAAAAATCTCACAACAAACCTACAAGTCATTCCATACTTTCATATAGGGATGGCAACGGGTTGGATCTGGACCGGGTCGTATCTGGACCGGGTCCAATAGGATCCAGACCCAGATCCGCATTGTATACCCTGGATCCATATCCAACGGGTCCAAAATGCGAGATCCAAAACCGGATCCAACGGATCCGGTCCGTAAGGGGTCCAAGTTTCTAGCCTCACATTATAAAAAAAAACTCATGAGTCAATACACTTTGATATCCATTTTCCGAAATACAATAAAATGGAAAAGTAGCTAGTACCGTGGCAGTTATGTTCAATCAAATATTATAAGTAGTAATTATTATGACCAAATAATCGAAACACAAATCAAGAAACAAGATAACTAAGACGTAAAACTTCATGTTTTTACTATGAAAACGGGTCTAGGGTCGGATCTGGATCTTTCAGGACCTGCGTAGGAGGATCCAGATCAAGATCCGTTTTAAAAGTAGTGGATCCAGATCCGACCCGGATCCAACGGGACTGAAAAAATAGGATCCATATCCGGTCCATTAGGGTAGGGTCTTACGGATCTGGATCGGATTTAGGATCCATTGTCATCCCTACTTTCATAGTATCATTATATAATTTTTAATTCTTACTTCTAACCCCAACTTAATTAACTCATCTCCCTTCTAATCCTAAATCCTTAATTATTAACCTACATTCTTACCCACAGCCTGAGAATGGCAAGGACGACGACAAATGGTGACGGAGACTAATTAGGAAGACGACCAGAATGTGGCAGCAACAAGTTCAACTACCTTTAAGTTCGACGACGATGACCAATAAATTTCTCTTCTTTTAAGGTTTTTTATTCTTTTGTGTAATCCTTTAATTATTTTTTTATGATTTTACTCTTTTTTTTTTTTTTTCTTAATTTCATATATATGTTTAAATTGAAATCTCAAACGAATTTGATATTCAGTTTTCTATTCACTAGTTGTTCCTCCGCGCGCGATGCGCGCGTCGTTTCAAGGCAACATGTTCGTTGGTGAAGTCATTAGAATGCTGACATTGTAAAGGAGGCGAACGAGGATATGTAGAAGATAATCAGAAAATAATAAGGAGGAAGTATATAAAGAAATTTAGGAGGATAAAGAATGTTCCACACTGTAACCAACATGTGGATATACTTGTTAGACTTATGATCAAACCTATTATATTTTATACGAGGAATATACTTGTTAAAAAAATTATTAGAATACTTCCTCATCCTTCTTTTGATACACTTATCTTAATATTGTGAGATATCAATTTAATTTTAAATCTCATGATTAATACACTATCTCTTTAGCTTATACATTGTTCAGGAGTAACTATTCAATCTAACTTGTATATTTATTGCAAATAGTTGTTTCTCCGCGCGCGACGCGCGCGGAATCCCAAGGTATCTCTTCGTATCAGTAAACTTTCCAGGATGCGGACATTATCTACTGAATTTTGCGCATTGTATTAATTTAAACCGTTTAGACATCTTATCTGTTGTGGAACGAATTTGTACTAAATTTCATTATTATTAGTGATGTCATAAAGGATTAGCGAGACCATACATATATATAGTAGTCGTGAATCTGATTAGACTTACTGCATATTTACACTCCTATTAACATTTTTATACTAAGAAAATACAGGGGACAAATGCTGGAAGTTAATTTTGAAGTGGTAATCACAGGCATAATTAGTTAAAGAGGTACTTCGTATGTAATTGTAAAATCCCTCGTTGCAGCGGAAAATAAAACATACAAACATGCCAAAATTTACGCGGAATTTAAACTTTAACATGCATGATAAAACGAGGTGAATTAAAACAAACTATACAAACTGATATAAACAACAATAGATAAGTATGTGAGTCTAAGTACGAAAGTATAAATGCAAAACAGTCTGGGATGGTACATCCCAACTGGCACTCAAAGTAAATCCAAAAACAACTAGGTCTAGCTACACGATAACGGGTAAGTCATCGATGATAGGATCATTGCTCGCTAGCCTCCTGTAACCCATCAGCCACCTGTCATGTACCTACATACATGAAAACATGTACGCCACAATCAGTGGGGAGTGACTAGAGTTCTCCTAGCCACCTATTGTTAACGACACGTAACACATAAAGCATCCAACATACTCCAACATTTATAACATGCGAAGCATATATATATCTATATCTTAACTTTCATATCAACATGCATACTATGCAAAGGCTCTCAACTAACTTCAGAAACTATTTGAAATGAGAGCCGGTCTCCCTTCCGGTTGCCCGGCCGGGGGGTCTTTCAATCCAAACCATTTACGAAACCAGACTAAGAGTCGTCCAATGCCTTGGACGGACAATACTAAGATAACCAATATTCTACACAAACACTATCAAACAATCAGCAACATCTGACACTGTACCCCAACTCAGGCAAGCAGATGCAATCGGCAGTATCTAGAACCTACCCCAACTCAGGCAAGAACTAAACACAATCAGAAGTGTCCAAGTCACACCCCAACTCAGATAAACTTGGTACACAAGTCAGCAAGCATACACCCATGGCCGCAACTCAGGCACGGATGTATACCAATCAGCTAATAATGGTTCATAACGCAACTCAGTCAGAACCATTACTCTTCGTAATGAAATTGGGATCCCAACTCAGACCCAACCCACTACGGTCAAACAAACTCACGGTAAGACAGAGGTCGCAACTCAGACATATTCCTACCGCATCATCCATACACGAGACGATCCGTACGTCGCAACTCAGACTAGGTCGTCACGCCAAATACTCACGTGTCAAACTAGAGGATCGCAACTCAGACCATAACTTGACACGCATCAAACATCAGTACATATCGTACTCTAGCGGTCCCAACTCAGACATATTCCGATATGTACTACAACCAAGTCCTTAGTCCTAACTTTAATGACCTCTAAATCACACTTAATTGACCCCGGGAACTAAGTTGAGGGAGAGCCGGTTTCCCTTTCGGTTGCCCGACCGGGGGGTCTCTAGCCTCACTCCGTTCCCGAACCCAATATAGTGCCGCCCGAACCTCGGGGACCTCAAACACACATATAAAGCATACGGAACAAGTCCAAGCAAATCGGACAAGCCGATCAAAAGTTAAAGCGATTTTATAAGAAGAAGGGTCCTCAGCCAGTTGCAGACATGCTCGATCAGCCGGCTGACAACCCCGTTCAATACAGCCTTCGAAAAACAACGAAAAACAAGGGAAGGGGTCCCCAGCCGGTCGACCGGCCACCGGCTACCCAGCTGGGAGACCTTTCTCCCTACTTCCCAGCCTACGTAAAACATAACAATAAGGTGTCTTAGCCGGTCGACCGGCGGCCGGCCACCCGGCTGAGCACCCTTACACCTTGGCCTTTCTTAACAACGGAAAAAACATTAAGACCTCCCAGCCAGTCGACCGGCTGCCGGTCGGTCGACCGGCTTAGAGCCCCTGAGCCAAATTTCGTATTTCGACAGTGATTACAATCTTCAAATAAATCGATACAAATCTTAACAATTGCAACAACACAAGTTTATCCAGCATATTAAACATACATATGAACCATAAACAAGCATTTAAGAATCAAGAGAACACATATTAAGATCAAACTTTGTATCCGTCTTAACTTCTCAAAAACTGAAAATGAACATGTGAAACCTATGGAACATCATAATCATCAATTAAACCACATATTGATCATGTAAAACGGGTTCCTAGCATGCGTCTATGTTCATTCATCAACATGAATTCATAAAATCAGAAGAAACATAAAAAACAAACACAAATTGTGCTACTTTAACAATAAGGTCGAGTTACTCATAATAGTAACCTCAAAGTGGGTTAAGCTCCGAGGTCTTCTTCAACTATGAGAGTATCGACCTCCGGGTCTCCTAAACCACTTCCTACAACCATAAAAACGAGAATGATAAGCTTAAACTCGAATTAGGGTAAAACCGCCCATTTTTCGAAAGTGACAAAACGGAAATTGAAAGAGATAGAAAGATTTAAAATCTCGAGAGGATTCCGAAAATATAAAATTTACCTTGATACGAGCTGAGGAAGGGTTCGAGATTATGATTTGAAGCTTGATGAAAAGGGAGAAAATGGAGATGTTTTGTCTATAGTGGAAGGAGATGTGAAGGAGTGGATATGTCGATGAAAGGGTTTAAGGTAGGGTTTTATATTGTCATTTCCCCTTTACTTGAGTCGGGTTTTATTTGTTTGAGTGATACGGACTCAAGTCGGGAAATGAAATGCCAAGTGAACAACATCTTAAGAATTAAAATATCTTAAGACGAAACTTAACGGAAAACTTAAAATAAAACTTTCGATTCATAAATAAAATAATATTATATTCCGGAAAATACTTTAAAATCATTAAAATATTATTTAACGAAAATACGGGATGTTACAATCACCCCATCTTTCAAAAAGTTTCGTCCTCGAAACTTGAAGACAGAAATAAGTACCAAAACAACTCTAGTTGTCAAACGTACTACCCGGGTTATGGTAACCCAAAACTTATCTTTCAAAAAGGTTTCAAGAAGGTTAGGTTTCAAGGCACAAGTCTTCTCAATGGACATTGGGATTCTCGTTACGTATTCAAGAGTCCGACATTCCAAATTTGAGACAAGTCCTAAAGTTACTTCAGTCAAAATTCAAAATTCAGATTGATTCGGCATTGATAAGCACAGTACATGTTATCAGACGTCTCCAATAACAAGTTTTAGTGGCAATCAATGCTGAAATCCATCAAAGTGGTAAAGCATTCCGCTCCTTAAAACCAGGTTTTCTTCAAAATCAACCCTTCTTTTCGAATTCACAAAAGAGTAAAATTGCAACAACGACAAAAGGTCACTTCCCATGGAAGAGGAATTAGTTTCAAACTTTGAAAACAATTAAGATTTTCCAAAAACTGCAACTTCAAGGTTAACAATAGAAAACATATTTTAAAAAAAACAGTCACCGGGAGCGTAGGAATAATCAAAGAGATTACCCTTGACGTGAAGGATCATAAGTCTCTAGTCTCACAGCTGACAAAAGGTGGATCGAAGGAACGAAAACAATCAAGCCAACGGTCAAGGAAGATGATGCGCGCTTATTTTATACACTTTTTGGCATCATTTAGCAAGCATTTCTATGCATTTTCATGCACTTTACGTGCCATTTTGCCCCCTTCTTCTTCCTTTGGTGTATTTTCTTTTATTTTGCAGGAATTATGCAAAAGATGAAGAAACCATGCTTTTTCTGTCCATTTTGAGCTCTTTTAGAGGATGAAGCAAGACAAGGAGTCCCATAGCCCCGATTTTGCACTACCAGGCCTGAAGGAACGGTAATCGAGGCAAAGCCGAAGGACAAAAGCAAGAAAGAAGCGAAAAAGAAGCACTGCATCTGTCATTTACTCGATCGAGTAAACACCGGAACTCGATCGAGTAGATGCAGGAGGAGAAAGCCTCGATCGAGTAGTCTGATACTCGATCGAGGAGTCTGCAGGAAGGACCCAACCTTCAAGGTTTCCAGAGTTACTCGATCGAGCAGTTGCCAGCCTGAAGTTACTCGATCGAGCCCTTTTTGAAGAACAGCTACTCGATCGAGTAGTTAAGTCACTCGATCGAGCAACTCACTTAAGCGTACCGGATTTGCAATTTCCGTTGTAGGTTTAGTTTTTTTTAGAGTTAACCTAATCCTTATTTAAGGATTAGTTTAGCAGTCTTTTGAGTATTGAAACACACATTCACTTTTTACATTTCAGTTTTACTTTGCAATTTCTTAAGCAGTCATTAGATCTAGAAAACTTCTACTTAGGTTTTTTCTTCATTCAAGCATTTTTGGATCTTGTTCTTCCTTTCTCGCCACTACTGTAATTCACTTTCTACCCTTTTTATTATTGTTTTTATTTTCATTGTTTTGTGATTTATTTTAATTCATCTTTATTCGCTATATATGTTGAATGTTATTGTCATCTTTGTTTTTAGCAGTTTAGTTTCCCTAAGCATGCGTTGCTAATCCCTATAATATGTTAGGATGAAGGAACTCGCGGTAGTCATGTCGTAGGAATTGCATGTTAGTCGTCCTTACGACGAAGTTTACCCATAAACAATATAATTATAAAACTTGTCAAATGAGTGCACGCAGGAGACCAGTTTACCTAGTAAAACCTTACCTGGATCGAAAGATTGGTAGGTAGGCTTGTTTAGGGTGATTTACGAAACCTATCTAGAGATCGAAAGATTGATAGGGGAGTCCAGGGGTGATTTCAGAGCGAAAGGATATTAATCGTTCCCACTTCGTTGTTGTTTCGACTGACCTAATCTTTATGTGATTTTAATTATCGCGACGACCTGAATCCTGACATATTCCTCCTTTTATTGTTTGAAACTCGTTTTTGTCATCTTTATTTTAAGTTCTTTTATATCCGTCTTAGCTTTAATAAAAAAAAAATCCCCCAATTTTGTGACCTATAGACCGACCTCTACTTAAGACTGTGTCTCCCTGAGGATTCGACCCTACTTCCACTAGCTCCCAGTTAGTAGACTTAGGTATTTATCGTTGGTGCATGAACGACACGCATGAAACTTTGGCGCCGTTGTCGGGGAGGCAATAGGTTTAAATTTTTTGTTAGTTTATTATTGTTGTTTTCGTCATAAGGAATTTCTTTTAATTCCTTAAGACCGTTCTTATTTTTTTCTCAGTGTTGTGTATGCCCAGGTCTTCCAGGTACGAATTAGTTGCTGCTAATCCTGAACCGGAAAGAACCTTCAGACGCCGCATAAGAGAAAGAAGAAGAGCGAGTCAGGAAGAAGTCTTGAGTATTCCTGAACCAGTTACTGCTGAACCAGTCAACCAAACCGTAAGAATGCCGAACATCGCGAGTCATTTCGAACCAAAGGCTGATTTCATTCCAAAGGGTTTCACTCTCCTTGCTGATCAGGCCGGGAACACATTCGATATTCGACCATCCTATATTAATCTGGTCGAGAGGAACATGTACCGCGGCACAGTGGGAGAGGACCCGAGGAAGCACATGGAGATTTTCACAGACTACTGCTCCACCATTCCAACTTCTGCGACGGTCACGCAGGATAAGATAAAGGAAGTCCTTTTTCATTTCTCCTTATCCGAAGGGGCTAGAGAATGGTACCGGGATTTGGATAAGGAAGCTGCAGAGATCACTGACTGGAAGTCCCTAGCTTTGCCTTCTACAAGAAGTACTACCCACCACAGAAGACTAATGCTCTCCGTTCCCAGATTACAAACTTCAAACAGTTTGGGACGGAGAACTTACATGAGGCTTGGACCAGATTCAAGAAGCTTGTGAGAGCATGTCCTCACCATGGTTTTCAACCATGGTTCATCAGCAACCAGTTTTTTAACGGGTTGTTTGATGACCACCGAGCCATCCTTGATGCTGCTGCAAAGGGGACGTTCCAAAAGGAGACCGAGGATGACAAGGGGTGGGGTATTATTGAGGAGATGGCTAATCATTGTGCGGAGTATGGAAATCCGAGGTCCGGGACGAGAACAGTAGCCGGAATAAATACTGAGGGTGTTGAGGCTAAACTTGACAAGCTGGATGCGAGGTTTGACCTTTGGGACAAACATCAAGAGGGGAGTCAACAGACGATTCATCTACTTTAAAAGGGTGAACCATTGATGTGTGAAAGATGTGGAGGTGCTGGGCATTCTGCTGTTGAATGTCTAGCCGAGAAAGAGCAAGTGTTTTCCTTCCAACAGTTTCGTCAGGGAGGAAATTTTTATAACCAGAACCAAGTTCACCCCAAACCTAAGGTGGACTAGTCAAAATGTGCTCAACCAAACCCCACCACCACAACAAAACTATATTCCCCCTCACCGCAACCAAAACAATTTTCAGAAGCCACCCCAATTCCAACCGTCACAAGCTAGTGCTTCCTCATCTGGAGGAAATTCAGAAACCGGAGAGTTAAAAACTCTAGTTCTGCCCTTGGCATCCCAAATGCAAGCTGTGAATGCGTCCATTAAGTTGCTGGAGTCGCAGATCGCTCAACTGGCGGTCAAGCAATCATCCCGACCCCAAGGGCAACTACCCTCTCAAACCGAACAACGAAATGAGACCATTAATATGTTAAGGCTGAGGAGTGGGCGTGAGTATGAGGGCCGAGGATCGGAATTGCTGATCAGAATGGCGAGGAAATCAGAGTCGAAGAGGCTGTTATCGGAGATGTGTTCGATCGAGGAGTTGCCAGAGCTCGATTGAACGGAAGCCAGGAAGATTCACTCGATCGAGGAGTTGTCAGAGCTCGATCGAGTGAGGTTAACACAGAGGTCCTCGATCGAGTAGTACCACTTGCTCGATCGAGCATAGCGGAGGAAGGGATCACTTGATCGAGTGGTCCTATGGCAGAAAACATTCAATCGAGTGTTCTTGAAAAAAGAAAAGAAAAGCTAGCACTGGAGCAGGCTGAGTACAAGAAGCAGAGTGCGGGAATCCGGGCCGATGTAAGAGATATCCCGTACCCGTCTAGATTGGTGGAGAAGGAGTTCGCCAAATTCGCGGATACGCTGCGAGAATTGATGGTACATGTTCCTTTTTTGGAATTATTGCTTAAGGTACCTTCTTATTTAAAGTTTATGCGTGAAATACTGATGCGCAAGCGTACTGTCAATGTTAGCGAAACCGTTGCCTTGACGGAGGAATGTTATGCTTTCCTCCAGAATAAGACCCCACCTAAGCTAGCCGACCCAGGTAGCTTCTCTATACCATGTCAAATAGGAACCCACGTTATTGATAATGTGTTATGCGACCTAGGGGCGAGTGTTAGTGTGTTACCCCTATCGCTAGCAAGTAAATTGGGTTTTTCAAAGTTTAAGTGTACCAATATGACGGTCCAAATGGCTGACCGTAGTGTATCGAGACCTCTAGGCATTTTGGAGGACATTCCTGTGCAAATAGGAGAGTTTTTCGTACCTGTTGACTTTGTGGTCCTCGATATACGTGAGGATTCCTATACACCGATCATCTTGGGTCAACCTTTTCTGCACACTGCGAAAGCAGTGATAGATGTAGGTACTAAGACACTGACCTTCCAGGTTGGTGGCGAAGACCTAATTTTTAGGCAGACTAGTACACCTAGGTCACCCATGTCTGTTGTGCCTTGTTACTCTATGACTGATGATATATCTGTGAGTCTTAACCTGTTGGAACTAACGCCTTTGTCTCAGACTGAGAACAAAATAGAGGAAGATTTTTTTATTACTGATGCAGGTACGGAACCAGATTATAACTCGGACGGATGGGGTTATTTGTCATTGAAGAATAAGGGTAGGAATCCTAAAGAAGGCCCAGCCATGTCAAAGAGGACGTCAAAGGACTACACCATGGTCTATGATCTTGTCACCAATGCTACCAGCTGGAAATTGCGAGATGAAGTCATTACAACCGCGGAAGGGAGTTCCGCGAGTCAGGAGCCCAATCGTGGGCAGTGAACATTTGTTTTTCTGAACTTTTAAGCCGGGTTTGCAACCCCGTGCAGCTTGTAACAGATTATTTACTGCGTTTTAGACTTAGACTACTTTTTTTTTTATGCTTAATCCGTTGACTTTTTAATAGTATCCGTAGGTAGAATAAGACTATGTGTGAATCCGAGACAATTTTTGTGGTTTTTCTGTATTGTTGTAGTGTTTGGTCATCTTATGCAGGATTGAACTGGAAAAAAGCGAAGAAAAAGATAGAAACAGAAGAGTCGAGGAAAGAACAAGGATTCGCAAAAGAAAAGCCTCGATCGAGCTCTTTAAAGTGCTCGATCGAGTGACCGCCAGTGGAGAAAAACTCGATCGAGCCCGTAAGAGCTCGATCGAGGGGAACCCAGTCGAGGGGAGCTCAGAGCTGATAACCACTTGATCGAGTGGTCTTCAGTACGCGATCGAGTAGATTGCCTTAAGTGAGTTACTCAATCGAGCACTTCTCAGAACTCGATCGAGCAACTCTCAGCCTATTTATAAGGGGAGTCCTCGATGCTCTTTCATTTCACTCGATTTCAGTTTTTCGCACTCCCTTCTCTTCGATTCCTCTCATTTTCCTTGTTTTTCATCAATCAATCTCTATAATAATCTTACTTGTTATCACTTTAATTTGAGTAATCAAGCGAAAGCCCTATCAATTTCCAAGTTAATTTCGAGTAATTCGAATTTTTTGAAAAACTAGGGTTTGTTCGTTCGAGTATTTCGAATTTGGGTCGTTAATTTGTGATTTTATTGCTCTAATCATCCTTGTAATCATCCAAGTAAGTCGTTCTATGTTTAATTCCTATTTTAATTTCATTATTTTTGCCCCAAAGTTCGAATTTAGGGTTTTTGAAATAGGATTGACGGTTTTTGCAACTTTGGTATGATTGTTGTGATGATTTTGATTGATTGTGCATTTGTTGTGTAGAAATGGACGGAAAGGCGACCACTGTAGCCACCACCAGCACCACGGCAGCAGCCAGGCGACCGTTAGTTCCTCTTCCTCCACTACTGCCGCAGCAACCACCACCGCTTTGGTGGTTGCCACACCCCCTGTTCCAGCCCCTGTACGACCACCGCCACCAAGCACCACCACCTACAGAGCCACCTCCGTCACAACCATGGCACCAGTCGGGTCTTCTTCCTCAGCTGATAAGGGGAAGGAGAAGGTTCCGGTTCTAGGGAAGAAGGGACGGAAGTCCGTACTTGGCATGCCACCTCGACGCGCTCCACGCCCACCAGCTATACCTGCGATTCCCTCACTCGAGGAAAAATCCCTGAGGTAACATTCACCGACACTGATAAGAGAGATCAAATGGAGGCCCTTGTTGATAATGTTATCCGTACTAGTTGTTTTTTGTATCGCCCGGACTTAGAGACACTAGGATTGCTTAGGCCCCTAGTTGACCTTCTGACTGGTACGGGGATGGCTAGGTTGGCGACCATGTCTCAGGCGACCTACCGAGTACCCACTTTGGAGTTTTTCAGCTCCTACACTTTTTCTGCTGACACCTATCTGAGATGCCCGACTGAGCCCTGTATTCACTTTCGACTCAGAAATGAGTCATATGCCTGGACCTTAGCTAGGTTTGGACAGGTTTTGGGGTTGGTTAGTGACGGACATCTGAGACCACCTAGGAACTTGGTTCCGCAGATGTAGGAGGCCCTTTCACATGTACCTTTCCGTAACCGAAGGGTCGCCTACGTCCACAGTCCTGAGATTCGTGTTTTCCTCCGTCTGCTAGGAGAGACTATTTTTGCGCGACCTGAGCCAAACAACATTCGTAACTCTGAGTTGGCCAATGTCGCGGGGTACCTGAACATTGATAGCGGTACCCCTTTTGTCCTTAACATAGCCTACCTCGTGGCTACCCATCTAGGTGACATAGGTCGTAGAGTCACTGGCGCTATCGTAGGCGGCAGGCTTGTCACTAGGATATACCGATACATCTTTGAGACTTTGCCTGATGGTGAGCCTGTTGTTGGCGATAGATACATTTCTATTGGCGCCATGGTCCAGTTGACCTGGTTTGCTCACGCTGACCGCCAGACTTGGAGGATTGCTGGCTCACCAGCAGTAGTCCTCCCTTCTGACTCTTTACCTGCACTCATCCCTCTCACCACTGTTGAGGGGCCTAGACCAGACCCACCCTCCTACGACATCTCTTCCACTCCTTCGTCTTCAAAGAGGAAGCGTACCTCACCTGAGAGAGGTCAGAGCCACTCCAGGTTCTCGACCTTCACCGTCATCGCGACCATCATCATCCTCTCAGCCGACCACCACACACACCACCACCATCCCTACACCCACACCCACACCTTCACCTTACACTGCTCCTTCCTCATCATCATCATCCACCCCAGGTTTCCCTGCGCATTTTATTTTACCTCCTATTTTTGAGGTACCACCGGCCACCGACCGAGGGTACCGTGATCCTCTGCTTTTTGTGCTTCTCAGGGCCCAGTCCATTCTTCAGAGGGACCTTGCCTTGGTCAGCTTTCCGGATTACGACGCGAGGATGCGCACTGGCACATTCCGACCTCCCAGTGGTCCTCACCCCTCTTTTTACCGATACCCAGATGGCGGGTACCCCCAGACCTCTTCTAAGGCACCTGGAGAGACAGCGGTACATAGAGAGGTGAGGCGACGTGCGGAGGAGGCCGCTCAGCATGCCAGTGCCAGTGGAGAAGCATAGACACAGGAGAGCTCCGAGGAGGAGGATGGGAGTGGTAGTGGGAGTGAGGAGAGTGGTAGTGGTGATGAGGAGAGCTTGGAGGAGGATGCGGAGTGATAGCTGCAGCTGGTTTGGGGAGGTTATGTATTTCTTGCCTTGCTTTCATCTTCGTTTTCTTTTCTGCTTTTTAGTTTTGTATATTTTTCACCCCATAGGAACATGTATTAGGTTGTATACCCCCTTTCCCTGTTTTGTAGCCAATGAGGACATTGTCCAGTTTGGTTTGGGGAGGTGTAATGCATCCTCTTGCGTCTGCATTTTTCATTTTGCATGCATTCACGTTTAATTTTCGCATTTTTTTCGATTTTCTTTTCCATTTATTTTATCTTTCTTGCATAAAATTCAAAAATTCAAAAAAATGCACGTTTACTTTTGCATATAGTCGAGTCAGAATGGAGTTTTCTGTGATGATATTGCCTTCTAGGATCTTCGAGTTGATTGTCTTTTGCAATTTTTCATTATCCTTTTGTAAAAGTCATATAGCATGTCTCGAATTCCATTTTGGAAATTACACTTGGACTTCTGAACTTGACTTGACTTGTATTTGGCAAACTACACATACTTTCTGAGTTTTTAGAGCCATAACTGGTGACATCCATGCCCAGTTTATCTAGGATTGAGAGTAGTACTCCCTTCATATCGTTGCATTCACATGTATGACTTTTGATTGCTTTTTGCCTGCACGCATGGTTTGTGGTTGGTATCACATGTTAGGAGAGTACTTGCATTTCCCCTTTTTTCATCATACCCATATAACTCCACACTTAGCCAAAAAACTGCCAGTTGACCTATAAAATACACCCAGATTTAGCCTACCTCGTGTCGAGCTAGCGGAAGTGTTGTCTTTTGGTATATATTTTCATTATATCAGTTTTTGGTTTGATCTTTATTTTTCGGAGTTGGTATTTGAGAATTCAGAACTTGAACTCGGGAGTATGATTTTTTGTCATGAACTTAGCCAAAGAGAAAAAGAAAAAGAAAAAAAAAGGAAAAGAAAAATGATTCCCGTGCCTATTTATATCTTTTGGGAATAGAAAAAGAAAAAGAAAAGAAAAGAAAAAAGAGAAAAGATAGTGTTGCTAAGCATGATTGTTTGATCGAGTCAAGTTTTCGGGGTTAGTTGTGTGATATGCCGAGCATGGCATTGTTTTTGAGTATTTTGGAAGGTTTCACTTTTGGTTGAGTCTTGGTAGCTAGCTCGAGCCGTTACCTCTCTTACCCATACTGTTTTTTTTGCCTCCTTTTACCCATTTCACCTCACATAACCATATTTATGCAAGTATTCGACATCTGATAGACTTTGACAGGTTGTTGTGCGTGTGTATGGTAGTTAGAATAATTTGTCATACTAGTTGCATTGCATGATATGTTGGTCGCAGTTAGGAGAGTGTCTACATTTTCTTATCCTTCTCTCTTATACATATATGTTTTGTTAGGTTTATATATCTCATAAACTAATTATTTTAGTCATACTAAACAAAACTATTAATTAACATTTTAATTAAAAAAACTTTAGATCTTATGCATGCTATATATATGCGGAAATAAGGAGATCCGAACCCTTACATACGGTCCAAATAAAATGCAAGGATGATCCTCCAAGTATTCTACAAGAACACCTCCTTAGTGATGCACCAAGACACCCCTTAACAAACCGAGACCTGAACAAGCTAGTATAAGAATCGGATTTCCTTAAACAAATTCTAATTACTTATTAGAATATATTATCTCAATACTACAATTAGTATGTATTATTATCTTATAATACTTAGAGGTTTTTGGTATTATTTTCTCACACTAGAAAAACATGGTTAAGTTAGAATCAATTCACATATGAACCTCTTTCATATTTTTAGGTGGGTTTGGGTGGTTGGCCGTGACTTTTCATGGGGAGCACCACAATGGTGCTTTTTGTCTTACCAAAGATAAATAGAGTGGCTCAAGGGAACACACTTATTGAATAAGGTAGACATGCTTTAAATAATATGTTGGGGTATATTAACCCATCACAAATCCGGTACCATTAACATAAAATGAACATCCATTTTACAATTTGTTATTTGTACAATTGTAAATGTGTGACATACATTATATCACAATAGTGTGAAACAATTGTCTTTATTTAAAATGCATATTTATCAATAAATATCATTTATAAATTAAACAAATCAAGTAATTCGAAATTACTTAATATATAAAATGGTCATTTTCAATAATCGTCAATACGATCTACAACACTTGTAATAATTTAACCCGATTTATTCTAATTATGATATTATAAAATATCGTTCATTATTTAATAATTGACACGTTTCAATTATAAACATAAATCTTACAATAAGATTTAACCTCTGATTTCTCGATATACGATTTTAAGGAATGTGATCAAATCGTATCAATATACATTTGATCACTTAATCAATTAAGGGAATTGTCCTATAGGTGTGACCCAAAGGGATCAACTGACCACCACCGTCATACGACAGTAATGTCAAACTCTAGCTAACCAATCATTACCAATTAATGTTGGTCAGTTGACTAATTTATTTCGTATCATCCCTTGCGCATTCTCGTCATGAGATTTAATTATGTGATCGCACTACTGTTGAGGACACATTTCCCAACAATCTCCCACTTGTCCTCGGCAAGTGTGCGTCACCAATTCTCTTGTCCTATTACAATCTCCCACTCAATGCAAGGTGTCTCTCTGAGGTCGTACTTGCATTTGATCATATCATGAGTGGTTTCCTCGATCTGGAGAATAACTGTTTGACCGGAATTATCTACCATAGATGCCTTCCGAGCGTGGCCACGCATTTCCAGTTAACTTCTCCTCGAGTGGCCTTGAGATTTGAACAACCCTGACAAGGGGTGGACAATTTCTATCGCACTACTTCCTTCAACCAGTCACAGTCAGTCACAACCCAAAGCAATCCCATTTGACTCCAGTTACGAAAAGTCGTAGAGAATGGATCAAGGTTATGTCTAAACTGTACCATCTTGGGAGAGTAGTCTTTAGTCTAAGAATTGACTCACAAGAATACTATAGCAGCTCTCGCCACGACCCGGCTATTATAAAATTTCCAGAACTCTATAAGCGGTCACATTTCCCGACAGAGTGTCTCTTGCAGTCTGCCTATGGGATCGACTAGTCATCATATATGACTCTATGGCACTTGAACTTGCCATCAGTCGCCTCACATCTAGTCGCTTTGAGACGTCACTTCATATAAGCGGCTAGGGGCTATACTAAGTCAATCCAGTTCACTTATGGGGTTCAATATTGTCTCTTACAACCCATTTGGATTTTGACAAAATATCTTTCATTTTGAGTTAATTATAACTCAAATGACATTGTCATGCAAAATAGTCAATACTATTTCATTGCTTTTGATGCACAATCATCTACTTGTATTTAGTGGTTTGCGAATAAACCTTTTATTCATGATTGCAAAACTTACAAATTTTGGTCTCCTTCCGACTCATATTATCTCATATAATATGATCTTATTTGAGCACATATCTAGAACTCATTCTAGATCTTGAGTTCCCTTTTCTGAGGGAAGCTTCCACTGTTATCTTATAACTCGTGACGTATTGATATCCTAGAGGGATTAAAGAATCACTCGAAATTATCTAGTCACTTATGTGCTGAAATCTATATTGTAGTTATTAATGATTTCATCATTCTTATAATTTTCAATCATCTTGGCAATTTGATCATGGTTTTATTCATCAATATGAATCATATCTAACTATTTTGATTTCTAATGGGTGACTATTATCAATATAATAAACCTTCGCGTAAAGCTCCATCATCTTATGATATAAGGTATTTGTTCATCTAGAATTGAAAATCTCTTATTCTTTACACTTTAAAGAATCACCCATCCTCTCTAAATGGTAGGTTCAATTCTTTAATGAATATCGCTCCCACTAAAAACAATATCACTCGATCTCTTAAATGAACCTTTCATTTCTTGCATGTAAATCTTTATTTATCACTTGAATCATTATCATTATCACTATCCCTATAGTGATCTACCTTTATTCAATCGACATCATATGAATTCTAAACATCACTTTTTGATACAACATATACTACTGACGAGGGAAGTGAGATGATTTCTCCTCTATTATCTTATAATATTGAGAATATCATTATTTCAAGGAACCGATTTCCTTTCGATTTCATACGGGGTTTCTATTATCCTCTCTCTGAAACAATGAACATAAGGAACCTTTCCTCTTGTGTCGTCCCGTAGTTTCTTCAGTGTCCTCTCGTAGTTTCTTCAATTCATTCATTTAGGGTTCTTCTTAAGACTCCCATGTGGGATTCTTCTCTAAGAACCTACATTTATATCATTGGTTTGCGGGCGAAAATCTTTCTCCCACTCTATCCTTTTAACAATAACCTTTATTCGTATAAGGATAGCTATTTTCGATTAACCAATGTATGTGAATGATTGAAAAGTTTTCATTCTCATTTTCACTTAAAATGAAAATCTTATAATGAATTAATGATTTCTCATTTTGATTGAAAGTATCTCATGTGGTGTAGTTCTCCGTTTTAATCAACACTTTGATTATATCGTATTGATCGTATCAATGTTTCTTATTGCGTGATAAAATCACCATTATTCATGTTTTAACAAGGTATGCAATTTATTTTATAAATCAAGGAATTGATTAAGAACAAAACTAGTGACTCGGGTTGAAAACCAGGTTACTAATATCCAACATACAACCATTGTTTAGGATTCAAATCCTTGTCTTACAAGAAAATAAATTGTTCTTTAAAATTAAAATGCAAAATATGAAAGAAGACAATAAAGAAAATTAGAGCCAAGCTCTTAAGTCTTCAATCAATTGGATGCTACCATAGCCATCCATGTAAGGAAATTCAATCTTCCTTTTCCTTGCCCTTATCTTTATAAGGTGCCCCTTTAAAACAATTAAAAGGAGGTGAGAGTCAACAACTTGTATCGACATACAAAAGTTGACAAAATGACATGAATTTAAACGAGAATTATAACCCACTGCAAGAACATTTTTGAGCTTTGAGGTTGCTTAAATATTTGGGGCAATTTCGCTTCCAATGTCCTATCCTCTTGCAATAATGGCACTTATCTTCAGATTTTGAAGACGAGGTGGAAGCAGCTTTCGAAAAGGTCTTTTCTTTGGTCGGTTTGGGCTTGAACGTTTTCTTGCCCTTGCCCTTGAAGGCATTCTTCTTGAAGCTCGTTTTCCCTTTCTTTTTGATGTTCAAAACATCCTTAGTGGAACTTTCATGAAGTCCCATATCCCTCTCGGCTTGGACGAGCATCTTATGCAATTCATCCAATGTGGTCTCTTGATTTCGCATGTTGAAATTCACCCGGAATTGAGCATACGATTTCACCTTATTGGGAGAGTGAAGAACTCGGTCAATGATGAGAGAGTCGGGAACATCAACCCCTTGTACTTTAAGAGTTTCCACTAGCTCAACGCGTTTCAGCACATGAGGGCTTATCTTTTGCCCTTCCTTCAAGCTAATGTCGAAGAAGGCGGAAGCCGCCTCATATTGTATCACCCTTGGAGTTTGCGAATACATTGTCGCAAGCTTGGTGTATATCTCATACGATGTGGTCAACTTGATCATACTCCTTTGGAGATCCGGCTCCATGGAGAAGGTGAGCACATTTTTAAGAGCGGAGGACTCTTTCATGTAGGCTTCATAGGCCTCACGAGTTTGGACCGAGAAACGAGCGGTCGGAGCGGCTTCGGATAGGTAACGACTCTTATCGTCACCTTGAGCGGCCAAAAGTAATTGCGCATCCCAATCTTTAAAATTTAAGCCATGCTTATCGAGTTTGCAACGATCCATAAAGGATCGAAGCCATGATACGTTAGTGAGAGGTGGAGCGTTGGTTGCCATTGATGATGTTGAAAATTAAACTACAATAAAATTGAAGGAATTAAAACAACGTCATTTTCAAAAACTCGTAAATAATTTTAAACAAGTTTAGTGTATTTACTTAATGATCTCTTACCCAATTAAGTAAACAATCCCGAGACCCAAACCCATACTAATTCGGGCACGGTATAGCCGATTCAACCCGTATTGGTATAATTTGGTGGATTAACCTTTTAATCGGTTCTACCTTAGAACTGCCGGTCGACAATTATCTAAAAATCGTCTTTAGCCCGAACTTATTGCAACTACGGTTACGAATACTTTCGTTGAGATCGACCAAATTTCAAGGTGTAATCTTTATTACCCCACTTACCCAACGTGACAATTTTAGTACCCCGGTATAGCCGAGCCTACGTTCTTGTGAAGAAAGGATTCATGGGTCCATACTTTTTGGTAAGGTTAAGTCTCAATATTTATATGTAAGAGATCTAGTCAAATTATTATCTATCTCCGTTTAATTGAACTAAGTCGGTGAGTTATTGATAAAATAATGACTAGGTCGACTAAATCGAAAAATGCATGAGACGATATATGACGATTTGGCTATGCATGCAAACATATAAAAAGCAAAATAAAAGCATAAAAATAAACCCTAGTATGGCCTTTCCTAGAAAAGAAATAATAAAAGTACAAATTCGGAAACCAACTCCTTTGGTCCCTTGAACTTCACGAGGCACGCACTTCGAGGTAAACACCGACTTCGTCGGAACTCCTTTCCGAATGGCATCGTCTTCAAGGCTCTCCGGAATTTACGAGAATTACAACTTTTCTAGTCTACTTTATACATTATAAAATAGAAATAAATTACAATTGGGTGATACGAGATCACAAAATTATAACCGAATCGGTAACCCCTTACATTAAGGGAAATACCGATTTAAAAACTAAGGCCATACTAAGTAAATTACATAATTCCCAAAATTAGATAAATAAATCATGACATTCATAATTAAAATATGCAATGCTTATGAATATATGAACTATCATTCAAACCCTAAGCCAAATCGCCCTATTTTGATATCATTTAAATAAATAGTCATCGTATACCTCGGTTTTTATGGAATTGCGTGTTTTAACGTTTAACAACACTATGCATAATGTGAATCGGAATTCACTCTTAAGTTAATCATCCCAACTCTTTTAGGTTTCAAATTTTAGTCTTACTCAAACTTTGAACATGACTTAACTTAATATATTTTAATATTGTTCGGTATTTAACTCGGTTTTGCGGGAAAATAATATAAAATCGAAAAGAGTCATAAAAATTTCGAAAATTTAAAATTTAAAATTTTGAAATTTCTAGAATGTTCTCAAAATTTCAGAACTTTAAAATATTAGTATTTATACGGTTTTAATATTTATTTCGAAAATAATACGTAAAACGAGCATTTTAAGTCGGAAAATTCAATAATTAGTTCCATAAATGCAATTAACATAGTAATAATATTTTTACACTTTCCAAAACGCTTTAAGAACATGAAATGGACAGAAAATTAAATAAAACACTGTCCAATGAGCCGAAATTTTAATTAAATATGACTCTTATTATTCAATTTTAAATGCAACTTTTCAACAAATTAAAATTAAATAAAACAGAAAATTTTGGCTCCCAAGAAAATTATGGTGATGAACATATCATATATTACTAAAATGGATTAAATTTTCCGGCCATTTTAACAACTATTGCAAATTTTAACGATTTTCGTCATATATCGTACAATTTTAACCTTTAAAATTATTTCTCAAGCATAAAATTAGATAAAAATCTCTAAATTTTTATACAGGCTGGAAATAATATATATGACATCGTATTAAAGTTTTATGGCCAAATTCCAACTTAAACTATTAAAGTCGAAATAATGTCACTAATTACCCGATTTTTACATTAAAAATCTATAATAATGCAATATATGAGATAAATTTCTGGAAAGTTTAGCATACATTTTAAATATTTCATGTGAAATACTCATAAATTTTTATAGTCAAATTCCAAATATAACTATACAAACCCATTTTTATTCATCTTATTGCATTTTAACCTTTAAAATTCATATCGCATGTATAATAAGTCCATAATTTACAAAAATTCATATTCATAACATAGGATATACATGTGAAAACATACTGAAAAATCTCGGCCAAAGGATGATTTTAACTATTTTTCCCAAAATAAACAATTTTTAACCATTAAAATCAATAAAACCGAAAAATAAATACCAATGAACAATATTTATATGCAAAATATATTCCAAATTTTCTAAAACCATTTTAGAAACAGTAGGTATTCATGCTTAATATATTTCGGCTATATCATATACTAAAGTAAATATCAAATTTTATTTTGTTATCCTAATAACTCCGTAAAAACGTAAACGGAAAGCATGCAAACAACCTAGTTGCTCTGATACCAATTGTTAGGTTTATATATCTCATAAACTAATTATTTTACTCATACTAAACAAAACTATTAATTAACATTTTAATTAAACAAACTTTAGATCTTATGCATGCTATATATATGCGGAAATAAGGAGATCCGAACCCTTACAAACGGTCCAAATAAAATGCAAGGATGATCCTCCAAGTATTCAACAAGAACACCTCCTTAGTGATGCACCAAGACACCCCTTAATAAACCGTGACTTGAACAAGCTAGTATAAGAATCGGATTTCCTTAAACAAATTCTAATTACTTATTAGAATATATTATCTCAATACTACAATTAGTATGTATTATTATCTTATAATACTTAGAGGTTTTTGGTATTATTTTCTCACACTAGAAAAACTTGGTTAAGTTAGAATCAATTCACATATGAACCTCTTTCATATTTTTAGGTGGGTTTGGGTGGTTGGCCGTGACTTTTCATGGGGAGCACCACAATGGTGCTTTTTGTCTTACCAAAGATAAATAGAGTGGCTCAAGGGAACACACTTATTGAATAAGGTAGACATGCTTTAAATAATATGTTGGGGTTAATAAGTTAACACACAACAACTTTATTAACCCATCACAAAACCGGTACCATTAACATAAAATGAACATCCATTTTACAATTTGTTATTTGTACAATTGTATATGTGTGACATACATTATATCACAATAGTGTGAAACAATTGTCTTTATTTAAAATGCATATTTATCAATTAATATCATTTATAAATGAAACAAATCAAGTAATTCGAAATTACTTAATATATAAAATGGTCATTTTCAATAATCGTCAATACGATCTACAACACTTGTAATAATTTAACCCGATTTGTTCTAATTATGATATTATAAAATATCGTTCATTATTTAATAATTGACACGTTTCAATTATAAACATAAATCTTACAATAAGATTTAACCTCTGATTTTTTTAAGGAATGTGATCAAATCATATCAATATACATTTGATCACTTAATCAATTAAGGGAATTGTCCTATAGGTGTGACCCAAAGGGATCAACTGACCACCACCGTCATACGACAGTAATGTCAAACTCTAGCTAGCCAATCATTACCGATTAATGTTGGTCAGTTGACTAATATATTTCGTATCATCCCTTGCGCATTCTCGTCATGAGATTTAGTTATGTGATCGCACTACTGTTGAGGACACATTTCCCAACATGTTTACCCATTGATTGAGAGAAGAGCGATCCGGGAGAGTCTAAAGTACACAAGTCAGTCGAGTCAGTCATCCAAGTTGTTTTCATTGCATGTATGAATTCGTTGCTTTTGGTTTTGACCTCTATGATGGTTAATTTCTGCTTTTGCATAAGTCAACAACATGATCCATAGTTGGTTCTGAGGCGATTCCATTCCATTAGGTAGTTAGTTAGTTGTTTTCCCTCTTCTAGTTGCATTAGTTTGCTTGAGGACAAGCAAAGGTTTTGTTTGGGGATATTTGATGCGTGCTTATTTTATACACTTTTGGCATCATGTAGCACGCATTTCTATGCATTTTCGTGCACTTTACGTGCCATTTTGCCCCCTTCTTCTTCCTTTGGTGTATTTTTTGTTATTTTGCAGGAATTATGCAAAAGATGAAGAAACCATGCTTTTTCGGTCCATTTTGATCTCTTTTAGAGGATGAAGCAAGACAAGGAGTCCCATAGCTCCGATTTTGCAGTACCAGGCCTGAAGGAACGGTAACCGAGGCAAAGTCGAAGGACAAAATCAAGAAAGAAGCGAAAAAGAAGCACTTTATCTGTCATTTACTCGATCGAGTAAACACCAGAACTCGATCGAGTGGATGTAGGAGGAGAAAGCCTCGATCGAGTAGTCTAATACTCGATCGAGGAGTCTGCAGGAAGGACCCAACCTTCGAGGTTTCCAGAGTTACTCGATCGAGCAGTTGCCAGCCTGAAGTTACTCGATCGAGCCCTTTTTGAAGAACAGCTACTCGATCGAGTGGTTAAGTCACTCGATCGAGCAACTCACTTAAGCGTACCGGATTTGCAATTTCCGTTGTAGGTTTAGTTTTTTTTATAGTTAACCTAATCCTTATTTAAGGATTAGGTTAGCAGTCTTTTGAGTATTCAGAAACACACATTCACTTTTTACATTTCGGTTTTACTTTGCAATTTCTTAAGCAGTCAGTAGATCTAGAAAACTTCTACTTAGGTTTTTTCTTTATTCAAGCATTTTTGGATCTTGTTTTTCCTTTCTCGCACTACTGTAATTAACTTTCTACCCTTTTTATTATTGTTCTTATTTTCATTGTTTTGTGATTTATTTTAATTCATCTTTATTCGCTATGTTGAATGTTATTGTCATCTTTGTTTTTAGCAGTTTAGTTTCCCTAAGCATGCGTAGCTAATCCCTATAATATGTTAGGATGAAGGAACTCGCGGTAGTCATGTCGTAGGAATTGCATGTTAGTCGTCCTTACGACGAAGTTTACCCATAAACAATATAATTATAAAACTTGTCAAATGAGTGCACGCAGGAGACCAGTTTACCTAGTAAAACCTTACCTGGATCGAAAGATTGGTAGGTAGGCTTGTTTAGGGTGATTTACGAAACCTATCTAGAGATCGAAAGATTGATAGGGGAGTCCAGGGGTGATTTCAGACCGAAAGGATAGTAATCGTTCCAACATCGTTGTTGTTTCGACTGACCTAATCTTTATGTGATTTTAATTACCGCGACGACCTGAATCCTGACATATTCCTCCTTTTATTGTTTGAAACTCGTTTTTGTCATCTTTATTTTAAGTTTTATATCCGTCTTAGCTTTAATCAAAAACAAATCCCCCAATTTTGTGACCTATAGACTGACCTCTACTTAAGACCGTGTCTCCCTGAGGACTCGACCCTACTTCCGCTAGCTCCCAGTTAGTAGACTTAGGTATTTATCTTTGGTGCATGAACGACACGCATCAGAAGACAGTAGCTTTTAAGATACGGGAACACTAACCACTCAATCCATAAACAAAACACCGCTACAACGGTCTTTAATATATCCCAAGGAGGACGATTCCAGTGATCTCCAAGCTCTCAATGGTTTCACAATCGCTCTTACCATTATCCCATCCACAGAACAACGCATTTCCTCACTTACGGTAGAAGCTTAAACCCACATTCCAGATCACGGTTTGTGCACTTCCGGAACTCTAAACCAAAATTCCATTACCATAACATCGGACCTCAAAACTCAAGATATGGTATTCATTACCCTGTAACCTCTTCCCATTGAGGGTACATAACAAAATCATCCATAACCTCAAATTTTAAACAGCTTGATCCCAACAAACTTATTCCACGACGTGCTCTGAAATCCTAAATTCTCAAATTTTATTACCATAGTGAACATTTAAATCAAGTCCCTACTAAGGTAAGAACTTCTAAATCCCCTGGTTTCCAACCACTTACCAAAAATATTCATTCAAAAGAAAGTTCCAAAGAAGTGACAACTTCCACTCCTACAGTCTCCATAAGGTTCAGTTATTCAAATTCCGAGATTCCTCAAATGATATTTATGAACACTTATAAGTTACCAATTTCTACTCTATGATTACCTCAGACATCAACGGTTACCTGTCAACCACTCATGAAGTATTATTAAGCCAACATGCTTCCATTATTCCACAAGCTATCATGAACGATCCACCTAACAGTGGGGCATCTTACAATTTCCTTAAGTATCTCAATAGCTAAATGTTGAGGTTCAATAAGTAACCTAAGGTCAAACACTCAGTCAACTCCATAAGTCAAATCGTAAATGTCTCAACATTCTCACACTGTTATCAATCACTCTCGTTCCTCAATATGTGGTATTTTCTGCATTCAAGAAACTCCTCAAGATTAAGTAGCGGTAACTTACCTCATTCACCTATTTGACAACATCACTATCTTAAGCATGTCCTTCCAAAATCATCTAGGACTCCAAGCATCGTATTTAAATCCTCAAATGGTGCTTCCAAATCCACAGATACCACTTACATCTAGCCACCTAACACGAAACTCTCAAGGCGGCATACTATCCAATATCACCCGAATATTATTATCACAAACTCTCTTAACCAAATTTTGACAACGCAAAACCCAGCATTCCTCGAGGCATGTATCACTACTCCAAAAACAAGTCGATCTCGGCACTAATCTAAATGAAAAGGAACCAGGCTCACAAAAGAGGAGATGAGATACGAACTTCAGGGACAACACAACACAGGTCTCGAGAGAGACACACGGAAAACGGCTCGAGGAACAACGAGATGACAAAGTAAGGAACTTTAGGCTACTGACTCCAATAAAATTGAAGCCAAGATCAGAAGGAGAAGCAAGGGAGAAGAAAGGAGAGAAGCGTTATGAAAGGAGCGATTACGGAAATCTCCCAAGGTGCAGGTCTCTCACTATTCTCACGGGGTTCTCACTTCTTACTTCCCAAATCATGTCATTCAATTGTCGGTTCTCACGAACAATTCCTCGAACGATTTATACACCCAATCTTCCAAACCTAGACAATCTCATCATTACAGCTACCTATTCCCAAAAGTTTGAGATGTCCCATCTCTGCTAGTCCCTCAAATGATAATTCAATAACACTTTCAGGCTATCAAACTATATGTTATATACACTTTACTTGGCTCACTATCCACCAGATAACAATTTTTAAACCATCAAGCCTACGAATTTTCACCTCTCAATGAAGTGCTTCATTCTATCTACATACCGGTGGTGCATCCTCAAATTTCTCTTAAGTTTTGCGATAAATAAACGCTAAGATTCATTAAGCAACCTAGGGTCTAACAGTGATTCACTCCTTCTAGGCTTAAGTCATAAACTCTTCAAGTATTCGACTAATATAGCTAATGATCCGTATTCCTCGACCACGGGCCTTTCCCGCTCAATCACTCACCAAG
Source organism: Silene conica (assembly GCA_029255685.2). NCBI lineage: Eukaryota > Viridiplantae > Streptophyta > Magnoliopsida > Caryophyllales > Caryophyllaceae > Silene > Silene conica. The sequence continues at coordinate 47,388,365 of CM055314.2, read as the reverse complement.
TCAAATGATACTAACTCACTTCAATCATCCATTCTTCATCATTATTATCTTAAGCCCATTCTCTCGAGTCGCTCTATATCCTCAAGTATCTTATCTAACTCCTTAAAAAATGCTCTTCAATCCCCAAATTTTCACAATCCAAGCATGGTTCTCAAGATTAAGCTCCACAGAATACTAACACTACAACAAAATGACACTTGCGCCACGATTTATGTCACGGGAATTCATAATTCGTGACCTAAATTTGCTTAGTCACGGGAAAAAAAGTCATCTTCCTTCAAAATTAATTGCTAAAAAAATTTATGTCACGGGAAAATATATCCGTGACAAATAATTATTTTTAGTCACGAATTAAGCCATGACCGTGGCTAAAAAATGCGTTTAGTCACGCATCAAGTCACGAACGTGGCTAATAGTTATTTTTAGCCACAATGTCGTGGCTAATTATGATTTATTGTCACACGTAAGTTAACCGTGACTAATTAGTGTGCTTAGCCACACTGAATTCTTAACGTGGCTAATTATGATTTATTGTCACAGCTAAATTATCCGTGACTATATTGCTCTTAGCCACACACTGAATTCTTACCGTGGCTAATTGTGATTTATTGTCACAAGTAAATTACCAGTGACTAATTATTGCTCTTAGCTACGCACTGGATTTTTGCTGTGACTAATATTTTTGATATGATAACTAATAATAGTACAAAATTATTAGTGCAACATGGTGTGTACTGTGACATCAAGATGATTGCGCCGTGTTATTGCGAGATGTGAACAATATTCGTACTTAATGTTCTTCACTATTGACGTAAATGATCTTATTATGATTATTCTTATTATTGGATTTAGTCTGTCACAAGTGAGAATTTGTGCAATTTATTATGATTATTCTTATTAACACTACTGACTTGAAAATGAATATAATTATATGAATAAATGATTGTTGTTTAACAATTTATTTTGCTTTATTTTGTCTAGTCACGGGAAAAATTTATTCACTATTTTAGAAAAATTTTATGCCACGGGAAAAATTTTCCCATGGCAAAAAGTCAATTGCGCCACAATTTAGGTTACAGTCGTGGCTAATAATTATTTTTGCCACGAACAATGTCACACCCATGACAAATATATATTTATAATTCTTTTTTGTTAAATTTATAATATTGAATAACATTATTTAGAGACTGCATCACATTTAAAGAAAAAGTATGTCCAATTAAATAATTAACTTATTAACACCCCTATCATTGAGAAGTCTGATACTAATATATTGTTAAATAAGCTTTTCATTAGAAAATTGATTTACAACTTTATTTGTAAAATATTTCTACAAGAACTTGAATTCGAGATGTTAAATTGGAAAAAAATTGGGGAAGTTTTTAAGGAGAAAAAAAAAGACAATTAGATTTAAAATATGATTAAATAAAAAAAAGTAGTCTAAACAATTAAATTCAAAATGATTTCCAACAAATCATTGAATAAAATGGAAAAAAAAACATATTGATGAAATAACCGATATAAAAAAATCAATATAGAAAAAAATTTTAATTATTGAAAATGAGCGTATCACACCGAAAGTAAAATGGAAATTAAAATAATAAATTTACATGTGTAAATAATGTGAAATTTTGTTGACAAAAAGAAATATCAAGAATAATGAAAAGAAATCAATTTAGAGAAAACAAATTTTTATACGCTATTTTCTGTGTCTTTTGGCAAAAACTGATTATTTTCGAGTTAATAATGTCTTGGTCATTTATTTTAGTAATAAAACTCGGTCATTGATACCCATATGTAATCATTATTCAAAAGTGATCATTATTTAGTAAAAAGTGATTAAACTTTTTTTCGTTACAAATACGACGATCTTACAAATAGTATTTGTGTGGAAAAATATATGAAAAAATGGATAAAAGAAAAATAAAATAAAAATGCCGACAAATGAAAAAAAAAATAAAAAAAAATATATTAGGGAAAAAAATATAAGGAAAATGTGATTAAATAGTTTGGAGAAAATGGTTTTGTTGACTCGGGCAAAAAATGACCCGAGCATCATTAGTCGGGAGGTCAACATTGAAAACTCGAGTAATTTGAGAAAAATAATATTTTTTTCGCAAAAATATGTAAATCATTTAATATTTTCTCGCAAAACTAATAGTGAAGTTAATTTAGAAAAAAAAGGAATATAATTTAAAAAGGTTTCAAAGTGTTAACTATATCAACAAGCTTAAGATTCATTTTCGGTAACTCATCATAAGTACTCCACAGTTAAGCGTGCTCAGGTGAGAGTAGTCTTGGGATGAGTGACCTCCTGGGGAGGATATACGATTCGCAAAAGTGAATGACTTGTGATTGTAAGTAACGAGTTGAGATAACTAACCAAGCAAGGATTAAAGCTTGACAAAATTCCATATGTAACCAAATGTGTTTGGTAGTGTGGTGGTTGCTCACGTCATCCCTTAACCATGAGGTCAGGGGTTCGAATCCTACCCATGGGAGTGGAGCAACTCTTTGGCAAGCTGTTTACCTCTTCGCGAGAGAGCCCGTGGCGAGGGGATTATACACCGTTGTCGACACCCCGGTTTAGACAAAAAAAATATTGTGAAAATATTTTCATTATAATTAAAAAATAATATATTGCATTTTGTTTATTTATTTTTTATATTTTTGTTTGTCACGGGAATAAATTTGGCCACGAGAATTAATTTTTGGTCACGGGGATTATTAGCCACGTGAGAATCTGTGGCTAAAAATATAATTTTAGCCACGTTCTTGTTTTTCCCGTGGCTATCTGTTAGCCACGGCCACTTGGGTCACGGAAGGTATTTCCGTGACAAAGAGCTTTAGCCACGGGAAATTAGTACTTGCGCCACGAATTTAGTCGTGGCCCAAGTGCTTAATTGTAGTAGTGTAAGTACACAACTTAACCTTCAAGCAAGTACCTTATCACTCACTTTTACTCTCCCAATTGGATAGACAACTAGACACTTGGATCACCAAAACATGTCTCTCGATTCCTCTTAAGTTATTCCTCAATTAACAACATTTCTCAGAACACAGCTCACGGTTATCCTAAAACTAGTTCCTCCAAATCCATCAAAAGGGAAGATTACCTACAGGGCACCTTGAGAAAGTAAGCAACAAGATTAAGTTGAAAAGAAATGAAGATCTGTTCAAGCAAGACAGACAAGTATTCTACAAGAAGGATGTGCATCCGGAGTTATCAAAGAAGGTGATGCTCAAAGAAAGAGGAGTATCTTCAAGGCTCAGAAACATTCTGCAATTGTAGAACGAATCCTATATCTTCGGTAGAAACTCCGGTCTTGATCGCCAAATGGGTAATGTAAAACCCCTCGCGGCAGCGGAAAAGTAAACATACAAAACATGCCAAAAATACGCGGAATTTAAAACTTTTGACATGATAAGAAAACATGCGAGGTGCTTTAACAATATTAAACATGCGGAAGAGAAATAAAACATAAATATGTATATAAGTGCGATACAAAAGCAGCCCGGGATAGCATATCCCTACAGGCACAAAATACTGAAACGTAAGCCTAAGGTCTAGCTAACGAAAGGTAAAAGCCAACGATGAAGGATCATCGCTCGCTAGCCTCAACGTAACCCCCTGCATCAGCCCTCATGTACCTACACACATACAACATGTGCACCACAGTCAGTGGGGAGTGACTAGAGTGCTCCTAGCCACCTATTGTCAATAACACATAACACGTAAGACATTCAACATACTCCAACATTTATAACATGTGAAGCATATATATATCTCAATCTCAAATCATCATGCAATACTTGCAAAGGCTCTCAACCAACTTCGGAAACCATTTGGAAGGAGAGTCAGTTTCCCTTCCGGTTGCCCGGCCGGGGGGTCTTTCAATCCAAACCATTTACGAAACCAGACTAAGAGTCGTCCAATGCCTTGGACGAACAATACTAAGATAACCAAGTATCATACATTATTATACGCAAACTAAGGCATGCTCAACATCCAATTACATCAACAAGAGATAGGTCACCAAGTGACTCGACTCCAACAACTATAGGTAAACCAAGTGACTCGACAAACGAGCTAGGTCAACCAAGTGACTCTACTCCAACAACTATAGGTCGACAATCGACTCAACTAGACTGGTCGACAATCGACTCGGCTAGACCACTATGAGCAGGCCGACAATCGGCTCGTCTATAAGCTACGACATTCCCAATCTCAGACTATACAACCCCCTGGTAGGACGAAAACAATCGACTGTCCTAGTCTAAACCTGGCCAGACTCTCGGAGCGCAAACGAATTACGATCCCCGATTCGACAAGTGCACAAGGCACTCCCAATACCCGAACTAGCTAGGAACGAGATATGCCCGAAGACGGGCAGACAATCTAAGACCTGACCGTGAGACCTAGTCACTATGGCCAACCAGCTACACAATGCAATCAGGTGAGAACTCGAGTACTATAGCAGCGCACAGCAGGTTACACAAATCCCAATATGTCATCTCAAAGATGTACAACAACTCAAACTCGAATGACAATCATTTCGTATATATCTCATCTCTAAACATCCATGTAACACTTAGCCGACTTTGGGAACTAATTTGAGGTGAGAGCCGGTTTCCCTTCTAGTTGCCCGGCCGGGGGGTCTTTCATCCTAAAATCCATCATCGAACCCGACATAAGCGCCGCCCAATTTCTTGGGACTTCAAACCAGCATACGAAACATACGGAAAAAGAATCAATCAAATTCGACATGCGAATCACAAGTTATGAACAAAACAATTTGATCATGGGCTCTCAGTCGGTCAGCCACAGGCTGCCGGTCGGCCGGCTGAGAGTCCCAACCTATCATGCCCAAAACCAACAAAAATAACTATGAGGTACTCCCAGCCGGCTGCCGGTCCACCGGCTGGGAACCCTTTTCCCCAAATCCTTACGAAAACAACAAAACAACAAGAAGGTCGCCGCCGGTTTACCGGCTGTGGACCCTTACTTCCCAATTCACATACAAACACAACACAAACAACAAACACCAAATGGGGCTCTCAGCCGGTCGACCGGCCGCCGGCCCCTGACCGGCTGGGAACCCCCTGTCTCAGAATTACGCAATTCGACATTCAAAAACTCAATCAAACTTCGTGGGGTTGCTTCTATAATTTGCATACACTTCTAAAATGTAATAACCCGACCCACCACGGTCGTAACACAACCCCAATAAGATGGGTGCACACTTTTGGGCCCGTTATTTGTCCTCACTTAAGCCCAAAAGCACAAGGCCTTGTTACTAAGTGGTTGGTGGAAGTTATTATAAACATACCACAAACCTCACATTCTACCGATGTGGGACAACTTTCATCTCATACTCTTGGCGGGTGTTACAAACTCCCCCACTTAAAGAACACAACGTCCTCGTTGTGCCTCAAACTTGACCACAACCAGGGCCAGAATCCTCCCCCGCTAGGTGTGTGACCCGGGTACTCCCGACCACAGGCTCACCACACGGTCGCAGGGTCGCTCTGATACCATTTGTAACAACCCAACCCACCACGGTCGTAACACAACCCCAATAAGATGGGTGCACACTTTTGGGCCCATTATTTGTCCTCACTTAAGTCTAAAAGCACAAGGCCTTGTTACTAAGTGGTGGGTGGAAGTTATTATAAACATACCACAAACCTCACATTCTACCGATGTGGGACAACTTTCATCTCATACTCTTGGCGGTTGTTTCATAAAATCACAATAAATAGCATATACAAGTATTCGTACGTCATCCTTTACTTAATTTCATGGATTAACATACACATTCATAATCATTAACATAAACATCCATATTTTCCACCCAAACAAGTTACCCATCTTCAATAATCAATAAATCATGTGAGGAACATATAAACATCAAACCCTAACATGATTTTAATTAACTTACAGCATCACAACCACAATCCACATATCCTAAACATTTTTCTATTAACTAAACATACTAAAAATCATGTAAAGTGCTAATATTAGACAAAAGGCCGAGTTAATCATTATCGTCACCTTAAGAGAGCGATTCTTCACTTCTAATCTTCTACAATGTACGAGTCCTTGTCCGGGTCGTCCGAGTCAACACCTACAAACAACAAAAACGGATTATTATGGGGTAATTTCGAGTTTACCTCAAAACAGTCCCAAAATGAAAGTTGATGAAACGGAAGTTCAAAGAGATAGAAAGAACGGAAATCAAGAGATGAAAGCGTAGGCGAAAACCTTGCGTCAATCGGAGTTGAGATGAGTAAATGGATGATGTTTTTGTGAAGTGGAAATGGGTAACAATGGAGGAAATAAGTTACAGTATCTTATTTTGGTGGAAGATGGAGTAAAGTTGGAAAGGAGAGTGAGGGTGTAATAACCCGTATTATTAGTCAATTTATATTATTGTGACGGGTTATTCCTTAAATAAGTTTATGGCCATTCGAATAATTTATGTGCATCGACGATTTAATTATGATATCGATTTTGGGTTTTAAACCAAGTTGTGCTATTTTGATCATGAGTTAGGGGTTTGTGTTGACAAGGGGATCCGATCTTGAGACCATTAGCACCCTAACACGGGCCTTGTTATGCGTGCCACTCAATACACTTGCAGCCCATACGTTGTTTTATTGCAAAAACCTAATCACACTTCAACACATGCCGTCATATTTAAACACCCACTCCAAACTAATCTACCCTAATTCCCATACAAACACCTTATACACTTACAGCCGTCATACCAGAGTTTGGATAGAAGGTAACCACGGTGGACTCAAGGCGGGCTAGGGGTCGTCGATCTGGGTCTGAAGTAGGTATGCTCGTATGCGTTTTCCTTCTTGCTATATCCTCATGCGTTTTATGTATTAATTCAGTCTTGTAGATGGTGTCGTCAGTGTTTTTTTTCATATGCATACGATCTATGATATTGAGAGTCGTGTCCTGGCTATGCTCTCGCCAGTGTCAACCACCTAGGGTCACGAGATGCAAAGTTTTATACCGCTTGTCACAACGATATTTCTGTAATTGTCATCAGGCTGTTCATACTCGGTTTTTACAAACACCTTCATTGTTTTATTTCATGTTCTGTGTGTAAGGGAAAGGAGGTAGTAAGACTGGGAGTTGTCAAGGGAGTAGAGTGGTGGTCGTCGTGGTGGTTACCAGCGGCGGTGTCAATTTTTAAGGAGGTATTCGTTTCTCCTGTTGGTCACGGTTTTAGATTAAGCGAGTTTAGAGGGTGTTTGGGGGGTGGTATCACCATTGACTCTCGGGGGAGGTCAATGCGGTGGTACCACCGTGGGTTGAGAGCCTGGTGTCAGGGGTGGTCTTGGCGGTCGGGTCAAGTGGTGGCAGGGACTGAGGAGGTGTCGATGGGTCTTTGAAGTAGCCTGGTCAGGTGGCTGGGGTGAGGAACCAGGTCTGTTTGGGGACCTGGTTCACCTTGCCGGCGGTCGACGAGAAGGCTGCTGGTGGTTACGGTGGTGGTCTGTGGTTCTGGGAACAGGTGCTGATGGCTGCTAGTGGTAGTTGGGGTGAGTCACGGTGGAGAAGGGGTTGTTTGGGAGTCAGGTTAGTTGTCGTGAGGGGAGAGTTGTTAGGTGTTTGTTTTTGGTATTATTATTATTATTATTATTATTATTATTATTATTATTATTATTATTATCATTAATATTATTTTATGATGTTTATTGCTTCTATTATTTTATTAGTTCAGGTTTTTGTGTTAGTGTAAGGTTGAGTCGGGAATTTAATTAGAGTTTCCTTTTTAAGAAATTTCCTTCTTGGGAAAGTTCCCACTTTGGGAAACTTTCCGTTTTTAGTAAGTTATCAACTATAATAGGTGTAAATGGAATAGAAGGGGTATGGTAAGGATTTTAATCCGTTATATCATATATGTTAGGTGGCAATTTCCGCGTGGAACATTTCTAGTAGCAGTTGTTCGTTGCCGTTGTCTTTCTGCAGCTTCGAGGTAGGGGATATTATATTGTGGTTGTGTTATGACATGTGGTCATTCATTATATTATTGATATGTGATTATGGATATATTGTGGTTGATTGCTTATTACTGATTATCGTGTTGAACGGGGTTTGTGAAATGGGTCTTGTGATATGGGTCTTGTGATAAGGGACTTGTGATATGGCCATGGGAGGTGTGGTGTGATTGGAGGTGAAGTGGAGAAATGAATGTTGTGGAGATGGAGGAAATGTATATTGTGTTATTTCATGTCTTGTTTATATTACCTACTCAACCTCGTGTTGACCCTGTTTGTTTGTTGTGTGTGTCTGCGTTGATCCAATTTATTGGGGAGCAGAATGACAGGTCTTAGACTCTTGGGAGCTGGAAAGGAGGAGAGACTACGAACCAGACCTAACTAGTGTTAGCTCACGTTATCTAGTCTTTCATCTAGTCTAGACTGTTGTTTATTTTTGTAAGACAATTGTAATACTTTGAGACTTTCTGTGTTAACATTTAAACTACTTAATAAAGTACTGTGCTTCTTCGATTTGTTATATCTACTACCTCGGTTATCCGAGATGGTAACACCCTTAGTTATCTGGGGAGTCCTAGATCAGGCCCCTAAATAAATGGGGTGTTACAGAGGGTGTCCTTTATATTTGACTTGAGTCGGGTTTCCAAAATGTAAGGGGCGGAAATCTTAAAACGGAAACTACCAAGTAAACGTGAAATCTTTAGATTAAACAAACTCAAGACGGAACTTAACGACATTTCTTAAAATAGAACTTACGAATTATAATTAAAATATTATTTAATTCCGAAAACTACTTTATATTATTAAAAATATATTTTTATAAAAATACGGGATGTTATAAGGGTAAGCTCACAGTTCGTCAATTGGAAGGTATAAAAGTAAAATCAAGGACAATCAACAAACACGTTAGAATCTAATAAAAGCAATCACCAAACAGACTACAATATAAGTCCTTAAATCTACCCCATCTCTCATTCATTATTAAATTATATGGTCAAGTTAAGGTTGGGGTTATATGAGTACGACGGGAGCGATAACGCTCTGTTACCAACTGTTAAACCCCTCGTCGCAGCGGAAAATAAAACATACAAACATGCCAAAATTTACGCGGAATTTAAACTTTAACATGCATGATAAAACGAGGTGAATTAAAACAAACTATACAAACTGATATAGACAACAATAGATAAGTATGTGAGTCTAAGTACGAAAGTATAAATGCATAACAGCCTGGGATGGTACATCCCAACAGGCACTCAAAGTAAATCCAAAAACAACTAGGTCTAGCTACACGATAACGGGTAAGTCATCGATGATAGGATCATCGCTCGCTAGCCTCCTGTAACCCATCAGCCACCTGTCATGTACCTACATACATGAAAACATATACGCCATAATCAGTGGGGAGTGACTAGAGTTCTCCTAGCCACCTATTGTTAACGACACGTAACACATAAAGCATCCAACATACTCCAACATTTATAACATGTGAAGCATATATATATATATATCAATATCTCAACTTTCATATCAACATGCATACTATGCAAAGGGTCTCAACTAACTTCGGAAACTATTTGAAATGAGAGCCGGTCTCCCTTCCGGTTGCCCAGCCGAGGGGTCTTTCAATCCAAACCATTTACGAAACCAGACTAAGGCTCGTTCAATGCCTTGGACGAACAATACTAAGATAACCAATATTCTACACAAACACTATCAAACAATCAACAACATCTGACACTGTACCCCAACTCAGGCAAGCAGATGCAATCTGCATTATCTAGAACCCACCCCAACTCAGGCAAGAACTAAACACAATCAGCAGTGTCCAAATCACACCCCAACTCAGATAAACTTGGTACACAAGTCAGCAAGCATACACCCGTGGCCGCAACTCAGGCACAGATGGATACCAATCAGCTAATAATGGTTCACAACGCAACTCAGGTCAGAACCATTACTTTTCGTAATGAAATTGGGATCCCAACTCAGACCCAACCCACTACGGTCAAACAAACTCACGGTAAGACAGAGGTCACAACTCAGACATATTCCTACCGCATCATCCATACACGAGACTGTCCGTACGTCGCAACTCAGACTAGGCCGTCACGCCACAAACACTCACGTGTCAAACTAAAGGATCGCAACTCAGACCATAACTTGACACGCATCAAACATCAGTACATATCGTACTCTAGCGGTCCCAACTCAGACATATTCCGATATGTACTACAACCAAGTCCTTAGTCCTAACTTTATAGACCTCTAAGTAAAACTTAATTGACCCCGCGAACTAAGTTGAGGGAGAGCCGGTTTCCCTTTCGGTTGCCCGACCGGGGGGTCTCTATCCTCACTCTGTTCCCAAACCCAATATAGTGTCGCCCGAACCTCGGGGACCTCAAACACACATATAAAGCATACGGAACAAGTCTCAAGCAAATCGGACAAGCCGATCAAAAGTTAAAGCAATTTTATAAGAAGAAGGGTCCTCAGCCGGTTGTAGACAGGCTGCCGATCAGTCGGCTGACAACCCCCTTCAATATAGCCTTCGAAAAACAACGAAAAACAAGGGAAGGGGTCCCCAGCCGGTCGACCGGCCGCCGGCCACCCGGCTGGGAGACCTTTCTCCGTACTTCCCAGCCTACGTAAATCATAACAATAAGGTGTCTTAGCCGGTCGACCGGCGGCCGGCCACCCGGCTGAGCACCCTTACACCTTGGCCTTTCTTAACAACGAAAACAACATTAAGACCTCCCAACCAGTCGACCGGCTGCCGGTCGGTCGACCGGCTCAGAGCCCCTGAGCCAAATTTAGTATTTCGACAGTGATTACAATCTTCAAATAAATCGATACAAATCTTAACAATTGCAACAACACAAGTTTACCCAGCATATTAAACATACATATGAACCATAAATAAGCATTTAAGAATCAAGAGAACACATATTAAGGTCAAACTCTGTATCCGTCTTAACTCCTCAAAAACTGAAAATGAACATGTGAAACCTATGGAACATCATAATCATCAATTAAACCACATATTGATCATGTAAAACGGGTTTCTAGCATGCGTCTATGTTCATTCATCAACATGAATTCATAAAATCCGAAGAAACATAAAAAACAAACACAAATTGTGCTACTTTAACAATAACGCCGAGTTACTCATAATAGTCACCTCAAAGCGGGTTAAGCTCCGAAATCTTCTTCAACTATGAGAGTATCGACCTCCGGGTCTCATAAACCACTTCCTACAACCATAAAAACGGGAATTATAAGCTTAAACTCGAATTAGGGTAAAACAGCCCATTTTTCGAAAGTGACAAAACGGAAGTTGAAAGAGATAGAAAGATTGCAAATCTCGAGAGGATTCCAAAAATATAAAATTTACCTTGATACGAGTTGAGGAAGGGTTCGAGATTATGATTTGAAGCTTGATGAAAAGGGAGAAAATGGAGATGTTTTGTCTACAGTGGAAGGAGATGTGAAGGAGTGGATATGTCGATGAAAGGGTTTAAGGTAGGGTTTTATATTGTCCTTTCCCCTTTACTTGAGTCGGGTTTTATTTGTTTGAGTGATACGGACTCAAGTCGGGAAATAAAATGCCAAGTGAACAACATCTTAAGAATTAAAATATCTTAAGACGGAACTTAACGGAAAACTTAAAATAAAACTTACGATTTATAAATAAAATAATATTATATTCCGGAAAATACTTTAAAATCATTAAAATATTATTTAACGAAAATACGGGATGTTACAATCACCCCATGTTTCAAAAAGTGAAACATTTCTGGAAATTTTAACATACATTTTAAATATTGCATGTGACATCTACAAAGAGTTTCGTAGCTAAATTTATAATCTAATTATATAAATCCATTTTTATCCCATTTTATCACTATTTAACATTTAAATATCACAAACCATGCATAAAACTTAAATAATTTCGAAAATTATATATTCATAATATGTTAAATGCATGTGAGAACATATATAAAAATCTCAGCCAGAAAGTTTATTTTACTATTTTTCCCATAATAAAACGATTTTCAACCGATTATAAGCTTGAATTAAAAATTTAATTATAAGTTTGAACAATATTTTTCCATAAATTATTCATAATGACTTAAAAATATTTTAAGACCAGAAAGTAAACATGCAATAAACATTTTGTGCATATCATATATGTACTAATCATTTTCGTTTTTAATTATAATCATATTTCTCGCAAAAACAGTAAAAAATCGAGTTGCATGCAAGCAACCAAATGCTCTGATACCACTTGATGGAAATTTAGGTCATACTAACATAACCATTAGTCTTACTAATAAATATATAATTAACTCATATTAATTTACTAGATCTTTATGCATGCATTAACATTTGCGGAATAATGCAAAGGACGATCCTCCACAAAGCAACTAACGGAGATTGCCTCCTTCAAATTGCACCCAAGACCTACCCTTAAAGAACCGAGATGGACACGATCTAGGTGAACAAAACGGTTTTTAACTTAAAACCGTAAACTAATATTTACTTATTAGTTTACTAAAATAATAAAACAATTTGTAGTATGAAATATTATGTGAATAATATTTTAAGAGGTTTTTGTAGTTTAATTCTTACACTAGAAAAATACTTGCATGAGAGTTTTATATTTCTTACACTAGAAATGATAAAACTTAGGTTAGAATGAAAGTAATGTGAGCAACTCACATAAGTAGTGTGTAATGGTTGGGGTGCCGTGTACTTAGAGTATATAGGGAAGAGTTTTATTCTTTTTGTTCTTACCCATGTGCTAAGAGTCAAGTCATATCAACCCTAACACAATGATTTTGTAAATAAGATAAATTATCAAATAATATTATCTTACTAGTTTAGAACCCGTGCAATTTGCACGGGAATGTATAAGAGAGTTAATATATTAATGTATACACAAATATTTAATAAATTTATGAATTATATTGTTGATTGATGAGGCTATGAAAATGTCTCGGTATTCTTAACGTCCGTTACAATATTTGTTAAGATATATTTATTAAAATGTACGGGATTTATTTTACATGTCTTGTATTTAATTTCCGTATAAATAGCCCAACACACGAGCCCAACACATTGTATCATATAGACGAACCAAATTAAAATAATTTTAACTCTCTAATTATAAAAAAAAAATATAAGGTACTAATATTGTATTCATTTTTTATGTTTTATAATTTACTTATAAGTTGTAAAAAAATATAAGGTACTAATATTATATTATTTTTTATATTTTATAATTTACTTATAAGTTGTCTATAAATATTCAAAGAGTTAACTTATTTATATTTTGATAAAATGTGAGTATATTATTAAAGGGAGATCGTCCATCCGAAAGAATAATTCTATCCCATTTTACAAAACCAAACCGCAAATGAACGAAATAGGCTTAATATTTCGAACAATCTCAAAATAACGTAAAAAAGAGAAAACGATGGAATTAAAATAGGTGGATCAAAATAAATAACATATTATATAATTAAGTTATATAAAATCGTTTGTAATAAGAGCTAGCTTATTAAAATATGTTAAATATCATGTTCATATTAAAATCCCTGTGATTATCTAACCTGTGATTATCAATATTTCTTGCTCATGGTTAGATATTACAAACTCGTTTGTAATAAGAGTTAGCTTATCATCTTAAATATGATAATTACAGAACTCTGTGATATTATCAATATTCAACTTAATTACAAAATCCATGTGATTATCTAACTCTTATTACAAACTATCCATGTTATACAACACCAACCCAGATATACCCTTTTAGACAACACCAACTTCATCCTTATCCCCGACCAACCCAATTCCATCCTACTTCCGCTGAATTTAGACCGACCCAATTCCATCCATTTTCATCTTCAACCTCCGAAGAGAATTCACCATTTTCGTTATCTATATGAAATCGAAATTGAACTAAAATTGATTGGAAGTTTTAAAATAATATTTTTAAAATAAAAATTGTAATAATAAAACTTGATAATAATGGTTATATTTAAAGATCATAGTTTAGAACCCGTGCAATTTGCACAAGTATGTATAAAAGAGTACATATATTAATTTATACACCATTTTTAATAAATTAAATAAGAAAATGAATTAATTTTACACGGGTTGTAAAATAATATATTTAAAGAACCGATCAATAATATTTTTGGTTATCAAGTATAATTATCAAGTTTTATTATTACAATCGTGGAATTATATTATTTGCATTATAATTATTCCACTGTTTGATTAAACCAATCATGAATAAACCTATTCCTAGCTAAGATATTATTTGCAATGGAATAATTTTGCACGGATGCTCGTGCAATATCTACAGATTGCTATACTCAATTCCTTTGATTAAGCCCAGAATCGTGGTAATTGATTCCTAGTTTAGGAAATACACTCTCTAAATTAGATATGAGAATATTTACACAATTTTACTTGCAGAGAATATGAAAGCATATTTACAGAATATATTTGATGTCTTATAAGTTACTCATTTTAGTGGTTATTTTTGGTTAGGCGGGAAAACTTTTTATGAGGAAGTGACACGTGGACAGTAGATGTATAGTGGTTGTTTGTTTATACTTTTATATAGATAATATCATTTACACGGCTAACATTGTGTAAAATGGACCTTCATTTTACAAATGTAATTTGTACAATTGTATAACATGTAACATCTTATGTGACATAAATAAATTATATTAATTTAAAATATATTTATCATATATATAATATTTCTAAATTAATTAAATCATATTTAACAAATTATTCTAGTAATTCGTAATTACCGTCCCAATATATGGTTATTATAATAATCGTCAATACGATATACAACGTTTGTTATAACCATGAACCATTCATATTCTAATTTCGATATTTCGAAAATATCGATTAATATTTGACAATCGACACCTTTCAATTTCAAATATAAATCTTACGTTAAGAATCAACCTCTGATTTCTCGATATACGGTTTTAAGGAAATCGATCAATTCGTATCATATACAATTGATCAATATACACTACTACAAAATGAGCCTATTGCAACACTCAAGTATTGTTGCATTACGTCCTGTAAATGTTGCTATAGGGTTTATGCAACACTTATCAAAATGTTGCATAAAGTCTTGTTGCATTAGCCTATTGCAACACTTAATGCAACAGTTTCTAATCTAAAGCAACACTTTTTTAAAGTGTTGCATTGATTATGTTTATGCAACACTTTTTCTCAATATCAAAGGCAACATTATTTATATGTTAATGCAACACTCTTATCAAACAAATGCAACACTTCTTGAACTAATGCAATACTTTTCATGTTTATAAGCAACACTTTTATCGAACAAATGCAACATTTTTATTTTGATAATGCAACACCAGTTATTTATTAAAACAACACTTTACAAATACAATGCTAGTTTATCCAAAAACAACACTTATTAATAAACTGTTTCGTCATTCCATTCAATTGATCAAGAATACATTATTCACCAATTACAAGGCATACATTATTCAATCTCAAAAATATATGTTAACAACATTATAGAAAGTTAAAGGATCAAAAGTACAACAAGCTAGAAATCTCAAAAATATATGCTGTTATAATCTCTTCTTCTCTCTTTAATTGGCTTGCGTAATGATATGCTTAGCTTTTGGCTTTTGGCTGCTACATACCTTCACATAATATCCCAAAATATAAACATCATAATTCAAATACAATTTACTAATCTTGCCATACAAACCAAGCATTAACCTTACAAATTTTGCTGCTCTTGATTGACATTTGAGATATCCTAGCACTGAGTTTCAAGATTTGAAGGAGGAGCTAATCTGTCGCATTAAAACTATGATGTACAGGGGTAATTTAAGTCAGGCATAGAAAAGCAAGATTGAGCAACTGATAATGAGATAATAGTACTGCTAGCTTCGTTTCCGGTTCTGATGGGTTCAGTTCATCTCCGAATGCTTGGTTTCTGGTTCTGATGTGTTCAGTTCATCTCTGAACGCTCATCAACAGACACTAATTTGCAGAAAACTATTCGAATATTGGCACTACCAGATTTAACCTATTCTATTTGACGTATTGAAAATTGAGTTGGGTTTGAAAGATTACCTGAGGATGCGTGACAAATTCTGAAGATCTGATACAGGAATTCAGTAGACGCCCTAGAGATATGACGAAAGTTGAAGAAATTTAGCAGGAGAAGCTCAGTTTGTTCTGATCATCAGACTATTTTTTGGTAGTATAACTGTCACCCATATATGATAAGAGCTACAGTTAGTTTGATGACTGGTAGTGGGTTTTGTACGGTTGTAAATTTTTTGGCTTTTTAGTAATACCAATTCACATTTAAAGCAACGAGTAAGATTTAAAATGTACAAAAAACAATGTAACAGTCAGTCAATAATGATGTTATGAAACTTTCCTGAACGCACTAATGACAAATGTGGGGTGCTGCCATCATTAGCATCAACATCATTATGCCCATTCTTTCTTGATTCTCCTTCTAATGCTGTAAAATATCAGTAGGTTACCTGATGTATTGTAAATATGAATCCTGCCTTTGAGACGCTAAGGTAATGTCGTTTGATATGTTGTATTTTATAAAATTATGGATTCGAGTTTCAATGGTAAAAGAATTACCTTTGGTACAATGTGGTGCAGGAAAGAACTGAAGGTAACAAAGGGCTGCTATAGTAAGACCTGCATAGCATGAAGATCGGAACTATCAATTAACAGCAATTACTGAGATCAAATACAGCCTCGAAAGACGAGACCTCAATTAAAATGATCATTGCTAATGTAAAATGACAACAAAGATAGGCGCTCAGAAGTAAACATCAGACATTTAGAAACACACATAGGAAGATATTGACTTATTGAGTTCCTACAGCGTATTCAGAACTTCAGAGCCAGGAAATGGTTTACTTGTCATCTGCTTTACCTCGGTAGATAAAGCTGAATGCTCCTTCCTCAAAACCTATCAGGCCAAAAATAAGCTCAATTAGATGCTTATATAAGCTTTGGCTCCTCATCAGTAGAAACTGCCTTAGAATGCTTTGAGAATGAACTTGCATCAGCAATACTGACACTTTATAGAAGGATCATTTACCTGGAGGATGATATCTCCAAGCACCAGCAACAAAACATCGAGCTACCTTGAAAGACAATAAAATTGCATTCTGACACAGATTTTAAATCTTCAATACAGAAGTGGGAAAAGTATGAAGACATAAGCGAGATTAAACAGCAAAAAATTAACCAACCATACATTTATGCCATGGGGAAAGCAGCGCCAAAAGAGAGATTTTTCTCATAAATTTGGTTAATTAGAACAACAAAGAGACTGAATCTAAGGAGCATTTGTTCTTCGCATGTGCATATAGTAAGAAAATTGTGAAACTAACATAATATTGGTATGGGCACAATATTGATATGCGAAATGCAGTTCCTACAACAAACACTCTGCAGGGCTAGATGAATGATATTGTGTGGACTGCTTGCCACTATTACATTTAGAATCAACGCAATAATGCTAGAGTGAATGCTACATTTATTAAGCGTGAAACGATTGCTCTAAAAATCAGAAAAGAAGCAAACACTCGCATTAGGTTGTTCATCCCAGAAAGGCTTACCAGTGCAAATCAGGACTGGATGCAAAAATGGAATGCTGCTGACAGATCATGGTCTGTACCGTACTAGCAATCGCTGGAGTTAAGCTAAGACTAGTATAACAGTTCCCTGAGTATCAGCATCAAAAGTGGAATATGCAGACTAATCCTATGTTCTACACACTATATACTTATAGCTATGCTGCTATTTACTTGGGGAAATGTAAAAAGAACAAGCATAGAAGATTACCTGTGATCCTGGCCTTGAAATTATAAGAGTAGTGCTATACAAGGAGGTATGAGTCCTCTATGTTGATGAAGGGAGCACAGATGGTTCTGGAGATTTGATGATGAGAATAAGAAGTCAAGTTGTTATTTTGTTCTTAGTCGGTGATATAGCATACATAGTAATGGATTAATTAAGGGGATGCATTAATCTCAACACCTTGCCTCGCATGTATTCTTTGATATCTTCTTTTATGTATAATATATTCACATTTCACCAAAAAAAAAGAGACTGATTACGGTAGAAGAATAAGTATTGCAGAAAACTTACAGGAACAGTCCAGACTGGAATTGTATTGGTTTTTAAAGGATACTTCAGATCAGTCATCGTATCCTTTCCGACAAAGCTGAAAGACATCAAAAGTTCTGGCAAACAAAATACTAGGAGAATCTAGTATATATCCTATCCTAATTCTCTCACAGTTTATCCCAATACACTACATATTATCACAAGTCAGAACTGATACTACTTTTTCCCTTAGTCTTTTCATCTCATAGCACATTTATTCATGTTTTCTACGACAAATACAAGCAACTATTCTATGTTTAGTGTTTACAACTGAGACAACCGAGCAATAATTCTGAAAATTCTGAACAAGATGACAACATAAATCATGTAACAAAATATTAGGGAGTACTTCAACATATTATTAGGCCAAGCTAAGCCCTCACTATGAAAGCAAAGGGACGCATCTATGTCGCGAGCTAGGCAGCAAACAACATTGAGTACCCAGATTCATGTACAAATCGAGTACACCTTCCTTATTAAGGAACCTGTTTAAAGAAGACACGCCTATTCGAATGGTGTGCTCTATAAGAAAAGGTGTCCTTGGATACATATTACGTACATCAACATTTTCTGGCTACGATGTCACTAGATGTCACTAGAAAGCAGAGAGTATAAACACAAGCTATTTATACTAATGCAATTCAAATATAAACAACCGAACATAATAACTAATCAAACTAGCAATTATACTAATCCAACTCAAATAAAACAACTGTGACCAGATCAACGTTGGCATCGTTTTGGCATATTAATATTTGATATCAATCCAAGTAAGATGAAACTCATGAAAGGCAAAAAAGGTCAATGTAAGTATATGACGAATACCAGACAACAAATAAACACAATATAAAAATTTCCAATAGCAAACAATACCACACATTCAAACCCCTAAATTTCCAATAGACTTGTTGACTAACCCTAATTACACATTGAGAATCAATTGGAACCAATACACAAATTCAAGTGAGTAATGAAATGTAAATTTGGGAATTCAAACAATCAAGTAGAAGAATCATAATAATAATAATTGAAACCAAACAAGATAATTAACCGTATTGTATGCAACAAGTTCAAGATAATTAACCGTATTGTGGGGGTGATACAAATTTTTCCTTTTTTGGGTAACTAGAACTCTAGAAGTAATGAGACGGTGGAAACTTGAGAGGCATGTGAATTCCAAACTACTTCGTATCATTTTTGAATTTTTACTTATTATTTAATTGCAACATTTTTGTAAAAATGTTGCATTTTTAGATGAAATGCAACATTTTTAAGAGAAGTGTTGCATAACTAGTATTACTATTACAAATTGCAACACAATAATGAAGTGTTGCAATGAAAATGTTGCAATAGACCCTTATTGTAGTAGTGATATATTTAAGGGGTCTGTCCTATAGGTGTGACCTAGAGGAATCAATTGACCACCACCGTCATACGACAGTAATGTCAAACTCTAGTCAGCTTATCATTACCGATTAATGTTGGTCAGTTGACTATATATCATATCGGATCATCCCTTGCATATTCTTATCATAAGATTTTTGTCAATGATTATTATCATTGACGTGATCGCACTATTGTTGAGGACACATTTCCCAACAATCTCCCACTTGTCCTCGACAAGTGTGCGTCACCGATTCTCTTATCCTATTACATCATCTCCCACTCAATGCAAGGTGTCTTCCAGGTCGTACTTGCATTTGATCATATCTTGAGTGGTTTTCTCGATCTGGAGATTCAACTGCTTTGACCGGAACTATCTACCATAGATACGTTCCGAGTGTGGCCACACATTTCCAGTTAAACTTCTCCTTGAGTGGCCATGAGATTTAAGATAACGCTGACGAGGGACTGGACAATTGCTAAACTACCGTTCCCTTCGACTAACACAGTCCATCATGACCCAAAAGATGCCCATTTGACCCCCTTTAACGGTTGATCGTATAGCAAAAATCAAAGTCAATCTGAAAACTGTGCCACCTTGGGCGAACAGTCTCTAGTCTAAGAATCGACTTATTATGTGAATAATATAGTAGCTCTCGCCACGACCAGGCTAATTATAAAATTTCCAAAACTCTATAAGCGGTCACTTAATGCCCGACAGAGTGTTACACAGTCTACCTACGTGATCGACTAGTCATCCCATATGACTCTATGACATTTGAACTTGCCATCAATCGCCTCACACTTTAGTCGCTTCGAGACGTGACGTCATACAAGCGACTATGGGCTATACTAAGTTAATGCAATTCACTTACGGGGTTCAAAATTTGTCTCTTACAACCCATTTGGATTTCACAAAGTATATAAAAATTGTGAGTTAATAATAACTCAAACGATAAGAGTGATAATTAAGTGCGAACATTCAATACGATATTACTGCTCCACATTAACAATCTTTGATGCTCATACATCAATTTGTATTAATGGTTTGCTATGTGAATACACCATTTATTCACATCTTTTAAACCTATAAATTTCGGTTTCCTTCTGACTCATATTATCTCGTATAATATGATCTTATTCAAGTACATTTCTAGTCCTCATACTCGACTCGAGTCTCCTTACCTTAAGGAAGCTCCCACTGTTTTCTCAAAACTCGTGACATGTTGTTCTTACGAACACAGTCACATTGTACTAGAATTCATGTTGTAGTTTACCTAGATTCGATCCACTAGTTCTCCTTGAGAACTTATATCGAATTAAGGTTTTGTTTCAACATCTTGGCATTTTAATTAAGGTCATCTGAATTATTATTTTTTGGTGAAATGTGAGTCTGGTGTATATATATATATATATATATATATATATATATATATATATATATATATATATATATATATATATATATATATATATATATATATATATATATATATATATATATATATATATATATATATATATATATATATATATATATATCAAAAATTAGGTTACAAGAGCTCCCTGGTTGAAGCCCCAGGGCAAGCATTACATGTCAATCGCAACAATTATTACACGAAGCTTTGGATTGTTCATCCACTACTTCCATTCTATTCCTCATTCTATTCCTAATATCAGATACAATACGTGATGAAACTATTTCAGGCCTAAGAAGACATTCTTGGAATCGAGCAAATTTCCTTTGGTTCCATATGTGGTATTGAAGAGCATTGAAGACAGCAACTCTAACTTTCCATTTGAACAGTTTCCTGTTTCCTGCACAAAGGTCATATGAATTAACATTTTCATATCTTGGAGATTTAATATTCATCAATATGAATAATTTATCCAACCTTGTAGATCAATCGGTGACGTTTCATTATCATATAATAAACTCGCTTATGATAGCCCATCATCCTATGATGTATATATTCATCTAGAATTGAATACCTCTTATTCCTTACATTTGAAGAATCACCATTCTCTCCCAATGGTAGGTTCAACTTTCTTAATAACTTTTCTCCCACTGAATTTCGTATCACTATCTTTATAGTTGAATAACTCCCACTATCTTCTTAGTGTTTAGGTAACTACTCAAACATCTTCTCAACTCATTATGAACATTTCATTTTCAATACTCTTTCCCATGGAATGAACTACTATTATCAAGAGTGTGGGAGACGATTTCTGCTCTATTATCTCATAAAACATAAACATTAACATCACGGAAACGATTTCCTTCCGTTAACACACGCGGTTCCCTTTGTCCTCTCTCGGAACTAATGACATAAGGAACATTTCCTTTTGTGTCCTCGCCTAGTTTCTTCTGTGTCCTCTCATAGTTTCTTCTATCCAATCTCTTAGGATTCTTCTTAAGGACTCCTTATAGGACTCTTCTCTAAGATCCTATATTTATCTCATTGCTTTGCGGGCGTAGAATTTCTCCCACTCTATCCTTTAAAATAACCATTATTTTAAGAAGGATAACATTTTCGCCCGTTAACATTGTTCTTGGACAAAAGATTATATGAGTAGTGAGACATTAGTACTCTCATTCATTTGAGGTGATCATCTTATAATGAACTAATGTTCTCATATTTGATTTTGAAGTATTTCACGGGGTGTAATTCTCGTTTTAAGTAAATCGAATTACTTTATTATGATCCTATCATGTCTAGCGTACGGTGAACTATTCAAGGTACTTTATTACGATCTATGAAAATCGTATCAACTCATGTTATGTATCATACAAAGCATTTTAAAAACCAACATATTGATTAAGAACAAAATAGATGACTTGGGTTGAAAACCAAGTCTCCAATATTCAAATTACAACCATTGTTTGAAATAACCGAATTCTTGTCATACAAGAAATACAACGTTCTTAAAATTAAAATGCAAAATGAAAGAAGACATCAAAATGAAAAATTAGAGCCATGTTCTTCATGTCTTCAATCTTGGAGGCTACCTTAGCCATCCATGGAAGGAACTTCAAGCTTCCTTCTCCTTCTCCTTGCCCTTATCTTTGGTAGGAGCCCCTTTAAAAACAATTTATAAATGAGTAAGAATCAATAACTTGTATCAATATAAAAAAATTGATTAAATAACATGAATTAGTCAAGAATTAATACCTACTGCAAGAACCCTTCTGACTTTGAGGTCATTGAGATACTTCGGGCAATTGCGCTTCCAATGCCCCATCTTAGTGCAATAATGGCACTTGTGTTCAACCTTTGTAGACGACGTAAAAGCACCTTTCGAAAAGGTCTTCTCATTAGGAGATGTGGGCTTAAAGGCTTTGACATTTTTACCCTTGTTAGCCTTTCACTTAAACTTTCCCTTGCTTTTCTTCTCGATGTTGAGCACATCCTTCGTGGAACTCTCATTAAGTCCCATATCCCTTTCCGCTTGGACTAGCATCTTATGCAATTCATCCAAAGAGGTTTCTTGATTACGCATGTTAAAGTTCACCCGGAACTGAACATCCGATTTCACTTTGTTTAGGGAGTGAAGAATTTTGTCAACAAGAAGAGATTCGGGAACATTCACCCCTTGCAGCTTCAAGGTTTCGGCTAGCTCAGCCATTTTGAGCACATCAGGACTAATCCTTTGACCTTCCTTTAAGGTAAAATCAAAGAAGGCGGAGGTCGCCTTATATTGGATTACCCTAGGAGCTAGCGAAAACATGGTCGCAACTCTAGTATAAATGTCATTAGCCGTGGCTAGCTTTATCATTCTCCTTTGGAGATCCGGCTCCATTGAGAATATTAGCATGTTCTTCAGAGTATGCGACTCTTTCATGTAGGTCTCATAGGCCTCAAGAGTCGCCTCCGATGCACGAGCGGTCAAAGTGGGAGGAGCGGCAATGGTAAGATAACGAGTTTTATCGTCAGCTTCCGCGGCCAAAACCAGTTGGACGTCCCAATCCTTAAAATTGGCGCCATGCTTCTCAAGCTTGCATCGATCCATGAAGGATCGAAGCCATGATACGTTTGTGAGAGGTGGTGCGTTATTAGCCATTGATGAACGATTGTTGAAAATGAACTACAAATGAAAATAAAGGAATTAAAACACAATTATCGTTTTATAATTAATTTAAACTTGTAAATTTCAAACAAGTTAAGCATCTACTTAATGATCTCTTACCCAATTAAGTAAATGATCCCGAGACCCAAATACATACTAACTCGGGCACGGTTTAGCCGATACATCCCTTATTAATATGACTCGGTGGATTAACTCTTTAATCGATTATACTTTTAGAACTCTCAGTCGATAAAATTACATTAATTCTTATCTTAGCCCGAACTTATTACCACTACGGTGGCTCGAATACCTTCGTCGAGATCAACCAAATTTCGAGAGTGTAATCATATTAACCCACTTCACCAACGTAATAAGGTAGCACCCCGGTTTAGCCGAGCCCACTCCCTTATGAAGAAGATCCTTCGTGGGTTCTTTACTTTTTGGTAAGGCTATGTCTCGATTTAAAATATCGTAAGAGATCTTGTCAATATATTATCTATCTCCTATAAGTGAACTAAGTCGGTGAATTATCGATAAATTAATTGTCACGGTCGATAAAATCGATGAAATGCATGAGATTGAATGACGATTTGGCTATGCATGCAAACATGATAAGCATAAATAAAAGCATAAAAACTTAAAAGCATAAATAAATCCTAGTATGGCCTTCCTAAAAAAGAAAATTTAAATGTAAAATACAAATTCAGAAACCAACTCCTTGGTCCCTTGAACTTCACACGCGGCACGCATCCCAGGGCAAACTCCGTCTTGGTCGGAACTCCTTTCCGAAAGGAACCGTCTTCAAGGATCTCCGGAATTACAAATAATTACAAATTTTCTATCTATTTTATACATTATAAAATAAAACGATAAAATAAAGTGATACGAGATCACATTAAATTACAACCATATCGATAACCCCTTACATTACGGGAATTAACGATTAAAATCTAATGTCATACTAAGCATAATACATAATTCCAAATTACGTAAATTAAATTATGACATTCATAAATAATAAATAAATATGCAACGCTTATATAAAATGCAAAACCTAAGCCAAATCGTCCTATTTAACCACAATTTAAATATTGTTATTCATAATAACACGGTTTTATGGAATAACGTAATTTTAACATTTTAAAATCGCTAAACACTTTGTGAATAATTATTCGCGTTTTAGTTAAGTATCCTAATACATTTTAGGATTCAAAATTTAGTCTTACTCAAATTTCGAAAATAACTTAACTTATTATAATATTGTTCGGGTTTAATCGGTTTTACGGGAAAAAGCAATAAAATAACCAAAACGAGTCATAAAATATTTCGAAAATTCAAAATTCAAAATTTGAAAATTCTGAGTTTTTCTTAAAATTTCAGATCCTTAAAACATTAATATTTTAGAAATAGACTATTTATCTCGTAATATAAACGTGTAACATACAAAATTAGACGGAAATTCAAAATTATCTCCAAAATAATGCAATAAAATACCAATAAAATTTTTACATAGACACTCAAAGTGACTGAAAAATGCAGAAAAAATCAGATGAAACACTGTTCAAGGGCTGAAAAAATATTTTTGACTCTTACAATTCTCCATTTTTAACTTTAACCTTTTACAACTAAAAAATAAAAACCAGAAACTTTTGGCACCCAAGAAAAATATGATGATCATATCAAATATGACTAATATGGGTAAATTTTTCGGACCATTTTAGCAACTTTTACTATTTTTAATAAATTGTGTCATATATCACTCGATTTTAACAATTAAAATCATTTCTCATGCAAATTTCGAAATAAGTAGCTCAAAAATTACATGCATGCTAGAAATAATATATATAACACTATATAAAAATTTCATGGCCAAATTCCAACTTAAACTATTTAAGTTAAATAATGTCACTAATATGTCGGTTTTTACAATAAAAATCAATATTCATGCAATATAAGTGAAACATTTCTGGAAATTTTAACATACATTTTAAATATTGCATGTGACATCTACAAAGAGTTTCGTAGGTAAATTTATAATCTAATTATACAAACCCATTTTTATCCCATTTTATGACTATTTAACATTTAAATATCACAAACCATGCATAAAACTTAAATAATTTCGAAAATTATATAATCATAATATGTTAAATGCATGTGAGAACATATATAAAAATCTCGGCCAAAAAGTTTATTTTACTATTTTTCCCATAATAAAACGATTTTCAACCGATTATAAGCTTAAATTAACAATTTAATTATAAGTTTGAACAATATTATTCCATAAATTATTCATAATGACTTAAAAATATTTTAAGACCAGAAAGTATACATGCAATAAACATTTCGTGCATATCATATATGTACTAATCATTTTCGTTTTTAATTATAATAATATTTCTCGCAAAAACGGTAAAAAATCGAGTTGCATGCAAGCAATCAAATGCTCTGATACCACTTGATGGAAATTTAGGTCATACTAACATAACCATTTTATTAGTCTTACTAATAAATATATAATTAACTCATATTAATTTACTAGATCTTTATGCATGCATTAACATTTGCGGAATAATAATGAAAAGGGTCTTACAATCGGTCGGAATAGTGCAAAGGACGATCCTCCACAAAGCAACCAACGGAGATTGCCTCCTTCAAATTGCACACAAGACCTACCCTTAAAGAACCGAGATGGACACGATCTAGGTGAACAAAACGGTTTTTACCTTAAAACCGTAAACTAATATTTACTTATTAGTTTACTAAAATACTAAAACAATTTGTAGTATGAAATATTTTGTGAATAATATTTTAAGAGGTTTTTGTATTTAATTCTTACACTAGAAAAATACTTGCATGAGTGTTTTATATTTCTTACACTAGAAATGATAAAACTTAGGTTAGAATGAAAGTAATGTAAGCAACTCACATAAGTAGTGTGTAATGGTTGGGGTGTCGTGTACTTAGAGTATATAGGAAAGAGTTTTATTCTTTTTGTTCTTACCCATGTGCTAAGAGTCAAGTCATATCAACCCTAACACAATGCTTATGTAAATAAGATAAATTATCAAATAATATTATCTTATAACATCATTTACACGGCTAGCATTGTGTAAAATGGACCTTCATTTTACAAATGTAATTTGTACAATTGAATAACATGTAACATCTTTTATAACATAAATAAATTGTATTAATTTGAAATATATTTATCATATAAATAATATTTCTAAATTAATTAAATCATATTTAACAAATTATTCTAGTAATTCATAATTACCGTCCCAATATATGGTTATTATAATAATCGTCAATACGATATACAACGTTTGTTATAACCATGAACCATTCATACTCTAATTTCGTTATTTCGAAAATATCGATTAATATTTGACAATCGACACCTTTGAATTTCAAATATGAATCTTACGTTAAGATTGAACCTCTGATTTCTCGATACACGGTTTTAAGGAAATCGATCAATTCGTATCATATACAATTGATCAATATATATTTAAGGGGTATGTCCTATAGTTGTGACCTAAAGGGATCAACTGACCACCACCGTCATACGACAATAATGTCAAACTCTAGTCAGCCAATCATATCGGATCATCCCTTGCATATTCTTATCATAAGATTTTTTTTCAATGATTATTATCATTGACGTGATTGGACTATTGTTGAGGACACATTTCCCAACACAATCACCCCAGCTATCAAAAAGTTTCGTCCTCGAAACTTGAACGAAGATAAATCTAAGTAACTATACCTCAATCGAAAAGATAAGGATGCGTAGCAGGCATCGAAGCCTCTGTCTCCCAAGTCTGCTCCTCAACATCGCCACAACGCCATAGGATCTTCACCAGGGGCACCACCTTACCCCTCAGCTTCCGGTCCTGACGATCCAAAATCTTCACAAGACGCTCTTCGAACGCAAGGTTCGGCTCTAGGTTGTCGATCTCTCTCTGAAGCACATGACTAGGGTCACTGACGTACTTGCGGAGCTATGAAACATGAAAGACGCTATGCACCCTGCCCAGACTAGGAGGCAGATCCAATCTGTAAGCAGTAGCACCAATCTTCTTCAAAATCTCGAACGACCCAATATACTTAGGGCTCAATTTGCCCTTGACACCAAATCTCTTGACACCTTTCATCGGAGAAACTCGGAGGAACACTCTGGGACCAGACTCAAACTCAAGCGGTCTTCGACGAACGTCTGTATAGGATTTCTGCCGATCCTGTGCGGCCTTCATCCTACCTATGATAAGCTGAACGTGATCAATCGTCGCAGCCAACTGGTCAGGTCCTAAATCAAGAACGTCGCTCGACTGATCCCAGAAGATAGGTCTACGACACTTCCTACCATAAAGCGCCTCATATGGAGCCATCTGAATCGACAAGTGATAACTGTTGTTGTAAGAGAACTCAACCTGTGGTAGACTCTGTTCCCACGAACCCTAAAAATCAAGTGCACAAGCTCACAATAGGTCCCCCAATGTGTGAATGGTCGTCTCTGACTGACCATCAGTAGCAGCATGGAACGCTGTACTCATCAGTAGTCGGCTACCCATGGCCTCCTGAAGAGCTTTCCAGAATATCGAACAGAAACGCGGATCCTTGTCTGAAACAATCTCTCTCGGAACACCATGGTATCGAACGATCTCTGCAATGTAATCCTTAGCCAGGCGATCCATATCCCAAGTCTCACGAATAGGTATAAACCTAGTACACTTGGTCAATCTGTCGACCACTACCCAAATAGCATCCTTACCGCCAACGGTCTTAGGTAGAGCGGTCACAAAGTCGATAGAAATGCACTCCCATTTCCACCGACGAACATGGAGCGGCTGTAGCAGACCACCAGGTCTCTTATGCTCAATCTTCACCTGCTGACAAGTCTAACATCTACTCACATAATCAAAAATGTCCTTCTTCATCCCTGGCCACCAAAATAAAAGCCTAAGGTCCTTATGCATCTTCTCACCACCAGGATGAATAAAATAAGGAGTCAAATGAGCCTCATCCAATACTCTCTTCCTCAAGCTAGGAGCATTAGGAACATACATCCGACCACGGAAACGAAGAAAGCTGTCAGCATCAATCACAAAATCTCTAGCCTCGCCACTAGCAATCTTGGCCTCGAACTTCTTGAAAGTAGCATCTGTAGGCAAACTCTTGTGAATCTCCAAATACAATGTCGGCTCAGCAGTCATCGCAGCCAACCAATCAAATCCACTACCTACCATCTCTAATATCAACTTTCTGAACTCAGAACAAAGTTCCTCTAGCAATACACGGATGCCACTCAACGAATGAGAAGTCTCGCGACTAAGCGCATCAGCAACCACGTTAGCCTTGCCCTCATGATACAATAACTCTATGTCATAGTCTTTGACCAATTCCAACCATCGACGCTGTCGCATATTAAGGTCCTTCTGTGTGAAAATGCACTTCAGACTCTTGTGATCAGTGAAAATGCGGCAATGTGAACCAATAAGATAGTGACGCCACATCTTCAAAGCATGAACCACAGCGGCCAACTCAAGATCATGCGTATGATAGTTCACCTCATGAACTCGCAACTGTCTAGAGGAATAAGCAATCACTTTCCCACTCTGCATCAACACACAACCAAGCCTGAACATAGAAGCGTCGCAGTAGACATCAAAATCAACACCAATCTCTGGAAGAGTAAGCACTGGAGCAGAAGTCAACCTAGTCTTCAATTCCTGAAACGAGCTCTCGCACTTATCTATCCATAAAAATTTGGCTTCTTTCTTTAGTAGCTGAGTCATCGGACGAGCCAATCTAGAAAAGTCGTCTACGAACCGTCGGTAGTATCCAGCCAATCCGAGGAAACTACGAATCTATACTCAAGAGGGGGGGGGGGGGGTTGAATTGAGTATGCCAACGTTTTCTATTCTTCTTCGATGTAGTTAAGTTTAACGTGAGTAGAGAATAAAACAATAAAGTAAGAGGAGACACGATATTTTAAAGTGGTTCAGTTTCACAAATCGAAACCTACGTCCACTATTCTCGATTAATAAAATTAGTACCTTCTCCGGATTACAATTTTATCAACCCTACTCGTACAACTTTGATGTTAGTTGTAACTCAATCTAGATACCGCTAAATATCTAGCTACGTCAAGTACCGTGAAATACTTGACTACAAATGAGTACCGTTAAATACTCGAACTATTTTAATTGTATAAGATAAATCTTCAATAAACTCTTGTGTTCCACGATCTTGAACCTATGAGAATAATCTTCAAAGCTTGTAGTCTTTATAACGAGATCTGACAATGATTGGCACGGAAAACGAGACGTACCTGAGGTTACGTTCGGTTCTTCTTGGAAAGCGTGAGGCGTATATTTTTGTTAGTTTACATCGTGTGATATAGTAACCTTTTTTATAGTAATTTAGATCTAGGTAGAATCTTAGATAGTTTAAAAATAGTACTTCATCTAGAATTCTTATTTCTAGATAATATTCTAAAACTAATCTTATTTGATTTAGGAAAGACTTTATATAAGATATTAATAAATTAGGCTATAAGATTGTATTTCCAAAACCTAATTGATTTAGAAAACAACTTATACCATAAAATATAATATCCTATTTTGAATCAATTCCTAATTCTTGTCAAGATATCATATATTATATCTTTAACCAAATCCTAGTATGACTTTAAGGAATTAAATAAACACATGATATTTATACAATCAACCAAAAAGATAACCAAAAAACGTGTAGGAACGTTGTGCTCGATTCCCGATGCACACGTTTCCCGAGGCACGCTATTCTAGGAATTCGAATTTTGACAACAACGGTTAGAATAAATTCTTAGTGTATTTAGGATAAATAATTAACTCATAAGATAATTAATTTAATCCTCTTTAACCAAAGAATATTTTTACTTTAAAAACCGTTTTAAGATTACTAATTTACTATATGACAATGTAACAACCATACACAATTATTTCTACGCTTTACTTATTTCACGCATTTCTCATTTCTTCAAAGAGTTATAGATACGATCTATAACTAGGAGCTATTTGATTTCGCAATAAGACTTTATTCTTGTAAGTCTTCAAAAAGACTTGATAACGAGCTTGATCTTTCTTAAATCCACGATTGAATCTATACTTTGGTAGAATATGATCTTCGCTCTATAATTAATTGTACACTTAATCGCACGATTACACGCATATGTATATAAAACATAATTATCTAGACTTGTCATTATTAAAACATAAAACAATATATTAAACTTATAATATATATTACTCAACAAATTCCCCCTTTTTAATGATGGCAAGTCTTATCTAGAATCGTGTCTAAGTGTAACGTTCCCCCTCAACATAATATTGGTTATTCATAATGTAGATCAACTAGGGTTTTTATTTTTAGATTAAACCAATTACTTAAAGAACTATGAGAGACAATACGTTACGACAAAGAGCAATCTTAGGCAAATTCGTATCTAGGTCGCATTCTTTTCCCCCTCTTGACATCATTGAAAGGACAGAAACAAAGACATAAAACGACTAGAATGATATAATACGAAACAAACCTAGGCATGCGATTCTAAACCAAACACACAAACACGATTAATATCAAAAAAATACGAGATACGAACAGGAAAACGACACACAACCAAGTAAGAAAGCCTATGGGTCGAATAGGTAAGTAGTGATAATAGTGCCAAAGGGCCGAATAGTCTAAGCACAATCAAGAGAGATTGGGCCAAAAGAGTAAGCAATCCAAAATAAGAAATCAAGCCAATGGGCCGAATGAGAGGATAAGGAAAATTGGGCCAAGTAATACGACTTAGGCAAAAGAGAGCTAATGTTTGTAGAAAAGGAAATAACGGAAGGGAAAGGGATTTGAGCCAGATACCAACAACCACCAAGAGAGCCCAAAACCAAAATCCGCACCGTTACCAAAATACGATTCCTGCCAAAATAGAGCAACACACAACCGTTATCTACTCTGGGTGATGGATGACGTGAGGGTTTACGAACTCCGGCCTTGTACGATACTCCAAAGTCGACAAGCGGTCCAAACAACTTCCAATGTTTCGTGCCTGAGGCTCAACCGAACGCTCGAAATTGAGTACCTTAAGAGAGAGCGCCTTCACCGCGGCCAAGCACTGATTCCCGTCCTCACGTAAATTCCGACTTTCACGAACCAAAGCACCACCTTGAGTGGTTAGGAATTGATGACGGTCACTAACAATGATTACTTCCTCCTTAACATCCTTCAAACACGACAAAGATGTGCGAGACTTGCATCAATCTTTTTCATCCATTCTCGCAACTCAACATTCAAAACCGACCCGTGATCTTTCTCGGTTTTAGCACCTTTCAACCCAGAAATTACCGAGAACAATTGATCCACCTTCCCTTCTAAAACCTCCAAGTTACCATTCACCTTAACTTCCTCACCATTCTCTCGAGCAAATAGAAAGTCACCATCCTTACCAAGAATTCCCATTAACTTCATTAGTTTATCATTCATGCGGTCTCGGGGAACCACTCCGTAGCTACTCATGTCAACAACTCCTGCATGGAATAGTAATTCCGAGACCCACATATCGTAGGGTATGTCCAAGGTAGTACAAAAACGCTCTTTAACCAAAGTTTTAGACACTTGAACGACTTTCGCGCAAAATAAGGGCGCCAAATTAACTTTCACACCTACTAACCAATTGTAAAGAACAATCGCCTCACAACAACTCATCTTATCTCGACCACCACGTCGAGGCAAGACGGAGTTCCAAAGAATGTTTACAAAGAACTTGAGTTTGGGATTAAAAGAGTTTGTCAAAAGAGGACTAACTTCCGTCGCATGTTCATCGAAGTATTTCTTAATCTCCATTTTTTCATCCATTGACACATTAGACCATTCCTTACTCGGATCAAGAACTAACCCATCGTTTTTCAATTTAAACACACGACACACATCTTCAATTGAAATATCAATATCCCGACCATTAACTACTGCCCTCAACACATTCTCCACCAATTTTACAGAGGCAAATAATTGCACGACTTCAATAGGAAATGTGAGACCCGAAAAATTACTATTATATAACCAATCTTGAAAAATCAAGAAATCCTTACAGAATTTCAGGGACGGAGACCCATCAACCCAAGAAGTCAGATAAAACCGGCCTGCATGTATGGAATAAGGTAATAGGCGTTCAATCAACATACCTTCTTACTTAGTCATGCGAACCTTTTCTAAACCCGCCTTGGTCGCATCACCGGAAATGTCTCGAAACAGGGGACGGGGTGAAAGACCTTCTTCGAACAACTCATCCCCCATTACTGACTTTCCCTTGTCTACTTTACACCGCATACTTCCTTCTGATTTTGGAATGGTAACGGAGATAGGTTCTGGGGACGGTGGTGGAGATGGTGTAGGCGTTGAAGTGTGGTGTTTGTGATGGGTAGAGCGACGAGCAGACAATGGTGGCATTTTGTGTATTAGAGCTTATTTGCGAAGCTTCTTGGTTGTTTTAATGGAGATTTGTGGGAGTTTCTTGAATGTAAATAAATGTGGGTAATAGTTTTTGGGTTAAATTTGATTTGACAGAGGGAGATGGAGCGTGAGGTTAGTGTAAGTAGGAAAGGACGGTTATTGGAAGGGTGAATTGAGTGTTATAGTAGTAGAGGGAGGGTTCACGTGGGGTAGGTAGGTAGTAATTAGTTTTAGGTAAAAACGTATAATTTGTTTCGATTTATTTTGTTACGTAAATTTGGTACGTAATTAATTGAAATATGGTAATAATAAGTTACGTACTTGAGGTACGTAAATATATAATTTAGATATAATATTAGAATTTAATAGTATTTGGCATTGATTTGTTAATATTTGAATATTATGGTTTTGATCGAGAAATTGGTTGTGTTCGTTCGTATAACATATAGCATAATATAATCGAAATTCGAGCATTAAATAAAAAAATAACATACAAAGGCATGCAGCGGAATATACGGACACAGTCATATAATTATGTCTTTACATAGTCAGTCAGTGGGTTATTTTTAGCTCTTAAGATCGATTAGGTGCCACCGATTAAACCAATTTCCAATCGTAAAGTCGCAAATCGTTCCCTAGCCAAAGGTTTAGTAAAAATATCCACCCATTGTTTTTCCGTACTACAAAATTCCAATTTAATGTTTTTCTTTTCTACATGGTCGCGTAAGAAGTGATGTCTAATTTCTATGTGTTTTGTTCTCGAGTGTTGAGCCGGGTTCTTAGATATTATTATAGCACTCGTATTATCACATAAAATAGGGTACACATTCAACATCAATACCATAATCAAGCAATTGTTGTTTTAACCATAGGAGTTGGGAACATACCATTGCGGCTGCAATATACTCTGCTCCTGCGGTTGACAAAGCGACGGAATTTTGTTTCTTGGATGCCCATGATATAATACATGGTCCAACGAAAGTTGCAAGTCCAGAAGTACTTTTCCTGTTTAAAGAACAATCTGCATAATCCGTATCTGAATATCCTAGTAGGTTAAAATTACAATCTAGGGGATACCATAAATATAATTTTTATGTTCCGATTAGATATCGTAGAATTCTCTTAACCGCAATCGTATGCGATTCTTTTGGTGCAGATTGAAACCGAGCACAGATGCAGACACTAAACATTATATCTGGACAACTTGCAGTAAGATAAAGAAGTGAGCCTATCATACCTCTATAAGTGGTTTCATCTACTAACTTACCGTCTTCGTCTTTGGTGAGCTTTTCTTTGTTACCATTGGGGTAGGCATGGGATGAGAGGATTCCATTCCGAATTTCTTTCCTCGAATTCGGATGTCATCAACTGAAGAGTCTATTGACCTAGATATACTCAAGAGGGGGGGGGGGGGGGGGGGGGGCGTTGAATTGAGTATGCCAACTTTTTCTATTCTTCTTCAATGTTTGTTGATGAGACGTAGTAATAGCAAGTAACGAGTAAGAACGATAAAGTAAAGGAGACACGATCTTTTGAAGTGGTTCAGTTTCACAAATCGAAATCTACGTCCACTATTCTCGATTAATAAAATTAGTACCTTCTCCGGATTACAATTTTATCAACCCAACTCATACAACTTTGATGTTAGTTGTAACTCAATCTAGATACCGTAAAATATCTAGCTACGACAAGTACCGTTAAATACTTGTTTACAATGAGCACCGTTAAATACTCGAATCTATCTTAAGTAAATAAGATAAAGTCTTCAACAATTTCTTGTGTTCAATGATCTTGAACGCGTGAAAATTTTCTTCAAAGCTTATAGTCTTGATTACGAGATTTGACAATGATTGGCGCGGAAAACGAAACGTATGTGAGATTACGTTCGTTCGTTTCTTGATATGCGTGAGGCGTGTATTTTTTTCGTGGCGTTAGACGTGTATTTTTTTGTGGCCTTAGACGTGTATATATACTAATTTAGATCTAGGTTTAATCCTAGATAGTTTAGGAATATTACTTTATCTAGAATCCTTATTCTAGGTAATATTTTAAACTTAATCTTATTTGATTTAGGAAAGGACTCTAATAAGATATTATTAATTTTAAGACATAAGATAATATTTCCAAAAAACCTATTTGATTTAGGAAATCTCTTATACCATAAAATATAGTATCCTACTTAAAATCAATTCCTAATTCTTGTCATGATATAATAAATTATATCCTTAATCAAATCCTAGTTAATCTGTAAATAGATTAAATAAACACATATTATTTATTTAATTACCATAAAGATAATTTGAAACATGTTTAGTAGTTGTGTAGGAAAGCGTGAGGCATACTCGACACGCTTCCCAAAGCACACTTCTCATGTACGTTTTAAAAGACACGTTCTTCAATACATAGTTTTCGAAGCACGTTTCCCTAGGAGTTTAGATTTTGACAATAACGGTTTAGAATAAAATTCCTTAGTATATTAGAATAAATAATTATCTCATAAGATTATTATTTTAATTCTTTTTAACCAAAGAATATTTCTATTCCAAAAACCGTTTTAAGATTACCAAATTAATATATAATACTATAACACTAATATGCATACATCTTCACGTCTTTATATATTTCACGCAAATCTCATTTCTTCGATAGTTATAGGTACGACCTATAACTTAAGAATTCTTGATGTCGTGATAAAACTTTTATCTTGTAAGTCTTCAAAAAGACTTGACATTTAACATGAGCTTGATCTTTCTTTAATCTTCGATTGAATCTATACTTTACTAAACTACGATCTTCGCTCTATAATAAACTGTACACTTAAACGCACGATTACACGCATATGTATATAACACATAATTGTCAAGACTTGTCATTATTAAAACATAAAACAATATATTAAATATATAGAATATATTACTCAACAAATTCCCCTTTTTTAATGATGGCATGTCTTATCTAGAATCGTGTCTAAGTATAACGTAGTAACGTTCCCCCTCAACTTAATATTGGTCTTTCATAATATAGATTAACTAGGGTTTCTATTTTTAGACTAAACCAATTACTTAAAAAGAACTATGAGAGACAATACGTTAAGACAAGGAGCAATCTTAGGCAAATTCGTAATCTAGATCGCATTCTTTTCCCCATCTTGACATCATTGAAAAGACGGACACAAAGACATAAAACGACTAGAATGATATAATACGAAACAAACCTAAGCATGCAATTCTAAATTAAACACACAAACGTAATTAAAATCATGCAAACACGAAATACGAACGGTAAAATGATACATAACCATATACTATAATGCCAAAAAGGCCGAATATCCAAAATAAAGCCTAATGGGCCGAATTAGAGTATAAGCCAACTGGGCCGAACTGAGCAAAGTATAGGTAAAGCAAGAAGTTTTAATACAAGCCAAATTGGGCCGAATTTAGGGTGGGGAAAATGGGCCACAATTAAAAGTTTGAAGCAAAAGAGGAATTAAAGGACAAGGATAAGGGAAGGCTATTGAGGTCGGACTCTACCACACGGCCTAAACCATTCACTTCACAATTCCAAGCCCAAATCTGCAAAAAAGAGGTTAGTAATACGATGAAACAGAAACTGAAATTATTCGGGGTGACGGATGATGTGAGGATTAACAAAGTCGGGGCGAGTACGATAATCCAATGTATCTAGACGATCGAGGCAACTCACAATATTGCGTCCTTGGGCATCAATGGCACGCTCGAAATTAAGGACCTTAAGGCTAAGAGCCTTCACCGCCTCCAAACACATAGCCCCATCCTCTCGTAACCCGCGACTATCTTGAACCAATGCACCCCCTAGAGTCGTCAGAAAATGATGACGGTCGCTCACCCCAATGATTTCCTCCTTCACAAATTTTAACTCACGGGTAAGATTTACGAGACTCCCATTTATCTTTTCCATCCATTCTCGTATGTCAACATGTACACCCGACCCGTTACTGTTCTCGGACTTCGCATCCTTCAACCCAGCCACAAACGAAAACAAATTGTCGACTTTTCCTTCAAGAACACCCAAACTTTCGTTCCCCTTAGCTTCCTCACTTTCTCGACCAAACAACAGATCACCATCCTTCCCAAAAATACCCATTAACTTCATAAGCATGTCATTCATCCTATCCCTAGGAATGACACCATAGTTGTTAACATCAACGACTTCGGCATCAAATAACAACTCCGAAACCCACATGCCATAAGGTATATCAAGAGTTGTACTAAACCGTTCTTTGACCAAAAGTTTCGAAATCTGACTGATTTTAGCAAAGAACAAAGGTGCTAAGTTCACCTTGAGACCTGCCAACCAATTAAACAAGACAATGGCTTCACAGCAACTTAGTTTGTCACGACCACCCCGTCGTGGCAAAATCGATTTCCACAGAAAATTAACAAAGAATTTTAACTTTGGATTAAACGAACTAGTTAACAAAGGACTCACTTCCGAAGCCTCATTATCGAAATATTTCTTGATTTCCATTTTTTCCGTTTTAGATACGTTTGTCCATTCTTTACGCGGGTCAAGAACGAGCCCTTGGTTCTTTAACCTAAAAACCCGACACATATCCTCTACAGAAATTCCAACCTCCTTTCCATTAACAACTGCCACAACACCATCCTCGACTAACTTGACAGAAGCATAAAATTGAACGAGTTCAATTGGAAAGACTAGACCCGAAAAGTTACTGATATATACCCATCCTTGAAACAGTAGAAAATCTTTAAAGAATTTTAAAGAAGGAAACCCGTCTACCCAAGACGTTGGGTAAAATCTACCCGCATGCACTGAATAAGGTAAAAGTCGTTCTATGAGCATACCTTCCTTTTTAGTCATCCGAACTTTTTTAAGACCATCCTTAGTTGCCTCTCCTGAGATGTCTTGAAACAGGGGTCGAGGATCTTGACCGGAAAAATCGTCTTCCATAACTGCTTTCCCCTTTTCCACCTTTCCACAATTGTTAGAGTCGGTTTTTGGAATGCTAACAGTGATTGGTTCCGGGGACGGTGGTGGCGAACGTGTTGGGGTTCGTGATGGAATTTTGTGGCGAGAAGATCGTCGAGCAGAGATGAGAGGCATTTTCTTTTTATTTTTGCTTAAACGAAAGTTACAGTTGTTTTTATCGTGAATTTTTTATTTCAAGATTTTAATGGAGTGTAGAGTTATAGTGAGGTGATTTGATTTGAGAGATGAAGTTAGAGTGACGGAGAGGGCGACGGTTATGGGGAGTGATGTAGGGGGAGATGGAGTGTGGGAATAGGTAAGGTGGGGTAGGCACGTGAGTGGGGTAGGTTTAGGTAGTAAATAGATTAGGTAAAACGTAAATTTGGTAATTTTAATTAGTACGATTTTATTATAAGTTATGTATTTGCAATACGTAACTATACGTATATATATATAATAGTAATATAATAATATTGGTTGGCATGAATTTAGTAATATTTGAATATTATTATTTTGATTTGAGAAATTGGTTGTGTACGTTCGTATAACACGTAGCAAGATATAATCAAAATTCGAGCATTCAATAAAAAATAACACACATAGGCATGCAGCGGAATATACGGACACAGTCATATAATTCTTTCTTTTTCATAGTCAGTCATTGGGTTATTTTCACCACTTAAGATCGTTTAGGTGCCAGCGATTAAACCAATTTCCAATCGTAAAGTCTCAAATCGTTCTCTAGCCAAAGGCTTAGTAAAAATATCTGCCCATTGTTTTTCCGTACTACAAAATTCCAACTTAATGTTTTTCTTTTCTACATGGTCACGTAAGAAGTGATGTCTAATTTCTATGTGTTTTGTTCTCGAGTGCTGAGCCGGGTTCTTAGATATTATTATAGCATTCGTATTATCACATAATATATAGGTACCCATCCCACGTCAATACCATAATCAAGTAATTGTTGTTTTAACCATAGGAGTGGAGAACATACCAGTGCGGCTGCAATATATTCTGCTTCTGCGGTTGACAAGGCGACATAATTTTGTTTCTTTGATGCCCATGATATAATACATGGTCCAACGAAGGTCGCAAGTCCATAAGTAGTTTTCCTGTCTAAAGAACAACCTGATGCATAATCCGCATCTGAATATCCTAATAGGTTAAAATTACAGTCCATTGGATACCGTAGATATATTTTTGATGTTCCGATTAGGTATATTAGGATTCTCTTAACCGCAATCATATGCGATTCTTTTGGTGCAGATTGGAACCGAGCACAGACGCAAACGCTAAACATTATATCTGGACGACTTGCAGTAAGATAAAGAAGTGAGCAGATCATACCTCTATAATTAGTTTCATCTACTGACTTACCGTCCTCGTCTTTGGTGAGCTTCTTATCTTTAATAACCCGAACTTTTAGATAATTTTAGTACGAGAATTGTTTTATAATTGTTTTTATTACGTGTTTTAGCCTTCGATAAGTGCCTTGTTTAATTATGTTATTACTTGCCAATGATGGGGTTTGATCCTATGACCACCGTGTAACCAGGGGCTGAGAGGACTTGGGCCTCGTTTTGCGTGCACGATCATTAGAGCCCACGTCCACGTCCAAAC
The DNA here is from genome assembly GCA_029255685.2 of Silene conica. Classification (NCBI taxonomy): domain Eukaryota; kingdom Viridiplantae; phylum Streptophyta; class Magnoliopsida; order Caryophyllales; family Caryophyllaceae; genus Silene; species Silene conica. The sequence goes on along the minus strand of CM055314.2, from coordinate 47,348,582 downwards.
CCTAACAACCCTAAGATGTTTACACCTTAACTAAACCCTTCTTCCACTCCTCTTCAACCGTCATATAAGAGACCTCTACCACCAACTTACCCTATCATTTTTACACAACCATAACCACAGTACCATAGCCGTCGTGTCAGAGAAGGGAACGGAGGTTCATTTCAGTAGGTCAGACCGGTCTAAGGTAGTTCGTTTTAGCCGTGAACAGGTGAGTCACGCCACTGTTTCCGGTTTCTGTCTATGTTTTACGTCTTTTGTATTGTTCTTCGAAGGGTAAGGTGTGGTTGTTTTTAAGTCTGGTTGGCTTCGTCGTTTTAGTGGTAGTTTGGTTGTGTCGTGAGGGGTGGTGCCTCTAGGCTAAGGTGGTTGTGGGGTTGTCGAAGGGTGGTGGTTCTGGGTCTGTTCATCACGTTTACAATAGGAGTCAGGGGAGGTTTTGTGTTGTCGTGTCAGGAAGGTGGTATGGGGGTGGTGCTACTGTCGACTCGGGGGAGGTCTAAGTAGTGGCACCACCATGGTCTTACAGGTGGGCTGTCGGAGGTGTAGTCGGTGGGAGTTCTGGGTGGTGCAAGGGTTGTTAATTGGTGTCGAGTTAGGTATGTTTCGGGTGGTCAGAAACTCAGGCGTGGATCAGACCTGGGTTTAGGGGCTCTGGCCTGACCCGTCGGTGGGTTTCGACAGGTTGGGTGGTGTCGTGGTGGTAGTTGGGGCTAGGCGGTGCTGGAGTCTGGCACGCGCTGGTGGTCGAGGTGGTGGTTCGCGGTAGGGCAGGAGGTTGAAGTCGGGGGTGAAAGGGGTGTTGTTAGGGCTGTTGGTTCGTTGTCGTTTTCCCTATTTTACTTTATTATCCTTTCATCTTTATTAAGAATATTATTACTACTTATTATTATTATTATTATTATTATTTTTTTTAATGTTCATATTAGTATTATTTTTAGTAGTAATATTATTGTTACCACTAGTTTAATAATAGTCGTCTTTCGTTGTTTATTGGGTAGTTGAAGTTTTGAGTCGGGAAATCTTTAAGTTTGGGAAGTTACTATTTATGGAAACTTTCCAATTATAATGGGTGTCTATTTTTGGAAACTTTCCTCTTATGGAAGGTTTCTGTTTATAGTAAGTGTGGTTTGTTAAGGGGTTCGGGAAGGTTATTTATTCGTTACGTATATGTGTTTAGGTAGCGGGTTTCGCGTGGAACATTTCTAGCAAGCCTTGGATTATTTGCATTCCTGCTATTTCAGGTAGGGGAATTACTGCACATATAAATGTGATTAATTACTTGGTTGATTGACGTTAAGCATGATTAATTTACATTATCCTATGACTTGGATTATTGTGTTGTTTGATTATATATATATATATATATATATATATATATATATATATATATATATATATATATCTGTGATACGATATGAGGTGATGAGAAATGGGCGTTGTGATCGGTGCGGAGTTAATTGGCGTTGTGATCGGTGCGGTGTTAATGGCCTTGGGAGCGGTGCAGAGTTATTGGCCTTGTGATCGGTGCGGAGAAGGGATGATTGAATCCCTATATATGTATGATATTGTTTGTTTATATTTTTCCTCTACTCAACCTCGTGCTTGACCCTGTGTATTCGTGATCACCTGTGATGAACCAATTTATTGGGGAGCAGATTGACAGGTGTTGAGACTATGGGAGCTAAGGGAAGGGAGAAGCTTGGATCCGGACCAGCATAGAGTCTAGATCACCATAGTAGTCTTTCATGAGTTGTACTTTAGTTTTTACAAGACAGTTTTATAAGTTGGTTGTATGAACTCGTTCTTTGAGTTAACCTTATATAATTAAAGTACTGTTTATCTTTCCTTTGTATCTACTGCCTCGGGAAACCGAGATGGTAACACCCTTATTTATCTGGGGAGTCCTAGTACAGGCCCTTAAATAAATGGGGGTGTTACATTATCTGTTACCATTGGAGTAGGCATAGGATGAGAGGATTCCATTCCGAATTTCTTTATTAACTCTTTGACGTATTTTTGTTGATGGACTTTGATACCCTCGTTCGTTTGTTGAATTTGGAGACCAAGGAAGAATTTTAATTCTCCCATCATATTCATCTCGAACTCGGATGTCATCAACTCTGAGAAATATTGGCACAACTTTTTGTTGGTTGAGCCAAATATAATATCGTCAACGTAGATCTGGACTACTAGTAGGTCGGAATTCTCGCTTTTCAGAAATAAGGTTTTATCTACTGATCATCGCTTAAATCCGCTTTCCAATAGGAACTTTGATAGTCTGTCGTACCATGCTCGAGGGGCCTGTTTCAGCCCGTAGAGAGCTTTGTCCAATCTGTAAACATGATCCTTTAGTTTGCTGTCAGGAAATCCAGGAGGCTGTTCGACACAGACTTCCTCCTGAAGATATCCGTTAAGGAATGCAGTCTTAACATCCATTTGAAATAATTTCATTCCTTTGTGTGCAGCAAATGCTATGAGAAAGCGAATCGCTTCAAGGCGAGCAATAGGAGCGAAGGTTTCGTCATAATCGATCCCTTCCTGTTGATTGTATCCTTGAACGACCAGTCTTGCTTTATTACGTACGATGACTCCTGAGTCATCTAATTTATGTCTGAATACCCATCTCGTTCCAATTACTGATCTATCTTTTGGACGAGGAACGAGATGCCATACTTTATTCCTCTCGAATTGTTGTAGTTCTTCTTGCATGGCGACTATCCAGTCAGGTTCTGCAAGAGCTTCTTTTATATTTGTAGGTTCAATTATGGAGAGAAAGGAGTAGAAGGAACAGAAGTTGTTTAAGCTTCTTTGAGTTTGAACTCCTTCTGTAAGGCTTCCTATGATATTATCCAGAGGGTGAGAGCCTTTATATCTCCAGTTTCTTGATTGATTGTTTTCATTGCTACTGCTTGACTCGGGATTTTGACTTGTTCCCCCTGAATCCAAACCAGGGTTTATAGGAGAGTCAGGTATAACTATGACCTCTTCCCTTTGGTTTTGATTCAAAGTTGTAGTTTCATTAACTCCAACTCTGGGTTCCAAGTCATTGGTTTGAGAGTTACCTACAGTATCATCAACTGTAGTTTCATTTCCCGCACCAATTCCTCCCAAGTTAAGTTCATCGTTGATTCCTTGAATTTCGCCTTCATCATTATTTTCTATTACTGGAGGATCTTCCCTTGACAAACGAAAGTCTGGTTCGTCTAGGTTTTCCTCTTCGTCCTGTAAAGGCTTGTCGAAGTCATTATTCTCATCAAAGATAACATGTATACTCTCTTCTATGCATAAGGTGCGTTTATTAAAAACTTTATAGGCTTTACTATGATCAGAATATCCTATGAGGATTGCCTCATCACTTCTAGGGTCAAATTTGCTTAAACGGTTTTTACCATTGTTATGAACGAAGCATTTACTCCCAAAACATCTTAGATGTGACATATTAGGTTTGCGACCACGTAAAAGTTCATAAGGTGTCTTTTTAAGGATAGGTCTAATCATAGCACGATTATGAATATAGCAAGCTATACTAATAGCCTCAGCCCAAAAGTTTCTAGGTAGGCCACTACAAAGAACCATTGTTCTAGCCATGTCTTCTAGGGTGTTGTTCATGCGTTCTACTACTCCGTTTTGTTGTGGTGTTCTAGGTGCAGAGAAGTTATGTCCAACACCGTTGGATTTACAGAATTCAATAAAAGCATGGTTGTCAAACTCAGTTCCATGGTCAGTTCGAATATTTACTAGATTAGTTTTTAATTTGTTCTGGACAAGTTACATGAGACTCAAAAATTCATCAAATGTTTCATCTTTAGAGTGAAGAAAGATTGGCCAAACAAATCTAGAATAATCATCAACTAGAACGAAAACATACCTGGAACCGCCTCTGCTTCTTACCTTCATAGGGCCACAGAGATCCATATGTACTAGCTCAAGAGCTTGGTTAGTACTTACTATTCTTTTTGGTTTGAAGGATGATCTGACGTGTTTACATCGTGCACATGTGTCGCACATCTTTTCTTGATCAAATTTGATCTTGGGGAGACCTTCGACCAAGTCCCATCTCTTCAATTTGCTAAGAATAGGAAAACTAATATGCCCAAATCTCTTATGTCAGAGACATGGATCATCTAACGTAACTTTCATACATGAGAGAGAGAGTCATTAGGCACAACGTTTAAATCAATCATATAAACATTTTTCTTCCTATGACCTTCAAGTATTACCTTGCTTGTACCTTCCATAATTATACGACAAATATCTGCATGAAAGACAACTTTGTTTCCTTTGTCGCATAACTGGGATATACTAATTAATTTATGTTTAAGACCACTTACCAGATATACATCGCTAATAGAGTGAGAAGATGAGATGCCTATCTTACCGACACCTATTACCTTTCCCTTTTTGTTGTCTCCGAAGGTAACTTTTCCTCCGTCAAATGGTTTTAAGGTAGCGAATAAGTTGGCGTCGCCTGTCATGTGTCGGGAGCATCCACTGTCGAGGTACCATAGGTTATTCTCTTTAGCGATTATCTGCACAATATAATTTAAAGACAGGTTTTAGGTACCCAAGCATACTTGGGTCCTTTAGAGTTAGTGACAATACAAACATCTTCCTTTTTAACCTAGACTTGTGTTACTAGAGGTCTCTTGGATCTGTGGTAGTTAGGTTTTGTCGATCTAGTGTAAGTCTTTGGGTTTTGTTTCTTATAGGTTGTAGGTTTAGGAATTTGAGTGGTTCTATTTTTCTTTTCTATGTAAGTGAAGGACATGTCATAGAACCATCTATGGTCATTATTTCTTTACTCAACCTTTTCATTACCTTCCTCACTGTCAATGATAGATATGGAATCATTTGGTATACCTAGAGGTTTTACAAAATTTGACTTCAGTTTTGAAGTCGAGTGCGTGTTTTACACAGTTTTCTCGTAGGTGTCCAGTATGACCACAATAAGTACAAATTAAATATTCAGGCAAGTCTACATACTTTCTTTTTCTAAAGTCACGTTCATCAGGTTTTTGTTGACATTTAGAATGGTCTCTCCTACCATAGCACTCATTGTTGGAGCTTGTGTCCTCCACATGTAGTGTGATAACGTCATTGCACATACCCTTGTACGGACAAGTGGGAGATTGTTGGGGCTGGTGTCCTTGACAATTAAGTACAATGACTTATTAAATCTCTTTAAGGATCACAAGGGCATACTTTTGTATTATTACCAGTTGATCCACGTTTATCAATAACGGTTGGCTTGCTAGATAAGTTTGACGTTATTGTCATACGGATGGCGGTGATCAACTGGTCCCTATACGTCACACCTATAGGACACGTTTGAGAGATGTGAAGGTATGAAAATACAATCACATTTATGCCGGATATGACTAAACAGTTAGTCAGAGGTATTGACTATTAAATTAGTCAATAAGATGTGGAGATTATTATTTAATACGGATTAAATAATTTTAGCTGATACGGATTACATGATTAATTCGTAAATTAAATATAAACGGTTATATTTTAATTAAATATTGTATTCGCGTATTAATATAAACAGTTATATTAATTTGGGTAATTATACAATATCGTAATTTTATCAGACCATTATTAATACATCGACTGCATTAATATCTGATAACATGCATACGATTTATAATAAAAATCCCGCGAATAACTTATAGCTAAATGGGTCGAATCACGCAAAGGAATAAGGTAAGAGTGGAAAAAGCCCACCCTTACCAAAAGACCATTCGGCCGACCCTATGGCTACATAAGGAGAGTCTTTCTCCTTATGTCAGACACTGGTGATTTATTATTCTCACAATTAGGGTTTTGAGAACATTCTTTTCCCAAAACTCAGATCTCACATCTAAAACCTCAAAAGGCTCTCCCCATATTGCAAGGCAATTGGAGAGTATTTTCTAGCACTCGCGGCATCATCTCAATCAAGTCTTGGGTGCAAGTTATAGGAGGGAATTTACTTTAATTCCTGTTCTTAGGCCATAAGCACAAAGGACCAAAGGTTGATTTCTTTTTCATGCTTTTAATTAACTTATGACTATAATCACAACTGTATGTTTCATTATAATCCTGCAAGTTTAGGGCGAATACATGCTTTATTCCCCTCACTCATGACCTAGACCCATGTTCATGTTGTTATCATATTGTTCAGTTAGGAAGTTTAGTACGTTAGTACTTCCTTCCCATTTTTCGTGAACCTTACGAGCATGAAGAACAAGGTCTTTTAAAGAATCTATTTCTTTTATGCAGGAGGAGTGGTCAACATTGTTACGTTCTTTTACGTCTTGAATATCCTTATTAAAATTGAACACGATTTTTGCATGTTCCTTTTTAATTTTGGTTATGTTGAATTCTAGATCCATGATCTTTTGCTCGAGGATTTCAACTTCTTCTTGATGAGTTTTATCTACAACCACTGGTGTAGGTTACTCTTTAGAAGTTCATTAGACCTTTTTAGATCTGAGGTTATAGCTTCATTGGCTATAATCTTAGATTCAAGCTCTTTAATGTTGAGTTTTAATTTTGAGATTACAGCTTCATTGGTTGTAACTTTAGACTCAAGAATTTTCTTCTCAGACATTACTGTTTCCAATTTAACATTTGTATCAATGTTAACTTTGGATTTCAGTTTCTTAGCTTTGGCCTTCAAGAGTTGATTTTCCTCTGCAATGTCAAGGATCTGTTCCTTCAACTCGTCTAATTCAAGACTTTGTTCGTGACATTGGGCTAGGGTTTGTTTGAAATAATTAATTAATGCAGACTTAGATAAATTTTTAACTTGACTCTTAAGCTGTAAAAAATTTACCTCTTGGTCTTCATCTTCTGAGTCAGATGCTCCGTAGAGGCAGAATTGTGATGAGTCATGATCGTCGGAGATTAGATCCAAGCTTACATTGCTTAGGCACAGGTTAGCAACTTCCTCTTCCTCAGAGTCTTCGTCATCTACGGAATCTAATTCTCCCCAGCAAGATGCGAGCATAACCGTCTTGAATTCAGTCTTGGTCTTATCTCGTTTGGATTGGCTTTAATTTTGTCCCAGCTTGGACAGTCGTTGATCATATGGCCTTGATCACCACATTTGAAGCATCCTCGTTTGAAGAAGGTTTGCTTAGAGCCATTCTTTTTCTTGTCATTTGTTTTATTGTTCGATTTGGTAAATGTACCTTTGAAGACTGCCCTTTTAAAGCGTCTTGCGAATAGAACTGTTTCATCTTCCAGTTCAGGTTCGCATTCTTCACTTATAGATGCTTGTAAGGCAACGTTTTTGCCTTTAGGATGATCATCATCATCTCTATTCGGCATGATCTCATGAGCCATTAGAGATCCAATAAGTTCTTGATAAGTCATGGTCAAGAGATCACAAGCTTCTTCAATTGCAGTGACTTTTGGTTGCCACTTTTTGGTAAGGCTTCTAAGGACCTTTCTGACTATGTCCTCAGAATCATACTTCCTACGAAGGTTCCGCAGTTCATTCTGTATGCAAGAGAATCGTGGAGACATGCTATCAATCGATTCATTCTTTTCCATAGTGAAAAGTTCATATCGTTGAATAAGCAAGTCTATGCGATGTTTCTTGACTGCGGAGGTACCTTCGTAGGCAAGTTCTAGGCCATCCCATATTTCTTTAGCTGAATTACAAGAAGAGAAGCGATCAAATTCGGAAGTAATCATACCGTTTTGAAGAAGACTCATGGCTTTTGAATTTTTCTCAGCAATCTTGTAATCAGCTTCCACATAATCGCTTTCTGATTTTTCATATGTGGTTCCATTTGCAGAAGCAACCAAGATCTTCCTTGGTCCAGTTTGAATTATCTTCCAGCATTCCCAATCATATCTTTTGACGTAATGGGTCATCATGTTCTTCCACAAGCTATAGTTCTGTCCATCGAAAATAGGACACTTAAGGTGTTCAGAATCCATTAAGAATCAATAGAAAGATCAATCTCAAGCTGTAAGGCTTTCAAGAGCACGAGGCTCTGATACCAATTGAAGAGTCTATTGACCTATATATACTCAAGAAGGGGGGGGGGGGGTTGAATTGAGTATCCCAACTTTTTCTATTCTTCTTCGATGTTTGGATGAGACGTAGTAATAGCAAGTAACGAGTAAGAACGATAAAGTAAAGGAGACACGATCTTTTGAAGTGGTTCAGTTTCACAAATCGAAACCTACGTCCACTATTCTCGATTAATAAAATTAGTACCTTCTCCGGATTACAATTTTATCAACCCAACTCGTACAACGTTGATGTTAGTTGTAACTCAATCTAGATACCGTAAAATATCTAGCTACGACAAGTACCGTTAAATACTTGTTTACAATGAGTACCGTTAAATACTCGAATCTATCTTACGTAAATAAGATAAAGTCTTCAACAATTTCTCGTGTTCAATGATCTTGATCGCGTGAGAATTTTCATCAAAGCTTGTAGTCCTGATTACGAGATTTGACAATGATTGGCGCGGAAAACGAAACGTATGTGAGATTACGTTCGTTCGTTTCTTGATATGCGTGAGGCGTGTATTTTTTTCGTGGCCTTAGACGTGTGATATTGAGTGTATATATACTAATTTAGATCTAGGTTTAATCTAGATAGTTTAGGAATATTACTTTATCTAGAATCCTTATTCTAGGTAATATTTTAAACTTAATCTTATTTGATTTAGGAAAGGACTCTAATAAGATATTATTAATTTTAAGACATAAGATAATATTTCCAAAAACCTATTTGATTTAGGAAATATCTTATACCATAAAATATACTTCCTCCGTTCGAATCCAAAGCGCACATATGCTTTTTGCACAAATATTAAGAAAGATATTAAAAATCTATTAAAAGTACATTTGGAAGTGTGTAAGATTTTTTTTTTATTAATTTAGATGTGTGATGGTGGATTATAGGTGGGCCATGTAGTGGTATTTTATGTAGATAAATGGTTTTCTAAGGGTAGTTTAGTCATTTTATTTTCTTTTTTAGGAAAGTGGTAGAGTGGATATGAATGGATGAAAAAGGAATATATGTAGGTTGGATATGAATGGAGGAAGTAGTATCCTATTTAAAATCAATTCCTAATTCTTGTTAAGATATAATAAATTGGGTTATTCTATATGGTAACCCTGTATTTTTTCAAATTCTACATGGTAACCATCAACTGTGTTTTCAGTTCTCGTACCGTTTTATCCCAAGTTAAGTTCATCGTTGATTCCTTGAATTTCGCCTTCGTCATCATTTTCTGTCTCTGGAGGATCTTCCCTTGACAAACGAAAGTTTGGTTCGTCTAGGTTTTCCTCTTCGTCCTGTAAAGGCTTGTCGAAGGCATTATTCTCATCAAAGATAACATGTATACTCTCTTCTATGCACAAGGTACGTTTTTTAAAAACTTTATAGGCTTTACTATGATCAGAATATCCTATGAAAATCGCCTCGTCACTTCTAGGGTAAAATTTGCATAAGCGATTTTTACCATTATTATGAACGAAGCATTTACTCCTAAAACATCTTAGATGAGATATATTAGGTTTACGACCGCGTAGAAGTTCATAGGGTGTCTTTTTAAGGATAGGTCTGATCATGGCACGATTATGAATATAGCAAGCTGTACTAATAGCCTCAGCCCAAAAGTTTCTAGGTAGGCGCCACTACAAAGAAGCATTGTTCTAGCCATGTCTTCTAGGGTTCTGTTCATGCGTTCTACTACTCCATTTTGTTGTGGGGTTCTAGGTGCAGAGAAGTTTTTTCCAACACCGTTGGTTTTACAGAACTCTATAAAAGCATGGTTGTCAAACTCAGTTCCATGGTTAGTTCGAATTGTTACTAGGTTAGATTTTAATTTGTTTTGGACAAGTTTCATGAGACTAACAAATTCATCAAATGTTTCGTCTTTAGTATGGAGAAATATTGGCCAAACAAATCTAGAATAATCATCAACTAGAACGAAAACGTACCTGGAACCACCTCTGCTTCTTACCTTCATAGGGCCACAAAGATCCATATGTACTAGTTCAAGAGCTTGGTTAGTACTTATTATTCTTTTTGGTTTGAACGAAGATCTGACGTGTTTACATCGTGCACATGTGTCGCACATCTTTTCTTGATCAAACTTGATCTTGGGAAGACCTTCGACCAAGTCCCATCTCTTCAATTTGCTAAGAATAGGAGAACTAATATGACCAAATCTTTTACGTCAGAGATATGTATCATCTAACGTAACTTTCATACAAGAGAGAGAGTCAGTAGGCACAACGTTTAAATCAATCATATAAACATTTTTCTTCCTATGACCTTCAAGTATTACCTTGCTTCTACCTTCCATAATTATACGACAAAATCTGCATGAAAGACAACTTTGTTTCCTTTGTCGCATAACTGAGATATACTAATTAAGTTATGTTTGAGGCCACTTATCAGATATACATCGCTAATAGTATGAGATGATGAGATGCCTATCTTACCGACACCTATAACCTTTCCCTTTTTGTTGTCTCCGAAGGTGACCTTTCCTCCGTCAAATGGTTTCAAGGTTGTGAATAGGTTGGCGTCGCCTGTCATGTGTCGGGAGCATCCACTGTCGAGGTACCATAGGTTATTCTCTTTAGCGATTATTTGCACAATATAATTTAAAGACATGTTTTAGGTACCCAAGCATACTTGGGTCCTTTAGAGTTAGTGATAATAAAAACGTCTTCTTTCTTAACCCAGACTTTTCTCACTAAAAGTCTCTTGGATCTGTGGTAGTTAGGTTTTGTCGACTTTGTATAAGGCTTTGGGTTTCGTTTCTTATAAGTTGTAGGTTTATGGATTTGGGTGGTTCTATTATTCTTTTCTGCATAATCCAAAGACATGTCATAGAACCATCTATTGTCATTATTCCTTTCTTCAACTTTATCTTTATCACTTTCCTCACTATCGACGATGGAGATAGTATCGTTTGGTATACCTAGAGATTTTACAAATTTGACTCCAGTTTTGAAGTCGAGTGCGTGTTTCACGAAATTTTCTCGTAGGCGTCCAGTATGACCAGAATAAGTACAAATTAAATATTCCGGTAAGTCTACATACTTTCTTTTTCTAAAGTCACGGTCTGTGGGTTTTTGTTGACATTTAGAATGGTCCCTCCTTCCATAGCACTCATGACCCAGACCCATCTTCATATTATTGTCAGATTGTTCAGTAATGAAGTTTAGTACGTTAGTACTTCCTTCCCATTTTTCGTGAACCTTACGAGCATGAAGAAGAAAGTCTTTGAAGGAATTTATTTATTTTATGCAAAGGTATGGTCAGCATTGTTAGATTCTTTCAAGTCTTGAATATCCTTATTAAAATTGAACACAATTTGAGCATGTTCCTTTTTAATTTTGGTCAAGTTAAATTCAAGATCCATGATTTTTAGCTCGAGAATTTCAACTTCTTCTCGATGAGTTTCGTCTACAACGACTGTTGTAGGTTTGCTCTTTAGAAGTTCATTGGCCCTTTTTAGATCTGAGGTTATAACATCATTAAGTATAATCTTAGATTCCAGCTCTTTAATGTTGAGTTTAAATTTTGAGGTTATAACTTCCTTAGCTATAACTTTAGACTCAAGAATCTTTTTCTCAGACATTACTGTCTCCAATTTAACATTTGCGTCAATGTTAACTTTGGATTTCAGTTTCTTAGCTTTGGCCTTTAGAAGTTGATTTTCCTCTGCAATGTCAAGGATCTGTTCCTTCAACTCGTCTATTTCTAGACTTTGTTCGTGACATTGGTCCAGCGTTTGTTCAAAGTATTTAATTAAAGCAGACTTAGATAAATTTTTAACTTGACTTTTAAGCTGTAAAAAGTTTACCTCTTGGTCTTCATCGTCTGAATCTGATTCTCCATAGAGGCAGAATTGTGATGATTTATGATCGTCGGAAATTAGATCTAAACTGATGTTGTGTAGACACAGGTTTGCAACTTCATCTTCCTCTGAGTCTTCGTCATCTTAGGAATCTAATTCTCCCCAGCAAGATGCGAGCATAACCTTTTTGAATTCAGTCTTGGTCTTTTCTCGTTCAGATTTATCTTTGATTTTGTCCCAGCTTGGACAGTCCTTGATCATATGGCCTTGATCACCATATTTGAAGAATCCTCGTTTGAAGAAGGTTTGTTTAGAATCACTCTTCTTCTTATCATAGGTCTTGTTGTTTGCTTTGGTAAATCTTCCCTTGAAGACTGCCTTTTTGAAGCGTCTTGCGAATAAAACTCTTTCATCTTCCAGTTCAGTTTTGCAATATTCGCTTGTAGATGCTTGTAAGGCATATCATCATCATCTTTGTTCAACATGATCTCATGAGCCATTAGAGATCCAATGAGTTCTGGGTAGGTCAAGGTCATGAGATCACGAGCTTCTTCAATAGCAGTGACTTTTGGTTGCCACTTTTTGGTAAGGCTTCTAAGAACTCTTCTTACTATGTCCTCAGAATCATACTTCTACGAAGGTTCCGCTGTTCATTTAATATGCAAGAAAATCGTGCAGACATGCTATCAATCGATTTTTGGTAAGGCTTCTAAGAACTTTTCTTACTATGTCCTCAGAATCATACTTCCTACTAAGGTTCTGCTGTTCATTTAATATGCAAGAAAATCGTGCAGACATGCTATCAATCGATTCATTCTTTTCCATAGTGAAAGGTGAGCTTTCCGCAATACATGTCTAGATTTGTTGCTAGACTTAGGCTCCTTATCCTAGGAACTACAGTTAGTCCTTGTAAGAACTGCGCATCCATATAGCTTCCTTTGCGTCTTCCGAAGCGGCATAGTACTCCGACTCAGTTGTAGAATCTGCAATAACACTCTGCTTGGAGCTTTTCCAACTGACAGCAACACCATTAAGAGTAAAAACGAATCCAGGCTGAGATTTCGAGTCATCTCGATCAGTTTTGAAGCTAGCATCTGCGTAACCGTTTGCGCAAAGCTCAGTGCCTCCACAATAAGTCAATAGCCAATATTTAGTCCTCCGTAGGTACTTAAAAATATTTTTGAAAGCCATCCAGTGTGATTCACCTGGATTGCCTTGGTATCGACTTGTCATACTCAAATCATATGCCACGTCTGGACGTGTGCATATCATGCCATACATGATCGATCCTACAGCTGACGCATAAGGAATTCGACTCATGCGCCCGACCTCTTCCGGTGTCTTAGGTGCCCGAGTCTTTCTCAAATGCACCCCCGAGATCATCAGAAGCAACCCCTTCTTGGAGTTGGTCATGCTGAATCTGTCAAGAATCTTATCTATATAAGACTCCTGACTCAGTGATAACATCTGTCATGATCTATCTCTATAGATACGGATCCCCAAGATACATTGTGCCTCACCCAGATCTTTCATCTAGAAATGGTTTTATAACCATACTTTAACCGAAGATAAGAGAGGGATGTCATTCCCGATGAAGAGTACGTCATCGGCATACAACACCAGAAAGACGATCTTGCTCCCACTCAATTTGATTTATAAGCATGGTTCTTCGACCGATCGAATAAAACCATTTTTTATATCACTTGGTCGAAATGATGATTCAACTCCTGGATGCTTGCTTAAGTCCATGAATGAAACGCTTAAGCTTGCAAACTTTCATAGGATTTTTAGGATCGGTGAAACCTTTGGGCTGTACCATTTACAAATCCTCCTCCAAATAACCGTTTAAGAAGGCGGTTTCACATCCATTTGCCAAATTTCATAATCATGAAATGCAGCAATCGCTAAGATAATCCGAATGGAATGCATCATGACTACGGGTGCAAAAATCTCATCATAGTGCAACCCTTGCACTTGTGTGAAACCTTTTGCCACTAGTCATGCCATATAGGTGACTGGTTGTCCCTCGATGGAACGCTTTATCTTATAAAGCCATTTGCACTGAAGAAGTCGTACCTACAACACCCCGATTTATTAAGGAGCCTTTGGCAAGACATCCTCAATAAATTGAGCTGTTACCATCTCGGAATATCCGAGGTAGTGAATAACAAAGTAAATCAAACCAAAGCACTTTATATAAAAACTGATAAAATTTAAACTTCAGTGTTACAAATACTACACAGCGGAAATTATAGTACAACTGATAACTACAAAGTATGTGATCTACATCTAAGTCGGTCCATCCAAGTGCTCACGCCATCCCATGATCCCACAGCACAATCTTTCCTGTCAAAACTGCTCCCTATCACGGATCATCACAGGTGTCACACGAATACACAGGGTCAACCACGAGGTTGAGTAGAGGAATAGTAAACAACCAAACATTACTATAAATAGAAAGCCGAACTTCTCCACTCCGAATCACAGACCCTTTTTCTCCGCACCAAACACAGACCCTTTATCTCCGCACCAAACACAGACCCTTTATCTCCGCACCAAACACAGACCCTTTATCTCCGCACCAAACACAGACCCTTTATCTTCGCACCATATCGTATCACAGAATTATATATCACAATATACCAATCATATAACAATATATATGAACATAATTAATATCAACCAATAAACAGATTACACATCTCATATATGTAGTATTCCCCTACCTGAAATAGCAGGAAAATGTAGATACGTCCAGGCTCGATAGAAGTGTTCCACACGAAACTCGCTACCTAAACATGTATATGTAACGAATTAAAACCTTCCCGAACCCCAAAACAACTTACATTTTCTATAAAAAGAAACCCTTTATAAAAGGAAAGTTTCCATAAATAGAAACTTCCTAAACTTATAGATTTCCCGACTAGCAAATTTCAACTACGGAATAACGAATTAATAAAAGAACAAAAGACGGCTTTTAAAACTTAGTAGTAATATCTCAAATTAAACATTGTTAATAAAATAAATCACTCATACATGAGGGGAATAAAGCATGTATTCACCCTAAACTTGCAGGATTATAATGAAAAATACAGTTGTGTTTATAGTCATAAGATTAAAAAGGATAAGAAAAAGAATTCAACCTTTGGTCCTTTGTGCTTATGGCCTAAGAACAGGAATTAAAGTAAATTCCCTCCTATAACTTGCACCCAAGACTTGATTGAGATGATGCCGCGTGTGCTAGAAAATACTCTCCAATTGCCTTGCAATATGGGGAGAGCTTTTGAGAGGTTTTAGATGTGAGATCTGAGTTTTGGGAAAAAGATGTTCTCAAAACCCTAATTGTGAGAATTATGAATCACCAGTCAGTGACAAAAGGAGAAAGACTCTCCTTTTGTATTACTTAGGTCGGCCGAATGGGTCTTGGGTAAGGGTGGGCTTTTTCCACTCTTACCTTATACCTTTGCGTGATTCGACCCGTTTAGCTTTAAGTTGTTCGCGGGTTTTATATATAAATCGTAACATGTTATCAGATATTAATACAGTCGATATATTAATAATGGTCTGACAAAATACGATATTGTATAATTACCCAAATTAATATAACTGTTTATATTAATACGCGAATACTATATTTAATTAAATATAACCGTTTATATTTAATTTACGAATTAATCTTGTAATCCGTATTAGCTAAAATTATTTAATCCGTATTAAATAATAATCTCAACATCTTATTGACTAATTTATTAGTCAACACCTCTGACTAACTGTTTAGTCATATCCGGCATAAATGTGACTGTATTTTCATACCTTCACATCTCTCAAACGTGTCCTATAGGTGTGACGTATAGGGACCAGTTGATCACCGCCATCCGTATGACAATAACGTCAAACTTATCTAGCAAGCCAACCGTTATTGATAAACGAGGATCAACTGGTAATAATACAAAAGTATGCCCTTGTGATCCTTAAAGAGATTTAATAAGTCATTGTACTTAATTGTCAAGGACACCAGCCCCAACAATCTCCCACTTGTCCGTACAAGGGTATGTGCAATGACGTTATCACACTACATGTGGAGGACAAAATCTCCAACAAACTCCCACTTGTCCGTACAAGTGTAGGTGCGATAACCGAATCTCATATCCTTTTAAAATTTCTCCCACTCAATGCAAGACAATTTGCAAATCCGCATTCGCAAAGGTCGTATCTCACAAGCGATCTGTATCAAGAGTGGTTTCCCCGACTAGAGAGTAACTTAACTGATAAAACGTATCTGTATTCGAGCATGGCCATGCATTTCAGTTACTACTCCTCGAGTGGCCCTGAGAAATGATAAAATCCTGATAAGGGTTTGGATATTTCCCTCAACTCGAATCCTGCCGATATCGCCCAGCATGAAATAACCCAGAAAAAATCCTCTTGGCCCCTGTTACGGTGACCGTGGGAAAGAAACCAAAGTTACCCAAAATCTGTCTTAATCTCAAGAAACAGTTGAAAGTCAAAAGACTCGACTCTAAGGAACACTATGGAGGTCCTATCCACGACCTGGCACCCAATGTTATAAAACATTTAGGACTCCATAACGTTGTCACGGGGTGTCCTACGAGATATCCGTATAACTCGCCTTTGTGATTGGTCAGTCATCCACGTGACTTATGGCTCGTTGAACCCACCATCAACCAACGTCACAAAATGATTACCTGAGTTATCAGCTCAAGTGGGTAATCAAGGACCAAAACGATGTAATGTTAATCAGTTCACTTTGTGGTGTTCAAAATTGGCGTACAATTCCACATGAAAAACAAAACATTTTATATCATAACAATAAGGTTGAATAGAGTACACGAGAAAATGAATTATTACATGAATTCATAAAAGAGTACTACAACTTAGGAATACATCCAATTCCCATAGAATGAATGTGCCCTTCATGCTTATCACGTGGTAATGCTTTTGTGAGAGGATCGGCTATGTTGTCATCCGTAGCGATCTTTTCAATAAAAATCTCCTTTTGCTCCACGTAATCTCTGATTAGATGAGCTTTCCGTTGTACATGCCTAGCCTTGCTGCTAGACTTATGCTCCTTAGCTTGGAAGATGGCACCGCTATTGTCACAATAGACGGTGATTGGGTCATTCGAACTAGGCACTACTGATAGTCCTTATAAGAATTGACGCATCCATATTGCTTCCTTAGCTGCTTCTGAGGCGGCATAGTACTCGGACTCAGTCGTAGAATCTGCTGTAACACTCTGTTTAGAACTTTTCCAGCTGACAGCAGCGCCATTAAGAGTAAAGACAAATCCAGACTGAGATTTCGAGTCATCTCGATCTGTTTGGAAGCTAGCATCTGCGTAACCAGTGGCGCAGAGCGTTGAGTCGCCTCCATAAGTCAATCCCCAATCTTTAGTCCTCCGTAGGTACTTAAGAATGTTTTTCACGGCCATCCAGTGTTGTTCACCTGGATGAGCTTGGAATCGACTTGTCATACTCAATGCATATGCAACGTCAGGACGTGTGCATATCATGGCATACATGATCGATCCTATTGCCGAAGCATAAGGAATCCGACTCATGCGCTCTTTCTCTTCCACTGACTTAGCTTCTTGAGTCTTGCTCAAGTGAAGCCCAGGAGTCATAGGAAGGAACCCCTTCTTGGAGTTCGTCATGCTGAATCTCTCCAGAATCTTCTCTATATAAGATTCCTGACTGAGAGACAACATCCGTCGTGATCTATCCCTGTAGATACGGATGCCCAAAATTCTTTGTGCCTCTCCCAGATCTTTCATCTGGAAATGGTTTTTCAACCATGCTTTAACCGAAGATAAGAGAGGTATGTCATTCCCAATCAAGAGTATGTCATCGACATACAGTACTAGGAATACAATCTTACTCCCACTCGACTTGATATAGAGACATGGTTCCTCGACTGATCGAATGAACCCATTCTCTTTTATCACTTGGTCGAAGCGATGATTCCAACTCCGCGATGCTTGCTTAAGTCCATAGATGGAACGCTTAAGCTTGCAAACTTTCTTAGGATGTGCTGGATCGATAAAACCCTCGGGTTGTACCATGTACAACTCTTCCTCCAAATAACCGTTTAAGAAGGCGGTTTTAACGTCCATTTGCCATATTTCATAGTCATGAAATGCGGCGATCGCTAAGATAATCCGAATGGAACGTAGCATGACTACGGGTGCAAAGATCTCATCGTAGTGCAAGCCTGTCACTTGGGTGAAACCTTTAGCAACTAGTCTAGCCTTATGGATATCTTGTTGTCCTTCCACGGCATGCTTTATCTTGTAAAGCCATTTGCATTGAAGGGGACGTACCTTTGCAGGTAGGTCCACAAGATCCCACACGTTGTTCTCATACATGGAGTCCATCTCGGATTGCATGGCTTCTAGCCATAGCTTTGAGTCAGAACTGGTCATGGCACCTTTATAGGTTGTGGGTTCATTACCCTCTAGGAGTAAGACGTCATCTGTATCGTGTTCCTCGACCATACCAATGTATCTGTCCGGTGGAATAGAGACTCTTCCTGACCTCCTAGGTTCCTCAGGGATATCTACCGCAGCCTCGGTTGAAGGTACTGTTTCCTCCAATGGTTGCTCGGTAGTTGGTTCTTGAACCTCCGATAACTCGAAGGTTCTATTACTCGACTTGTTCTCGAGAAATTCTTTCTCTAAGAACGTCGCACTAGCCGCAACAAAAACACGTTGTTCGGTAGGCGAGTAGAAGTAATGACCAAACGTTCCCTTTGGATAGCCTATAAAGTATGTCTTGACCGATCGCGGGCCGAGCTTATCCTCGTGTCTCCACTTGACATAAGCCTCGCAGCCCCAAACCCGAATAAAGGACAAGTTAGGGACCGTTCCCTTCCATAACTCGAATGGAGTCTTGTCAACAGCTTTAGACGGACTTCGGTTAAGTATTAGAGCGGCCGACAAAAGAGCATAGCCCCACAATGAATCAGGCACAACGGTGTGACTCATCATGGATCGAACCATATCAAGTAAAGTTCGATTTCTCCGTTCGGACACACCATTTAATTGTGGTGTTCCAGGTGGAGTCAACTGTAGCACGATCCCACAGTCTTTTAGGTGTTGATCAAACTCGCGTGAAAGATACTCACCACCACGATCCGAGCGTAGTGCTTTAATCTTTCTACCCAGCTGGTTCTGTACCCGATTCTGGTATTCTTTGAACTTGTCAAAGGATTCACTTTTATGTTTCATCAAGTAGACATAGCCATATCTACTCAAATCATCCGTGAAAGTGATGAAATACCTATAGCCTTCTCGTGCGTTGATCGACATAGGGCCACATACGTCCGTATGTATGAGTCCTAATAGGTCGGCAGCGCGCATTCCAACACCTTTGAAGGAAATACGAGTCATCTTACCGATGAGACATGATTCACACGTGCCATATGATTCGAAATCAAAGGGCAATATAGCTCCATTCTGTATGAGCTGTTTTACGCGTTTCTCATTTATGTGTCCCATACGACAATGCCATAGGTAAGTTTGATCTTTGTCACCTACCTTTATTCTTTTATTATTCACATGTAATATCTCGGTGGTTTGATCTAAAACATAAATTCCATTCATGGAAACTGCCTTGCCATAAATCATATTGTGTAAGGAGAAAATACAGCTATTATTCTCTATTACAAATGAAAAGCCGAGTTTGTCAAGTGCAGAAACTGAAATAATGTTTTTGGACAAACTAGGAACATAATAACAGTTATATAAAAATAACTCGAATCCACTTGGAAGCTGGATTACGTATGTTCCCTTCGAGACTGCAGCCACACGTGCTCCATTCCCGACACGCAGGTCCACCTCACCCTTGATTAGGGGTTCTTGGTTTCGGAGGCCCTGCACATGATTACATAGATGAGAACCACAACCAGTATCAAGTACCCAAGTTCCGCAACTTGCATGGTTAATCTCAATCATGTGAATAAAAGAAAAAGAAGACATACCAACAGGAGTAACACGGCCTGCTTTAATGTCCTCGCGATACACGGGGCATGAGCGCCTCCAATGCCCAGTCTTGTGGCAATGGTGACATTCCATGCTTGTATCCTTGCTCTTTGTCTTGCCTTGTGAGTTACTCGACTCACCAGGCCCACTCTTAGCAAATCCTGGTTTCTTGAACCTGGGCCTACCTACCGCTAGGTCGCCCTGAGCTTTAGCCTTCCCTTTACCTTTTCCCTTACTTGAGATCATGAGAACATCCTGCTTTAGACTCCCACTCAACTTTAGATCCTTCTCAGTCTGTACGAGAAGGGAGTGGAGCTCATGGGGAGTCTTCTTCATGTCGTTCATGTAGTAGTTGGCCCTAAAGAGGGCGAACCCATCTTGAAGCGAATGAAGCATGCGATCAACGATGATGTTCTCACTGATCTTGCAGTTTAGGGTCTCCAGTTTCTCGATATTCTCAATCATGTTGAGAATATGTGGGCTAACAGCTTGGCCCTTCTGGAGTTTCGCCTCAAAGAAGCGACAGTTATGCTCATAAGAAACGATTCTCGGAGCCTTGGAGAATTCGTTAGTGAGCGTGGTGAAAATCTTGTTTGCACCATGGGTTATGAAGCGTCTTTGCAAATTGGATTCCATTGCATAGATGAGTACGTTCTTTATCGCACCCGCTTCCATAACGAAATCGCTATGAGCGCGAATTTCGTTGGCTCTAGCTCCAGTTCCTGGGTGTGGCGGAATGGGCTCAGTTAAGAACTTGAGCTTTCCGTCAGCAATGGCAGCATTCCGTAGTGCTGCCTCCCAGTCAGAGAAGTTTGACCCATCATTCCTCAGTCTAGTTGACTGATTCATGGAGTCCATGAAGGCTTTTACCCAGGATTCACGTGCTAGCTTGGCACTTGGCATTGGGTCTTCACCAGCCATTTTAGTTTTACAGCAGTTTTAATGAACGTGTTCTACACTGAAAAGAAGATAAAACAAAACCATATAAGCAACTTATTGTTGTGATTTAAGTCTATATTAAATTGAATTTAAACTCGTAGACTCATGCATTTATATAATTGATCTCCCTCAAGAATTATATAAACGATCCCAAGACTCAATTTCCGTATATTGATAAGCCCACAGTTTGGCTAATTCCAATCGTTGGAACTCTTGGTCGATAGATTTCCGTATATCCTATCTATTAGTCCATCTCAGTCACTGGAATATTATCGAGTGACCATGATGTTGAGATAAAATAAATCATCTGTTCCCACTTACCCGACGTAGAAGGGGTCATATTATGCCTACCGACGAAGAAGGGATTCATGGGAGGCTGATTTATAAAGACTAATCTCAATTTTTGGTTATACGAGGAAGACCCCATCAACTTTTATTTATCCATATTTAAGTGAACTAAAAACTAGCATTTGCGTGAATGAATTAAATAAAGTGATGGCTTTTAAATGACATGTGACATCTGTATTGTCACAGAAAACTAACGCGAGACCTCTACATGAGTCAGTTTTCAGGCATGATATAGGTGGTTTGGTTTTTAGGCGGAATATGATGCAAGCTATTATCGATGAAAGCGTAAAGATAAATGCAATAAACGTAAATAAAAGTCCTAGTGTGGCCTATCCTACCAAAATAAACATAAAACAACTTGGGATCCACCGTTGGACCCTAGAAGCTTGTCTTGATGTTCTATCTTGGTCCTTGCAGCGGGAGTGAGCATCCGGTCTCCGTCTTGTCTTTGGTCTTCACAAAATTACTAATTTAAATTACAAAAGTAATCCTAGATACATTCTAATTTAAATACAAAAGTAATTACATGGCAAAAACCCAAAACGGAGATTCAAGATCTCAAAATTACAAGCAAGATCGTGTCCCTTCATTACGGTGACACAATCTTCTAAGGCCACACTAAGTTACAACCGTTTGCAAAAATTAAATACGTTATTGAAAGCATTCAAGGCATTCACAAGACGATAAATAAAATGCATCAACTAAAAACAATTTATACATGACATAATACTGTTATTATGATTAATAAATTTATACCAAACCACCTTTTAAGATTAAAATTAAGTGACTATACCGTTTTAATCACCAATTTTAACAAACATATAATCCATTATTTTAAACTGTTTTAAAACAATATGTATCAAACGAGGGTGAACCGTTTCACTAAATAATACACTATTTCCGTATATAGTATATTATTTTAAGCCATGTGAAAATAAAACATGTTATTTTCGAAAATAAAAAAAAACGAGTCTGTTACAGGGGGGAGGTCGACCGACCTAAACTTGTGGTCGACCGACCTCCTGCCGAAAAACGGAAAAATCTGCAACAGTAAAATCGGTCGACCGACCTATTGATTAGGTCGACCGACCAACAAGTAGTAAAAACGAATTTCAGAAAACGCAAAACGCTGCACTTTTTGAAATTAAAACAAGTTTTTACCTTTTAAACTTTGATTAAAACAAGTAAATCAAAATTAACATCAACAAGGGTTCACATATTGTTAAGAATATCGATTAATTAACAATATGTAAACAGGAATCGAAAAACAAGATCGAAAACTCATAAAGGAAACTGTTTTTTTAAAAAAAAACAGAAAACTCACACAGGGGCGGTCGACCGACCGCTAAAACAGGTCGACCGACCGACGCAGCGGCAGAAACGAGATTTATCAAAATCTTTTAAAAAAAACTTATGAAAAACACAAAAGTAAAATTTTCATGGCCTAAGGCTCTGATACCACTTGAGGGGAATAAAGCATGTATTCACCCTAAACTTGCAGGATTATAATGAAAAATACAGTTGTGTTTATAGTCATAAGATTAAAAAGGATAAGAAAATGAATTCAACCTTTGGTCCTTTGTGCTTATGGCCTAAGAACAGGAATTAAAGTAAATTCCCTCCTATAACTTGCACCCAAGACTTGATTGAGATGATGCCGCGTGTGCTAGAAAATACTCTCCAATTGCCTTGCAATATGGGGAGAGCTTTTGAGAGGTTTTAGATGTGAGATCTGAGTTTTGGGAAAAAGATGTTCTCAAAACCCTAATTGTGAGAATTATGAATCACCAGTCAGTGACAAAAGGAGAAAGACTCTCCTTTTGTATTACTTAGGTCGGCCGAATGGGTCTTGGGTAAGGGTGGGCTTTTTCCACTTTTACCTTATACCTTTGCGTGATTCGACCCGTTTAGCTTTAAGTTGTTCGCGGGTTTTATATATAAATCGTAACATGTTATCAGATATTAATACAGTCGATATATTGATAATGGTCTGACAAAATACGATATTGTATAATTACCCAAATTAATATAACTGTTTATATTAATACGCGAATACTATATTTAATTAAATATAACCGTTTATATTTAATTTACGAATTAATCTTGTAATCCGTATTAGCTAAAATTATTTAATCCGTATTAAATAATAATCTCAACATCTTATTGACTAATTTATTAGTCAACACCTCTGACTAACTGTTTAGTCATATCCGGCATAAATGTGACTGTATTTTCATACCTTCACATCTCTCAAACGTGTCCTATACGTGTGACGTATAGGGACCAGTTGATCACCGCCATCCGTATGACAATAACGTCAAACTTATCTAGCAAGCCAACCGTTATTGATAAACGTGGATCAACTGGTAATAATACAAAAGTATGCCCTTGTGATCCTTAAAGAGATTTAATAAGTCATTGTACTTAATTGTCAAGGACACCAGCCCCAACAATCTCCCACTTGTCCGTACAAGGGTATGTGCAATGACGTTATCACACTACATGTGGAGGACACAATCTCCAACAATACAACCATAATACTAATAATAATAATAATAATAATAATAATAATAATAATAATAATAATAATAATAATAATAATAATAATAATAAGAGTAAACAAATAAGACTAACGACTCAACAAACACGACCCACTAACAACCGAGCAAAACATCGAACAACTAAACTCCTTAACAGCCCATAAACAGCCCACTTTAACAGCCCATTCGACACCTATACACCACCCGAACCACCACCATGACACGGTGGTTGCCACCACCGTACCACGCAGCACCCACTAACACTCACCACCGCCCCTGACATACCCTAAGCACCTCTCGAACTAGCAGCAACACCCTACCCACGACCAACTCATTAAAACCGTGACCTGCAACACCCTTTTTACCCCCTGCAAACACGGCTGTAACCACCACTACCGCCACCCAAACTCACACCTGGCGCCACCCCCGACACCACTCACCTCCCACGTCACCCTGATGGAAACCACCACCCATAAACACCTTCCAAAACCGCCTCACACAACCGCCATAACCACTGCTGTACCCGCACTCTACTCGCAACCCACTCCTTACCCGCCTGTTCTACATACCGCAGCCACCACCAAACACTACCAGACCACCCTAGACTGCCACCACAGACTGCCCAGACCACATACTCACCAACCATGGTGGTACCACCGCACCGACCTCCCCCTAAACATCGGTGGTACCACCCCAAACACCCGCGTGAAACCTGAACCCTGAAACACTACTGAAACCTCCTCTGATTCCCTTCCCGTACAGCCATCGATCACCACCCTAACAGCTACCCTGACCACGCCCAGTCATCATGAGAACCACCATCCTCTCCCTGACTCATCCTTGACTCTAGAACCAAGACCCAGACTCAACCCATAAGTTAATCTTAACGAAAACAGACTCAACACTCCACACCCACAAACAAACCAGAATGCGTTTCACTGACAGCCTCCCTAAAACACTACACACGGCGGTGTTAGGGGGGTCAAAGACGACATGGACTGGTACCTTTCTGACCCCTAAACAACATACATTACAAATACCCGAAGGTCAGATCCTCTTAGACACAGTACACGATTGAAAACAAGCAACCAAAACAGACACTAGGAACCGTGAAAACAGAGCAACGTGAACATACCGACTTCCTAGCTAGAACGAACCACCTTAGCCCCGTGTTTGACCACCGTGAACGCCCTTCCCTCCTTCCTTGATGTGGCGGCTGCCTTGGTGTGTAAAAAGTTATGTGATTAGGGTAAAGTTTAGGTCTAGAAAGAGTGTTCAAAGATGACGGCATGAAGGCTGCCTGGTAGGGGTTTTAGGAATTTGTTTTCCTCAATTGAACCGTGGGCTTGGGTGAGGGCACACACCACGAGGTCCAAACCAACGTGCCAGAAGGTCTAGGGATCGAACCCTCACAACAACGTAATTGTTGTGCTAGAGGTCTAGGGATCGAACCCTCACAACAACATAAGTTGTTTAACTACTTAAGACATAGATACTTAAAACCGTAAAACAAACTAGCGACACAAAAATCAACTTAATTATCGAGGCCAAGTTTCCGAGGTATTACAGTACCTTATCAGGCAAATCAACCAATGCAACTCCCATACGTTATTCTCATACATGGAGTCAATCTTGGATTGCATTGCATCAAGCCATAGCTTTGAGTCGGAACATGTCATATCACCTTTATAGGTTACGGGTTCGTTACTCTCTAAGAAAAAAACGTCAACTCCGTCAAGTTCCTCGACCATACTTGTAATACCCCGTATTTTAGCCTTGGTCAACGTCAGTCAAACCATGTTTTGGTAAAAGTATTTTAGATGGAATGTTTATAAAGTATTTTACGTAAACTATTATTATTTTATAAATTGTATTTCTACGATTATTTCGTAGTTGATAATCGTTTTATATTGGATGATTATTCATCAAAATGTCAATTAATTCGTATTTATTTATTTCGATAATATATTTATAATTAAATATATTTCATATTGTATGTTTATTTCTCATTTATACTTATTTTATTATTTAAGTCATAATTATATTTAAATCCTAAATTTTTATATATTTTATATTAGTTCTAATAAATTATATTCCCAAAATTAATTTAATTAGTATAAGTAAATTATACGTACTCGTTTATTTTATACTATGAGTCGCGAACGGTAATTAGAGGTCAATGACCTCGAGATGCGTGATGGGCTTGGATTCGGGTTATGGGGTAAGAAACGGATACCAAGTTAAAAATAGAAAGAAAAGAAGAGAAACCCTACATCAGACATACCTCGACATATTCACCCAATACCAACGTGAACCCTAATGCTACCATCCCCATGAACCCTCATCGACATTCAATACAACTCGGATTCAAACCCTAATACCTCATCTCCTTCACTTCGTCTACCCCTCAATCAGACCCTAAACCCTAAACCACCTTGACCCCGTGAGAATTAAGGAGAACAAGAGACGGAAAACAGCGGAAACTACCCCTCACCATCATCATTCATCCTCGCGTGATAGTGTTTGTAAGTTGTTTATAATGTTGTTTTATATCATCGAATATGTATACTGAGTTTATATGTAATCCTTGTAGTAAGTATAACATGTTGGTCGTCTTTAATTTACCATAGGACCGCCGTATCCGTCGCAATAACCACCCTAATGTCGACAGAAACAACTCCCATAAACTATGTTTTCTGCGTGAATGTCATGATTCGTGTTGTTGTTGTTCGTTGTGTTTTAGGCTTGTTTCGGTCGTGAGTCGTGAGTAGTAGTAGTAGGGTGGTAGTAGGTGACTTGGGTGGTGGTAGGGTGGCGCGTGGCCGGAGAACCGTGTTTGACAGCCTTTTTAAACCGTACCCAAAACTGGGGCTGTTATGGGGTGTGTGGAGCGAGTTTGTGGCGTTTGTCTCAGGGGGTGTGGTGGTGTCGAGCCCTAGTGGTTAACACCAGGGGAGTGGTGGAAGGTAATAGGTGTCTAGGGTAGTGCTAGGTGGTGGTTAGAGCAGTGGTACTGGCGGTGGCAGGTTGTTCGCAGGGTGGTTACGCAGGTATAGCAATACCCTGTTTTTGCGGGTTGTGGGTAGCCTGTTAGGACGACTGTTTGGGGCGTTTGTGGCGGCTTTAGGTGATGGTTCCGGTGTGCTAGAGGTAGTTGGTAGTACGTAGGTGAGTTTAGGGCTAGTGATGGTGGTCGTAGGAGACTAGGCTGGTGGTAGTAGTGACGGGAAAAGAGGGTGTATGGGCTGCTTTTCGGGATTTTCGAGGGGCTGCTGTTTCGTCTTTGGCATGGGTATATTACTATTTTTTAGTAAGCTGATGGTTGTCAAGGTTGTCTTTATCTCCATAATATTATTATTATTATTATTATTATTATTATTATTTATTATTGTTATCACTTGATGATAATATTATTAGCATTATTATCATTGTTAATTATTTATAAATAGTTGTAATTAGTAATATTGATATTCATAATTGGAAAATGTTATCTTATTAAGTTGAGTAATAATTATTTGGTGGTTTCAATGTTATTACCATTATGTTATAATTATTTTTATGGTGTTATATGGGTTTTATAATTTGGTAATCTAATTGATATAGTTGGTAATAAGTAAATTGTGATATTATATTGTGATAATTATTTATATGTGGTCATGAATGGTAAATGAGAATATGATCGAATAATTAATTGGTAGTGTTATTGGTGGTATGAATAGAGTTTAATTTTAAGCAATGTTTATAGGAACTGGATTTGAAGTGGAATATTTTCTAGACGGTGGTTGCTATTTGCAGACTTGCTTTTCCAGGTAGGATACACTGACCTTATACTCTATGATGTGTTATGAATGGATGTGGTATTGTGTGTTATTGATGTTGAGCATGATTGATGTTGAGATTGATATTGGTTGGATTATTTGTGAATTATTGGTAATGTCATGAGCATTTCATTAATTGATTGCATGATTGGATAATTTTATCATTGCATTCATGAGCATAGCATATGCATTGGTTACTGAGAAAGTTATGGATCAGATATTGTTCTGATATAAAGCTCAGGGTGGTTCTGCAGACCAGGCCTGGTGTCTTATCAGCTATTGAGCTGGTGTTCGGTGACGACCGATTATAGTCTGCCGGGAGGTTCGGTATGGCTTGGTGCAAGGGTATGAGTTTGAGAATGAGATTGAGATTGAGATTGAGCTCGAGCATATCAGGGCATTTGCATATCATTTAACTGTTGCATTATAATTATTGTGTTACCCTACTCAACCGCGAGGTTGATAGTGTATTCGTGTACACCTACGATGATCCGGAATGGGGAGTAGATTCTACAGGTCAGAGACAGATGGATTAGGAGCTTGGGCTTGGAGAGAGACATGGTTTGGACCGAATTAGTATTAGATCACATACATAGAGTTATCAGTTGTATTTTTTTATGCATAGTAATTGTAATATCAAAAGTTTAAATTTAACCAGTCTTTATATAAAGTACTTTGGTTTGTTTTACTTTGTTATTCACTACCTCGGACATTCCGAGATGGTAACAACTCTATTTATTGAGAATGTCTTGCTAAAGGCTCTTAAATAAATGGGGGTGTTTCAAAGTGGTATCAGAGCGAACGATCCTCAGGCCTAAACCAAATGAATAATAATGAACGTAGGAAGAGTCTAATAAAATAAACCCCAGGTTAGCAACTGTTAGGAGCCCCATGATTGGGATGAGTTAGGGGCCCCCCTCAAACCAAGCCAATGGCCCTTTCAGTTTGGCCTGGTAACCCGTGAGAGATGTAGAGCGTGGGTAGAATAGAATAAAGGACAGGACCCAATATATATAAATTGTACTAACGTTGGCGCAGAAAAGCAATGAGGTAAGTATGATGTGAAATATGGTTGGAGATCTGTGTTGTATGGGAATTATATTGAATGATTGATTGAGATATATGATTTCCATGTAATGAGAACATGAGTTTTGAATATGAGTTTGAAATATAAGCTTGACTTGCATGATGATGTGCATTAGAAGAATATGACAGATATTGAAATGCTGATTGCATTGAAATTTTAGAGAATGAATGTATATTTATTAAACAATGATTGGAGTGATATTATCATATGATTTTGGTGTTTAGGAATTTTCATATGATATCTGGTTATCAAATGACTATCGTAACTATGTAATATATCATCTTGAATTTGAATATGAATGATCAGATTTAAATGTTATAGCAATCCATGTCTAGTGATATGCGGAATGTGTTGCCCCAAGCGATGAATGTCATATAGCTAGGTGTTACATTTGTATATACTTGTATAAATGTTGATTTAATTAGTTGATCCTATCTTTCAGTTCGCAATCTTTACCGCTGTCTTGATGGCAAGTACAAATTGAAATAATGAATAAATATTAATATGATGCAATGTCATTTCTATGCATCAATATATGCGTCAACATGTTTTGAGAATAGTTGTGTTTTAATATGACGATGTAAAGTAATAATGTGAAATATTAAAGTAACCAACGTTGTAATAAGTTTCCAGAATGTTACCTATTTGTACGGGTTGCCGTTGAAAATGTGTTCTCTATATGAATGTTAAATTTTATGTATGATGACCTTATGAGTTAGCTTTCTAATGATTTTGACTTCATGTTAAAACGATTTATATTTTGAAGGAAATAAATATTTTGGTTAACAGTGGTCAGATTGTTACTGCACAGTTCTGGTTTTTTTTACTCATGGTGTTGAAAAAGGAATCATTTACAACGTGACTACTGTTTATGCATAATCTTAATGAGTCGTTATTTAATAGTGATTTTTGCAAGTTGCTCAAATTTCGGTCTAAGTGTTGTAAAGTTTTTGTTCAGACCAACTAAGTTGTAAAAGTTGTCATAAATAAGTTCCTTGAGCTTTGCAATTGATTCTTTTTACTATGATCAGTTAATTCCTGGTATTTTTCTAAAAACCATAGTAACTCACAATTAGCTAAGCGGATATTTAATTATGATTTCTGGAAGTTGCAACATGATGTTTGTTGTGAAATTGTAAGTTATGTGAGTTTTCAATATAAAGTCTAATCAAATATGAATTATGAGATGCAACCATGTGATATCCTGATATGACATTAGTGGCATGAACCGTAGGCATATGATATGATCATGAACTTTAATATATGATAATAAACCTCTTAGTTTGCAAGCTATATTTATTACCGATTTCATGATAAATGATGTAATGTGAGTAGATGGGAAATGTACCTATGTGATTTTAATTTAATTGTACCTAGAAATGCTGAGCTGACTTGTTAATCTATGACTCCGTGTTTAATTACATTAATTAAATAATTGCATTATGACTTTCAAAAACTTGTGTGCATATATATGATTTTGCTTCTATAATGTGAGTATGAACCCTGAGTTAGCTGCTTGTTTACATTAGTGCAAATATGTTATGTCGTATTAATAATTTTCAAGGTCATATAAGTGTTCATTACCTTGATGTTGTTTTACTACATAATAGGAAATTGACGAGTATGTTTTGTTGCTTTAAAAGTCGAATAATAGTTGCCCTCAAAGTGTACTTAACTTATCTGATGATTTGTGCCTGTTGTTTCGTTGATCTTCTTGAGCATTGGATGTGAAATTTTTTAATGAGGTTACGGGGACGTAACCACGTCTTAAGGTGGATAGGATTGTAAAATCTCAATGGCTTGTGGTATGGTAGTTGATATAACATGGTAAATTGATATGCCGTACTTGTTGAATATATTGGATAATCATGTTTACTTTTGTTATGCATTATATTGTGATTTGTGAATTATCTTTTAATTTAAGTTATGCGTTAAACTTTGGGGACAAAGTTTTCTTAACAAGGGCAGAATGTAACATTTCGTGTCTTAAAGCCTTTATAAGTGCTGTTTGTGGTTGTTTCGTGCTTGTTAGATGTTTCGTTACCTTTAGGGGGTGGTGAACTTCGGGACAAAGTTCATTTTAAGGGGGGAAGACTGTAATACCCCGTATTTTAGCCTTGGTCAACGTCAGTCAAACCATGTTTTGGTAAAAGTATTTTAGATGGAATGTTTATAAAGTATTTTACGTAAACTATTATTATTTAATAAATTGTATTTCTACGATTATTTCGTAGTTGATAATCGTTTTATATTGGATGATTATTCATCAAAATGTCAATTAATTCGTATTTATTTATTTCGATAATATATTTATAATTAAATATATTTCATATTTTATGTTTATTTCTCATTTATACTTATTTTATTATTTAAGTCATAATTATATTTAAATCCTAAATTTTTATATATTTTATATTAGTTCTAATAAATTATATTCCCAAAATTAATTTAATTAGTATAAGTAAATTATACGTAATCGTTTATTTTATACTATGAGTCGAGAACGGTAATTAGAGGTCAATGACCTCGAGATGCGTGATGGGCTTGGATTCGGGTTATGGGGTAAGAAACGGATACCAAGTTAAAAATAGAAAAAAAAGAAGAGAAACCCTACATCAGACATACCTCGACATATTCACCCAAACCAACGTGAACCCTAATGCTACCATCCCCATGAACCCTCATCGACATTCAATACAACTCGGATTCAAACCCTAATACCTCATCTCCTTCACTTCGTCTACCCCTCTATCAGACCATAAACCCTAAACCACCTTGACCCCGTGAGAATTAAGGAGAACAAGAGACGGAAAACAGCGGAAACTACCCCTCACCATCATCGGTCATCCTCGCGTGATAGTGTTTGTAAGTTGTTTATAATGTTGTTCTATATCATCGAATATGTATACTGAGTTTATATGTAATCCTTGTAGTAAGTATAACATGTTGGTCGTCTTTAATTTACCATAGGACCGCCGTATCTGTAGCAATAACCACCCTAATGTCGACAAAAACAACTCCCATAAACTCTGTTTTCTGCGTGAATGTCATGATTCGTGTTGTTGTTGTTCGTTGTGTTTTGGGCTTGTTTCGATCGTGAGTCGTGAGTAGTAGTAGTTGGGTGGTAGTAGGTGACTTGGGTGGTGGTAGGGTGGCGCGTGGCCGGAGAACCGTGTTTGACAGCCTTTTTAAACCGTACCCAAAACTGGGGCTGTTATGGGGTGTGTGGAGCGAGTTTGTGGCGTTTGTCTCAGGGGGTGTGGTGGTGTCGAGCCCTGGTGGTTAACACCAGGGGAGTGGTGGAAGGTAATAGGTGTCTAGGGTAGTGCTAGGTGGTGGTTAGAGCAGTGGTACTGGCGGTGGCAGGTGGTTCGCGCAGGGTGGTTACACAGGTATAGCAATACCCTGTTTTTGCGGGTTGTGGGTAGCCTGTTAGGACGGCTGTTTGGGGCGTTTGTGGCGGCTTTAGGTGATGGTTCCGGTGTGCTAGAGGTAGTTGGTAGTACGTAGGTGAGTTTAGGGCTAGTGATGGTGGTCGTAGGAGGCTAGGCTGGTGGTAGTAGTGACGGGAAAAGAGGGTGTAGGGGCTGCTTTTCGGGATTTTCGAGGGGCTGCTGTTTCGTCTTTGGCATGGCTATATTACTATTTTTTAGTAAGCTGATGGTTGTCATGGTTGTCTTTATCTCCATATTATTATTATTATTATTATTATTATTATTATTATTACTATTATTATTATTATTATTATTATTATTATTTATTATTGTTATCACTTGATGATAATATTATTAGCATTATTATCATTGTTAATTATTTATAAATAGTTGTAATTAGTAATATTGATATTCATAATTGGAAAATGTTATCTTATTAAGTTGAGTAATAATTATTTGGTGGTTTGAATGTTATTACCATTATGTTATAATTATTTTTATGGTGTTATATGGGTTTTATAATTTGGTAATCTAATTGATATAGTTGGTAATAAGTAAATTGTGATATTATATTGTGATAATTATTTATATGTGGTCATGATTGGTAAATGAGAATATGATCGAATAATTAATTGGTAGTGTTATTGGTGGTATGAATAGAGTTTGATTTTAAGCAATGTTTATAGGAACTGGATTTGAAGTGGAATATTTTCTAGACGGTGGTTGCTATTTGCAGACTTGCTTTTCCAGGTAGGATACACTGACTTTATACTCTATGATGTGTTATGAATGGATGTGGTATTGTGTGTTATGGATGTTGAGCATGTGTAATACCCCGAATTTTATTAATTAAAATGGTGGTTTCGTGGGAAGTTATGATCGAGCGATGCCTTTTCATGATTAGATAGTCGTTTTATAAGCTTGTGCATACTCATTTTGTTGAGTGATTTTCGTACTACCGTGGGATTCGAGTTGGGGACCTAAGTACCTAGTAGCTATGTAAGTGGCATGGTGTTGTTGTGGTTCGAACTTGGGACCTGTTGTCACCCTACACTGGGCCTCGATTGGCGTGACAACAGACCAAGCCCACACGGAATTCTGAAATCACTCAACAACCTAGCACAGCCGCCTTATTTATACATAGATTTCTGTGCCCTAAACACCACAAAGACACAAATCAGATCTCACACCCACCTAGCCGTCACTGTAGGGAAGAAGAAGAGCCTGCTCACGGTGGTTATAGACTAACCTAGGGTACTTCGAATTGGCCAAGAACCGGGTATGCTCACCACTGTTTTCATAATTTCGCAGTTGTTGCCCTTGTTATTTGTCTTTTTCGTTCATATAATAATGGTTACTAATTCTGGTTCTTTTTATAATTTTGATCTTTGGTATTAGTAGTTGCGTTTTGGTGGTAGTAGAGTCACCCTTGACCACCCTAAACCACCAGTCGTGGTGGTTTTGTCGTCTGTGTCAAACCATGTTCTTAGCGTTTCAGAATAGAGTCGGGAACGTGGTGTTTTGCGTGGGATTTCGAAGTTAATTCGGTTAACGTTTACTCTGGGTCTTTGTGTTATTAGATGGTGGGTTGGCTGGTGGTTCGTATGGTGGTAGTCACGGGGTTTGTAAGGTCTGGGTACGGTGTAAACAGGGGGGTTCGTTGGTGGTTCTGGAAGGGGTGTCAGGGAGTTGTGTTGTGACTGGGTGTCGAGGGGTTGTTGGAATGGTGCCACCGCCGACTAGGGGGAGGTCTATGCGGTGGTACCATGGTGGTTGTGGGGGTTGGATGTCGGTGGTGGTGTCTGGGGTGAGTGTTGTCGGAGTCGACCGTGTCTGTGGTGGTTGTAGGTGTGTTGGTGAGGGCTGGTGTAGGAGTGCTGAACAGAGGGTCGTGAACCAGGCCTGGAAACGGCTCTAGTTCACCTCGCCGGAGCTAGTCGACGCCGATGGTGGTGGTCAGGGGTGTAGTGGGCGATGTGGGTGTCGTGTCAGGTGGTTGCTGGTGGGGTTTGGGCTGGTTTGTGGCGGTGGTTGGGTGTTTAAGGGCCGTGGTTGGTGTATGTCGGGTAGTGTGGTTTATTTACTTTTCTTTATTATTATTATTATTACTTTTACTACTATTATTAATATTATTATTATTCACTTATTTATTTATTTATTTATTATTTATGGTATTAGTTTATTATTAGTAAAAAAAAATATGATGGCATTAAAGGAAAAGATTTGGCATTTAATGTAAGATTTGATACTAATGCATATTTTAAATAGATTCGAATTTCAAACCCAAGTATCTCATTTTTGGAAAGTTACCTTTTATAGAAGTTACTATTCTTGGAAGGTGCCGTTTAGGAAAGTTCTATTTCTTTTGGAAGTCGTGCTGTGTCACGTGTGTTAAAAGGTACTATAAATAGAGTGTGTGTGTGTATTACGAGTTTAGGGAACCTTATTCTTGTATAATCTATGTTTAGGTGGTGGTTTCTGCGTGGAACACTTTTAGTAGCCGTTGCTCGTTGCCACTATCTTCCGCAGTCTTGAGGTAGGGGAATATTTGTGTTGTGATTGTGAGTTGACATGAGTACAATGTATTTGGTTGATATACATATATATATTTATTGAATGATTTAATATGATTGAATGAGGACTGATAATTGTGGAGAACGGGTGTTGTGATAAAGGGTCTTGTGATAAAGGGTCTTGTGATATGGGACTTGTGATATGGCCATGGGAGGTGTGGTGTGTGATGGAGATGTGGGGTGTTAGAGATGTGGTGGTTGTGGAGAAGATGGAGGAGTTATTATGATTGTTATTCATGTTGTGATTATATTACCTACTCAACCTCGTGTTGACCCTGCTATTTGTTTGATTGTGTCTGCGTTGATCCAATTTATTGGGGAGCAGAATGACAGGTTTAGACATATGGATGCTGGAAGGGTGGAGAGGATATGGACCAGACCAGTCTAGTTATAGCTCAGTTTTATAGCTTCCGACTTGTTGAACTCTTAGTTTTGTTTCCATAAGCAGTTGTAATCCTTTTTGAGACTTATGTTTTAACTTTAAATACTTAATAAAGTGCTGTGTTTCTTCCTTTGTAAACTACTACCTCGGGTAACCGAGATGGTAACACCCTTAGTTATTTGGGGAGTCCTAGTTCAGGCCTCTGAAGAAATGGGGGTGTTACAAAGTGGTATCAGAGTGAACGATCCTCAGGCCTAACCTAATGAACCCAATGAACGTAGGAGAGTCTAAATAAAATGAACCGCGGGATAGGACTGTTAGGAGCACACTAAAGGGAAAGTATGAGTCTGGGGCCCCCTCACACCGAACCATAGGCCCTCTCAGTTTTACCCGGATACATTGAGTGAATACGAGCGAAAAGGGTAGAATAGGAAGTGATGGGAGTTGTGGTCAAGCATGATAAGAGTTATATGAATTTTTCTGTTATGAGACTGGCATGGATTATATGGATGTTTTACATGGAATACATGATGATGTGAGTATATGCGATAATCAGTGTTATATTCATAGTTATGCATGCCTAATGATATGCGGTTATGTGATCCCTAAGCCTCCATGATAGATACGATGTGATGAAAGGATTTAATACTATAAGGCATGAGAATAATGGTACTTCCTGGATATCAATGTGAGTCTAAGTGAGTACCCTTACATTAATCAGGGCTCATTGTTTTCTTGTATATTATAGAATGCCTCCGAGAAGGAATAACGCAGTTGATATCACGCAAGAAGAACTAGATCGAATACTAGCAGAGAATGAGGCTCTTCGGGCCAAACGCTTGGACTCTGCCAAGATGAGTACCATCATTGCAAGGCACAACCCTACCCAATTCACTGGAGAAGGGGAACCTCACCTTCTTGGTGAATGGTGTCGGGAGTTCAGCAACCTGTTCGAGCTGATAGACTGTCCAGAAGAACTGAGAGTGGATCAAGCTGCCCACTACTTGAGGGGTATGGCTGGCGATTGGTGGACTGGAAGCAAGGGGGAGATTCGAGAAGCTGCTGTCGGGGATGGAATCAATCATGTGGAATGGGTCGCATTCAAGAGAATCTTGTTCGAGGTTTTCCTACCAGAATTTCAAAAGAGCAAACTGACAGAGGAATTTGAGCTATTCAGAATGACTGATGAGATGACGGTGGAGGTGTATTATAGGAAGTTTCTTCAGCTGCTGGGTCATGTGGGAGAGATGGGGATGGATGAGCCAATGCTTGCCATGAAGTTTGAGAGGGGGCTCACCATTGCTGTCAAGAAGAGGCTCATTGCTGCACCACCCACCACAGTTCGTGACATCTATTTGCGGGCTGGGGCAGCTGAGAGACTGGCTGATATGATCAAGGAGGAAAAGAAGACGAGAAGTGATAAGAGGAAGGTTGAGACCTTGGGTGACAACTCAGGGTGGAAAAAGCAAAATTCTAACAAGTACAGCGGATATTTTAACAACAGTGCCTCAGCTGGTACCCGGAACCAGAGTGGGGGAAACTTTAGGAGTGGAAATTCGGGAACCAGTTCTGTGGGGATTGTGTGTTATGGGTGCGGAAAGACGGGACATAAGCAGGCTGTATGTCGATCTTCGGGCGGATACCAATCTGGGAGTTACCGTACCCCAACTCCGGGGTACAGTGGGTCCCGCATGAACACTACGGGGAGTGGAGGTTACCGTACCCCTATGTCGAGCTATGGAGGGAATTCAAGATCTGGTACTAACAATAACTACCAGAAGAGTTACAACAATTATCAAAACCGTTCCCAACATAGTCAGTACAATGGGGGTGGCAGTAACCAGAAGACCGCAGCTGAGGGCAATCAACAGACAGGAGCAGCCTCTACTAGCCAGAGTGGAGTGAAGACAAGTGGCAAGCTCTTTGCCATGGAGAAACAGGCTGCCCAGGATGACGCCCATGTTGTGACTGGTACATTTCTTGTGAATCTTAAACCTACCTTTGTACTTTTTGATTCCGGCGCAACCCATTCTTTTGTGTCTAGAGATCATGCTAGGGAGTTGGGGCTTGTTATTTATGATTGGGTTGGGGATTCTGTAACAATACCATCCGGGGAGTCGGTATCATGTAATAGAGTCTTTAGGAGTGTACCCATCAAGATTGGAGAAGTAGTTTTCCATTGCGACCTTATCGAGTTCCCATTGGGAGGCTTTGAAGTAATCCTGGGGATGGATTGGCTGGGGAAATACCGGGCTTTTATTGATTGTTACCAAAAGAAAATTTCTCTGAAAGGACCTAGAGGGGTGAGAGTGACCTATAAGGGATTCGTGGTTAAACCTAAGGTCAAGTTCATATCTGTCAATACCCTTAAGTCGAGTCTGCGAAAGGGGGAAAATTTAATCTTATGCCAGATGTGGAACTGTGAGGCGGAGACTCTAGGTGTGAGTGAAATAACTGTGGTGAGGGAGTTTGAGGGTGTGTTCCGGGACGATGTGTCAGGATTACCACCTAGGAGAGAGGTCGACTTCTCTATCGACCTCAAGCCTGGTGCAGGACCGATATCAAAATCACCTTACCGTATGGGACCTAAGGAGATGGAAGAATTGAAAAAGCAACTGGATGAATTGGCCGAGAAGGGATTTATCAGGCCTAGTGTATCGCCTTGGGGAGCACCCGTACTTTTCGTAAAGAAGAAGGACGGGAGTCTGAGACTCTGCGTCGACTACCGAGAGCTGAACAATGTGACTGTCAAGAACCGCTACCCTTTGCCAAGAATAGATGATCTATTCGATCAGTTGAGTGGAGCCGAGGTCTTTTCGAAAATTGACCTGAGATCGGGTTATCACCAACTGAGAATTAAAGATGAAGATATTCCCAAGACTGCCTTCAGGACTAGGTATGGCCATTATGAATTTGTGGTTATGCCGTTCGGGTTGACTAATGCACCAGCAGTGTTCATTGATTTGATGAACCGAGTATTCAGTCCGTACCTGGATAAGTTCGTAGTTGTGTTTATCGATGACATTTTGGTGTATTCCAAGAACGAAGAAGAGCATAAGGAGCATCTGAGGACCGTGTTGAAGACTTTGGAGGTGAATGGATTATATGCTAAGTTAAGCAAATGTGAATTCTGGCTGGAGAAAGTTGCTTTCTTGGGCCACGTAATTTCCAAAGAAGGGGTGTCTGTGGATCCCAGCAAGATCGAGGCTGTGACGAGATGGCAAAGTCCAAAGAATGTGGGAGAGATCCGGAGTTTCTTAGGATTAGCTGGGTATAGGAGGTTTGTTAAAGATTTCTCAAAGTTAGCCAAGCCATTAACATCGTTGATGAGAAAGGAGAATCGTTTCATTTGGGATGAGAGCTGTGAGAAGGCGTTCCTAACTCTTAAGGAACGTCTGACAACGGCTCCTATCCTTGCTTTGCCAGATGGGAGTGATAACTTTGAGGTGTATACCGACGCTTCGAAGCATGGGCTAGGGTGTGTGTTAATGCAGAATGGGAGAGTGATAGCTTATGCTTCTCGGAAGCTGAAAACCTATGAAGAGAACTATCCTACTCATGATCTGGAGTTGGGGGCGGTGGTCTTCGCACTAAAACTGTGGGGCCATTATCTGTACGAGGCCACATTTAAAGTGTTTTCCGACCACAAAAGCTTGAAGTACATCTACACTCAGCGGGAATTAAATATGAGACAACGAAGGTGGATAGAGCTGATTGGCGACTACGATATGCAGATTGTCTATCATGAGGGCAAGGCTAACGTGGTAGCTGACGCCTTGAGTAGGAAATCTGTTCATGCCTTGATTTGTGCCAGATCAAGGGTAAGACTGCTCAGTGAGTTAGGATAAATGGGGATTTACATGATTCGAAAAGGGGATACTCTTAGCGATCTGACGGTGGAACCGGAATTGTATGGTGAAATCAGGGAATTGCAGAAAGGGGACTCGAGGATCCAGAAGTGGAGGAGAATGATCGAAGAGGGTGGTAGCGAGACTGAGTCCAAATTCAGTGTCCATTCTGATGATAGTTTGAGATTCGGTGGGAGATGGTGTGTCCCAGATAATGATGAATTGAAAAAGAAAATCTTAACTGAAGCTCATGCTACGCCATACTCCGTTCACCCAGGAGGCGATAAATTATACAAAGACCTCAAGAAGACCTTTTGGTGGCCCAATACGAAAAAGGAAGTTGCGGAGTTCGTGTCCCGGTGTTTGACATGCTAGAGAGTAAAAGGCGAGCACAAGAGACCTCAAGGGAAAATCCAGCCACTGGATATACCTGAATGGAAGTGGGAGAATATTTCTATGGATTTCATTGTGGGGTTGCCCGCACTTAGAAGGGCAACAATATGATATGGGTAATCTTGGATATATTGACCAAGTCCGCTCATTTCATTCCAATGAAGGATACCTGGAGCAAGGCTGAATTAGCAAAGTCCTATGTGCAGAACGTGGTCAAGTTGCATGGAGTTCCTAAGGATATTGTTTCGGATCGCGACTCGAGGTTTATTTCTCGATTTTGGCAAGAGCTGCAGACCGCGTTAGGCACACAGTTGAAGATGAGTACCGCTTTTCACCCTGCTACAGATGGTCAGACGGAAAGGACCATCCAGACTCTGGAAGATATGTTGAGAGCTTGTGTACTTGAGTTCGGGGGATCATGGGAGGAACGGTTGGGACTGATAGAATTCTCTTACAATAATAGCTACCACGCCAGAATTGGTATGGCTCCATTTGAAGCATTGTACGGGAGGAAGTGCCGGAGTCCTGTGTGTTGGGACGATCGAGCTGACGCCGTAGTTTTGGGTCCGGAAATGGTTCAGGAGATGGTTGAGCAAGTTCAGGTAATTCGACAGAAAATGAGGGCCGCTCAGGACAGACAGAAGAGTTATGCAGACCTCAAGAGAAGTGACATTTCCTTTGAGGTGGGCGAGAAGGTATTACTTAAGGTATCTCCTATGAAGGGTGTTATGAGGTTCGGCAAGCGAGGTAAACTGAGTCAAAAGTTTATTGGACCATTTGAGATTTTGGACAGGGTTGGTGAGGTGGCATATCGATTAGCCTTACCACCAGCTCTCTCCAGGGTCCATAATGTGTTCCATGTATCCCAGTTAAGGAAGTACTTGAGTGATCCTTCTCATGTGTTGAGCCATGAGATGATTGAGGTAGATGAGCAACTTACTTATGTTGAGCTACCGAAGGAGATTCTGGATAGGGAGGTTCGAAAGACGCGGAATGGCGAGACGGTGTTAGTAAAGGTCTTATGGACCAATCATAACACGGAGGAAGCAACTTGGGAGTCCGAGGCGTCCATGAAGGAGCATTATCCGCAGCTTTTCGTTTGAGGTAAGTTACGAGGACGTAACTTTTTCTTTTAGTGGGGTAGAATGTAACATTCCATATAGTTTAACATGTTTTAGCATACTGAGAGTTATGTGCCGATTTTTCGAGTGGGTGAACTGCGGGACGAAGTTCATTTTAAGGGGGGAAGACTGTAATACCCCGAATGTTATTAATTAAAATGGTGGTTTCGTGGGAAGTTATGATCGAGCGATGCGTTTTCATGATTAGATAGTCGTTTTATAAGCTTGTGCATACTCATTTTGTTGAGTGATTTTCGTACTACCGTGGGATTCGAGTTGGGGACCTAAGTACCTAGTAGCTATATAAGTGGCATGGTGTT
Source organism: Silene conica (assembly GCA_029255685.2). Lineage (NCBI taxonomy): Eukaryota > Viridiplantae > Streptophyta > Magnoliopsida > Caryophyllales > Caryophyllaceae > Silene > Silene conica. The sequence goes on along the minus strand of CM055314.2, from coordinate 47,307,946 downwards.
GTTGTGGTTCGAACTTGGGACCTGTTGTCACCCTACACTAGGCCTCGATTGGCGTGACAACAGACCAAGCCCACACGGAATTCTGAAATCACTCAACAACCTAGCACAGCCGCCTTATTTATACATAGATTTCTGTGCCCTAAACACCACAAAGACACAAATCAGATCTCACACCCACCTAGCCGTCACTGTAGGGAAGAAGAAGAACCTGCTCACGGTGGTTATAGACTAACCTAGGGTACTTCGAATTGGCCAAGAACCGGGTATGCTCACCACTGTTTTCATAATTTCGCAGTTGTTGCCCTTGTTATTTGTCTTTTTCGTTCATATAATAATGGTTACTAATTCTGGTTCTTTTTATAATTTTGATCTTTGGTATTAGTAGTTGCGTTTTGGTGGTAGTAGAGTCACCCTTGACCACCCTAAACCACCAGTCGTGGTGGTTTTGTCGTCTGTGTAAAACCATGTTCTTAGCGTTTCAGAATAGAGTCGGGAACGTGGTGTTTTGCGTGGGATTTCGAAGTTAATTCGGTTAACGTTTACTCTGGGTCTTTGTGTTATTAGATGGTGGGTTGGCTGGTGGTTCGTATGGTGGTAGTCACGGGGTTTGTAAGGTCTGGGTACGGTGTAAACAGGGGGGTTCGTTGGTGGGGAAGGGGTGTCAGGGGTGTCAGGGAGTTGTGTTGTGACTGGGTGTCGAGGGGTTGTTGGAATGGTGCCACCGCCGACTAGGGGGAGGTCTATGCGGTGGTACCATGGTGGTTGTGGGGGTTGGATGTCGGTGGTGGTGTCTGGGGTGAGTGTTGTCGAAGTCGGCCGTGTCTGTGGTGGTTGCAGGTGTGTTGGCGAGGGCTGGTGAAGTAGTGCTGAACAGAGGGTCGTGAACCAGGCCTGGAAACGGCTCTGGTTCACCTCGCCGGAGCTAGTCGACGCCGGTGGTGGTGGTCAGAGGTGTAGTGGGCGATGTGGGTATCGTGTCAGGTGGTTGCTGGTGGGGTTTGGGCTGGTTTGTGGCGGTGGTTGGGTGTTTAAGGGCCGTGGTTGGTGTATGTCGGGAAGTGTGGTTTATTTACTTTTCTTTATTATTATTATTATTACTTTTACTACTATTATTAATATTATTATTATTCACTTATTTATTTATTTATTTATTATTTATGGTATTAGTTTATTATTAGTAAAAAAAATATGATGGTATTAAAGGAAAAGATTTGGCATTTAATGTAAGATTTGATACTAATGCATATTTTAAATAGATTCGAATTTCAAACCCAAGTATCTCATTTTTGGAAAGTTACCTTTTATAGAAGTTACTATTCTTGGAAGGTGCCGTTTAGGAAAGTTCTATTTCTTTTGGAAGTCGTGCTGTGTCACGTGTGTTAAAAGGTACTATAAATAGAATGTGTGTGTATTACGAGTTTAGGGAACCTTATTCTTGTATAATCTATGTTTAGGTGGTGATTTCTGCGTGGAACACTTTTAGTAGCCGTTGCTCGTTGCCACTATCTTCCGCAGTCTTGAGGTAGGGGAATAGTTGTGTTGTGATTGTGAGTTGACATGAGTACAATGTATTTGGTTAATATACATATATATATTTATTGAATGATTTAATATGATTGAATGAGGACTGATAATTGTGGAGAACGGGTGTTGTGATAAAGGGTCTTGTGATATGGCCATGGGAGGTGTGGTGTGTGATGGAGATGTAGGGTGTTAGAGATGTGGTGGTTGTGGAGAAGATGGAGGAGTTATTATGATTGTTATTCATGTTGTGATTATATTACCTACTCAACCTCGTGTTGACCCTGCTATTTGTTTGATTGTGTCTGCGTTGATCCAATTTATTGGGGAGCAGAATGACAGGTTTAGACATATGGATGCTGGAAGGGTGGAGACGATATGGACCAGACCAGTCAAGTTATAGCTCAGTTTTATAGCTTCCGACATGTTGAACTCTTAGTTTTGTTTCCATAAGCAGTTGTAATCCTTTTTGAGACTTATGTTTTAACTTTAAATACTTAATAAAGTGCTGTGTTTCTTCCTTTGTAAACTACTACCTCGGGTAACCGAGATGGTAACACCCTTAGTTATTTGGGGAGTCCTAGTTCAGGCCTCTGAATAAATGGGGGTGTTACAGCATGATTGATGTTGAGATTGATATTGGTTGGATTAATTGTGAATAATTGGTAATGTCATGAGCATTTCATTAATTGATAGCATGATTGGATAATTGTATCATTGCATGCATGAGCATAGCATATGCATTGGTTACTGAGAAAGTTATGGATCAGATATTGTTCTGATATAAAGCCCAGGGTGGTTCTACAGACCAGGCCTGGTGTCTTATCAGCTATTGAGCTGGTGTTCGGTGACGACCGATTATAGTCTGCCGGGAGGTTCGGTATGGCTTGGTGCAAGGGTATGAGTTTGAGAATAAGATTGAGATTGAGCTCGAGCATATCATGGCATTTGCATATCATTTAACTGTTGTATTATAATTATTGTGTTACCCTACTCAACCGCGAGGTTGACAGTATAAAAATGAACTTCGTCCCGAAGTTCGCCACCCCGTACTGATAACACAACACCCCACAAGCAAAAGACAACGCAAGTAGTACGTATACCTAAGCTCTAAAACGCGAAGTGTTACATTTTCAATCATACTTCAACCGAAGATAAGAGAGGTATGTCATTCCCAATCAAGAGTATGTCGTCGACATACAGTACTAGGAATACAATCTTGCTCCCACTCGACTTGATATAGAGACATGGTTCCTCGACTGATCGAATGAATCCATTCTCTTTTATCACTTGGTCGAAGCGATGATTCCAACTCCGCGATGCTTGCTTAAGTCCATAGATGGAACGCATTCTCTTTTATTTGTTAAGTTAAGTGTTTTATACTGTGCAATTAGCATCCGACTCTTAAAGTCACAAACATATTTGTCAATTTCATGCTACGCAATAAACAAAATCAAGGTAACCAACGTCTATACTCTTGGAAATTTTGACACAAAATTAACACTCTTACATCAATGTGGACAATCAGCTAACTCATAGTTCACACTTTATCAGATTAAAATATTTCATGCTCATACTCGAATTATAGAGGCAAAACTCTTGTTTATGCACATAAGAGACAGTGACATCAGGCAAAATTTTAGTTACTGTAATTAAACACGGAGCAATGACATATTTCATGGGATAGACGCTATTCATAGCTTAGCAAGGCAACTTAGCATTTCCAGGTACAAATAAGTTAAAATCACTTAGGGACATTTCTCATCTACTCACATTACATCATTTATCATAAAACTAGTAGTAAATATAACTTGCAAGACAAGAGGTTTATATCCTGTGAAATAATTTCATATTGAGCAAGATTTCATCAACATGTAGCTACAGATTCTATCACATTGCAAAACAATTACCACAATGTTCCAACATCAGCTTTATCATGGCTTATCACTTCAAAACATTTTGAAACTTTCAGACAATGAGGTGGTAATTGATGGCAATTTTATAGACACTAATCAACTGACGATTTACAAGCTACATATCGAAAGTAAGACTAGCACTCTCATAATACACTTGTCAACCCGATTACTAAATCAATACATTGTGATCAGATTTAAACATACATAACAACATGCAGTTCACCTTGTGGCATAACAATAGTGTCGGTATAGATAAAACTAACTTTATATAAAACTCACCAATAATTAAGGTTATATTATTATATAACATTTCTATTGTTCATGCTACTAATGTCATATCAGAAAATTACATGGTGTAACACCCCCATTTATTTAAGAGCCTTTAGCAAGACCTTCTCAAATAAATAGAGCTGTTACCATCTCGGAATGACCGAGGCAGTGAATAACAAGTAAACAAACCAAAGTACTTTATATAAAAACTGATTAAATTTAAACTTTTGATCTTACAACGATTACACAAAGAATAAAAGTACAACTGATAACATCTAACTATGTGATCTAATTCTAAGTAAGTCCAAGCCATGTCTCTCTTTCCTTGCCCAAGCTCCTAATCCACCTGTCTCCGACCTGTAGAATCTACTCCCCATTCCGGATCATCGTAGGTGTACACGAATACACTGTCAACCTCGCGGTTGAGTAGGGTAACACAAAAGTAAATAATGCAACAAATATGATATGCAATGCCATTGGTTACTCGAGCTCAACCACAATCTCAATGTCAAACCCGTAACTCCCAGCCATACCGAACCTCCCGGCAGACTATAATCGGTCGTCGCCGAACACCAGCTCAAAAGCTGATAAGACACCAGGCCTGGTCTGCAGAACCACCCTGGGCTTTATATCAGAACACTATCTGATTCACAATATCTCAGTAACCAATGCATATGCATGCTCATGAATGCCACAATATAAATATTTAATCATGCTATCAAATACTGATATACTCATGCCATTACAAATAATCCTCAATCAATCCAACCAATATCATTCTTATATAATTCATGCTTGCATCCATCACATATAAGGCAACATGCTTTCATAACACATCACAGAGTAAACATCCATTCATATCAGTTCATAAAGTATAGAGGCAGTGTATCCTACCTGGATAGCAAATATAGTCCCATCATGCAGCTAACACCCAATCAGTAGCATCACTCCATCACAAACTCAACACCTAATAAAATCATATACTTAATTACTAACTAATATAACTATGTAGACAATATAATATATCAACCAATAAATTTAATCAACCAATTAATATACTACGCATAACGAGACTATAATAAGTACGACTAGTCAATTAACTTAATCAGGTGATTAATTAAAATTACCGTCACAACACTATTTATCAAATTAGCTAAACCAGACCTCCTAGTTTAAACTAATTGATCCCAACTAAATTAACATGAACTAAACAGTTTAAACTACTACAACATCAACATAAACTTAATCAAATAATATTATTGACCATCACATAATTATTATAAATACGAATAAACTTATAATCATAATAATAATACCGATACTAACCATTATAAAGTAACAAGAATGAGCAATAGAAATAATAATAATAATAATAATAATAATAATAATAATAATAATAATAATAATAATAATAATAATAATAATAATAATAATAATAATAATAACATATGATAATAATAATAAACTTAATAACACAATCAGCCTCACAGCCCGGGTTCGAGACCCACAATCAACAACTATGCAAATTAACTAACCACCCTAATACTACTTCTACTCGTACACCCCTAGTTCACGGCACCACCACCACCAACCAAGACACCCACGGCCACCACCAACTACCCTAAACTCAACTACATACTAGAAACTACCACTACCAAGCATTGGACACCACCGGCAGCCACCACCGTGACCACCACAGCCACTCCAAACAGCCTGCTCACATGCACTGCTACACCGCTCTCTGCACCCTCCCGTACTCCCTTCTTCTCACACGCTTTCACTCACCACCACGCCCCCCAACCACCCCTAGCCACCACCGTGGTCACCACTGACCCACGGTGGTTCTATGGGTGGTACACGTGTGTCCTCGTTCTCCATGAACCAACCCAAAATCTAACCCCAAAACTGCTGTACACACGGACCCTTAAACCCCTGCAACAACCATGTTAAACACTCCCCGCAAAACCGACTCCTACCACCAATACCACCACCCTAACCACCAACTAGCACCACCCCAGATATCTCCCATACCCCATGACTCCATTGATGGTAACCATCAGACCTCGACACCATTTTAACTCCCTGTAAAACACCCTCAAACACACACCCTCACGAAGCCCTTATATCCCCTGTTTCTGCCCAGCCATAACCACGCCCCTATACAGCCTGTCCAACGAGTTCCCAACCACCACACACCACCGCAACACTACCCAAATAACCTACCAACCTCTCACTATCCTTGCCATAAACTCGTAATCAGAAACAAACCCAGCAACAATCGAATAAGAAGCCATTAACAACACGAATTATACACGCAGGCGAAAACAGAGCATTTAAAACGTGTTTACTGCTGACATTCATGACTGTTTTAGTGACTCCCACGGTGGTCCTATGGTGGTTTGATGACCATAGACATGTTACACATACTGCAGGCTATACATACGACCTTAATACCCAGATTTTACGACGTGAAAAAGTATTAAGAATTACCTACGAACGTGGTGCAGTGCGAGGTTAAGAACGGTGTTGGTGAATTCTGTTGTTGATGTATCTCTCCCCTCGTTCTCTTCTTCAACCCGCAGCAGTTACTAGGGATAAAATTTCGAGGTTGTTGTAAGTGGCAGGCGAGTCTATGGAGGCAGTTATGAGTTAGGGTTTAGCAGTAGGGTTTGGGGTTTGTCGATGAACAAAATATAAGGTGGGGTTTGGGTTTGTCGATGAACAAAATATAAGGTAGGGTTTTGGTTGCTCTCATCCTTAACCCCAGTCCACAACCCAGCACGCATCTCGAGACCCATATGACTATACCCGTTCATAACTCACAACTAAAAAAAAAACGAGTTTGTACAAATAATCATACTAATTAAATTAAGTAAATTAGCATTAGTAAATATTAATTATGTTAATTATAAGAAATCATAAAATATAAAATTATTAGAAATTATATAAGGACATATAAAAATTTGGATTGAAATATAGTTACGATTTAAATAATGAAACAATTATAAATGAGGGATAAATATAAAATAGGAAATGTATATCGAATTATAATTATATTATCAAATTAAAGACATATAAATGAAATGTCATTTTATGAAATAATCGTCAAATATAAAATGATTATGAAATACGAAATAATCGTAGAAATACGATTTATAAAATAATAACAGTTTATGTAAAATACTTTATAAACATTCCTTTTTGATATACTTGTAGAAAACACGGTTTGACTGTCGTTGACCGAGGCTAAAATACGGGGTATTACAGTCTTCCCTCCATAAAATGAACTTCGTCCCGAAGTTCGCCACCCCGTAACGCTAACGAAACATCTAACAAGCGCGAAACAAACACAAACAACACTTATACTGGCTTCAAGACGCGAAATGTTACATTCTACCCTCGTTAAGAAAACTTTGTCCCCAAAGTTTAACGCATACTAGATTGAATGATAATTCACGAATTACAATATAATGCATAACAAAAGTAAACATGATTATCACGTATATTCAAACAAGCACGACATATCCATTAGCCAAATCAAAGATCATTAAGATTTTTCAATCCTATCCTCCTTAAAACATGGTTACGTCCCCGTAACCCCATTATAAAATTTCACATCCAATGCTCAAGAAGATCAGCGAAACAACAGGCACAAATCATCAGATAAGTTAATTACACTATAAGGGCAACTTTTATTCGACTTTTAAAGCAACAAAACATCCTCGTCAATGTCATGTTATGCAGTAAAACAACATCAAGGTAACGAACACTTATACGACCACATGAATTTTAACACCACATAACATATTTGCACTAATGCAGACAAGCAGCTAACTCAGGGTTCATAATCATATTATAGAAGCAAAATCATATTTATGCACACAAGTTTTTGAAAGTCATTATGCAATTATTTAATTAATGTAATTAAACACGGAGTCATCGATTAGCAAGTCAGCTCAGCATTTCTAGGTACAATTGAATTAAAATCACATAGGTACATTTCCTATCTACTCACATTACATCATTTATCATGAAACCGGTAGTAAATATAGCTTGCAAAATAAGAGGTTTATTATCATATAATAAAGTTCATGTTCATATCATATGCCTACGGTTCATGCCACTAATGCCATATCAGGATATCACATGGTTGCATCTCATAATTCATATTTGATTAGACTTTATATTGAAAACTCACATAACTTACAATTTCAACAACAAGCATCATGTTTCAACTTCCAAAATCATAATTAAATATCCGCTTAGCTAAAAGCGAGTTATTATGGTTTTTAGAAAATATAAAGAATTAACTGATCATAGTAAAAAGAATCAATTACAAGCTTAAGGAATTTATTTATACAAGGTTTACAACTTAGTTGGTCTGAACAAAAACTTTACAACACTTAGACCGAAATTTGACCAACTTGCAAGAATCACTATTACATAACGACTCATTAAGATGGCCGCATGCACATCACCAGACATGGATTAACATAACATATAAATCTGATCATTCTTATTCAATTACCAACAAATACATTACATATTTACGATAGTCATTAAATAACCAGATACCATATGGACATTTCGACACCAATTCATATGATCTTATTACCCAAATTATACATCTATTCTCTGAAAATTCCACTGTCAATCATTCAGATCAATCAACATTTCAATATCAATCACATTCTTCCAATACACACATTAACCATAACTCACATTATGACTTACCTCAATCTTCTCCTGCAAGGATGTTAGTACAATATATATATATATATTGGGTCCTGTCCTTTATTCTATACTACCCACGCTCTACATCTCTCATGGGTGACCAGGCTAGACTGAAAGGGCCAGTGGCTTGGTTTGAGGGGGCCCCTAACTCATCCCAATCCTGGGGCTCCTAACAGTTACTAGCCTGGGGTTCGTTTTATTTAGACACTCCTATGTTCATTATTTCCATTTTAGTTTAGGCCTGAGGATCGTTCGCTCTGATACCACTTTGTAACACCCCCATTTATTTAAGAGCCTTTAGCAAGACCTTCTCAAATAAATAGAGCTGTTACCATCTCGGAATGACCGAGGCAGTGAATAACAAGTAAACAAACCAAAGTACTTTATATAAAAACTGATTAAATTTAAACTTTTGATCTTACAACGATTACACAAAGAATAAAAGTACAACTGATAACATCTAACTATGTGATCTAATTCTAAGTAAGTCCAAGCCATGTCTCTCTTTCCTTGCCCAAGCTCCTAATCCACCTGTCTCCGACCTGTAGAATCTACTCCCCATTCCGGATCATCGTAGGTGTACACGAATACACTGTCAACCTCGCGGTTGAGTAGGGTAACACAAAAGTAAATAATGCAACAAATATGATATGCAATGCCATTGGTTACTCGAGCTCAACCACAATCTCAATGTCAAACCCGTAACTCCCAGCCATACCGAACCTCCCGGCAGACTATAATCGGCCGTCGCCGAACACCAGCTCAAAAGCTGATAAGACACCAGGCCTGGTCTGCAGAACCACCCTGGGCTTTATATCAGAACACTATCTGATTCACAATATCTCAGTAACCAATGCATATGCATGCTCATGAATGCCACAATATAAATATTTAATCATGCTATCAAATACTGATATACTCATGCCATTACAAATAATCCTCAATCAATCCAACCAATATCATTCTTATATAATTCATGCTTGCATCCATCACATATAAGGCAACATGCTTTCATAACACATCACAGAGTAAACATCCATTCATATCAGTTCATAAAGTATAGAGGCAGTGTATCCTACCTGGATAGCAAATATAGTCCCATCATGCAGCTAACACCCAATCAGTAGCATCACTCCATCACAAACTCAACACCTAATAAAATCATATACTTAATTACTAACTAATATAACTATGTAGACAATATAATATATCAACCAATAAATTTAATCAACCAATTAATATACTACGCATAACGAGACTATAATAAGTACGACTAGTCAATTAACTTAATCAGGTGATTAATTAAAATTACCGTCACAACACTATTTATCAAATTAGCTAAACCAGACCTCCTAGTTTAAACTAATTGATCCCAACTAAATTAACATGAACTAAACAGTTTAAACTACTACAACATCAACATAAACTTAATCAAATAATATTATTGACCATCACATAATTATTATAAATACGAATAAACTTATAATCATAATAATAATACCGATACTAACCATTATAAAGTAACAAGAATGAGCAATAGAAATAATAATAATAATAATAATAATAATAATAATAATAATAATAATAATAACATATGATAATAATAATAAACTTAATAACACAATCAGCCTCACAGCCCGGGTTCGAGACCCACAATCAACAACTATGCAAATTAACTAACCACCCTAATACTACTTCTACTCGTACACCCCTAGTTCACGGCACCACCACCACCAACCAAGACACCCACGGCCACCACCAACTACCCTAAACTCAACTACATACTAGAAACTACCACTACCAAGCATTGGACACCACCGGCAGCCACCACCGTGACCACCACAGCCACTCCAAACAGCCTGCTCACATGCACTGCTACACCGCTCTCTGCACCCTCCCGTACTCCCTTCTTCTCACACGCTTTCACTCACCACCACGCCCCCCAACCACCCCTAGCCACCACCGTGGTCACCACTGACCCACGGTGGTTCTATGGGTGGTACACGTGTGTCCTCGTTCTCCATGAACCAACCCAAAATCTAACCCCAAAACTGCTGTACACACGGACCCTTAAACCCCTGCAACAACCATGTTAAACACTCCCCGCAAAACCGACTCCTACCACCAATACCACCACCCTAACCACCAACTAGCACCACCCCAGATATCTCCCATACTCCATGACTCCATTGATGGTAACCATCAGACCTCGACACCATTTTAACTCCCTGTAAAACACCCTCAAACACACACCCTCACGAAGCCCTTATATCCCCTGTTTCTGCCCAGCCATAACCACGCCCCTATACAGCCTGTCCAACGAGTTCCCAACCACCACACACCACCGCAACACTACCCAAATAACCTACCAACCTCTCACTATCCTTGCCATAAACTCGTAATCAGAAACAAACCCAGCAACAATCGAATAAGAAGCCATTAACAACACGAATTATACACGCAGGCGAAAACAGAGCATTTAAAACGTGTTTACTGCTGACATTCATGACTGTTTTAGTGACTCCCACGGTGGTCCTATGGTGGTTTGATGACCATAGACATGTTACACATACTGCAGACTATACATACGACCTTAATACCCAGATTTTACGACGTGAAAAAGTATTAAGAATTACCTACGAACGTGGTGCAGTGCGAGGTTAAGAACGGTGTTGGTGAATTCTGTTGTTGATGTATCTCTCCCCTCGTTCTCTTCTTCAACCCGCAGCAGTTACTAGGGATAAAATTTCGAGGTTGTTGTAAGTGGCAGGCGAGTCTATGGAGGCAGTTATGAGTTAGGGTTTAGCAGTAGGGTTTGGGGTTTGTCGATGAACAAAATATAAGGTGGGGTTTGGGTTTGTCGATGAACAAAATATAAGGTAGGGTTTTGGTTGCTCTCATCCTTAACCCGAGTCCACTACCCATCACGCATCTCGAGACCCATATGACTATACCCGTTCATAACTCACAACTAAAAAAAAAACGAGTTTGTACAAATAATCATACTAATTAAATTAAGTAAATTAGCATTAGTAAATATTAATTATGTTAATTATAAGAAATTATAAAATATAAAATTATTAGAAATTATATAAGGACATATAAAAATTTGGATTGAAATATAGTTACGATTTAAATAATGAAACAATTATAAATGAGGGATAAATATAAAATAGGAAATGTATATCGAATTATAATTATATTATCAAATTAAAGACATATAAATGAAATGTCATTTTATGAAATAATCGTCAAATATAAAATGATTATGAAATACGAAATAATCGTAGAAATACGATTTATAAAATAATAACAGTTTATGTAAAATACTTTATAAACATTCCTTTTTGATATACTTGTAGAAAACACGGTTTGACTGTCGTTGACCGAGGCTAAAATACGGGGTATTACACATGGTTACATCACATAATTCATATTTGATTAAACTTTTATATTGAAAACTTACATAACTCACAATTTCAACAATCATACATCACATAGTATCTTCCACATCATAATCAAATAACCGTTTAGCTATCTTGCGGGCTATTATAGTTTTTAGAAAATATGAGGAATTAACTAATCATAAGAAAATAATCAAGTGCGAAGCTTAAGGGATTTACTTATAACGAGTTTTACAATTCAGTTGGTCTGAACATAAACTTTATAGCACTTAGACAGAAATTTGAACAACTTGTTAAATTCACTATTGAATAACGACTCATTAAGCTTTCATGTGGCTTATCGTTTTGATAACATGAATGAATACTCTAAACAGTGGAGTTGGAAATATGCATAAACAATAAAATATTAATTTCTCGCAAAATATAACTCCTCGTAACACGAAATAAAAGCATTGGAAAGCTAGCTCAGAAGGTTATCATGCATAAACTTTTCATGTTCGTATATGAAACACATTTTAAATGGCAACTCATACAAACAAGGTAATATTCTGGAAATTTATTACAATTTTGGTTCCTAAAGAAAATTTACTTCACCTTATCACCTCCAAACACAGCCAACTTTCCTCCAGACAAGTTAACATATCATTTGAGGCATTGAAATCACATTTCACTATATTAGCATTTACTCATCACTTCAAACTATAATCGTCATCTAAAATATAGTAAAAATTGCGAAACTGAAAAAAAATCAACTAAATAACTCAATAATTATATATGTATAAACTTTGCATTAGTTTCTACCATTCCAACAATCACCACTTATTAAGTACGTAGTATACCTTAGAAATCACTAAGGTGCTACTCATCATCAATTCATTACACATATCATTATACTATGTCTCTACCTAAGGGTTTCAGGATCATATAGCCACATGCATATCACTAGACAGGGATTAACATAACATATAAATCTAATCATTCTTATTCAAATACCAACAATATATTACATAGTTACGATATTCATTTAATGACAAGATATCATATGATCATATCACTCCAAATTATTGTTCTATAAATATACATCCATTCTCTAAAAATTTTCAATTCAATCATTCAGATCAATCAGATTTTCAATATCAGTCGTATTCTTCCAATGCACATCATTATGCAAGTCAAGCTTATATTTCAAACTCATATTCCAATTTTCATGTTCTCAATACTTGAAATCATATATCACAATTAACATTCAATATAAATTTCGTACAACACAGATCTCCAACCATATTCCACATCATACTTACCTCATTCCTTTCCTGTGGAAACGTTAGTACCAAAATATATTGGGTCATGTCCTTTATTCTATACTACCCACACTCTACATCCCTCAATGGTTACCAGGTTAGACTGAAAGGGCCAGTGGCTTGGTTTGAGGGGGCCCCTAACTCATCCCAATCCTGGGGCTCCTAACAGTTACTAACCTGGGGTTCATTTTATTAGACTCTTCCTACGTTCATTATTATTCATTTGGTTTAGGCCTGAGGATCGTTCGCTCTGATACCACTTTGTAACACCCCCATTTATTTAAGAGCCTTTAGCAAGACATTCTCAAACAAATAGAGCTGTTACCCTCTCGGAATGTCCGAGGTAGTGAATAACAAATCAAACAAACCAAAGTACTTTATATAAAACTGATAAAATTTAAACTTTTGGTTATTACAGTTACTACATAACGGAAAAGAAAATACAACTGATGACTTCTCTAGACATGATCTAATTCTAAGTAGGTCCACGCCATGTCTCACTCCTTGCCCAAGCTCCTAGTCCGTCTGTCTCTGACCTGCGGAATCTACTCCCCATTCCGGATCATCGTAGGTGTACACGAATACACTGTCAACCTCGCGGTTGAGTAGGGTAACACAAAATTATGATGCAACAGATACATGATATGCAAATGCCATGATATGCTCGAGCTCAATCACAATCTCAATCTCAACCCGAAACACCAAGCGATACCGAACCTCCCGGCAGACTATAATCGGCCGTCGCCGAATACCAGCATAACAGCTGAGGTCACCAGGTCTAGCCCTGCAGAACTAGCCTGGGCCCAATAATATCTCATCACCTCAAATCCGTATCCAATGCATATGCCATGCTCATGAATGCAACAATATAATTATTCAATCATGCTATCAAATAATGTAATGCTCATGCCATTACCAATAATCCACAATCAATCCAACCAATATTATTCTCATATCAAACATACTAGCATCCATAACACACAATACCACATCCATTCATAACACATCAAAGAGTGTAAGGTCAGTGTATCCTACCTGGATAGCAATATAAAATCATCACGCAGCTAACATCCAATCAGCCGAATCACTTCATTATATACTCGACACCTAACAAAATAATATACTTAATTACTAACTAATATAACTACTTAAACAAGGTATAATATAACAACTAATCAATATAATTAACCAAGTAATGTATTACGCATAACGAGACGATATTAAGCACGACTAGTCAATTAACTCGATTGGGTGATTAATACACAAAATTACCGTCACAACACTATTTAACAAATTAACTAAACCAATTCAACTAATTAAACTAATTGATCCCAACTAAATAAACTTGAACTAAACATTTTAAACTATTAACAACATCAACACAATCTAAACAAATAATATTAATAACCGTCACATAGATTATAAATACTTATAATAAATTCATAATAATAATAACAAGAATAAATAATAACAATGATGATAATAATATTAATAATAATACCAATCATACTAGTGATAATACTAGTATTAGTAATAATAACCGTAACAATAATAACCATACCACTAAGTAATATTAATATTGACAAAAAAAAAAAAATAACAATGTTAACAATAATGATAATAATAAGACTAATAATAATGAGAGCATCACTATCAATAATGATAATAAATCAAATAACAATTATAAGCACAAGAACACCAAAACAGCCCCTTAGATCACAAGTTCGAATCCCGCGACCAACATTAAAACAAAGATACTCAGACCACCCAAACCACTCTCATCCGTACAGCCCAGGTTTTCGGCATCACCGCCACAAATCAAGACACCCATGACCAACACCATCCATCCTAAACTCAACTATGTACTACCCTCTACAACCTTCACCCATTGTACACCACCGGAGCCACCCCAGTAACCACCACGAAAGCTTCTAAAAAGCCTGCCTACACGCGAAAATCTGCAGTTCCAGCAGTCTTCTCCGACACCGTCTGTTTCCACGCTTGCATCTCTCTCCCTTAGTCTCATACCACCTCTGGCCACCACCATTGTCACTACTGACACATGGTGGTTCCAGGGGTGGTCAGCCTAAAGTCTCGATTCCATACTAGCAAACGCACTAGCCCACCAAACTACCATCCCCAAACACGAACTCAAACCTCTGTTTTTGCTTAACCCAGAACCAACGTGTTTCTGGTGGTGCTCCGGCCACCAAACGCCGCCCCCACCACAACCTAACTAGACTATGAACACCCTATCACTACCACCCAGGAACCCACGGCAAAACTCAACCAAATACCATTCGAATATAGCATAAACGACATGAACAGGAACATGAAGCAAAACAGAGAAAGACGAAAGGAACCACGACTGTACCTCCTTTATTGAGCAAACGACCGCCACTAGACCACCCTAGGCCATCGTGTAGACTCTCGTTACAGACCTTGATGTGGCGGCAGACAAGAGGTAGGAGATTGTGTGAGTATGTGTGCTAGGGTTATGGTTTAGGGAGGTGTTTATATGACGGTAGGAGGGTGTGTATGTGAACGTTATTTGTGTTGTTGCTGATTGTCGATAAAGGGCTTTGAGGTTAGCACGCATTCCAAGGCCCAAAAGTCACAGTTTAAATCGGTTTTACTATTAACTCGTAACCTCGACCTCTTAATTAACATATAAACTATAAAACACCCATTCGACAACTAAATTATCGAATAGCATACGTAAATAAATTAAGTACGTTATACTAACAATATATGAAAAATATAAAATCATTAGCACTTACTAAATTTTATATAAAAAAAATATAGAATTTAAATGTAATTACGACTTAAATAAATAAATAAAATAGAAATTAAGTATTCTTTGAGAAACGAACACAAAATATGAAATTTATTTAATTATAAATATATTATCAAAATTAAAGAAATATAAATGAAATATCGTTTTAATAAATAATCGTCAAATATAAAAATGATTATGAATTACGAAGTAATCGTAGAAATACGATTTATAAAATAATAACAGTTTACGTAAAATACTTTATAATCATTCCATTTAAAATACTTGTATAAAACAGAGTTTGACTGCCGTTGAACGAGGCTAAAATACGGGGTATTACAGTCTTCCCTCCTTAAAATGAACTTCGTCCCGAAGTTCGCCACCCCGTACTGATAACACAACACCCCACAAGCAAAAGACAACGCAAGTAGTACGTATACCTAAGCTCTAAAACGCGAAGTGTTACATTTTCAATCATACTTCAACCGAAGATAAGAGAGGTATGTCATTCCCAATCAAGAGTATGTCGTCGACATACAGTACTAGGAATACAATCTTGCTCCCACTCGACTTGATATAGAGACATGGTTCCTCGACTGATCGAATGAATCCATTCTCTTTTATCACTTGGTCGAAGCGATGATTCCAACTCCGCGATGCTTGCTTAAGTCCATAGATGGAACGCTTAAGCTTGCAAACTTTCTTAGGATTTTCTGGATCAATAAAACCCTCGGGTTGTACCATGTACAACTCTTCCTCCAAATAACCGTTTAAGAAGGCGGTTTTAACGTCCATCTGCCATATTTTATAGTCATGAAATGCGGCGATCGCTAAGATAATCCGAATGGAACGTAGCATGACTACGGGTGCGAAGATCTCATCGTAGTGCAAGCCTGGCACTTGGGTGAAACCTTTAGCAACTAGTCTTGCCTTATGGATATCTTGTTTACCTTCCACGACATGCTTTATTTTGTAAAGCCATTTGCATTGAAGGGGACGCACATTTGCAGGTAGGTCCACAAGGTCCCACACGTTGTTCTCATACATGGAGTCCATCTCGGATTGAATGGCTTCTAGCCATAGCTTTGAGTCAGAACTGGTCATGACACTTTTATAGGTTGTGGGTTCATTACCCTCTAGGAGTAAGACGTCATCCATATCATGTTCCTCGACCATACCAATGTATCTGTCCGGAGGAATGGAGACTCTTCCTGACCTCCTAGGTTCCTCAGGAATATCTACCGCAGCCTCGGTTGGAGGAACTGTTTCCTCCAATGGTTACTCGGTAGTTGGTTCTTGAACTTCCGATAAATCGAAGGTTCTATTACTCGACTTTTTCTCGAGAAATTCTTTCTCTAAGAACGTCGCACTAGCCGCAACAAAAACACGTTGTTCGGTTGGCGAGTAGAAGTAATGACCAAAAAACACGGTGTTCGGTAGGCGAATAGAATTAATAAAGTATGTCTTGACCGATCGCGGGCCGAGCTTATCCTCGTGTCTCCACTTGACATAAGCCTCGCAGCCCCAAACCCGAATAAAGGACAAGTTAGGGACCGTTCCCTTCCATAATTCGTATGGAGTCTTGTCAACAGCTTTTGACGAACTTCGGTTAAGAATTAGAGCGGCCGACAAAAGAGCATAGCCCCAAAATGAATCAGGCACAACGGTGTGACTCATCATGGATCGAACCATATCGAGTAGAGTTCGATTTCTCCGTTCGGACACACCATTTAATTGTGGTGTTCCAGGTGGAGTTAACTGTAGCATGATGCCACAGTCTTTAAGGTGTTGATCAAACTCGTGTGAAAGATACTCACCACCACGATCAGAACGTAGTGCTTTAATCTTTCTTCCCAGCTGGTTCTGTACCCGATTCTGGTATTCTTTGAACTTGTCAAAGGATTCACTTTTATGCTTCATTAAGTAGACATATCCATATCTGCTCAAATCATCCGTGAAAGTGATGAAATACCTATAGCCTTCTCGTGCGTTGATCGACATAGGGCCACATACGTCCGTATGTATGAGTCCTAATAGGTCGGCAGCGCGCATTCCAACACCTTTGAAGGAAATACGAGTCATCTTATCGATGAGAAATGATTTACACGTGCCATATGATTCGAAATCAAAGGGCGAGATAGCTCCATTCTGTATGAGCTGTTTCACGCGTTTCTCATTTATGTGTCCTATACGACAATGCCATAGGTAAGTTTGATCTTTGTCACCTACCTTTAATCTCTTGTTATTCACATGTAATATCTCGGTGGTTTGATCTAAAACATAAATTCCATTCATGGAAACTGCCTTGCCATAAATCATATTGAGTAAGGAGAAAACACAGCTATTATTCTCTATTACAAATGAAAAACCGAGTTTGTCAAGCGCAGAAACTGAAATAATGTTTTTGGACAAACAAGGAACATAATAACAGTTATATAAAGATAACTCGAATCCACTTGGAAGCTGGATCACGTATGTTCCCCTCGATATTGCAGCAACACGTGCTCCATTCCCGACACGCAGGTCAACCTCACCCTTGATTAGGGGTTCTTGGTTTCGGAGGCCCTGCACATGATTACATAGATGAGAACCACAACAAGTATCTAGTACCCAAGTTCCGTAACTTGCATGGTTAATCTCAATCATGTGAATAAAAGAAGAAGAAGACATACCAACAGGAGTAACGCGGCTTGCCTTAATGTCCTCACGATACACGGGGCATGAGCGCCTCCAATGCCCAGTCTTGTGGCAATGGTGACAATCCTTGCTAGTATCCTTGCTCTTTGTTTTGCCCTGTGAGTTGCTTGACTCACCTGGCCCACTCTTAGTAAATCCTGACTTCTTAAACTTGGGCTTGCCTACTGTTAGGTCGCCCTGAGCTTTAGCTTTACCCTTACCCTTACCCTTACTGGAAATCATGAGAACATCTTGCTTCACGCTCCCACTTAATTTCAGATCCTTCTCGGTCTGTACGTGAAGGGAGTGGAGCTCATGAGGAGTCTTCTTCATGTCGTTCATGTAATAGTTGGCCCTAAAGAGGGTGAACCCATCATGAAGCGAATGAAGCATTCGATCAACGATTATGTTCTCACTGATCTTGCAGTTTAGGGCCTCCAGTTTCTCGATATTCTCAATCATGTGAAGAATATGTGGGCTAACAGCTTGGCCCTTCTGGAGTTTCGCCTCAAAGAAGCGACAGGTATGCTCATAAGAAACGATCCTCGGAGCTTTTCAGAATTCGTTAGTGAGCGTGGTGAAAATCTTGTTTGCACCATGGGTTATGAAGCGTCTTTGCAAATTGGATTCCATTGCATAGATGAGTACGTTCTTTATCGCACCCGCTTCCATGACGAAGTCGCTATGAGCGCGAACTTCGTTAGCTCTAGCTCCAGTTCCTGGGTGTGCCGGAATTGGCTCAGTTAAGTACTTAAGCTTTCCGTCAGCAATGACAGCATTCCGTAGTGCTGCCTCCCAGTCAGAGAAGTTTGACCCATCATTCCTCAGTCTAGTAGACTGATTCATGGAGTCCATGAAGGCTTTTAGCCAGGATTCACGTGCTAGCTTGGCACTTGGCATTGGGTCTTCACCAGCCATTAGTTATACAGCAGTTTAATTGAACGTGTTCTACACTGAAAAGAAGATAAAGCAAAAACCATATAAGGAACTCATTGTTGTGATTTAAGTCTATATTAAATTGTATTTAAACTCGTAGACTCAAGCATTTATATAATTGATCTCCCTCAAGAATTATATAAATGATCCCAAGACTCAATTTCCATATATTGATAAGCCCACAGCTTGGCTAATTCCACCGTTGGAACTCTTGGTCGATAGATTTCCGTAAATCCTATCTATTAGTCCATCTCAGTCGCTGGATAGTATCAAGTGACCATGATGTTGAGATAAAATTAATTATCTGTTTCCACTTACCCGACGTAGAAGGGGTCATATTATGCCTACCGACGAAGAAGGGATTCATGGGAGTCTGATTTATAAAGACTAGTCTCAATTTTTGGTTATACGAGGAAGACCCCATCTACTTATATTTATCCATTTTAAGTGAACTAATATCTAGCATATGCGTGAATGAATGAAATAAAGTGATGGCTTTGCAATTGACATGTGACATCTGTATTGTCGCAAAAAACTAACGCGTCACCTCTACATGAGTCAGTTTTCAAGCATGTTATAGGTGGTTTGGTTTTAGGCGGAATATGATGCAAGCTATTATCGATGAAAGCATAAAATAAATGCAATAAACGTAAATAAGAGTCCTAGTGTGGCCTATCGTACCAAAATAAACATAAAACAACTTGGAATCCACCGTTGGACCCTAGAAGCTTTTCTTGATGTTCCATCTTGGTCTTCGCAGCGGGTGTGAGCATCTGGTCTCCGTCTTTGGTCTTCACAAAATTACTAATTTAAATTACAAATATAACCCTATTTACATTCTAATTTAAATACAAAAGTAATTACATGGCAAAAACCCAAAACGGAGATTCAAGATCTCAAAATTACAAGCAAGACTGTGTCCCATCATTACGGTGACACAATCTTCTAAGGCCACACTAAGTTACAACCGTTTGCAAAAATAAATACGTTATTGAAAGCATTCACAAGGCATTCAACAAGACGATAAATAAAATGCATCAACTACATAAAATTCATACATGACATAATACTGTTATTATGATTAACAAATTTTACCAAACCACCTTACGGGATTAAAATTATGTGATTATACCGTTTTAATCACCCAATTTTAATAAAATTATAATCCATTATCTTAAACCGCTTTAAAATAATATGTATGAAACGAGTGTGAATCGTTTCACAAAACTAATAATATACTATTTCCGAAAGCTTGGCCATGGGAAAATAAAACAGGTTATTTTCGAAAAGGAAAAAAAACGACGCCTGTTACAGGGGGGAGGTCGAGCGACCACAACATGAGGTCGATCGACCTCCAGACGAGAAACAGGAATTTTCTGCAACAGCGTAAGCGGTCGACCGACCTATCAATCAGGTCGACCGACCACCAGACAGTAAAAACGAGTTTCAGAAAACGCAAAACGCCGCAACTTTTAAAATCAAAATAAGTTTTTACCTTTTAAACTTTGATTAAAACGAGTAAATCAAAATTAACATCAACAAGGGTTCACATATAGTCAAGAATACCGATTAATTAACAATATGTAAACAGGAATCGAAAACACGATCGATTACTCACAAAAGAAAGACTGTCAAAATAGAAAAATACGTAGGGGGCGGTCGACCGACCGCAACAGGGGGTCGATCGACCGACTTAGCGGCAGAACACGATTTTTCAGTTTTTAAAACTTTATGAAAAACACAAAAGTAAAATTTCATGGCCTGGCTCTGATACCACTTGTGGGGAATATAGCATGTATTCGCCCTAAACTTGCAGGATTATAATGAAAATTACAGTTGTGATTATTGTCATAAGATAAATAAAAACATAAAAAGAATACAACCTTGGGTCCTTGCTTGAATAGGCCTAAGAACAGGAATTAAAGTAAATTCCCTCCTATAACTTGCACCCAAGACTTTGTTTGAGATGATGCCGCGTGTGCTAGAAAGTACTCTCCAATTGCCTTGCAATATGGGGAGAGTTATTGAGGTTTTAGATGTGAGATCTGAGTTTTGAGAGAAGAATGCTCTCAAAACCCTAATTGTGAGAATTATGATTCAACAGTTACTGACATCAGGAGAAAGACTCTCCTTATGTAGCTATAAGGGGGGCGGCCGAATTGGTCTTGGGTAAGGGTGGGCTTTCTCCACTCTTACCTTATTCCTTTGCGTGATTCGACCCAATTTGCTAAATATTATTTGCGGGATTTTTATTATAAATCGCATACGTGTGAAAGTGATGGAAAATGTAGAGACTGAAGGTCAGAAATAATAAGCTACGCCTGAGAAATGACATAAAATGATAGACTCTACGCATAAGCAATGTTTGCAGTTATCTATTTTTAACCTTTTTTTATTTTCACGGTATATTAATGACAACTTTTAGCAAGATTTAATGAGAGAACTATTTTTGAGTCGGGTTTAACCACGGTATTATGGTACAGGGCACATAACACCAAGCCCATATTAAATAAACAGTGAATGACTCATAGATTTCCTTATAGTTCCAAGCCTTGGCTCTTAAAATTCAATTATTTCAATTTCAAAAAACTATAAATTAAATGACTCATTTCGTTTATCTATAATTAACAGTAAATGACTCATAGATTTCATTTATCTATATTATTTGTCTTTAATATAACAAATTAATTAAATAATTAACTGGCTTTTCGAATTCTATTTATTGTTAACCCTTTAAATATCAGCATACAATCCCTTAAAAAAAAAAATTATCACATACAACCTCAACTTTTTCTGTCTTTCGTTATTGAAAAATTTTGTTTCACCAAAAACGTTACTTTCATGCATGGCATCATCTAATTCTCATCAGCAAGTATCAAAGAAAAGTAAGAAGAATGACAATGAAGCTACAAAAGGTTAGAACTATTTCATAGAAATTTTAATTTTATATTAACGGTTTCTCTAATAGTCAATGTATCACGTCTTTAAGAAATTTTCTAAGAGCTCTTGCAAGAGTGTACATGGCGGGGTAAGGGGGGCTCAGTGTGGGTTGTGGATGCCTCCTAACAAAATTTACAAGATGGGGAATAGTAACAGAGAATTAGAGTGGATCCTCAATCAGACTATTTGTATTTATTGTCGGCTGATTATATCCACCAACAAATATTCAGAAAACTTAGCCAAAGATTCCAAGAATGAGTTTGGTAGGATCAACGTTTCTGAGCTTTAAATTTAATTTACAAAGAATTTTATGCCTAAGTTAATTATGTAATTAAACAGCATCAAAGAACCACAACAAGGATGTACATTTAAGCAGATGCATACAGCATATACGTATAATGTAATAGGAATTAGCTATTATTAAAATTAAACTAGCCGGCAGACCTGTCACAATTTTTAATTGTGATTAAAAGGGAAAGTTGTGCTTAAAGTTGAGGCTCAACTCCACGAGCTTCACGAATCAACATAGGCAATTTAGGGTCGGGTGTTTTCAACTCTTTCTCTCCACAAATCCCCTAATTCATTTCAAAAATATTTATCAAATTTACCAATAACACAACCGAAAATGCAGTATCCAGCAATCAAGATCATAACTTTCGCAATTTATGAACAACGCACCATCAAGAATCATAAGAATTCCTCTACAAAAATTAAAACTAATTCCAAACAGAAGGTGTAACAGTCAAAACCACATATAAAATGACAAGGGTAAGATTACCTTTGAACTATCATTAAGCAGAGGCCTTAGATTCATTACGTGAGGAACAATGACTTCAATTAACGGTAACTGCACAGAAACATCCGAGGAACTGTCGGGTGCGGAGCAATGGATCAACTCGGAAACAACTACAAAATCAAAGGAAAATTCCAAGCAAGAAATTTAAATAATAAGGAAACACAACAGCTATGGCATGTTGGCCTCCAAGAGTACAAGTAATAGAAACCCAAATACTCAGTCCAAAATATTAGAAATTTACCATGTCATTAATCAGTCACCCATAAATCTGTAGCAAATTTACCCAGGGTTACCTAATTCATAATCCGCATAATTTGAATTCACAATTCAAATTCACCAATAACTCATGTAATCTACAGACAAATTTATACATTGGGGAACAAAACTCATTAATCAAAATCAATCAAATTCACCAATAACACAATACAAAATGCAGAAACCAGTAATTAAGATCATAACTTACGTAATCTAAAGACAAATTTATAGATAGGTGATCAAAACCCATTAATCAAAATCAATCAAATTATTTACTTAATCATATACATATATTCGCTTTATTCCGAATTTACCTTCCCATTTTTCATTCCACTAAAATACAGACAAATCAAAAACCAAAATAATAAAAAAGTTCCCTAAAAATATCTGATAGACAGTCGAATTCTGACCAACGGCGCAAAAAGGGATAGGGGATGTCAGCGCCTGAAGGTTTGCGACGATGATGATTGAGGGGAACGGGGTGTTCAGGAAGGGAGAAGGGGGAAGGGGAATGGGTGGTAGGTGGAAATGAATTGATGAATAATGATGCCCCAATACTTATCTCAACGTACGGTTAAAGACGGAAATGGGTCAGAATTTACCTTTCGATACTCTTAAACTTTCTAAGGAATTCATAATTATCAATTATTTAATTTAATAATTATGTTGTAACTATTCTGTTTTTGTAGGATTTGCTCTATTTTTGATAACCCTAATCGTAAAAATTTTTTAGAAAATAATTATTCGGTTGATTAAAAGACGATTGTATTCATGAAATTGTTGATGAAACGACTAAATTATTTTTAATATGTGAGAATTAGATCCATAATTATTGAATAATTAATGAATTATTAGGTTTTGAGAAGAAACGATTGAATTTTTTTAAAAAATTTGTTTTCTTTGGGTGAAGGATAGAGTTGGAATAATAGAGATAATTGTGTGGGATTTACTAATATAGTGTGCGGGATTTAGTAAGTACGGACGTTTAATGGTGCAATTGTTTATGTATCTTAAATATAAGTATTTTCTGTGGCTAAATTGTATTTTATTTTTTTTACCTTTTCTCTTATCTCTTACCATAGTTGTGAAGATTGTTTTTTTTATTTCTGATTTATTTTAAATATCTTTTAGGTAGACAATTTTTAGAGTTACGTGACATAACAAACACGCATGCCCAAGTTTCTAATACCAGACAACCAAAATATGGTAAACACGCATTTTTTCGTCCTACACCAGGTATTTTTTTTTCAATTCTGTAATTTATTACTTTTTATTCTGTTTGCATATTCGGAAAAAAAATTCATGTATTAGCTACGCACTAACTTATTAAATTTTTTGTCTTTTCTTCTAGGTGACTATGAGAAAATGGGATCCACACATAATAGAACGTCAATGTCCACAATTACTAATTCACAATCAAATAATGAATTTAATCTGCACTTTTTCGGATCTCCAATTTACCAAGGTATATCTTTTAAACTTATATTTATTGTGTTATATATTATAGTGTATTACTAATTACATTTGTGCCGAATATAATAAATTTACAAATACAATCAGGTACGTATATGATGCCGCTACGTGACTTAACAAACCCACAAGGACAGTGTCAAGCATCAACTCAAATATCCTATGGTAAAACGTCTTTGGTTCAATCACCGAATGGTAAGTCTTTAAATTTAAATTTAACTTATAAAAACACAGATACGTCCAACACGAAAGTTGATTACCTTTTTTTTTCCTAACAATTTGATGTTAAAGTGACTATTAACCTGCAAGAATTACAACCAAGTCCAGAAAATCAAATTCACGCTTCATTTCAACAATGTAAGGGTAAAGCACCTATTTTTCAATTACATAATGGTATGTTACTCTATTTCGTGATTTTTATTTCATAATACAGCTATGTTTACATTTTCAAAATAACAACTACAGCATAATACTCCTTTATATAAAGATGTTGTTATCATGAGAAAGTTGGAAAGTTTATCACACAAATATTCTTATCAGTAATAAAATATACATCCTTATTGCTCAATAACAAAATTACAGCAATAATCTTTGTTCATCAAAAATTAAGTATATTTTCCAACAAAACATGATGTTATAGTGTCCCATTTTTCGCCAGTATTGCAAACACCTCCACAAATTCAAAGGAAATTATCAAATCATCAAAATAAGGGTAAAGCACCAATGTACATATCTGAAAATGGTACGCCTCTCAGATTACAAAACTTTTATATATATATATATATATATATATATATATATATATATATATATATATATATATATTTACCATTCACAAACTTCCGACTTTAAATTTACTTAATTTTTTTTCCTCATTATATACATATTCGTTTTTACTCAAGCCTTTCAACCACTTCCAAATATTCAAAGTCGGTCATCATTTCAGCTATCTAAGGATACATCATCATTTTCTAACTCACCAACTGGTATGTCTCTCAATTAAAGTGTTTCTGTATTTACTTAAATAGTTTTTGTCTCTCATGATGTGCTCTATATCGATTTTATGCAACCTGTAAAAACTGTTCAGATAGGACTGAAAAGAGACTAATGGCAGCCTCCATAAGCAATTTGTGGAATGGTAATCGACCTACTACCTGTTTTTTAAACTCAAATCTACTGTTAACTACTCTATTTCTTTATAATTCATTGTTTAATATAATTGTTTTGTCATAGATTATGAGTTGGCAAAAGGTGTAAACAACTACCTACTTGCACAAATTTCAAGGAAACAAAGGAAACAAAAATTGTCCCTAAAGAGATCCAAAGGAAATTTCGAAGCTTTTACGTGTCTAAACAGTAATTTAACCCAACAACAACTGGCTGCAAAACTATCAAGGGAAAAGAGGAAGCTTCTCTTACGTCAGTCACGGTTGGCAAGTAATTCAGCCACTTCAACACCCACCACTCCTAACAGCACCATCACGAATGGTAAATATGTGATAAAAGCCTGTTTTATTGTAGAAAAAAAATGTTAATCATTTATTGCCCTTTAACATATTTTCTTAAAAACATACACCATACGTCTATATCACATATACTAATTCTATTTGTGCAGTAGATGGAGAACAGCAACTCTCGGGCAATCAAACGTTTGATACAGATAATACTTCAATGCAAAGTCATATTGAAAGACAAAATTTGATCCGAGAATTAGCAAGAGATCTTTCATCAGCCTATGAAACTTATGAAGCAAATAACCGTATACGAATTGCTGCTGATAACCTTCAAGGTCATAATACTAACAAATTTCAATTACATTTTTAAATCGAATTATAGTTTTTATATTCACATTTATCTTTCTTAACAGCCCTTCACGGATACGACGATATCGGGGACCCTATTTACTGTTGCACAAAATGTGGAGCTCAGATGTGGTACGGTGAAAGGGATCGTATGGATACCAATCCTATAGTGCCTTCTTTTACTATGTGTTGCAAAAATGGAAAAGTTGAACTTCCGTTTATAAAAAAACCTCCGAAATTGTTATGTGATCTTTTAATGCGAAAACATCCTAAGAGTAATCATTTCATGGATAACATACGTCATTACAATAATATGTATTCATTTACATCTATGGGTGGAAAAGTTGATCATACAGTGAACCGAGGTAGAGGTCCTTACACTTTTAGAATCGGTGGTGAGAATACACATTTAATTGGAAGCTTATTACCTAATGAAGACGCACCACCCAAATTTTGTCAACTTTACATCTACGACACGGAAGAGGAGTTGAAACATAGGAAGAATGCAGTGAGGTTTGTCTGTTTTTTTTTTTTTTTTTTACCTATATGTATTAATTTTTAAAAATTGTAGTTCACTATTTTTCGGAAAATAAAAAATTAATCATTTCCAATTATATATGCAGTTATAATAACGATATTCAATTCGACGACGGTCTAATGACGGAATTAAAACAAATGCTTGATCGTCACAACGTTTTGGTCAAATCATTTAGAATGGCTAGAGATCGACTACACCAAGGTGCTGATGGTCAGGTCAAGTTAAGGCTTATTAGTGCACGTCATACAGATGGGAGAACATATAACTTACCTACCGTCTCAGAGGTGGCTGCCTTAATTGTGGGAGATATGGAAAACACAATTGATAGTAGGGACATTGTTGTCGAGGAACGCTCGGGTAGACTACAACGCATATCAGAGCTACATGCTTCTTATTTAGCTTTGCAGTACCCTATTCTTTTTCCGCGTGGAGAGGATGGTCATAGACTTGGTATCCCTCATAGGCAGCAGTCGACATCATCCTCGAGTAACAGTAACAGCGCTCGGGATAAGTTAACGTTGAGGGAGTGGTTTGCTTTTCGCATTCAAAATAGATCAATAGAGCGTGAATATCCGACTATTTTGATGGCAGGTATATTATTTCATATTTTATTAAAATTTTACTTTTATTTTAATATCCCCTTTTAAATTTAATTTTTTATTATTTTTACATTTAATTAAATTTATGTAACTTATGTGGTCACATATTTTATAAACATCTGTTTTTTCATATTTATTGTCCAGGTAAAGCATTTCAACAATTCCTTGCTGACGGTTGCACAATGATAGAATCTGACCGTTTAAAGTATATCCGTTTTAACCAACCAAAATTGAAGTCCGAAAACTTCAAGAATCTAGCCAACGCTGCCGCTGTAGGACAAACCACCCCTTCCTCTGCTGGTGTTCGTTTTATTGTCCCATCATCTTTCGTACGGGGCAAGGGTTACATGAGGGAAACATATCAAGACACAATGACCATTTGCAAGTGGTGTGGGTATCCTGATTTGTTTATTACCTTCACATGCAACCCAAAATGGCCGGAAATTACTAGGTTTGTTCAACAGAGAGGCCTACGGCCAGAGGATAGACCTGATATAGTTTCTCGCGTCTTTAAATTGAAACTCGATGAGCTCATGCGGGACTTTAAAAAACTACACATGTTTGGGCGAACAAGAGCAGGTGATTTTATCTTTTACTTTAATTAACATTTTAAAATATGATTTATATTCTTTATCACTTCTAATTTTGATACTTAACTCCATCTAATTAAATATCGTTTTATTTTATAGTTGTTTATACAATTGAATTCCAGAAGCGTGGTTTGCCTCATGCCCATATTTTGCTCTTTTTACAAAGGGATGACAAGTTCCCAGAAGCCGCGGATGTTGACCGCATTATAAGTGCTGAAATTCCAGACCCTTTAGAGAACCCAGCACTTTATACAGCAGTTAAGGATTGTATGATTCATGGCCCATGTGGAGAACTTAACCCAGATTCGCCATGCATGATTGATGGACTTTGCTCGAAAAAATTTCCAAAGAAGTTTAATGAGAGAACTACTGTAGACGGCGATGGTTATCCAGTTTATAAGAGAAGGGACAATGGAAATACAATTGAGAAAAATGGTAAAACGGTCGATAACAGATAAGTTGTTCCATACAATGCAGATTTGTTGTTGAAATATCGTGCTCACATTAATGTGGAATGGTGCAACCAAGCAAGATCAATTAAGTACTTATTCAAGTACATTAATAAAGGATACGACCGTGTCACTGTTAGTGCGACCCGCAGTAATACTGGTAATCACTTATATCTATTTATTTCTTCGTCATGTTTTTTCACTGAACTTTTTAAAATTAAATGTCTTATGAGAAAAAAAATCTTTCTTTTCAAGTAGGCAGTAAAGACTCAAATGAGGACGATCAAATACAACAATACTACGACTGCCGTTATATTTCACCATGTGAAGCTGTTTGGAGAATCTTTTCATTTCCTATTCAATATAGGACCCCCCCTGTGTTAAGGTTAGATTATCACCTACCTAATGAGCAAAACGTTATTTTCCATGATGATGATCCAATCGACGAAGTGGTCGAAAGGTCTTCCGGAGGTAGAAAAAAATTCACTGCTTGGCTAGAATATAATAATTTGAATTCTGATGGTAGAGATCTAACATATAGTGAGTTTCCCCAAAAATTTGTGTGGAAAAAAAAGAAAGGAAATGGACTCCAAGGGAAAAAGGATTTACTCTTGGCCAAATGTATCATATGTCTCCAAATGGGGGTGAGAGGTACTATCTGAGAACTCTACTGAACTTTGTTAAAGGACCCAAATCATATGAAGATATTAGAACTGTAAATAATTTCCCTCACCCAACTTTCAAAGAGGCTTGCTACGCTTTAGGCTTACTTGGTGATGATAAAGAGTATATTGATGCCATTGAGGAAGCGAGTTTTTGGGGGACTGGATTCTATCTTAGAAACCTCTTCGCAACTCTTTTGCTCACTAATAGCTTAGTGAAGCCTGAATTAGTTTGGGAAAGAACATGGAAGTTATTATCGGATGATATCTTATACAGAAGACGAACGGAACTACGTAACCCAGGTACTTTGTCAACTATGCTTTAAAAATAAATTAATATTATTATTTTATTTTTTGATAAGGTAACTTTCTCTTTGATCTATTGAAATACAACCATATTTTTCTTCGTGTATGCAGAACTCCAGCTAACAGACGAGCAGTTGCAAAATTATACTCTTTCCGAAATTGAGTCATGGTTGCAGCGAAATGGTAGTTCATTGCGTAAGTTTGACACCATGCCATATCCAGACATTGACATTCTTGCAACGTGCTCGAATAGGCTCCTGGCGGATGAGTTATCTTACGATAAGGATGCTTTGAAGACGGAACATGAAATGCTCACTTCTTCAATGACAGATGAACAAAAATCAATTTATAGAAAAATCATGTATTCTGTTCAAAATGGTCAAGGTGGTGTATACTTTGTTTATGGGTATGGGGGAACCGGTAAGACATTTCTATGGAAGACATTATCCGCTGCTTTAAGGTCTAAAGGTGAGATCGTTATTGCTGTGGCTTCAAGTGGCATTGCATCTATCCTTCTTCCCGGAGGGCGAACAGCGCACGCACGACTAAGCATACCCATTAATGTTGATGAACACTCAACCTGTCATGGAATACGACCAGGAACTGATTTGGCAGAGCTATTAATAAGAGCAAAGCTTATCATCTGGGACGAGGCCCCTATGGTTAACCGTTATTGTTTTGAAGCTCTTGATAGAAGCATGAGAGATATCATGCGAACTTCGTCGCAAGGGGACCCTGAAAAACCCTTTGGAGGAAAAGTTGTAGTCTTTGGCGGTGACTTTCGACAAGTCTTGCCTGTTGTACCCAAAGGAAGCGGGCAAGATATTGTAGGTGCTGCTATCAGTTCTTCTCCTTTATGGAGATATTGTAAGGTTATACTCTTTTTTAATAATATCCATCTTAGACTTCTCCTATTACTTAATCACTAATCACTTTTACTTAGTAATTCAATTATGAGTTATTTCATGATAAAAAATACAGGTTTTGAAGCTCACAAAAAACATGAGACTTCAGGTCGGAAGTGCACAGTCAGATGTTGATGAGATTAGAGAATTTTCGAAGTGGATTCTAGAAGTTGGCGATGGTTTAGCTGGTGGGCCGAATGATGGTGTTGCTACCATCGAATTACCTGATGATCTACTTTTACACCCTGGTGCAGATCCAATAGCTACCATTGCAGACAGCACGTACCCATCGTTTGAAGATCACCTAGGTGACCCTCAGTACTTCACTGAAAGAGCTGTACTAGCACCTACTCACGATGTTGTCGAATCGGTAAACGACTATGTCTTGGCTAAAATTCAAGAGGAAGAAATAGTTTATTTAAGCTCTGATGAAATTAGCAAGGAAGAGACAAATTGCAGGGTAAGAGAACTCTACTCTACGGAATTTCTTAACTCTATCAGATGTTCTGGTTTACCCAATCACGTCTTGAAACTAAAGGTCGGAGCTATAGTCATGCTTCTTAGAAACATCGACCAAGCAAATGGGTTGTGCAATGGTACCCGCCTGGAGGTAAATCATCTAGGAAAACGGGTTATAAGTTCAACTGTTATTTCTGGCAGTCACATTGGTAGCAAGGTCTACATTCCCCGAATCACCTTGACACCTTCCGACACTACTAGGTTTCCAATACAGTTTGAAAGAAGACAATTTCCTTTAGCAGTTTGCTTTGCAATGACTATTAACAAAAGTCAAGGGCAATCACTATCCCGTGTTGGACTTTATCTACCTAGACCGGTCTTTACCCACGGCCAATTTTACGTTACTATATCTAGGGTTACAAGTAAAAAAGGTTTAAAAGTCCTTATTCTGGATGAAGAAGGAGGGATGTCTAATACAACAAATAATGTTGTTTACAAGGAGATTTTCGATAAACTTTAATTTCTGTATTATATTTTCCTAAGGTGAATCAGAAAACAATTGTAGTTAATGTAGCTGAATATTATTTTTTATTAACTTAACGTTTATTAGATGTTTTGTCATTGCTAAGAAATCCTCTTACATATTCGTTTAGTCTTTTAACTTTGGAAATTAACATTTTCAAAAAAATGAACGTGTTAAAAAAAAAAAGCAATTACTTATCCTCTTACAAAATAAATAAACACAACCCGTGAATTTTCACGGGTCTAACACTAGTATAAGTCCTTAAATCTACCCCATCTCTCATACATTATTCAATTATATGGTCAAGTTAAGGTTGGGGTTACATGAGTGCGTCGGGAGCGATAACGCTCTGATACCAACTGTAAAACCCCTCGCGAAAGCGGAAAAGATAAACACACAGAGTACTAAAAATGCAGCGGAATTAAAACTTTTTAACATAAATAACATGCGAGGTGAATTAAAACTGAAAACTGAAACTGATATAAACAGAAATAGATAAGTATAACAGTCTAAGTACTGAAGCAAAATATATACAACAGCCTGGGATGGAACATCCCTACAGGCACTCAAAACATCAACTCTATCAAAACTAAAGTCTAGCTATCGTAGTGTGTAAGTCGATAGATGATAAGCGGATCATCACTCGCTAGCTCTCAGCAACCCCTGCCAACCTGGATGTACCTACATACATGTAAACATGTACGCCACAATCAGTGGGGAGTGACTAGAGTTCTCCTAGCCACCTTTTGTAACGACATGTAACACAACAAAGCAAACAGAATACTCCAGCATATATAAACATGTGAAGTATACAATATCTCAATAACTGAACTCTTACTATCATGCAATCACTAATGCACGACCCTCAACCAACTTCGGAAACTATTTGGAAGGAGAGCCGGTTTCCCTTCCGGTTGCCCGGCCGCGGGGTCTTTCAATCCAAACCATTTACGAAACTGACTAAGAGTCACCCAATGCCTTGGGTGAACAATAACAAAGTCAAGGCACTGTAAACATCATTATCATCATGCATATCTGACACTGTACCAACTCAAGGCAAGCAGATATAAAACAGCAAGTATAAGGTTCAGCGGTCAACTAAAGACATAACCTAAATACCAATCATTCAGCAAGTATAAAGGTTCAGCGGTCAACTTAAGACATAACCTAAATACCAATCATTCAGCAAGTATAAAGGTTCAGCGGTCAACTTAAGACATAACCTAAATACCAATCATTCAACAAGTATAGAGGTTCAGCGGTCAACTTAAGACATAACCTAAATACCAATCACAAGCAAGGACTCAGAGGCCAACTTAAGGCATAGACCTGCCAATCAACAAGACACTAGACTCAGAGGCCAACTTAAGGCATAGACTAGCACCCAAAAGTAAAGGACTCAGAGGCCAGCTTAAGGCATGTCCCTTCACTGCATCACAAGACACTAGACTCAGAGGCTAGCTTAAGGCATGTCCTAGCATCAACATCTGCACTCCGGGCAAGGTGTCAGTACCTTAGCTACCCCGTTGTGCAGCTGTTCTACTCGTCAGACTCAGAGGCCAACTTAAGGCATGTTCCAACGCGATCACAATCAAACATGTCTGGGCTCAGAGGCCAGCTTAAGGCATATCCCAGACACGACAACCATACACATATAGGGCTTAGAGGCCAACTTCCGGCATATCCCCATACATGACAACAAGCTCACTGTAACACCCCAAGAGTATGAGAGGAAAGCTGTCCCACATCGGTAGAATGTGAGGCTTGTGATATGTTTATAATAGCTTCCACCCACCACTTAATAACAAGGCCTTATGCTTTTGGGCTTAAGTGAGGACAAATAATGGGCCCAAAAGTGTGCACCCATCTTATTGGGTTTGTGTTACGACGGTGGTGGGTCGGGTTGTTACAAATGGTATCAGAGCGACCCTGCGACCGTGTGGTGAGCCTGTGGTCGGGAGTACTCGGGTCACACACCTAGCGGGGGAGGATTCTGGCCCTGGTTGCGGTCAAGTTTGAGGCACAACGAGGACGTTGTGTTGTTTAAGTGGGGGTGTTTGTAACACCCCAAGAGTATAAGAGGAAAGTTGTCCCACATCGGTAGAATGTGAGGCTTGTGATATGTTTATAATAGCTTCCACCCACCACTTAATAACAAGGCCTTATGCTTTTGGGCTTAAGTGAGGACAAATAATAAGCCCAAAAGTGTGCACCCATCTTATTGGGTTTGCGTTACGACGGTGGTGGGTCGGGTTGTTACACTCACGTATTAAGCTCAGAGGCCAGCTTAAGGCATACCTTAATACGCATCATTACAATATCATCCAAATATAGAAACTAATCTATAGATCTACTTTCTTATACTTCTAATCAACACTTAATTGATCCCGGGAACTAAGTTGAGGGATAGCAGGTTTCCCTTTCGGTTACCCGACCGGGGGGTCTCTATCCTCTCTCCATTCCCGAACCCAATATAGTGTCGCCCATCCTCGAGGGACCTCAAACACACATCAAAGGTACACGGAACGAATCTCAAACAAAACTGAAAA
Source organism: Silene conica (assembly GCA_029255685.2). NCBI lineage: Eukaryota > Viridiplantae > Streptophyta > Magnoliopsida > Caryophyllales > Caryophyllaceae > Silene > Silene conica. The sequence continues at coordinate 47,273,569 of CM055314.2, read as the reverse complement.
ACCGTTTGAAAGTTATGGACAAAACAATGGGAACACGGGCTCTCAGCCGGTCCGGGACCGTCTGCCGGTCCACCGGCTGGGAGTCCCTTCCCATGCCATTATGCCGTCTGAAAAACAATGAGAAGAGGCTCTCAGCCGGTAGACCGTCCGCCGGCAAGCCGGCTGGGAGTCCCTTCCCATAAGCCTTCATCAAAACTTTAAACACGAGGAGAGGCTCTCAGCCGGTGGACCGGCTGCCGGTCTGCCGGCTGGGAGTCTCTTCTCAAGCCTTTGCAAAAATTCCTAAAACCCAAGAGGGATTCTGAGCCGGTCGACCGGCGGCCGACCTACCGGCTCAGAACCCTTTCTCCTAAATCTCAGCATTCAAAAATAACCACCCCGACTCTGAGCCGGCCGACCGGCTGTCGGTCAGCCTACCGGCTCAGAGTCCCTACACGAAAAATCGACATTTCCTACAAGACTCAAATCATCTCAAATCGATTCTAAACTTCTAAAATTGCAACATACAAAGGTTACCCAGCAAATATAATCATTAAATACATCAATTACCAGCAATTAATCCCACAAATAAACCTCAACAAGATTATCCTTTGTATCCGTCTTAAGCACACAATTTCTGAAATTCAACAACAAGGATTATATAACACAAACAAGTCATGTGAAAGTCTTCCTTATGGTATCCTAGCATGATACTACGTCCCAACAACCATCTCAACATGAAAAATCAGAAACTATAACCATCTTAAACAAGAAAAGTGCTAATATCACAAATAAGGCCGAGTTTCTCTTAATTGTTACCTTTACTTAGCGAAACCTTCAAGATCTTGTTTAATAATCACCAAGTCCTCTTCCGGGCTAACACAAACACCGCCTAAAACAACAAAACATCACAACTATTCACGAATTTCGAAATATTTCAAACAGGCCGAAATTTCAACTGTCACAAAATGCAAGATTGATTACCTTAAAACGACGGGCTCGAAACAAGGAATCCGTGGCCGCAAAAATCGTCTCAATCGGATAAGAAACGAAGATTCTATGAGCATTTTAAGATTGAAGGAAAAATTCTCAAGAATGTGTTTGTTGTTATGTTTTAAATCTGAAAAATGAAATGAAGGAGGGAGGTAGAGGATAAAGGAGTTAGAGTTTTGTGAGGAAAAAGAGGGAAAATGGGTCCATTTACAAGTTTGGCGCATAAGACAAGTTTTAAGACAGTTTAAGCTAAGAACACCGACTTAAAGTCACTATAAACTTAAGACGATATAAAAATATTTTCCGGACTATTAAATTAAATTGCTAAGACGCAAATTACGCAATTATATGAAATCTTATTTAAATACTTTAAAAATATACTCACATAAATTAATCAGTTATTTAAATGAAATCCCAAAAATTACGAAATATAAATTATTTCTCGAGCTTGAACTTAAAACCTTTAAATATTGTTTACGAAAATGCGGGATGTTACAACAACAACATTAACAACCACAACAACAACAACAACAACAACAACAACAGCAAGGACCACAACAACCACAACAACAACAACAATAACAACAACAAGAACAACAACTACAACAACAACAACAACAACATCAACATCAACCACCACAACCACAACAACAACAACAACTACTACTACTACTACAACGATAACAACAACAATAACAACGACAACAACAACAACCATAAAAACAACTACGACGACGACAACAACAACAACAACAACAACAACAACAACAACAACAACAACAACAACAACAACAATAACTACAACAACAATAACAGCAAGGACAATAACAGCCACAACAACAACAACGACAATAACAACAACAAGAACAACAACTACAACAACAACAACAATAACAACAACAACAACCACAAAAACAACTACAACGACAACAACAACAATAACAACTACTACTACAACTACTACTACTACTACTACTACTACTTCAACGACAACAACAACAACTACCATAACAACAACAACAACAACAACAACAACAACAACAACGACAACAACTACAACAACAACAACAACAACAGCAAGGACATCAACCACAACAACGACAACGACAACAACAACAACAACCACCACCACCACAGCAACAACAACAACAACAACAACAACAACAACAACAACAACAACAACAACAACAACAACAACAACAACAACAACAATAACTACTACTACCACCACGACTACTACTACTACAGCGACAACAACAACAACAACAACAACTACTACTACCACCACGACTACTACTACTACAACGACAACAACAACAATAACAACAAAAATAACTACTACGATAATAACAACAACAACAACAACAACAATGACAACATCTACAACAACAACAACAACAAGGACAACAATTACCACAACAACAACGACAATAACAACAATAACAACAACAACAACGACGACGACGACGACGACAAAAACTACAACAACGACAAAAACTACTACTAGAACAACAACAACAACAACAATAACAACAACCACAACAATAACTACAAAAACAATAACTACAAAAACAATAACAACAACAACCACAACAACAACAACAACAACAACTACGACAACAATAACAACAACAACCACAACAACAACAACAACAACAACAACAACAACAACAACAACAAAAACAACAACGACAACAACAACAACTACTGTTAGGTTTAGTTATCTCATAAACTAATAATTTTAGTCATACTAAACAAAATATAATTAACATTTTAATTAAAAGGATTTTAGATCTTATGCATGCTAATGAAAATGCGGAAATAATGAGATTTGAACCCTTACTCACGGGCCAAATAATGCTAGGATGATCCTCCAAGTATTAAACAAGAACACCTCCTTTGTGATGCACCCAAGACACACTACTCAAAATATATTTTGTATTTGTTTTGCTAGAAATCTAATACAAAATACTAGTTCTTATTACATAAGATTATCAAAATATTATCTTTGATGAATGAGGAGTATACACGGTTTTGTAAGAGCAAGGATGAACATTTCTTATTGTTTTCTCTTTACTAAAAACCCAAATGACAAGAATGAAAATAAGCATAAGGGAACAAAGCCATCTTTTGTTCTCCTCAAAAGAGTAGCCGGATGGGGTAGGGTAGTGTGCCCAATCCTTGGCACCTCAAACCCTTCAAATGTTTCCCACTCATGCCTTCTCATTAATTAGATGTCTCATTTATGTTTTATTAACACATTATCTTATAATGTGATAATATGTATAATGTATGTATGTTGTGAGTGTAACACTCGGTCCATATAGCCGCATGGACTAACATACAACATACTTTGATTTGTTATGTAACGATTACATTAATCATATTATTTTACGAAATCTGTAATTTAACTATTTAAATGCTCATTCATAAAATTAGTAATTTAAATAATTACTAACATCTAATTATTTAATTTCCGGCCACAACAATTGTAGTTTGAAATAATTCATTCGAGTAATTATGTTTCATAAACATGTTGATATTAGTGACGACATTTCGATCACTAAAATATTACAATTTATAATCCTATTATAAATGTTCTCCTCATCTTTTTACGAACTAGAATTGAACTGACTCGTATCGATATACATTCATTTCATTTACTATCAAGAGAGTTGTCCTATAGGTGTGACCTAAAGGGATCAACTGACCACCACCGTCATACGACAGTAATGTCAAACTCTAGCTAGCCAATCATTACCGATTAATGTTGGTCAGTCGACTATATAATTTCGAATCATCCCTTGCGCATTCTCGTCATGAGATTTAATTGTGTGATCACACTATTGTTGAGGACACATTTCCCAACAATCTCCCACTTGTCCTCGAAAAGTGTGCGTCACCAATTCTCTTGTCCTATTACGATCTCCCACTCAATGCAAGGTGTCTCTCTGAGGTCGTACTTGCCTTCGATCATATCATGAGTGGTTTCCTCGATCTGGAGAATAACTGTTTGACTGGAATTATCTACCATAGATACCTTCCGAGCGTGGCCACGCATTTCCAGTTAACTTCTCCTCGAGTGGCCTTGAGATTTGAACAACCCTGACAAGGGGTGGACAATTTCTATCGCACTACTTCCTTCAACTAGTCACAGTCAGTCACAACCCAAAGCAATCCCATTTGACTCCAGTTACGAAAAGTCGTAGAGATTGGATCAAGGTTATGCCTAAACTGTACCATCTTGGGAGAATAGTCTTTAGTCTAAGAATTGACTCACAAGAATACTATAGCAGCTCTCGCCACGACCCGGCTATTATAAAATTTCCAGAACTCTATAAGCGGTCACATTGCCCGACAAAGTGTCTCTTGCAGTCTGCCTATGTGATCGACTAGTCATCACATATGACTCTATGGCATTTGAACTTGCCATCAGTCGCCTCACATTCTAGTCGCTTTGAGATGTCACCTCATGTAACCGGCCATGGGCTATACTGAGTCAATCCAGTTCACTTCATGGGGTTCAAAATTGTCTCTTACAACCCATTTGGATTTTTGACAAAGTATCTTTTATTTTGAGTTAATTATAACTCAAATGACATTGTCATACAAAAATAGTCAATACTATTTTATTGCATTTGATGCACAATCATCAATTTGTATTAGTGTTTTGCGAATAAACCTTTTATTCATGATTGCAAAACTTACAAATTTTGGTCTCCTTCCAACTCATATTATCTCACATAATATGATCTTATTTGAGCACATATCTAGAACTCATTCTAGATCTTGAGTTCCCTTTCCTGAGGGAAGCTCCCACTGTTATCTTATAACTCGTGATTGATATACTAGAGGGATTGAAGAATCACTCGAAATTATCTAGTCACTCATGTGCTGAAATCTATATTGTAGTTATAAATGATTTCATCACTCTTACTATTTTCAAACATCTTGGCTATTTCGTCAAGGTTATTCATATTTAACCATTTTGATTTCTAATGGGCGACCTTTTATTATCAATATAATAAACCTGCCCGTAAAGCTCCATCATCGTATGATATAAGGTATTTTGTTCATCTCGAATTGAGAACCTCTTATTCTTTACACCTTAAAGAATCACCCATCCTCTCTAAATGGTAGGCTCAATTCTTTAATGAATATTGCTCCCACTAAAAATAATATCACACGATTTTTTAAATGAACGTTTCATTTATCGCATGTAAATCTTTATTATCACTTGAATCATTATCACTATCACTATCCCTATAGTGATCTATTTTCATTTAATCAATCATCACTTCTTTCATGTCTTCGTTTTATCGAGACGAAAATGACATGATAATTCCCTTATAACTACATTGAGAGAATTGAGATGATTTCTTCTATTTTATCTTATAAATGTAGAAAAATCATTTGTTAAGGAACCGTTTTCCTTCCGATTTCATACGGTGTTTCATTATATCCTCTCTTTGAAACAATGAACATAAGGAACCTTTCCTCTTGTGTCCTCCCGTAGTTTCTTCAGTGTCCTCTCGTAGTTTCTTCAATTTATCCATTTGGGATTCTTCTCAAGTCTCCCATGTATGAATCTTCTCTAAGATCCTACATGTATATCATTGGTTTGCGAGCGAAATATTTTCTCCCACTCTATCCTTTTAACAATAACTTTTACTTGTATAAGGATAACAATTTCGATTTAACCAATGCATATGAATGTTTGAAGTTTTATAGGTGTGATGTATACATTCTCATTTTCACTTAAAATGATCATCGTATAATGAATTAATGATTTCTTAATTTGATTGAAAGTATCTCATGGGGCGTAGTTCTCCGTTTTAATCAACACTTCGATTATATTATATTGATCGTATCAATGTTTATTTCGTGATAAAATCACCATTATTCATGTTTTAACAAGGTATGCAATTTATTTTAAAAATCAAGAAATTGATTAAGAACAAAAGTAGTGACTCGGGTTGAAAACCAAGTCACTAATATCCAAAATTACAACCATTGTTTTAGGATTTGAATCCCTGTCTTACAAGAAAATAAATTGTTCTAATAAAATGCAAAATATGAAAGAAGACGATACGAAAATTAGAGCCTAGCTCTTCAAGTCTTCGATCAATTGGATGCTACCATAGCCATCCAAGTAAAGAACTTCATGCTTCCTTCTCCTTGCCCTTATCTTTATAAGGTGCCCCTTTAAAACAATTAAAAAGAGGTGAGAGTCAACAACTTGTATCGATATACAAAAGTTGACAAAATAACATGAATTTAAACGAGAATTATAACCCACGGCGGTTGCCTTCCCATTTTTGAGATCGCTTAAGTATTTGGGGCAATTATGCTTCCAATGCCCTATCCTTGTGCAATAATGGCACTTGTCTTCGGATTTCGAAGGTCAGGTGGAAGCGCCTTTCGAAAAGGTCTTTTCTTTGGTCGCTTTGGGCTTGAACGTTTTCTTGCCCTTGCCTTTGAAGGCATTCTTCTTGAAGCTCGTTTTCCCTTTCTTTTCGATGTTTAAAACATCCTTGGTGGACCTTTCATGAAGTCCCATATCCCTCTCGGCTTGGACGAGTGTAATACCCCGTATGTAGCCTCAGTCAATGACAGTCAAAACATGTTTTATACACGTATTTCAAAGAGAATGTTTATAAAGTATTTTACGTAAACTGTTATTATTTTATAAATTGTATTTCTACAATTATTTTGTATTTCATAATCATTTTATATTTGATGATAATTTCATAAAACGGTATTTCATTCGTATTTATTTAATTTTAATAATACATTTATAATTTAATGTATATTTCCTATTTTATATATTTAATTCTCATCTAAACTTAATTTCTATTTTTATTTAAGTCGTAATTATATTTAAATACTATATTCTTATAATTAATTTAATTTATATTTTCTAGTACTAATTAAATAATTTAATTAGTATAAATAATTTATACGTACTCGGTTATTTTAAATTACGGGTCGAGAGCGGGACATAGCCTCGAGATGCGAGATGGACCGAGTAATAAGATAGATGGGCTAGTCCAACTTTTACCCTAACTCTAAATTCTTTTTGTCAACTTACCATACTACCTACCAAAACCCTACTCCTAACACCAACCGTCAAACCCAACTCCGACACCCTACATCACCGTGAGATCTATGAAGAACGAGAGGACCGCATCGCCATCATCGTCTTCACCATCATCTCGTCATTTCTGTAAGCCGTCAGTTTGTTTCGTTTTTAATTTCTTTTTTTTGGAACGGTGTATTGATTTGTCGGTTTTGTTGGAGACTGGACTTAGTTGGAGTGACCCATATGAGAGGTACGTGGGGTCGGTGGTGGTGGAGTACACCACCGCGGTGGGTTTCGGGAATGGGACGAAAACAAGGACATATAGGGGGGTGAGGACGTGAGCTTAAGGTGGGTTGTCGTGGTGGGGACCACTAGGTGGGACAGTGGTTTCAGAGGTTAGGGTGTAGTTAGGGGTTGCGGTCATGTGTAGGGGTTTTAGGTGGCAATTAAGGGTGTTTAGCGCGGTGGTATTCGGGACAGAACAGAGCACACTCTGTTCTGGCCGTGGTGTACACGCAGGTTTTGAGGGGTTGTGGCGGTGGCTGTACTGGCTTATCATGGTGGCTCAAGGGTGGAGGTTGCAGTGGGTAGTACGAACTTTAGTTTGGGGTCAGTGGTGTCCGTGGTGAGGGACCAAGCTAGTGTCGGTGGTGTCGCGAAGTTGGTGTCGGGCCTGTTCGGGTTTCGATGTTGCTGTTGCGTGTTTGTTGCTGTTGTCGTGCGTGTTTGTTGCGTGTTATTTTTTGCTGTTGTATTGTTCGTAATTGTTAATCTTTATACTATTGTATCATTATTAACATTATTATTATTACAATTATTATTATTATTATCATTATTAAACTAGTATTGTTATTCTTGTTGTTATATTAATTGTTATTGTGGTTGTTTTGTCAACATAATAATAATAATATTATTATTATTATTATTATTATTAGTATGATATTATGTTATATGTTATTATTGTTAATACTATTGTTATTATTAGGTAATTGTTGTTTGTATGGGTACTTGAGTCGTTAAGTAATCAAAATTGTTAATTGTATTCGTGGTTATGTTTTCACGTTTCGTAATTTGTCTAATAAATTCGAATTTTCATAATTTGTAATACGTATGTGACAAGTATCGTTATTTAGTTGTTGGTGATAATTTATATAATTCTTTACTTAATTAATTCACTGCTAAGTAACAATTGATACGGTCTCGATACGCGTATTATATTATTTTGAATAGTTAAATTAAATAATGGATATATTATATTAATTTGTGTTATTGTATTAGTTAGTGATTAAGTATATTATTTTATTAGGTGTCGAGTATGTGATGGAGTGATGCTACTAATTGGATGTTAGCTGCGGGATTGATTATATTGCTATCCAGGTAGGACATACTGGTACCATATTCTATGACGTGCTTGAATGGATGTGTATATTGTATGTGGATGCAAGTGTGATTATTATGAGAATGATATATAGTGGTTGAACATTTTTATATTGCACCCATAAGCATGACATATGCATTGGATACGGATTTGAGATGATGAGATATTATTGGGCCCAGGCTAGTTCTGCAGGACTAGACCTGGTGACCACAGCTGTTATGCTGGTGTTCGGCGACGGCCGATTATAGTCTGCCGGGAGGTTCGGTATGGCTGGGTGTTACGGGTTTGAGATTGAGAATGAGATTGAGCTCAAGCATATCATGGCATTTTCATATCATCTTTGTTGCATTATTTATTATTGTGTTATCCTACTCAACCGCGAGGTTGACAGTGTATTCGTGTACACCTACGATGATCCGGAATGGGGAGTAGATTCTGCAGGTCAGAGACAGATGAGCTAGGAGCTGGGGCAGGAATGTGAGATGCGTACTTTGGACCGACTTAGAATTATATCACATCTAGAGAAGTTATTAGTTGTATTTTTTCTTTTCTGTTATGTAGTAACTGCAATAACCAAGTTTAAATTTTATCAGTTTTTATAAAGTACTTTGGTTGTTTTACTTTGTTATTTACTATCTCGGATATTCCGAGATGGTAACAGCTTCATTTATTTGAGAATGTCTTGCAAAAGGCTCTTAAATAAATGGGGGTGTTACAAAGTGGTATCAGAGCGAACGATCCTCAGGCCTAAACCAAATAAATAATAATGAACGTAGGAAGAGTCTAATAAAATGAACCCCAGGTTAGTAACGGCTAGGAGCCCCAGGATTGGGATGAGTTAGGGGCCCCCTCAAACCAAACCACTGGCCCTTTCAGTCTAACCTGGTAACCCTTGAGTGATGCAGAGAGTGGGTAGTAACAAAATAACGGATCAGACCTTGCCTATATTGTACTAACACTTTTGCAGGAGAGGAATGAGGTAAGATATGATGTGAAATATGGATGGTAAATTATATTGTGAAATATTGACTGTGATTGAGATATGTATTACTTCAAGTATGAGGACATGAGTTTTTGACTATGAGTTGAAATATGAATTTGACTTGTATGGTGACGTGCATCCGGCTATATTATCCCTGAACCCTTAGGTAGAGATATAGTATCATGGTATGTGTAATGAGTTGATGATATAAACACCATAAGCTATAGCTACCTAAGAGGTTAGATGTAGAAGGTATATGACCATGATTGACTAGAATGGTTAGTAGAGCCAACCAGGCTATTTTGTTACAGGATGCGGAATCAAGTTAAGTCCTATGTGTAAAGCTAGTAGACTGAAACAGATGTCGTGTCCATTGATAATTGGTTTGTTGCTATTCCAAGTGTGTATATACTTCTTGTTTGAATGTCTTATTCTTTGCAAGAGTTAATTGTTTGGCTTACCAGGCAAATATGATCGAAATTTTGAGATTTATGATTGTCATTATTTTACTATTTTCCTTAGCAATCCATGTCTAGTGTTATGCGAAATTTGTTGCCCTAAGCCATGAATGTTATATCGTTATGTGTTGAAAATTACATGCCAATTTCTTTTACGTCTAATTATATACATTTAGTTTAGTTATGAGGTTAGTATTCAATAAGTGGCACCTTAGTGATTTCTAGGATATATTTTTGTATTTAAATAAGTTGTTATTGTTACGATGGTAGAAACCTGTGCATTGTCTATACATACATGTTTATTGAGTTATTTAGTTGATTTTATTTTCGGTTTCGCAATCTTTACTGTTTTCTAGATGGCATTTTCGGTTTGAGATAATGAATACATGTTAATATTGGGTATTGTGATTTCAATGCGTCAAATGATGTGTCAACGTGTTTTGGAAGAAGAATAATGGTTGTATTTAAGTGACATGATATGGAGTAATTTTAAAGGAACTAAAATTTAGATAAATTTTCAGAACGTTACCTTGTTTGTACGGACTGCCATTTAAATTGTGTTCTCTATATGTATGTGAAATTTTATGTGTGATAACCTTCTGTTTTAGCTTTCTAATGCTTTTGGCTTCATGTTAATAGGAATTATATTTTGAGAGAAATAAACATTTTAGTTGACAGTGGTCAAATTGTTACTGTACATATCTGTTTTGACCCATGTTTTTGCAAAGGAAATAATTTGAAACGTGATTATTATTTGTGCATAGTTCCAAGTCCACTGTTTAGAATATTCACTCATGTCTTCAAAATGATAAGCCACGTAAAATTTTAACGGGTCGTTATTTAATTATGATTTTTGCAAGTTGCCCAAGTTTCCGCCTAACTGCGGTAAGGTTTCTGTTCAGGTCAATTGAGTTGTATAAATTGTTATAAATAATTCCCTTAAGATATGCTTTTGACTTATTTTCCTATAATTATTTATTTCTTTATATTCTCTAAAAACTATAATAGCTTGCAAAATAGCTAAGCGGTTATTTAATTATGGTCTTTGGAAATTGCTGCGTGATATATGATTGTGAAATGATTAAGTTTTATATTAAAAGTTGAATCAAATGTGAATTTTGTGATGTAACCATGTAACACTCTGTTATGTCATTAGTAACATGAACAGTAGGCATATGATATGAATATGAACGCTATTATATGATAATGTAACCTTGTCATTTCCTTGAGCTTTATATAAAGTAGTTTCAATTATACGGACACTATTGCTTTTATTGCCATGACCTCAAAATAATTATGTGGTGTACATATGTATTGCTAAAATCATGTTCATCAGAGAAGAGTCTGGACACGTGGTAGAATAAATTTAGAAGGTAAAATCATTAGCGATATAACAATCTAATTGTTATAAGTAAGTGTGAGTATTGTGAACAATGTGAACCTTGTTGATGTTCTTCCATATATTAATGGTATATTTTTGTCTAGTTCCCTGCGATTCTAATCTTTATAATTTCTTCATGTATATTGTTATGTCACAAAGTGAATTGCATTTTGCTATGTTTAAAATCTGATCACAATATACTGAGTTATTAATTGGTTGACATGTTAAATATGGAAGTGCTAGTCTTGTGAACTTGTTTACTTTTATCGTTAAAATTTTCATAATTCACGAGTTACAATATATAAGGACAATGTTTTAGTCAAGAAGAGTCAGAATGTCTCCTTATAGTCTTGTGTTCGATCTATAGATTGCAAAATTATCATTTGATTCGCGTTTATAAGTTGTCACAAATTACCGCTTCAATGATTCAAAAGTTTCAAAATGATTTCAAAGTGATGAGCCATGATGAAGCTTGATATTTTGATAATTATAGTGATTGTTTGCAACATGACAAATTCTGTGACTACGTGTTAATGAAATCCTGCCTGAATATTTAATGAAATATGTCAATGCTTCATGTTTAATTACGTTAGTTAATTTTGCCCACTGCCTTTCCTAAAACTTGTGTACACAAACATGATCCTACGTATATAATATGATTTCTAATAGGAAATGTTTTAACTGTTAAGTAGGAACTATGAATTGGCTGATTGTCTGCTTTCATGTAAATTTGTTAATTTGGTATCACAGTTTCCAAGGGTATACGAGTGTTAATTACCTTGATTTTGTTTTACTGCGAAACATGGAATTGACAAGTATGTTGTTGCTTAAAAGTCGGATACTAGATGCCTAGTATAGATAAATTTTTTTTTTTTTGGTGAAATGTGAGTATATTATATTAAAAACATAGGAGGAATTTACAAGTAGGTGCCAGGATCAAATCCCCGCACACGCAATCACATTATGGCTAGAGCAACTACTAAACCACTCAATCATTCTTTGATCAGACTCTTTCGACAGCCTATTCTTCAACCTACTCTTGATATCAGTCTCTATCTGATTAGCCAGGACCTCTGGTCTGTGAAGATACTCATGTATACGAACCCCATTTCTCTCATTCCAGATGTGGTAGTGAATAGCATTCAACATAGCAGTCCTTACTTTCCATAAACAAGATTTCTTATTTCCCTGACACCATTGTTGGACTGTTGGCACTTGTCTTCCAAACCAGTGTTCCAGCAAGTGCATAACTTTGTCAGTGTACTCACACTCCTCAAACAGATGTGTTGTAGTTTCAGCTTGTCTCTGGCACAGAAGGCATAGGTCATCATTGCAGCAACCAATTCTATATAATTTTGCCTTTGTATTCATCCCTTCCTGTATTCGAAGCCAGGTGATTATAGAGTGCTTAGGAACATTATAATTGTTCCAGATGAGATCAGTCCAGGCCACCTTTGGTTGTTCTGGGCACATCCAGTCATAGCCTCTTTTAACAGTGTAACCAGAAGGATTGGCCATCCAAGTACCATCTGAGAAGCCTGCTTTAATTTTTTCCTTTGTTTTACAAATAGTTTTCCACACCCAAGGAGCATCATGAGCAGGTAAATACTCATCCCAGTTCTGATCCTTTATGTAAACTTCATTGATCCATTTAATCCATAAACGATCTGCTTTACAGTAGACCCAGTTCACCAACTTACCAACAGAAGCCAGATTCCACACCTCTGCATTTTTGATCCCCAGACCTCCTTCATCCTTTGTAGTAGTGACTCTATCCCAGGCCACTACAGGCACCCTATGGTACTCAGAGGAGCCATCCCACAAGTAATTCCTACAAATTGCAGATATTCTATTGATAACACTTTTGGGAATAACAAACATCTGAGACCAGTAGTTATGAAGTGTATTCAAGACAGAATTAATCAAAGTAACTCTCCCTGCATATGAAAGTTTCTTAGCTCCCAACCCTCGAATTCTGGAGACAAGTTTTTCAGTGAGGGCATTGCATTCCTCCTTTGTTAGCTTACTGGGTTTTATTGGCACTCCCAAATAATTGAATGGGAATGCCCCTTCTCTGAACCCTGTCACTTGTTTGATACCTTCCTTTGTCTCCTCATTCATCCCATTGAAATAGATTTCTGACTTGGTATTGTTCAGTTTGAGACCTGTAGCATGTGAGAAGGATGAGAAAGCTCTCATGAGTAACCATATAGATGCAGGCTTCCCTTTGCAGAACATGAGCAGGTCATCTGCAAACATGAGATGGGTGAGTTTCATGTTTTTGCATAGAGGATGATACTGGAACGGCCATCTGTCTGTAGCATACATGATGAGTCTGGAGAGGTAATCCATGCATAGGGAAAACAGTAGGGGAGAGATGGGGTCCCCCTGCCTGAGCCCCCTTTTCCCCTTAAAGTACCCAAATTGGCTTCCATTCAGGGATATGGTGAAGGTAGGAGAGGTCACACATTGCATGACCAATCTTATAAAATGAGGAGGAAAATGCAATCCATGTAGCAGTTGTTCAATGAATCCCCACTCCACTGAATCATAAGCCTTTTGTAGATCAATTTTAAACATGCATCTAGGAGTTGTGGACTTCCTTCCATATAGATGGATTAGATCCTGGCAAATGAGAACATTCTCTATAATAGATCTGCCCTTGATGAAGGCTCCTTGATTTTCATGAACAATATCAGGAAGGACAGTAGCTAGCCTATTGCATAAAAGTTTAGAGATGACTTTATACACTAAATTGCAACAAGCAATAGGCCTGAACTGGGTAACAGATGTAGGTCTGTCACATTTGGGGATAAGTGTTATGTTGGTAGCATTTATTTGTTGAAGAAGCTGTCCATGGAGGAAAAAGTCCTTAACAGCCTTGCAAACATCTTCCCCTATAATCTCCCAAGCATCCTTATAAAAACCACTAGTGTATCCATCAGGTCCCGGAGCTTTATCTATAGGGATGGAGAATATTACCTCTTTTATTTCCTGATTTGTGACTGCAGACATGAGGTCTGTTATATGAGCTTCAGTGCAGGAAGTCCCATATTGCAGAACATCATGTCTTACAGCCTCAGTTGGTTTACTGCTCCCAAGCAATTCCTCATAGAATTCTAGGAAAGCTTGTTGAATGCTATCTCTATCAGTGCACAGCTTCCCATTTATATCTTCTATCTGCACTATTATGTTCCTCATATTCCTGGTCTTAATAGCATGATGGAACACTGTTGTATTACAATCACCCTCAGCTATCCAATTGGTCTTAGCCTTCTGTTTCAGGAAACTAATACGTGCCTGAGACCAGTAATGGGCCTCCTTCAGAGCATTGAACTCCTGGCTGATCAGTTCAGCATTCTGTGGGTCTTCCTGTAGCTGTTGTTGCAGACTCTCCAACAGTAGATGGTATTTGGTTGCATTTACCTCAACATCAGAATAGCAATCTTTATTGAGTTTCTTGAGAATAGGTTTTAGAGCTTTTAAATTTTTAACTAGCCCAAACATCAGAGTTCCCTCAACATCATGCTTCCAGATCTCTCTAATGCTATCCCCAAACCCAGGAGCTGCCCCCCACATGTTATAATACTTGAAGCAAGCATTCTTTCTACCATCCAGTTTCACATTTCTGACAATGCACGGGTTGTGGTCCAAGAGTCCCTCTGGATGAAAATGTGCATGCATTTCAGGAAAATTTACCATCCATTGAGCATTAATTAAGAATCTGTCAAGCCTACTATACATGCGGCTTAGTTCATCCCTCTTATTCGTCCATGTATAGAATGCCCCAGTTGCTTGAATATCAGTTAGCCCACAATGTCCCAGACATGCTATGAAGTCCTCCATATCTACCACCTTAGTTGTTCCTCCCAACCGTTCTTCAGGGATTAGATTATTTAACTTATCAGATGATTGTGATTGTTGTGTCGGTAATCTTCTTGAGCATTGGATGTGGGATTTTATCATGGGGTTACGGGGACGTAACCATGTTTTAAGGAGGACAGGATTGTAAAATCTTATTGATTTATGATATGGCCAGTTGTTATGACATGACAAATTGGTATATGTGACTGTTTGGATATATTAGACAATCCTAATTACTTCTGTTATATGCTATATGGTGGTTCTTTAAGTGTCATGTTTTACGGTTGTATGTTAAACTTTGGGGACAAAGTTTCTTAAGGGGGATAGAATGTAACATTTCGCGTTTTGAAGCCTATAGAGGTGCTGCATGTGATTAATTCACGCTTGTTATGTGTTTCCTTATCGTTACGGGGTAGCGAACTTCGGGACGAAGTTCATTTTAAGGAGGGAAGACTGTAATACCCCGTATGTAGCCTCAGTCAATGACAGTCAAACCATGTTTTATACACATATTTCAAAGAGAATGTTTATAAAGTATTTTACGTAAACTGTTATTATTTTATAAATTGTATTTCTACAATTATTTCGTATTTCATAATCATTTTATATTTGATGATAATTTCATAAAACGGTATTTCATTCGTATTTATTTAATTTTAATAATACATTTATAATTTAATGTATATTTCCTATTTTATATATTTAATTCTCATCTAAACTTAATTTCTATTTTTATTTAAGTCGTAATTATATTTAAATACTATATTCTTATAATTAATTTAATTTATATTTGCTAGTACTAATTACATAATTTAATTAGTATAAATAATTTATACGTACTCGTTTATTTTAAATTACGGGTTGAGAGCGGGACATAGCCTCGAGATGCGAGATGGACTGAGTAATAAGATAGATGGGCTAGTCCAACTTTTACCCTAACTCTAACTTCTTTTTGTCGACTTACCATACTACCTACCAAAACCGTACTCCCAACACCAACCGTCAAACCCAACTCCGACACCCTAAATCACCGTGAGATCTATGAAGAACGAGAGGACCGCACCGCCATCATCGTCTTCACCATCATCTCGTCATTTCTGTAAGCCGTCACTTTGTTTCATTTTTAATTTCTTTTTTTTTTTGGAACGGTGTATTGATTTGTCGGTTTTGTTGGAGACTGGACTTAGTTGGAGTGACCCATATGAGAGGTACGTGGGGTCGGTGGTGGTGGAGTACACCACCGCGGTGGGTTTCGGGAATGGGACGAAAACAAGGACATATAGGGGGTGAGGACATGAGCTTCAGGTGGGTTGTCGTGGTGGGGACCACTAGGTGGGACGGTGGTTTCAGAGGTTAGGGTGTAGTTGGGGGTTGCGGTCATGTGTAGGGGTTTTAGGTGGCGATTAAGGGTGTTTAGCGCGGTGGTATTCGGGACAGAACAGAGCACACTCTGTTCTGGCCGTGGTGTACACGCAGGTTTTGAGGGGTTGTGGCGATGGCTGTACTGGCTTATCATGGTGGCTCAAGGGTGGAGGTTGCAGTGGGTAGTACGAACTTTAGTTTGGGGTCAGTGGTGTCCATGGTGAGTGTAACAACCCGACCCACCACGGTCATAACACACCCCAATAAGATGGGAGGTAAGCCTTTGGGCCCATCATTTGTCCTCACTTAAGCCCAAAAGCACAAGGCCTTGTTACTAAGTGGTGGGTGGAAGTTATTATAAACACATCACAAGCCTCACATTCTACCGATGTGGGACAAATTTCCTCTCACACTCTTGGGGTATTACAAACTCCCCCACTTAAAGAACACAACATCCTCGTTGTGCCTTAAACTTGACCACAACCAGGGCCAGAATTCTCCCCGCTAGGTGTGTGACCCGGGTACTCCCGACCATAGGCTCACCACACGGTCGCAAGGTCGCTCTGATACCATTTGTAACAACCCGACCCACCACGGTCATAACACACCCCAATAAGATGGGAGGTAAGCCTTTGGGCCCATCATTTGTCCTCACTTAAGCCCAAAAGCACAAGGCCTTGTTACTAAGTGGTGGGTGGAAGTTATTATAAACACATCACAAGCCTCACATTCTACCGATGCGGGACAAATTTCCTCTCACACTCTTGGGGTGTTACAGTGAGGGACCAAGCTAGTGTCGGTGGTGTCGCGAAGTTGGTGTCGGGCCTGTTCGGGTTTCGATGTTGCTGTTGCGTGTTTGATGCTGTTGTCGTGCGTGTTTGTTGCGTGTTATTTTTTGCTGTTGTATTGTTCGTAATTGTTAATCTTTATACTATTGTATCATTATTAACATTATTATTATTACAATTGTTATTATTATTATCATTATTAAACTAGTATTGTTATTCTTGTTGTTATATTAATTGTTATTGTGGTTGTTTTGTCAACATAATAATAATAATAATATTATTATTATTATTATTATTATTATTATTATTATTATTATTATTATTATTATTAGTATGATATTATGTTATATGTTATTATGTTATATGTTATTATTGTTAATACTATTGTTATTATTAGGTAATTGTTGTTTGTATGGGTACTTGAGTCGTTAAGTAATCAAAATTGTTAATTGTATTCGTGGTTATGTTTTCACGTTTCGTAATTTGTCTAATAAATTCGAATTTTCATAATTTGTAATACGTATGTGACAAGTATCGTTATTTAGTTGTTGGTGATAATTTATATAATTCTTTACTTAATTATTTCACTGCTAAGTAACAATTGATACGGTCTCGTTACGCATATTATATTATTTTGAATAGTTAAATTAAATAATGGATATATTATATTAATTTGTGTTATTGTATTAGTTAGTGATTAAGTATATTATTTTATTAGGTGTCGAGTATGTAAGGGAGTGATGCTACTAATAATTGGATGTTAGCTGCGGGATTGATTATATTGCTATCCAGGTAGGACACACTGGTACCATATTCTATGACGTGCTTGAATGGATGTGTATATTGTATGGGATGCAAGTGTGATTATTATGAGAATGATATATAGTGGTTGAACATTTTTATATTGCATTCATAAGCATGACATATGCATTGGATACGGATTTGAGATGATGAGATATTATTGATGAGATATTATTGGGCCCAGGCTAGTTCTGCAGGACTAGACCTGGTGACCTCAGCTGTTATGCTGGTGTTCGGCGACGGCCAATTATAGTCTGCCGGGAGGTTCGGTATGGCTGGGTGTTACGGGTTTGAGATTGAGAATGAGATTGAGCTCGAGCATATCATGGCATTTGCATGTCATCTTTGTTGCATTATTTATTATTGTGTTATCCTACTCAACCGCGAGGTTGACAGTGTATTCGTGTACACCTACGATGATCCGAAATGGGGAGTAGATTCTGCAAGTCAGAGACAGATGAGCTAGGAGCTGGGGCAGGAATGTGAGATGCGTACTTTGGACCGACTTAGAATTATATCACATCTAGAGAAGTCATCAGTTGTATTTTTTCTTTTCTGTTATGTAGTAACTGCAATAACCAAGTTTAAATTTTATCAGTTTTTATAAAGTACTTTGGTTGTTTTTCTTTGTTATTCACTATCTCGTATATTCCGAGATGGTAACAGCTTCATTTATTTGAGAATGTCTTGCTAAAGGCTCTTAAATAAATGGGGGTGTTACACTTTAGCCCGAACTTATTGCAACTACGGTTACGAATACTTTCGTTGAGATCGACCAAATTTCAAGGTGTAATCTTATTACCCCACTTACCCAACGTGACAATTTTAGTACCCCGGTATAGCCGAGCCTACGTTCTTGTGAAGAAGGGATTCATGGGTCCATACTTTTTGGTAAGGCTAAGTCTCAATATTTATATGTAAGAGTTCTAGTCAAATTATTATCTATCTCCGTTTAAGTGAACTAAGTCGGTGAATTATTGATAAAATAATGACTAGGTCGACTAAATCGAAAATGCATGAGACGATATATGACGATTTGGCTATGCATGCAAACATATAAAAAGCAAGAAAAAAGCATAAAAATAAACCCTAGTATGGCCTTTCCTAGAAAAGAAATAATAAAAGTACAAATTCGAAAACCAACTTCTTTGGTCCCTTGAACTTCACGAGGCACGCACTTCGAGGTAAACACCGTCTTGTTCGGAACTCCTTTCCGAATGGCACCATCTTCAAGGATCTCCGGAATTTACAAAAATTACAACTTTTATAGTCTACTTTATACATTATAAAATAGAAATAAATTACAATTGGGTGATACGAGATCACAAAATTACAACCGAATCGGTAACCCCTTACATTACGGGAAATACCGATTTAAAAACTAAGGCCATACTAAGTAAATTACATAATTCCCAAAATTACGTAAATAAATCATGACATTCATAATAAAATATGCAATGCTTATGAATATATGAACTATCATGCAAACCCTAAGCCAAATCGTCCTATTTAAATATCAATTATATAAATAGTTATCGTATACCTCGGTTTATGGAAATACGTGTTTTAACGTTTAATAACACTATGCATAATGTGAATCGGATTTCACTCTTAAGTTAATCATCCCAACTCTTTTAGGTTTCAAAATTTAGCCTTACTCAAACTTTGAACATGACTTAACTTAGTATATTTTAATATTGTTCGGTATTTAACTCGGTTTTGCGGGAAAATAATATAAAAAACGAAAAGAGTCATAAAAATTTCGAAAATTTCAAAATTCAAATTTTGAAAATTCTAGAATGTTTTTAAAATTTCAGAACTTTAAAAATATTTTATACGGTTTTAATATTTATTTCGAAAATAATACGTAAAACGAGCATTTTAAGTCGGAAAATTCAATAATTAACTCCATAAATGCAAATAAAATACTAATAATATTTTTACACTTTCCAAAACACTTTAAGAACATAAAATGGACAGAAAATTAAATGGCACACTGCCAATAGCCGAAATTTTTAATTGCATGACTCTTGTTATTTCAATTTTAAATGAAACTTTTCAACAAATTAAAATTAAATAAAACAGAAACTTTTGGCTCCCAAGAAAATTATGGTGATGAACATATCATATATTACTAAAATGGGTTAAATTTTCCGGCCATTTTAACAACTATTGCAAATTTTAACGATTTTCGTCATATATCGTACGATTTTAACCTTTAAAATTATTTCACAAGCATAAAATAAGATAAAAATCTCGAATTTTTTATACATGATGGAAATAATATATATGACATCGTGTTAAATTTTTATGGCCAAATTCCAACTTAAACTATTAAAGTCGAAATAATGTCACTAATTACCCGATTTTTACATTAAAAATTTATAATAATGCAATATATGAGATAAATTTCTGGAAAATTTAGCATATATTTTAAATATTGCATGTGACATACTCATAAATTTTTATAGTCAAATTCCAAAAATAACTATACAAACCCATTTTTATTCATCTTATTGCATTTTAACATTTAAAATTCATATCCCATGTATTATAAGTCCATAATTTACGAAAATTCATATTCATAACATAGGATATACATGTGATAACATACTGAAAAATCTCGGCCAAAAGATGATTTTAACTATTTTTCCCAAATTAAACAATTTTTAACAATTAAAAACTAATAAAACGGAAAATAAATATACCAATGAACAATATATATGCAAAATATACTCCAAATATTCTAATATCGTAATTAGAAACAGTAGGTATTCATGCTTAATTATTTTCGGCCATATCATATATTAAATGAAATATCAATTTTATTTTTGTTATCCTAATAACTCCGTAAAAACGTAAACGGAAAGCATGCAAACAACCTAGTTGCTCTGATACTAATTGTTAGGTTTAGTTATCTCATAAACTAATAATTTTAGTCATACTAAACAAAATATAATTAACATTTTAATTAAAAGGATTTTAGATCTTATGCATGCTAATGGAAATGCGGAAATAATGAGATTTGAACCCTTACTCACGGTCCAAATAATGCTAGGATAATGATCCTCCAAGTATTCAACAAGAACACCTCCTTTGTGACGCACCCAAGACACACTACTCAAAATATATTTTGTATTTGTTTTGCTAGAAATCTAATACAAAATACTAGTTCTAATTACATAAGATTATCAAAAATATTATCTTTGATGAATGAGGAGTATACACGGTTTTGTGAGAGCAAGGATGAACATTTCTTATTGTTTTCTCTCTACTAAAAAACCTAATGACAAGAATGAAAATAAGCATATGGGAACAAAGCCATCTTTTGTTCTCCTCAAAAGAGTGGCCGGATGGGGTAGGGTAGTGTGCCCAATCCTTGGCACCTCGAACCCTTCAAATGTTTCCCACTCATGCCTTCTCATTAATTAGATGTCTCATTTATGTTTTATTAACACATTATCTTATAATGTGATAATATGTATAATGTATGTATGTTGTGAGTGTAACACTCGGTCCATATAGCCGCATGGACTAACATACTAACTACTTCTACTACGACGACAACAACAACAACAACAACAACAGCAAGGACCACAACAACCACAACAACAACGACAATGACAACAACAAGAAGAACAACTACAACAACAACAACAACAACGTCAACCACCACCACAACAACAACAACTACTACTACTACTACTATAACGACAACAACAACAATAACAACGACAACAACAACAACTACGACGACAACAACAACAATAACAACAATAACTACAACAACAATAACAGCAAGGACAACAACCACAACAACAACGACAATAACAACAACAATAAGAACAACTACTACAGCAATAACAACAACAACAACAACCACAAAAACAACTACAACGACAACAACATCGACGTCGACAACAACAACAATAACAACAACTACTACTACTACTTCAACGACAACAACAACAACTACCACAACAACAACAACAACAACAATAACAACAACGACAAAAACTACAACAACAACAACAACAAGCACATCAACCACAACGACGACGACGACAACAACAACAACAGCCACCACCACCACAACAACAATAACAACAACAACAACAATAACTACTACTACCACCACGATTACTACTACTACAGCGACAACAACAACAACAACACCTACTAGTACCACCACGACTACTACTACAGCGACAACAACAACAACAATAACAACAAAGATAACTACCACGACAACAACAACAACAACAACAATGACTACAACAACAACAGCAGCAAGGACAACAACAACCACAACAACGACGACAATAACAACAGCAACAACAATAACAACAACAACAATGACGACGACGACGGCGACAACAACTACAACAACGACAAAAACTACTAATGGAATAACAACAACAATAACAACAACAACAACAATAACTACAAAAACAATAACAACAACAACCACCACAACAACAACAACAACTACGACGACAATAACAACAACAACCACAATAACAACAACAACAACAAAAACAACAACGACAACAACAACAACTACTACTACACCTACTTCTACTTCGACGACAACAACAAAAACAATAGCAAGGACCACAACAACAACAACAATAACAACAACAAGAACAACAACAACAACAACCTGTGGGAAAATATCTGTATATAATCCCAATGCTTTATATGCAGGATTATAACAAATTTATAATGTACGATTTACGGTCATAAACGAAGAACAAGATACAAAGATTGGGATCAAGAATTAACCTTTTGTCCTTGCAAAGGCCTAAGATCAGATATCAAAACAGATGTCCTCCTAATCGTTGCACCCAAAATGTTCCAAGAAATACCCCTTCTAGAGCTAGAAATTGCAAAATTACCTTTAATTTTGTGTAAGATGAAAGCTAGAGAGAGAGAGAGGGAGTATGTATGTCGTGTAACTCGTGCCCTTTAAGTGTAGAGTGAATGTCCTATTTATAGCTGCAAACAACCTTGCTATTAGACATCAACTAGGATTCCCCAAATCAGTATTTGGTTCTACCTACAGCACTTCATAATAACTAAACAACTTAATAATTGCTCAGACCGAAATTCTATCTTTATAGAATCGGTTATATCTCTCTTGTGTAATGTTTTATCTTATAAATATCTTATATTTATAATCCACTAATTTAATATAACCTTTTATATTTAATTGAATCATTTAATCTTTATTAAATAATTTCATTACACATAATTAAATATAACATTTTATATTTAATTACGAATTAACATTTTAACTCGTCTTAGCTAATATTATTTAATCAGTATTAAATAATTATGTCATCATTACATTGACTAACTGTTTAGTCATATAGGGTATCAATATGATTACATTTTGATCTAATCATATCTCTCAGATTCCATCCTTTAGGTGTGACTCTTAGGGACCAATTGATTACTGCCATCTATATGACAATAACGTCAAACTTTCTAGCAAGCCAACCGTTTTTGATAAACATGAATCAACTGGCTAAAATACAAAGTATACCCTGTGTTCCTTTAAGAGATTTATACGTGTTGTCGCACTAACTGTTGAGGACACTAGCTCCAACAATCTCCCACTTGTCCGTACAAGTGTATGTGCGATAACCAATTCTCATATCCAATTAAATTTCTCCCACTCAATGTAAAACAATTTGCAAATCTGTATTCACAAAGGTTGTATTTTACAAGCGATCTGTATCAAGAGTGGTTTTCCCGACTAGAGAGTAACTTGACTGATAACGAATAATTATTCGAGCTTGGCCAAGCATTTCAGTTACTACTCCTCGAGTGGCCCTGAGAAATATTAAAACCTGATAAGGGGTGGATATTTCCTTCAACTCGAATCTTGCAGATGTAAGCACAGTATGAAATGACCCAAAAAAAATCTGCTTAGCCCCAGTTACGGTCAGCTAGTGAGAAAGAAATCAAAGTCACCCAAAACTACCCTTTATCTCAAGAAACAGTCGACAGTCAAAAGAATCGACTCAAGGAACAAGATGGACGTCCTATCCACGACCCGGCACCGAATGTTCCATAACATTTAGGACTCCATTGCGTCGTCACGAAAATTGTCCTACGTGTTATCGTTATAATCTCGTATCTGTGATCGATCAGTCAACAGTTTGACTTATGGTTTATTGAACCCACCATCAATCGACGTCACAAAATAATTGCCAGAGTTATCAGCTCGTGTAGGCGATTACGGACAAAATAAATATAATGTAATCCAGTTCACTTTGTGGTGTTCAATGTTGTCAGTACAATCCACATGAAAAACAATATATAAAACAAAATCGATGGTGTTATAAATAGTATATGAAATAGATACAATATCCAATTCACAAAAGTACTAATACAACTCAGGAACACGTTTAATTCCCATTGAAATAACGTGCCCCTCATGTTTATCATGTCTTAATGGTTTAGTGAGAGGATCTGCTATGTTGTCATTTGTCGCAATCTTGTCTATCACTATCTCCTTTTACTCAGTAGTAGAATCTGCAATAATACTCTGCTTGGAGCTTTTCCAACTGACAGCAACGCCATTAAGAGTAAAAACGAATCCAGACTGAGATTTCGAGTCATCTCGATCCGTTTGGAAGCTAGCATCTGCGTAACCGTTTGCGCAAAGCTCAGTGCCTCCACTGTAAGTCAATACCCAATCTTTAGTCCTCCGTAGGTACTTAAGAATGTTTTTCACAGCCATCCAGTGTGGTTCACCTGGATTGCCTTGGTACCGACTCGTCATACTCAAAGCATATGCCACGTCTGGACGTGTGCATATCATGGCATACATGATCGATCCTATAGCTGACGCATAAGGAATGCGACTCATGCGCTCGACCTCTTCCGGTGTCTTAGGTGCCTGAGCCTTACACAAATGCACCCCCGAGATCATCGGAAGTAACCCCTTTTTGGAATTGGTCATGCTGAATCTGTCAAGAATCTTATCTATATAAGACTCCTGACTCAATGATAAAATCCGTCGTGATCAATCACTATAGATACGGATCCCCAATATACATTGTGCCTCACCCAGATCTTTCATCTGGAAATGGTTCTTTAACCATACTTTAACCGAAGATAAGAGAGGGATGTCATTTCCGATCAAGAGTATATCGTCGACATACAACACCAGAAAGACGATCTTACTCCCACTTGACTTGATATATAAGCATGGTTCTTCGACCGATCGAATAAAACCATTCTTTTTTATCACTTGGTCGAAACGATGATTCCAACTCCTAGATGCTTGCTTAAGTCCATAAATGGAATGCTTAAGCTTGCACACTTTCTTAGGATTTTTAGGATCTGTGAAACCTTCGGGTTGTACTATGTACAAGTCCTCCTCCAAATAACCGTTTAAGAAGGCGGTTTTCACATCCATTTGCCATATTTCGTAGTCATGAAATGCAGCAATCGCTAAGATAATCCGAATGGAACGCAGCATGACTACGGGTGCAAAAATCTCATCATAGTGCAACCCTTGCACTCGAGTGAAACCTTTTGCCACTAGTCGTGCCTTATAGGTGTCTCGTTGTCCCTCGATGGAGCGCTTTATCTTATAAAGCCATTTGCACTGAAGAGGTCGTACCTTATCAGGCAAATCAACCAACTCCCATATGTCATTCTCATACATGGAGTCCATTTCGGATTGCATGGCATTAAGCCATAGCTTTGAGTCAGAACAGGTCATGGCACCTTTATAGGTCACGGGTTCGTTACTCTGTAAGAGAAAAACGTCAACTCCGTCAAGTTCCTCGATCATACCGATGTATCTATCTGGAGGAATGAAGTGTCTACCTGACCTTCTGGGTTCCTCAGGAATACTGACCGCAACAGAAGATGAAGGAACGGTTTCCTCCATTGGTTGCTCAGTAGTTGGTTCTTGAATCTCCGACAGATCGAAGGTTCTATAACTTGTCTTATTCTCGAGAAATTCTTTCTCTAAGAACTTCGTACTAGCCGCAACAAAAACGCGGTGTTCGGTAGGCAAAAGAAGTAATGACCAAACATTCCTTTTGCATAACCAATAAAGTATGTCTTGACCGATCGCGGGCCGAGCTTATCCTCGTGTCTCCACTTGACATAAGCCTCGTAGCCCCAAACCCGAATAAAGGACAAGTGAGGGACGGTTCCCTTCCATATCTCATATGGAGTCTTGTCAACAGCTTTAGACGGACTTCAGTTAAGTATAAGAGCAGCTGATAATAGAGCAAAGCCCCATAATGAATCCGGCACAACTGTGTGACTCATCATGGATCGAACCATATCTAATAGTGTTTGATTTCTCCGTTCGGACACACCATTTAATTGTGGTGTTCCAGGTGGAGTTAACTGTAGTACTATACCACAGTCTTTAAGGTGTTGATCAAACTCATGCGAAAGATATTCACCACCACGATCTGATCGTAGTTCTTTAATCTTTCTATCCAGTTGGTTTTCAACCATTGCCTGGAATTCCTTGAACTTTTCAAAGGATTCACTTTTATGCTTCATTAAGTAGACATATCCGTATCTACTTAAATCGTCCGTGAAATTGATGAAATATCTATAGCCGTCTCGTGCGGTGATTGACATAGGTCCACATACATCTGTATGTACGAGGCCTAATAGGTCAACAGCGCGCATTCCAACACCTTTGAAGGAAATACGAGTCATTTTGCCTATGAGACATGATTCACATGTGCCAAATGTGTAACAACCCGACCCGCCAGTGTAACAACCCGACCCACCACGGTCATAACACAACCCCAATAAGATGGGTGCGCACTTTTGGGCCCATTAATTGTCCTCACTTAAGCCCAAAAGCACAAGGCCTTGTTACTAAGTGATGGGTGCGAGTTATTATAAACATATCACAAGCCTCACATTCTACCGATGTGGGACAAATCTCCACACTACTTTCCTCTCATTCTCTTGGGGTGTTACAGCCACGGTTGTAACACACCCCCAATAAGATGAGAGGTATGCCTTTGGGCCCATTATTGTCCTCACTTAAGCCCAAAAGCACAAGGCCTTGTTACTAAGTGGTGGGTGGGAGCTATTATAAACATATCACAATCCTCACATTCTACTGATGTGGGACAACTTTTCTCTCATACTCTTGGGGTGTTACAAACTCCCCCACTTAAAGAACACAACGTCCTCGTTGTGCCTCAAACTTGACCACAACCAGGGCCAGAATCCTCCCCCCGCTAGGTGTGTGACCCGGGTACTCCCGACCACAAGCTCACCACACGGTCGCAGGGTCGCTCTGATACCATTTGTAACAACCCGACCCGCCACGGTTGTAACACACCCCCAATAAGATGAGTGTGCACTTTTGGGCCCATTAATTGTCCTCACTTAAGGCCAAAGGCACAAGGTCTTATTACTAAGTGGTGGGTGGGAGCTATTATAAACATATCACAATCCTCACATTCTACCGATGTGGGACAACTTTTCTCTCATACTCTTGGGGTGTTACAAAATGATTCATAATCAAATGGAGATATAGCGCCATTCTGTATTAGCTGCTTTACACGTTTCTCATTTATGTGTCCCATACGACAGTGCCATAAATATGTTTGATCTTTGTTACCAACCTTTAGTTTCTTATTATTCATGTGTAATATTTCAGTCGATTGATCTAAGACATATATACCATTCATGTAAACCGCTTTACCATAAACCATTCCATTTAAAGAGAAAATACAGCTATTTTCCTTTATTAAGAATGAAAAACCGTCTTTATCGAGTACGGAAACTGAAATAATGTTCTTAGATAAACTGGGTACATAATAACAGTTATACAGATATAACTCGAATCCGCTCGGTAGCTGGATCACATATGTTCCCATGGAAGCAGCAGCAACTTTTGCTCCATTCCCAACTCGCAGGTCCACGTCACCCTTTGCGAGAGGTGTGACGTTTTTTAGGCCCTACAAATGATTACCCAGATGAGAACCACAACCGGTATCAAGTACCCAAGTTCCGAAACTTGCATGGTTAATCTCAATCATATGAATATAAGATGACATACCAACAGGAGTGACGCGGCCTGCTTTTATGTCCTCACGGTACACTGGACAGTTCCGCCTCCAATGCCTAGTCTTGTGGCAATGGTGGCACTTAATGTTACCGTCTTTGCTCTTTGTCTTGCCTTGTGAGCTACTTGTCTCACCAGGCCCACTCTTAAATCCGGCCCTTTTGAATTTAGGAGGCTTAGCTACTGTTAGCTCTGTATGAGCTTTTCCCTTACCCTTTCCCTTCTTTGCAATCATGAGAACGTCTTGCTTCATGCTCCCACTCTAATTAAGATCCTTCTCGGTCTGTACGAGAAGAGAGTGTAGCTCATGAGGACTTTTCTTCATGTCATTCATGTAATAGTTTGCCCTGAATAAGGAAAAACCATCATGAAGTGAATGAAGCATTCGATCAATGATTACGTTCTCACTGATCTTGCAGTTCAGGGACTCCAATTTCTCGACATTCTCAATCATATTGAGAATGTGTGGGCTAACTGGTTGACCCTTTTGGAGTTTCGCATCGAAGAAGCGACAGGTGTGCTCATATGAAACGATTCTCGGTGCTTTTGACAAACATTTTGTGAGCGTGGTGAAAATCTTATTTGCAGCATGGGAAATGAAGCGTCTTTGCAGATTGGGTTCCATTGCAAAAATGAGTACGTTCTTTATCGCACCCGCTTCCATAACGAAATCACTATAAGCTTGTGATACGTTAGCTCTAGCAGTGGGGCCTGGGTTAGGTGGTTAACGCTCAGTTAAATACTTGAGCTTACCATCAGCTACAGCTGCATTCCGTAATGCAGCCTCCTAGTCCGCAAAGTTGGACCCATAATTTTTCAGTCGCGTGGACTGATTCATGTGGTCTATGAAAGCCTTAGGCTCTGATACCACTTGTGGGAAAATATCTGTATATAATCTCAATACTTTATATGCAGGATTATAACAAATTTATAATGTACGATTTATAGTCATAAACGAAGAACAAGATACAAAGATTGGGATCAAGAATTAACCTTCTGTCCTTGCAAAGGCCTAAGATCAGATATCAAAACAGATATCCTCCTAATCGTTGCACCCAAGATGTTCCAAGAAATACCCCTTCTAGAGCTAGAAACTGAAAAATTACCTTTAATTTTGTGTAAGATGAAAGCTAGAGAGAGAGAGAGAGGGAGTATGTATGTCGTGTAACTCGTGCCCTTTAAGTGCAGAGTGAATGTCTTATTTATAGCTGCAAACAACCTTGCTATTAGACATCAACTAGGATTCCCCAAATCAGTATTTGGTTCTACCTACAGCACTTCATAATAACTGAACAACTTAATAATTGCTCAGACCGAAATTCTATCTTTATAGAATCGGTTATATCTCTCTTGTGTAATGTTTTATCTTATAAATATCTTATATTTATAATCCACTAATTAAATATAACCTTTTTATATTTAATTGAATCATTTAATCTTTATTAAATAATTTCATTACACATATTAAATATAACATTTTATATTTAATTACGAATTAACATTTTAACTCGTCTTAGCTAATATTATTTAATCAGTATTAAATAATTATGTCATCATTACATTGACTAACCGTTTAGTCACATAGGGTATCAATATTGTAAAACCCCTCGCGAAAGCGGAGATATAAAACACACAAAGTACTAAAAATGCAGCGGAATTAAAACTTTTTAAACATAAACATCATGCGAGGTGAATTAAGAACTGAAACGTAAACTGAAACTGATATAAACAAAATAGATAAGTATAACAGTTCTAAGTACGAAAAACCAAATATATACAAAGCCTGGGATGGAACATCCCTACAGGCACAAAACATGAACTGTATCAAAAACTAAGAGTCTAGCTAATCGATGAAGTGTAAGTCAAAAGATGATAAGGATCATCACTCGCTAGCTCTCAAGTGAACCCCGTCCAACCTGCATGTACCTACATACATGAAAACATGTACGCCACAATCAGTGGGAAGTGACTAGAGTTTTCCTAGCCACCTTTTGTAACGACACGTAACAAGTAAGGCAAACAGAATACTCCAACATATATAAACATGAGAAGTATAACAATATCTCAATAACTGATCATCAACTATCATGCAATCACTAATGCACGGCTCTCAACCAACTTCATAAACCGTTAGGAAGGAGAGCCGGTTTCCCTACTGGTTACCCAACGGGGGGTCTTTCAGTCCAACTATTTATGAAACCGATCAAAGAGTCATCCAATGCCTTGGATGAACAAATTATAACTCAAGTAAAACGATCATTAACTTCACCATGCATATCTGACACTGTACCAATCTCAAGGCAAGTAGATATAAATCAAACACTAGCAATGGGTCCAGAGGTGAACTTAACACATATCCCACTACCAAACAATGTCGGGTCCAGAGGTGAACTTAACACATATCCCAACATGCAATTCAAGTAAAGGGTCCAGAGGTGAAATTAACACATATCCCTATACATACAATTCAAGTAAAGGGTCCAGAGGTGAACTTAACACATATCCCTGAACATAACACGGTAATGGGTCCAGAGGTGAACTTAACACATATGCCACTACAAACAAATGTCGGGTCCAGAGGTGAACTTAACACATAACCCAACATACATCCACAAGCAAAGGGTCCAGAGGTGAACTTAACACATATCCCAATGCTACAAACAAGTATTGGGTCCGGAGGTGAACTTAACACATATTCCAATACACAGCTATCGCACAACGGGTCCAGAGGTGAACTTAACACATATTGTAACACCCCCATTTACCTAGGAGCCTGAACTAGGACTTCCTGAGTAAATAGAACTGTTACCATCCTGGATAAACCAGGGTAGTAGATATTCACAGTGAAAGAAACGCAGTACTTTAAATATAAAAGTTTAAACTGATAACTGTTACAATCCATAGTCCAAAAGACTTCCAAAACAACTGAAATAAATTAAACGTTCAACTAAGAAGAAGCTAAGTGATCTAGCAGCTAGGTAGGTCTAGTCCATGTCTCTCCTCCATGCCCAGTCCTAGTCCACCTGTCTCTGACCTGAAAGATCTACTCCCCATTCCGGATCATTGTAGGCGAACACGAATACACTGTCAACCTCGCGGTTGGATAACACAATAATAAGTAATGCAAACAAACAGTAATATGCAAATGAATATGTCATGCTCGAGCTCAATCACAATCTCAAACTCAACCCGAAACACCCAGCCATACCGAACCTCCCGGCAGACTATAATCGGTCGTCGCCGAACACCAGCTCAAAAGCTGATAAGACACCAGGCCTGGTCTGCAGAACCACCCTGGGCTTAATATCAGATTAACATCTGATTCACAATTTCTCAGTAACCAATGCATATGCATGCTCATGAATATGATAATAAAATAACCAATTATAAATCCTCATGTTAAAACTCATATTTGCATCCATCACAATCAATTACCACATCCAAAAATAGCACATCATAGTAAAAGTACAAGTGTATCCTACCTGTATAGCAAGTCTGCAAATGAAATCACCCTCTAGAAGTATTCCACCTCGAATTCCGTTCCTATAAATTATTATTCATATCAATTCCTACTCATTCAACAATGCTACTAAAATCACTTGATCATGTTCCTAACTGATATACCTATAACACATTGTGAAAACATTCATATACAATATGCCCATAACATACAATTATTATATACCAATTATAACTTATTATATATAGACTTACCCAAAAACATAGGGCTTACTAAAAATAGTACTTACTAAAAAAGATAGCGTATGATCAATTAACCGATTATTAGAAATCAATATGATAACAATATAAATAATTAAGGATAAGTTAAATAACAACAACATACTAATTGTCAAGCCATACACTAATACTTTAGTAAGACTGACATGACATTACCCTAAACTCAAAGTGTCACCATTAACAACATCATAAAATAACTACTAAACACCACATTAATTAATGATTAAAGGAAGGTAATGTTAATAATAATAATAATAATAATAATACACTATTGGTAATTAAATAATACTCAAACAAGTAATCATGACCTAAAATCTCACGCCATTACGCAGCAACCATACATCCCCAAATCGAAAATACATTCGCGAAACCAAAACAGTCCCGTTCCCTGACCCGCGCAAAACAACCCACGCCTGACCCTGACGCCGCCTCTAACCTCGCCCCTGACACCACCAGGCTCACCTCTGAGCCACGGTGGTTCCGGGGTGAGTGTCGTTGGCCGTCGACAAAACCCTACCGCCACCAATAACTGACAACAAAACCCAGAATTACCCACTGCTACTCTGTTTCTCACGCTACAACCCCAACAGAACCTGCCATAAAATCGACACCAACCACCATTAACCACCACGATAACCACCTTCATACCGCTGTGACTACCACCTATACAAATACCTTACTAATTATGTACAATAAGACCAGAATAGTGTTCGAAACAGGGTACCAAACTCCCATGACACGACCCCCTGTATATAACGAAATATGCAGATTTCGACATGGTAACTAAAACAACCTTCGGCGGTGGTCAGTAACGGTCAAGACGTCTACACTAAGGCCTATACACGAATAATGAACAACATAGATTACTATTACACAAAAGATGAACCCATGAACATGGTTATACGATTGAAATATGAAATCGAAAACGTAGAGACGAAACAGTAAAAACAAATACGTGAAGAGTAGGCTTACTTCTCAGCGTGTTCGAGCGGCCCTAGGTCCTACAACCACCGTGAAAAACATTCCTTCTCACTCTGGATGTGGCAGCAGAGGGAAGGCAAGGAAAGTTTGTGAGTAGATAGCTAGGGTTAGGGTTTTTTATGGAGTATATATGACGTAGAAGAGAGCTAGGGTGAGAGCGTGTTTTGGTATGTAGCTGAAAGAATTCGACTTATGGGCCTTGGGGTTAGCACGCAATCCAAGGTCCAAAGTCAAGCTTACTCGGTTTTACCATTAACTCGTAACTTCGACCTTTTAATTAGAACGTATAAATTATAAATCACGCGTTCGACAAATTAAATTATCGAATTCAGTTACTCGAATAACAAACGTAAATATTGAATATAAAAAAGTGGTACTAAAATACGGAGTATTACACATATCCCGTGTCCGACAACCGATCACGTGTCAGGTCCAGAGGTGAGCTTAACACATATCCTGACACGCCACAAGCAAAACACGTAATGGGTCCAGAGGTGAACTTAACACATATCCCATCACGCGACATACAAAACACGTAATGGGTCCAGAGGTGAACTTAACACATATCCCATCACGCGACAATCAACTCAACCATTAACATCCAAAGATAGAAACTAACTTATAGCTCTAACTTCTTAAACCACTAAACAACACTTAATTGATCCCGGGAACTAAGATGAGGGAGAGCCGGTTTCCCTTTCGGTTACCCGACCGGGGGGTCTGTATCCTCACTCTATTCCCGAACCCAATATAGTGTCGCCCATCCTTCGGGGACCTCAAACATATATCAAAGGTACAAGGAACGAGTTTCAAGCAAAACCGAACAACCGTTTAAAAGTTACGGACTAAATACGAATTTGAAATAAAAACAAGCTTCAGGGGTCCCCAGCCGGTCGGCAGGCAGCCGGCCTACCGGCTGGACACCCATCCTCACTTTCCTTCTTTATTAAAACGCAAACAAGCCAAGAGGGCTCCCAGCCGGTCGGTAGGCAGCCGGCCCACCGGCTGGCACCCCTCCTTCCCCTTACACTTTCGTCTACTAAACCAAGAGCAAGGGCCCTCAGCCGGTCGGCAGGCAGCCGACCCACCGGCTGGGGAACCCAAATCCTTAAATCTTAACTTCCGTAAAACAACCAAACAACACTCCCAGCCGGTCGACCGGCGGCCGGTCGGTCGACCGGCTCATAGGCACTGAGCAGAAATCCGTAATTCGTAACATACTTCAAATCTTACAAAATCGATTCGAGACAACTAAATTCGCAACATACAATGTTTACCCATTATCTCAAATCATCAAATACACTATCTATCAGCACATAAACCCACAAGCAATCCTTAATACGAATATTATTTGTATCCGTCGCAAGTATAAAATTTCTGAAAAACTTAACAATAAGCATATGTAACATCACCATGGCATGTAATCACCAAGTAAGAACATTCCTAACATGTTACTAAGTCTAAACAACAATAATCGTATGAAATTTCAGAAACTTAAATCATCTTAAACATCAAAAGTGCTAATATTAACAATAAGGCCGAGTTTCTCATTATCGTCACCTTAAATGCAATCCCGCTCAAAGCTCCTCCTCTCTGATGAAGCTATCCACGTCCGGGTCTTCTAAGCCCTCACCTACAATCAAGAAAAACGGGTTTTAAAGCCTAAAA
This sequence comes from Silene conica, assembly GCA_029255685.2. Classification (NCBI taxonomy): domain Eukaryota; kingdom Viridiplantae; phylum Streptophyta; class Magnoliopsida; order Caryophyllales; family Caryophyllaceae; genus Silene; species Silene conica. The sequence goes on along the minus strand of CM055314.2, from coordinate 47,239,039 downwards.
GACGATTCTTAAGAAAACAGCCCAATTTTCGAGTGAAAGGAAATGAAAAACGGAAGTGATAGATGGCTTGCAAATTCGATGAGGATTCCGAAAATGTGATTATTACCTTGATTCGGTGAACGGATGATGAAGAAAAATGGAAAAGAAGATGAATAATTATGGAGGTTTTGAGAAATGAAGTTTACTGTGTTCTTATTTTTGAGATGTCAATATGTCGACACAATGGGGTTTAGGGGGTTTATGAGTTGTCCTTTCCGTTTAAATGAAAACGGGTCGGAATGAACGGGTTTTAAGTTGAGAATTCAAGTTGCCAAGTTTGTATTCGTCTTAAGGACTTAAGGTTCTTAAGACGGATCTTACTATTTATTAAAATACTTTCCGATAAATTATTAAAATATTATTTTATTACTTAAAACTAATTAAAAGCCTTTAAATATAAATCACGAAAATACGGGCTGTTACAAATATGATTACATTTTCATCTAATCATATCTCTCAGATTCCATCCTTTAGGTGTGACTCTTAGGGACCAGTTGATTACCGCCATCTGTATGACAATAACGTCAAACTTTCTAGCAAGTCAACCGTTATTGATAAACGTGAATCAACTGGCTAAAATACAAAGTATACCCTGTGTTCCTTTAAGAGATTTATACGTGTTGTCGCACTAACTGTTGAGGACACTAGCTCCAACACAACCACCACAACAACAACAACAACTACTACTACTACAACGACCACAACAACAATAACAACGACAACAACAACAACAACAACCATAAAAACAACTACGACGACAACAACAACAACAACAACAACAATAACTACAACAACAATAACAGCAAGGACAACAACAACCACAACAACAACGAAATTAACAACAACAAAAACAACAACTACAACTACAACAACAACAACAACAACAACAACCACAAAAACAACTACAACGACAACAACATCGACGACGACAAAAACAACAATAACAACTACTACTACTACTACTACTTCAACGACAACAACAACAACTACCACAACAACAACAACAACAATAACAACTTGGGAAGAAGATCCTAGTGAAAATAGCGATACGCATCAAATTGGTATTTGAGCTTCGGCTCTTGCGATCTATCTTGGGAAGAAGTAAGAATGGTGAATCCTAGTGAAAATAGCGATGCTACAAGCAAGCCATGGGAAGCCGACCAGGAAGAAATAAAAGCTCAAATGAATCAAATGAGCTATGTCCTAAAGAATATCGCTTCCAAGCTAAACAAGAAGGGTTTTAAAGCTGAGGCGGATGATGCTTCGTCTAGGGCGAGTGATGGTGAGGAAGAAATTCCGAAAATCCAAACCTACAACAAACAATACGATGATCGTGGCCTTAAGTTAGACATACCCGAGTTCAAGGGAGATTTGGACCCCGAAGATTTTCTAGATTGGGTACGACAAACAGAAAGGGTTTTTGAATACAAAGAATATGATGATAAAAAGCAATTCAAGTTAGTTATTCTCCAGTTAACCAAGTATGCATCTTTGTGGTACGAAAATCTTAAGAAACAAAGGAAGCGTACCGGTAAATCAAAACTTAATTCCTAGGTTAAGTTAAAGAAGCACCTAATGAAGCGATTCCTCCCTAAGGATTATAATCAAGAGAACTACCTTAAATTATAAGCCCTAATTCAAGGAGGGATGTCCGTGAATAATGACATTAAGGAGTTTGAGAGGATGTCCATCGTTTGTGATCTAGAAGAAAAGGAGGAACTAAGAGTGGCTAGGTTTATTAAGGGTTTAACACCAACCCTATCATCTAGTGTCGAGGTTCAAAACTATGATGGGTTTAATTGAAATGAATCAAGGGGACCTATCTACTACCTAAGTCAAGTGCAAGTTCTAAATCGTCCAAGGGGCTGCTCTAAGTCACTCTTTAGTCCTACCAAGTACATATCCTAAGAGGTGGGACATTTTTATGTTATGTATCATATATTATGTTAAGTAGAGGAGGCAAAACAAATCTGATGTCAAGGTAAAGCAAGGCCACGGCTAGCATATGATGCTCAAGGGTCTTTGTTTCCTCTTTTGGTGAAACATCTCAAGAAAGCAAATGGAATCAAATGCCTAAGTAAGAAAGGTCAACTAGGCTGTTTTGTGCATCAGAAAAAAGGCTGACATGGGACTGATTTTTCTATTTTGTGTAAGATAAAGCAGGGCAAGGTCACTATCAAGACTGAAATGTGTAAGGGGCAGCCTGTTTTTACTTGTTTTTTGTTCCTAAACAGCCGTTGAAAGGCCCTTTTGTAACCCTTATTTTCCCAAACCAAGAGAAATGGCCAGAGTCCTTAAGAGAGCTGTCTAACCAGGGGCTCCAATTACTTTTCCAACACTAAGTCCAACCCTAGACCTTAGTTATTTATGCTTAAATAAAGTCCTAAAAGCTTACACGAAATGGACCAGCAACAAGGAACCTTCCTTGCTTTTGCACAGCTGGTACTACTGTGGGGAATAAAACATGTATTCGCCCTAAACATGAAGGATTATAACGAAATTTACAATTGTGATTATAGTCATAAGATAATAAAAACATGAAAAGAATTACAACCTTAGGTCCTTGCTTGAATTGGCCTAAGAACATGAATTAAAGTAAATTCCCTCCTATAACTTGCACCCAAGACTTTGTTTAAGACGATGCCGCGTGTGCTAGAAAGGCTCTCCAATTGCCTTGCAATATGGGGAGAGATTTGAGAGGTTTAGATGTGAGATCTGAGGTTTTGGGAGAAGGATGCTCTCAAAAGCCTAATTGTGAGAATTATGAAAACACCAGTAGAAGAGTAACCTGACAAAAGGAGAAGTCCTCTCCTTTTGTAATGCTCCATATGGCCGGCTGAATTCGATCTTAGGTAGGAGTGGGCTTTCCACTCTTACCTTATTCCAATGCGTGATTCGACCCATTTTGCTAAAATATAATTCGCGGGTTTTAATTATAAATCGTATACATGTTATCAGATATTAATGTAGTCGATACATTAATAATGGTCTAACAAAAATACGATATTGTATAATTGGCCAAATTAATATCACTGTTTATATTAATACGCGAATTCAATATTTAATTAAATATAACCGTTTATATTTAATTTTACGAATTAATCATGTAATCTGTATTAGCTAAAATTATTTAATCCGTATTAAATAATAATCTCAACATCTCATTGACTAATTTAATAGTTAATACCTCTGACTAACTGTTTAGTCGTATCCGGCATAAATGTGACTGTATTTTCATACGTTCACATCTCTCAAACGTGTCCTATAGGTGTGACGTATAGTGACCAGTTGATCACCGCCATCCGTATGACAATAACATCAAACTTATCTAGCAAGCCAACCGTTATTGATAAACGTGGATCAACTGATAATAATACTGAAGTATGCCCTTGTAATCCTTTAAGAGATTTATTAAGTCATTGTACTAACTGTCAAGGACACCAGCCTCAACAATCTCCCACTTGTCCGTACAAGGGTATGTGCAATGACGTTATCACACTACATGTGGAGGACACAAGCTCCAACAAATTCCCACTTGTCCGTACAAGTGTAGGTGCGATAACCGATTCTCATATCCTTTTAAAATTTCTCCCACTCAATGTAAGACAATTTGCAAATCCGTATTCGCAAAGGTCGTATGTCACAGGCGATCTGTATCAAGAGTGGTTTCCCTGACTAGAGAGTAACTTAACTGATAAAACGAATCTGTATTCGAGCATGGCCATACATTTCAGTTACTACTCCTCGAGTGGCCCTGAGAAATGATAAAATCCTGATAAGGGTTTGGATATTTCCCTCAACACGAATCCTGCAGATGTAAGCGCAGCATGAAATAACCCAGAAAAAATCCTTTTGGCCCCTGTTACGGAAGACCGTGGGAAAGAAACCAAAGTTACCCAAAATCTGCCTTAATCTCAAGAGACAGTTGAAAGTCAAAAGATTCGACTCTAAGGAACACTATGGAGGTCCTATCCACGACCTGACACCCAATGTTATAAAACATTTAGGACTCCATAACGTTGTCACGGGGTGTCCTACGAGATATCCGTATAACTCGCCTTTGTGATTGCTCAGTCAACTGTTTGACTTATGGCTCGTTGAACCCACCATCAACCAACGTCACAAAATGATTACCTGAGTTATCAGCTCAAGTGGGTAATCAAGGACCAAAACGATGTAATGTTAATCAGTTCACTTTGTGGTGTTCAAAATTGGCGTACAATTCCACATGAAAAACAAAACATTAAATATCATAACAATGAGGTTGAATAGAGTACACGAGAAAATCAATTATAACATGAATCCATAAAAGAGTACTACAACTTAGGAACACATCTGATTCCCATGGAATTAATGTGCCCTTCATGCTTATCACGTGGCAATGCTTTCGTGAGAGGATCAGCTATGTTGTCATCCGTAGCGATCTTATCAATAAATATCTCCTTTTGCTCCACGTAATCTCTGATTAGATGAGCTTTCCGTTGTACATGTCTAGCTTTATTGCTAGACTTATGCTCCCTACCTTGGAAGATGGCAACTTTATTGTCACAATAAACGGTGATTGGGTCATTCGAACTAGGCACTACTGATAGTCCCTGTAAGAATTGACGCATCCATATTGCTTCCTTAGCTGCTTCCGAAGCGGCATAGTACTCGGACTCAGTTGTAGAATATGCTGTAACACTTTGTTTAGAACTTTTCCAGCTGACAGCAGCGCCATTAAGAGTAAAAACGAATCCAGACTGAGATTTCGAGTCGTCTCGATCCGTTTGGAAGCTAGCATTTGCGTAACCCGTGGCGCAGAGCGTCGAGTCGCGTCCGTAAGTCAATCCCCAATCTTTAGTCCTCCGTAGGTACTTAAGAATGTTTTTCACGACCATCCAGTGTTGTTCACCTGGATGAGCTTGGAATCGGCTTGTCATACTCAATGCAAATGCAACGTCTGGACGTGTGCATATCATGGCATACAAGATCGATCCTATAGCCAAAGCATAAGGAATCCGACTCATGCGCTCTTTCTCTTCCAATGTCTTAGCTTCTTGAGTCTTGCTCAAGTGAATCCCAGTAGTCATAGGAAGGATGTAACACCCCCATTTATTTAAGGGCCTGTACTAGGACTCCCTAGATAAATAAGGATGTTACCATCTCGGTTTCCCGAGGCAGTAGATACAAAGGAAGGTAAATAGTACTTTAAATTGGTAAGTTATCTCAAAGAACAGGTTTATACAACTGAATTAGAACAAACTGTCTTGATAAAACAAAAGTACAACTCATAAGTAACTACTATGGTGATCTAGACTCTAGGCAGGTCCGGATCCAAGCTTCTCTCTTCCCCTAGCTCCCATGAATCTACTCCCCAATAATTGGTTCATCACAGGTGATCACGAATACACAGGGTCAACCACGAGGTTGAGTAGAGTAAAACTGTAAACACACCACATTACTAAAAATAGAAAATCGATCATCTCCGCTCCGAATCACAAGACCCATTATCTCCGCACCGATCACAAGACCCATTATCTCCACACCAATCACAGACCCATTATCTCCGCACCAATCACAAGACCCATTATCTCCGCACCAATCACAAGACCCATTATCTCATCGCCTCCTCGTTATCACAGTACGATATAAATGCACATTATAAAGATCACATGATAATATATAACAAACATGCTTGATATCAATTATGAACGGTTTACACATCATCATACATCAGTAGTTTCCCCTACCTCAACCTGCAGAAGGATAGTCAACAGCTCCGAAAGATGTTCCCCGGAAACCGTCACCTAAACATATATTATTCAACGATTAAAATCTTTACCTCATCCTATACTTAGTATCGTAACAAAATGCCGAATATAGAAACTTCTCAAATTGGAAAGTTCCCAAAATAGTAACTTTCCTAAAATAGTAACTTCCCGACTCGTAAAGCCCCTTAAATAAAACAACTTTAGGAACTACAAACATCACTAAATATTAGATAACACGATAGTAGGATTGTTACAAAATAGTGGTAACATAACTATGCACCAACATTAACTTACTAATTATATTTATGGTATTTTAATATGCAAAACAACAACATTGATAAAAAGAAAATTCATAAAATAATAATACCAATATATGATAATAATAATAATAATAACAAAATACCAAAAATAACACCAACAAGTAATAATAATAATAACATGAATAATAATAACAATACTAGCAAGAAATAACATAAAAAAACCCTAGAGCGCTCCTTCACATGGCGATTTGAGAACTTTGACGGCGTTGACTTTGAAGATCCTGTGCATATTGGCTATGGATCCTTCACCAACATCACTCAGGAATATTACTAGCAGGAAGGCAAGGACACAGAAGGAACGAGGAACAATGGAGATGACAAACAAAGGACCAAACATTGAGGAGGCTGTGAATTTTGGCAGCATGAGTAAGATAGCAGGGATAGCTTCTTTTGACTTTAATGAATATGCACTGCCTGAGATTCCTAAAGAGGCTAACCCTGCAGCAAAAGATGACACGATGGGAGATTGGTTTGACAGACATGGAAGGAAAATAGTGGAGATGGTGGATGATGAGGAACAGGATGTTATTACAATCATAGAGGAGGACATAAAAGATGAAGTTGACTTCTGGCAGAATGCAATATATGGGTTTGTTCTTGGACCCAACCCCCCATGGCCAGTCTTTGAAGGCTATATCAGGCGTATATAGAAACATCACAAAATAGAAACGATATCTTTCTTGCATAATGGTGTTTTCCTTGTGAGGTTTGAAACTAAAGCAATGCAAGAGCAAGTTTTGGCAGCAGGCATGCATCTATTTGACAGTAAGCCTGTCATCATCAAGAAGTGGTTGCCTGATGTAGATTTGGAGTAGGAGGAAGTGAAAACAGTACCTACATGGATAAGATTGCATAAATTGCCTCTCAAATTATGGGGAGCCAGTATACCAAAGATTGTTGGACGAGTAGGGAAGTTTCTGAAAAGAGATGAGGCCACAGAGAGCAGAACCAGATTGGGTTTTGCACGTATCATGGTAGAGGTGCAAGTGAATCAACACTTTCCTAAGAGTATAAGAGTACATGATGAGAAAGGAACTATACTGGACATAGGGGTGGAGTATGAATGGACCCCCAGCAGATGCTCTAATTGTCAACTAATGGGACACACTGCTAGTACCTGCAGGAAAGCTAAGCATCCAGCACAATCCACTAAGCAAGTGTGGAGGAGGAAGGTGGGCACTTCAAGTGCTAGACCACCCCTCCCACCTGCTCCATCAGTGCAAGATCCAACACCAAATGTCCAGACAGTGAATGATAGTGCATCAGAACAAGACAGTGATACTGAAAAGGAACCAATGTTTGGAATGCCCAGATCATTTATGCCAGATTCAACAGGAAAGACTCCTAGCCCCTCATTTAAAGCTATTCTGAGTAGTAATCTGACTGGCAGTAGTTCAAATAGGCCACGATCCCCAACCCTTAATCCATGATCATTGGGTTATGGAACATAAGGGGGATGAATAGAGTAGAGAAGTAGAGGGACATAAATAATTTTTTGCTTCAAAATAATGTAGGACTTTTTGCTTTGCTTGAAACCAAAATAAAACCCCACAATCAACATCATGTTATGTCTATTTTTAATAGTTGGAGTATCAGCACCAATACTCATACTCATCCAGGTGGGAGAATCTGGATAGGATGGAAACCAGAAGAATTTAATGTTGACTTCCTGGAATACAACCCTCAATTCATTCATATCAATGTCTTGCATATCCCAAGCCAACACCATTTCTTATTCACCATGATATATGCGTTTAATGGGATTACAGAAAGAGAAGAACTGTGGACTAATTTGGCTAGAATAGCAGATGATATTCAAGGGCCTTGGGCCATAGGTTGTGATTTTAACTGTGTAATGCACTCTGAGGAGAGGCTAGGAGGGAGTTTTACTCTAGCTGAGGCCCTACCCTTTCAGGAGTGCATTGCTTATTGCCAACTGGATGAATGCCCTACTGTAGGAGCTTTCTACACTTGGTCTAACAAACAGAAACCTGAAGATAAGGTTTATACCAGGCTAGATAGGGTGTTTACTAATGGAGAATGGGATCGAATTCATTCAAATCTGCAGGCTCATTACCTCCCTGAAGGGTACTTTGATCATAACCCTTGTATCATAAAGAGTGACAGGGCTGATCTTCATAGAAACAGGCCCTTTAAATTCATGAACATGTGGTGTGCAGCTCAGAATTTTCATGAGGTTGTGGCACAGCATTGGGAGTCAGTGGTGTATGGGACCAATATGTACAAGCTTGTTCATAAACTCAAGGACTTGAAACAGCCTCTGAGGACTTTAAATAAGGAGCAGTTCTCAGATATAGAGAAGAGTACTGAGATAGCTAGACTGAAATTGCAGTTGTGCCAGGAAGATTTGATACAGAATCCTGGAAATACAGCCCTTCTGCAGCAGGAGTATGATGCGCATGCACATTACACTCAGTTGCATACCCAATTACATATGTTTTTAAAACAAAAGGCAAAAGCTCAATGGATCCATGAAGGTGATGCCAACACTTCCTACTTTCATGGACTGCTGAGAGCTAGAAGGAGAAGAAATAGAGTTTATCAATTGGCAGATGAAGCAGGGACTACTCATACTGATATGTCTGCTATACAGGCCAGCTTTCTCAGGTATTATCAGAATCTGCTAGGGAATAAAACTGCATCCAAACCAGTGATCAAAGCACTGGTGCAGCAGGGAAATATCTGCACTAGTCATCATTGGGACATTCTACAGCAGCCTATCACAGATGAGGAGATAAAGGATACCTTATTCAGTATTCCAGATGACAAGGCACCTGGCCCTGATGGATACTCCAGTAAGTTCTTCAAGGCAAGTTGGGATCAGGTAGGGAAGGATGTCTGTCAAGCCATTCATGAGTTTTTTAATGTAGGCCACATCCTCAAGCAACTAAATGCCACCAATATTACTCTTATCCCAAAAATTGATCATCCTCAAAATGTGACTCAATTTAGACCTATAACATGTTGTAATGTGGTATATAAGATTATTTCTAAACTCCTATGCTCTAGACTGGCCAAAGTGTTACCAGAGTTAATTTCTCCAACTGAAGGGGGCTTTATTTATGGAAGACATATCATGGAAAATATAATGATTTGTCAGGATATCATCAGATTATATGGGCGGAAAACAGTATCCCCTAGATGCCTTTTCAAGATAGATCTTCAAAAGGCATATGATACTGTTGAATGGGATTTCTTGGCACAAATGATGGAGGCCCTTAACTTCCCTCAGCACTTCACTAATCTTGTTATGGAGTGTGTCACCACAACCTCTTACTCTTTGTGTCTCAATGGGAACACCTTTGGGTTCTTTCCTGGCAAGAGGGGGCTTAGGCAAGGGGACCCTTTATCCCCTCTCTTGTTCACAGTGTGTATGAATTATCTCTCAAGGCTGTTACAACATACCACAAGTACTATGAATTTCACCTATCACCCTCTCTGTGGTCCAATGAAGCTATCCCACTTGATGTTTGCAGATGACCTTCTTTTATTTAGTAAGGGAGATATAAACTCAATTATGATTCTCCTCAGAACTTTTGCAACTTTCTCAGAAGCATCAGGACTGAAAATGAGCCCATCCAAAACCAATGTTTACTTTAATGGGGTTTCAGATTCAATTAAGGCAGATATTTTTCAGGTGGCTGGATGTCTTGAGGGTAATCTACCTTTCAGATATCTTGGAGTGCCTATAAAACCTACTAAATTGAATGAAAAAGATTGCAAGCAGATCATGGATAAGCTTATGGAAAGAGTCAGAGCAGTAGGGGCTAGAAAGTTGTCATATGCTGGCAGATTGGTTCTCATCAAAACTGTTTTGAAGACACTGCACAACTATTGGGCACAGATCTTCATTTTACCAGGCTCAGTCTGTTGGGGCTGGTGTCCTTGACAATTAAGTACAATGACTTATTAAATCTCTTTAAGGATCACAAGGGCATACTTTTGTATTATTACCAGTTGATCCACGTTTATCAATAACGGTTGGCTTGCTAGATAAGTTTGACGTTATTGTCATACGGATGGCGGTGATCAACTGGTCCCTATACGTCACACCTATAGGACACGTTTGAGAGATGTGAAGGTATGAAAATACAGTCACATTTATGCCGGATATGACTAAACAGTTAGTCAGAGGTGTTGACTAATAAATTAGTCAATAAGATGTTGAGATTATTATTTAATACGGATTAAATAATTTTAGCTAATACGGATTACAAGATTAATTCGTAAATTAAATATAAACGGTTATATTTAATTAAATATAGTATTCGCGTATTAATATAAACAGTTATATTAATTTGGGTAATTATACAAGATCGTATTTTGTCAGACCATTATTAATATATCGACTGTATTAATATCTGATAACATGTTACGATTTATAAATAAAACCCGCGAACAACTTAAAGCTAAACGGGTCGAATCACGCAAAGGTATAAGGTAAGAGTGGAAAAAGCCCACCCTTACCCAAGACCCATTCGGCCGACCTAAGTAATACAAAAGGAGAGTCTTTCTCCTTTTGTCACGGACTGGTAATTCATAATTCTCATAATTAGGGTTTTGAGAACATCTTTTTCCCAAAACTCAGATCTCACATCTAAAACCTCACAAAAGCTCTCCCCATATTGCAAGGCAATTGGAGAGTATTTTCTAGCACACGCGGCATCATCTCAATCAAGTCTTGGGTGCAAGTTATAGGAGGGAATTTACTTTAATTCCTGTTCTTAGGCCATAAGCACAAAGGACCAAAGGTTGAATTCTTTTTCTTATCCTTTTTAACCTTATGACTATAAACACAATTGTATTTTTCATTATAATCCTGCAAGTTTAGGGTGAATACATGCTTTATTCCCCACAAGTGGTATCAGAGCCTTAGGCCATGAAAATTTTACTTTTGTGTTTTTCATAAGTTTTTTTTAAGATTTTGAAAAATCTCGTTTCTGCCGCTGCGTCGGTCGGTCGACCAGTAATAGCGGTCGGTCGACCGCCCCTGTGTGAGTTTTCTGTTTTTTTTAAAACAGTTTCCTTTATGAGTTTTCGATCTTGTTTTTCGATTCCTGTTTACATATTGTTAATTAATCGATATTCTTAACAATATGTGAACCCTTGTTGATGTTAATTTTGATTTACTTGTTTTAATCAAAGTTTAAAAGGTAAAAACTTGTTTTAATTTCAAAAAGTGCAGCGTTTTGCGTTTTCTGAAATTCGTTTTTACTACTTGTTGGTCGGTCGACCTAATTAATAGGTCGGTCGACCGATTTTACTGTTGCATATTTTTCCGTTTTTCGGCAGGAGGTCGGTCGACCACAAGTTTAGGTCGGTCGACCTCCCCCCCTGTAACAGACTCGTTTTTTTTTATTTTCGAAAATAACATGTTTTATTTTCACATGGCTTAAAATAATGTACTATATACGGAAATAGTGAATTATTTAGTGAAACGGTTCACCCTCGTTTGATACATATTGTTTTAAAACAGTTTAAAATAATGGATTATATGTTTGTTAAAATTGGTGATTAAAACGGTATAGTCACTTAATTTTAATCTTAAAAGGTGGTTTGGTATAAATTTATTAATCATAATAACAGTATTATGTCATGTATAAATTGTTTTTAGTTGATGCATTTTATTTATCGTCTTGTGAATGCCTTGAATGCTTTCAATAACGTATTTAATTTTTGCAAACGGTTGTAACTTAGTGTGGCCTTAGAAGATTGTGTCACCGTAATGAAGGGACACGATCTTGCTTGTAATTTTGAGATCTTGAATCTCCGTTTTGGGTTTTTGCCATGTAATTACTTTTGTATTTAAATTAGAATGTATCTAGGACTACTTCTGTAATTTAAATTAGTAATTTTGTGAAGACCAAAGACAAGACGGAGGCCGGATGCTCACTCCCGCTGCAAGGACCAAGATGGAACATCAAGACAAGCTTCTAGGGTCCAACAGTGGATTCCAAGTTGTTTTATGTTTATTTTGGTAGGATAGGCCACACTACGACTTATATTTACCTTTATTGCATTTACCTTTATGCTTTCTTCGATAATAGCTTGCATCATATTCCGCCTAAAAACCAAACCACCTATATCATGCCTGAAAGCTGACTCATGTAGAGGTCTCGCGTTAGTTTTCTGTGACAATACAGATGTCACATGTCATTTAAAAGCCATCACTTTATTTAATTCATTCACGCAAATGCTAGTTTTTAGTTCACTTAAATATGGATAAATAAAAGTTGATGGGGTCTTCCTCGTATAACCAAAAATTGAGATTAGTCTTTATAAATCAGCCTCCCATGAATCCCTTCTTCGTCGGTAGGCATAATATGACCCCTTCTACGTCGGGTAAGTGGGAACAGATGATTTATTTTATCTCAACATCATGGTCACTTGATAATAATCCAGTGACTGAGATGGACTAATAGATAGATATACGGAAATCTATCGACCAAGAGTTCCAACGATTGGAATTAGCCAAACTGTGGGCTTATCAATATACGGAAATTGAGTCTTGGGATCGTTTATATAATTCTTGAGGGAGATCAATTATATAAATGCATGAGTCTACGAGTTTAAATTCAATTTAATATAGACTTAAATCACAACAATAAGTTGCTTATATGGTTTTGTTTTATCTTCTTTTCAGTGTAGAACACGTTCATTAAAACTGCTGTAAAACTAAAATGGCTGGTGAAGACCCAATGCCAAGTGCCAAGCTAGCACGTGAATCCTGGCTAAAAGCCTTCATGGACTCCATGAATCAGTCAACTAGACTGAGGAATGATGGGTCAAACTTCTCTGACTGGGAGGCAGCACTACGGAATGCTGCCATTGCTGATGGAAAGCTCAAGTTCTTAACTGAGCCCATTCCGCCACACCCAGGAACTGGAGCTAGAGCCAACGAAATTCACGCTCATAGCGATTTCGTTATGGAAGCGGGTGCGATAAAGAACGTACTCATCTATGCAATGGAATCCAATTTTCAAAGACGCTTCATAACCCATAGTGCAAACAAGATTTTCACCACGCTCACTAACGAATTCTCCAAGGCTCCGAGAATCGTTTCTTATGAGCATATCTGTCGCTTCTTTGAGGCGAAACTCCAGAAGGGCCAAGCTGTTAGCCCACATATTCTCAACATGATTGAGAATATCGAGAAACTGGAGTCCCTAAACTGCAAGATCAGTGAGAACATCATCGTTGATCGCATGCTTCATTCGCTTCATGATGGGTTCGCCCTCTTTAGGGCCAACTACTACATGAACGACATGAAGAAGACTCCTCATGAGCTCCACTCCCTTCTCGTACAGACTGAGAAGGATCTAAAGTTGAGTGGGAGTCTGAAGCAGGATGTTCTCATGATCTCCAGTGAGGGAAAAGGTAAAGGGAAGGCTAAAGCTCAGGGCGACCTAGCAGTAGGTAAGCCCAGGTTCAAGAAACCAGGATTTGCTAAGAGTGGGCCAGGTGAGTCGAGTAACTCACAAGGCAAGACAAAGAACAAGGATACAAGCATGGAATGTCACCATTGCCACAAGACTGGGCATTGGAGGCGCTCATGCCCCGTGTATCGCGAGGACATTAAGGCAGGCCGTGTTACTCCTGTTGGTATGTCTTCTTCTTCTTTTATTCACATGATTGAGATTAACCATGCAAGTTGCGGAACTTGGGTACTTGATACTGGTTGTGGTTCTCATCTATGTAATCATGTGCAGGGCCTCCGAAACCAAGAACCCCTAACCAAGGGTGAGGTGGACCTGCGTGTCGGGAATGGAGCACGTGTGGCTGCAGTCTCGAAGGGAACATACGTAATCCAGCTTCCAAGTGGATTCGAGTTATTTTTATATAACTGTTATTATGTTCCTAGTTTATCCAAAAACATTATTTCAGTTTCTGCACTTGACAAACTTGGTTTTTCATTTGTAATAGAGAATAATAGCTGTATTTTCTCCTTACACAATATGATTTATGGCAAGGCAGTTTCCATGAATGGAATTTATGTTTTAGATCAAACTACCGAGATATTACATGTGAATAATAAAAGAATAAAGGTAGGTGACAAAGATCAAACTTACCTATGGCATTGTCGTATGGGACACATAAATGAGAAACGCGTTAAACAGCTCATACAGAATGGAGCTATTTCGCCCTTTGATTTCGAATCATATGGCACGTGTGAATCATGTCTCATCGGCAAAATGACTCGTATTTCCTTCAAAGGTGTTGGAATGTGCGCTGCCGACCTATTAGGACTCATACATACGGACGTATGTGGCCCTATGTCGATCAACGCACGAGATGGCTATAGGTATTTCATCACTTTCACGGATGATTTGAGTAGATATGGCTATGTCTACTTAATGAAGCACAAAAGTGAATCCTTTGACAAGTTCAAAGAATACTAGAATCGGGTACAGAACCAGCTGGGTAGAAAGATTAAAGCACTACGCTCGGATCGTGGTGGTGAGTATCTTTCACGCGAGTTTGATCAACACCTTAAAGACTGTGGGATCGTGCTACAGTTGACTCCACCTGGAACACCACAATTAAATGGTGTGTCCGAACGGAGAAATCGAACTTTACTCGATATGGTTCGATCCATGATGAGTCACACCGTTGTGCCTGATTCATTGTGGGGATATGCTCTTTTGTCAGCCGCTCTAATACTTAACCGAAGTCCGTCTAAAGCTGTTGACAAGACTCCATTCGAGTTATGGAAGGGAACGGTCCCCAACTTGTCCTTTATTCGGGTTTGGGGCTGCGAGGCTTATGTCAAGTGGAGACACGAGGATAAGCTCGGCCCGCGATCGGTCAAGACATACTTTATAGGCTACCCGAAGGGAACGTTTGGTCATTACTTCTACTCGCCTACCGAACAACGTGTTTTTGTTGCGGCTAGTGCGACGTTCTTAGAGAAAGAATTTCTCGAGAACAAGTCGAGTAATAGAACCTTCGAGTTATCGGAGGTTCAAGAACCAACTATCGAGCAACCATTGGAGGAAACAGTTCCTTCACCCGAGGCTGCGGTAGATATCCCTGAGGAACCTAGGAGGTCGGGAAGAGTCTCTATTCCACCGGACAGATACATTGGTATGGTCGAGGAACACGATACAGATGACGTCTTACTCCTAGAGGGTAATGAACCCACAACCTATAAAGGTGCCATGACCAGTTCTGACTCAAAGCTATGGCTAGAAGCCATGCAATCCGAGATGGACTCCATGTATGAGAACAACGTGTGGGATCTTGTGGACCTACTTGCAAAGGTACGTCCCCTTCAATGCAAATGGCTTTACAAGATAAAGCATGCCGTGGAAGGACAACAAGATATCCACAAGGCTAGACTAGTTGCTAAAGGTTTCACTCAAGTGCCAGGCTTGCACTATGATGAGATCTTTGCACCCGTAGTCATGCTACGTTCCATTCGGATTATCTTAGCGATCGCCGCATTTCATGACTATGAAATATGGCAAATGGACGTTAAAACCGCCTTCTTAAACGGTTATTTGGAGGAAGAGTTGTACATGATACAACCCGAGGGTTTTATCGATCCAGCACATCCTAAGAAAGTTTGCAAGCTTAAGTGTTCCATCTATGGACTTAAGCAAGCATCGCGGAGTTGGAATCATCGCTTCGACCAAGTGATAAAAGAGAATGGGTTCATTCGATCAGTCGAGGAACCATGTCTCTATATCAAGTCGAGTGGGAGTAAGATTGTATTCCTAGTACTGTATGTCGATGACATACTCTTAATTGGGAATGACATACCTCTCTTATCTTCGGTTAAAGCATGGTTGAAAAACCATTTCCAGATGAAAGATCTGGGAGAGGCACAAAGAATTTTGGGCATCCGTATCTACAGGGATAGATCACGACGGATGTTGTCTCTCAGTCAGGAATCTTATATAGAGAAGATTCTGGAGAGATTCAGCATGACGAACTCCAAGAAGGGGTTCCTTCCTATGACTCCTGGGCTTCACTTGAGCAAGACTCAAGAAGCTAAGTCAGTGGAAGAGAAAGAGCGCATGAGTCGGATTCCTTATGCTTCGGCAATAGGATCGATCATGTATGCCATGATATGCACACGTCCTGACGTTGCATATGCATTGAGTATGACAAGTCGATTCCAAGCTCATCCAGGTGAACAACACTGGATGGCCGTGAAAAACATTCTTAAGTACCTACGGAGGACTAAAGATTGGGGATTGACTTTTGGAGGCGACTCGACGCTCTGCGCCACGGGTTACGCAGATGCTAGCTTGCAAACGGATCGAGATGACTCGAAATCTCAGTCTGGATTCGTTTTTACTCTTAATGGCGCTGCTGTCAGCTGGAAAAGTTCTAAACAGAGTGTTACAGCAGATTCTACGACTGAGTCCGAGTACTATGCCGCCTCAGAAGCAGCTAAGGAAGCAATATGGATGCGTCAATTCTTACAAGGACTATCAGTAGTGCCTAGTTCGAATGACCCAATCACCGTCTATTGTGACAATAGCGGTGCCATCTTCCAAGCTAAGGAGCATAAGTCTAGCAGCAAGGCTAGGCATGTACAACGGAAAGCTCATCTAATCAGAGATTACGTGGAGCAAAAGGAGATTTTTATTGAAAAGATCGCTACGGATGACAACATAGCCGATCCTCTCACAAAAGCATTACCACGTGATAAGCATGAAGGGCACATTCATTCCATGGGAATTGGATGTGTTCCTAAGTTGTAGTACTCTTTTATGAATTCATGTAATAATTCATTTTCTCGTGTACTCTATTCAACCTTATTGTTATGATATAAAATGTTTTGTTTCTCATGTGGAATTGTACGCCAATTTTGAACACCACAAAGTGAACTGATTAACATTACATCGTTTTGGTCCTTGATTACCCACTTGAGCTGATAACTCAGGTAATCATTTTGTGACGTTGGTTGATGGTGGGTTCAACGAGCCATAAGTCACGTGGATGACTGACCAATCACAAAGGCGAGTTATACGGATATCTCGTAGGACACCCCGTGACAAAGTTATGGAGTCCTAAATGTTTTATAACATTGGGTGCCAGGTCATGGATAGGACCTCCATAGTGTTCCTTAGAGTCGAGTCTTTTTACTTTCAACTGTTTCTTGAGATTAAGACAGATTTTGGGTAACTTTGGTTTCTTTCCCACGGTCACCGTAACAGGGGCCAAGAGGATTTTTTCTGGGTTATTTCATGCTGGGCGATATCGGCAGGATTCGAGTTGAGGGAAATATCCAAACCCTTATCAGGATTTTATCATTTCTCAGGGCCACTCGAGGAGTAGTAACTGAAATGCATGGCCATGCTCGAATACAGATTCGTTTTATCAGTTAAGTTACTCTCTAGTCGGGGAAACCACTCTTGATACAGATCGCTTGTGAGATACGACCTTTGCGAATGCGGATTTGCAAATTGTCTTACATTGAGTGGGAGAAATTTTAAATGGATATGAGATTCGGTTATCGCACCTACACTTGTACGGACAAGTGGGAGTTTGTGGGAGATTGTGTCCTCCACATGTAGTGTGATAACGTCATTGCACATACCCTTGTACGGACAAGTGGGAGATTGTTGGGGCTGGTGTCCTTGACAGTTAAGTACAATGACTTATTAAATCTCTTTAAGGATCACAAGGGCATACTTTTGTATTATTACCAGTTGATCCACGTTTATCAATAACGGTTGGCTTGCTAGATAAGTTTGACGTTATTGTCATACGGATGGCGGTGATCAACTGGTCCCTATACGTCACACCTATAGGACACGTTTGAGAGATGTGAAGGTATGAAAATACAGTCACATTTATGCCGGATATGACTAAACAGTTAGTCAGAGGTGTTGACTAATAAATTAGTCAATAAGATGTTGAGATTATTATTTAATACGGATTAAATAATTTTAGCTAATACGGATTACAAGATTAATTCGTAAATTAAATATAAACGGTTATATTTAATTAAATATAGTATTCGCGTATTAATATAAACAGTTATATTAATTTGGGTAATTATACAAGATCGTATTTTGTCAGACCATTATTAATATATCGACTGTATTAATATCTGATAACATGTTACGATTTATAAATAAAACCCGCGAACAACTTAAAGCTAAACGGGTCGAATCACGCAAAGGTATAAGGTAAGAGTGGAAAAAGCCCACCCTTACCCAAGACCCATTCGGCCGACCTAAGTAATACAAAAGGAGAGTCTTTCTCCTTTTGTCACGTACTGGTAATTCATAATTCTCATAATTAGGGTTTTGAGAACATCTTTTTCCCAAAACTCAGATCTCACATCTAAAACCTCACAAAAGCTCTCCCCATATTGCAAGGCAATTGGAGAGTATTTTCTAGCACACGCGGCATCATCTCAATCAAGTCTTGGGTGCAAGTTATAGGAGGGAATTTACTTTAATTCCTGTTCTTAGGCCATAAGCACAAAGGACCAAAGGTTGAATTCTTTTTCTTATCCTTTTTAACCTTATGACTATAAACACAACTGTATTTTTCATTATAATCCTGCAAGTTTAGGGTGAATACATGCTTTATTCCCCACACAGTCATACACAACATTGAGGCAATGTGTAGGAATTTCATGTGGGATGGAGGAATTGATTACAAAAGAGTGCCCCTTGTGGCCTGGGAGAAGGTCGGCAGACCATTCAAAGAGGGGGGTTTAGGTCTGAAGAATGATACTTACTGGAATAGGGCTGCTGTAGGGAAACTGGCTTGGTGGATCCAAGCCAAACCCGATAAACTTTGGGTGCAATGGGTGAATCACATCTATATTAAAGGGCATGACTAGCAGACATATTCTCCTCCACAGGATGCTGCTTGGACCTGGAAAAAGATATGCAGAGTTAAAGATATGATCATGGGAATAAACAGTACAGAGCTTGCAGACCTGCACCAGTATTCCATTAGCAAAATCTATGATCAGTTGAGACCTCAAAATCCTGAATTACAATGGCCAGGGATAATTTCGAATGCTTGGACAACAAGGAAACATACTATGATCAATTGGCTACATCATCATAAAGCTTTTAAGACAAAAGATAAGCTGCTCCAATATGGAATAGCCTCGGATGATTCTTGCTGCATCTGTAATGCTGCAACAGAACAGGATTCTCATCTCTATTTTGAATGTTCTTACAGTGAAAATCTTTTGAAGCAAGTAAGGCAATGGACTGGAATGAACGTACCAAGTAGTCAGGTTGATGCTTGGAGTATGAGCAGAAGAGGAACTAAGATGAAGAGGGGAATACTACATGCTATTCTGAATGCTACTGTATATCATATTTGGATGCAACGAAACAAAGCAAGGGTGGATAACAAACTGATGAGACCAGAGCTAGTCTTTAAAAGTATTCAACATGAGATTAGAATGAAAATTGAGCAAAGATGTAAAGGACATATTCCAGTTAGGGATAAGTCTTGGATTGAAAAACTTATGATGTAAGGGGACTTGTAAAGGAAGGACTTTCCTTCCTTCTTTTGAGCTTAATATATTTTTTACATTTTACCAAAAAACAAAAAAAAAAAAAAATAACAATACTAATATTATTATCATAGAGTATTAATAATAGTCACATACTAATAGCACTATACTAACAATATCATTTAATAAAGTAATAATAGTATTGCTAATAATAAGAATAATAATAATAATATTGATGTTAGTAAGAATACAATTGAATGAACAACCCAAACCCCATGTATCAACAGCCGTAACAAAAGAACACAAACAGCCCCTGCTCACGACCAACCACGACTGACCACCGTATCAAACGCTACTCCCTACACCGCCTGCAACCCCTGACTCCCCAACCGGCACCACCAGGCTCGCCTCTGAGCCCTGGTGGTCCCATGGTGGAGATCAGTGGCTGCCTATAGCCACCACCACCGCCAAACAACCACAACAAACTCATCAACCTCGCACTGCCCTGTTCTCACGTGACTGACAACCACCACGAAAACCACTGTTACCACCGACACGACTGACACCCACCACCGAGACAACCACCTGACGAAACCCCAGAATGCACCCAATCCAGAAATCCAACTCACCCATAAGGACACGAGCCATAGCTTTTTCGAATACAAGCATAACATCCGTGTTTACAAATTCGATTCTGAAATTAACGAGAGACCGATACAGGCGATAAGAAAAACGACCATGATAGGTGGCTCCTGGTGGTTGACGATGACTCTACTAGGGTCTAAACACAAAGACTAAACACCATAGCTTAACAAGGTATAACAATCACACACGATGAACATGTACAAACGATTGGTAAACGAATTGAAAACCACTGCATAAACAGAGAACGAAATAACGACAAGCACATACCTACTTTTCTCTGAAAACGAAAGGCCTTACACCCCCTTAAACCACCGTGTAAACCCTTCCCTGAAACCTCTGATATGACGGTAGTGAGCACTGGTGGTTGTTTTAGCGTCGACTAGGGCAAAAATTAGGGTTAGGGAACTGTTTTATATGGCTGCAGGAGGACGAGTCTGATGTTTGTGTCAAGGTGTGTGTGTTTAGGTTTTGGGTTGATTAGGCTTGCATGCAAAACGAGGCCCAAAACACTTGCTTAAACATGATCTGATAACTAATACTCCAACCCGCTATTACACTAATAACATATAAAACATAAAACGTGTATTCGATAATTTAATTATCGAATATAAACGTTCAAAAGACCAACAACACGTCAATATAATTAATAAATTATTAAAATCAAGTACGAGGTATTACAAAGGAACCCTTTCTTGGAGTTCGTCATGCTGAATCTCTCTAGAATCTTATCTATGTAAGACTCCTGACTGAGAGACAACATCCGTCGTGATCTATCCCTATAGATACGGATGCCCAAAATTCATTGTGCCTCTTCCAGATCTTTCATCTGGAAATGGTTTTTCAACCATGCTTTAACCGAAGAAAGGAGAGGTATGTCATTCCCAATCAAGAGTATGTCATCGACATACATTACTAGGAAGACAATCTTGCTCCCACTCGACTTGATATAGAGACACGGTTCCTCGACTGATCGAATGAACCCATTCTCTTTTATCACTTGGTCGAAGCGATGATTCCAACTCCGTGATGCTTGCTTAAGTCCATAGATGGAACGCTTAAGCTTCCAAACTTTCTTAGGATGTTCTGGATTAACAAAACCCTCGGGTTGTACCATGTAGAACTCTTCCTCCAATTAACCGTTTAAGAAGGCGGTTTTAACGTCCATTTGCCATATTTCATAGTCATGAAATGCAGCAATCGCTAAGATAATCCGAAGGGAACGCAGCATGACTACGGGTGCAAAGATCTCATCGTAGTGCAAGCCTGACACTTGGGTGAAACCTTTAGCAACTAGTCTTGCCTTGTGGATATCTTTTTGTCCTTCCATGGCATGCTTTATCTTGTAAAGCCATTTGCATTGAAGGGGGCGTACCTTTGCAGATAGGTCCACAAGATCCCACACGTTGTTCTCATACATGGAGTCCATCTCGGATTGCATGGCTTCTAGCCATAGCTTTGAGTCAGAACTAGTCATGGCACCTTTATAGGTTGTGGGTTCATTACCCTCTAGGAGTAAGACGTCATCTATGTCATGTTCCTCGACCATACCAATGTATCTGTCCGGAGGAATAGAGACTCTTCCCGACCTCCTAGGTTCCTCAGGAATATCTACCGCAGCCTCTGTTGAAGGAACTGTTTCCTCCAATGGTTGCTCGGTAGTTGGATCTTGAATCTCCGATAAATCGAAGGTTCTTTTGTTGGGAAATGTGTCCTCAACAATAGTGCGATCACGTAATTAAATCTCATGACGAGAATGCGCAAGGGATGATACGAATTATTAGTCAACTGACCAACATTAATCGGTAATGATTGGCTAGCTAGAGTTTGACATTACTGTCGTATGACGGTGGTGGTAAGTTGATCCCTTTAGGTCACACCTTTAGGACAATTCCCTTAATCGATAAAAGTGATCAAATGTATATTAATACGATTTGCTCATATTCCTTAAACTCGTATATCGAGAAATTAGAGGTTAAATCTTAATGTAAGATTTATGTTTAAAAATTGAAATGTGTCAATTGTTAAAAATTGAACGATACTTTATTATATCGTTATTAGAATGAATCGGGTTGAAATTATTACAAAGGTTGTAAATCGTATTGACGATAAATTGTCATTTTATATTTGTAATTTCGAATTACATGTCAATTAATAAATATGATTTATTTAATATACAATATTTATATGATAAATATTTATATTATTATCATTGTATTACCTAGTGACATATAAGATGTCACATTTATACAAATTCTACAATTGACACATTTGTAAAATGAAGTCCATTTTAAGTATAATTTGGGCGGCTAAGTGGAAATGGTAGTGTGGATTATTAGTGTGTTAAATACACTATAATCATGATGTTTAGACAACATCCTAGAGAACACTAACCTAGAGCCACCCTAGCAACATAGAAAGGAGGAATTGTCCCCTCTTGCTTCTTCCCATACCCGGCCACCCAAGAACCAAGACACCCCCCTTTATATCTTATGGGTAAGCTCATAAGATGTGCTAGTTCTTATGTTGGCAAAATTTTCTAAGTATAGAAAATCTAATAAAATCCTCTAAAATTATTATTGTGAGATAATAATATTACTAATAATAAAAGTTATAATATTAGTATTTATATTCTAATTAGAGAGATTAGAATAAGTTTAAGGAGAAACCGGTTTTGTGCTAGCTTGTTCAAGATCTCGGTTGATTAAGGGATTGTCTTGGTGCATCCAAAGGAGGTATTCTAATTTGGGTACTAGGAGGATCATCCTTCTAAACTTTCGGACCGTGTGTAAGGGTTCGAGAACTCTCTTATTTCCGCATTTTAGCATGCTTAAGATCACTTATTATATGTTAATTAAAGAGTTAATTAAAAGATTATGTTAGTATGACTAAAATTAGTTTATGAGTAACTAATAAAACCCAACAATTGGTATCAGAGCAAGGGGTTGTTTGCATGCTTTCCGTTTACGTTTTTACGGAGTTATAGAGATAACAAAATAAAATTGATATTTTCGTTTGATATAAGATATGCACGAAATTAATTTAGCATGAATACCTACTGTTTTCTAAAATGTTTTAGAATATTTGGAATATATTTTGCATGAATATTGATTAATGGTATATTAAATCTCGGTTTTTATAAAGTTTTAATGGTTAAAGTCGTTTATTTTGGGAAAAATAGCCAAAATCATCTTTTGGCCGAGATTTTTCAGTATGTTATCACATGTATTTTCTATAATATGAATATGATTTTTCGTAAATTTTGGACTTATAAAACGTGTGATATGAATTTTAAGTGTTAAAATGCAATAAGATGAATAAAAATGGGTTAAAATAGTTATATTATCAAGCTGACTATAAAAATTTATGAGGATGTCACATGCAATATTTAAAATTTATGTTGAATTTTCCAGAAATTTATCTCAAATATTGCAATATTATAGATTTTTAATGTAAAAATCGGGTAATTAGTGACATAATTTCGACTTTAATAGTTTAAGTTGGAATTTGGCCATAAATATTTAACACGATGTCATATATATTGTTTCCAGCATGTATAAAACTTTCGAGAATTTTATCTTATTTTATGCTTGAGAAATAATTTTAAAGGTTAAAATCGTACGATATATGACGTAAATCGTTAAAATTTGCAAAAGTTGTTAAAATGGCCGAAAAATGTGACCCATATTAGTCATATGTGATATGTTCATCATGAAAATTTTCTTGGGAGCCAAAAGTTTCAGATTTGATTTAATTTTAATTTGTTAAAAAGTTAAATTTAAAATTAAATAAAAAGAGTCATGCATTTAAAATTTCGGCTACTTGGGCAGTGTGTAATTTATTTTTCTGTCCATTTTATGTTCTTAAAGTGTTTTGGAAAGTGTAAAATGTTATTAGTATTTTATTTGCATTTATGAAACTAATTATTGAATTTTCCGACTTAAAAATGCTCGTTTTACGTATTATTTTCGAAATAATGTTAAAACCGTATAAATACTAATATTTTTAAGGTTCTGAAATTTTAAGAACTTTCTGGAATTTTCAAATTTTGAATTTTGAATTTTTCGAAATTTTAATGACTCTTTTGGATTTTTATATTATTTTTCCCGTAAAACCGAGTAATACCGATCAATATTGAAATATATTAAGTTAAGTCATGTTCAAAGTTTGAGTAAGACTAAATTTTGAATCCTATGCGAGTTAGGATGATTAACTTAAGAATGAAAACCGTTTCATATAATGCATAGTGTTGTTAAACGTTAAAACACGCGATTCCATAAACCGAGGTTTGCGATAACTATTTAAATAAGTGTTTTAAATAGGACGATTTGGCTTAGGATTTGCATGTTAATTCATATTTACATAAGCATTGCATACTTTATTATGAATGTCATGATTTTATTTACGTAATTTTGGGAATTATGTAATTTACTTAGTATGGCCTTAGTTTTAAATCGGTATTTCCCGTAATGTAAGGGGTTACCGATTCGGTTGTAATTTTGTGATCTCGTATCACCCAATTGTAATTTATTTCTATTTTATAATGTATAAAGTAGACTAGAAAAGTTGTAATATTTGTAAAATACGGAGTTCCTTGAAGACGGTGCCATTCGGAAAGGAGTTCCGACAAGACGGTGTTTACCTCGAAGTGCGTGCCACGTGAAGTTCAAGGGACCAAAGCAGTTGGTTTCCGAATTTTTACTTTGTTATTTCTTTTCTAGGAAAGGCCATACTAGGGTTTATTTTATGCTTTTATATGATTGCATGCATAGCCAAATCGTCATACATCGTATCATGCATTTTCGATTTTATCGACCTAGTCTTTTATTTTATCGATAATTCACCGACTTAGTTCACTTAAACGGAGATAGATAATAATTTGACTAGATCTCTTACATATAAATATTGAGACTTAGCCTTACCAAAAAGCACGGACCCATGAATCCCTTCTTCACAAGAACGTAGGCTCGGCTACACCGGGGTACTAAAATTGTCACGTTGGGTAAGTGGGGTAATAAGATTACACCTTGAAATTTGGTTGATCTCAACGAAAGTATTCGTAACCGCAGTTGCAATAAGTTCGGGCTAAAGATAATTTTAAGAAAATTGTCGACCGAGAGTTCTAAGAGTAGAACCGATTAAAGGGTTAATCCACCAAATTATACCGATACGGGTTGAATCGGCTACACCGTGCCCGGATTAGTATGGGTTTGGGTCTCGGGATTGTTTACTTAATTGGGTAAGAGATCATTAAGTAAATATACTTAACATGTTTAAGTTTCTTAAATTTAAATTACGAGTTTTAAAATGATGTTGTTTTTTCCTTTTATTATTGTAGTTTAATTTTCAACAACATCAAATGGCAACCAACGCTCCACCTCTCACTAACGTATCATGGCTTCGATCCTTTATGGATCGTTGCAAACTCGATAAGCGTGGTTCCAATTTTAAGGATTGGGATGCGCAATTGCTTTTGGCCGCTCAAGGTGACGATAAGAGTCGTTACCTATCCGAAGCCGCTCCTCCCTCTCCGACCGCTCGTTCGTCGGCCCAAACTCGTGAGGCCTATGAAGCCTACATGAAAGAGTCCTCCGCTCTTAAGAATGTGCTCATCTTCTCTATGGAGCCGGATCTCCAAAGGAGTATGATTAAGTTGACCACATCGTATGAGATATACACCAAGCTTGCGACCATGTTTTCGCAAACTCCAAGGGTGATTCAATATGAGGCCGCTTCCGCCTTCTTTGACATTATGTTGAAGGAAGGGCAAAAGATAAGCCCTCATGTGCTCAAACTAGTTGAGCTCGCGGAGACACTAAAATTGCAAGGAGTTGAAATTCCCGACTCACTCATTATTGACCGAGTCCTTCACTCTCTCAACAAAGTGAAATCGTGTGCACAATTCCGGGTGAATTTCAACATGCGAAATCAAGAGACCACATTGGATGATTTGCATAAGATGCTTGTCCAAGCCGAGAGAGATATGGGACTTCATGAAAGTTCCACTAAGGATGTTTTGAACATCGAGAAGATAGGGAAAACGAGCTTCAAAAGGAATGCTTCTAAGGGCAAAGGCAAGAAAACGTTCAAGCCCAAAGCGACCAAAGAAAAGACCTTTTCGAAAGGCGTTTCCACCTC
This sequence comes from Silene conica, assembly GCA_029255685.2. Taxonomy (NCBI): domain Eukaryota; kingdom Viridiplantae; phylum Streptophyta; class Magnoliopsida; order Caryophyllales; family Caryophyllaceae; genus Silene; species Silene conica. The sequence goes on along the minus strand of CM055314.2, from coordinate 47,212,682 downwards.
ATCTTCAAAGGTTGAAGACAAGTGCCTTTATTTCACAAGGATAAATCTTAGGAAACGGAATTGCCCCAAACACTTGATCGATCTCACAATAGAAATGTTCTTGCAGTAGGATATAATTCTCGTTTACTTTCATTTTGTTAACTTTTGTATGGCGATACAAGTTGTTGACTATCACCCCTTTTAAATTGTTTTAAAGGGGCATCTTATAAAGATAAGGACAAGGAGAAGGAAGCATGAAGTTCCTTACTTGGATGGCTATTATTGATCGAAGACTTGAAGAGCTAGCCTCTAATTTTCATATCGTCTTCTTTCATATTTTGCATTTTATTTTGGAACAATTTACTTTCTTGTAAGACAAGGATTAAAATCCTAAAACAATGGTTGTAATTTTGGATATTGGTGACTCGGTTTTCAACCCGAGTCACTACTTTTGTTCTTAATCAATGTTTTGATTTCTCAAATAAATTGCATGCCTTGTTTAAACATGAATAATAGTGATTTAATCACGCAATTAACAATTGATACGATCAATATAATACAATCAAAGTGTTGATTAAAATGGAGAACTACACCCCGACCATGAGATACTTTCAATCAAAATGAGACAATATTAGTTCATTATAAGATTTTCATTTTAAGTGAAAATGAGAATGTTTTCATCACACCTATAAAACTTCAAACATTCATATGCATTGGTTACTCGAAATAGCTATCCTTATACGAATAAAGGTTATTGTTAGAAGGATAGAGTGGGAGAAAATATTTCGCTCGCAAACCAATGATATAAATAACGAATCTTAGAGAAGATTCCTACTTGGGAGTCTTAAGAAGAGTCCTAAATGATTTGAAGAAACTACGAGAGGATACTAAAGAAACTACGGGAGGACACTCGAAGAAAGGTTCTTTATGTTCATTGTTTTATAGAGAGGAGACATGAAACCCCGTATGAATTCGGAAGGAATATCGGCTCCTTGAGATAATGATTTTTTAAAAGATTATATAATAATAGAGGAGAAATCATCTATCTATACGGGAGGAAAGACCGGTTCCTTAATAAATGATTTTTTTTAAATTTATAAGATAAAAGAGAAGAAATCATCTCAATTCTCTAAATGTAGTTATAAGGAAATTATCATGTCATATTCGTCTCGAGGAAACGAAGACATGATAAGAGGGTGATGATTGATTGAAAAGAAAATAGATCACTATAGGGATAGTGATGGTGATAATGATTCGAGTAATAGTTTAACATGCGAGAAATGAAAGGTTCATTTAAGATATCGAGGGATATTGTTTTCAGTGGGAGCAATATTCATTAAAGAATTGAAACCTACCATTTAGAGAGAATGGGTGATTCTTTAAGAGTAAAGAATAAGAGGTACTCAATTTAGATGAATAAAATAATTATATCATATGATGATGGAGTTTTAAATGGGAAGGTTTATTATATGAATAATAAAAGGTCGCCCACTAGAAGTTAGAATGGTTGGATACATTATTCATAACGATGAATGAAACCATTATCAAATAGCCAAGATGGATGAAAATTATTAGAATGATGAAATCATAAACAGACTACAATATAGTTTTCAGTACATAAGTGAGTGTAGAGAGTGATTTTAATCCCTCGAGTATATCAATACGTCACAAGTTATAAGATAACAGTGGGAGCTTTCCTCCGAAAAGGAAACTCAAAATATAGAAAGAGTTCTAGATATGTATTCAAATAGAATCATATTATACGGGATAATATGAGAATAAAGGAGACCAAAAGTTGTAAGTTTTGCTATCATGAATAAAGGTTATTCGCATGAATAAAGGTTATTCGCAAAACACTAATACAAATAGATGATTGTGCATCAAATGCAATGTGATAGTATTGACTATTGTTGCATAACAACATCATTTGAGTTATAATTAACTCAAAGTAAAAGATACTTTGTCAGAATCCAAATGGGTTGTATGAGACAATATTGAACCCCATAAGTGAACTGGATTGACTTAGTATGGCCCCTAGCCGCTTACATGATGTGACGTCTCAAAGCGACTAGAGTGTGAGGCGATTGATGGCAAGTTCAAGTGCCATAGAGTCATATGTGATAACTAGTCGATCACATAGGCAGACTGTTAGAGACACTTTGTCGGGAAATGTGACCGCTTATAGAGTTCTGGAAATTTTATAGCCGGGTCGTGGCGAGAGCTGCTATAGTATTCTTGTGAGTCAATTCTTAGACTAAAGACTACTCTCCCAAGATGGTACCGTTTTAGGCATAACCTTGATCCATTCTCTACGACTTTTCGTAACTGGAGTCAAATGGGATTGTTTTGGGTTGTGACTAACTGTGACTAGTTGAAGGAAGTAGTGCGATAGAAATTGTCCACCCCTTGTCAGGGTTGTTCAAATCTCAGGCCCACTCGAGGAGAAGTTAACTGGAAATGCGTGGCCACGCTCGGAAGGTATCTATGGTAGATGATTCCGGTCAAACAGTTATTCTCCAGATCGAGGAAACCACTCATGATATGATCGAATGCAAGTACGACCTTAGAGAGACATCTTGCATTGAGTGGGAGATTGTAATAGGACAAGCGAATTGGTGACGCACACTTGTCGAGGACAAGTGGGAGATTGTTGGGAAATGTGTCCTCAACAATAGTGCGATCACGTAATTAAATCTCATGACGAGAATGCGCAAGGGATGATACAAATTATTAGTCAACTGACCAACATTAATCGGTAATGATTGGCTAGCTAGAGTTTGACATTACTGTCGTATGACGGTGGTGGTCAGTTGATCCCTTTAGGTCACACCTTTAGGACAATTCCCTTAATCGATAAAAGTGATCAAATGTATATTGATACGATTTGCTCATATTCCTTAAACTCGTATATCGAGAAATTAGAGGTTAAATCTTAATGTAAGATTTATGTTTAAAAATTGAAATGTGTCAATTGTTAAACATTGAACGATACTTTATTATATCGTTATTAGAATGAATCGGGTTGAAATTATTACAAAGGTTGTAAATCGTATTGACGATAAATTGTCATTTTATATTTGTAATTTCGAATTACATGTCAATTAATAAATATGATTTATTTAATATACAATATTTATATGATAAATATTTATATTATTATTATTGTATTACCTAGTGACATATAAGATGTCACATTTATACAAATTCTACAATTGACACATTTGTAAAATGAAGTCCATTTTAAGTATAATTTGGGCGGCTAAGTGGAAATGGCAGTGTGGATTATTAGTGTGTTAAATACACTATAATCATGATGTTTAGACAACATCCTAGAGAACACTAACCTAGAGCCACCCTAGCAACATAGAAAGGAGGAATTGTCCCCTCTTGCTTCTTCCCATACCCGGCCACCCAAGAACCAAGACACCCCCCTTTATATCTTGTGGTTAAGCTCATAAGATGTGCTAGTTCTTATGTTGGCAAAATTTTCTAAGTATAGAAAATCTAATAAAATACTCTAAAATTATTATTGTGCGATAATAATATTACTAATAATAAAAGTTATAATATTAGTATTTATATTCTAATTAGAGAGATTAGAATAAGTTTAAGGAGAAACCGGTTTTGTGCTAGCTTGTTCAAGATCTCGGTTGATTAAGGGATTGTCTTGGTGCATCCAAAGAAGGTATTCTAATTTGGGTACTAGGAGGATCATCCTTGCTAAACTTTCGGACCGTGTGTAAGGGTTCGAGAACTCTCTTATTTCCGCATTTTAGCATGCTTAAGATCACTTATAATATGTTAATTAAAGGGTTAATTAAAATATTATGTTAGTATGACTAAAATTAGTTTATGAGTAACTAATAAAACCCAACACTATTACTCGACTTGTTCTCGAGAAATTCTTTCTCTAAGAACGTCGCACTAGCCGCAACAAAAAACACGTTGTTCGGTTGGCGAGTAGAAGTAATGACCAAAAGTTCCTTTTGGATAGCCCATAAAGTATGTCTTGATCGATCGCGGGCCGAGCTTATCCTCGTGTCTCTACTTGACATAAGCCTCGCAGCCCAAAACCCGAATAAAGGACAAGTTAGGGACCGTTCCCTTCCATAACTCATATGGAGTCTTGTCAACAACTTTAGACGGACTTCGGTCAAGGATTAGAGCAGCCGACAAAAGAGCATAGCCCCACAATGAATCAGGCACAACGGTGTGACTCATCATGGATCGAACCATATCAAGTAGAGTTCGATTTCTCCGTTCGGACACACCATTTAATTGTGGTGTTCCAGGTGGAGTCAACTGTAGAGCGATGCCACAGTCTTTAAGGTGTTGATCAAAATCGTGTGAAAGATACTCGCCACCAGGATCAGATCGTAGTGCTTTAATCTTTCTGCCCAGTTGGTTATGTACCCGATTCTGGTATTCTTTGAACTTGTCAAAGGATTCACTTTTATGTTTCATTAAGTAGACATAGCCATATCTACTCAAATAATCCGTGAAAGTGATGAAATACCTATAGCCTTCTCGTGCGTTGATCGACATAGGGCCACATACATCCATATGTATGAGTCCTAATAGGTCGGCAGCGCGCATTCCAACACCTTTGAAGGAAATACGAGTCATCTTACCGATGAGACATGATTCACACGTGCCATATGATTCGAAATCAAAGACCGAGATAGCTCCATTCTGTATGAGCTGTTTTACGCGTTTCTCATTTATATGTCCCATACGACAGTGCCATAGGTAAGTTTGATCTTTGTCACCTACCTTTATTCTCTTGTTATTCACGTGTAATATTTCGGTGGTTTGATCTAAAACATAAATTTCATTCATGGAAACTGCCTTGCCATAAATCATATTGTGTAACGAGAAAATACAGCTATTATTCTCTATTACAAATGAAAAACCAAGTTTGTCAAGTGCAGAAACTGAAATAATGTTTTTGGATAAACTAGGAACATAATAACAGTTATACAAAGATAACTCGAATCCCCTTGGAAGCTGGATCACGTATGTTCCCCTCGAGACTGCAGCAACTCGTGCTCCATTCCCGACACGCAGGTCAACCTCACCCTTGATGAGGGGTTCTTGGTTTCGGAGGCCCTGCACATGATTACATAGATGAGAACCACAACCAGTATCTAGTACCCAAGTTCCGTAACTTGCATGGTTCATCTCAATCATGTGAATAAAAGAAGAAGAAGACATACCAACAGGAATAACGCGACCTGCCTTAATGTCCTCACGATACACGGGGCATGTACGCCTCCAATGCCCAGTCTTGTGGCAATGGTGGAATTCCATGCTTGTATCCTTACTCTTTGTCTTGCCCCATGAGTTGCTTGACTCACCGGGCCCACTCTTAGCAAATCCTGGTTTCTTGAACTTAGGCTTATGATGCATGCCATTTCTATAATCTTTTAGACTTCTTTTGCATGCATTTTTATGCTCTTTTGCTAAACACCTTACTACTTTTAGCCCCGAATTGCCTACTTTGAGCCTTCTTGTGTTAATTGCAGGAATATACTCGGAAGTACGTACTCGAAGCCGAAGATTGTCCTCAAGGTTACATTTAGAAGGTCAGGAGAAGTGAACCACCCTTTGTATCAAGTCAAGGAAGCGCGTTTGTGAAGTCAACGTCCAAGTCAAGACCAGATCCAGCCGATCGACCATTGCCAGTCGACAAGTAAGTCGATCGACCGCTCATCTAGTCGATCGACCACTTTTGGTCGATAGGAAAGTCGATCGACCAGATGCTTAGTCGATCGACCGGTCTCTTTCTTCCGAAGCCCAAATTTAACCTAAGCCCATTAGGTCGTCGAAGGGGAATCAGAACATTTCGTTTTTAAGCAGCTTTTGGAGTTTTTTTTAGGACTACTTTTACTTTAATCTTTTATCTTTTTCCTTACTTTTCCTCAGATAAACTTTTAGTCAGTTGTTTTCATTTTATTTCACCTTCAAACTTGTAAGATCTAATCTTCCGGAATTCAATACTCTACACTTTTTGGATTATTGGTAATTTTATTTCTTTGCTCTTACTTTCTTTCGTCTTTATTCATCTCTACTTATCTCGCGATCATGATTTTCTCTTTAGTCATTTCTTTCATTTCAATTGTTAATCCCTTTATGCATAGCTAATCGTCTCGACTAGGATATAGGTGATCCAATGATGATGTGACGATGTTCGTTTAGGTTTAGACTAGTTCGTAATTGTATGTCTCTGTTGTTAATTGTAGCATTTAATAGCGATTAGTCAATTAATGCGCATGATTGATTAGTTGATTTGGTAAAACCCCGACCTAAGATCGAAAGCCTGGTGAGGCTTAGACCTGCTACAAACTTTAGAGTGCCCTAGTAAGTTGCGAGAGCCCGCTAGAAGCATTTTAGGGCGAATAGCGATCCGAGAGGACCTTTTCACTACCCCTTAGACCGATAATTGCGACTGATCTGCGATCTAAACCTCAATCGTTACACTTTCATTGGTGAACCGACTATCCTAGTTTTCTCTGCCTTATATTTTTATACTCTTTGCTTTACGCTTTTCTTTTCTCTATTCCTTCATTAATTTTTAGTTTAGTCAAACAACAAACAAAACCCCCAATTTTGGTTACCTTGACGGACTTTAGTTTAGCATTTAGAATTCATATCTGTCTCCCTGTGGATACGATCCCGACTTCCTTACTACATTAGTTAGGCCAGTTGGTTATCTTTGATAGGGTTGCGAGAGCCGTGTCAAATTTTGGCGCCGTTGCCGGGGAGACGGTGATATTTTATTTGCTTTATTTTAGTTTGTCTTTTGTCTCATGGGATTCAATTTCCTTGAGGCAGTTCTCATCCTTTCCTTTAGTTTCTGTTTATGCCCAGGTCCAACAGGTCCGAACTCATACCATTTGATCCCGAACCTGAGAAGACTTTTCGCGCTTTACGAAACTTCTGGAAGGAAATACGTCAAGCAGAGGATTTGCAAACTCTTGATTCCATCTAAGAAGAATTCTCTAATTCTCACGAAGAAGGACCCTCCGAGTTCGATACCTTTGCAGAAGAGACTTCATAGTTCGTAGCTGATATTCCCATACCAGTTGCGATGCCGAAACTGTGTACTCATTCCGAGACCTCACCCGATTCCATTCCCAAGGGATTTCAACTCCCTACTGCTACTAATGGAAACTTTGATATTCGCCCATCTTACATAAATCTGGTGGAGCGAAATCAATTTCGGGGAGTGAGCGGCGAAGACCCAGGAAAGCATATGGAGACATATACCGAATATTGCTCACCAATACCACTCACCGCTGGAGTTACGCAAGAATAAGTTAAGGAGGTTCTTTTTCCCTTATTCTTGTTAGACGGAGCTCGTGAGTGGTACCATGACCTTGACAAGGAAGCTGCGGGAGTGACTGACTGGAATTCTCTCCCCCTAGCCTTCTACAAAAGGTACTACCCTCCATAGAGAACAAATGCCCTAAGAGGGAAAATCACTAGTTTCAAGCAGTTACCAACTGAGACCCTTTATGAGGCATTTGTCCGCTTGAAGAAACTTATCCGATTTATTCCTCATCACGGGTTCGAGAAATGGTTTTTGTGCAACCAATTTTACAATGGGTTGTACGATGACCATCGTGCTATTTTGGATGCCTCATCTAATGGGAGATTTCAAAAGAATGTTGATGATGATAAGGGCTGGAATGTGATTGAAGAGATGGCAACTCATACTGCGGAGTACGGGAATCCTAGGGGTGGTGCTAGGCCGAGTGTTGGTGGAAATGACAACAGTGCCCTTGTAGCCCAGTTACGAGCCATTAATGCTAGGTTTGACCGTTTGGAGATGGGTGAAGGCTCGGGAAACCAACAAACTGTGAATGCCATGGTTCAGCAAGAAGTAACTTGTGATCGGTGTGGAGTAGGGGGACATATCGCAGCTGTGTGTATGTCCGAAAAGGAGCAAGTTCTAGCTTTTCAAAGCTATAGACAGAGTGGTCCCTTCTCTAACACCTACAATGAAAGAACAAGAGAACACCCTAACTTCTCTTGGCGAAATCAGAATGTTTTGAAATCCACACCATTACCACCTCCACAACAATCCACATACATACCACGTCACCGTTCCAACCAACAACAATCTTTCCAACAACCACCTTTCCAAAAACCACCATCTTTTTCACCACCACAACCACAACAACCGGTATCTCAGAATGTTGGTGAGATTGCAGAATTGAAGGGTATGCTACAATCTCTTATGGGTCATGTGATGAAGAGTGACCAAGCTAAGGAAGCATCTATCAAGATGCTTGAAACTCAAGTTGCCCAATTGGCATCTAACCAATCAACAAGGCAGCCCAGTTCCTTACCTTCGCAACCCGATAAGCCACGCGATTCGGTTAATGCGATCCACTTGCGAAGTAGATCATCTTATGAGGGCCCTCAAATGCCAACTGATGATGGACCAGAAGTGTTAATAGAGGATGTTGCTGAGTCCGAGAACGAAGAGGAAAATAACACGCACGACGATGCTGATAAAGACGGAGGACGACAGTCGATCGACCAAAACAGGTCGAAAGCAAAGTCGATCGACCAGAATCAGTCGATCCATAAGTCGATCGACCAACCTTCTGGTCGATCGACCAGATCCCCTCCTGCAGAAAGTCGATCGACCACTTTTTGTCGATTAGAAAGTCGATCGACCGCTCCCGATGCTGAAAGGGTCGTATCTGATGCCACAAGGCTTGCTGATCCAGTTTCCGACAAGGGAACCGCTGTTTCTCGTATCCCAGTGACCGTTCCATTCCCGAGCAGATTACGGAACACAAAAATGGAGCAACAATTCGGTAAGTTCATGGAGGTCGTCAAGAATTTACAGGTAACCGTTCCTTTCACTGAGTTAATCACCCAGGTACCCTCCTATGCGAAGTTTATGAAAGACTATTGCTTTTACCGAAGAGTGTAGTGCACTCCTACAAAGCAAATCTCCACCAAAGTTGAAGGACCCGGGTAGTTTTTCGATTCCTTTTACTATATGTACCCTTGTAATAGACAAAGCTTTATGTGATTTGGGGGCAAGTGTTTCTGTTATGCCCTATTCGGTCTGTGAAAAGTTGAACATGGGTAGTCTCAAAGTCACGAGTGTGACTCTTCAAATGGCTGATAGATCAGTAAAGAGACCTCTAGGTGTTTTAGAGGATGTCCCTGTTAGGATAGGTAAATTCTTCATACCTGTCGATTTTATTGTCCTTGATATGGCTGAGGACACCCAAATCCCAATAATTTTGAGTAGACCCTTCCTACACACTGCAGGAGCCATTATTGATGTCAAACAGGGACGTTTGACTCTTGATGTAGGGGATGATAGAGTGACCTTTAATCTAGCTAACACACTAGCTAAACCTATGATTGAAGACACTTGCTATGCCATCGACATTATCGATGAATCCATGTTTGATTTTTGGTCGGGTTCCCTAATTGGGGACCCGTTAGAAGTTCTAATGGTTCTTGATAGTTTTGCAGAAGATGCGCAGGTTGACTTTACCATGATGAAGAGGGCATTAAAAGGAAGACAATACACCCTCGAGAAAGGTGAGACGGTTGATGCGATAATGGAAACCTCTTATACTGTAGAGGTAACAAAACCAGAACTCAAACCCCTCCCTTCCCATTTCAGGTATGTTTTCCTTGATGATCTTGAACTATATCCTGTCATAGTTAGTTCTAAACTTGATGCTGGCCAACTCGCTGACTTGTTGGTTGTTTTGAAAAAAAATAAGAAAGCTATGGGATACAGTTTAGATGACTTGACAGGTATTAGTCCTTATTTCTGCATGCATCGAATCAACCTGGAAGAAGGTCACAAACCTCGTGCGCAAGGTTTACGCCGGCTAAATCAGAATATGCAGGATGTGGTAAGGAAAGAGGTGATGAAACTTCTAGATGCAGGTATAATCTATTCTATTTCTGACTCTAATTGGGTAAGCCCAGTTCACGTAGTTCCTAAGAAAGGAGGGACTACTGTGATTAGGAATGATAAGAATGAATTAATACCAACTAGGACTGTGACTGGGTGGCGGATGTGTATTGACTATAGGCAGTTGAATACCGCTACTAAGAAAGACCATTTCCCCCTCCCTTTCATTTACCAGATGTTAGAAAGATTGGCATCACACAAGTTTTTCTGTTATTTGGATGGGTATTCGGGATTCTTTCAGATTCCCATTCACCCTGATGACCAAGAAAAGACGACTTTTACTTGTCCCTATGGTGTTTATGCATATCGCAGGATGCCATTTGGTCTTTGTAATGCCCCAGCCACCTTTCAAAGGTGCATGATGGGAATCTTTTCTAAGTATATCGAGTCAATCATGGAAGTCTTTATGGATGACTTCAGTGTGTATGGGTCTGATTTTTCTTCTTGTTTATCTAACCTTGATAAAATCTTGCAGAGATGCATTGAGGTTAACTTGGATTTGAACTAGGAGAAATGTCATTTCATGGTGAACGAGGGTGTCGTTCTTGGTCATTTGGTTTCAGATAAGGGTATACAGGTAGACAAAGCAAAAGTGCAGGTGATAGAGCAATTACCTCCTCCCATTAACGTCAAGGGGGTTAGAAGTTTCCTTGGTCATGCCGGATTTTATCGCCGGTTTATCAAGGACTTTTCTAAAATTGCTAAACCGCTTACACGGTTGCTGATTAAAGATGTGTCTTTTGATTTTTCTGACGAGTGCCTTATTGCTTTCAACAGGTTAAAGGAAGCCTTGATCACCGTGCCCATAATCCAAGCACCGGATTGGGAGCTTCTTTTTGAGATAATGTGTGACGCGAGTGATTACGCGGTTGGCGCAGTGCTAGGCCAAAGGAAAGGAAAAGCTCTGAGTGCAATCTACTTTGCAAGTAGGACATTGGATGAGACGCAGGTCAAGTATTGTACCACAGAAAAAGAGATGTTAGCCGTGGTATATGCATTAGAGAAGTTCAGGTCGGATTTGCTGGGATCAAAAGTGATCATTTTCACTGATCACACAGCCCTGAAACAACTCTTGGTGAAGAAGGATGCTAAACCGCGGTTGCTGAGATGGGTACTCCTGATTCAGGAATTTGATTTGGAGATTCGGGACAAGAAAGGTTCTGAAAACCTTGTTGCTGACCATTTGTCTCGCCTGGAGTTACAAAATGAGGGAGACACCCTTCCTATTAATGATTTCTTTCCTGACGAGAGTTTGATTGCTTTTTCTATTTCTGAGATTCCTTGGTATGCTGACTTTGCCAACTTTATTGTAGGTAATCTTCTACCTCCGGATTTGAGTTTTCAACAGAGAAAGCGATTCCTCCACGATGTGAAGCGTTATTTTTGGGATGACCCCTTCCTTTTCAAAGAATGTGCTGATGGACTGTACAGGAGATGCATCCCACAATGGGAAACAAAAGCTATTTTGGAGGCTTGTCATTCCTCCTCTTATGGCGGCCACCACGGTCCATCCCGGACCGTGGCTAAGGTACTTCAATCTGGTTTCTTTTGGCCTACCATGTTTTATGATGCTAAAGTGTTTGTTTCCTCTTGTGATGCTTGTCAACGCACTGGTAACATTTCCAGGAGGCACGAGATGCCTCAGGTTGGCATCTTGGAAGTCGAGGTTTTTGATGTTTGGGGAATCGATTTTCAAGGTCCTTTCCCGTCATCTAAGGGAAACAGGTATATCCTCGTAGCTGTCGATTACGTGTCAAAATGGGTAGAGGCCGTTGCTTCGGTCTTTTGTGATGTTAAGACTGTTGTGTCATTGTTTAAAAAGATCATATTCCCATGATTTGGTGTGCCACGTATTGTCATAAGTGATCGTGGCATGCACTTTAGGGATAACAAGTTGTCAACCCTTTTCACCAAGTATGGTGTTTCACATCGTCGAGGTGTGGGACATCATCCCCAAACTAGCGGGCAGGTTGAGGTCTCCAATAGGGAGATCAAGGAGATCCTAGCCAAGGTAGTGTCTAAGTCGAGAAAGGATTGGAGTATGAAGTTGGATGATACCCTCTGGGCCTATCGTACCGCTTTCAAAACTCCAATAGGCACATCACCTTATCGACTAGTCTATGGTAAATCGTGTCATCTACCTGTGGAGTTGGAATTCAAGGCTTGGTGGGCAGTGAAAGAGCCTAACTTTGATCCTAAGTTGAGCTGTGAAAAGACACTTTTGCAGCTTGATGAGCTGGAGGAATTTAGGCTTAATGCCTATGACAGTGCACGAGTCTACAAAGAAAAGACAAAGAGGTGGCATGACAAGAAAATCCTCATTTGTGATTTCAAAGTGGGACAAAAAAGGTGCTACTGTAGAATTCCAGACTTCGCCTATTTCCAGGTAAGTTAAAGTCTAAATGGTCTGGTCCTTTCACTATCACTAATGTGTCTAAGTTTGGTGCAGTGGAAGTTGAGAATGCCGCAGGGGAAAAACTTTAAGGCCAACGGACATCAAGTTAAGCACTATCGAGACCAAGGTGAAGTGATTGGAGTGGTTGAGGTGTTGTACCTTGAACCACTTGACGTTGCCGAGCTTGGAAGGAAGTTAGAGGTCGTGCGGGACCCTTATAAATCAGCGCTTTCCGGGAGGCAACCCGGCTTGTAATTTGAAGTTTTGTTTAGCTTCGAACTTTTTAGACTCAGACTTTAGTTGTTTTTAAGAACTTTTTGTGGTAGTTGTAGAGTTCTAGGTGTTTTTGTTGAAGATTTGCAAGTGTTTTAAGCAACGGAAGTAGTTCTATGAAATTTTTGCCGTTGGTAAAGTGATTCGGGAAAACAGACGGACAAAAAAATCGAAGAAAAGACGTCACAATGGTCGATCGACCATTTTCAGTCGATCCATAAGTCGATCGACCAAATGTGGTCGATATTAAAGTCGATCGACCATTCTGGAAGTTGCACGTATCTCGCTTAGCCGATCGACCAAACTTGGTCGATAAATAAGTCGATCGACTCAATTTGGTCGACCCATAAGTCGATCGACCGGGCTTCGCGTGAGGTTCTTTTCTTTTCTTTCTTTTTCAGTTTGCTAATTACCTCCTTCTTCAAACACCCCCTTTCCCTTCTAACATAAACCCTAACTCTCTCTCTCACACCTTTTTTTTTCCCTTTTTCCCTCCTTCAATCTACTCTATTTAGATTACCTTTGCTAGTTTTTGGGTTTTTAAGCTCAAAAATTTCAGATCTAGTCTTGTAAGGGCATATTGTTGAGGTATTTTACTTCTTTTTCCTTAGTTTCCTCCCTTTCAGTTTTTCGATTTTTTTCCTTCTTTGTTGTTTTTTTTCGTTCCTTTTCATCTAGTATCTCGTTTATGCTTTTAATTTTCGTCTATCTGATTTTCGATTTTTTTCGGATTTTATTTTTTTCGTCTTTACGTTTTTTCGTTTTTCTGTTTTTTCAGTTCTGTGTTCTTAAATTTCGTTTTCTGTTTTTTTTTTTCTCTTTATTTCCGTTTAGTATGTTTGTCTGTTGCTGCTAGTTACGATTTTCTTCTGATTATGTTCATGGTTACTCTTCATTGTAATATCCCTAAATTTTTACTCACAAAAATTAAGGGTTTCGATTGAAAAACCCTAATTTAGATGATTGATTTGGGGAAATTAATGAACATATTGATGATTCAACTAACTTTGGGTTTACTTTCTGCTATTCGATCTCCTAGTGCAGATTTGACATGGAAGGCAACAAGCGAAGAAGGGAATCGCGACGGAGCGGAAGCCATGACGAAGGGAGCAGCAGTTCACACTCCTAGGGGAGTTTTCAGAATGCTATGGTGACACGGGGACCAGTGGATAGACTACCGGGCTATCCCGAGGTACAATTTTACATTCCTGCGCAGAGAACTCGTTTTGAGAACCTCTTAGGAACTACTATCACCCCCACTCGTTTTCTGCATCGACCCAGCCTTGAGGCCATAGGATGTTTTGAGACCGTAGCTGAAATCCTTAACAGAACTGGAATGGGTGGGTTGACTAGGATGTACGAATATACTTACCCCGTGCTTACTTTTGAATTTTTTAGCTCCTTTGTTTTTAGAGCTAGTGTTTTTGAGAGCAACCCGGGCAGCCCTTGTGTGTCATTTCGACTCATGAACCAAACCTTTGTTTGGCCCTTGAGCACTTTTGGGGCGCACCTTGGTCTAGTTAGTGAGGGGTATACCTCACCGCCTAGGGCATTGTTCGGCCCTTTTTGGGCAGCCACTTCAGAGGGCCCGAGCACCGACTCAAAACGTCGTGGTGCATCCGTGCACCTTCCTCCCCTCAGGTATGTACTCCGTCTAATGGCTAACACGAACATTGGAAGAAAAGAGTCTAATAATATAAACACTTATGAACTCTCTCTTCTAGCCGGTTACCTAAACTTTGATCGTCGACTTCCGTTTGTACTTAATGTGGCCTATCTCACGGCCAACCATTTTCACCAGCTTGGACTTGAACATTTAGCCACATTGACCTGTGGCGGGCTAGTGACACATATTGCCCGCCAGCTTTTTTCCGACTTCCCTAGAGGCCACGTACCCTTAGGACATGAGTTACCTTTGGGCCCTAGTACTAACACTTACATGGACATTCCATACATGGAATCCATCAGATGGCTCTCACATGACCGAGTTTGGAAAATTTCTGGTCGACCTACAGTGTCTTTGCCTTGTACCTATTTACCACAGGTCACCCCCTTGACTACCGTGACAGGCCGTACGCGACCTGCTCCACCCTCCTACCTCATTGACACCTCTGGCGCTAGCCCTAGGCGTCGTCCTTCACCTAGGCACCCTCCTTCACCTCCACCTTCGACTTGGGAGGCTGGTGCGAGTTCGGGGGGCCGACGTCCTTCGCCTCGGGCCCCGTTTACCTCTCACGTACAGACTGAGGAGCCTCGTTTTGACCCTCATGAGCATCGCTATGGGTATGCCTCTTTAGATGTCCCTTCTTTTTCCTCTGCTCCTGTTTACCTGGCTAATTACACTAGCCCACCATCTTTTACGAACCCCACTACTTACGATCAGGGGGTTCGCGATAGTATGATCACTGGTTTGTGCAGGGCAGTAGCGCGGATAGAGTTGCATCAGTCCTTGACGCAATTCCCCATTTATGAGCGGTACGCTAGGGAGGGATGGTTGCCACCAGCTGGGTGGCCACACCCCTACTTTTACCAGTACCCGCAGGGAGGTTATGCTGCAGCAGAGGAGGAGGAGGACACAGATGAGGTGGCACGGTACCGAGAGGAGAGGGCGTCCCGTACTCATGCACGCCATAGTGTAGACCCTGATTTTGAGGAGGAGGAGGAGGAGGACTAGTTGCTAGTCGGTTTGGGGAGGTCTTGATACAGGTTGTGGTATTCCATTTTCTCCTTCACTTTTATCATTTTTGCATATAGTAGTTCGCATTTCCCGTCCCCCTAACTGCTGTTGTTGTGATGCTGTTGAGTACAACGAGGGCGTTGTACGAGTTTGGTTTGGGGAGGGTATGTGTTTCATTGCATTTTTTCACATGGTTCCTTGCATTTAGTTTATTTTTTGTTGCATATGTATATATATATATATATATATTAAATATCATGTTTGTTTTGCATACTAAATCGAGTTAGTTTGAAGTTTCTCAGTGCTTTTAGACCGTTGGATTGCTCAAACTAGGTTTTGTTTCATTTCTTATAGCACGTCCTTTGGCATTTCTCTCGAATCTCGTTTCAAAGCATGTTGGATTATGGACTAGACTTGATTTACTGGCAACCTACAAAAACTTTATAAGTATTTAGAGCTTTTAACCGGTGACATTCATGACCGGTTCATCTAGGAAAGTGAGTAGTTACTCCTTATAAGACACGTAACATCAAATTGCATAAACATGAGTTCAGTCTTCTTTATACCTGTATGCATTCGGGTTTGAGGTTTGTTGGTACATGTGGCAGAGGTTCCCTTTTATTCTTTTTTACCCATAAGCTTCACCAAGCCAAATTTGCCTATTTTTGTCCCATATAGCTACAATACATAATTTTACCCACCCTAGCCGAGCTAGTAATGGTAGCATTTTGGGAATGTATCGTTTTGCATTTTGGTTATTTCTTGTCGAAAGAAGGAATGGTGAAAAAGAAAAAAGAGGATGTTCAAAAAAAAAGGAAAAAAAAAGAGAAAAAAAAAAAGAATTGTGAAAAGTTGAAGAAGTCGTTTGACAATTTCCGCTCCCATGCTTAACTCGTATCTTATGGGGAGTTAATAAAATTGTCGTTTTGTGAGTTGGGTGCATCCATCTTGCACAACGTTTGTATTGATAATTTTGAGTACGAAGATTGGGATGATACACTTTGTTTGGTTCGTATTGTTGCTAGCTTGGCTACTAACTCCTCTCTACCAAACTCATTTTAGCCCCTTCTTACCCATTGCCTCACTTTACCCATATGAAAACCCTCGGCATGTATCATGGTCATCAGTTTGGTTGGAATGCATATGTACGGTTGTAGAGACTCATTTCATGTTAGATTGCATGCGTGTTCTTATAGGTCGCAGTTAGGTGAGTGATCTTAATTCTTTCTATCTTGCACTATATAATGCCTTATGTTTACAGGAGTGATTGAGCGACCCGTGAGAGTCCGGTCTTGATAAGTCTAAATAAGTCTAAAGTCCAACTGTTTGAGAAACATGCATAGATTCGTTTGCCATAGCATTTGTCGATTTGAGATGATCCCTTGGTTAGTTTTTGGTGTCCACGGTTTACTTGTTCATGTTTGACTCCTAGTCTTTGTTTTTACATTTTTTGCTTGGGCACAAGCAAAGGTTCGGTTTGGGGAGGTTTGATGCATGCCATTTCTATAGTCTTTTAGACTTCTTTTGCATGCATTTTTATGCTCTTTTGCTAAACACCTTACTACTTTTAGCCCCGAATTGCCTACTTTGAGCCTTCTTGTGTTAATTGCAGGAATATACTCGGAAGTACGTACTCGAAGCCGAAGATTGTCCTCAAGGTTACATTTAGAAGGTCAGGAGAAGTGAACCACCCTTTGTATCAAGTCAAGGAAGCGCGTTTGTGAAGTCAACGTCCAAGTCAAGACCAGATCCAGCCAATCGACCATTGCCAGTCGATTGACCGCTCATCTAGTCGATCGACCACTTTTGGTCGATAGGAAAGTCCATCGACCAGATGCTTAGTCGATCGACCGGTCTCTTTCTTCCGGAGCCCAAATTTAACCTAAGCCCATTAGGTCATCGAAGGGGAATCAGAACATTTCGTTTTTAAGCAGCTTTTGGAGTTTTCTTTAGGACTACTTTTACTTTTATCTTTTATCTTTTTCCTTACTTTTCCTCAGATAAACTTTTAGTCAGTTGTTTTCATTTTATTTCACCTTCAAGCTTGTAAGATCTAATCTTCCGGAATTCAGTACTCAACACTTTTTGGATTATTGGTAATTTTATTTCTTTGCTCTTACTTTCTTTTGTCTTTATTCATCTCTACTTATCTCGCGATCATGATTTTCTCTTTAGTCATTTCTTTCATTTCAATTGTTAATCCCTTTATGCATAGCTAATCCTCTCGACTGGGATATAGGTGATCCAAGGATGATGTGACGATGTTCGTTTAGGTTTAGACTAGTTCGTAATTGTATGTCTCATTTGTTGTTAATTGTAGCATTTAATAGCGATTAGTCAATTAATGCGCATGATTGATTAGTTGATTTGGTAAAACCCCGACCTAAGATTGAAAGCCTGGTGAGGGTTAGACCTGCTACAAACTTTAGAGTGCCCTAGTAAGTTGCGAGAGCCCACTAGAAACATTTTAGGGCGAATAGCGATCCGAGAGGACCTTTTCACTACCCCTTAAACCGATAATTGCGACTGATCTTCGATCTAAACCTCAATCGTTACACTTTCATTGGTGAACCGACTATCCTAGTTTTCTCTCCCTTATATTTTTATACTCTTTGATTTACGGTTTTCTTTTCTCTATTCCTTCATTACTTTTTAGTTTAGTCAAACAACAAACAAAACCCCCAATTTTGGTTACCTTGACGGACTTTAGTTTAGCATTTAGAATTCATATCTGTCTCCCTGTGGATACGATCCCGACTTCCTTACTACATTAGTTAGGCCAGTTGGTTATCTTTGATAGGGTTGCGACAGCCGTGTCAGCTTACCTACCGCTACGTCGCCCTGAGCTTTAGCTTTCCCCTTACCCTTACCCTTATTGGAGATCATGAGAACATCCTACTTCACGCTCCACTTAATTTCAGATCCTTCTCGGTCTGTACGAGAAGGGAGTGGAGCTCATGAGGAGTCTTCTTCATGTCGTTCATGTAATAGTTGGCCCTAAAGAGGGCGAACTCATCATGAAGCAAATGAAGCATTCGATCAACGATTATGTTCTCACTGATCTTGCAGTTTAGGGCCTCCAGTTTCTTGATATTCTCAATCATGTTGAGAATATGTGGGCTAACAGCTTGGCCCTTCTGGAGTTTCGCCTCAAAGAAGCGACAATTATGCTCATAAGAAATGATTCTCGGAGCTTTCGAGAATTCGTTAGTGAGCGTGGTGAAAATCTTGTTTGCACCATGGGAGATGAAGCGTCTTTGCAAATTGGATTCCATTGCATAGATGAGTACGTTCTTTATCGCACCCGCTTCCATGACGAAGTCGCTATGAGCGCGAACTTCGTTAGCTCTAGCTCCAGTTCCTGGGTGTGCCGGAATTGGCTCAGTTAAGTACTTAAGCTTTCCGTCAGCAATGGCAGCATTCCGTAACGCTGCCTCCCAGTCAGAGAAGTTTGACCCATCATTCCTCAGTCTAGTAGACTGATTCATGGAGTCCATGAAGGCTTTTAGCCAGGATTCACGTGCTAGCTTGGCACTTGGCATTGGGTCTTCACCTGCCATTAGTTATACAGCAGTTTAAATAGATCGTGTTCTACACTGAAAAGAAGATAAAAAACAAAACCATATAAGCAACTCATCGTTGTGATTTAAGTCTATTTTAAATTGTATTTAAACTCGTAGACTCATATGCATTTATATAATTGATCTCCCTCAAGAATTATATAAACGATCCCAAGACTCAATTTTCGTATATTGCTAAGCCCACAGCTTGGCTAATTCCACCGTTGGAACTCTTGGTCGATAGATTTCCGTAAATCCTATCTATTAGTCCATCATAGTTGCTAGATAGTATCTAGTATGTTGAGATAAAATAAATCATCTGTTCTCACTTACCCGACGTAGAAGGGGTCATATTATGCCTACCGACGAAGAAAGGATTCATGGGAGTCTGATTTATAAAGAGTAGTCTCAATTTTTGGTTATACGAGGGAGACCCCATCAACTTATATTTATCCATTTTAAGTGAACTAATATCTAGCATATACGTGAATGAATTAAATAACGTGATGGCTTTGCATGTGACACGTGACATCTGTGTGTCATAGAAAACTAACGCGTGACCTCTACATGAGTCAGTTTTCAGGCATGTTATAGGTGTTGGGAAATGTGTCCTCAACAATAGTGCGATCACGTAATTAAATCTCATAACGAGAATGCGCAAGGGATGATACGAATTATTAGTCAACTGACCAACATTAATCGGTAATGATTGGCTAGCTAGAGTTTGACATTACTGTCGTATGACGGTGATGGTCAGTTGATCCCTTTAGGTCACACCTTTAGGACAATTCCCTTAATTGATAAATTGATCAAATGTATATTGATACGATTTGATCATATTCCTTAAACTCGTATATCGAGAAATTAGAGGTTAAATCTTAATGTAAGATTTATGTTTAAAATTGAAACGTGTCAATTGTTAAACATTAAACGATATTTATCATATCGTTATTAGAATGAATTGGGTTGAAATAATACAAAGGTTGTAAATCGTATTGACGATAAATGATCATTTTACATTATGTAATTTCGAATTACTTGTTAATTAAATAAATATGATTTATTTAATTATGTAAAATATTTATATGATAAATATTTATATGTTTTAGATATACTAAAGCATTGTATATCTTAAAGACATATAAGATGTCACACTTTGTAAAAATTGTACATTATTACAAAGTTGTAAAATGAAATCCATTTTATGGATTATGGGTGCCGGTTTGGTTAGGATAGTTAGTGGATGATTAGTGTGTTTAATACACTATAATCATTGTGTTTAAAGCACCACCTAGAGAACACTAACCTAGCAACCACCCTAGTGTCTTGAGAATACAAGTTGTTCCCTCCTTGACACTCCCCATAACCGACTCCCCTTCACCCAATATGGCATGCTTAAGTTAATTAGATTATCTTAAGTTAAAGTGCATGCTTAGGATATATATATACTATATATCATATTCATTCTAGTTTCTCTTCTAGCCCTAGCCGAAAATCACCAAGCAAGGAGAGATTATCCAACCTCTAAAATACATATTATAAGATAATAACTTATACTATTTGTAGTATTAAAAATTACATTCTAATAAGAGTGATTAGAATTATTTAAGGAAGAAACCGATTTCTAGTCTAGCAAATACAAGGCTTCGGTATATTTGAGGGGTTGTCTTGGTGCATCCGAAGGAGGTATTCTAATTTGGGTACTTGGAGGATCATCCTTGCCAAGCTTGGACCAAGTGTAAGAACACGGATTTCTCCTTATTTCCGCATATAGTAGCATGCATAAGATCTAATAAACGAGTTTATTTATAAGTTTATTAAAGAGTTAATTAAAGGTTTATGTTAGTATGACTAAAATTAGTTTATGAGCAACTAGTTAAACCTAACAATTGGTATCAGAGCAATAGGTTGTTTGCATGCTTTCCGTTTACGTTTTTACGGAGTTATAGAGATAACATAAATAAAATATGGAATTTTCGTTTTGATATATGATATGCACGAAATTTATTTAGCATGATACCTACTGTTTTCTAAAATGTTTTAGAATATTTGGAATATATTTTGCATGAATATTGACTTATGGTATATTAAATCTCGGATTTTATTGAGTTTTAATGGTTAAAATGTTTATTTTTTGGGAAAAATAGTTAAAATAAGCTTCTGGCCGAGATTTTTCAGTATGATATCACATGTATTTTCCATAATATGAATATGAATTTTCGTAAATTATGGACCTTTAAATCGTGTGATATGGATTTTAATGGTTAAAATGCAATAAGATGAATAAAAATGGGTTAAAATAGTTATATTATGAATTTGACTATAAAATTTTATGAGGATGTCACATGCAATATTTAAAATTTATGTTGAATTTTCCAGAAATTTATCTCAAATATTGCAATATTATAGATTTTTAATGTAAAAATCGGGTAATTAGTGACATAATTTCGACTTTAATAGTTTAAGTTGGAATTTGGCCATAAAAATTTAACACGATGTCATATATATTATTTCCAGCATGTATAAAATTTAGAGAATTTTATCTTATTTTATGCTTGAGAAATAATTTTAAGGGTTAAAATCGTACGATATATGACGTAAATCGTTAAAATTTGCAAATGTTGTTAAAATGGCCGAAAAATGTAACCCATATTAGTCATATATGATATGTTCATCATGAAAATTATCTTGGGAGCCAAAAGTTTCAGATTTGATTTTATTTGATTTTATTTTAATTTGTTAAAAGTAGCATTTAAAATTAAATAAAAGAGTCATGCATTTAAAATTTCGACTATGGGGCAATGTGCCATTTAATTTTCTGTCCATTTTGTGTTCTTAAAATGTTTTGGAAGGTATAAAAATATTATTAGTATTTAATTTGCATTTATGAAGTTAATTATTGAATTTTCCGACTTAAAATGCTCGTTTTACGTGTTATTTTCGAAATAATGTTAAAACCTTATAAAATACTAATATTTTAACTTTCTGAAAATTTTAAGAACATTCTGGATTTTTCAAAATTTGAATTTTGAATTTTCGAAATTTTAAGACTCTTTTAGATTTTTATATTATTTTTCCCGTAAAACCGAGTAATACCGATCAATATTGAAATATATTAAGTTAAGTCATGTTCAAAGTTTGAGTAAGACTAAATTTTGAATCCTATAAGAGTTGGGATGATTAACTTAAGGATGAAAACCGTTTCATTTAATGCATAGTGTTGTTAACCGTTAAAACACGAGATTCCATAAACCAAGGTTTACGATAACTATTTAAATAAGCGTTTTAAATAGGACGATTTGGCTTAGGGTTTGCATGTTAATTCATATTTACATAAGCATTGCATATTATATTATGAATGTCATGATTTATTTTTACGTAATTTTGGGAATTATGTAATTTACTTAGTATGGCCTTAGTTTTAATCGGTATTTCCCGTAATGTAAGGGGTTACCGATTGGGTTGTAATTTTGTGATCTCGTATCACCCAATTGTAATTTATTTCTATTTTATAATGTATAAAGTAGACTAGAAAAGTTGTAATATTTGTAAAATCCGGAGTTCCTTGAAGACGGTGCCATTCGGAAAGGAGTTCCGACAAGACGGTGTTTACCTCGAAGTGTGTGCCGCGTGAAGTTCAAGGGACCAAAGGAGTTGGTTTCCGAATTTGTACTTTGTTATTTCTTTTCTAGGAAGGCCATACTAGGGTTTATTTTATGCTTTTATTTTGCTTTTATATGTTTGCATGCATAGCCAAATCGTCATACATCGTATCATGCCTTTTCGATTTAATCGACCTAGTCATTTATTTTATCGATAATTCACCGACTTAGTTCACTTAAACGGAGATAGATAGTAATTTGACTAGATCTCTTACATATAAATATTGAGACTTGGCCTTACCAAAGAGTATGGACCCATGAATCCCTTCTTCACAAGAACGTAGGCTCGACTACACCGGGGTACTAAAATTGTCACGTTGGGTAAGTGGGGTAATAAGATTACACCTTGAAATTTGGTTGATCTCAACGAAAGTATTCGTAACCGTAGTTGCAATAAGTTCGGGCTAAAGATAATTTTAAGAAAATTGTCGACCGAGAGTTCTAAGAGTAGAACCGATTAAAGGGTTAATCCACCAAATTATACCAATACGGGTTGAATCGGCTACACCGTGCCCGGATTAGTATGGGTTTGGGTCTCGGGATTGTTTACTTAATTGGGTAAGAGATCATTAAGTAAATATATAACTAAACTTGTTAAAAGTTATAGTTTAAATTATGAATTTAAAATGATGTTGTTTATCCTTTTATTATTGTAGTTTAATTTTCAACATCGACTATGGCAACCAACGCTCCACCTCTCACTAACGTATCATGGCTTCGATCCTTTATGGATCGTTGCAAACTCGATAAGCATGGTTCAAACTTTAAGGATTGGGATGCGCAATTACTTTTGGCCGCTCAAGGTGACGATAAGAGTCGTTACCTATCCGAAGCCGCTCCTCCTGCTCCGACCGCTCGTTCATCGGTCCAAACTCGTGAGGCCTATGAAGCCTACATGAAAGAGTCCTCCGCTCTTAAAAATGTGCTTATCTTCTCCATGGAACCGGATCTCCAAAGGAGTATGATTAAGTTGACCACATCATATGAAATCTACACCAAGCTTGCGACCATGTTTTCGCAAACTCCAAGGGTGATTCAATATGAGGCGGCTTCCGCCTTCTTTGACATTACATTCAAGGAAGGGCAAAAGATAAGCCCTCATGTGCTCAAACTCGTTGAGCTCGCGGAGACTCTAAAAGCTCAAGATGTTGATGTTCCCGACTCTCTTATCATTGACCGAGTTCTTCACTCGCTCAATAAGGTTAAGGCATATGCTCAATTCCGGGTGAATTTCAATATGCGAAACCAAGAGACCACGTTGGACGAGTTGCATAAGATGCTAGTCCAAGCCGAGAGGGACATGGGACTTCATGAAAGTTCCACCAAGGATGTTTTGAACATCGAAAAGAAAGGGAAAACGAGCTTCAAGAGGAATGCCTCTAAAGGCAAGGGCAAGAAAACGTTCAAGCCCAAGGCGACCAAAGAAAAGACCTTTTCGAAAGGCGCTTCCACCTCGTCTTCTAAAGAGCAAGACAAGTGCCATTATTGCACGAGGATCGGTCATTGGAAGAGAAATTGCCCCAAATACTTAAGCGATCTCAAAAATGGGAAGGCAACCGCCGTAGGTAATAATTCTCGTTATGATTCATGTCATTTATCAACTTATGTATAGTGATACAAATGTGTTGATATTTACCCTTTTTAAATGTTTTAAAGGGGCGCCTCCTAATAATGATAAGGGCAAGGAGAAGGAAGCATGAGGTTCCTTACTTGGATGGCTCCGGTAGCATCCAAATGATCGAAGACTTGAAGAGCTAGCCTCTAATTTTCATATCGTCTTCTTTCTTATTTTGCATTTATTTATGGAACAATTTATTTTCTTGTAAGACAAGGATTAAATCCTAAAACAATGGTTGTAATTTTGGATATTGGTGACTTGGTTTTCAACCCGAGTCACTACTTTTGTTCTTAATCAATGTTTTGATTTATCAAATAAATTGCATACCTTGTTAAAAACATGAATAATAGTGATTTAATCACGCAATAAATATTGATGCGATCAAGTATAAGATAATCAAAGTGTTGATTAAAACGGAGAACTACACCCCATGAGATACTTTCAATCAAAATGAGACTATATCAGTTCATTATAAGATTTTCATTTTAAGTGAAAATGAGAATGTATTCATCACACCTATCAAACTTCAAACATTCAGATACATTGGTTAATCGAAATAGCTATCCTTAAACGAATAAAAGTTATTGTTAGAAGGATAGAGTGGGAGAAAATATTTCGCTCCAAACCAATAATGAAAATAAAGGAAGGATCTTAGAGAAGATTCCTTACTTGGGAGTCTTAAGAAGAGCCCTAAATGATTTAAAGAAACTACGAGAGGACACTGAAGAAACTACGGGAGGACACTCGAAGAAAGGTTCTTTGTGTTCATTGTTTCATAGAGAGGAAACTTGAAACCCCGTATGAAATCGGTAGGAAAACGGTTCCTTAATAAATGATTTTCTAAGTTTATAAGATAAAAGAGAAGAAATCATCTCAATCCTCTCAATGTAGTTATAAAGAAATTATCATGTCATTTTCGTCTCGAGGAAACAAAGACATGATAAGAAGGTTATGAATGATTGAATGGAAACAGATCACTATAGGGATAGTGATAGTGATAATGATTCAAGTAATAGTTTAACATGCGAGAAATGAAAGGTTCATTTAAAGATACCGAGAGATATTGTTTTTAGTGGGAGCGATTTTCATTAAAAGAATTAAGCCTACCATTTAGAGAGAATGGGTGATTCTTTAAGGTGTAAAGAATAAGAGGTTAGAAATTCTAGATGATCAAATACTTTATATCATAAGATGATGGAGCTTACGGGAAGGTTTATTATATGAATAATAAAAGGTCGCCCACTAGAAGATAGAATGGTTGGATACTTTATTCATAACGATGAATGAAACCATTATCAAATAGCCAAGATGAGTGAAAATTATTAAGAGTGATGAAATCATAAATAAACTACAATATAGATTTCAGTACATAAGTGACTGTAGAGAGTGATTTTAATCCCTCCAGTATTTTGATACGTCACAAGTTATGAGATAACAGTGGGAGCTTTCCTCCGGAAAGGAAACTCAAAATCTAGAAAGAGTTCTAGAAATGTACTCAAATAGAATCATATTATACGGGATAATATGAGAACAAAGGAGACCAAAAGTTGTAAGTTTTGCTATCATGA
This sequence comes from Silene conica, assembly GCA_029255685.2. Classification (NCBI taxonomy): domain Eukaryota; kingdom Viridiplantae; phylum Streptophyta; class Magnoliopsida; order Caryophyllales; family Caryophyllaceae; genus Silene; species Silene conica. The sequence continues at coordinate 47,186,989 of CM055314.2, read as the reverse complement.
ATAAAGGTTATTCGCATGAATAAAGGTTATTTGCAAAACACTAATACAAATAGATGATTGTGCATCAAAATGCAATGTAATAGTGTTGACTATTGTTGCATGACAACATCATTTGAGTTATGATTAACTCAAAATGAAAGATACTTTGTCAGAATCCAAATGGGTTGTATGAGACAATATTGAACCCCATAAGTGAACTGGATTGAACTTAGTATGGCCCCTAGCCGCTTACATGAGGTGACGTCTCAAAGCGACTAGAGTGTGAGGCGATTGATGGCAAGTTCAAGTGCCATAGAGTCATATGTGATGACTAGTCGATCACATAGGCAGACTGTAAGAGACACTCTGTCGAGCAATGTGACCGCTTATAGAGTTCTGGAAATTTTATAGCCGGGTCGTGGCGAGAGCTACTATAGTATTCTTGTGAGTCAATTCTTAGACTAAAGACTACTCTCCCAAGATGGTACAGTTTAGACATAACTTTGATCCATTCTCTACGACTTTTCGTAACTGGAGTCAAATGGGATTGTTTTGGGTTGTGACTAACTGTGACTAGTTGAAGGAAGTAGTGCGATAGAAATTGTCCACCCCTTGTCAGGGTTGTTCAAATCTCAGGGCCACTCGAGGAGAAGTTAACTGGAAATGCGTGGCCACGCTCGGAAGGTATCTATGGTAGATAATTCCGGTCAGACAGTTATTCTCCAGATCGAGGAAACCACTCATGATATGATCAAATGCAAGTACGACCTTAGAGAGACACCTTGCATTGAGTGGGAGATTGTAATAGGACAAGAGAATTGGTGACGCACACTTGTCGAGGACAAGTGGGAGATTGTTGGGAAATGTGTCCTCAACAATAGTGCGATCACGTAATTAAATCTCATAACGAGAATGCGCAAGGGATGATACGAATTATTAGTCAACTGACCAACATTAATCGGTAATGATTGGCTAGCTAGAGTTTGACATTACTGTCGTATGACGGTGATGGTCAGTTGATCCCTTTAGGTCACACCTTTAGGACAATTCCCTTAATTGATAAATTGATCAAATGTATATTGATACGATTTGATCATATTCCTTAAACTCGTATATCGAGAAATTAGAGGTTAAATCTTAATGTAAGATTTATGTTTAAAATTGAAACGTGTCAATTGTTAAACATTAAACGATATTTATCATATCGTTATTAGAATGAATTGGGTTGAAATAATACAAAGGTTGTAAATCGTATTGACGATAAATGATCATTTTACATTATGTAATTTCGAATTACTTGTTAATTAAATAAATATGATTTATTTAATTATGTAAAATATTTATATGATAAATATTTATATGTTTTAGATATACTAAAGCATTGTATATCTTAAAGACATATAAGATGTCACACTTTGTAAAAATTGTACATTATTACAAAGTTGTAAAATGAAATCCATTTTATGGATTATGGGTGCCGGTTTGGTTAGGATAGTTAGTGGATGATTAGTGTGTTTAATACACTATAATCATTGTGTTTAAAGCACCACCTAGAGAACACTAACCTAGCAACCACCCTAGTGTCTTGAGAATACAAGTTGTTCCCTCCTTGACACTCCCCATAACCGACTCCCCTTCACCCAATATGGCATGCTTAAGTTAATTAGATTATCTTAAGTTAAAGTGCATGCTTAGGATATATATATACTATATATCATATTCATTCTAGTTTCTCTTCTAGCCCTAGCCGAAAATCACCAAGCAAGGAGAGATTATCCAACCTCTAAAATACTTATTATAAGATAATAACTTATACTATTTGTAGTATTAAAAATTACATTCTAATAAGAGTGATTAGAATTATTTAAGGAAGAAACCGATTTCTAGTCTAGCAAATACAAGGCTTCGGTTTATTTGAGGGGTTGTCTTGGTGCATCCGAAGGAGGTATTCTAATTTGGGTACTTGGAGGATCATCCTTGCCAAGCTTGGACCAAGTGTAAGAACACGGATTTCTCCTTATTTCCGCATATAGTAGCATGCATAAGATCTAATAAACGAGTTTATTTATAAGTTTATTAAAGAGTTAATTAAAGGTTTATGTTTGTTTGACTAAAATTAGTTTATGAGCAACTAGTTAAACCTAACAATAGGTGGTTTGGTTTTAGGCAGAATATGATGCAAGCTATTATCGATGAAAGCATAAAAATAAATGCAATAAACGTAAATAAAAGTCTTATTGTGGCCTATCTTTAATAACCAGTGTTATTACTTTATATTTAGATTATTTTGCGACTCAACATCGAATATATATCGAAAACTAGTTATGGACGTGGTGGGTCTCGATATGGGAATCTAGATAAGAATCGTTTTGCAATTGTTTTATTCGTGTTCTAGCTTCGATAAGTGCCTTGTTTTATGATTTTGTTACGTGTTAATGGTGGGGTTTGATCCTATGACCACCGTGTAACCAAGGGCTGAGAGGACTTGGGCCTCGTTTTACGTGCACGGCCATTAGAGCCCATGTCCACGTCCAAACCCTAACAACCCTAAGAAGACTACACAATAACTAAACCCTTCACCCCTCCTTTCAGCCGTCATATAAGAAGCTCTACCACCAGTCCTACCCTATCACTTTTACACAACCATCACCTCAAATCCTCAGCCGCCACATCAGAGATAAGAAAGGAGGTTTGTAGCAGTAGGTCTGACCACCCTAAGGACCGTCGTTTTGGCCGTGAACCAGGTGAGTCACGCCACTGTTTTCTGGGTTGTGCTTGTGTTGCATCTTTTGTGTTGTTTTTCGATTGGTTTGGTGTCAGTGTTATAATTCTTAGTTGACACAGTCGTGTGGGTGGTAGTCAAGGTCGTGTCAAGGGGGTAGTGTCAGTAGGTTGGGGTGGCTGTGGTATCGTTGGAGGGGGAGGTCGTGGAGCCTGTTCATCACGGGAATAGGAGCAGAGTCAGGGAGTTGTGGTTGTTTCAGTCACAGGGTTGGTTTGGAGGTGGTATTACAGTCGACTCGGGGGAGGTCAATACAGTAATACCACCGTGGCTTACAGGTTGTTGTCGGAGGAGTTGATTGGTGGAGTTATGGGTGGTGTTAGGGGTGTTGACAGGGATCGATATAGGTCTGTGTTCAGGCAGTTGGGGACTCAGGCGTGGATCAGGCCTTAGTTTAGGGAGTCGGGTTTGACTCGCCGGCGGTAGGCGCGGGGGTTGGTGGTGTCAGGGAGTTAGTGGGGTGTCGGTAGTGTCGAGGGAGGGTGTCGGCTGGTGTTCGAACTGACGGTGTACGGTGGTGATGTGGGCTGAAGTCGAGAGAGAAGAGGAGACGGGTTTGGGTTGTTGTCTCATAATCGTTTTATGAGTTTGATGATTTTTATTATTATTATTATTATTATTATTATTATTATTATTATTATTATTTTTATTTTATTAATGTTGTATTATTGTTATTAGTACTTTATTATTTTCTTTCGGTTTTGGGTCGTGTTATTGATATACATATACGAGCCGGGAATTATTTAAGTCATGGGACGTCTATATTTGGAAAGTTACTATTTTGGGAAAGTTTCTATTTATGGAAACTTTCCACTTTTGGAAGGTTGCTATTTATAGTAAGTACGTTCGTTAAGGGGTTCGGGAAGTTTGTTAATTCGTTGCATATATCTGTTTAGGTAGCGAGTTTCGAGTGGAACATTTCTAAGCATATCTCGGATTGTGTCTGTGTTCCTGCTATTTCAGGTAGGGGAAGATACTGGTTTATAATAATGTGTATTCTGTTCTTATGTGGTAATAAGCATGTTTATGTTATAATATCATGTGATCGTTATATTGTGCTACCTATATCATTCTGAGATATTGTTACGATGTGAATATATATTGGGTCTTGTGATACGGTGTTGGATCGGTGCGGAGTATATATGGGGTTGGATCGGTGCGGAGTATATATGGCGTTGGATCGGTGCGGAGTTTATTTGGCGTTGGATCGGTGCGGAGTTTATTATATTATTATATTTATTCTTTTCCCTACTCAACCTCGTGGTTGACCCTGTGTATTCGTGATCACCTGTGATGAACCAATTTATTGGGGAGCAGATTGACAGGTGGCTGAGACTAAGGGGGAGCTATGGGAGAAAGAGCTTGGATCCGGACCAGACTAGGGTCTAGATCACCTTAGTCAGTTTAGCATGAGTTGTACTTCATTTATTTTGTTAAGACTTTTGGATACAGTTGTAAGAACAAGTTATGAGTTTAATTTTAATTTAAAGTACTGTTCATCTTTCCTTTGTACCTACTACCTCGGGAAACCGAGATGGTAACACCTTTATTTATCTGAGGAGTCCTAGTACATGCCCTTAAATAAACGGGGGTGTTACAAAGTGGTATCAGAGCAAACGATCCTCAGGCCTAACCTAATGAACCCAATGAATGTAGGAGAGTCTAAATAAAATGAACCCCGGGATAGGACTGTTAGGAGCACACTAAAGGAAAAGTATGAGTCTGGGGCCCCCTCACACCGAACCATTGGCCTTATCAGTTTTACCCGGGAATCCATAGTGAATATATGAGAGAAAAGGGTAGGTTAAGAAAAGCTGGAAGTAATGGTATACTGTGATAAGTATTTTATGAGAATTCTGAGTATAAGTGACTGTTGGAAAAGCCGGAAGGGGCATGAGCATGAAAGAATCTTTAATTGTTTGAATAAAGAGGTGTATATATATTAACATGATATGTGAAGTGATTTGAAACATGTTAGTGATTCTTCTCTCATCATGTCTAGTGATATGCGGTTATGTGATCCCTGAGCCATGTTATAGAAGAGAACTACTTTATATGATAAGTGTTTATAGACTTTAATGCTTACGGAACATAGCCCTAATACAAATGGGTACCCACATGAGTCGGGACTCATTTCTTTTTCTGTTGTATTATAGTATGCCTCCGCGAAGAGACAATCTCGCTAATATCACGCAGGAGGAATTGGATCGTTTGATAGCTGAGAATGAGGCCTTGAAGGCCAAACGCTTAGACTCCGCAAAAATGAGCACAATCATCGCGAGGCATCACCCTACCCAATTCACTGGGGAGGGGGAACCTCATCTGCTGGGAGCTTGGTGCCAGGAATTCAGTAACCTATTCGAGTTGGTGGATTGCCCTGAAGAATTGAGGGTTGACCAAGCAGCCCACTATCTGAGGGGTATGGCTGGAGACTGGTGGACCGGGAACAAGGGAGAGATCCGGGAGGCAGCTCAAGAGGATGGGACCGAGTTTGTTGCTTGGATCGCATTCAAAAAGATCTTGTATGAGGTGTTCCTACCAGAATTCCAGAAAAGCAAACTAAGGGAGGAGTTTGACACTTTCCGGATGACGGAGGACATGACGGTGAAGCTTATTATAGAAAATTCATCCAACTGGTGAGTTATGTGGGGGACATGGGGTTTGATGATGCCATGCTGGCAATGAAGTTCGAGAGAGGGTTATCAATCGCCATCAAAAAGAGACTGATTGCGGCTCCGCCTACCACAGTCCGGGACATCTATTTACGGGCTAGGGCTGCGGAGAGGCTCTCAGATATGATCAAGGAAGAAAAGAAGTCGAAATCAGAGAAGAGGAAGGCTGAGGCAGTGACGGATAGTTCTGGGTCAAAGAAACCAAGCACCAACAAGTATAGTGGTTACTTCAGTAACAACACTTCCGGAGATGCGAGAAATCAGAGTGGGGGCAATCACATGAGTGGGGTTTCTGGCAGTGGTTCGGCGGGAATAGTGTGTTTTGGCTGTGGAAAGAGGGGGCATAAATAGGCAGTGTGTCGCTCTTCTGGAGGGAATCAGTCCGGGGGCTACCGTACGCCTACATCCGGATATCAGGGGTCTCGCACCCAATCTTATGGTAACAGTGGCTATCGCACACCCATGACCAACTATGGTGGGGGTGCGAAGTCTGGAGGGAGCAGCAACTATCAGAGGAACTATAACAATTATCAGAGCCGCTCGTACCAGAATCAATACAATGGAGGTGGAAGCAACCAAAAGACGGGAGCGGAAGGGAATCAGCAGGCTGGGACATCTAGTGCCAGTCAGAGTGGAGTCAAATCCAGTGGCAAGCTCTTTGCCATGGGAAAGCAGGCCGCGAAGGATGATGCTCATGTGGTCACCGGTACTTTTCTTGTGAACTCTAAACCTACTTTTGTACTTTTCGATTCCAGTGCCACCCATTCGTTTGTCTCTAGAGATCATGTTAAGGCTTTGGGACTTGAGAGATTTGATTGGGTCGCGGATTCAGTGACCATACCATCAGGCGAGTCGATAGTTTGTAACAGAGTATATGGTAGTGTACCCATCAAAATCGGGGAAGCAATTTTCTATTGTGACCTCATAGAATTTCCGTTGGGGGGTTTTGAGGTGATCCTAGGGATGGACTGGCTGGGGAAGTATAGGGCTTTTATCGACTGTCATCAAGAGAAAATTTCCTTAAAGGGACCTAAGGGAGTGAGGGTGTCTTACAAGGGATATCGAGTCAAACCAAAAATCAAATTCTTTTCTGTCAATACCCTTAAGTCTGGCTTGAGGAAGGGATAGAGTCTGATCTTATGCCAAATGTGGGATTGTGAGTCTGAGACCCCCAAGACAAGTGAGATACCTGTGGTACGGGAGTTTGAGGGAGTATTCCGAGAAGACGTTCCGGGGTTACCGCCAAGGAGGGAAGTGAAATTCTCCATTGACCTAAAACCAGGGGCGGGACCAATATCTAAATCACCGTACCGTATGGGACCGAAGGAGATGGAGGAGTTGAAGAAGCAGTTGGATGAACTCGCTGAGAAAGGGTTCATCCGACCTAGTGTGTCGCCCTGGGGAGCACCCGTTTTGTTTGTGAAGAAGAAGGATGGTAGTTTGAGACTTAGTGTTGACTACCGAGAGCTGAACAATGTGACCATCAAGAACCGTTATCCTTTGCCGAGAATTGACGACTTGTTCGATCAGTTAAGTGGAGCTGGGGTTTTCTCCAAGATTGATTTGAGATCCGGGTATCATCAGTTGAGAATAAAGGATGAAGATATTCCAAAGACCGCTTTCCGAACGAGGTACGACCACTATGAATTTGTGGTTATACCATTTGGATTGACTAATGCTCCGGCTGTGTTCATGGACTTGATGAATCGAGTCTTCAGCCCATATCTGGACAAGTTTGTGGTGGTATTCATAGATGATATCCTGGTATACTCCAAGAATGCAAAAGAGCACGAGGATCATTTGAGGAAAGTACTTCAGACCTTGGAAGAACATAAACTCAATGCTAAGTTGAGTAAGTGTGAGTTCTGGTTGGAGAGAGTGGCGTTTTTGGGGCATGTGATTTCAAAGGAGGGAGTGTCTGTTAACCCTAGTAAGACTGAGGCTGTGACTAGGTGGCAAAGTCCGAAGAATGTGAGTGAGATTCGAAGCTTTCTGGGATTGGCTGGATATTATCGGAGATTTGTCAAATATTTTTCAAAGATATCGAAGCCGTTGACGTCGTTAATGAGCAAAGAGAACCGTTTTGTCAGGGATGAGAGTTGTGAGAAGGCATTCCTAACCCTTAAGGAACGCCTGACAACAGCTCCTATCCTTGCTATGCCAGTTGGGAGTGATAATTTCGAAGTGTATACTGACGCTTCGAAGCATGGATTGGGATGTGTACTAATGCCAAATGGAAGAGTGATCGCGTATGCTTCTCGCCAGTTGAAGACCTATGAAGAAAATTATCCGACTCATGATTTGGAATTGGGCGCAGTCGTATTCGCACTTAAATTGTGGCGCCATTACCTTTATGGAGCCACTTTTAAGGTGTTTTCTGATCATAAGAGGCTGAAGTATATCTACACCCAGAGAGAGTTGAACATGCGACAGAGGAGGTGGATAGAGTTAATTGGAGATTATGATATGCAGATTGTCTACCACGAAGGCAAGGCAAATGTGGTAGCTGACGCCCTAAGTAGGAAATCTGTCCATGCTTTGGGTTGTGCCAGATCGAGAGTGAGGTTGCATGGTGAACTAAGGGAGATGGGAATATTCATGATCCGGAAAGGGGATGCTCTTAGTGACTTGACAGTAGAGCCTGAGTTGTATGGTGAGATTCGGGAGTTGCAAGGTAATGATGCGAGAATCCAGAAGTGGCGCAGGATGGTGGAGAGTGAGGGTGGAGAGACTGCATCCAAGTTCAGTATTCATACTGATGGTAGTTTGAGGTTCAGTGGGCGATGGTGTGTTCCGGATGTGGAGGAGCTAAAGAAGAAGATCCTGACTGAAGCTCATGCTACTCCTTATTCCGTTCACCCAGGAGGTGATAAGCTGTATAAAGATCTTATGAAGACGTTCTGGTGGCCTAACATGAAGAAGGAAGTCGCAGAGTTTGTGTCGAGGTGTTTGACTTGTCAGAGAGTGAAAGGGGAGCATAAGAGACCTCAAGGGAAAGTTCAACCGTTGGATGTACCAGAGTGGAAGTGGGAGAACATTTCGATGGATTTTATCGTGGGGTTGCCTCGGACTCAGAGGGGCAACAACATGATTTGGGTGATTGTGGATCGTTTGACTAAGTCAGCTCACTTTATTCCAATGAAAGATACCTAGAGTAAAGCCGAGTTGGCTAAGTCATATGTTCAGAATGTGGTCAAACTGCATGGCGTACCCGAGGACATTGTTTCAGATAGAGACTCGAGGTTTATATCCAGATTTTGGCAGGAGTTGCAGGCAGCTTTGGGTACCCAATTGAAGATGAGTACTGCCTTCCACCCAGCTACTGACGGTTTGACTGACAGGACGATTCAGACCCTTGAGGATATGTTGAGAGCATGCGTTCTTGAGTTCGGAGGATCTTGGGAGGATCGACTGGGGTTGATCGAGTTTTCTTATAATAACAGCTACCATGCCAGCATAGGGATGGCCCCTTTCGAGGCTCTATACGGGAGGAAGTGTCGGAGCCCTGTGTGTTGGGATGATCGAGCTGATGTTGTGACCTTAGGGCCCGATATGATCCAGGAGATGGTGGAGCAGGTTCAGATTATTCGACAGAGGCTGAGGGCCGCTCAGGATAGACAGAAGAGCTATGCCGATCTGAAGAGGAGCGATATTTCATTCGAGGCCGGAGAGAAAGTACTACTGAAAGTATCTCCGATGAAAGGCATGATGAGGTTTGGGAAGCGTGCCAAATTGAGTCAGAAGTTTATTGGACCGTTTGAGATTTTGGACAGAGTTGGGGAGGTGGCATACCGATTAGCTTTACCTCCAGCTCTATCCAAGGTCCATAATGTGTTCCATGTGTCCCAGTTGAGGAAGTATGTGAGTGATCCATCACATGTGCTTCAGCACGAGGTGATTGAGGTGGATGTACAGTTGGCATATGTTGAGACTCCGAAAGAGATTCTGGACAGGAAGGTACGGAAGACTCGCAATGGGGAGACGTCCTTGTTAAAAGTCCTGTGGACCAACCATAATCAGGAAGAGGCTACATGGGAACCTGAGACATCCATGAGGGAGCGTTACCCGCATTTGTTCGATTGAGGTAAGTTACGTGGACGTAACTTTTCTTTAAGGGGGTGGGAATGTAACATTCTGTGTTTTGAGTCAAGTTTTTGTTGTCATGTTTTGTGTTTCAAGATCGTTTGAGTTTGTTGTTTTGTCACCAAGGTAAGGACGAACTTCGGGACGAAGTTCATTTTAAGGGGGGAAGACTGTAATAACCCGTGTTATTAATTTATATTTAGATTATTTTGCTACTCAACATCGAATATATATCGAAAATTAGTTATGGACGTGGTGGGTCTCGATATGGGAATCGAAATAAGAATCGTTTTGTAATTGTTTAATTCGTGTTCTAGCTTCGATAAGTGCCTTGTTTTATGATTTTGTTACGTGTTAATGGTGGGGTTTGATCCTATTACCACCATGTAACCAAGGGCTGAAAGGACTTGGGCCTCGTTTTGCGTGCACGGCCATTAGAGCCCATGTCCACGTCCAAACCCTAACAACCCTAAGAAGACTACACAATAACTAAACCCTTCACCCCTCCTTTCAGCCGTCATATAAGAAGATCTACTACCAGTCCTACCCTATCACTTTTACACAACCATCACCTCAAATCCTCAGCCGCCACATCAGAGATAAGAAAGGAGGTTTGTAGCAGTAGGTCTTACCACCACATCAGAGATAACCAGGTGAGTCACGCCACTGTTTTCTGGGTTGTGCTTGTGTTGCATCTTTTGTGTTGTTTTTCGATTGGTTTGGTGTCAGTGTTATCATGCTTAGTTGACACAGTCGTGTGGGTGGTAGTCAAGGTCGTGTCAAGGGGGTAGTGTCAGTAGGTTGGGGTGGCTGTGGTGTCGTCGGAGGGGGAGGTCGTGGAGCCTGTTCATCACGGGAATAGGAGCAGAGTCAGGGAGTTGTGGTTGTTTCAGTCAGGGGGTTGGTTTGGGGGTGGTATTACTGTCGACTCGGGGAAGGTCAATACATTAATACCACCGTGGCTTACAGGTGGTTGTCGGAGGTGTTGATTGGTGGAGTTATGGGTGGATCAGGCCTTAGTTTAGGGAGTCGGGTTTGACCCGCCGGCGGTAGGCGCGGGGGTTGGTGGTGTCAGGGAGTTAGTGGGGTATCGGCAGTGTCGATGGAGGGTGTCGGCTGGTGTTCGAACTGACGGTGTACGGTGGTGATGTGGGCTGAAGTCGAGAGAGAAGAGGAGACGGGTTTGGGCTGTTGTCTCATAATCGTTTAATATGAGTTTGATGATTTTTATTATTATTCTTATTATTATTATTATTATTATGATTATTATTATTTTTATTAGTATTATTTTTATTTTATTAATGTTGTATTATTGTTATTAGTACTTTATTATTTTCTTTCTGTTTTGGGTGGTGTTATTTATATACATATACGAGCCGGGAATTATTTAAGTCATGGGACGTCTATATTTGGAAAGTTACTATTTTGGGAAAGTTTCTATTTATGGAAACTTTCCACTTTTGGAAGGTTTCTATTTATAGTAAGTACGTTCGTTAAGGGGTTCGGGAAGTTTGTTAATTCGTTGCATATATCTGTTTAGGTAGCGAGTTTCGAGTGGAACATTTCTAAGCATATCTCGGATTGTGTCTGCGTTCCTGCTATTTCAGGTAGGGGAAGATACTGGTTTATAATAATGTGTATTCTGTTCTTATGTGGTAATAAGCATGTTTATGTTATAATATCATGTGATCGTTATATTGTTCTACCTATATCATTCTGAGATATTGTTACGATGTGAATATATATTGGGTCTTGTGATACGGTGTTGGATCGGTGCGGAGTATAGATGGTGTTGGATCGGTGCGGAGTATATATGGCGTTGGATCGGTGCGGAGTTTATTTGGCGTTGGATCGGTGCGGAGTTTATTATATTGTTATATTTATTCTTTTCCCTACTCAACCTCGTGGTTGACCCTGTGTATTCGTGATCACCTGTGATGAACCAATTTATTGGGGAGCAGATTGACAGGTGGCTGAGACTAAGGGGGAGCTATGGGAGAAAGAGCTTGGATCCGGACCAGACTAGAGTCTAATCACCTTAGTCAGTTTAGCATGAGTTGTACTTCATTTATTTTGTTAAGACTTTTGGATATAGTTGTTAGAACAAGTTATGAGTTTAATTTTAATTAAAGTACTGTTCATCTTTCCTTTGTACCTACTACCTCGGGAAACCGAGATGGTAACACTTTTATTTATCTGAGGAGTCCTAGTACAGGCCCTTAAATAAACGGGGGTGTTACACTATCCTACCAAAATAAACATAAAAACAACTAGGAATCCACCGTTGGACCCTAGAAGCTTGTCTTGATGTTCCATCTTGGTCTTTGCAGCGGGAGTGAGCATCCGGTCTCCGTCTTTGGTCTTCACAAAATTACTAATGTAAATTACAAATATAATCCTATTTACATTCTAATTTAAATACAAAAGTAATTACATGGCAAAAACTCAAAACGGAGATACAAGATCTCAAAATTACAAACAAGATTGTGTTCCATCATTACGGTAACACAATCTTCTAAGGCCACACTAAGTTACAACCGTTTGCAAAAATTAAATACGTTATAGAAAGCATTCAAAGACATTCAACAAGACGATAAATAAAATGCATCAACTAAATATAAAATTCATTCATGACATAATACCGTTATTATGTTTAACAAATTTTACCAAACCACCTTACGAGATTAAAATTATGTGATTATACCGTTTTAATCACTTCAATTTTAATAAATTTATAATCCATTATCTTAAACCGTTTTAAAATAATATGTACCATGCGAGAGTGAACCGTTTCACAAAAATAATATACTATTTCCGTATATAGTACATTACTAAAGGTCAAGGGAAAATAAAACAAGTTATTTTCGGAAAAATAAAACGCCTGTTACAGAGACGAAGTCGACCGACCTCACCTCGGGGTCGACCGACCATCTGCCAGTTCTAAAAACTTCCTGTAACAGCACCAAGGTCGACCGACCTATTAACCAGGTCGACCGACCGATCAAACGCAAAAACGAGTTTCTGGAAAAACGTAAAACACTTTACTTTAAAACCAAAACAAGTTTTTCTTTTATCTTTGATTTAAAACGTGTAAATCAAACTAAACAACAGCAAAAGGTTCACATATTGCTAAAAATATCGATTAATTAACAATATGTAAACAAGAATCGAAAACAAGATCGATTACTCACAAAAAGAAAACTGCCGAAATAGAAAACACACGCAGGAGTCGGTCGACCGACCGCAGCAGTGGGTCGATCGACCGACTTGGCGACAGAACGCGATTTTCAAAAATTTTAATTAAAACCTATGAAAAACACAAAAGTAAAATTTCGTGGCCAACTGCTCTGATACCACTTGTGGGGAATAAAACATGTATTCGCCCTAAACATGAAGGATTATAACGAAATTTACAATTGTGATTATAGTCATAAGATAATAAAAACATGAAAAGAATTACAACCTTGGGTCCTTGCTTGAATTGGCCTAAGAACAGGAATTAAAGTAAATTCCCTCCTATAACTTGCACCCAAGACTTTGTTTAAGACGATGTCGCGTGTGCTAGAAAGGCTCTCCAATTGCCTTGTAATATGGGGAGAGATTTGAGAGGTTTAGATGTGAGATCTGAGGTTTTGGGAGAAGGATGCTCTCAAAACCCTAATTGTGAGAATTATGAAAACACCAGTAGAAGAGTAACCTGACAAAAGGAGAAGTCCTCTCCTTTTGTAATGTTCCATATGGCCGGCCGAATTCGGTCTTAGGTAGGAGTGAGCTTTCCACTATTACCTTATTCTAATGCGTGATTCAACCCATTTTTCTAAAATATAATTCACGGGTTTTAATTATAAATCGTATACATGTTATCAGATATTAATGTAGTCGATACATTAATAATGGTCTGACAAAAATAGGATATTGTATAATTGGCCAAATTAATATAACTGTTTATATTAATACGCGAATTCAATATTTAATTAAATATAACCGTTTATATTTAATTTTACGAATTAATCATGTAATCCGTATTAGCTAAAATTATTTAATCCGTGTTAAATAATAATCTCAACATCTCATTGACTAATTTAATAGTCAAGACCTCTGACTGACGGAAGAAATCCGTCACAAACAGCTGAAATCCGTCAGGAAACAGCATTCCTGACGGAATATCCGTCAATAAATTCCGTCACTAAAATTCGTCACTAAAAACCAATTACTGACGGAATTTCCGTCAGTAATCTATATTACTGACGGACTTTCCGTCAACAAGAATATTGACCATAGTGACGGAATTTCCGTCAATAATATAAATATTGACGGAATTTCCGTCAGTAAAGTCAACAAAGAGTTTGACCATACTGACGGAAATTCCGTCACAAATATATATTACTGACGGAATTTCCGTCAGTATGGTCAAACTCTTTGTTGACTTTACTGACGGAAATTCCGTCAGTATTTATATTTGTGACGGAAATTCCGTCAGTAATTTGTGCGAGTATGGCCGGGAACAGCAGCCTGCTGTCCAGCCACAATGTTATTGAAACATTGTTTTACATATTCACGCGTTCATTATCAAAACCTACAACAAACAAACACACTCGTCGACCGCAAAGCGGGAATCCAATTTCCACATCAGCCGCGTATCAGGATCCAAAGGTACTTAATAAATAAAGTCAAATATCATACAATGGTCCATAATTTGTTTAAACTACCACACAAAAGCTCAACATGATCAATTCTTTAGCTACATATTAACTAACTTAAGTCATAAACTAACACCAACTAGCTAACTAGCATGAAACCTAAAGCATAATCTAACCTATGGAGGCTATACTACCGTCACCTCCAAAACCAAATCCATCGTCTGGAGGGGGATCTCTACTGTAAGGAGGGGGAAAACCTGAACAGGTGTTCGGGGGCAAATGTGCTTGCATTTGTGCCCACATCTCAGCCATGCGCTCTTCCATATCCTTCTTGTTGTTGATGACTTGTTGCTGAAGATCCTCTCTCGCGGCGCGCTCCTTACCCAACTCCTGTTGAATGCGAGTGTACTCAGTGGGTGCGTAGGAGCAGGATCGACGGCCTTTGTTTCCTGGAGGCTCGTACCAAACTGTTGGCCCTATCGAACCGGTGCCGAACATTCTGGACTTCTTGTCAAACCCGTCAACAGCCTTGTAGAAGTCCCCATACTCGTCTCGAGGCTCTCCATTTGGAGTGGGCTGAGAAATGATTTCCTTATAAGTAGCCTGGAAAACAAAAAAATTAAGAAAAAAATGTTATACTTATCATCAAAATTCAAACGAAAAAATTAACTAGTTTATTTGTAAATTAATTAGTAGATAGATTGACTTACATCGATCTTCGCAGCTCGAGGGTTGACCCACTGTTGAAACTTATTCTTCTTAGTATACTCAAACAGCTTATACGGCGTTGCCTCGTCACCCTGAAATAAGTTTGAATACAAAAGTTGATGAAAATATAATCGGATCGAAGTCCTCTCCTTTTGTAATGTTCCATATGGCCGGCCGAATTCGGTCTTAGGTAGGAGTGGGCTTTCCACTATTACCTTATTCTAATGCGTGATTCAACCCATTTTTCTAAAATATAATTCACGGGTTTTAATTATAAATCGTATACATGTTATCAGATATTAATGTAGTCGATACATTAATAATGGTCTGACAAAAATAGGATATTGTATAATTGGCCAAATTAATATAACTGTTTATATTAATACGCGAATTCAATATTTAATTAAATATAACCGTTTATATTTAATTTTACGAATTAATCATGTAATCCGTATTAGCTAAAATTATTTAATCCGTGTTAAATAATAATCTCAACATCTCATTGACTAATTTAATAGTCAAGACCTCTGACTAACTGTTTAGTCGTATCCGGCATAAATGTGACTGTATTTTTATACCTTCACATCTCTCAAACGTGTCTTATAGGTGTGACGTATAGGGACCAGTTGATCACCGCCATCCGTATGACAATAACGTCAAACTTATCTAGCAAGCCAACCGTTATTGATAAACGTGGATCAACTGATAATAATACTGAAGTATGCCCTTGTGATCCTTTAAGAGATTTAGTAAGTCATTGTACTAACTGTCAAGGACACCAGCCCCTACAATCTCCCACTTGTCCGTACAAGGGTATGTGCAATGACGTTATCACACTACATGTCGAGGACACAAGCTCCAACAACTACATCTCAAAAGGAGAGCTTGGGGAGTACCCTTGTCATTTATCAGGAAATCAGTAAGAAAACCAAGCAAAGAAGGAGGAACAGAAAGTCTATCATTCCATTTAAGGAAACAGACAAACAGACTGTTTTGGGACAGAAGAAAAGCTTCCTAGCAGCATGCTTTTTGGCAGACTGTAAGATGCTTTTGGGAAGTGATGCGGATCTCTAGCTTGAATTGAGATAGATGATCCTTTTTTAAGAATCGATGTGCAGTGGAATTACACTCTTAAGATAAACAATACAATTATAACTTTGATGAAATAACACAAATAATGAACGGAATATGAATGATGGACGAACGATAGATGAACGATGAACAATGATGAACGAAGTGATGAACGAACAAGGCTTGAACTCGAAGTCTTGGACGAACGGTTTTGAACAGTCTTGTGAACTGTTTTATGGACGATGGCTTGTGGACGGATGCTCAATGAACGATGGATGATGGATTGTAGATGGATAGATGATGTATCCTCAACCCTCTCTCGCAAAAGATGGAATTGGCTAACACCCTGCAAATCAACCTCCCAAAGTCGATCCCAAAAACTAAGCTCGCAAACTTAATTAATGTCACTCAAAAGCTCACACAGAAACTTATGATTTTTATTGATAATTCAACTCAAACTTTCGATGCTTAAAAACAAAGAAAACGGCTGCCTTTTATAAGGCCTTAAGCCATGTAAAAACCCTACCCTAATTAAGATAAGAATACCTTAATTAGTCCCTATTAGGAAACGCTAATACTACTTAAGTTCAAACAAAGAGTTTGACTAGGATTTAAGACTCCTAAACCTAATATAATTAAGACTCCTAGTCCTAATATAACTATGAATCCTTTAACAACTAGGATTCCTTATCCTACTAGAACTATGAATCCTACAACAATTAGGATTTCTACTTCTACTAGAATTGTGAACCCTACTTCTACTAGGACTCCTACTTAACTTAGGATTGTGAATCCTATTACAATTAGGAAACCTAATAGAAAACCTATTAAGACTAGGAAACATATCTTCCCAATCTTTTATTCAAAACACAAAATAAACAAAATAAACGAAACCCTAATTATGTAAGATCTTCAACCAATGCCTGACCGTGTGGGCTTGTATTTTGACGCCCCAATGCTCCATAGATGGCCCTCTTTACATTTTCTTTTGAACCACATGGTAACCTTACTCGGCCGCTCTTCCACGGCTAACTTATGGACCATCAACCATGGTTGGTCGTATGGCTTACTGAAGCTTCCATGATCGTCTTTAATCCCTTGCAAAGCTAGATTGGATAACCTAGCTGATCCAATTTCGAACCCATTGGAAGTATCTCTCGTTTTAGGTTTAAGGTCTAGAAATTTAGAGGATGCTCCCGCATCAGGAAGTCTGTTTTATGCAGTTTGGGACCATGGACTCCAACGTTCTTATTAGCTTACAAGATGCTATCTTTTGTGTAGTTATCAGGGCCTCTATGAGCCACTAGATTAAGTCACTTGAAGGGTTCAGATTTCTTTTGTAAAGTCTATATGATGCGTATTTGGGGTGATAATCAATTAAGACGATCAACAAAAATACGTATGTTGCAGCGGAAATAATATACTTGTGAATAATGTGATTTAGAACAAATAAAAAACGAAAAATAACAAAGAATGATGAATGATGAATGATGATGATCGATGGTGGTGATGACGTGGCAACTCGTTGGTGGTGACGTGTCCGGCTGGTCACGGTGGTGATGGTGTGGCACGGTGATGGTCTTAAATGGATGATGATCGTTGATGTCGTAGTGAGGCACAACACTCAATACTTGAAAGATTGATGAGACGATGTAATGAATGAATTATGTATTTCGTAGGATAGGATAATTGATTAAGCTCACATAGATACCCTCTCAATTATTTTGAAGCTCACACAGATACTTCGGGTTTAAAGCTCACACAGATACTTTAGATTTTTGTAAGTAAAACATAACAAAGAGATTTTAATTTATAACTTGAATACCTAAAACAATACCTAAGGATGCCTATTTATAGTAAGGACATCCGTCACAAATCTGACTCAAACTAGGAAACAACCAAGAAACCTCACACGACTCAAATCAAACGTCCAACTCGTGTGATCCTTCCCAATTTTGGTGATGCGGAAGCATTACCACGTATTAGAGGTCGTGACCCACGACCCATAAAAAGATTAAAAAATATTCAATTTGGGTTCAATACGGATTTTTAAGTTAGCTTGGGAAGACGTATTGAAGGAACAAAAGAAGGTTCAGGGAAGCTACCTTGGGACGTGTGCCAAGGAAGACGTGTGGGACCACACGTGTGGATCTACTAATTAGATTAGTGTAAAACCCCTCGCGAAAGCGGAAATATAAAACATTCAAAGTACTGAAAATGCAGCGGAATTAAAACTTTTTAAACATAAACATCATATGAGGTGAATTAAAACTGAAACTGGAAACTAAAAATGTAACACCCCAAAAGTATGAGAGGAAAGTTTTCCCACATCGGTAGAATGTGAGGCTTGTGATATGTTTATAATAACTTCCACCCACCACTTAGTAACAAGGCCTTGTGCTTTTGGGCTTAAGTGAGGACAAATAATGGGCCCAAAGGCTTACCTCCCATCTTATTGGGGGTGTGTTACGATCGTGGTGGGTCGGGTTGTTACAAATGGTATCAGAGCGACCCTACGACCGTGTGGTGAGCCTGTGGTCGGGAGTACCCGGGTCACACACCTAGAGGGGGAGGATTCTGGCCCTGGTTGTGGTCAAGTTTGAGGCACAACGAGGACGTTGTGTTCTTTAAGTGGGGGAGTTTGTAACACCCGAAGAGTATGAGAGGAAAGTTGTCCCACATCGGTAGAATGTGAGGCTTGTGATATAGTTATAATAACTTCCACCCACCACTTAGTAACAAGGCCTTGTGCTTTTGGGCTTAAGTGAGGACAAATAATGGGCCCAAAGGTTTACCTCCCATCTTATTGGGGGTGTGTTACGATCGTGGTGGGTCGGGTTGTTACAAATGGTATCAGACCGACCCTGCGACCGTGTGGTAAGCCTGTGGTCGGGAATACCCGGGTCACACACCTAGCGGGGGAGGATTCTGGCCCTGGTTGTGGTCAAGTTTGAGGCACAACGAGGACGTTGTATTCTTTAAGTGGGGGAGTTTGTAACACCCCAAGAGTATGAAAGGAAAGTTGTCCCACATCGGTAGAATGTGAGGCTTGTGATATGTTTATAATAACTTCCACCCACCACTTAGTAACAAGGCCTTGTGCTTTTGGGCTTAAGTGAGGACAAATAATGGGCCCAAAGGCTTACCTCCCATCTTATTGGGGGTGTGTTACGATCGTGGTGGGTCGGGTTGTTACAAATGGTATCAGAGCGACCCTGCGACCGTGTGGTGAGACTGTGGTCGGGAGTACCCGGGTCACACACCTAGCGGGGGAGGATTCTGGCCCTGGTTGTGGTCAAGTTTGAGGCACAACGAGGACGTTGTGTTCTTTAAGTGGGGGAGTTTGTAACACCCCAAGAGTATGAGAGGAAAGTTGTCCCACATCGGTAGAATGTGAGTCTTGTGATATGTTTATAATAACTTTCACCCACCACTTAGTAACAAGGCCTTGTGCTTTTGGGCTTAAGTGAGGACAAATAATGGGCCCAAAGGCTTACCTCCCATCTTATTGGGGGTGTGTTACGATCGTGGTGGGTCGGGTTGTTACAGAAACTGATATAAACCAAATAGATAAGTATAACAGTTCTAAGTACGGAAACCAAATATATACAAAGCCTGGGATGGTACATCCCTACAGGCACAAAAGATAACAACTGTATCAAACTAGAGTCTAGTTACTCGTACGTGTAAGTCATATGATGACAAGTTGATCATCACTCGCTAGCTCTCATCCAACCCTGTCCAACCTGCATGTACCTACATACATGAAAACATGTACGCCACAATCAGTGCGGAGTGACTAGAGTTCTCCTAGCCACCTTTTGTAACGACACGTAACAAGCAATACAAACAGAACACTCCAACATATATAAACATGTAAAGTATAACAATATCTCAATAACTGCTCATCAACTATCATGCAATCACTAATGCACGGCTCTCAACCAACCTCGGAAACTATTTGGAAGGAGAGCCGGTTTCCCTACCGGTTACCCGGTCGGGGGGTCTTTCAATCCAAACCATTTACGAAACTGACTAAAGAGTCATCCAATGCCTTGGATGAACAATAACAAAGTCAAGTATCAAACTCATCAACGTCAACAGTTATCTCATAAACATCAACATCTATATCTGACTTTTTACCAACACTAGGTAAGCAGATAAATTCAGCAAGTATAAGGTTCAGCGGTCAACTTAAGACATAACCTAAATACCAAAACATTCAGCAAGCAAGGACTCAGAGGCCAACTCAAGGCATAGACCAACCAATCAGCAAGACACTAGACTCAGAGGCGACAACTCAACGCATGGACTATCATCCAAAAGTAAAGGACTCAGAGGCCAGCTTAAGGCATGTCCCTTCACTACATCACAAGATACTAGACTCAGAGCCCAGCTTAAGGCATGTCCTAGCATCAAACATCTGCACTCCGGGCAAGGTGTCAGTTCCTTAGCTACCCCGTTGTGCAGCTGCTCTACTCGTCACACTCAGAGGCCAACTTAAGGCATGTTCCAACGCGATCACAATCAAACATGTTTGGACTCAGACGCCAGCTTAAGGCATGTCCCAGACACGACAAACATACACATATAGGGCTCAGATGCCAGCTTAAGGCATATTCCCATATATGACAAACAACTCACGTATTAAGTTTAGAGGCCAGTTTAAGGCATAACTTAATACGCATCAACACAATATCATCCAAAGTCTATGAACTAATCTGTAGTTCTACTTTCTAAACTTCTAATCAACACTTAATTGATCCCGGGAACTAAGTTGAGGGAGAGCCGGTTTCCCTTTCGGTTACCCGACCGGGGGGTCTCTATCCTCTCTCCATTCCCGAACCCAATATAGTGTCGCCCATCCTCCGGGGACCTCAAACACACATCAAAGGTACAAGGAACGAGTTTCAATCGAAACCGAATAAGCCTTAGAAAGTTACAAATAAAACAATGGGAACAGGGGCTCTCAACCGGTCCTAGACCGTCTGCCGGTCCACCGGCTGGGAGTCCCTTCCCATGCCAAAGCAACCGTCTGAAAAACAAGAGAAGAGGCTCTCAGCCGGTGGACCGTCCGCCGGCCAGCCGGCTGGGAGTCCCTTCCCATATGCCAAAACTTTGAAAACTTAAAAGTGAGGAGTGACTCTCAGCCGGTGTACCGGCTGCCGGCCTGCCGGCTGGGAGTCACTTCCCATGCCTTTGCAACATTGAAAACACCAAGAAGGATCCTGAGCCGGTCGACCGGCGGCTGACTGACCGGCTCAGAAACCTTTCTCAATTTCTGAACAACCAAAAATTCAACACAGCGACTCTGAGCCGGCCGACCGGCTGCCGGTCAGCCTGCCGGCTCAGAGGCCGCTGTACGCAAAATCGAGATTTCTCAAACACAATCAAAACTTCACAAACTGATTCAAGACTTCTAAATTAACAACAACAAATGTTTACCCATCACACATAAACACCAAATACACTATCTATCAGCAATTAATCCCACAAACAATCGTCAATAAGCAAATGATTTGTATCCGTCGCAAGCATACAATTTCTGAAATTTAGCAACAAGTATATATAACAACAACTAAGCATATGAGGGTCTTTAAGAAGGATTCCTAGCATGATACTAAGTTTCATCAACACTTACAACATGAAAAATAAGAAACTTAAACTAATTCAAGCAAGAAAAGTGCTAATATATACAATAAGGCCGAGTTTCTCATTATCGTCACCTTAGAGCAAATTCCGCTCAAAGCTCCTCCTCTACAACAAAGCTATCCACGTCCGGGTCTTCTAAGCCCACACCTACATCACGAAAAACGAGTTTTAGGGATCAAAAGATGGATTTCTCCAAAACAGCCCAATTTTCGAGATGAAGGATACGAAAAACGGAAGTGATAGATGGCTTTCAAATTCGACGAGGATTCCGAAAATGTATTTATTACCTTAATTCGGTGAACGAATGATGAAGAAAAATGGATAAAGAGATGAGGATTTATGGAGGTTTTGTGAAATGAGTTTACAGTGTTCTATTATTTTGAGATGTGAAATGTGTCGACACACATGGGTCTTAGGAGGGTTTTAGTTTTCCTTTCCCGTTTCAAGGAAAACGGGTTTGGATGAACGGGTTTTAGGATATGAAATCAAGTTGCCAAGTCCTTAAGACGGATCTTACTATTTATAAAGTACTTTCCGATAATTTATTAAAATATTATTTTATTACTTAAAATAATTAAAAACCTTAAAAATATATTTTATGAAAATACGGGATGTTACAATCACCCAAACTTCAAAAAGTTTCGTCCTCGAAACTCGAACGAACATAAATTCTAACTAACTATACCTCAATCGAAAAGAGAAGGATGCGCAGCACGCATCGATGCCTCGGTCGCCCACGTCTGCTCCTCAACATCACCGCAACGCCAAAGGATATTCACTAACGGCACCACCTTGCTCCTAAGCTTCATGTCCTGACGGTCTAGAATCTTCACGGGACGCTCCTCGAAAGCAAGACTCGGCTCTAAGTTCTCGATCTCTCTAGGAAGAACATGACTCGGATCACTAACATACTTACGGAGCTGAGCAACATGAAAGACACTATGAACCTTGCCCAAACTAGGAGACAAGTCCAAACGATAAGCAGCAGCACCAATCCTCTTCACGATCTCAAATGGCCCAATATACTTAGGGCTCAACTTGCCCTTAACTCCAAACCTCTTAACGCCCTTCATCGGTGAAACTCTCAAGAAAACTCGGTCACCCACCTCAAACTCTAGAGGTGTAATACTCCGTATTTTTATTTCATTTTATTTATTTATCTTGATTCTATTAAATGTCGATGTCGATGCACGATAATAAAAGCGATATATTATGGTTGAACAAGGTGTTTTATGAGTCGGGTTTTGGGTCGTATTTGTGAGTGTTTAATAAGACCGGACCATAGATACATTATGTGGACATAGGGGTGCGTGTTGGGTTGATCAAAACAGTGTTTAATCGAGCCATTGGGCCTAGGAATGCGTGCCTAAACCCTAGCCCACACAACCAATAAGTTTCCTTATTTCAGAGATTCTAAAACACTCACCCAGCCGACCTATTTATACCCCCATTTCGAGATCTGATTCTGGCATACTAAAACACAACGACACATACATTTTGTTGCTACCATTGCCGAGAACACCAGGAGTGGGTTTACACGGTGGCCGGAGGGTTTTAAGAGGGTTCGAACACCAGGGGAAGAGGGTATGTTCATCATAGCTCTGTTATTTTCACTCTTCCTGTTGGTTTTAATATATTGTTTTAATTCAGTTGTTGGAAGTTTTGGACTAAGTTTTGTAATAACTCAGTTTAACTATTTATTTTAAAGTACTGCGCTTCTTTCACTATGTATATCTACTACCCTGGTCTAACCAGGATGGTAACAGTCTTATTTACCCTGGAAGTCCTAGTTCAGGCTCCTAGGTAAATGGGGGTGTTACAAAGTGATATCAGAGCGAACGATCCTCAGGCCTAAACTAAAAAGAAATAATGAACATAGGAGTGTCTAAATAAAATGAACCCCAGGCTAGTAACTGTTAGGAGCCCCAGAGGGTTGGGATGAGTTAGGGGCCCCCTCAAACCAAGCCACTGGCCCTTTCAGTCTAACTTGGTAACCTTGAGAGATGAAGAGTGTGGGCAGCATTAAGAAAGACCCAAGGTAGAAACGTATATATATACATGTATGTTGTGCTAACATTTCAGCGCCAAGGACTGAGGTAAGTTAATGGATGAGTAGATACATGTATACTGTAAGGCATGGAAGTGATGATATATGATGATTGGCATGTATAAGTTGTTATTTTCAACCTTTGAGAACATGAGTTTATATCTTAATTCTTATCTATGAGTGAGATTTTTATGAATATATGCATGTGGTTATGTGATCCCTAAGCCTTTAGGTAGACCTTTAATAAGGATTTAATTGTATGGAAAAGTAACGTGCTAAGTATGTATGTTAGCAAGACCAAGTCAGAATAGGAGTTGACTTAGGATGCTCATAAATTTTGTCACTTGTGTAGCAAAATGCCTCCCAGAAGAGAACCCGACACTGCTAATGTGTCACGAGAGGAGTATGATCGCCTAGTAGCTATGAACGCTGTTCTCCTAGCTAGGATTGGGGCAAACACTCAATCTGATGCAGTCAAAATGAGCAATAATATCTCTAGGCACAACCCCACCAAGTACGATGGGGAAGGAGCACCGAGTTTACTTGCGGAGTGGTGCCGAGAGTTCGAGAGTATCTTCGAACTTCTGTCAGTGCCAGAATCGATGAAGGTAGACCAAGCTGTATTCTATCTAAAGGGTACAGCTAGGTTATGGTGGAACAACAATAAAGAAGAGATCAAGGCAGCTGCAGAGGAAATTGGTTTAGAGTATGTACGCTGGGGGGAGTTCAAGGGGATTTTATCCTCTAAGTTTGTGCCGGAGCATGTGAAAGGGAAGCTGCGAGCAGAGTTTGATTCGTTCCAAATGGCAGAAGGGATGACTGTGGAGGAATATCACAGTAAGTTCTTGTAGTTGGCAGAGAATGTAGCTGACCTAGGCTACACACAGGAGATGTTGGCAGCAAGATTTGAGAAGGGGTTGACCCTTAACATCATGAGAAGCATGCTGGCGACTAAGCCCACAACGGTGGAAGATATTTATGAGAAGGCTGGTCAGGCTGAAAGGCTAGCTGATATGATCAAGGAGGAGGAGAAGACAAAGGGGGAAAAGAGAAAGACCGAGTCTGCGACTGAGGGCTCGGGGAACAAGAAACCAAACAACCAGTACCGATCCTTTTTCTCTAATAGTGCACCGGGAGGCAATAGAAATGGAAACCGATCTATGTCCGGGACAAGCGGTGCTAATCCTACATGTTTCAAGGGTGGGAAAATTGGGCACAAGCAATCTAATTGTTGGTCGGGAACACAAAGTGCGGGAAACAACTACCATAGGGGCAATCAAAGTGGAGGATTCCGAACACCGAACGCGAGTTATTCTGGGAATAACCGATCTGGAGGGAGCAACTATCACCGGAACTACAATAACTACAACAACCAGAACCGCTACCAAGGAAATCAGGGTAGTGGGAACAACAACTTTCAGAAGAATCTTGCCGAAGCTAGTAACCAGAGCGGGGCTGCGTCCGTTAATCAGACCACAGCCAAGAAGAGTGGAACACTGTTCATGATGGGCAAAGAGGCCGCGAAGGAGGACGCACATGTTGTTACTGGTACATTTCTAGTACATACCTTCCCTACTTTCGTTTTATTTGATTCTGGTGCATCGCATTCTTTCATATCTATAGAGCATGCTAAGGCTATAGGACTCAATGTATATAGTAGTATAGCTGATTCTGTAACCATACCGTCTGGCGAGTCCATAGTTTGTAATAGGGTTTACACCAATGTAATGATCCAAGTAGGAGAAGTAAGTTTTGGGTCGAACTTGATAGAGTTTCCTTTGGGAGGTTTTGAGGTGATACTGGGTATGGATTGGCTGAAAAAGTATAAGGCCTACATTGACTGCTATTAAGGGAAGATTACTTTAAGGGGACCCAAAGGAGTGAGGGTATCCTACAAAGGATATTCTGTAAAACCTAAACTGAAGCTGATAACTATCAATGCGCTGAAGACTTGTTTGAAGAGGGGTGACGAGATGCTGTTGTGCCATGTGAGAGATCTGACCGCAGAGAAACCCCAAGCCAGAGAGATCGATGTCGTAAGGGATTTTGAAGACGTATTTCCAGAAGAAATTCCGGGGTTACCGCCAAAGAGGGACTTGGATTTTGGCATTGATCTGAAACGTGGGGCTGAGCCAATTTCTAAAGCACCTTATCGCATGGGACCTAAGGAATTGGAGGAGTTGAGAAAGCAACTGGACGAGTTAGCAAGCAAGGGTTACGTAAGACCAAGTGTGTCCCCGTGGGGAGCACCAGTTTTGTTCGTAAAGAAGAAGGACGGAACAATGAGATTGTGCGTGGACTATAGGGAGCTTAACAATGTGACGATCAAGAATCGATATCCTTTACCTCGCATCGATGATCTATTTGACCAGTTGAGTGGGGCTGGTGTGTTTTCCAAGATCGATTTGAGGTCAGGGTATCATCAGCTGAGAATCAAAGATGCAGACATTCACAAGACTGCGTTCAGATCGAGGTATGGGCATTATGAATTCGTAGTGATGCCATTTGGTTTGACTAATGCACCTGCTGTTTTCATGGATTTGATGAACAGAGTGTTTAGTCCTTATCTGGACCAGTTTATGGTGGTGTTTATCGATGACATCCTGGTGTATTCAAAGAACAGAGAAGAGCATGCTAAACATTTGAGCTTGGTGTTACAGACTTTGAGGGATCATCAATTATATGCCAAGCTGAGTAAGTGTGAATTTTGGCTTGAGAAGGTTGCCTTTTTGGGGCATGTGGTGTCTAAGGAGGGTGTATCTGTTGACCCTAGCAAGATTGAGGCTGTTTCAAAATGGGAGCGACCAAGGAATGTGGCTGACATTCGTAGTTTCCTGGGTTTGGCCGGTTATTACAGGAGATTCGTGAAAGACTTTTCAAAGATAGCCAAACCAATGACTTCGTTGATGCGGAAAGAGAACAGATTTGTCTGGGATGAGAGCTGTGAAAAGGCATTTCTAGACCTGAAGGAGCGCCTCACCACAGCTCCTATCCTTGCCTTGCCAGAGGGAAGTGAGAATTTTGAAGTGTACACTGATGCTTCTAAGAAGGGATTGGGATGTGTGCTGATGCAGAACGGGAGAGTAATTGCGTATGCTTCTAGGCAGCTGAAGCCATAGGAGGAAAATTATCCGACGCATGACCTGGAGCTTGGAGCGGTAGTCTTTGCACTTAAGTTGTGGCGACATTATCTTTATGGAGCCACATTTAAGGTGTATTCTGATCACAAGAGTTTGAAATATATCTATACTCAGAGAGAGCTGAATATGCGTCAACGGAGGTGGATAGAGCTTATTGGAGACTATGACATGGAGATTTTGTACAAGGAGGGAAAGGCTAATGTCGTGGCTGATGCACTGAGTAGGAAGTCTGTTCACACTCTGTGCACAGCTATGTCCAGATTAAGTATGTATCGTGAGTTGGGACAAATGGGCATCGCAGTGATACGGAAAGGTGAGACCATAGCGGATTTGACGATCGAGCCTGAGTTATATGCTGAGATTCGAGAAAGACAGAAAAATGATTCTCGGATTCAGAAGTGGCGTGAGGCAGTGAGCAAAGCTAATGAGCCATATTCTAAGTTCGAGATTTACAGTGATGATAGCTTGAGATTTGATGGGAGATGGTGTGTACCTGAGGAATTGAAGAGAAAGATTCTGGTTGAAGCTCACTCTACACCTTATTCCGTTCATCCTGGAGGGGATAAGCTGTACAAGGATCTGAAGAAAGCGTTTTGGTGGCCAAAGATGAAGCAAGAGGTAGCTGAGTTTGTTTCTCGTTGCCTGGTATGTCAGAGGGTCAAGGGAGAACATAAGAGACCGCAAGGGAAGTTACAGCCACTTGATGTACCTGAGTGGAAGTGGGAAAGCATTTCCATGGATTTCATTGTGCGCTTGCCGAGGACTTCTAAGGGAAATGACATGATTTGGGTGATTGTAGACAGGTTGACTAAGTCAGCCCACTTTATACCTATGAAGGAGACTTGGAGTAAGGCTGAATTGGCCAAGGCTTATGTTAAGCATGTGGTGAAGCTTCATGGTGTCCCTAAGGACATTGTTTCTGATCGTGATTCCAGGTTCATCTCTAAGTTTTGGCAAGAATTACAGACATTGATGGGAACTACCTTGAAGATGAGTAATGCTTTCCATCCAGCAACTAATGGTCAGACTGAGAGGACTATCCAGACACTGGAGGATATGTTGAGGGCTTGCGTGCTAGAGTTTGGGGGATCTTGGGAAGACAAACTTGATTTGATAGAGTTCTCTTAAAACAACAGCTATCATGCTAGCATCGGGATGGCTCCTTTCGAGGCATTGTATGGGAGGAAGTGCAGGAGTCCAGTCTGCTGGGCTGATCGAGCTGATACAGTAACTTTGGGACCTGAGATGGTTCAGGAGATGATAAAACAGGTCCAGGTGATCCGCCAAAAGATGAGAGCCGCCCAGGATAGACAGAAGAGTTATGCCGATTTAAAGAGAAGTGACATTACGTTTGAGGCAGGAGAGAAGGTGTTACTAAAGGTGTCACCTATGAGGGAAGTGATGAGATTTGGCAAGAAGGGTAAGTTGAGCCAGAAGTTTATTGGGCCCTTCGAGATTTTGGAGCGAGTCGGCGAGGTAGCTTATCGATTAGCCCTACCTCCAGCTTTAGCCAGAGTACATAATGTGTTTCATGTATCTCAACTGCGGAGATATATCAGTGACC
Source organism: Silene conica (assembly GCA_029255685.2). NCBI lineage: Eukaryota > Viridiplantae > Streptophyta > Magnoliopsida > Caryophyllales > Caryophyllaceae > Silene > Silene conica. Next base: position 47,158,651 of record CM055314.2, on the reverse strand, counting down.
CTTCGCATATCCTTGATCATGAGGTCATCGAGGTCGACGAGCAGTTGACCTATGAGGAGAGACCCAAGGAGATCCTGGATAGGAAGGTGAGAAAAACCCGGAATGGAGAGACCGCGCTAGTCAAAGTAGTGTGGACCAATCATAACGTCGAGGAGGCCACTTGGGAGACCGAGGTTTCGATGAAGGAAAAATATATTGAGCTGTTTACTTGAGGTGTGTTACGAGGACGTAACCTTCTTTTTAGGAGGGTAGAATGTGACAATTCATGTTTTAAAAGTACTTTTTTAGCTTCTAATGTTTTATGATGTCACTTTCTGTGTTCGCGTCATACTTTATCGATAAGTGTGTTCACCTTGGGATGGTAAACTTCGGGACGAAGTTTATTTTAAGGGGGGAAGACTGTAATACTCCGTATTTTTATTTCATTTTATTTATTTATCTTGATTCTATTAAATGTCGATGTCGATGCACGATAATAAAAGCGATATATTATGGTTGAACAAGGTGTTTTATGAGTCGGGTTTTGGGTCGTATTTGTGAGTGTTTAATAAGACCGGACCATAGATACATTATGTGGACATAGGGGTCCGTGTTGGGTTGATCAAAACAGTGTTTAACCGAGCCATTGGGCCTAGGAATGCGTGCCTAAACCCTAGCCCACACAACCAATAAGTTTCCTTATTTCAGAGATTCTAAAACACTCACCCAGCCGACCTATTTATACCCCCATTTCGAGATCTGATTCTGGCATACTAAAACACAACGACACATACATTTTGTTGCTACCATTGCCGAGAACACCAGGAGTGGGTTTACACGGTGGCCGGAGGGTTTTAAGAGGGTTCGAACACCAGGGGAAGAGGGTATGTTCATCATAGCTCTGTTATTTTCACTCTTCCTGTTGGTTTTAATATATTGTTTTAATTCAGTTGTTGGAAGTTTTGGACTAAGTTTTGTAATAGCTCAGTTTAACTATTTATTTTAAAGTACTGCGCTTCTTTCACTATGTATATCTACTACCCTGGTCTAACCAGGATGGTAACAGTCTTATTTACCCTGGAAGTCCTAGTTCAGGCTCCTAGGTAAATGGGGGTGTTACATGCAATTTCGGACACGTGGTAGAAAAGCAGGCTGAAAAATAAAAATGGCCGCTCCGACCACCCGAAACAGCTTGAATTGATAGGTATATAATACACTTTTTTAGGCCTCTAAGCTCCCCGAAACCAAAATGTCCGAAAATCACATGGATTTTTAATCGTTAGATAAAGCGGACTCAAAAAAATCAAAAACTCCGGAAGACATTTTACTTTACCGGTATGCTATAAACCACTTTCGGCCGAAAATCGGATAACCATGTAAAAGTAATTTATAGCTATTTATAGGGTTTAGAATCGAATAAGATACCTTATGATGCAATTTCGGACACGTGGTAGAAAAACAAGGTGAAAAATAAAAATGGCTACTCCGACCACCAGAAACAGCTCGAATTGCATGATATATAATACTCGTTTTTTAGGCCTCTGAACTCCTGAAACAAAAATTACTGAAAATCGCACGGATGGTTAATCGAGTCAGATAAAGCGGGCAAAAAAATTTGCAAAAACAACTGAAGACATTTGACGTTACCGGTATGCTATAAACCAATTTCGGCCGAAAATCGGATAACCGGGTAAAAGTGATTTATAGGGTCTAGAATCGGAAAAGATATCTCATGATGCAATTTCGGACACGTGGTAGAAAAACAGGCTGAATAATAACAATGGCCGCTCCGACCACCCGACACAGTTCGAACTGATGGATATATAATACACGTTTTTTAGGCCTCTGAACTCTTGAAACAAAAATTACCGAAAATCGCACGGATGGTTAATCGAGTCAGATAAAGCGGGCATAAAAATTTGCAAAAACACCTGAAGACATTTGACGTTACCGATATGATATTAACCAATTTCGGCCGAAAATCGGATAACCGTGTAAAAGTGATTTATAGTTGTTTATAGGGTCTAGAATCGAATAAGATATCTCATGATGCAATTTCGGACACGTGGTAGAAAAGCAGGCTGAAAAATAACAATGGCCGCTCCGACCACCCGAAACAGCTGGAAGTGAAGGATATATAATACACGGTTTTTAGGCCTCTGAACTCTTGAAACAAAAATTACCGAAAATCGCACGGATGGTTAATCGAGTCAGATAAAGCGGGCATAAAATTTTGCATAAACACCAGAAGACATTTGACGTTACCGGCATGTTATTAACCAATTTCGGCCGAAAATCGGATAACCGTGTAAAAGTGATTTATAGTTGTTTATAGGGTCTAGAATCGAATAAGATATCTCATGATGGAATTTCGGACACGTGGTAGAAAAGCAGGCTGAAAAATAAAAATGGCCGCTCCGACCACCCGAAACAGCTTGAATTGATGGGTATATAATACACTTTTTTAGGCCTCTAAGCTCCCCGAAACCAAAATGTCCGAAAATCGCACGGATTTTTAATCGTTAGATAAAGCGGACTCAAAAAAATCAAAAACTCCGGAAGACATTTTACTTTACCGGTATGCTATAAACCACTTTCGGCCGAAAATCGGATAACCATGTAAAAGTAATTTATAGCTATTTATAGGGTTTAGAATCGAATAAGATACCTCATGATGCAATTTCGGACACGTGGTTGAAAAACAAGGTGAAAAATAAAAATGGTTGCTCTGACCACCAGAAACAGCTCGAATTGCATGATATATAATACTCGTTTTTTAGGCCTCTGAACTCCTGAAACAAAAATTACTGAAAATCGCACGGATGGTTAATCGAGTCAGATAAAGCGGGCAAAAATATTTGCAAAAATAACTGAAGACATTTGACGTTACCGGTATGCTATAAACCAATTTCGGCCGAAAATCGGATAACCGGGAAAAACTGATTTATAGGGTCTAGAATCGGAAAAGATATCTCATGATGCAATTTCGGACACGTGGTAGAAAAACAGGCTGAATAATAACAATGGCCGCTCCGACCACCCGACACAGTTCGAACTGATGGATATATAATACACGTTTTTTAGGCCTCTGAACACTTGAAACAAAAATTACCAAAAATCGCACGGATAGTTAATCGGGTCAGATAAAGCGGGCATAAAAATTTGCAAAAACACCAGAAGACATTTGACGTTACCGGTATGTTATTAACCAATTTCGGCCGAAAATCGGATAACCGTGTAAAAGTGATTTATAGTTGTTTATAGGGTCTTGAATCGAATAAGATATCTCATGATGCAATTTCGGGCACGTGGTAGAAAAGCAGGCGGAAAAATTAAAATGGCCGCTACGACCACCCGAAACAGCTTGAATTGATGGGTATATAATACACTTTTTTAGGCCTCTAAGCTCCCCGAAACCAAAATGTCCGAAAATCGCATGGATTTTTAATCGAGTTAGATAAAGCGGACTCAAAAAAATCAAAAACTCCGGAAGACATTTTACTTTACCGGTATGCAATAAACCACTTTCCGAAAATCGGATAACCATGTAAAAGTAATTTATAGCTATTTATAGGGTTTAGAATCGAATAAGATACCTAATGATGCGATTTCGGACACGTGGTAGAAAAACAAGCTGAAAAATAAAAATGGCTGCTCCGACCACCTAAAACAGCTCGAATTGAATGATATATAACACACGTTTTTTAGGCCTCTGAACTCCTGAAACAAAAATTACCGAAAATCGCACGGATGGTTAATCGAGTCAGATAAAGCAGGCAAGAAAATTTGCAAAAACATCTGAAGACATTTGACGTTACCGGTATGCTATAAACCAATTTCGGCCGAAAATCGGATAACCGTATAAAAGTGATTTATAGGGTCTAGAATCGGAAAAGATATCTAATGATGCAATTTCGGACACGTGGTAGAAAAACAGGCTGAAAAATAAAAATGGCTGCTCCGACCACCTGAAACAGCTCGAATTGAATGATATATAATACACGTTTTTTAGGCCTCTGAACTCCTGAAACAAAAATTACGGAAAATCGCACGGATGGTTAATCGAGTCAGATAAAGCGGGCAAAAAAATTTGCAAAAACACCAGAAGACATTTGACGTTACCGATATGATATTAACCAATTTCGGCCGAAAATCGAATAACCGTGTAAAAGTGATTTATAGTTGTTTATAGGGTCTAGAATCGAAAAAGATATCTCATGATTTAATTTCGGACACATGGTGGAAAAACAGGTTGAAAAATAACAATGGCCGCTCCGACCACCCGAAACAGCTAAAAGTGAAGGATATATAATACACGGTCTTTAGGCCTCTGAACTCCTGAAACAAAAATTACCGATAATCGCACGGATGGTTAACCGAGTCAGATAAAGCGGGCATAAAAATTTGCAAAAACACCAGAAGACATTTGACGTTACCGGTATGTTATTAACCAATTTCGGCCGAAAATTGGATAACCGTGTAAAAGTGATTTATTGTTGTTTATAGGGTCTAGAATCGAATAAGATATCTCATGATGCAATTTCGGACACGTGGTAGATAAACAGGCTGAAAAATAACAATGGCCGCTCCGACCACCCGAAACAGCTGGAAGTGAAGGATATATAATACACGGTCTTTAGGCCTTTGAACTCCTGAAACAAAAATTACCGAAAATCGCACGAATGGTTAACCGAGTCAGATAAAGCGGGCATAAAAATTTGCAAAAACACCTGAAGACATTTGACGTTACCGATATGATATTAACCAATTTCGGCAGAAAATCGAATAACCGTGTAAAAGTGATTTATAGTTGTTTATAGGGTCTAGAATCGAAAAAGATATCTCATGATTTAATTTCGGACACATGGTGGAAAAACAGGTTGAAAAATAACAATGGCCGCTCCGACCACCCGAAACAGCTGGAAGTGAAGGATATATAATACACGGTCTTTAGGCCTCTGAACTCCTGAAACAAAGATTACCGAAAATCGCACGGATGGTTAACCGAGTCAGATAAAGCGGGCATAAAAATTTGCAAAAACACCAGAAGACATTTGACGTTACCGGTATGTTATTAACCAATTTCGGCCGAAAATTGGATAACCGTGTAAAAGTGATTTATTGTTGTTTATAGGGTCTAGAATCGAATAAGATATCTCATGATGCAATTTCGGACACGTGGTAGATAAACAGGCTGAATAATAACAATGGCCGCTCCGACCACCCGACACAGTTCGAACTGATGGATATATAATAAACGTTTTTTAGGCCTCTGAACTCTTGAAACAAAAATTACCGAAAATCGCACGGATGGTTAATCGAGTCAGATAAAGCGGGCATAAAAATTTGCAAAAACACCAGAAGACATTTGACGTTACCGGTATGTTATTAACCAATTTCGGCCGAAAATTGGATAACCGTGTAAAAGTGATTTATTGTTGTTTATAGGGTCTAGAATCGAATAAGATATCTCATGATGCAATTTCGGACACGTGGTAGATAAACAGGCTGAATAATAACAATGGCCGCTCCGACCACCCGACACAGTTCGAACTGATGGATATATAATAAACGTTTTTTAGGCCTCTGAACTCTTGAAACAAAAATTACCGAAAATCGCACGGATGGTTAATCGAGTCAGATAAAGCGGGCATAAAAATTTGCAAAAACACCAGAAGACATTTGACGTTACCGGTATGTTATTAACCAATTTCGGCCGAAAATTGGATAACCGTGTAAAAGTGATTTATTGTTGTTTATAGGGTCTAGAATCGAATAAGATATCTCATGATGCAATTTCGGACACGTGGTAGATAAACAGGCTGAATAATAACAATGGCCGCTCCGACCACCCGACACAGTTCGAACTGATGGATATATAATAAACGTTTTTTAGGCCTCTGAACTCTTGAAACAAAAATTACCGAAAATCGCACGGATGGTTAATCGAGTCAGATAAAACGGGCATAAAAATTTGCAAAAACACCAGAAGACATTTGACGTTACCGGTATGATATTAACCAATTTCGGCCGAAAATCGGATAACCGTGTAAAAGTGATTTATAGTTGTTTATAGGGTCTAGAACCGAAAAAGATATCTCATGATTTAATTTCGGACACATGGTGGAAAAACAGGTTGAAAAATAACAATGGCCGCTCCGACCACCCGAAACAGCTGGAAGTGAAGGATATATAATACACGGTCTTTAGGCCTTTGAACTCCTGAAACAAAAATTACCGAAAATCGCACGGATGGTTAACCGAGTCAGATAAAGCGGGCATAAAAATTTGCAAAAACACCAGAAGACATTTGACGTTACCGGTATGTTATTAACCAATTTCGGCCGAAAATTGGATAACCGTGTAAAAGTGATTTATTGTTGTTTATAGGGTCTAGAATCGAATAAGATATCTCATGATGCAATTTCGGACACGTGGTAGATAAACAGGCTGAATAATAACGATGGCCGTTCCGACCACCCGACACAGTTCGAACTGATAGATATATAATAAACGTTTTTTAGGCCTCTGAACTCTTGAAACAAAAATTACCGAAAATCGCACGGATGGTTAATCGAGTCAGATAAAGCGGGCATAAAAATTTGCAAAAACACCAGAAGACATTTGACGTTACCGATATAATATTAACCAATTTCGGCCGAATATCGGATAACCGTGTAAAAGTGATTTATAGTTGTTTATATGGTCTAGAATCGAAAAAGATATCTCATGATGCAATTTCGGACACGTGGTAGAAAAGCAGGCTGAAAAATAACAATGGCCGCTCCGACCACCCGAAACAGCTTGAATTGATGGGTATATAATACACTTTTTTAGGCCTCTAAGCTCCCCGAAACCAAAATGTCCGAAAATCGCATGGATTTTTAATCCAGTTAGATAAAGCGGACTAAAAAAATCAAAAACTCCGGAAGACATTTTACTTTACCGGTATGCTATAAACCACTTTCGGCCGAAAATCGGATAACCATGTAAAAGTAATTTATAGCTATTTATAGGGTTTAGAATCGAATAAGATACCTCATGATGCGATTTCGGACACGTGGTAGAAAAACAGGCTGAAAAATAAAAATGGCTGCTCCGACCACCTGAAACAGCTCGAATTGAATGATATATAATACACGTTTTTTAGGCCTCTGAACTCCTGAAACAAAAATTACTGAAAATCGCACGGATGGTTAATCGAGTCAGATAAAGCGGGCAAAAAAATTTGCAAAAACACCAGAAGACATTTGACGTTACCGGTATGATATTAACCAATTTCGGCCGAAAATCGGATAACCGTGTAAAAGTGATTTATAGTTGTTTATAGGGTCTAGAATCGAAAAAGATATCTCATGATTTAATTTCGGACACATGGTGGAAAAACAGGTTGAAAAATAACAATGGCCGCTCCGTCCACCCGAAACAGCTGGAAGTGAAGGATATATAATACACGGTCTTTAGGCCTCTGAACTCCTGAAACAAAAATTACCGAAAATCGCACGGATGGTTAATTGAGTCAGATAAAGCGGGTATAAAAATTTGCAAAAACACCAGAAGACATTTGACGTTACCGATATGATATTAACCAATTTCGGCCGAAAATCGGATAACCGTGTAAAAGTGATTTATAGTTTTTTTTTTGGTGAAATGTGAGTATATTATATCATATAAGAAAAATCAAGGAAGAAGTTGTACAAGAGGTTGCGGGATCAAATCCCCTTACAAGCAAAATCATTTAGTTCTTAACATAACCAATCTAAACTCTCATTATCCTGCCTTGCTCTAAGCTTTGTTTGTACGCTCCCTTTAATGTCTGCCTCGATATTACTTACTACTTTCTCTGGTCGGATCAGACATGCATTCAATCTTGCCTGATTCCGTTCCCTCCAAATGTGATAGTGAAAAGCATTTAGAATTGCAGCCCTTGTCTTCCACCTACTTGTTTTGAAGTTTCCATTACACAAGCCTGCTACTGTAAAGTTGTCCCTTCCAAACCAGTGTTTGAGTAGCTGAATCACCTTTTGTGTGTAGCAGTAACTGTCAAAGAGGTGATCAGTAGTCTCGGAGAATTGCTGGCAAAGGATACATAAATCATCGAGGCAGCAACCAAACTTAGCCAATTTTGCCTTCATATTCATGCCTTCCTGCAACCTAAGCCATGTTATGATGGAGTGCTTGGGTATGTTCCAGGTGTTCCATACCACAGTATGCCAGTCAATTGTTGTATGAGGTGCTGTGATCCAATCATAGCCACTCTTGAATGTATAACCCTGAGGCCTGCTGTCCCATTTTCCATTCACAAAGCCTGTCTTGAGTTTATCTTTTGTTTTGCAGATGGTTTTCCAGATCCAGTGAGTATCATTAGGAGGAGAGTAGTCATTCCAAGTTTGCTGCTTGAGGTAAATGTCATTGATCCATTTGATCCATAGTTTGTCAGCCTTCTCATATACCCAGTTAACTAGTTTGCCTAATGTGGCTACATTCCATTTCTCTGCATTTTTTATACCCAGCCCCCCTTCAGACCTTGGTAAGGTGACCTTATCCCACCCCACAAGAGGAACTCTGTGGTACTCTGCTGATCCATCCCATAGGAAATTACGACACACAGCCTCAACCCTCTTAATCACAGCCTTGGGGATAATGAACATTTGGCACCAATAGTTATGCAAAGTATTTAGTACAGAATTTATCAGAGTAATTATGCCTGCATAGGAGAGCTTTTTTGCCCCCATGCTCCTAATTTTTGAGACCATCTTTTCTATGAGGGATGAACATTCCTGCTTTGATAATTTCTCTGGCTTGATAGGTACCCCCAGATATTTGAATGGGAAAGTCCCTTCCCTGAACCCTGTGACCTGTTTGAGATCCTCCCTGACTTCCTCATCTACACCACTGAAATAAATTTCAGATTTAGCAGTGTTCATGCTTAAACCAGTAGCTTTAGAAAAAGATGAGAAGGCCCTCATGAGTAACCATATAGATGTTGGCTTCCCTTTGCAGAACATAAGCAAGTCGTCTGCAAACATTAGATGGGTTAACTTCTAGTTTTTGCAAAGTGGGTGATATTGAAATGGCCATCTAGCAGTTGCATATTTGATCAGTCTTGAGAGGTACTCCATGCACAAGGTGAAGAGCAAGGGGGAGATAGGATCCCCTGGCCTCAAGCCCCTCCTTCCTGGAAAGTACCCAAAAGTTGAACCATTGAGATTTAGGGAGAAGTATGGAGTCTGGACACATTTCAGTATCAGACTAGCAAAGTGCTGAGGGAATTGTAATCCAGTCAAAATTTGCTCAATAAATTCCCATTCCACTGTATCATATGCCTTTTGAAGGTCAATTTTAAATAAGCATCTAGAGGTAGCTGATTTCCTTCCATACAAGTGAATAATGTCCTGGCATATTAGGACATTTTCAATAATAGACATCCCCTTAATGAAGGCACCTTGGTTCTCACTCACAATATCTGGTAGGACAACAGAAAGTCTATTGCATAGGAGTTTAGAAATGACCTTGTATATCATGTTGCAACAAGCAATGGGTCTAAAGTGACTCACTGATGAGGGCCTCTCACATTTTGGGATAAGTGTCACATTGGTGGCATTGTTCTGAGTAAGAAGCTGTCCACTCTGGAAAAAATCTTTAATGGCAAGATAAATATCAACTCCTATAATGTCCCAGGCATCCCTATAGAAGCCACTTGAATAGCCATCTGGGCCAGGGGTCTTGTTAGTGGGAATGGAGAACACTATATCTTTAACCTCCTTCATGGTGACAGGGGCATTGAGAGCAGTATGGTGGTCTGCAGTACATAAAGGGCCTGTCTGCAGCACTGTAGGGGAAACCTTCTCAGTGTGTTTACTACTTCCCAGCAGTATTTGATAGAAGTCCAGAAAGGCCTCTTGGATTTCAGCAGTAGTAGTACATATCCTTCCCCCTTTATCTTCAACCTGAATGATTTTATTCCTTAGGCACCTGGCTTTGATTGCATTATGGAAAAGAGAAGTGTTACTATCTCCATCATCTATCCACTGGGCTTTAGCCTTCTGCTGTAAGAAGCTATCCCTGGGATTTATAGTTGTTTATAGGGTCTAGAATCGAAAAAGATATCTCATGATTTAATTTCGGACACATGGTGGAAAAACAGGCTGAAAAATAACAATGGCCGCTCCGACCACCCGACACAGTTCGAACTGATGGATATATAATACACGTTTTTTAGGCCTCTGAACTCTTGAAACAAAAATTACCAAAAATCGCACGGATGGTTAATCGAGTTAGATAAAGCGGGCTTAAAAATTTGCAAAAACACCAGAAGACATTTGACGTTACCGGTATGTTATTAACCAATTTCGGCCGAAAATCGGATAACCGTGTAAAAGTGATTTATAGTTGTTTATAGGGTCTAGAATCGAATAAGATATCTCATGATGCAATTTCGGACACGTGGTAGAAAAGCAGGCTGAAAAATAACAATGGCCGCTCCGACCACCCGAAACAGCTTGAATTGATGGGTATATAATACACTTTTTTAGGCCTCTAAGCTCCCCGAAACCAAAATGTCCGAAAATCGCATGGATTTTTAATCGAGTTAGATAAAGCGGACTCAAAAAAATCAAAAACTCCGGAAGACATTTTACTTTACCGGTATGCTATAAACCACTTTCGGCCGAAAACCGGATAACCATGTAAAAGTAATTTATAGCTATTTATACGGTTTAGAATCGAATAAGATACCTCATGATGCGATTTCGGACACGTGGTAGAAAAACAAGCTGAAAAATAAAAATGGCTCCAATGACCACCAGAAACTGCTCGAATTGAATGATATATAATACACGTTTTTTAGGCCTCTAAACTCCTGAAACAAAAATTACTGAAAATCGCACGGATGGTTAATCGAGTCAGATAAAGCGGGCAAAAAAATTTGCAAAAACAACTGAAGACATTTGACGTTACCGGTATGCTATAAACCAATTTCGGCCGAAAATCGGATAACCGTGTAAAAGTGATTTATGGGGTCTAGAATCGGAAAAGATATCTCATGAAGCAATTTCGGACACGTAGTAGAAAAACAGGCTGAATAATAACAATGGCCGCTCCGACCACCTGACACAGTTCGAACTGATGGATATATAATACACGTTTTTTAGGCCTCTTAGCTCTTGAAACAAAAATTACCGAAAATCGCACGGATGGTTAATCGAGTCAGATAAAGCGGGCATAAAAATTTGCAAAAACACCTGAAGACATTTGACGTTACCGATATGATATTAACCAATTTCGGCCGAAAATCGGATAACCGTGTAAAAGTGATTTATAGTTGTTTATAGGGTCTAGAATCGAATAAGATATCTCATGATGCAATTTCGGACACGTGGTAGAAAAGCAGGCTGAAAAATAACAATGGCCGCTCCGACCACCCGAAACAGCTGGAAGTGAAGGATATATAATACACGGTTTTTAGGCCTCTGAACTCCTGAAACAAAAAAATTACCGAGAATCGCACGGATGGTTAATCGAGTCAGATAAAGCGGGCATAAAAATTTGCAAAAACACCAGAAGACATTTGACGTTACCGATATGTTATTAACCAATTTCGGCCGAAAATCGAATAACCGTGTAAAAGTAATTTATAGTTGTTTATAGGGTCTAGAATCGAATAAGATATCTAATGATGCAATTTCGGACACGTGGTAGAAAAGCAGGCTGAATATAAAAATGGCCGCTCCGACCACCCGAAACAGCTTGAATTGATGGGTATATAATACACTTTTTTAGGCCTCTAAGCTCCCAGAAACCAAAATGTCCGAAAATCGCATGGATTTTTAATCGAGTTAGATAAAGCGGACTCAAAAAAATCAAAAACTCCGGAAGACATTTTACTTTACCGGTATGCTATAAACCACTTTCGGCCGAAAACGGGATAACCATGTAAAAGTAATTTATAGCTATTTATAGGGTTTAGAATCGAATAAGATACCTCATGATGCGATTTCGGACACGTGGTAGAAAAACAAGCTGAAAAATAAAAATGGCTCCAATGACCACCTGAAACAGCTCGAATTGAATGATATATAATACACGTTTTTTAGGCCTCTGAACTCCTGAAACAAAAATTAATGAAAATCACACGGATGGTTAATCGAGTCAGATAAAGCGGGCAAAAAAATTTGCAAAAACAACTGAAGACATTTGACGTTACCGGTATGCTATAAACCAATTTCGGCCGAAAATCGGATAACCGTGTAAAAGTGATTTATGGGGTCTAGAATCGGAAAAGATATCTCATGAAGCAATTTCGGACACGTAGTAGAAAAACAGGCTGAATAATAACAATGGCCGCTCCGACCACCTGACACAGTTCGAACTGATGGATATATAATACACGTTTTTTAGGCCTCTTAGCTCTTGAAACAAAAATTACCGAAAATCGCACGGATGGTTAATCGAGTCAGATAAAGCGGGCATAAAAATTTGCAAAAACACCTGAAGACATTTGACGTTACCGATATGATATTAACCAATTTCGGCTGAAAATCGGATAACCGTGTAAAAGTAATTTATAGTTGTTTATAGGGTCTAGAATCGAAAAAGATATCTCATGATGCAATTTCGGACACGTGGTGGAAAAACAGGCTGAAAAATAAAAATGGCCGCTACGCCCACCCGAAACAGCTGGAAGTGAAGGATATATAATACACGGTTTTTAGGCCTCTGAACTCCTGAAACAAAAAATTACCGAAAATCGCACGGATGATTAATCGAGTCAGATAAAGCGGGCATAAAAATTTGCAAAAACACCAGAAGACATTTGACGTTACCGGTATGTTATTAACCAATTTCGGCCGAAAATCGGATAACCGTGTAAAAGTAATTTATAGTTGTTTATAGGGTCTAGAATCGAATAAGATATCTAATGATGCAATTTCGGACACGTGGTAGAAAAGCAGGCTGAATATAAAAATGGCCGCTCCGACCACCCGAAACAGCTTGAATTGATGGGTATATAATACACTTTTTTAGGCCTCTAAGCTCCCAGAAACCAAAATGTCCGAAAATCGCATGGATTTTTAATCGAGTTAGATAAAGCGGACTCAAAAAAATCAAAAACTCCGGAAGACATTTTACTTTACCGGTATGCTATAAACCACTTTCGGCCGAAAACGGGATAACCATGTAAAAGTAATTTATAGCTATTTATAGGGTTTAGAATCGAATAAGATACCTCATGATGCGATTTCGGACACGTGGTAGAAAAACAAGCTGAAAAATAAAAATGGCTCCAATGACCACCTGAAACAGCTCGAATTGAATGATATATAATACACGTTTTTTAGGCCTCTGAACTCCTGAAACAAAAATTAATGAAAATCGCACGGATGGTTAATCGAGTCAGATAAAGCGGGCAAAAAAATTTGCAAAAACAACTGAAGACATTTGACGTTACCGGTATGCTATAAACCAATTTCGGCCGAAAATCGGATAACCGTGTAAAAGTGATTTATGGGGTCTAGAATCGGAAAAGATATCTCATGAAGCAATTTCGGACACGTAGTAGAAAAACAGGCTGAATAATAACAATGGCCGCTCCGACCACCTGACACAGTTCGAACTGATGGATATATAATACACGTTTTTTAGGCCTCTTAGCTCTTGAAACAAAAATTACCGAAAATCGCACGGATGGTTAATCGAGTCAGATAAAGCGGGCATAAAAATTTGCAAAAACACCTGAAGACATTTGACGTTACCGATATGATATTAACCAATTTCGGCTGAAAATCGGATAACCGTGTAAAAGTAATATATAGTTGTTTATAGGGTCTAGAATCGAAAAAGATATCTCATGATGCAATTTCGGACACGTGGTGGAAAAACAGGCTGAAAAATAAAAATGGCCGCTACGCCCACCCGAAACAGCTGGAAGTGAAGGATATATAATACACGGTTTTTAGGCCTCTGAACTCCTGAAACAAAAAATTACCGAAAATCGCATGATTAATCGAGTCAGATAAAGCGGGCATAAAAATTTGCAAAAACACCAGAAGACATTTGACGTTACCGGTATGTTATTAACCAATTTCGGCCGAAAATCGGATAACCGTGTAAAAGTAATTTATAGTTGTTTATAGGGTCTAGAATCGAATAAGATATCTAATGATGCAATTTCGGACACGTGGTAGAAAAGCAGGCTGAATATAAAAATGGCCGCTCCGACCACCCGAAACAGCTTGAATTGATGGGTATATAATACACTTTTTTAGGCCTCTAAGCTCCCAGAAACCAAAATGTCCGAAAATCGCATGGATTTTTAATCGAGTTAGATAAAGCGGACTCAAAAAAATCAAAAACTCCGGAAGACATTTTACTTTACCGGTATGCTATAAACCACTTTCGGCCGAAAACGGGATAACCATGTAAAAGTAATTTATAGCTATTTATAGGGTTTAGAATCGAATAAGATACCTCATGATGCGATTTCGGACACGTGGTAGAAAAACATGCTGAAAAATAAAAATGGCTCCAATGACCACCTGAAACAGCTCGAATTGAATGATATATAATACACGTTTTTTAGGCCTCTGAACTCCTGAAACAAAAATTACCGAAAATCGCACGGATGGTTAATCGAATCAGATAAAGCAGGTAAAAAAATTTGCAAAAACATCTGAAGACATTTGACGTTACCGGTATGCTATAAACCAATTTCGGCCGAAAATCGGATAACCGTGTAAAAGTGATTTATAGGGTCTAGAATCGGAAAAGATATCTAATGATGCAATTTCGGACACGTAGTAGAAAAACAGGCTGAATAATAACAATGGCCGCTCCAACCACCCGACACAGTTCGAACTGATGGATTCAAAATTAGTCATAAATAATTTTGATAATAATTAACACTTTAATTATATTAACATTGTTCATAAAGCCTTTAAAATGTATAACATTTACGAATTAAATCCAAAGAATTATAAAAATTCGAAATTTTGGATTTTCATTTTCACTAACATTCTGAAAATATTACTTTAACATTTATAATGTAAAAATTTTGGTCATATTACTCGAAATTTAACTCGAAATATCACATATTAATGGCCAAAATTACCTCTTTATACGATTTTAATCAATAAAATCGTAAGACATGCTATACAAAGTCATATTGTACCAAATTTTACATACATTAAGTAAAATAAGCATGTGAGGTCGTGTGAAAATTACAAGGCTAGAAACATTTTCTTTCTTATTTAATCATTTAACTCGATTTTATCATAAAAATACATATTAAACGATTAAATCTCTATAATGAACAACATGTTAAATCTCATAAATTATCATATAACCTAAAAACATTTTAGGACCAGATTTAACATTCATGCCAAAAAGTCGAGTGATATATATAAGGGTCTTGAAATATTAGTTTTGTTTTAAGTCTCAAAAACTCGGAAAAACTATAAACCGATTAAGCATGCAACAACGAATGCTCTGATACCAATTGTTAGGTTCATATACCTATTTAGTCATACTAGTTATTATTTATCATATAAAAGGAAGATCTTATGCATGCTTAACAAAGAGATTTCGAGATAAATGAAGAAGAACAAGCTTCCTTACATTGAAGATCTCGGCTATTTTAGGGCACAAGTGAAGTCACCTTCTTCACTTGTTCTTTAGCTTAATATGTGGATGATCCTCCTTGAACCTTCAAAGAGATGATGGCCTCCAAAAGATGAACACCAAGACACACTAACTCTCAATGTTTGTATGTTATTGTGCTAGAATCAACAAACAAACTCTAGATGGTGCAAGGAGGTGCACGGCTAGGGTTTAAAGAAAAATGACTCTTATTTTTCTCTATTTCTTTCTCTCTCAAAGACAAACCCTAGTAATGGATAGAATGAATGTTGTGATGAACAAAATCTCTCTTTTGTTGCCTCTTTTGGTTCGGCCGAGAGGGAGGTGAGAATGCCCAATGGGTTGGCTCTCAATCCTCTCAAATGTCTCAAGCATGCCTCATAATATTAATTGCATGTTTCCCTTATGTTCGTAACCTCTTAAGTAATATTGTATGTTAGCTAGTGTGACATATCACACGGTCCTCTTGACCAAATGGACCTCATACAATATTAGCTAGGATATTTAACATAAGTAATTCGTAGTTTAACTTTTAAACTCTTTATTGTAAATCATAAGTAATTAAATAATTACATATATTTATTCACATGCAATTTTATCACTACAACAATTGTAGTTAAAATAATTCATTCAAATTTAATCATGTTTCTTAAACATATTAATTTTAGTGATGACATTTCAATCACTAAAAATAATTTATAATCCTATTATAAATTATCTCCTTATTTTATTCATATCTAGAAATGAATCAACTCGTATCATATACAGTTGTTACATTTATTATTGAGGTAGTTGTCCTAAAGGTGTGACCTAAAGGGATCAACTGGTCACCACCGTCATTACGACAGTAATGTTAAACTCTAGCAAGCCAATCATTACCGATTAATGTTGACCAGTTGATTTATGATAAGAATCATCCCATGAATATTCTTTTATAGAGTTTTGTCAATTTAATTTATATAATTGACGTGATCACATTATTGTCGAGGACACTTACTCCAACAATCTCCCACTTGTCCTCACAAGTGTGGATCACCGATTCTCTTGTTCTATTACATTATCTCCCACTCAATGCAAGGTGTCTTGCAGGTCGTACTTGCACGTGATCAAATCAATAGTGGTTTTTCTCGATATGGAGTGTAACTGATAGACCGGAATTATCTACCATAGATAGGCTCCGAGCGTGGCCACGCATTTTCAGTTCACTACTCCTCGAGTGGTCTTGAGATATAAGATAACCCTGACAAGGGGCAGAACAATTTCTTTCCAACTGTTCTCCTTGGCCAACATCATCCATTGTGACCCAAAATATATCCATTTGACCCCTTTTACGGAAGATCGTAGAATATAAATCAAAGTCATTCTGAATAATGTCACCTCTAGAGCAACCAGTCTCTAGTCAAAGAATCGACTCATAAGAATATATATAGCAGCTCTTGCCACGACCAGGCTCGATTGAATTCTAAAGAACTCTATAAGCGGTCACTGCCCGACACAAGTGTACTTTACAGTTTGTCTATATGATCGACTAGTCATCCCTTATGACTCTATGGTGTAAGAACTCACCATCAATCGCATCATAATATAGTCACTTCGAGACGTCCCTCATATAAGTGACTAGGGGCGATACTAAGTTAATCCAGTTCACTAGAACAGGGTTCAACAATTGTCCTACAATCCTGTTGGATTTAACAAAGTATATAAAATAAACAAGTTGTATAAAACTTTAAATGATGAACGAGATTATCTTATATGAACGTAAAAACAACATTTTTCATTTCATATCGTATAATCGGTTACACATTGGGTAAACTCTTAAGACCCATAGAACGAGCATGAGAATCATGCTTAGCTTGCGACAAGGGTTTGGTTAAAGGATCAGCCACATTATCGTCTGTCCCAACCTTACATATCGCTATTTCCTTCCTATCAATGAAATCCCGTATTACATGATATTTTCTTGGTACATGTCTAGACTTATTACTAGACTTAGGCTCCTTAGCCTGAAAGATAGCACCACTGTTATCACAGTACAGGGTGATAGGATCTTCAGCATTTGGAACTACCCTTAGTCCCTCGATAAATTGCCTTATCCATACTGCCTCCTTAGCAGCCTCTGACGCTACAATGTACTCTGCTTCCGTTGTAGAATCCGCAACGACTGGTTCTTTGAAGCTCTTCCAACTGATGGCACCACCATTCAAGATAAAGACAAATCCAGCCTGGGATTTAAAATCGTCTTTATCTGTTTGGAAGCTCGCATCTGTGTAACCCTTTACACACAAATCTTCTTCCCCTCCAAACACTAAGTATGAATCCTTAGTTCTTCTCAAGTACTTAAGGATGTTCTTGACTGCAATCCAGTGACTTTCACCTGGATTTTCTTGATATCTACTAGTCATGCTCAAAGCATACGAGACATCAGGACGAGTGCATATCATGGCGTACATGATAGATCCCACGGCGGAAGCATAAGGGATCATTTTCATGCGTTCAACATCCTTGGGCTCTATGGGTGATTGAGACTTTCTCAATATAATGCCACTTCCCATGGGGATAAACCCTCTCTTGGAATTTCCCATGCTGAACCGTCGAAGAATCTTATCGATATAAGGTTCTTGACTTAGTGCCAATATCCTCTTGGATCTATCTCTATAGATCCGGATACCTAATATGCATTGTGCATTTCCTAGATCTTTCATCTGAAAATGGTTACCTAACCATCCTTTCACTGATGAAAGCATTGGAACATCATTTCCAATGAGTAGTATGTCATCCACATACAAGATTAGGAATACAACATTGCTCCCACTGAATTTCATATATAGACAAGGTTCCTCGACACTTCGAGTGAAACCATTTTCTTTTATGACTTCATTGAAGCGATGATTCCAACTCCTTGATGCTTGCTTGAGACCATAGATGGATCTCTTAAGCTTGCATACCTTGTTAGGATTTTTAGGATCTTCAAAACCCTCAGGTTGTATCATATACACATCCTCCTTTAAATGCCCATTTAAGAAGGCGGTTTTGACATCCATTTGCCACACTTCATAGTCATGAAATGCGGCAATCGCTAACATTATCCTAATGGATCTTAGCATGGCTACCGGAGCAAAGGTTTCATCATAATGAAGACCTTGGACTTGGGAAAAACCCTTAGCTACTAGCCTAGCTTTATAGACATCATCATGTCCTTCTATGCCATTCTTCACCTTGAAGATCCACTTGCATTGGAGAGGTCTCATCTTCTTAGTCAAGTCTACCAAGTCCCATACTTGGTTTTGATGCATAGAATCCATTTCAGACACCATGGCCTCATGCCATTTGATGGAGTCGGGACTAGAGATTGCAGCTTTGTAAGTGGTAGGCTCGTCACTTTCCAAAAGTAAAACGTCCAGGCTACCATCTTCCTCAATTAGTCCAACATACCTATCAGGTTGATGTGGGACCCTACTCGACCTCCTGGGTGGAATAGGTACCGAAGTGGATGAAGAAGGAACATCTTCTTCTGTTTCAGCTTCAGTTTGTGGCTCTTGAACTTCTCGAACTTCATCAAGTTCAAAATTTCTCCCACTCTGTCTCTTAGAAATAAACTCCTTTTCTAAGAAGACAGCCTCAGAAGACACAAACACTTTGTTTTCTTGAGGTTTGTAGATCAGAAGTGGTAGCCACGTGAGGTGGTTGGATAACCAACAAATATGCATTTTTCGGATCTTGGTGCGAGTTTGTCATCGTTTTTGGACTTGACATAAGCATCGCACCCCCATATCTTCATATAGGATAAGTTAGGAACCTTTCCTTTCCACATCTCATATGGAGTCTTATCGGTCGCTTTCGTTGGACTATTGTTCAACGATTTGATGGCGGTGAGGATTGCAAATCCCCAAAATGAATTGGGTAAATCAGTTTGGCTCATCATTGATCGGACCATATCCAGTAAGGTTCGATTCCTCCTTTCTGCCACACCATTAAGTTGTGGTGTTCCTGGAGGTGAAAGTTGTGACACGATGCCACATTCCTTTAGATGTGAATCAAATTCATTACTAAGATATTCTCCACCACGATCGGATCGTAATGTTTTAATCTTCCTATCGAGTTGGTTCTCTACTTCATTCTGAAATTCTTTAAATTTCGTAAAAGCTTCACTCTTATGCTTCATTAAGTAGATATACCCATACCTACTTAAATCATCGGTGAAGGTGATGAAATAGTCATAATTGCCTCTAGCGGTGATTGATAGTGGTCCGCATACATCCGTATGTATTAGTCCCAATAACTCACTGGCTCGTGTCCCTTTACCACTAAAGGGGTTACGAGTCATCTTTCCTAGAAGGCAAGCCTCGCATGTACCATAAGATTCATATTCGAATGGTTTAATTATGTTGGTCTTTACCAATCTTTTAATGCGATTTTCATTTATGTGACCAAGTCGACAATGCCAAACATATGATTCATTTGGATCACTTGTTTTAATCCTTTTGTTATTGACGTTGTAGACATTTTTAGACGAGTCGGAAGTTTCCAAAACATAGATTCCATTAATAGAATTGGCACGGCCAACTACCATGTCATTCTTAGAAATTACACAACAATTGTCTTTAATGGAAAAATTAAATCCCTCAATGTCTAACATTGCAACAGAAATAATGTTTTTGGAAAGAGACGGTACAAAATAACAATTATTAAGTTTTAGCTCATATCCACTCGTTAAGGCAAGAGTGCACGTTCCTTTAGAAGTGGCTGCTACCCGAGCTCCATTTCCAAGTCGGAGATCCATATCACCCTTGTCCACCTTCTCCACTTCTCTTAAACCCTGCAAACGATTACAAAGGTGAGAACCACATCCAGTATCCAATACCCATGATGTGTTGGATGTAAAATTTATGTCAATAACAAAAATTTCAGATTTGGAATTACCTAACGGAATCACAAGACCTTCTTGGATATGACGTAAGTACTTGGGCCAATTCCTCCTCCAATGGCCCATGACACTACAATAGTGGCATCGCCCTTTCTCTAACTTTCTCTTCTTCTTTTTATTCTTTGCGAGACTTTTCTTGCTAGAACTCCCACTAGCTTCATCATAAGCTCTTTCCTTCAAGTATAAGGCGTCCATTTCTTCATTTAGCTCATCTATATAAGCCGTGTCAAGAAATGAACCTTTGGGAGGTGGGAGAGAAGAAATGAAGTTAATACTGCCATCCGGACCCGTTCCGAAATGAACTTCTCTAGTAGTATCAATGTTGTTTTGATTGCATATATCGTCAAAAACATTATGACAAGAATCGATAGTGATAGGGTTGAATGAATCCATTGCGATAAAACAACTACAAAAACGGAAACGAAGGAAAAATTAACGTTCATCATTTTAATACTTGTTAAACATTTTAAACAAGTTAAGTATTTACTTAACGATCTCTTACACAATTAAGTAAATAATCCCGAGACCCATGTTAGGTTCATATACCTATATAGTCATACTAGTTTTATTTATCATATAAATTATAGATCTTTAGCATGCTTAACTAGTGATTATGACGAGATTAAGGAGTAAGAATAAGCTCCCTTACATTGGATATCTCGGCAAAATAAGGGCACAAGTGAAGTCACCTTATTCACTTGTTCTTGAGCTTAATGTGTGGATGATCCTCCTTGAACCTTCAAAGAGATGATGGCCTCCAAAAGATGAACACCAAGACACACTAACTCTCAATGTTTGTATGTTATTGTGCTAGAATCAACAAACAAACTAACTAGATTGAAGGTGGTACACGGCTAGGGTTTGAAGAAAAATGAACCTTATTTTTCTTTCTTTTCTTTCTCTCTCAAAGACAAAACCCTAGTTGTGATTGAATGAATGTTGTGAGGAACAAAAACTTTCTTTTGTTGCCTCTTTTGCTTCGGCCGAGAGTGAGGTGAGAGTGCCCAATGGGTTGGCTCTCAATCCTCTCAAATGTCTCAAGCATGCTCCAACATATTAAATGCATGTCATCCTCATGTTCCTATTACATAATGTATTATGTAAAATGTGTATGTCTAAGTGTGACATATCACACGGTCACCATGACCAAAACGGATCATATCCGTGACTTAACATTAGGATTATATTATTTACGTAGTTTAACATTTTAAACCTTTTATCGTAAATTAGTAATTAAATAATTTCATATAATTATTTAATCGCATTCTATAACTACAACAATTGTAGTTTATTCGATTCATTCATTTTAATTATTATGTTTCATTAAATAATAATTGATAGTGATGACACTTCGATCACTAAAATAATTTACAATCTTTATTATAAATTATCTCCTCTTTCCTTCACAATCTAGAAATGTATCAACTCGTATCAATATACAGTTGTTACATTTAATATTGAGATAGTTGTCCTAAAGGTGTGACCTAAAGGGATCAACTGGTCACCACCGTCATTACGACAGTAATGTCAAACTCTAGCAAGCCAATCATTACCGATTAATGTTGACCAGTTGACTTATGATAAGAATCATCCCATGAATATTCTTTTATAGAGATTTGTCAATTAATAATATAATTGACGTGATCACATTATTGTCGAGGACACTTACTCCAACAATCTCCCACTTGTCCTCACAAGTGTGGATCACCGATTCTCTTGTTCTATTACATCATCTCCCACTCAATGCAAGGTGTCTTTCAGGTCGTACTTGCACGTGATCAAATCAATAGTGGTTTTTCTCGACATGGAGTGTAACTGTTTGACCGGAATTATCTACCATAGACAGTCTCCGAGCGTGGCCACGCATTTTCAGTTCACTACTCCTCGAGTGGCCTTGAGATTTAAGATAACCCTGACAAGGGGCAGAACAATTTCTTTCCAACTGTTCTCCTTGGTCAACATCATCCATTGTGACCCAAAATATATCCATTTGACCCCTTTTACGGAAGATCGTAGAATATAAATCAAAGTCATTCTGAATAACGTCACCTCTAGAGCAACCAGTCTCTAGTCTAAGAATCGACTCATAAGAATATATATAGCAGCTCTTGCCACGACCAGGCTTCATTGAATTCTAAAGAACTCTATAAGCGGTCACTGCCCGACACAAGTGTACTTTACAGTTGTCTATATGATCGACTAGTCATCCCTTATGACTCTATGGTGTAAGAACTCACCATCAATCGCATCATAATCTAGTCACTTTTCGAGACGTCACCTCATATAAGTGACTAGGGGCAATACTAAGTTAATCCAGTTCACTTGAACAGGGTTCAACAATTGTCCTACAATCCTGTTGGATTTAACAAAGTATATAAAATAAACAAGTTGTATGAAACTTTAAATGATGAACGAGATTATCTTATATGAACGTAAAAACAACATTTTTCATTTCATATCGCATAATCGGTTACACATTGGGTAAACTCTTAAGACCCATAGAACGAGCATGAGAATCATGCTTAGTCTGCGACAAGGGTTTGGTTAAAGGATCAGCCACATTATCGTCTGTCCCAACCTTACATATCGCTATTTCCTTCCTATCAATGAAATCCCGTATTACATGATATTTTCTTGGTACATGTCTAGACTTATTACTAGACTTCGGCTCCTTAGCCTGAAAGACAGCACCACTGTTATCACAGTACAGGGTGATAGGATCTTCAGCATTTGGAACTACCCTTAGTCCCTCGATAAATTGCCTTATCCATACTGCCTCTTTAGCAGCTTCTGATGCTGCGATGTACTCTACTTCCGTTGTAGAATCCGCAACGACTGGTTCTTTGAAGCTCTTCCAACTAATGGCACCACCATTCAAGATAAAGACAAATCCAGCCTGGGATTTAAAATCGTCTTTATCTGTTTGGAAGCTTGCATCTGTGTAACCCTTTACACATAAATCTTCTTCCCCTCCAAACACTAAGTATGAATCCTTAGTTCTTCTTAAGTACTTAAGGATGTTCTTGACAGCAATCCAGTGACTTTCACCTGGATTTGCTTGATATCTACTAGTTATGCTCAAAGCATACGAGACATCAGGACGAGTGCATATCATGGCGTACATGATAGATCCCACGGCGGAAGCATAAGGGATCGTTTTCATGCGTTCAACATCTTTGGGCTCTGTGGGTGATTGAGACTTTCTCAATATAATGCCACTTCCCATGGGGATAAACCCTCTCTTGGAATTTCCCATGCTGAACCGTCGAAGAATCTTATCGATGTAAGGTTCTTGACTTAGTGCCAATATCCTCTTGGATCTATCTCTATAGATCCGGATACCTAATATGCATTGTGCATTTCCTAGATCTTTCATCTGAAAATGGTTACCTAACCATCCTTTCACTGATGAAAGCATTGGAACATCATTTCCAATGAGCAGTATGTCATCCACATACAAGATCAGGAATACAACATTGCTCCCACTGAACTTCATATATAGACAAGGTTCCTCGACACTTCGAGTGAAACCATTTTCTTTTATGACTTCATTGAAGCGATGATTCCAACTCCTTGATGCTTGCTTAAGACCATAGATGGACTTCTTAAGCTTGCATACCTTGTTAGGATTTTTAGGATCTTCAAAACCTTCGGGTTGTATCATATACACATCCTCCTTTAAATGCCCATTTAAGAAGGCGGTTTTGACATCCATTTGCCACACTTCATAGTCATGAAATGCGGCAATCGCTAACATTATCCTAATGGATCTTAGCATGGCTACCGGAGCAAAGGTTTCATCATAATGAAGACCTTGGACTTGGGAAAAACCCTTAGCTACTAGCCTAGCTTTATAGACATCATCATGTCCTTCTATGCCATTCTTCACCTTGAAGATCCACTTGCATTGGAGAGGTCTCATCTCCTTAGTCAAGTCTACCAAGTCCCATACTTGGTTTTGATGCATAGAATCCATTTCAGATACCATGGCCTCATGCCATTTTATGGAGTCGGGACTAGAGATTGCAGCTTTGTAAGTTGTAGGCTCGTCACTTTCCAAAAGTAAAACGTCCAGGCTACCATCTTCCTCAATAAGTCCAACATACCTATCAGGTTGATATGGGACCCTACTCGACCTCCTAGGTGGAATAGGTACCGAAGTGGATGAAGAAGGAACATCTTCTTCAGTCTCAGCTTCAGTTTGTGGCTCTTGAACTTCTCGAACTTCATTAAGTTCAAAATTTTTCCCACTCTGTCTCTTAGAAATAAACTCCTTTTCTAAGAAGACAGCCTCAGAAGACACAAACACTTTGTTTTCTTGAGGTTTGAAAAAGTGGTAGCCACGAGAGGTGGTTGGATAACCAACAAATATGCATTTTTCGGATCTTGGTGCGAGTTTGTCATCGTTTTTCGACTTGACATAAGCATCGCACCCCCATATCTTCATATAGGATAAGTTGGGAACCTTTCCTTTCCACATCTCATATGGAGTCTTATCGGTCGCTTTCGTTGGACTATTGTTCAACGATTTGATGGCGGTGAGGATCGCAAATCCCCAAAATGAATTGGGTAAATTAGTTTGGCTCATCATTGATCGGACCATATCCAATAAGGTTCGATTCCTCCTTTCAGCCACACCATTAAGTTGTGGTGTTCCTGGAGGTGAAAGTTGTGACACAATGCCACATTTCTTTAGATGTGAATCAAATTCATTACTAAGATATTCTCCACCACGATCGGATCGTAATGTTTTAATCTTCCTATCGAGTTGGTTCTCTACTTCATTCTAAAATTCTTTGAATTTCGTAAAAGCTTCACTCTTATGCTTCATTAAGTAGATATACCCATACCTACTTAAATCATCGGTGAAGGTGATGAAATAGTCATAGTTGCCTCTAGCGGTGATAGATAATGGTCCGCATACATCCGTATGTATAAGTCCCAATAACTCACTTGCTCGTGTCCCTTTACCACTAAAGGGGTTACGAGTCATCTTCCCTAGAAGGCAAGCTTCGCATGTACCATAAGATTCATATTCGAATGGCTTAATTATGTTGGTCTTTACCAATCTTTTAACGCGATTTTCATTTATGTGACCAAGTCGACAATGCCAAACATATGATTCATTTGGATCACTTGTTTTAATTCTTTTGTTATTGACGTTGTAGACATTATTAGACGAGTCGGAAGTTTCCAAAACATAAATTCCATTAATAGAATTGGCACGGCCAACTACCATGTCATTCTTTGAAATTACACAACAATTGTTTTTAATGGAAAAATCATATCCTTCAATGTCTAACATTGCGACAGAAATAATGTTTTTGGAAAGAGACGGTACAAAATAACAATTATTGAGTTTTAGCTCATATCCACTCGTCAAGGCAAGAGTGCAAGTTCCTTTTGAAGTGGCCGCTACCCGAGCTCCATTTCCAAGTCGGAGATCCATATCACCCTTGTCCACCTTCTCCACTTCTCTTAAACCCTGCAAACGATTACAAAGGTGAGAACCACATCCGGTATCCAATACCCATGATGTGTTGGATGTAAAATTTATGTCAATAACAAAAATTTCAGATTTGGAATTACCTAACGGAATCACAAGACCTTCTTGGATATGACGTAAGTACTTG
Source organism: Silene conica (assembly GCA_029255685.2). Lineage (NCBI taxonomy): Eukaryota > Viridiplantae > Streptophyta > Magnoliopsida > Caryophyllales > Caryophyllaceae > Silene > Silene conica. The sequence goes on along the minus strand of CM055314.2, from coordinate 47,132,479 downwards.
GGGCAATTCCTCCTCCAATGGCCCATGACACTACAATAGTGGCATCGCCCTTTCTCTAACTTTCTCTTCTTCCTTTTATTCTTTGCAAGACCTTTCTTGCTAGAACTCCCACTAGCTTCATCATAAGCTCTTTCCTTCAAGTATAAGGCGTCCATTTCTTTATTTAACTCATCTATATAAGCCGTGTCAAGAAATGAACCTTTGGGAGGTGGGAGAGAAGAAATGAAGTTAATACTGCCATCCGGACCCGTTCCGAAATGAACTTCTCTAGTAGTATCAATGTTGTTTTGGTTGCAAATATCGTCGAAAACATTATGACAAGAATCAATAGTGATAGGGTTGAATGAATCCATTGCGATAAAATAACTACAAAAACGGAAATGAAGGAAAATTAATGTTCATCATTAAAAACTTGTTAAACGTTTTAAACAAGTTAAGTATTTACTTAACGATCTCTTACACAATTAAGTGAATAAACCCGAGACCCAAACCCATACTAATCCGGGCACGGTGTAGCCGATTCATCCCGTATTGGTATAATTTGGTGGATTAACCCTTTAATCGGTTCTACTCTTAGAACTCTCGGTCGACAATTTTCTCAAAATTATCTATAGCCCGAACTTATTGCAACTACGGTTACGAATACCTTCGTTGAGATCGACCAAATTTCAAGGTGTAATCGTCATTACCCCACTTACCCAACGTGACAATTTTAGTACCCCGGTTTAGCCGAGCCTACATATTTGTGAAGAAGGGATTCATGGGTCCATACTCTTTGGTAAGGCTAAGTCTCAATATTTTAAACGTAAGAGATCTTATCAATTATTATCTATCTCCTTTTAAGTGAACTAATTTAGGTGAATTATCGATAAAAATTGATACGTTGAAGACCCGATACTCGATATGCATGACATGTTAATGGCGATTTGGCTATGCATGCAACATATTAAAACAAAATAAAGCAAACGATAAATTCCTAGTATGGCCTTATCCTAGAAAAGAAATAACAAGAGTACAAATTCGGAAACCAACTCCTTTGGTCCCTTGATCTTGACGAGGCACGCAAATCGAGGCAAACACCGTCTTGTTCGGAACTCCTTTCCGAATGGCTCCGTCTTCAAGGAACTCCGGATTTTACAAATATTACAACTTTTCTAGCCTACTTTATACATTATAAAATAGAAATAAATTACAATTGGGTGATACGAGATCACAAAATTACAACCGAATTGGTAACCCCTTACATTACGGGAAATACCAATTTAAAACTAAGGCCATACTAGAATAATTACATGATTCAAAATTATGCAATATAAAATGACATTCATGAGAAAAACGCAGCAATATAACATGTTATAAATATGTTCATTTTAATGCCAAATCGCCCTAATAACTCTTTATGTCGAAATTAACCCGGTTTTATGAGATTTTAGCATTTTTAACTCTTTTAAAAAATGCATAAATTGAAACATACACAACTTATGTTCTAAATAATATCCTAACACATTTTAGGATTCAAAATTAGTCATAAATAATTTTGATAATAATTAACATTTTAATTATTTTAACATCGTTCATAATGCCTTTAAAATGTATAACATTTACGAATTAAATCCAAACAATTATAAAATTCGAAATTTTGGATTTTCATTTTCACTAACATTCTGAAAATATTACTTGAATATTTATAATGTAAAAATTTGGTCATTTTAACCGAAATAAATTTCGAAATATCGTATATAAATGGCCAAATTACCTCCTTTTACGGTTTTAACAATTAAATCGTAAAACATGCTATACAAAGTCATATTGTACCAAAATTTTACATACATTAAGTAAAATTAGCATGTGAGGTCGTGTGAAAATTACAAGGCTAGAAACATTTTCTTTCTATTTTAATCATTTAACTCGATTTTGTCATAAAAATGCAATTAAACGATTAAAATCTTAATTATGAACAATATATTAAATCTCATAAGTTATCATATAACCTAAAAACATTTTAGGACCAGATTTAATTTACATGCCAAAAATTCGAGTGATATAAATAAGGGTCTTTAAATATAAGTTTTGTTTTAAGTCTCAAAAACTCGGAAAAACTATAAACCGATTAAGCATGCAACAACAAGTGCTCTGATACCAATTGTTAGGTTCATATACCTATATAGTCATACTAGTTTTATTTATCATATAAATTATAGATCTTTAGCATGCTTAACTAGTGATTATGACGAGATTAAGGAGTAAGAATAAGCTCCCTTACATTGGATATCTCGGCAAAATAAGGGCACAAGTGAAGTCACCTTCTTCACTTGTTCTTGAGCTTAATGTGTGGATGATCCTCCTTGAACCTTCAAAGAGATGATGGCCTCCAAAAGATGAACACCAAGACACACTAACTCTCAATGTTTGTATGTTATTGTGCTAGAATCAACAAACAAACTAACTAGATTGAAGGTGGTACACGGCTAGGGTTTGAAGAAAAATGAACCTTATTTTTCTTTCTTTTCTTTCTCTCTCAAAGACAAAACCCTAGTTGTGATTGAATGAATGTTGTGAGAAACAAAAACTTTCTTTTGTTGCCTCTTTTGCTTCGGCCGAGAGTGAGGTGAGAGTGCCCAATGGGTTGGCTCTCAATCCTCTCAAATGTCTCAAGCATGCTCCAACATATTAAATGCATGTCATCCTCATGTTCCTATTACATAATGTATTATGTAAAATGTGTATGTCTAAGTGTGACATATCACACGGTCACCATGACCAAAACGGATCATATCCGTGACTTAACATTAGGATTATATTATTTACGTAGTTTAACATTTTAAACCTTTTATCGTAAATTAGTAATTAAATAATTTCATATAATTATTTAATCGCATTCTATAACTACAACAATTGTAGTTTATTCGATTCATTCATTTTAATTATTATGTTTCATTAAACAATAATTGATAGTGATGACACTTCGATCACTAAAATAATTTACAATCTTTATTATAAATTATCTCCTCTTTCCTTCACAATCTAGAAATGTATCAATTCGTATCAATATACAGTTGTTACATTTAATATTGAGATAGCTGTCCTAAAGGTGTGACCTAAAGGGATCAACTGGTCACCACCGTCATTACGACAGTAATGTCAAACTCTAGCAAGCCAATCATTACCGATTAATGTTGACCAGTTGACTTATGATGAGAATCATCCCATGAATATTCTTTTATAGAGATTTGTCAATTAATAATATAATTGACGTGATCACATTATTGTCGAGGACACTTACTCCAACAACCCAAACCCATACTAATGCGGGCACGGTGTAGCCGATTCATCCCGTATAAGTATAATTTGGTGGATTAACCCTTTAATCGGTTCTACTCTTAGAACTCTCGGTCGACAATTTTCTTAAAATTATCTTTAGCCCGAACTTATTGCAACTACGGTCACGAATAATTTCGTTGAGATCGACCAAATTTCAAGGTGTAATCCTCATTACCCCACTTACCCAACGTGACAATTTTAGTACCCCGGTTTAGCCGAGCCTACATGTTTGTGAAGAAGGGATTCATGGGTCCATACTCTTTGGTAAGGCTAAGTCTCAATATTTTAAACGTAAGAGATCTTATCAATTATTATCTATCTCCTTTTAAGTGAACTAATTAGGTGAATTATCGATAATAAAATGATACGTTGAAGACCCGATACTCGATATGCATGACATGTTAATGGCGATTTGGCTATGCATGCAACATATTAAAACAGATAAAGCAAACGATAAATTCCTAGTATGGCCTTATCCTAGAAAAGAAATAACAAGAGTACAAATTCGGAAACCAACTCCTTTGGTCCCTTGATCTTGACGAGGTACGCAAATCGAGGCAAACACCGTCTTGATCGGAACTTCTTTCCGAATGGCACCGTCTTCAAGATTCTCCGGAAATTACAAATATTACAACTTTTCTAGTCTACTTTATACATTATAAAATAGAAATAAATTACAATTGGGTGATACGAGATCACAAAATTACAACCGTATCGGTAACCCCTTACATTACGGGAAATACCAATTTAAAACTAAGGCCATACTAGAATAATTACATGATTCAAAATAATGCAATATAATATGACATTCATAAGAAAAACGCAGCAATATAATACGTTATAAATATGTTCATTTTAATGCCAAATCGCCCTAATAACTTATTATGTCGAAATTAACCCGGTTTTATGAGATTTTAGCATTTTCAACTCTTTTAAAATGCATAAATTAAAACATACACAAATTATGTTCTAAATAATATCCTAACACATTTTAGGATTCAAAATTAGTCATAAATAATTTTGATAATAATTAACACTTTAATTATATTAACATTGTTCATAAAGCCTTTAAAATGTATTAACATTTACGAATTAAATCCAAACAATTATAAAAATTCGAAATTTTGGATTTTCATTTTCACTAACATTCTGAAAATATTACTTTAATATTTATAATGTAAAAATTTTGGTCATATTACTCGAAATTTAACTCGAAATATCACATATTAATGGCCAAAATTACCTCTTTATACGATTTTAATCAATAAAATCGTAAGACATGCTATACAAAGTCATATTGTACCAAATTTTACATACATTAAGTAAAATAAGCATGTGAGGTCGTGTGAAAATTACAAGGCTAGAAACATTTTCTTTCTTATTTAATCATTTAACTCGATTTTATCATAAAAATACATATTAAACGATTAAATCTCTATAATGAACAACATGTTAAATCTCATTAATTATCATATAACCTAAAAACATTTTAGGACCAGATTTAACATTCATGCCAAAAAGTCGAGTGATATATATAAGGGTCTTGAAATATTAGTTTTGTTTTAAGTCTCAAAAACTCGGAAAAACTATAAACCGATTAAGCATGCAACAACGAATGCTCTGATACCAATTGTTAGGTTCATATACCTATTTAGTCATACTAGTTATTATTTATCATATAAAAGGAAGATCTTATGCATGCTTAACAAAGAGATTTCGAGATAAATGAAGAAGAACAAGCTTCCTTACATTGAAGATCTCGGCTATTTTAGGGCACAAGTGAAGTCACCTTCTTCACTTGTTCTTGAGCTTAATATGTGGATGATCCTCCTTGAACCTTCAAAGAGATGATGGCCTCCAAAAGATGAACACCAAGACACACTAACTCTCAATGTTTGTATGTTATTGTGCTAGAATCAACAAACAAACTCTAGATGGTGCAAGGAGGTGCACGGCTAGGGTTTAAAGAAAAATGACTCTTATTTTTCTCTATTTCTTTCTCTCTCAAAGACAAACCCTAGTAATGGATAGAATGAATGTTGTGAGGAACAAAATCTCTCTTTTGTTGCCTCTTTTGGTTCGGCCGAGAGGGAGGTGAGAATGCCCAATGGGTTGGCTCTCAATCCTCTCAAATGTCTCAAGCATGCCTCATAATATTAATTGCATGTTTCCCTTATGTTCGTAACCTCTTAAGTAATATTGTATGTTAGCTAGTGTGACATATCACACGGTCCTCTTGACCAAATGGACCTCATACAATATTAGCTAGGATATTTAACATAAGTAATTCGTAGTTTAACTTTTAAACTCTTTATTGTAAATCATAAGTAATTAAAATAATTACATATATTTATTCACATGCAATTTTATCACTACAACAATTGTAGTTAAAATAATTCATTCAAATTTAATCATGTTTCTTAAACATATTAATTTTAGTGATGACATTTCAATCACTAAAAATAATTTATATTCCTATTATAAATTATCTCCATATTTTATTCATACCTAGAAATGAATCAACTCGTATCATATACAGTTGTTACATTTATTATTGAGGTAGTTGTCCTAAAGGTGTGACCTAAAGGGATCAACTGGTCACCACCGTCATTACGACAGTAATGTTAAACTCTAGCAAGCCAATCATTACCGATTAATGTTGACCAGTTGATTTATGATAAGAATCATCCCATGAATATTCTTTTATAGAGTTTTGTCAATTTAATTTATATAATTGACGTGATCACATTATTGTCGAGAACACTTACTCCAACACACCTGACACAGTTCGAACTGATGGATATATAATACACGTTTTTTAGGCCTCTTAGCTCTTGAAACAAAAATTACCGAAAATCGCACGGATGGTTAATCGAGTCAGATAAAGCGGGCATAAAAATTTGCAAAAACACCTGAAGACATTTGACGTTACCGATATGATATTAACCAATTTTGGCCGAAAATCGGATAACCGTGTAAAAGTAATTTATAGTTGTTTATAGGGTCTAGAATCGAAAAAGATATCTCATGATGCAATTTCAGACACGTGGTGGAAAAACAGGCTGAAAAATAACAATGGCCGCTACGCCCACCCGAAACAGCTGGAAGTGAAGGATATATAATACACGGTTTTTAGGCCTCTGAACTCCTGAAACAAAAATTACCGAAAATCGCACGGATGGTTAATCGAGTCAGATAAAGCGAGCATAAAAATTTGCAAAAACACCAGAAGACATTTGACGTTACCGGTATGTTATTAACCAATTTCGGCCGAAAATCGGATAACCGTGTAAAAGTAATTTATAGTTGTTTATAGGGTCTAGAATCGAATACGATATCTAATGATGCAATTTCGGACACGTGGTAGAAAAGCAGGCTGAATATAAAAATGGCCGCTCCGACCACCCGAAACAACTTGAATTGATGGGTATATAATACACTTTATTAGGCCTCTAAGCTCCCCGAAACCAAAATGTCCGAAAATCGCATGGATTTTTAATCGAGTTAGATAAAGCGGACTCAAAAAAATCAAAAACTCCGGAAGACATTTTACTTTACCGGTATGCTATAAACCACTTTCGGCCGAAAACCGGATAACCATGTAAAAGTAATTTATAGCTATTTATACGGTTTAGAATCGAATAAGATACCTCATGATGCGATTTCGGACACGTGGTAGAAAAACAAGCTGAAAAATAAAAATGGCTGCTCCGACCACCAGAAACAGATCGAATTGAATGATATATAATACACGTTTTTTAGGCCTCTGAACTCCTGAAACAAAAATTACTGAAAATCGCACGGATGGTTAATCGAGTCAGATAAAGCGGGCAAAAAAATTTGCAAAAACAACTGAAGACATTTGACGTTACCGGTATGCTATAAACCAATTTCGGCCGAAAATCGGATAACCGTGTAAAAGTGATTTATGGGGTCTAGAATCGGAAAAGATATCTCATGAAGCAATTTCGGACACGTAGTAGAAAAACAGGCAGAATAATAACAATGGCCGCTCCGACCACCTGACACAGTTCGAACTGATGGATATATAATACACGTTTTTTAGGCCTCTTAGCTCTTGAAACAAAAATTACTGAAAATCGCACGGATGGTTAATCGAGTCAGATAAAGCGGGCATAAAAATTTGCAAAAACACCAGAAGACATTTGACGTTACCGGTATGTTATTAACCAATTTCGGCCGAAAATCGGATAACCGCGTAAAAGTGATTTATAGTTGTTTATAGGGTCTAGAATCGAATAAGATATCTCATGATGCAATTTCGGACATGTGGTAGAAAAGCAGGCTGAAAAATAACAATGGCACCTCCGACCACACGAAACAGCTTGAATTCATGGGTATATAATACACGTTTTTTAGGCCTCTAAGCTCCCCGAAACCAAAATGTCCGAAAATCGCATGGATTTTTAATCGAGTTAGATAAAGCGGACTCAAAAAAATCAAAAACTCCGGAAGACATTTTACTTTACCGGTATGCTATAAACCACTTTCGGCCGACAATCGGATAACCATGTAAAAGTAATTTATAGCTATTTATAGGGTTTAGAATAGAATAAGATACCTCATGATGCGATTTCGGACACGTGGTAGAAAAACAAGCTGAAAAATAAAAATGGCTGCTCCGACCACCTGAAACAGCTCGAATTGAATGATATATAATACACGTTTTTTAGGCCTCTGAACTCCTGAAACAAAAATTACCGAAAATCGCACGGATGGTTAATCGAGTCAGATAAGGCAGGTAAAAAAATTTGCAAAAACATCTGAAGACATTTGACGTTACCGGTATGCTATAAACCAATTTCGGCCGAAAATCGGATAACCGTGTAAAAGTGATTTATAGGGTCTAGAATCGGAAAAGATATCTAATGATGCAATTTCGGACACGTGGTAGAAAAACAGACTGAATAATAACAATGGCCGCTCCGACCGCCCGACACAGTTTGAACTGATGGATATATAATACACGTTTTTTAGGCCTCTTAGCTCTTGAAACAAAAATTATCGAAAATCGCACGGATGGTTAATCGAGTCAGATAAAGCGGGCATAAAAATTTGCAAAAACACCTGAAGACATTTGACGTTACCGATATGATATTAACTAATTTCGGCCGAAAATCGGATAACCGTGTAAAAGTAATTTATAGTTGTTTATAGGGTCTAGAATCGAAAAAGATATCTCATGATGCAATTTCAGACACGTGGTGGAAAAACAGGCTGAAAAATAACAATGGCCGCTACGCCCACCCGAAACAGCTGGAAGTGAAGGATATATAATACACGGTTTTAGGCCTCTGAACTCCTGAAACAAAAATTACCGAAAATCGCACGGATGGTTAATCGAGTCAGATAAAGCGGGCATAAAAATTTGCAAAAACACCAGAAGACATTTGACGTTACCGGTATGTTATTAACCAATTTCGGCCGAAAATCGTATAACTGTGTAAAAGTAATTTATAGTTGTTTATAGGGTCTAGAATCGAATAAGATATCTAATGATGCAATTTCGGACACGTGGTAGAAAAGCAGGCTGAATATAAAAATGGCCGCTCCGACCACCCGAAACAGCTTGAATTGATGGGTATATAATACACTTTTTTAGGCCTCTAAGCTCCCCAAAACCAAAATGTCCGAAAATCACATGGATTTTTAATCGAGTTAGATAAAGCGGACTCAAAAAAATCAAAAACTCCGGAAGACATTTTACTTTACCGGTATGCTATAAACCACTTTCGGCCGAAAACCGGATAACCATGTAAAAGTAATTTATAGCTATTTATAGGGTTTAGAATCGAATAAAATAACTCATGATGCGATTTCGGACACGTGGTAGAAAAACAAGCTGAAAAATAAAAATGGCTCCAATGACCACCTGAAACAGCTCGAATTGAATGATATATAATACACGTTTTTTAGGCCTCTGAACGACTGAAACAAAAATTACCGAAAATCGCACAGATGGTTAATCGAATCAGATAAAGCAGGTAAAAAAATTTGCAAAAACATCTGAAGACATTTGACGTTACCGGTATGCTATAAACCAATTTCGGCCGAAAATCGGATAACCGTGTAAAAGTGATTTATAGGGTCTAGAATCGGAAAAGATATCTAATGATGCAATTTCGGACACGTAGTAGAAAAACAGGCTGAATAATAACAATGGCCGCTCCGACCACCTGACACAGTTCGAACTGATGGATATATAATACACGTTTTTTAGGCCTCTTAGCTCTTGAAACAAAAATTACCGAAAATCGCACGGATGGTTAATCGAGTCAGATAAAGCGGGCATAAAAATTTGCAAAAACACCAGAAGACATTTGACGTTACCGGTATGTTATTAACCAATTTCGGCCGAAAATCGGATAACCGCGTAAAAGTGATTTATAGTTGTTTATAGGGTCTAGAATCGAATAAGATATCTCATGATGCAATTTCGGAGACATGGTAGAAAAGCAGGCTGAAAAATAACAATGGCACCTCCGACCACACGAAACAGCTTGAATTGATGGGTATATAATACACGTTTTTTAGGCCTCTAAGCTCCCCGAAACCAAAATGTCCGAAAATCGCATGGATTTTTAATCGAGTTAGATAAAGCGGACTCAAAAAAATCAAAAACTCCGGAAGACATTTTACTTTACCGGTATGCTATAAACCACTTTCGGCCGACAATCGGATAACCATGTAAAAGTAATTTATAGCTATTTATAGGGTTTAGAATCGAATAAGATACCTCATGATGCGATTTCGGACACGTGGTAGAAAAACAAGCTGAAAAATAAAAATGGCTGATCCGACCACCTGAAACAGCTCGAATTGAATGATATATAATACACGTTTTTTAGGCCTCTGAACTCCTGAAACAAAAATTACCGAAAATCGCACGGATGGTTAATCGAGTCAGATAAAGCAGGTAAAAAAATTTGCAAAAACATCTGAAGACATTTGACGTTACCGGTATGCTATAAACCAATTTCGGCCGAAAATCGGATAACCGTGTAAAAGTGATTTATAGGGTCTAGAATCGGAAAAGATATCTAATGATGCAATTTCGGACACGTGGTAGAAAAACAGGCTGAATAATAACAATGGCCGCTCCGACCGCCCGACACAGTTCGAACTGATGGATATATAATACACGTTTTTTTAGGCCTCTTAGCTCTTGAAACAAAAATTACCGAAAATCGCACGGATGGTTAATCGAGTCAGATAAAGCGGGCATAAAAATTTGCAAAAACACCTGAAGACATTTGACGTTACCGATATGATATTAACTAATTTTGGCCGAAAATCGGATAACCGTGTAAAAGTAATTTATAGTTGTTTATAGGGTCTAGAATCGAAAAAGATATCTCATGATGCAATTTCAGACACGTGGTGGAAAAACAGGCTGAAAAATAACAATGGCCGCTACGCCCACCCGAAACAGCTGGAAGTGAAGGATATATAATACACGGTTTTAGGCCTCTGAACTCCTGAAACAAAAATTACCGAAAATCGCACGGATGGTTAATCGAGTCAGATAAAGCGGGCATAAAAATTTGCAAAAACACCAGAAGACATTTGACGTTACCGGTATGTTATTAACCAATTTCGGCCGAAAATCGGATAACCGTGTAAAAGTAATTTATAGTTTTTTATAGGGTCTAGAATCGAATAAGATATCTAATGATGCAATTTCAGACACGTGGTAGAAAAGCAGGCTGAATATAAAAATGGCCGCTCCGACCACCCGAAACAGCTTGAATTGATGGGTATATAATACACTTTTTTAGGCCTCTAAGCTCCCCGAAACCAAAATGTCCGAAAATCGCATGGATTTTTAATCGAGTTAGATAAAGCGGACTCAAAAAAATCAAAAACTCCGAAAGACATTTTACTTTACCGGTATGCTATAAACCACTTTCGGCCGAAAACCGGATAACCTTGTAAAAGTAATTTATAGCTATTTATACGGTTTAGAATCGAATAAGATACCTCATGATGCGATTTCGGACACGTGGTAGAAAAACAAGCTGAAAAATAAAAATGGCTGCTCCGACCACCAGAAACAGATCGAATTGAATGATATATAATACACGTTTTTTAGGCCTCTGAACTCCTGAAACAAAAATTACTGAAAATCGCACGGATGGTTAATCGAGTCAGATAAAGCGGGCATAAAAATTTGCAAAAACACCTGAAGACATTTGACGTTACCGATATGATATTAACCAATTTCGGCCGAAAATTGGATAGCCGTGTAAAAGTAATTTATAGTTGTTTATAGGGTCTAGAATCGAAAAAGATATCTCATGATGCAATTTCGGACACGTGGTGGAAAAACAGGCTGAAAAATAACAATGGCCGCTACGCCCACCCGAAACAGCTGGAAGTGAAGGATATATAATACACGGTTTTTAGGCCTCTGAACTCCTGAAACAAAAATTACCGAAAATCGCACGGATGGTTAATCGAGTCAGATAAAGCGGGCATAAAAATTTGCAAAAACACCAGAAAACATTTGACGTTATCAGTATGTTATTAACCAATTTCGGCCGAAAATCGGATAACCGTGTAAAAGTAATTTATAGTTGTTTATAGGGTCTAGAATCGAATAAGATATCTAATGATGCAATTTCGGACACGTGGTAGAAAAGCAGGCTGAATATAAAAATGGCCGCTCCGACCACCCGAAACAGCTTGAATTGATGGGTATATAATACACTTTTTTAGGCCTCTAGGCTCCCCGAAACCAAAATGTCTGAAAATCGCATGGATTTTTAATCGAGTTAGATAAAGCGGACTCAAAAAAATCAAAAACTCCGGAAGACATTTTACTTTACCGGTATGCTATAAACCACTTTCGGCCGACAATCGGATAACCATGTAAAAGTAATTTATAGCTAATTATAGGGTTTAGAATCGAATAAGATACCTCATGATGCGATTTCGGACACGTGGTAGAAAACAAGCTGAAAAATAAAAATGGCTGCTCCGACCACCAGAAACAGCTCGAATTGAATGATATATAATACACGTTTTTTAGGCCTCTGAACTCCTGAAACAAAAATTACTGAAAATCGCACGGATGGTTAATCAAGTCAGATAAAGCGGGCAAAAAAATTTGCAAAAACAACTGAAGACATTTGACGTTACCGGTATGCTATAAACCAATTTCGGCCGAAAATCGGATAACCGTGTAAAAGTGATTTATGGGGTCTAGAATCGGAAAAGATATCTCATGAAGCAATTTTGGACACGTAGTAGAAAAACAGGCTGAATAATAACAATGGCCGCTCCGACCACCTGACACAGTTCGAACTGATGGATATATAATACACGTTTTTTAGGCCTCTTAGCTCTTGAAACAAAAATTACCGAAAATCGCACGGATGGTTAATCGAGTCAGATAAAGCGGGCATAAAAATTTGCAAAAACACCTGAAGACATTTGACGTTACCGATATGATATTAACCAATTTCAGCCGAAAATCGGATAGCCGTGTAAAAGTAATTTATAGTTGTTTATAGGGTCTAGAATCGAAAAAGATATCTCATGATGCAATTTCGGACACGTGGTGGAAAAACAGGCTGAAAAATAACAATGGCCGCTACGCCCACCCGAAACAGCTGGAAGTGAAGGATATAAAATACACGGTTTTTAGGCCTCTGAACTCCTGAAAAAAAAATTACCGAAAATCGCACGGATGGTTAATCGAGTCAGATAAAGCGGGCATAAAAATTTGCAAAAACACCAGAAGACATTTGACGTTACCCGTATGTTATTAACCAATTTCGGCCGAAAATCGGATAACCGTGTAAAAGTAATTTATAGTTGTTTATAGGGTCTAGAATCGAATAAGATATCTAATGATGCAATTTCGGACACGTGGTAGAAAAGCAGGCGGAATATAAAAATGGCCGCTCCGACCACCCGAAACAGCTTGAATTGATGGGTATATAATACACTTTTTTAGGCCTCTAAGCTCCCCGAAACCAAAATGTCCGAAAATCGCATGGATTTTTAATCGAGTTAGATAAAGCGGACTCAAAAAAATCAAAAACTCCGGAAGACATTTTACTTTACCGGTATGCTATAAACCACTTTCGGCCGAAAACCGGATAACCATGTAAAAGTAATTTATAGCTATTTATACGGTTTAGAATCAAATAAGATACCTCATGATGCGATTTCGGACACGTGGTAGAAAAACAAGCTGAAAAATAAAAATGGCTGCTCCGACCACCAGAAACAGCTCGAATTGAATGATATATAATACACGTTTTTTAGGCCTCTGAACTCCTGAAACAAAAATTACTGAAAATCGCACGGATGGTTAATCGAGTCAGATAAAGCGGGCAAAAAAATTTGCAAAAACAACTGAAGGCATTTGACGTTACCGGTATGCTATAAACCAATTTCGGCCGAAAATCGGATAACCGTGTAAAAGTGATTTATGGGGTCTAGAATCGGAAAAGATATCTCATGAAGCAATATCGGACACGTAGTAGAAAAACAGGCTGAATAATAACAATGGCCGCTCCGACCACCTGACACAGTTAGAACTGATGGATATATAATACACGTTTTTTAGGCCTCTTAGCTCTTGAAACAAAAATTACCGAAAATCGCACGGATGGTTAATCGAGTCAGATAAAGCGGGCATAAAAATTTGCAAAAACACCAGAAGACATTTGACGTTACCCGTATGTTATTAACCAATTTCGGCCGAAAATCGGATAACCGTGTAAAAGTAATTTATAGTTGTTTATAGGGTCTAGAATCGAATAAGATATCTAATGATGCAATTTCGGACACGTGGTAGAAAAGCAGGCGGAATATAAAAATGGCCGCTCCGACCACCCGAAACAGCTTGAATTGATGGGTATATAATACACTTTTTTAGGCCTCTAAGCTCCCCGAAACCAAAATGTCCGAAAATCGCATGGATTTTTAATCGAGTTAGATAAAGCGGACTCAAAAAAATCAAAAACTCCGGAAGACATTTTACTTTACCGGTGTGCTATAAACCACTTTCGGCCGAAAACCGGATAACCATGTAAAAGTAATTTATAGCTATTTATACGGTTTAGAATCAAATAAGATACCTCATGATGCGATTTCGGACACGTGGTAGAAAAACAAGCTGAAAAATAAAAATGGCTGCTCCGACCACCAGAAACAGCTCGAATTGAATGATATATAATACACGTTTTTTAGGCCTCTGAACTCCTGAAACAAAAATTACTGAAAATCGCACGGATGGTTAATCGAGTCAGATAAAGCGGGCAAAAAAATTTGCAAAAACAACTGAAGGCATTTGACGTTACCGGTATGCTATAAACCAATTTCGGCCGAAAATCGGATAACCGTGTAAAAGTGATTTATGGGGTCTAGAATCGGAAAAGATATCTCATGAAGCAATATCGGACACGTAGTAGAAAAACAGGCTGAATAATAACAATGGCCGCTACGACCACCTGACACAGTTAGAACTGATGGATATATAATACACGTTTTTTAGGCCTCTTAGCTCTTGAAACAAAAATTACCGAAAATCGCACGGATGGTTAATCGAGTCAGATAAAGCGGGCATAAAAATTTGCAAAAACACCTGAAGACATTTGACGTTACCGATATGATATTAACCAATTTCGGCCGAAAATCGGATAGCCGTGTAAAAGTAATTTATAGTTGTTTATAGGGTCTAGAATCGAAAAAGATATCTCATGATGCAATTTCGGACACGTGGTGGAAAAACAGGCTGAAAAATAACAATGGCCGCTACGCCCACCCGAAACAGCTGGAAGTGAAGGATATATAATACACGGTTTTTAGGCCTCTGAACTCCTGAAACAAAAATTACCGAAAATCGCACGGATGATTAATCGAGTCAGATAAAGCGGGCATAAAAATTTGCAAAAACACCAGAAGACATTTGACGTTACCAGTATGTTATTAACCAATTTCGGCCGAAAATCGGATAACCGTGTAAAAGTAATTTATAGTTGTTTATAGGGTCTAGAATCGAATAAGATATCCAATGATGCAATTTCGGACACGTGGTAGAAAAGCAGGCTGAATATAAAAATGGCCACTCCGACCACCCGAAACAGCTTGAATTGATGGGTATATAATACACTTTTTTAGGCCTCTAAGCTCCCCGAAACCAAAATGTCCGAAATTCGCATGGATTTTTAATCGAGTTAGATAAAGCGGACTCAAAAAAATCAAAAACTCCGGAGGACATTTTACTTTACCGGTATGCTATAAACCACTTTCGGCCGAAAACCGGATAACCATGTAAAAGTAATTTATAGCTATTTATACGGTTTAGAATCAAATAAGATACCTCATGATGCGATTTCGGACACGTGGTAGAAAAACAAGCTGAAAAATAAAAATGGCTGCTCCGACCACCAGAAACAGCTCGAATTGAATTATATATAATACACGTTTTTTAGGCCTCTGAACTCCTGAAACAAAAATTACTGAAAATCGCACGGATGGTTAATCGAGTCAGATAAAGCGGGCAAAAAAATTTGCGAAAACAACTGAAGGCATTTGACGTTACCGGTATGCTATAAACCAATTTCGGCCGAAAATCGGATAACCGTGTAAAAGTGATTTATGGGGTCTAGAATCGGAAAAGATATCTCATGAAGCAATTTCGGACACGTAGTAGAAAAACAGGCTGAATAATAACAATGGCCGCTCCGACCACCTGACACAGTTCGAACTGATGGATATATAATACACGTTTTTTAGGCCTCTTAGCTCTTGAAACAAAAATTACCGAAAATCGCACGGATGGTTAATCGAGTCAGATAAAGCGGGCATAAAAATTTGCAAAAACACCAGAAGACATTTGACGTTACCGGTATGTTATTAACCAATTTCGGCCGAAAATCGGATAGCCGTGTAAAAGTAATTTATAGTTTTTTATAGGGTCTAGAATCGAATAAGATATCTAATGATGCAATTTCAGACACGTGGTAGAAAAGCAGGCTGAATATAAAAATGGCCGCTCCGACCACCCGAAACAGCTTGAATTGATGGGTATATAATACACTTTTTTAGGCCTCTAAGCTCCCCGAAACCAAAATGTCCGAAAATCGCATGGATTTTTAATCGAGTTAGATAAAGCGGACTCAAAAAAATCAAAAACTCCGAAAGACATTTTACTTTACCGGTATGCTATAAACCACTTTCGGCCGAAAACCGGATAACCTTGTAAAAGTAATTTATAGCTATTTATACGGTTTAGAATCGAATAAGATACCTCATGATGCGATTTCGGACACGTGGTAGAAAAACAAGCTGAAAAATAAAAATGGCTGCTCCGACCACCAGAAACAGATCGAATTGAATGATATATAATACACGTTTTTTAGGCCTCTGAACTCCTGAAAGAAAAATTACTGAAAATCGCACGGATGGTTAATCGAGTCAGATAAAGCGGGCATAAAAATTTGCAAAAACACCTGAAGACATTTGACGTTACCGATATGATATTAACCAATTTCGGCCGAAAATTGGATAGCCGTGTAAAAGTAATTTATAGTTGTTTATAGGGTCTAGAATCGAAAAAGATATCTCATGATGCAATTTCGGACACGTGGTGGAAAAACAGGCTGAAAAATAACAATGGCCGCTACGCCCACCCGAAACAGCTGGAAGTGAAGGATATATAATACTTGGTTTTTAGGCCTCTGAACTCCTGAAACAAAAATTACCGAAAATCGCACGGATGGTTAATCGAGTCAGATAAAGCGGGCATAAAAATTTGCAAAAACACCAGAAGACATTTGACGTTACCAGTATGTTATTAACCAATTTCGGCCGAAAATCGGATAACCGTGTAAAAGTAATTTATAGTTGTTTATAGGGTCTAGAATCGAATAAGATATCCAATGATGCAATTTCGGACACGTGGTAGAAAAGCAGGCTGAATATAAAAATGGCCACTCCGACCACCCGAAACAGCTTGAATTGATGGGTATATAATACACTTTTTTAGGCCTCTAGGCTCCCCGAAACCAAAATGTCTGAAAATCGCATGGATTTTTAATCGAGTTAGATAAAGCGGACTCAAAAAAATCAAAAACTCCGGAAGACATTTTACTTTACCGGTATGCTATAAACCACTTTCGGCCGACAATCGGATAACCATGTAAAAGTAATTTATAGCTAATTATAGGGTTTAGAATCGAATAAGATACCTCATGATGCGATTTCGGACACGTGGTAGAAAACAAGCTGAAAAATAAAAATGGCTGCTCCGACCACCTGAAACAGCTCGAATTGAATGATATATAATACACGTTTTTTAGGCCTCTGAACTCCTGAAACAAAAATTACTGAAAATCGCACGGATGGTTAATCAAGTCAGATAAAGCGGGCAAAAAAATTTGCAAAAACAACTGAAGACATTTGACGTTACCGGTATGCTATAAACCAATTTCGGCCGAAAATCGGATAACCGTGTAAAAGTGATTTATGGGGTCTAGAATCGGAAAAAATATCTCATGAAGCAATTTCGGACACGTAGTAGAAAAACAGGCTGAATAATAACAATGGCCGCTCCGACCACCTGACACAGTTCGAACTGATGGATATATAATACACGTTTTTTAGGCCTCTTAGCTCTTGAAACAAAAATTACCGAAAATCGCACGGATGGTTAATCGAGTCAGATAAAGCGGGCATAAAAATTTGCAAAAACACCTGAAGACATTTGACGTTACCGATATGATATTAACCAATTTCAGCCGTAAATCGGATAGCCGTGTAAAAGTAATTTATAGTTGTTTATAGGGTCTAGAATCGAAAAAGATATCTCATGATGCAATTTCGGACACGTGGTGGAAAAACAGGCTGAAAAATAACAATGGCCGCTACGCCCACCCGAAACAGCTGGAAGTGAAGGATATAAAATACACGGTTTTTAGGCCTCTGAACTCCTGAAAAAAAAATTACCGAAAATCGCACGGATGGTTAATCGAGTCAGATAAAGCGGGCATAAAAATTTGCAAAAACACCAGAAGACATTTGACGTTACCCGTATGTTATTAACCAATTTCGGCCGAAAATCGGATAACCGTGTAAAAGTAATTTATAGTTGTTTATAGGGTCTAGAATCGAATAAGATATCTAATGATGCAATTTCGGACACGTGGTAGAAAAGCAGGCGGAATATAAAAATGGCCGCTCCGACCACCCGAAACAGCTTGAATTGATGGGTATATAATACACTTTTTTAGGCCTCTAAGCTCCCCGAAACCAAAATGTCCGAAAATCGCATGGATTTTTAATCGAGTTAGATAAAGCGGACTCAAAAAAATCAAAAACTCCGGAAGACATTTTACTTTACCGGTATGCTATAAACCACTTTCGGCCGAAAACCGGATAACCATGTAAAAGTAATTTATAGCTATTTATACGGTTTAGAATCAAATAAGATACCTCATGATGCGATTTCGGACACGTGGTAGAAAAACAAGCTGAAAAATAAAAATGGCTGCTCCGACCACCAGAAACAGCTCGAATTGAATGATATATAATACACGTTTTTTAGGCCTCTGAACTCCTGAAACAAAAATTACTGAAAATCGCACGGATGGTTAATCGAGTCAGATAAAGCGGGCAAAAAAATTTGCAAAAACAACTGAAGGCATTTGACGTTACCGGTATGCTATAAACCAATTTCGGCCGAAAATCGGATAACCGTGTAAAAGTGATTTATGGGGTCTAGAATCGGAAAAGATATCTCATGAAGCAATATCGGACACGTAGTAGAAAAACAGGCTGAATAATAACAATGGCCGCTCCGACCACCTGACACAGTTAGAACTGATGGATATATAATACACGTTTTTTAGGCCTCTTAGCTCTTGAAACAAAAATTACCGAAAATCGCACGGATGGTTAATCGAGTCAGATAAAGCGGGCATAAAAATTTGCAAAAACACCTGAAGACATTTGACGTTACCGATATGATATTAACCAATTTCGGCCGAAAATCGGATAGCCGTGTAAAAGTAATTTATAGTTGTTTATAGGGTCTAGAATCGAAAAAGATATCTCATGATGCAATTTCGGACACGTGGTGGAAAAACAGGCTGAAAAATAACAATGGCCGCTACGCCCACCCGAAACAGCTGGAAGTGAAGGATATATAATACACGGTTTTTAGGCCTCTGAACTCCTGAAACAAAAATTACCGAAAATCGCACGGATGGTTAATCGAGTCAGATAAAGCGGGCATAAAAATTTGCAAAAACACCAGAAGACATTTGACGTTACCAGTATGTTATTAACCAATTTCGGCCGAAAATCGGATAACCGTGTAAAAGTAATTTATAGTTGTTTATAGGGTCTAGAATCGAATAAGATATCCAATGATGCAATTTCGGACACGTGGTAGAAAAGCAGGCTGAATATAAAAATGGCCACTCCGACCACCCGAAACAGCTTGAATTGATGGGTATATAATACACTTTTTTAGGCCTCTAAGCTCCCCGAAACCAAAATGTCCGAAATTCGCATGGATTTTTAATCGAGTTAGATAAAGCGGACTCAAAAAAATCAAAAACTCCGGAAGACATTTTACTTTACCGGTATGCTATAAACCACTTTCGGCCGAAAACCGGATAACCATGTAAAAGTAATTTATAGCTATTTATACGGTTTAGAATCAAATAAGATACCTCATGATGCGATTTCGGACACGTGGTAGAAAAACAAGCTGAAAAATAAAAATGGCTGCTCCGACCACCAGAAACAGCTCGAATTGAATTATATATAATACACGTTTTTTAGGCCTCTGAACTCCTGAAACAAAAATTACTGAAAATCGCACGGATGGTTAATCGAGTCAGATAAAGCGGGCAAAAAAATTTGCAAAAACAACTGAAGGCATTTGACGTTACCGGTATGCTATAAACCAATTTCGGCCGAAAATCGGATAACCGTGTAAAAGTGATTTATGGGGTCTAGAATCGGAAAAGATATCTCATGAAGCAATATCGGACACGTAGTAGAAAAACAGGCTGAATAATAACAATGGCCGCTCCGACCACCTGACACAGTTAGAACTGATGGATATATAATACACGTTTTTTAGGCCTCTTAGCTCTTGAAACAAAAATTACCGAAAATCGCACGGATGGTTAATCGAGTCAGATAAAGCGGGCATAAAAATTTGCAAAAACACCTGAAGACATTTGACGTTACCGATATGATATTAACCAATTTCGGCCGAAAATCGGATAGCCGTGTAAAAGTAATTTATAGTTGTTTATAGGGTCTAGAATCGAAAAAGATATCTCATGATGCAATTTCGGACACGTGGTGGAAAAACAGGCTGAAAAATAACAATGGCCGCTACGCCCACCCGAAACAGCTGGAAGTGAAGGATATATAATACACGGTTTTTAGGCCTCTGAACTCCTGAAACAAAAATTACCGAAAATCGCACGGATGGTTAATCGAGTCAGATAAAGCGGGCATAAAAATTTGCAAAAACACCAGAAGACATTTGACGTTACCAGTATGTTATTAACCAATTTCGGCCGAAAATCGGATAACCGTGTAAAAGTAATTTATAGTTGTTTATAGGGTCTAGAATCGAATAAGATATCCAATGATGCAATTTCGGACACGTGGTAGAAAAGCAGGCTGAATATAAAAATGGCCACTCCGACCACCCGAAACAGCTTGAATTGATGGGTATATAATACACTTTTTTAGGCCTCTAAGCTCCCCGAAACCAAAATGTCCGAAATTCGCATGGATTTTTAATCGAGTTAGATAAAGCGGACTCAAAAAAATCAAAAACTCCGGAAGACATTTTACTTTACCGGTATGCTATAAACCACTTTCGGCCGAAAACCGGATAACCATGTAAAAGTAATTTATAGCTATTTATACGGTTTAGAATCAAATAAGATACCTCATGATGCGATTTCGGACACGTGGTAGAAAAACAAGCTGAAAAATAAAAATGGCTGCTCCGACCACCAGAAACAGCTCGAATTGAATTATATATAATACACGTTTTTTAGGCCTCTGAACTCCTGAAACAAAAATTACTGAAAATCGCACGGATGGTTAATCGAGTCAGATAAAGCGGGCAAAAAAATTTGCGAAAACAACTGAAGGCATTTGACGTTACCGGTATGCTATAAACCAATTTCGGCCGAAAATCGGATAACCGTGTAAAAGTGATTTATGGGGTCTAGAATCGGAAAAGATATCTCATGAAGCAATTTCGGACACGTAGTAGAAAAACAGGCTGAATAATAACAATGGCCGCTCCGACCACCTGACACAGTTCGAACTGATGGATATATAATACACGTTTTTTAGGCCTCTTAGCTCTTGAAACAAAAATTACCGAAAATCGCACGGATGGTTAATCGAGTCAGATAAAGCGGGCATAAAAATTTGCAAAAACACCTGAAGACATTTGACGTTACCGATATGATATTAACCACTTTCGGCCGAAAATCGGATAGCCGTGTAAAAGTAATTTATAGTTGTTTATAGGGTCTAGAATCGAAAAAGATATCTCATGATGCAATTTCGGACACGTGGTGGAAAAACAAGCTGAAAAATAACAATGGCCGCTACGCCCACCCGAAACAGCTTGAAGTGAAGGATATATAATACACGGTTTTTAGGCCTCTGAACTCCTGAAACAAAAATTACCGAAAATCGCACGGATGGTTAATCGAGTCAGATAAAGCGGGCATAAAAATTTGCAAAAACACCAGAAGACATTTGACGTTACCAGTATGTTATTAACCAATTTCGGCCGAAAATCGGATAACCGTGTAAAAGTAATTTATAGTTGTTTATAGGGTCTAGAATCGAATAAGATATCTAATGATGCAATTTCGGACACGTGGTAGAAAAGCAGGCTGAATATAAAAATGGCCGCTCCGACCACCCGAAACAGCTTGAATTGATGGGTATATAATACACTTTTTTAGGCCTCTAAGCTCCCCGAAACCAAAATGTCCGAAATTCGCATGGATTTTTAATCGAGTTAGATAAAGCGGACTCAAAAAAATCAAAAACTCCGGAAGACATTTTACTTTACCGGTATGCTATAAACCACTTTCGGCCGACAATCGGATAACCATGTAAAAGTAATTTATAGCTATTTATAGGGTTTAGAATCGAATAAGATACCTCATGATGCGATTTCGGACACGTGGTAGAAAAACAAGCTAAAAAATAAAAATGGCTGCTCCGACCACCTGAAACAGCTCGAATTGAATGATATATAATACACGTTTTTTAGGCCTCTGAACTCCTGAAACAAAAATTACCGAAAATCGCACGGATGGTTAATCGAGTCAGATAAAGCAGGTAAAAAAATTTGCAAAAACATCTGAAGACATTTGACGTTACCGGTATGCTATAAACCAATTTCGGCCGAAAATCGGATTACCGTGTAAAAGTGATTTATAAGGTCTAGAATCGGAAAAGATATCTAATGATGCAATTTCGGACACGTGGTAGAAAAACAGGCTGAATAATAACAATGGCCGCTCCGACCGCCCGACACAGTTCGAACTGATGGATATATAATACACGTTTTTTAGGCCTCTTAGCTCTTGAAACAAAAATTACCGAAAATCGCACGGATGGTTAATCGAGTCAGATAAAGCGGGCATAAAAATTTGCAAAAACACCTGAAGACATTTGACGTTACCGATATGATATTAACCAATTTCGGCCGAAAATCGGATAACCGTGTAAAAGTGATTTATAGTTGTTTATAGGGTCTAGAATCGAATAAGATATCTCATGATGCAATTTCGGACACGTGGTAGAAAAGCAGGCTGAAAAATAACAATGGCCGCTCCGACCACCCGAAACAGCTTGAATTGATGGGTATATAATACACTTTTTTAGGCCTCTAAGCTCCCCGAAACCAAAATGTCCGAAAATCGCATGGATTTTTAATCGAGTTAGATAAAGCGGACTAAAAAAAATCAAAAACTCCGGAAGACATTTTACTTTACCGGTATGCTATAAACCACTTTCGGCCGAAAATCGGATAACCATGTAAAGTAATTTATAGCTATTTATAGGGTTTAGAATCGAATAAGATACCTCATGATGCGATTTCGGACACGTGGTAGAAAAACAGGCTGAAAAATAAAAATGGCTGCTCCGACCACCTGAAACAGCTCGAATTGAATGATATATAATACACGTTTTTTAGGCCTCTGAACTCCTGAAACAAAAATTACTGAAAATCGCACGGATGGTTAATCGAGTCAGATAAAGCGGGCAAAAAAATTTGCAAAAACACCAGAAGACATTTGACGTTACCGGTATGATATTAACCAATTTCGGCCGAAAATCGGATAACCGTGTAAAAGTGATTTATAGTTGTTTATAGGGTCTAGAATCGAAAAAGATATCTCATAATTTAATTTCGGACACATGGTGGAAAAACAGGTTGAAAAATAACAATGGCCGCTCCGACCACCCGAAACAGCATGAAGTGAAGGATATATAATACACGGTCTTTAGGCCTCTGAACTCCTGAAACAAAAATTACCGAAAATCGCACGGATGGTTAATTGAGTCAGATAAAGCGGGCATAAAAATTTGCAAAAACACCAGAAGATATTTGACGTTACCGGTATGTTATTAACCATTATCGGCCAAAAATCGGATAACCGTGTAAAAGTGATTTATAGTTGTTTATAGGGTCTAGAATCGAATAAGATATCTCATGATGCAATTTCGGACACGTGGTAGAAAAACAGGCTGAATAATAACAATGGCCGCTCCGACCACCCGACACAGTTCGAACTGATGGATATATAATACACGTTTTTTAGGCCTCTGAACTCTTGAAACAAAAATTACCGAAAATCGCACGGATGGTTAATCGAGTCAGATAAAGCGGGCATAAAAATTTGCAAAAACACCAGAAGACATTTGACGTTACCAGTATGTTATTAACCAATTTCGGCCGAAAATCGGATAACCGTGTAAAAGTAATTTATAGTTGTTTATAGGGTCTAGAATCGAATAAGATATCTAATGATGCAATTTCGGACACGTGGTAGAAAAGCAGGCTGAATATAAAAATGGCCGCTCCGACCACCCGAAACAGCTTGAATTGATGGGTATATAATACACTTTTTTAGGCCTCTAAGCTCCCCGAAACCAAAATGTCCGAAAATCGCATGGATTTTTAATCGAGTTAGATAAAGCGGACTCAAAAAAATCAAAAACTCCGGAAGACATTTTACTTTACCGGTATGCTATAAACCACTTTCGGCCGAAAACCGGATAACCATGTAAAAGTAATTTATAGCTATTTATACGGTTTAGAATCGAATAAGATACCTCATGATGCTATTTCGGACACGTGGTAGAAAAACAAGCTGAAAAATAAAAATGGCTGCTCCGACCACCAGAAACAGCTCGAAATGAATGATATATAATACACGTTTTTTAGGCCTCTGAACTCCTGAAACAAAAATTACTGAAAATCGCACGGATGGTTAATCGAGTCAGATAAAGCGGGCAAAAAAATTTGCAAAAACAACTGAAGGCATTTGACGTTACCGGTATGCTATAAACCAATTTCGGCCGAAAATCGGATAACCGTGTAAAAGTGATTTATGGGGTCTAGAATCGGAAAAGATATCTCATGACGCAATTTCGGACACGTAGTAGAAAAACAGGCTGAATAATAACAATGGCCGCTCCGACCACCTGACACAGTTAGAACTGATGGATATATAATACACGTTTTTTAGGCCTCTTAGCTCTTGAAACAAAAATTACCGAAAATCGCACGGATGGTTAATCGAGTCAGATAAAGCGGGCATAAAAATTTGCAAAAACACCTGAAGACATTTGACGTTACCGATATGATATTAACCAATTTCGGCCGAAAATCGGATAGCCGTGTAAAAGTAATTTATAGTTGTTTATAGGGTCTAGAATCGAAAAAGATATCTCATGATGCAATTTCGGACACGTGGTGGAAAAACAGGCTGAAAAATAACAATGGCCGCTACGCCCACCCGAAACAGCTGGAAGTGAAGGATATATAATACACGGTTTTTAGGCCTCTAAACTCCTGAAACAAAAATTACCGAAAATCGCACGGATGGTTAATCGAGTCAGATAAAGCGTGCATAAAAATTTGCAAAAACACCAGAAGACATTTGACGTTACCAGTATGTTATTAACCAATTTCGGCCGAAAATCGGATAACCGTGTAAAAGTAATTTATAGTTGTTTATAGGGTCTAGAATCGAATAAGATATCTAATGATGCAATTTCGGACACGTGGTAGAAAAGCAGGCTGAATATAAAAATGGCCGCTCCGACCACCCGAAACAGCTTGAATTGATGGGTATATAATACACTTTTTTAGGCCTCTAAGCTCCCCGAAACCAAAATGTCCGAAATTCGCATGGATTTTTAATCGAGTTAGATAAAGCGGACTCAAAAAAATCAAAAACTCCGGAAGACATTTTACTTTACCGGTATGGTATAAACCACTTTCGGCCGACAATCGGATAACCATGAAAAAGTAATTTATAGCTATTTATAGGGTTTAGAATCGAATAAGATACCTCATGATGCGATTTCGGACACGTGGTAGAAAAACAAGCTGAAAAATAAAAATGGCTGCTCCGACCACCTGAAACAGCTCGAATTGAATGATATATAATACACGTTTTTTAGGCCTCTGAACTCCTGAAACAAAAATAACCGAAAATCGCACGGATGGTTAATCGAGTCAGATAAAGCAGGTAAAAAAATTTACAAAAACATCCGAAGACATTTGACGTTACCGGTATGCTATAAACCAATTTCGGCCGAAAATCGGATTACCGTGTAAAAGTGATTTATAGGGTCTAGAATCGGAAAAGATATCTAATGATGCAATTTCGGACACGTGGTAGAAAAACAGGCTGAATAATAACAATGGCCGCTCCGACCGCCCGACACAGTTCGAACTGATGGATATATAATACACGTTTTTTAGGCCTCTTAGCTCTTGAAACAAAAATTACCGAAAATCGCACGGATGGTTAATCGAGTCAGATAAAGCGGGCATAAAAATTTGCAAAAACGCCTGAAGACATTTGACGTTACCGATATGATATTAACCAATTTCGGCCGAAAATCGGATAACCGTGTAAAAGTAATTTATAGTTGTTTATAGGGTCTAGAATCGAAAAAGATATCTCATGATGCAATTTCAGACACGTGGTGGAAAAACAGGCTGAAAAATAACAATGGCCGCTACGCCCACCCGAAACAGCTGGAAGTGAAGGATATATAATACACGGTTTTAGGCCTCTGAACTCCTGAAACAAAAATTACCGAAAATCGCACGGATGGTTAATCGAGTCAGATAAAGCGGGCATAAAAATTTGCAAAAACACCAGAAGACATTTGACGTTACCGGTATGTTATTAACCAATTTCGGCCGAAAATCGGATAACCTTGTAAAAGTAATTTATAGTTGTTTATAGGGTCTAGAATCGAATAAGATATCTAATGATGCAATTTCGGACACGTGGTAGAAAAGCAGGCTGAATATTAAAATGGCCGCTCCGACCACCCGAAACAGCTTGAATTGATGGGTATATAATACACTTTTTTAGGCCTCTAAGCTCCCCGAAACCAAAATGTCCGAAAATCGCATGGATTTTTAATCGAGTTAGATAAAGCGGACTCAAAAAAATCAAAAACTCCGGAAGACATTTTACTTTACTGGTATGCTATAAACCACTTTCGGCCGAAAACCGGATAACCATGTAAAAGTAATTTATAGCTATTTATACGGTTTAGAATCGAATAAGATACCTCATGATGCGATTTCGGACACGTGGTAGAAAAACAAGCTGAAAAATAAAAATGGCTGCTCCGACCACCAGAAACAGCTCGAATTGAATGATATATAATACACGTTTTTTAGGCCTCTGAACTCCTGAAACAAAAATTACTGAAAATCGCACGGATGGTTAATCGAGTCAGATAAAGCGGGCAAAAAAATTTGCAAAAACAACTGAAGGCATTTGACGTTACCGGTATGCTATAAACCAATTTCGGCCGAAAATCGGATAACCGTGTAAAAGTGATTTATGGGGTCTAGAATCGGAAAAGATATCTCATGAAGCAATTTCGGACACGTAGTAGAAAAACAGGCTGAATACTAACAATGGCCGCTCCGACCACCTGACACAGTTCGAACTGATGGATATATAATACACGTTTTTTAGGCCTCTTAGCTTTTGAAACAAAAATTACCGAAAATCGCACGGATGGTTAATCGAGTCAGATAAAGCGGGCATAAAAATTTGCAAAAACACCTGAAGACATTTGACGTTACCGATATGATATTAACCAATTTCGGTCGAAAATCGGATAGCCGTGTAAAAGTAATTTATAGTTGTTTATAGGATCTAGAATCGAAAAAGATATCTCATGATGCAATTTCGGACACGTGGTGGAAAAACAGGCTGAAAAATAACAATGGCCGCTACGCCCACCCGAAACAGCTAGAAGTGAAGGATATATAATACACGGTTTTTAGGCCTCTGAACTCCTGAAACAAAAATTACCGAAAATCGCACGGATGGTTAATCGAGTCAGATAAAGCGGGCATAAAAATTTGCAAAAACACCAGAAGACATTTGACGTTACCAGTATGTTATTAACCAATTTCGGCCGAAAATCGGATAACCGTGTAAAAGTAATTTATAGTTGTTTATAGGGTCTAGAATCGAATAAGATATCTAATGATGCAATTTCGGACACGTGGTAGAAAAGCAGGCTGAATATAAAAATGGCCGCTCCGACCACCCGAAACAGCTTGGATTGATGGGTATATAATACACTTTTTTAGACCTCTAAGCTCCCCGAAACCAAAATGTCCGAAAATCGCATGGATTTTTAATCGAGTTAGATAAAGCGGACTCAAAAAAATCAAAAACTCCGGAAGACATTTTACTTTACTGGTATGCTATAAACCACTTTCGGCCGAAAACCGGATAACCATGTAAAAGTAATTTATAGCTATTTATACGGTTTAGAATCGAATAAGATACCTCATGATGCGATTTCGGACACGTGGTAGAAAAACAAGCTGAAAAATAAAAATGGCTGCTCCGACCACCAGAAACAGCTCGAATTGAATGATATATAATACACGTTTTTTAGGCCTCTGAACTCCTGAAACAAAAATTACTGAAAATCGCACGGATGGTTAATCGAGTCAGATAAAGCGGGCAAAAAAATTTGCAAAAACAACTGAAGGCATTTGACGTTACCGGTATGCTATAAACCAATTTCGGCCGAAAATCGGATAACCGTGTAAAAGTGATTTATGGGGTCTAGAATCGGAAAAGATATCTCATGAAGCAATTTCGGACACGTAGTAGAAAAACAGGCTGAATAATAACAATGGCCGCTCCGACCACCTGACACAGTTCGAACTGATGGATATATAATACACGTTTTTTAGGCCTCTTAGCTTTTGAAACAAAAATTACCGAAAATCGCACGGATGGTTAATCGAGTCAGATAAAGCGGGCATAAAAATTTGCAAAAACACCTGAAGACATTTGACGTTACCGATATGATATTAACCAATTTCGGTCGAAAATCGGATAGCCGTGTAAAAGTAATTTATAGTTGTTTATAGGGTCTAGAATCGAAAAAGATATCTCATGATGCAATTTCGGACACGTGGTGGAAAAACAGGCTGAAAAATAACAATGGCCGCTACGCCCACCCGAAACAGCTGGAAGTGAAGGATATATAATACACGGTTTTTAGGCCTCTGAACTCCTGAAACAAAAATTACCGAAAATCGCACGGATGGTTAATCGAGTCAGATAAAGCGGGCATAAAAATTTGCAAAAACACCAGAAGACATTTGACGTTACCAGTATGTTATTAACCAATTTCGGCCGAAAATCGGATAACCGTGTAAAAGTAATTTATAGTTGTTTATAGGGTCTAGAATCGAATAAGATATCTAAGGATGCAATTTCGGACACGTGGTAGAAAAGCAGGCTGAATATAAAAATGGCCGCTCCGACCACCCGAAACAGCTTGAATTGATGGGTATATAATACACTTTTTTAGGCCTCTAAGCTCCCCGAAACCAAAATGTCCGAAATTCGCATGGATTTTTAATCGAGTTAGATAAAGCGGACTCAAAAAAATCAAAAACTCCGGAAGACATTTTACTTTACCGGTATGCTATAAACCACTTTCGGCCGACAATCGGATAACCATGTAAAAGTAATTTATAGCTATTTATAGGGTTTAGAATCGAATAAGATACCTCATGATGCGATTTCGGACACGTGGTAGAAAAACAAGCTGAAAAATAAAAATGGCTGCTCCGACCACCTGAAACAGCTCGAATTGAATGATATATAATACACGTTTTTTAGGCCTCTGAACTCCTGAAACAAAAATAACCGAAAATCGCACGGATGGTTAATCGAGTCAGATAAAGCAGGTAAAAAAATTTACAAAAACATCTGAAGACATTTGACGTTACCGGTATGCTATAAACCAATTTCGGCCGAAAATCGGATTACCGTGTAAAAGTTATTTATAGGGTCTAGAATCGGAAAAGATATCTAATGATGCAATTTCGGACACGTGGTAGAAAAACAGGCTGAATAATAACAATGGCCGCTCCGACCGCCCGACACAGTTCGAACTGATGGATATATAATACACGTTTTTTAGGCCTCTTAGCTCTTGAAACAAAAATTACCGAAAATCGCACGGATGGTTAATCGAGTCAGATAAAGCGGGCATAAAAATTTGCAAAAACACCTGAAGACATTTGACGTTACCGATATGATATTAACCAATTTCGGCCGAAAATCGGATAACCGTGTAAAAGTAATTTATAGTTGTTTATAGGGTCTAGAATCGAAAAAGATATCTCATGATGCAATTTCAGACACGTGGTGGAAAAACAGGCTGAAAAATAACAATGGCCGCTACGCCCACCCGAAACAGCTGGAAGTGAAGGATATATAATACACGGTTTTAGGCCTCTGAACTCCTGAAACAAAAATTACCGAAAATCGCACGGATGGTTAATCGAGTCAGATAAAGCGGGCATAAAAATTTGCAAAAACACCAGAAGACATTTGACGTTACCGGTATGTTATTAACCAATTTCGGCCGAAAATCGGATAACCGTGTAAAAGTAATTTATAGTTGTTTATAGGGTCTAGAATCGAATAAGATATCTAATGATGCAATTTCGGACACGTGGTAGAAAAGCTGGCTGAATATTAAAATGGCCGCTCCGACCACCCGAAAAAGCTTGAATTGATGGGTATATAATACACTTTTTTAGGCCTCTAAGCTCCCCGAAACCAAAATGTCCGAAAATCGCATGGATTTTTAATCGAGTTAGATAAAGCGGACTCAAAAAAATCAAAAACTCCGGAAGACATTTTACTTTACTGGTATGCTATAAACCACTTTCGGCCGAAAACCGGATAACCATGTAAAAGTAATTTATAGCTATTTATACGGTTTAGAATCGAATAAGATACCTCATGATGCGATTTCGGACACGTGGTAGAAAAACAAGCTGAAAAATAAAAATGGCTGCT
This sequence comes from Silene conica, assembly GCA_029255685.2. Lineage (NCBI taxonomy): Eukaryota > Viridiplantae > Streptophyta > Magnoliopsida > Caryophyllales > Caryophyllaceae > Silene > Silene conica. The sequence goes on along the minus strand of CM055314.2, from coordinate 47,101,493 downwards.
CCGACCACGAGAAACAGCTCGAATTGAATGATATATAATACACGTTTTTTAGGCCTCTGAACTCCTGAAACAAAAATTACTGAAAATCGCACGGATGGTTAATCGAGTCAGATAAAGCGGGCAAAAAAATTTGCAAAAACAACTGAAGGCATTTGACGTTACCGGTATGCTATAAACCAATTTCGGCCGAAAATCGGATAACCGTGTAAAAGTGATTTATGGGGTCTAGAATCGGAAAAGATATCTCATGAAGCAATTTCGGACACGTAGTAGAAAAACAGGCTGAATAATAACAATGGCCGCTCCGACCACCTGACACAGTTCGAACTGATGGATATATAATACACGTTTTTTAGGCCTCTTAGCTCTTGAAACAAAAATTACCGAAAATCGCACGGATGGTTAATCGAGTCAGATAAAGCGGGCATAAAAATTTGCAAAAACACCTGAAGACATTTGACGTTACCGATATGATATTAACCAATTTCAGCCGAAAATCGGATAGCCGTGTAAAAGTAATTTATAGTTGTTTATAGGGTCTAGAATCGAAAAAGATATCTCCTGATGCAATTTCGGACACGTGGTGGAAAAACAGGCTGAAAAATAACAATGGCCGCTACGCCCACCCGAAACAGCTGGAAGTGAAGGATATATAATACACGGTTTTTAGGCCTCTGAACTCCTGAAACAAAAATTACCGAAAATCGCACGGATGGTTAATCGAGTCAGATAAAGCGGGCATAAAAATTTGCAAAAACACCAGAAAACATTTGACGTTATCAGTATGTTATTAACCAATTTCGGCCGAAAATCGGATAACCGTGTAAAAGTAATTTATAGTTGTTTATAGGGTCTAGAATCGAATAAGATATCTAATGATGCAATTTCGGACACGTGGTAGAAAAGCAGGCTGAATATAAAAATGGCCGCTCCGACCACCCGAAACTGCTTGAATTGATGGGTATATAATACACTTTTTTAGTCCTCTAAGCTCCCCGAAACCAAAATGTCTGAAAATCGCATGGATTTTTAATCGAGTTAGATAAAGCGGACTCAAAAAAATCAAAAACTCCGGAAGGCATTTTACTTTACCGGTATGCTATAAACCACTTTCGGCCGAAAACCGGATAACCATGTAAAAGTAATTTATAGCTATTTATACGGTTTAGAATCGAATAAGATACCTCATGATGTGATTTCGGACACGTGGTAGAAAAACAAGCTGAAAAATAAAAATGGCTGCTCCGACCACCAGAAACAGCTCGAATTGAATGATATATAATACACGTTTTTTAGGCCTCTGAACTCCTGAAACAAAAATTACTGAAAATCGCACGGATGGTTAATCGAGTCAGATAAAGCGGGCAAAAAAATTTGCAAAAACAACTGAAGACATTTGACGTTACCGGTATGCTATAAACCAATTTCGGCCGAAAATCGGATAACCGTGAAAAAGTGATTTATGGGGTCTAGAATCGGAAAAGATATCTCATGAAGCAATTTCGGACACGTAGTAGAAAAACAGGCTGAATAATAACAATGGCCGCTCCGACCACCTGACACAGTTCGAACTGATGGATATATAATACACGTTTTTTAGGCCTCTTAGCTCTTGAAACAAAAATTACCGAAAATCGCACGGATGGTTAATCGAGTCAGATAAAGCGGGCATAAAAATTTGCAAAAACACCTGAAGACATTTGACGTTACCGATATGATATTAACCAATTTCGGCCGAAAATCGGATAGCCGTGTAAAAGTAATTTATAGTTGTTTATAGGGTCTAGAATCGAAAAAGATATCTCATGATGCAATTTCGGACACGTGGTGGAAAAACAGGCTGAAAAATAACAATGGCCGCTATGCCCACCCGAAACAGCTGGAAGTGAAGGATATATAATACACGGTTTTTAGGCCTCTGAACTCCTGAAACAGAAATTACCGAAAATCGCACGGATGGTTAATCGAGTCAGATAAAGCGGGCATAAAAATTTGCAAAAACACCAGAAGACATTTGACGTTACCAGTATGTTATTAACCAATTTCGGCCGAAAATCGGATAACCGTGTAAAAGTAATTTATAGTTGTTTATAGGGTCTAGAATCGAATAAGATATCTAATGATGCAATTTCGGACACGTGGTAGAAAAGCAGGCTGAATATAAAAATTGCCGCTCCGACCACCCGAAACAGCTTGAATTGATGGGTATATAATACACTTTTTTAGGCCTCTAAGCTCCCCGAAACCAAAATGTCTGAAAATCGCATGGATTTTTAATCGAGTTAGATAAAGCGGAGTCAAAAAAATCAAAAACTCCGGAAGACATTTTACTTTACAGGTATGCTATAAACCACTTTCGGCCGAAAACCGGATAACCATGTAAAAGTAATTTATAGCTATTTATACGGTTTAGAATCGAATAAGATACCTCATGATGCGATTTCGGACACGTGGTAGAAAAACAAGCTGAAAAATAAAAATGGCTGCTCCGACCACCAGAAACAGCTCGAATTGAATGATATATAATACACGTTTTTTAGGCCTCTGAACTCCTGAAACAAAAATTACTGAAAATCGCACGGATGGTTAATCGAGTCAGATAAAGCGGGCAAAAAAATTTGCAAAAACAACTGAAGACATTTGACGTTACCGGTATGCTATAAACCAATTTCGGCCGAAAATCGGATAACCGTGTAAAAGTGATTTATGGGGTCTAGAATCGGAAAAGATATCTCATGAAGCAATTTCAGACACGTAGTAGAAAAACAGGCTGAATAATAACAATGGCCGCTCCGACCACCTGACACAGTTCGAACTGATGGATATATAATACACGTTTTTTTGGCTTCTTAGCTCTTGAAACAAAAATTACCGAAAATCGCACGGATGGTTAATCGAGTCAGATAAAGCGGGCATAAGGATTTGCAAAAACACCTGAAGACATTTGACGTTACCGATATGATATTAACCAATTTCGGCCGAAAATCGGATAACCGTGTAAAAGTAATTTATAGTTGTTTATAATGTCTAGAATCGAAAAAGATATCTCATGATGCAATTTCGGACACGTGGTGGAAAAACAGGCTGAAAAATAACAATGGCCGCTACACCCACCCGAAACAGCTGGAAGTGAAGGATATATAATACACGGTTTTTAGGCCTCTGAACTCCTGAAACAAAAATTACCGAGAATCGCACGGATGGTTAATCGAGTCAAATAAAGCGGGCATAAAAATTTGCAAAAACACCAGAAGACATTTGACGTTACCGGTATGTTATTAACCAATTTCGGCCGAAAATCGGATAACCGTGTAAAAGTAATTTATAGTTGTTTATAGGGTCTAGAATCGAATCAGATATCTAATGATGCAATTTCGGACACGTGGTAGAAAAGCAGGCTGAATATAAAAATGGCCGCTCCGACCACCCGAAACAGCTTGAATTGATGGGTATATAATACACTTTTTTAGGCCTCTAAGCTCCCCGAAACCAAAATGTCCGAAAATCGCATGGATTTTTAATCGAGTTAGATAAAGCGGACTCAAAAAAATCAAAAACTCCGGAAGACATTTTACTTTACCGGTATGCTATAAACCACTTTCGGCCGAAAACCGGATAACCATGTAAAAGTAATTTATAGCTATTTATACGGTTTAGAATCGAATAAGATACCTCATGATGCGATTTCGGACACGTGGTAGAAAAACAAGCTGAAAAATAAAAATGGCTGCTCCGACCACCAGAAACAGCTCGAATTGAATGATATATAATACACGTTTTTTAGGCCTCTGAACTCCTGAAACAAAAATTACTGAAAATCGCACGGATGGTTAATCGAGTCAGATAAAGCGGGCAAAAAAATTTGCAAAAACAACTGAAGGCATTTGACGTTACCGGTATGCTATAAACCAATTTCGGCCGAAAATCGGATAACCGTGTAAAAGTGATTTATGGGGTCTAGAATCGGAAAAGATATCTCATGAAGCAATTTCGGACACGTAGTAGAAAAACAGGCTGAATAATAACAATGGCCGCTCCGACCACCTGACACAGTTCGAACTGATGGATATATAATACACGTTTTTTAGGCCTCTTAGCTCTTGAAACAAAAATTACCGAAAATCGCACGGATGGTTAATCGAGTCAGATAAAGCGGGCATAAAAATTTGCAAAAACACCTGAAGACATTTGACGTTACCGATTTGATATTAACCAATTTCAGCCGAAAATCGGATAGCCGTGTAAAAGTAATTTATAGTTGTTTATAGGGTCTAGAATCGAAAAAGATATCTCCTGATGCAATTTCGGACACGTGGTGGAAAAACAGGCTGAAAAATAACAATGGCCGCTACGCCCACCCGAAACAGCTGGAAGTGAAGGATATATAATACACGGTTTTTAGGCCTCTGAACTCCTGAAACAAAAATTACCGAAAATCGCACGGATGGTTAATCGAGTCAGATAAAGCGGGCATAAAAATTTGCAAAAACACCAGAAAACATTTGACGTTATCAGTATGTTATTAACCAATTTCGGCCGAAAATCGGATAACCGTGTAAAAGTAATTTATAGTTGTTTATAGGGTCTAGAATCGAATAAGATATCTAATGATGCAATTTCGGACACGTGGTAGAAAAGCAGGCTGAATATAAAAATGGCCGCTCCGACCACCCGAAACAGCTTGAATTGATGGGTATATAATACACTTTTTTAGTCCTCTAAGCTCCCCGAAACCAAAACGTCTGAAAATCGCATGGATTTTTAATCAAGTTAGATAAAGCGGACTCAAAAAAATCAAAAACTCCGGAAGGCATTTTACTTTACCGGTATGCTATAAACCACTTTCGGCCGAAAACCGGATAACCATGTAAAAGTAATTTATAGCTATTTATACGGTTTAGAATCGAATAAGATACCTCATGATGCGATTTCGGATACGTGGTAGAAAAACAAGCTGAAAAATAAAAATGGCTGCTCCGACCACCAGAAACAGCTCGAATTGAATGATATATAATACACGTTTTTTAGGCCTCTGAACTCCTGAAACAAAAATTACTGAAAATCGCACGGATGGTTAATCGAGTCAGATAAAGCGGGCAAAAAAATTTGCAAAAACAACTGAAGACATTTGACGTTACCGGTATGCTATAAACCAATTTCGGCCGAAAATCGGATAACCGTGTAAAAGTGATTTATGGGGTCTAAAATCGAAAAAGATATCTCATGAAGCAATTTCGGACACGTAGTAGAAAAACAGGCTGAATAATAACAATGGCCGCTCCGACCACCTGACACAGTTCGAACTGATGGATATATAATACACGTTTTTTAGGCCTCTTAGCTCTTGAAACAAAAATTACCGAAAATCGCACGGATGGTTAATCGAGTCAGATAAAGCGGGCATAAAAATTTGCAAAAACACCTGAAGACATTTGACGTTACCGATATGATATTAACCAATTTCGGCCGAAAATCGGATAGCCGTGTAAAAGTAATTTATAGTTGTTTATAGGGTCTAGAATCGAAAAAGATATCTCATGATGCAATTTCGGACACGTGGTGGAAAAACAGGCTGAAAAATAACAATGGCCGCTATGCCCACCCGAAACAGCTGGAAGTGAAGGATATATAATACACGGTTTTTAGGCCTCTGAACTCCTGAAACAGAAATTACCGAAAATCGCACGGATGGTTAATCGAGTCAGATAAAGCGGGCATAAAAATTTGCAAAAACACCAGAAAACATTTGACGTTATCAGTATGTTATTAACCAATTTCGGCCGAAAATCGGATAACCGTGTAAAAGTAATTTATAGTTGTTTATAGGGTCTAGAATCGAATAAGATATCTAATGATGCAATTTCGGACACGTGGTAGAAAAGCAGGCTGAATATAAAAATGGCCGCTCCGACCACCCGAAACAGCTTGAATTGATGGGTATATAATACACTTTTTTAGTCCTCTAAGCTCCCCGAAACCAAAATGTCTGAAAATCGCATGGATTTTTAATCGAGTTAGATAAAGCGGACTCAAAAAAATCAAAAACTCCGGAAGGCATTTTACTTTACCAGTATGTTATTAACCAATTTCGGCCGAAAATCGGATAACCGTGTAAAAGTAATTTATAGTTGTTTATAGCGTCTAGAATCGAATAAGATATCTAATGATGCTATTTCGGACACGTGGTAGAAAAGCAGGCTGAATATAAAAATTGCCGCTCCGACCACCCGAAACAGCTTGAATTGATGGGTATATAATACACTTTTTTAGGCCTCTAAGCTCCCCGAAACCAAAATGTCTGAAAATCGCATGGATTTTTGATCGAGTTAGATAAAGCGGACTCAAAAAAATCAAAAACTCCGGAAGACATTTTACTTTACAGGTATGCTATAAACCACTTTCGGCCGAAAACCGGATAACCATGTAAAAGTAATTTATAGCTATTTATACGGTTTAGAATCGAATAAGATACCTCATGATGCGATTTCGGACACGTGGTAGAAAAACAAGCTGAAAAATAAAAATGGCTGCTCCGACCACCAGAAACAGCTCGAATTGAATGATATATAATACACGTTTTTTAGGCCTCTGAACTCCTGAAACAAAAATTACTGAAAATCGCACGGATGGTTAATCGAGTCAGATAAAGCGGGCAAAAAAATTTGCAAAAACAACTGAAGACATTTGACGTTACCGGTATGCTATAAACCAATTTCGGCCGAAAATCGGATAACCGTGTAAAAGTGATTTATGGGGTCTAGAATCGGAAAAGATATCTCATGAAGCAATTTCAGACACGTAGTAGAAAAACAGGCTGAATAATAACAATGGCCGCTCCGACCACCTGACACAGTTCGAACTGATGGATATATAATACACGTTTTTTTGGCTTCTTAGCTCTTGAAACAAAAATTACCGAAAATCGCACGGATGGTTAATCGAGTCAGATAAAGCGGGCATAAGGATTTGCAAAAACACCTGAAGACATTTGACGTTACCGATATGATATTAACCAATTTCGGCCGAAAATCGGATAACCGTGTAAAAGTAATTTATAGTTGTTTATAAGGTCTAGAATCGAAAAAGATATCTCATGATGCAATTTCGGACACGTGGTAGAAAAGCAGGCTGAAAAATAACAATGGCACCTCCGACCACACGAAACAGCTTGAATTGATGGGTATATAATACACGCTTTTTAGGCTTCTAAGCTCCCTGAAACCAAAATGTCCGAAAATCGCATGGATTTTTAATCGAGTTAGATAAAGCGGACTAAAAAAAATCAAAAACTCCGGAAGACATTTTACTTTACCGGTATGCTATAAACCACTTTCGGCCGAAAATCGGATAACCATGTAAAAGTAATTTATAGCTATTTATAGGGTTTAGAATCGAATAAGATACCTCATGATGCGATTTCGGACACGTGGTAGAAAAACAAGCTGAAAAATAAAAATGGCTGCTCCGACCACCTGAAACAGCTCGAATTGAATGATATATAATACACATTTTTTAGGCCTCTGAACTCCTGAAACAAAAATTACCGAAAATCGCACGGATGGTTAATCGAGTCAGATAAAGCAGGTAAAAAAATTTGCAAAAACATCTGAAGACATTTGACGTTACCGGTATGCTATAAACCAATTTCGGCCGAAAATCGGATAACCGTGTAAAAGTGATTTATAGGGTCTAGAATCGGAAAAGATATCTAATGATGCAATTTCGGACACGTGGTGGAAAAACAGGCTGAAAAATAACAATTGCCGCTACGCCCACCCGAAACAGCTGGAAGTGAAGGATATATAATACACGGTTTTTAGGCCTCTGAACTCCTGAAAAAAAAATTACCGAAAATCGCACGGATGGTTAATCGAGTCAGATAAAGCGGGCATAAAAATTTGCCAAAACACCAGAAGACATTTGACGTTACCGGTATGTTATTAACCAATTTCGGCCGAAAATCGGATAACCGTGTAAAAGTAATTTATAGTTGTTTATAGGGTCTAGAATCGAATCAGATATCTAATGATGCAATTTCGAACACGTGGTAGAAAAGCAGGCTGAATATAAAAATGGCCGCTCCGACCACCTGACACAGTTCGAACTGATGGATATATAATACACGTTTTTTAGGCCTCTTAGCTCTTGAAACAAAAATTACCGAAAATCGCACGGATGGTTAATCGAGTCAGATAAAGCGGGCATAAAAATTTGCAAAAACACCTGAAGACATTTGACGTTACCGATATGATATTAACCAATTTCAGCCGAAAATCGGATAGCCGTGTAAAAGTAATTTATAGTTGTTTATAGGGTCTAGAATCGAAAAAGATATCTCCTGATGCAATTTCGGACACGTGGTGGAAAAACAGGCTGAAAAATAACAATGGCCGCTACGCCCACCCGAAACAGCTGGAAGTGAAGGATATATAATCCACGGTTTTTAGGCCTCTGAACTCCTGAAACAAAAATTACCGAAAATCGCACGGATGGTTAATCGAGTCAGATAAAGCGGGCATAAAAATTTGCAAAAACACCAGAAAACATTTGACGTTATCAGTATGTTATTAACCAATTTCGGCCGAAAATCGGATAACCGTGTAAAAGTAATTTATAGTTGTTTATAGGGTCTAGAATCGAATAAGATATCTAATGATGCAATTTCGGACACGTGGTAGAAAAGCAGGCTGAATATAAAAATGGCCGCTCCGACCACCCGAAACAGCTTGAATTGATGGGTATATAATACACTTTTTTAGTCCTCTAAGCTCCCCGAAACCAAAATGTCTGAAAATCGCATGGATTTTTAATCGAGTTAGATAAAGCGGACTCAAAAAAATCAAAAACTCCGGAAGGCATTTTACTTTACCGGTATGCTATAAACCACTTTCGGCCGAAAACCGGATAACCATGTAAAAGTAATTTATAGCTATTTATACGGTTTAGAATCGAATAAGATACCTCATGATGCGATTTCGGATACGTGGTAGAAAAACAAGCTGAAAAATAAAAATGGCTGCTCCGACCACCAGAAACAGCTCGAATTGAATGATATATAATACACGTTTTTTAGGCCTCTGAACTCCTGAAACAAAAATTACTGAAAATCGCACGGATGGTTAATCGAGTCAGATAAAGCGGGCAAAAAAATTTGCAAAACCAACTGAAGACATTTGACGTTACCGGTATGCTATAAACCAATTTCGGCCGAAAATCGGATAACCGTGTAAAAGTGATTTATGGGGTCTAGAATCGGAAAAGATATCTCATGAAGCAATTTCGGACACGTAGTAGAAAAACAGGCTGAATAATAACAATGGCCGCTCCGACCACCTGACACAGTTCGAACTGATGGATATATAATACACGTTTTTTAGGCCTCTTAGCTCTTGAAACAAAAATTACCGAAAATCGCACGGATGGTTAATCGAGTCAGATAAAGCGGGCATAAAAATTTGCAAAAACACCTGAAGACATTTGACGTTACCGATATGATATTAACCAATTTCGGCCGAAAATCGGATAGCCGTGTAAAAGTAATTTATAGTTGTTTATAGGGTCTAGAATCGAAAAAGATATCTCATGATGCAATTTCGGACACGTGGTGGAAAAACAGGCTGAAAAATAACAATGGCCGCTATGCCCACCCGAAACAGCTGGAAGTGAAGGATATATAATACACGGTTTTTAGGCCTCTGAACTCCTGAAACAGAAATTACCGAAAATCGCACGGATGGTTAATCGAGTCAGATAAAGCGGGCATAAAAATTTGCAAAAACACCAGAAGACATTTGACGTTACCAGTATGTTATTAACCAATTTCGGCCGAAAATCGGATAACCGTGTAAAAGTAATTTATAGTTGTTTATAGGGTCTAGAATCGAATAAGATATCTAATGATGCTATTTCGGACACGTGGTAGAAAAGCAGGCTGAATATAAAAATTGCCGCTCCGACCACCCGAAACAGCTTGAATTGATGGGTATATAATACACTTTTTTAGGCCTCTAAGCTCCCCGAAACCAAAATGTCTGAAAATCGCATGGATTTTTAATCGAGTTAGATAAAGCGGACTCAAAAAAATCAAAAACTCCGGAAGACATTTTACTTTACAGGTATGCTATAAACCACTTTCGGCCGAAAACCGGATAACCATGTAAAAGTAATTTATAGCTATTTATACGGTTTAGAATCGAATAAGATACCTCATGATGCGATTTCGGACACGTGGTAGAAAAACAAGCTGAAAAATAAAAATGGCTGCTCCGACCACCAGAAACAGCTCGAATTGAATGATATATAATACACGTTTTTTAGGCCTCTGAACTCCTGAAACAAAAATTACTGAAAATCGCACGGATGGTTAATCGAGTCAGATAAAGCGGGCAAAAAAATTTGCAAAAACAACTGAAGACATTTGACGTTACCGGTATGCTATAAACCAATTTCGGCCGAAAATCGGATAACCGTGTAAAAGTGATTTATGGGGTCTAGAATCGGAAAAGATATCTCATGAAGCAATTTCAGACACGTAGTAGAAAAACAGGCTGAATAATAACAATGGCCGCTCCGACCACCTGACACAATTCGAACTGATGGATATATAATACACGTTTTTTTGGCTTCTTAGCTCTTGAAACAAAAATTACCGAAAATCGCACGGATGGTTAATCGAGTCAGATAAAGCGGGCATAAGGATTTGCAAAAACACCTGAAGACATTTGACGTTACCGATATGATATTAACCAATTTCGGCCGAAAATCGGATAACCGTGTAAAAGTAATTTATAGTTGTTTATAAGGTCTAGAATCGAAAAAGATATCTCATGATGCAATTTCGGACACGTGGTAGAAAAGCAGGCTGAAAAATAACAATGGCACCTCCGACCACACGAAACAGCTTGAATTGATGGGTATATAATACACGCTTTTTAGGCTTCTAAGCTCCCCGAAACCAAAATGTCCGAAAATCGCATGGATTTTTAATCGAGTTAGATAAAGCGGACTAAAAAAAATCAAAAACTCCGGAAGACATTTTACTTTACCGGTATGCTATAAACCACTTTCGGCCGAAAATCGGATAACCATGTAAAAGTAATTTATAGCTATTTATAGGGTTTAGAATCGAATAAGATACCTCATGATGCGATTTCGGACACGTGGTAGAAAAACAAGCTGAAAAATAAAAATGGCTGCTCCGACCACCTGAAACAGCTCGAATTGAATGATATATAATACACATTTTTTAGGCCTCTGAACTCCTGAAACAAAAATTACCGAAAATCGCACGGATGGTTAATCGAGTCAGATAAAGCGGGCAAAAAAATTTGCAAAAACATCTGAAGACATTTGACGTTACCGGTATGCTATAAACCAATTTCGGCCGAAAATCGGATAACCGTGTAAAAGTGATTTATAGGGTCTAGAATCGGAAAAGATATCTAATGATGCAATTTCGGACACGTGGTGGAAAAACAGGCTGAAAAATAACAATTGCCGCTACGCCCACCCGAAACAGCTGGAAGTGAAGGATATATAATACACGGTTTTTAGGCCTCTGAACTCCTGAAAAAAAAATTACCGAAAATCGCACGGATGGTTAATCGAGTCAGATAAAGCGGGCATAAAAATTTGCCAAAACACCAGAAGACATTTGACGTTACCGGTATGTTATTAACCAATTTCGGCCGAAAATCGGATAACCGTGTAAAAGTAATTTATAGTTGTTTATAGGGTCTAGAATCGAATCAGATATCTAATGATGCAATTTCGAACACGTGGTAGAAAAGCAGGCTGAATATAAAAATGGCCGCTCCGACCACCCGAAACAGCTTGAATTGATGGGTATATAATACACTTTTTTAGGCCTCTAAGCTCCCCGAAACCAAAATGTCCGAAAATCGCATGGATTTTTAATCGAGTTAGATAAAGCGGACTCAAAAAAATCAAAAACTCCGGAAGACATTTTACTTTACCGGTATGCTATAAACCACTTTCGGCCGAAAACCGGATAACCATGTAAAAGTAATTTATAGCTATTTATACGGTTTAGAATCGAATAAGATACCTCATGATGCGATTTCGAACACGTGGTAGAAAAACAAGCTGAAAAATAAAAATGGCTGCTCCGACCACCAGAAACAGCTCGAATTGAATGATATATAATACACGTTTTTTACGCCTCTGAACTCCTGAAACAAAAATTACTGAAAATCGCAAGGATGCTTAATCGAGTCTGATAAAGCGGGCAAAAAAATTTGCAAAAACAACTGAAGACATTTGACGTTACCGGTATGCTATAAACCAATTTCGTCCGAAAATCGGATAACCGTGTAAAAGTGATTTATGGGGTCTAGAATCGGAAAAGATATCTCAAGAAGCAATTTCGGACACGTAGTAGAAAAACAGGCTGAATAATAACAATGTCCGCTCCGACCACCTGACACAGTTCGAACTGATGGATATATAATACACGTTTTTTAGGCCTCTTAGCTATTGAAACAAAAATTACCGAAAATCGCACGGATGGTTAATCGAGTCAGATAAAGCGGGCATAAAAATTTGCAAAAACACCAGAAGACATTTGACGTTACAGGTATGTTATTAACCAATTTCGGCCGAAAATCGCATAACCGTGTAAAAGTGATTTATAGTTGTTTATAGGGTCTAGAATCGAATAAGATATCTCATGATGCAATTTCGGACACGTGGTAGAAAAGCAGGCTGAAAAATAACAATGGCACCTCTGACCACACGAAACAGCTTGAATTGATGGGTATATAATACACGTTTTTTAGGCTTCTAAGCTCCCCGAAACCAAAATGTCCGAAAATCGCATGGATTTTTAATCGAGTTAGATAAAGCGGACTCAAAAAAATCAAAAACTCCGGAAGACATTTTACTTTACCGGTATGCTATAAACCACTTTCGGCCGAAAATCGGATAACCATGTAAAAGTAATTTATAGCTATTTATAGGGTTTAGAATCGAATAAGATACCTCATGATGCGATTTCGGACACGTGGTAGAAAAACAAGCTGAAAAATAAAAATGGCTGCTCCGACCACCTGAAACAGCTCGAATTGAATGATATGTAATACACGTTTTTTAGGCCTCTGAACTCCTGAAACAAAAATTACCGAAAATCGCACGGATGGTTAATCGAGTCAGATAAAGCAGGTAAAAAAATTTGCAAAAAGATCTGAAGACATTTGACGTTACCGGTATGCTATAAACCAATTTCGGCCGAAAATCGGATAACCGTGTAAAAGTGATTTATAGGGTCTAGAATCGGAAAAGATATCTAATGATGCAATTTCGGACACGTGGTGGAAAAACAGGCTGAAAAATAACAATGGCCGCTCCGACCACCCGAAACAGCTGGAAGTGAAGGATATATAATACACGGTTTTTAGGCCTCTGAACTCCTGAAACAAAAATTACCGAAAATCGCACGGATGGTTAATCGAGTCAGATAAAGCGGGCATAAAAATTTGCAAAAACACCTGAAGACATTTGACGTTACCGATATGATATTAACCAATTTCGGCCGAAAATCGGATAACCGTGTTAAAGTAATTTATAGTTGTTTATAGGGTCTAGAATCGAAAAAGATATCTCATGATGCAATTTCGGACACGTGGTGGAAAAACAGGCTGAAAAATAACAATTGCCGCTACGCCCACCCAAAACAGCTAGAAGTGAAGGATATATAATACACGGTTTTTAGGCCTCTGAACTCCTGAAACAAAAATTACCGAAAATCGCACGGATGGTTAATCGAGTCAGATAAAGCGGGCATAAAAATTTGCAAAAACACCAGAAGACATTTGACGTTACCGGTATGTTATTAACCAATTTCGGCCGAAAATCGGATAACCGTGTAAAAGTAATTTATAGTTGTTTATAGGGTCTAGAATCGAATCAGATATCTAATGATGCAATTTCGGACACGTGGTAGAAAAGAAGGCTGAATATAAAAATGGCCGCTCCGACCACCCGAAACAGCTTGAATTGATGGGTATATAATACACTTTTTTAGGCCTCTAAGCTCCCCGAAACCAAAATGTCCGAAAATCGCATGGATTTTTAATCGAGTTAGATAAAGCGGACTCAAAAAAATAAAAAACTCCGGAAGACATTTTACTTTACCGGTATGCTATAAACCACTTTCGACCGAAAACCGGATAACCATGTAAAAGTAATTTATAGCTATTTATACGGTTTAGAATCGAATAAGATACCTCATGATGCGATTTCAAACACGTGGTAGAAAAACAAGCTGAAAAATAAAAATGGCTGCTCCGACCACCAGAAACAGCTCGAATTGAATGATATATAATACACGTTTTTTAGGCCTCTGAACTCCTGAAACAAAAATTACTGAAAATCGCACGGATGGTTAATCGAGTCAGATAAAGCGGGCAAAAAAATTTGCAAAAACAACTGAAGACATTTGACGTTACCGGTATGCTATAAACCAATTTCGGCCGAAAATCGGATAACCGTGTAAAAGTGATTTATGGGGTCTAAAATCGGAAAAGATATCTCATGAAGCAATTTCGGACACGTAGTAGAAAAACAGGCTGAATAATAACAATGGCCGCTCCGACCACCTGACACAGTTCGAACTGATGGATATATAATACACGTTTTTTAGGCCTCTTAGCTCTTGAAACAAAAATTACCGAAAATCGCACGGATGGTTAATCGAGTCAGATAAAGCGGGCATAAAAATTTGCAAAAACACCAGAAGACATTTGACGTTACCGGTATGTTATTAACCAATTTCGGCCGAAAATCGGATAACCGTGTAAAAGTGATTTATAGTTGTTTATAGGGTCTAGAATCGAAAAAGATATCTCATGATGCAATTTCGGACACGTGGTAGAAAAACAGAAAGAAAAATAACAATCGCGGCTCCGACCACCCGAAACAGCTAGAAGTGAAGGATATAAAATACACGTTTTTTAGGCCTCTGTACTCCTGAAAAAAAAAATTACCGAAAATCGCACGGATGGTTAATTGAGTCAGATAAAGCGGACATAAAAATTTGCAAAAACACCAGAAGATATTTGACGTTACCGGTATGTTATTAACAAATATCGGCCAAAAATCGGATAACCGTGTAAAAGTGATTTATAATTGTTTATAGGGTCTAAAATCGAATAAGATATCTCATGATGCAATTTCGGACACGTGGTATAAAAACAGGCTGAATAATAACAATGGCCGCTCCGACCACCCGACACAGTTCGAACTGATGGATATATAATACACGTTTTTTAGATCTCTGAACTCTAGAAACAAAAATTACCAAGAATCGCACGGATGGTTAATCGAGTCAGATAAACCGGGCATAAAAATTTGCAAAAACACCAGAAGACATTTGACGTTACCGATATGATATTAACCAATTTCGGCCGAAAATCGGATAACCGTGTAAAAGTGATTTATAGTTGTTTATATCGTCTAGAATCGAAAAAGATATCTCATGATGCAATTTCGGAAACGTGGTAGAAAAACA
This sequence comes from Silene conica, assembly GCA_029255685.2. Taxonomy (NCBI): domain Eukaryota; kingdom Viridiplantae; phylum Streptophyta; class Magnoliopsida; order Caryophyllales; family Caryophyllaceae; genus Silene; species Silene conica. The sequence goes on along the minus strand of CM055314.2, from coordinate 47,085,967 downwards.
GGCAGAAAAATAACAATGGCCGCTCCGACCACCCGAAACAGCTAGAAGTGAAGGATATATAATACACGTTTTTTAGGCCTCTGAACACCTGAAACAAAAATTACCGAAAATCGCACGGATGGTTAATCGGGTCAGATAAAGCGGGCATAAAAATTTGCAAAAGCACCAGAAGGCATTAGACATTACCAATATGATATTAACCAATTTCGGCCGAAAATCGGATAACCGTGTAAAAGTGATTTATAATTGTTTATATGGTCTAGAATCGAAAAAGATATCTCATGATGCAATTTCGGACACATGGTAGAAAAACAGGCGGAAAAATAACAATGGCCGCTCCGACCACCCGAAACGGCTAGAAGTGAAGGATATCTAATACACGTTTTTTAGGCCTCTGTACTCCTGAAACAAAAATTACCGAAAATCGCACGGATGGTTAATTGAGTCAGATAAAGCGGGCATAAAAATTTGCAAAAACACCAGAAGATATTTGACGTTACCGGTACGTTATTAACCAATATCGGCCGAAAATCGGATAACCGTGTAAAAGTGATTTATAGTTGTTTATAGGGTCTAGAATCGAATAAGATATCTCATGATGCAATTTCGGACACGTGGTAGAAAAACAGGCTGAATAATAACAATGGCCGCTTCGACCACCCGACACAGTTCGAACTGATGGATATATAATACACGTTTTTTAGGCCTCTGAACTCTTGAAACAAAAATTACTGAAAATCGCACGGATGGTTAATCGAGTCAGATAAATCGGGCATAAAAATTTGCAAAAACACCAGAAGACATTTGACGTTACCGATATGATATTAACCAATTTTGGCCGAAAATCGGATAACCGTGTAAAAGTGATTTATAGTTGTTTATAAGGTCTAGAATCGAATAAGATATCTCATGATGCAATTTCGGACACGTGGTAGAAAAACAGAAAGAAAAATAACAATCGCCGCTCCGACCACCCGAAACAGCTAGAAGTAAAGAATATATAATACACGTTTTTTAGGCCTCTGTACTCCTGAAAAAAAAAATTACCGAAAATCGCACGGATGGTTAATTGAGTCAGATAAAGCGGACTTAAAAATTTGCAAAAACACCAGAAGATATTTGACGTTACCGGTATGTTATTAACAAATATCGGCCAAAAATCGGATAACCGTGTAAAAGTGATTTATAATTGTTTATAGGGTCTAAAATCGAATAAGATATCTCATGATGCAATTTCGGACACGTGGTATAAAAACAGGCTGAATAATAACAATGGCCGCTCCGACCACCCGACACAGTTCGAACTGATGGATATATAATACACGTTTTTTAGATCTCTGAACTCTAGAAACAAAAATTACCAAGAATCGCACGGATGGTTAATCGAGTCAGATAAACCGGGCATAAAAATTTGCAAAAACACCAGAAGACATTTGACGTTACCGATATGATATTAACCAATTTCGGCCGAAAATCGGATAACCGTGTAAAAGTGATTTATAGTTGTTTATATCGTCTAGAATCGAAAAAGATATCTCATGATGCAAAAATGGAAACGTGGTAGAAAAACAGGCAGAAAAATAACAATGGCCGCTCCGACCACCCGAAACAGCTAGAAGTGAAGGATATATAATACACGTTTTTTAGGCCTCTGAACACCTGAAACAAAAATTACCGAAAATCGCACGGATTGTTAATCGGGTCAGATAAAGCGGGCATAAAAATTTGCAAAAGCACCAGAAGGCATTAGACATTACCAATATGATATTAACCAATTTCGGCCGAAAATCGGATAACCGTGTAAAAGTGATTTATAATTGTTTATATGGTCTAGAATCGAAAAAGATATCTCATGATGCAATTTCGGACACGTGGTAGAAAAACAAGCGGAAAAATAACAATGGCCGCTCCGACCACCCGAAACGGCTAGAAGTGAAGGATATCTAATACACGTTTTTTAGGCCTCTGTACTCCTGAAACAAAAATTACCGAAAATCGCACGGATGGTTAATTGAGTCAGATAAAGCGGGCATAAAAATTTGCAAAAACACCAGAAGATATTTGACGTTACCGGTACGTTATTAACCAATATCGGCCGAAAATCGGATAACCGTGTAAAAGTGATTTATAGTTGTTTATAGGGTCTAGAATCGAATAAGATATCTCATGATGCAATTTCGGACACGTGGTAGAAAAACAGGCTGAATAATAACAATGGCCGCTCCGACCACCCGACACAGTTCGAACTGATGGATATATAATACACGTTTTTTAGGCCTCTGAACTCTTGAAAAAAAAATTACTGAAAATCGCACGGATGGTTAATCGAGTCAGATAAATCGGGCATAAAAATTTGCAAAAACACCAGAAGACATTTGAAGTTACCGATATGATATTAACCAATTTTGGCCGAAAATCGGATAACCGTGTAAAAGTGATTTATAGTTGTTTATAAGGTCTAGAATCGAATAAGATATCTCATGATGCAATTTCGGACACGTGGTAGAAAAACAGAAAGAAAAATAACAATCGCCGCTCCGACCACCCGAAACAGCTAGAAGTAAAGAATATATAATACACGTTTTTTAGGCCTCTGTACTCCTGAAAAAAAAAATTACCGAAAATCGCACGGATGGTTAATTGAGTCAGATAAAGCGGACATAAAAATTTGCAAAAACACCAGAAGATATTTGACGTTACCGGTATGTTATTAACAAATATCGGCCAAAAATCGGATAACCGTGTAAAAGTGATTTATAATTGTTTATAGGGTCTAAAATCGAATAAGATATCTCATGATGCAATTTCGGACACGTGGTATAAAAACAGGCTGAATAATAACAATGGCCGCTCCGACCACCCGACACAGTTCGAACTGATGGATATATAATACACGTTTTTTAGATCTCTGAACTCTAGAAACAAAAATTACCAAGAATCGCACGGATGGTTAATCGAGTCAGATAAACCGGGCATAAAAATTTGCAAAAACACCAGAAGACATTTGACGTTACCGATATGATATTAACCAATTTCGGCCGAAAATCGGATAACCGTGTAAAAGTGATTTATAGTTGTTTATATCGTCTAGAATCGAAAAAGATATCTCATGATGCAATTTCGGAAACGTGGTAGAAAAACAGGCAGAAAAATAACAATGGCCGCTCCGACCACCCGAAACAGCTAGAAGTGAAGGATATATAATACACGTTTTTTAGGCCTCTGAACACCTGAAACAAAAATTACCGAAAATCGCACGGATGGTTAATCGGGTCAGATAAAGCGGGCATAAAAATTTGCAAAAGCACCAGAAGGCATTAGACATTACCAATATGATATTAACCAATTTCGGCCGAAAATCGGATAACCGTGTAAAAGTGATTTATAATTGTTTATATGGTCTAGAATCGAAAAAGATATCTCATGATGCAATTTCGGACACGTGGTAGAAAAACAGGCGGAAAAATAACAATGGCCGCTCCGACCACCCGAAACGGCTAGAAGTGAAGGATATCTAATACACGTTTTTTAGGCCTCTGTACTCCTGAAACAAAAATTACCGAAAATCGCACGGATGGTTAATTGAGTCAGATAAAGCGGGCATAAAAATTTGCAAAAACACCAGAAGATATTTGACGTTACCGGTACGTTATTAACCAATATCGGCCGAAAATCGGATAACCGTGTAAAAGTGATTTATAGTTGTTTATAGGGTCTAGAATCGAATAAGATATCTCATGATGCAATTTCGGACACGTGGTAGAAAAACAGGCTGAATAATAACAATGGCCGCTCCGACCACCCGACACAGTTCGAACTGATGGATATATAATACACGTTTGTTAGGCCTCTGAACTCTTGAAACAAAAATTACTGAAAATCGCACGGATGGTTAATCGAGTCAGATAAATCGGGCATAAAAATTTGCAAAAACACCAGAAGACATTTGACGTTACCGATATGATATTAACCAATTTTGGCCGAAAATCGGATAACTGTGTAAAAGTGATTTATAGTTGTTTATAAGGTCTAGAATCGAATAAGATATCTCATGATGCAATTTCGGACACGTGGAAGAAAAACAGAAAGAAAAATAACAATCGCCGCTCCGACCACCCGAAACAGCTAGAAGTAAAGAATATATAATACACGTTTTTTAGGCCACTGAACTCTTGAAACAAAAATTACCGAAAATCGCACGGATGGTTAATCGAGTCAGATAAAGCGGGCATAAAAATTTGCAAAAACACCAGAAGACATTTGACGTTACCGATATGATATTAACCAATTTCGGCCGAAAATCGGATAACCGTGTAAAAGTGATTTATAGTTGTTTATATGGTCTAGAATCGAAAAAGATATCTCATGATGCAATTTCGGACACGAGGTAGAAAAACAGGCAGAAAAATAACAATGGCCGCTCTGACCACCCGAAACAGCTAGAAGTGAAGGATATTTAATACACGTTTTTTAGGCCTTTGTACTCCTGAAACAAAAATTACCGAAAATCGCACGGATGGTTAATCGAGTCAGATAAAGCGGGCATAAAAATTTGCAAAACCACCAGAAGGCATTTGACGTTACCGGTATGATATTAACCAATTTCGGCAGAAAATCGGATAACCGTGTAAAAGTGATTTATAATTGTTTATATGGTCTAGAATCGAAAAAGATATCTCATGATTCAATTTCGGACACGTGGTAGAAAAACAAGCAGAAAAATAACAATGGCCTCTCTGACCACCCGAAACAGCTAGAAGTGAAGGATATTTAATACACGTTTTTTAGGCCTCTGTACTCCTGAAACAAAAATTACCGAAAATCGCACGGATGGTTAATTGAGTCGGATAAAGCGGGGATAAAAATTTGCAAAAACACCAGAAGATATTTGACGTTACCGGTATGTTATTAACCAATATCGGCCGAAAATCGGATAACCGTGTAAAAGTGATTTATAGTTGTTTATAGGGTCTAGAATCGAATAAGATATCTCATGATGCAATTTCGGACACGTGGTAGAAAAACAGGCTGAATAATAACAATGGCCGCTCCGACCACCCGACACAGTTCGAATTGATGGATATATAATACACGTTTTTTAGGCCTCTGAACTCTTGAAACAAAAATTACTGAAAATCGCACGGATGGTTAATCGAGTCAGATAAAGCGGGCATAAAAATTTGCAAAAACACCAGAAGACATTTGACGTTACCGATATGATATTAACCAATTTTGGCCGAAAATCGGATAACCGTGTAAAAGTGATTTATAGTTGTTTATAAGGTCTAGAATCGAATAAGATATCTCATGATGCAATTTCGGACACGTGGTAGAAAAACAGAAAGAAAAATAACAATCGCGGCTCCGACCACCCGAAACAGCTAGAAGTAAAGGATATATAATACACGTTTTTTAGGCCTCTGAACTCTTGAAACAAAAATTACCGAAAATCGCACGGATGGTTAATCGAGTCAGATAAAGCGGGCATAAAAATTTGCAAAAACACCAGAAGATCTTTGACGTTACTGATAAGATATTAACCAATTTCGGCCGAAAATCGGATAAGCGTGTAAAAGTTATTTATAGTTGTTTATAGGGTCTAGAATCGAATAAGATATCTCATGATGCAATTTCGGACACGTGGTAGAAAAACAGGCTGAATAATAACAATGGCCGCTCCGACCACCCGACACAGTTCGAACTGATGGATATATAATACACGTTTTTTAGATCTCTGAACTCTAGAAACAAAAATTACCAAGAATCGCACGGATGGTTAATCGAGTCAGATAAACCGGGCATAAAAATTTGCAAAAACACCAGAAGACATTTGACGTTACCGATATGATATTAACCAATTTCGGCCGAAAATCGGATAACCGTGTAAAAGTGATTTATAGTTGTTTATATCGTCTAGAATCGAAAAAGATATCTCATGATGCAATTTCGGAAACGTGGTAGAAAAACAGGCAGAAAAATAACAATGGCCGCTCCGACCACCCGAAACAGCTAGAAGTGAAGGATATATAATACACGTTTTTTAGGCCTCTGAACACCTGAAACAAAAATTACCGAAAATCGCACGGATGGTTAATCGGGTCAGATAAAGCGGGCATAAAAATTTGCAAAAGCACCAGAAGGCATTAGACATTACCAATATGATATTAACCAATTTCGGCCGAAAATCGGATAACCGTGTAAAAGTGATTTATAATTGTTTATATGGTCTAGAATCGAAAAAGATATCTCATGATGCAATTTCGGACACGTGGTAGAAAAACAGGCGGAAAAATAACAATGGCCGCTCCGACCACCCGAAACGGCTAGAAGTGAAGGATATCTAATACACGTTTTTTAGGCCTCTGTACTCCTGAAACAAAAATTACCGAAAATCGCACGGATGGTTAATTGAGTCAGATAAAGCGGGCATAAAAATTTGCAAAAACACCAGAAGATATTTGACGTTACCGGTACGTTATTAACCAATATCGGCCGAAAATCGGATAACCGTGTAAAAGTGATTTATAGTTGTTTATAGGGTCTAGAATCGAATAAGATATCTCATGATGCAATTTCGGACACGTGGTAGAAAAACAGGCTGAATAATAACAATGGCCGCTCCGACCACCCGACACAGTTCGAACTGATGGATATATAATACACGTTTTTTAGGCCTCTGAACTCTTGAAACAAAAATTACTGAAAATCGCACGGATGGTTAATCGAGTCAGATAAATCGGGCATAAAAATTTGCAAAAACACCAGAAGACATTTGACGTTACCGATATGATATTAACCAATTTTGGCCGAAAATCGGATAACCGTGTAAAAGTGATTTATAGTTGTTTATAAGGTCTAGAATCGAATAAGATATCTCATGATGCAATTTCGGACACGTGGTAGAAAAACAGAAAGAAAAATAACAATCGCCGCTCCGACCACCCGAAACAGCTAGAAGTAAAGAATATATAATACACGTTTTTTAGGCCTCTGAACTCTTGAAACAAAAATTACCGAAAATCGCACAGATGGTTAATCGAGTCAGATAAAGCGGGCATAAAAATTTGCAAAAACACCAGAAGACATTTGACGTTACCGATATGATATTAACCAATTTCGGCCGAAAATCGGATAACCGTGTAAAAGTGATTTATAGTTGTTTATATGGTCTAGAATCGAAAAAGATATCTCATGATGCAATTTCGGACACGAGGTAGAAAAACAGGCAGAAAAATAACAATGGCCGCTCTGACCACCCGAAACAGCTAGAAGTGAAGGATATTTAATACACGTTTTTTAGGCCTCTGTACTCCTGAAACAAAAATTACCGAAAATAGCACGGATGGTTAATCGAGTCAGATAAAGCGGGCATAAAAATTTGCAAAACCACCAGAAGGCATTTGACGTTACCGGTATGATATTAACCAATTTCGGCAGAAAATCGGATAACCGTGTAAAAGTGATTTATAATTGTTTATATGGTCTAGAATCGAAAAAGATATCTCATGATTCAATTTCGGACACGTGGTAGAAAAACAAGCAGAAAAATAACAATGGCCTCTCTGACCACCCGAAACAGCTAGAAGTGAAGGATATTTAATACACGTTTTTTAGGCCTCTGTACTCCTGAAACAAAAATTACCGAAAATCGCACGGATGGTTAATTGAGTCGGATAAAGCGGGGATAAAAATTTGCAAAAACACCGGAAGATATTTGACGTTACCGGTATGTTATTAACCAATATCGGCCGAAAATCGGATAACCGTGTAAAAGTGATTTATAGTTGTTTATAGGGTCTAGAATCGAATAAGATATCTCATGATGCAATTTCGGACACGTGGTAGAAAAACAGGCTGAATAATAACAATGGCCGCTCCGACCACCCGACACAGTTCGAACTGATGGATATATAATACACGTTTTTTAGGCCTCAGAACTCTTGAAACAAAAATTACTGAAAATCGCACGGATGGTTAATCGAGTCAGATAAAGCGGGCATAAAAATTTGCAAAAACACCAGAAGACATTTGACGTTACCGATATGATATTAACCAATTTTGGCCGAAAATCGGATAACCGTGTAAAAGTGATTTATAGTTGTTTATAAGGTCTAGAATCGAATAAGATATCTCATGATGCAATTTCGGACACGTGGTAGAAAAACAGAAAGAAAAATAACAATCGCGGCTCCGACCACCCGAAACAGCTAGAAGTAAAGGATATATAATACACGTTTTTTAGGCCTCTGAACTCTTGAAACAAAAATTACCGAAAATCGCACGGATGGTTAATCGAGTCAGATAAAGCGGGCATAAAAATTTGCAAAAACACCAGAAGATCTTTGACGTTACTGATAAGATATTAACCAATTTCGGCCGAAAATCGGATAAGCGTGTAAAAGTTATTTATAGTTGTTTATAGGGTCTAGAATCGAATAAGATATCTCATGATGCAATTTCGGACACGTGGTAGAAAAACAGGCTGAATAATAACAATGGCCGCTCCGACCACCCGACACAGTTCGAACTGATGGATATATAATACACGTTTTTTAGGCCTCTGAACTCTTGAAACAAAAATTACTGAAAATCGCACGGATGGTTAATCGAGTCAGATAAAGCGGGCATAAAAATTTGCAAAAACACCAGAAGACATTTGACGTTACCGATATGATATTAACCAATTTTGGCCGAAAATCGGATAACCGTGTAAAAGTGATTTATAGTTGTTTATAAGGTCTAGAATCGAATAAGATATCTCATGATGCAATTTCGGACACGTGGTAGAAAAACAGAAAGAAAAATAACAATCGCGGCTCCGACCACCCGAAACAGCTAGAAGTAAAGGATATATAATACACGTTTTTTAGGCCTCTGAACTCTTGAAACAAAAATTACCGAAAATCGCACGGATGGTTAATCGATTCAGATAAAGCGGGCATAAAAATTTGCAAAAACACCAGAAGATCTTTGACGTTACTGATAAGATATTAACCAATTTCGGCCGAAAATCGGATAAGCGTGTAAAAGTTATTTATAGTTGTTTATAGGGTCTAGAATCGAATAAGATATCTTATGATGCAATTTCGGACACGTGGTAGAAAAACAGGCTGAATAATAACAATGGCCGCTCCGACCACCCGACACAGTTCGAACTGATGGATATATAATACACGTTTTTTAGATCTCTGAACTCTAGAAACAAAAATTACCAAGAATCGCACGGATGGTTAATCGAGTCAGATAAACCGGGCATAAAAATTTGCAAAAACACCAGAAGACATTTGACGTTACCGATATGATATTAACCAATTTCGGCCGAAAATCGGATAACCGTGTAAAAGTGATTTATAGTTGTTTATATCGTCTAGAATCGAAAAAGATATCTCATGATGCAATTTCGGAAACGTGGTAGAAAAACAGGCAGAAAAATAACAATGGCCGCTCCGACCACCCGAAACAGCTAGAAGTGAAGGATATATAATACACGTTTTTTAGGCCTCTGAACACCTGAAACAAAAATTACCGAAAATCGCACGGATGGTTAATCGGGTCAGATAAAGCGGGCATAAAAATTTGCAAAAGCACCAGAAGGCATTAGACATTACCAATATGATATTAACCAATTTCGGCCGAAAATCGGATAACCGTGTAAAAGTGATTTATAATTGTTTATATGGTCTAGAATCGAAAAAGATATCTCATGATGCAATTTCGGACACGTGGTAGAAAAACAGGCGGAAAAATAACAATGGCCGCTCCGACCACCCGAAACGGCTAGAAGTGAAGGATATCTAATACACGTTTTTTAGGCCTCTGTACTCCTGAAACAAAAATTACCGAAAATCGCACGGATGGTTAATTGAGTCAGATAAAGCGGGCATAAAAATTTGCAAAAACACCAGAAGATATTTGACGTTACCGGTACGTTATTAACCAATATCGGCCGAAAATCGGATAACCGTGTAAAAGTGATTTATAGTTGTTTATAGGGTCTAGAATCGAATAAGATATCTCATGATGCAATTTCGGACACGTGGTAGAAAAACAGGCTGAATAATAACAATGGCCGCTCCGACCACCCGACACAGTTCGAACTGATGGATATATAATACACGTTTTTTAGGCCTCTGAACTCTTGAAACAAAAATTACTGAAAATCGCACGGATGGTTAATCGAGTCAGATAAATCGGGCATAAAAATTTGCAAAAACACCAGAAGACATTTGACGTTACCGATATGATATTAACCAATTTTGGCCGAAAATCGGATAACCGTGTAAAAGTGATTTATAGTTGTTTATAAGGTCTAGAATCGAATAAGATATCTCATGATGCAATTTCGGACACGTGGTAGAAAAACAGAAAGAAAAATAACAATCGCCGCTCCGACCACCCGAAACAGCTAGAAGTAAAGAATATATAATACACGTTTTTTAGGCCTCTGAACTCTTGAAACAAAAATTACCGAAAATCGCACAGATGGTTAATCGAGTCAGATAAAGCGGGCATAAAAATTTGCAAAAACACCAGAAGACATTTGACGTTACCGATATGATATTAACCAATTTCGGCCGAAAATCGGATAACCGTGTAAAAGTGATTTATAGTTGTTTATATGGTCTAGAATCGAAAAAGATATCTCATGATGCAATTTCGGACACGAGGTAGAAAAACAGGCAGAAAAATAACAATGGCCGCTCTGACCACCCGAAACAGCTAGAAGTGAAGGATATTTAATACACGTTTTTTAGGCCTCTGTACTCCTGAAACAAAAATTACCGAAAATCGCACGGATGGTTAATCGAGTCAGATAAAGCGGGCATAAAAATTTGCAAAACCACCAGAAGGCATTTGACGTTACCGGTATGATATTAACCAATTTCGGCAGAAAATCGGATAACCGTGTAAAAGTGATTTATAATTGTTTATATGGTCTAGAATCGAAAAAGATATCTCATGATTCAATTTCGGACACGTGGTAGAAAAACAAGCAGAAAAATAACAATGGCCTCTCTGACCACCCGAAACAGCTAGAAGTGAAGGATATTTAATACATGTTTTTTAGGCCTCTGTACTCCTGAAACAAAAATTACCGAAAATCGCACGGATGGTTAATTGAGTCGGATAAAGCGGGGATAAAAATTTGCAAAAACACCAGAAGATATTTGACGTTACCGGTATGTTATTAACCAATATCGGCCGAAAATCGGATAACCGTGTAAAAGTGATTTATAGTTGTTTATAGGGTCTAGAATCGAATAAGATATCTCATGATGCAATTTCGGACACGTGGTAGAAAAACAGGCTGAATAATAACAATGGCCGCTCCGACCACCCGACACAGTTCGAACTGATGGATATATAATACACGTTTTTTAGGCCTCTGAACTCTTGAAACAAAAATTACTGAAAATCGCACGGATGGTTAATCGAGTCAGATAAAGCGGGCATAAAAATTTGCAAAAACACCAGAAGACATTTGACGTTACCGATATGATATTAACCAATTTTGGCCGAAAATCGGATAACCGTGTAAAAGTGATTTATAGTTGTTTATAAGGTCTAGAATCGAATAAGATATCTCATGATGCAATTTCGGACACGTGGTAGAAAAACAGAAAGAAAAATAACAATCGCGGCTCCGACCACCCGAAACAGCTAGAAGTAAAGGATATATAATACACGTTTTTTAGGCCTCTGAACTCTTGAAACAAAAATTACCGAAAATCGCACGGATGGTTAATCGAGTCAGATAAAGCGGGCATAAAAATTTGCAAAAACACCAGAAGATCTTTGACGTTACTGATAAGATATTAACCAATTTCGGCCGAAAATCGGATAAGCGTGTAAAAGTTATTTATAGTTGTTTATAGGGTCTAGAATCGAATAAGATATCTCATGATGCAATTTCGGACACGTGGTAGAAAAACAGGCTGAATAATAACAATGGCCGCTCCGACCACCCGACACAGTTCGAACTGATGGATATATAATACACGTTTTTTAGGCGTCTGAACTCCTAAAACAAAAATTACCGAAGATCGCACGGATGGTTAATCGAATCATATAAAGCGGGCATAAAAATTTGCAAAAACACCAGAAGACATTTGACGTTACCGGTATGTTATTAACCAATTTCTGCCGAAAATCGGATAACCGTGTAAAAGTGATTTATAGTTGTTTATAAGGTCTAGAATCGAATAAGATATCTCATGATGCAATTTCGGACACGTGGTAGAAAAACAGAAAGAAAAATAACAATGGCCGCTCCGACCACCCGAAACAGATGGAAGTGAAAGATATATAATACACGTTTTTTAGGCCTCTGTACTCCTGAAACAAAAATTACCGAAAATCGCACGAAGTTAACCGAGTCAGATAAAGCGGGCATAAAAATTTACAAAAACACCAGAAGACATTTGACGTTACCGATATGATATTAACCAATTTCGGCCGCAAATCGGATAACCGTGTAAAAGTGATTTATAGTTGTTTATAGGGTCTAGAATCGAAAAGGATATCTCATGATTTAATTTCGGACACATGGTGGAAAAACAGGCTGAAAAATAACAATGGCCGCTCCGACCACCCGAAACAGATGGAAGTGAAGGATATATAATACACGTTTTTTAGGCCTCTGAACTCCTGAAACAAAAATTACCGAAAATCGCACGGATGGTTAATCGAGTCAGATAAAGCGGGCATAAAAATTTGCAAAAACACCAGAAGATATTTGACGTTACTGATATGATATTAACCAATTTCGGCCGAAAATCGGATAACCGTGTAAAAGTGATTTATAGTTGTTTATAGGGTCTAGAATCGAATAAGATATCTCATGATGCAATTTTTGACACGTAGAAAAACAAGCTCAAAAATAACAATGGCCGCTCCGACCACCCGAAACGGCTCGAATTGATGGGTATATAATACACGTTTTTTAAGCCACTGAGCTCCCCGGAACGAAAATGTCCAAAAATCGCATGGATTTTTAATCGAGTCAGATAAAGCGGATTCAAAATTTCGAAAACTCAGGAAGACATTTGGCTTTACAGGTATGCTATTAACCAATTTCGGCCGAAGTTCGGATAACCGTGTAAAAGTAATTTATAGTTGTTTATGAGGTCTAGAATCAAATAAGATATCTCATGATGCAATTTTGGACACGTGGTAGAAAAACAGGCAGAAAAATAACAATGGCAGCTCCGACCACCCGAAACAGCTGGAAGTGAAGGATATATAATACACGTTTCTTAGGCCTCTGAACTCCTAAAACAAAAATTACCGAAAATCGCACGGATGGTTAATCGAATCATATAAAGCGGGCATAAAAATTTGCAAAAACACCAGAAGACATTTGACGTTACCGGTATGTTATTAACCAATTTCTGCCGAAAATCGGATAATCGTGTAAAAGTGATTTATAGTTGTTTATAGGGTCTAGAATCGAATAAGATATTTCATGATGCAACTTCGGACACGTGGTAGTGGTGAGCCGAAATCGTATGCTCCCAAAAATAAGTAATAAAGTCCTAATACCTTAAATATATAGTAGAGGTAAGTCGGGTGTCGAATCCGCAGGGAAGACGATGCGACTTATGTGTAAACAAATGAAGACAAAAGGTAACCAGGGGGGTTTTGAATGATTACGCAACAAGAATAACAATTAAATAAATGGGTGAAGGACTAAAAGTAACAAAGATTTCAGATGATTTAGAAACCCGAGTCAAGGTTTATCCACTACTAGTTAACAATTGATCGTCGACCATTAATCCCTATTTGTCCCTTGAGTATCCCGTTGTAAGACAAGAGTCTTATATGTTCTGCAGATAATATTACTCAGTTCGAAACGCGAGACTAAGCAACCTAATTAATGATTAATCTAATCCACGCATCTAGATTTAATTCATAAACAACATGAATGAACAGAACATACAACAATTATAACGACCTTTAACACACGCGGTTATCGGTTCGAATTATATATTTATTCCCCCTTTTACCCAACTACTATGAAACGCATACAATTAATTGGATTAAAGGTTGCAACTTTATCTAACGAATTGAACAATTACGGATTCAAACATATAGAATTGCACTAGATCGAAGGATGAAATAATCAATTGGCCAAATCAATTAAACATACAACAATCATAAATTATGGACGGAGAATAAATAATACTCAAGCATAAAATAGAGGATTAAGACGGTCTCACAATTGATAAACTTGTAGCTTCAAATTACCTTTGTAACAACCCTTATTTTTATAAAATGTATTTTAAGAGTTTTTAATTATTTTAAGTAATAAAATAATATTTCAATAACTTAACGGAAAATATTTTAATAAATAGTAAGATCCGTCTTAAGAACCTCAAGTCCTTAAGACGAATACAAACTTGGTAATTTAAGTTCCCATCTTAAAAGCCCGTTCAAGTATCCTAACCCGTTTCACTTGTGACGGAAAGGACAAGTCCTTAAACCCTTTTAAGACCCAATTGTCGACATCCTCTTTTTCAAAAGCAAATAAACAGTAAACTCCATTTCTCTTAAAACCTCCATTTTATTCATCTTCTTTTGATCATTTCTCCATCATCCGTTCATCAAATCAAGGTAACAATAACATTTTCGGAATCCTCATCGAATTTGCAAGCCATCTATCACTTTCGTTTTGCATTTCATCGACTTCGAAAATTGGGCTGTTTTGCCTAATTCCGTTTTTCGGACCGTTAACATCGTTTTTCGTGCTTGTAGGCGTGGGCTTGGACGACCCGGAGGTTGACAGCTTTGTTGTAGAGGAGGATCTTTAAGCCGGATCGCTTGAAGGTGACGATAATGAGAAAACTCGGCCTTATTGTGAATATTAGCACTTTTGATGTGTTCTTCATATTGTTTCTGATTTTGTTTGAAGAGTTATGTTTAATGGACTTAGAAACATGCTTAGGATTGTTCTTATGTGAAGGATTCATGCTTGGTGATGTTTTTATATGTTCTTAAGCTTATTTTCAGCTTTCACATAGTTAAGACGGATACTTGATATAATCGTTTGAGGATTGTTATTGGTTTTGTTTGCTGTTAGATAGTAGTATTGGATGATTGGTAATGTTGGGTAAACTTTACTTGTAGCAATTTTGAAGAATTGGTGTCGATTTATGGTGTTTTCGTATAGGCTGGAAATTGCGAAATTTTTATCAGGCTCTATGAGCCGGTCGACCGACCGGCCGCCGGTCGACCGACTGGGAGCGTCTTCTTGTGTTTTTGAGAAAATTGAAGAAAATAGGCTTTGGGACTGCCAGCCGGCCGACCGGCTGCCTGCCGACCGGCTGGTGGTCTCTTTGTGTTGCTTTTGTGTTTTTGCGAGAACATGAATTGTAATACCTCGTAATTTTATTATAATTGTTGGTAATTTTATATTTATATTTTATATTGTGGGTAATTAAATAAACAAATGCGTGTTTTATATTTTATATTTTATTGGTATATATATATATTTTTTATATATATATAGTTATCGTTGATGTCGATGGTAAAATTATATTATTTATTCGATAGCGAGCTAAGTGTATATTACGAGTAACGGTATGGCTTTTAGGCCTTGGTGGGGCTCGAAATGGGGACCTAGACTATCAAAGGTTGTTAACATGTTATGTCGTTAAGGGGGTTCGAACCTGTGACCATTGGGAACTTAGTATGGGCCTCGTTTTTAGTAAAGAGCAAACAGCCCATGGTGATAACTCATAAACGCAACAGTCACAGGCCGTCATATTGGAGGCATGTTTTACCCTAACCCTAACAGAGAATGCACAACCCCACTATGCACAACCCTAGCCGACACAGCAGAGGGGAGGAAGGAGTCCAGCACGGTGGTCTAAACCTAGACTAGGGTGGTTCGTTCTGGCCAAGAGTCGTGTATGTTCACCATAGATCCGTTCACAGGCCGTGTCTTGGTATGTTTCTCCTAAGTCGTGTTGTTACTTGTTGAGTCTGTACTTTGCGTATAATTAATCTATGGGGTGTGGGTGTCGTGTCCGACCCTTGTGGTGGTCCTGTCAACCACCGTGCAACACCAGTAAAGGTGGTTTACAGGCGTGTGTCATAGGGCTGGTTTAGTAACTGAGAATCAATGAGTCTGTTCATAGTTCGTGTGTTCCCTGGGTGTTGAAGTTCTTTTCTACCTATCGTTTTATTGGTTGCTGGAGAGGAGGAGTAAGAGGTGATCCAGGGAGTAGTCTGGTGGTCGTTAGGGTGGTTTAGGGTGGTTTATGCGGTTTTCGAATGGGTCTGTTTCAGGAGGTTGAAACGTTAGGCGTGGGTCAGACCTGGGTTTAGAGGCCCTGGTCTGACTTGCCGGTGGGTGTCGGGAGGTTGGTTGGTGTCGTGGTAGTAGTTGGTGGTCGGTGGTGTTGGGGGCTGGTGCTCGCTGGTGGTCGGAGGGTTGGTTTACGGTAGTGCTTCGGGTTGAAGTCGGGGGTAAGGGTGTTACGTGGGGCTATTGTTCGGTTTATTCCTTTGCTTCATTTTATCATTTTTATTACCTTATTATTATTATTATTATTATTATTATTATTATTATTATTATTATTATTATTATTATTATTACTTAGTATTATTATTTGTTATGACTTATCAATATTATTTTTATTGTTTCCTTTTGTTGGTTTTAATCAAGTTTAAAGTTGTTGGCGTTTATTTGGTATTACGTTTTATTATGATTATATTCTTACTTTTGGTTACGGGTTTTGGTTGCTTCTTTGAGATGGTTAAGTATACGAGTCGGATATTACACTACAACGAAAACACAATCGGGCGACAAATATTGGCGACTGAAATCTGTCGCAAAACACCTATTGGCGACGGACAACAGTCGCCAAACAGTTGTCGCTGACTTTTGTCGCCAAAAAAATTCGGGCGACTGAAATCCGTCGCCAAATTTGGCGACAGACAGGGTAGTCGCCAAAGACACAATTTGGCGACAGACAGGGCAGTCGCCAAATTGGCGACAGAAATGAAGCAGTCGCCAAATTGGCGACAGACTTCAGTCGCCAATTCCCCCTGTTCAGTCGCCAATGCTCCTGACTTTCCAGGGGCTTTGGTTTCTTGTGCTCTGTTTTGGCGACGGATTTCAGTCGCCATTACTTCATTTCAGTCGCCAAAATTCCTGAGCATTTTTCATGAAAATCATTATTTCGTTTTTGCCAAATCCAATACGAAATAATATCAGTACACCTGCAACCAGAAAGTAACCAGCAATTGGTGACGAACACCTTTTGAATCAACAACCAAATCTCCTTTTATAAAAAAAGAGAACCGTTATCAAATTACATGAACACGTTAACTAAACTAATAAATCTCCACGTTCGACAATTTTTCCTAAGTTACTAAACTAATTAACTGCTTGAAATCCCATGCTAGCTCCACTACCGTCTCCTCCCTTTCCTCTTGGATCATTAGGATCTTCATTAAATGGTTGGGAACCGGGGTTGCAAGAGTAGAAATACGTCTCCATGGCCTTAAGACGTTCTTTCATCAACCGCATTTCCTCATCTCTTTCCGCTCTTTCTCGGTCAAGTTGTGATTGCAATTTACTTACAAGAGACGGCTCGTAGGTTTGGCGCGGCTCATATGAGGACCTTCTAGCCGGTTCCTTGTAAAACACCCCATGAGCTTGTCCGGCCCCATATACCATACCCTTCTTGTAACCATCCACCAATTTGAACCAAATTTCATTATCATCCCGCTCAGGGTGGGCCTCTTTCTCTGCCTCATATTTCTCCTATAACATTAAGAAAACTATTATTAGTTAAGCAAAAACAATCATTGACGAAGGTAACAAAAAAACATCATTAGTTGAGAGAAACTATCTTACATATAACTCTTTGTCCTTCGCCTTAATCCATATTCTTCTCTGCGTCTTTTCATTGACCTTGGAATGCGTGTCAAGGAAAAGTTCGGGCATCGTCATCATCGGCTTCTTGCCGCCGTCTTTGTTGCCGCCGTCGTCGTTGTTGCTGCTATCCTTCTTCTTCTTCCCTCCCTAAATAGGGAAAATTGTTAATATAAGAAGTATAGTATATTCATTCAAAAAAGAAGTATTCATTCAAGACTTACACTAAAAATACGCGTCAAAAATGATCGTGATCCCCCGTGATGGGTAGGCTCGACCTCCGCATCTTTCTTCCCTCTTCTTTTGTTCATCTTCTTTTGAGCGGACACGGCTTGGAACTCGGGAGTCTCGCGTCGCTTCATGAGATCTTTATATTTCTCACCTACAATTAAAAAGTATGTTAATAGTATTAAGATATTTCATTAATTCTTGTATTTACAAGTGACAAAACTTATATATTACATGTACCTTTTAGACGATTCGGTTCCTTCTTTCTTGTAACAATCTTGTAGATATAGTCTCTATATCTTGTTTTACCAACTTCATGGTATCTCTCAAGGACGGATTGTTCATGTTCAGGAGCCCAATAGAAAGATTGCTACAAAAAAAAAACAGTTAATGTAATTAGTAGTTAGCTTAATGAGTTAAAAAACAACTAACTATAATTAATGCAATTACCCGATACGCATTGAACCAAGCTTCTTTTTGAGCCTTGCTAGCTTTCCCCCAAGAAGTAGGCACAGGACCTAACAAGTTCTCCTTTGTGCTAGCAAGGACCCCTCGACGAGGAGTCTGATGTCTAAACCTGTAACAGAAATTGTTAATTAAAACAAATCATTTTATTACTTTAAAAATTGAATAATACACATATAATAAACAACAACACTTACCATAGTCCCGCCGGATCAAGTATAATCCGGTTATCCTGGGTGTACTGAATCGGTATACCATCGTCCGAGTCCTCATCCACTTGAGGCTCAATCTGTACCTCTTCTTCTACTGGTTCCTCTTTTTCTTGCACGGATGAAATATTAGCACGATTACTGCCACCGCCTCGCACTCTACCTCGACCTCCTGCCATCTACAATCACATAAATGAAAATATTAGTAGGAGAAGAAAAAACATCAAATAAACATATCAAGCATGAATTTAAATTGTACAACTATTATATACCAAATTAATCATCATCCTCATCCTCTTCTAGATCTTCATCATCATCATCACCAACATCCTCATCCTCATCCTCATCCTCATTGTCATCATCATCACCAACATCGTCATAATCATGTACTCTCACTACTTCTTCAACTTCCTCCCATCCTTCTTCCAACTCAATATTCATAGTCTCATTATCCTCCTCCTCTTCCAACTCATCATCATCTTCATCTTCATTATCATGAATGATTTCGTCTGTTGGAGACAAAATTGTCCCATTTGTTACTATTTCTTCTTGAAAAAAGGAGGTATCAATTTGTGATCGTGCCTTTGTCTTAATGACTGCCCACCATGCCTTGCTATTTCTATCATTTGTCGTGCTTGGATAGGAAGCGAAATACACTTGTTGAGCCTGATGTGCAAGTATAAATGGATCATACTTAGGGTATGTTCGGGTACGATTCACTTCTACAAGCTTGTAACATTCATGTGTTCTCATTCCAGCCGGGGAATTATCCTTCCACTCAATCTTGAATAAGGTAGTCTTGTAAGCTCGATCACGACCATTGTAAGACATCTCAAAAATGTCCTCTATAATACCATAGTATTCGTGGTCATCAACGGAAGAAATAGTAACACCATAATTGCATCTAGCCTTACCCTTACCATGGTCGAATGTGTAGAAATTAAATCCATTAACTGAATATCGGTTCCGCGTCTTAACCAAGCGTGAAGGACCGAAGGCTAAACTCCTTATCAAATCATCTTCGATATTGAACTCAAGCACATGGTTCAGAAACCATTTTGGGAATTTGTCTTCATGTTTATCCCAAACATCATCCCTACTTACATTAGGATGTTCCTTAATGAAATCATCCACAAAATTCGTTTCATATGGCTCTAAGATCTCGCTATTTGATAGAACGTATAAGTGAGCACGATTGTATTCCTTGTCATCCAAATATCTCGTTCCACCTTTAGAGGAACAACCTTCACCATCTTGAGTTTGAAAAAACTCGGGTATACTTGTATCAACTTCATCTGCTTCATCAAGATTCAAGTTTTTTGCTTTGGTTTCTATATGTTTTTCAAAGTAGAGAGAACAAAAATTTGCAATCTCTTCCGTTAAATAAGCATTGCATATAGAACCTTCAACCTTTGCTTTGTTTCCAATCTTTTTCTTCAAATGATTAAGAAACCTATATATAATTCATTACGTTGTTGTTAATTAAAGTTTGTAATATATTAGTAAATCTAAAATTTCAAAAATATGTAATACTCTTAGTATTACCTTTCAAATGGATACATCCATCTATATTGAACGGGTCCTCCAACTTTGGCTTCGTAGGGCAAATGGACCGGTAGATGCTCCATTGAGTTGAAAAATGAAGGGGGAAAGATCATCTCAAGCTTACATAATATTAGTGGTATTTGATCTTCGAGACGAATCATGTCATCAACACATATTGAGGACGAACATAGATCTCTAAAAAATTGACTAATCTCAACAATTGCATTCCATACCGTGGTTGGGAGGAGATGTTTCAAAGCAACGGGTAATAGTCGCTCCATGAATACATGACAATCATGACTTTTCATGCCTTGTAACCTGAGCCTCTTAAGATCAACACATCGACGAAAATCTGAAGCATATCCGTCGGGGAATTTCAGATTTCGTAACCACTCACATAATACCTTCCTTTGTGGTTTGTCCAAAGTGTAAATGGCTTTTGGCTTGGACCCATCATTGCGAATATGTAATTTGGGACGATCACAAAACAACTTCAAGTCTTTTCTTGATCCAATAGTGTCACATGTTTCGCCTTCGACATCCATGATCATGTCAATTAATTGCTCAAAAAAATTCTTTTCTATATGCATCACATCCAAGTTGTGTCTGATTAACATTGTTTTCCAATATGGAAGGTCCCAAAATATGCTTCTTTTAAACCAACCATTTTTCTTCTTTTTGAGTTCTTTAAACTCTTCTTCAGTACCATCAATAGAAGATGGGAAATCACATATCAACTCCCATACCTCATCACCCGGAAGATGGTCTGGGGCATCATCAAGTACCTCTTTCCCTTTTTTGAAAGCTTTCTTGTTTCTCCTAAGAGAATGATTTAGTGGTAAAAAGCATCTATGACAATCAAACCAACTAATTTTCTTGGAATTCGGAAGCCAAAAAGCTTTACTTTCACCCATGCAACGAGGACATGCTTTTTGTCCCGCAGTAGCCCAGCCAGATAGCATACCATATGCGGGAAAATCGTTTATTGTCCATAAAAGTGAAGCTCTTAGTTGAAAATTCTGCTTTCTGAAAACATCATATGTTTCCACCCCAACTTCCCACAATTGTCTCAATTCTTCCACTAATGGTTGTAAATAAACATCCAAATGTCCTTTCGGATTTTTAGGACCGGGAATAATGAGAGACAAGAAAATGAATTCTCTTTTCATACATAACCAAGGCGGTAAGTTGTATGGTGTGACCATTACGGGCCAACAAGAGTAATTCTTACCAAATTGGGTAAAAGGACTAAATCCATCCGTACACAAGCCAAGTCGCACATTCCGGGGTTCCTCGGCAAATTCAGGATAGATTTGATCAAATCGTTTCCATTCTTCCCCGTCACTTGGATGACACATCTTCCCAGGAGTACGTGGATTTTCTTTGTGCCATGTCATTTGTTCGGCAAGTTTTTTGGTAGAATAAATTCTTTGAAGCCTAGGGGAAAGAGGAAGGTAAATTAATTGATTTTCTGCTATCGGTTTCTTACACTTTTGACCCCTATTACCACTCTTGTTGCCTTTTTTCGTTTTGAAAACAACATCTCCATCGCTTGTCTGAAATCTATCCCTTCCACATTTTCTGCACTTGTCAAGTAACGCATCATCTTTCCAAAACAACATACATCCTTCGGGACAAGCATCGATCTTTTGATGTGGTAACTGAAGACCTTTAACTACTTTTTTGGTGTTGTAGAAACTTCGAGTCATGACGTTATCTTCGGGGATAGCATCCTCAAGGAAAGAAGCAATACCATCAACGGCAGTAAATGGCATATTATGCTCACACTTCAAGGTTACTATCCTAGAGGCGGCTTGTAATAATGACATTCTGCTCCCTTCGTATAAAGGTTGTTCCGCAGCTTTTAACATGTCAAAAAAAGCCTTTGCTTGGGGATTTGGAGGTTGCTCTTCATTCAAGGCTACACGGTCATCGTCATTATTGACTACATTAAACTCCAAGGCATCAACAACCATATCTCTATATGGGTTTTCGTCAACATGTTCGATGTGAGGTTGTTCGTGAATTGGGGAATAGGCTTCTCCATGAGAAATCCAATTATAATAATTTGGACGAAACCCATTTGTATAGAGATGTTCTTGTACCTCAATGACATATAGGTATTTCATATTTCGACATTTGCTACAAGGACACCTAAGTTTATTTTCTAACGAGTCATACTCCTCTTGTTGCTTAGCAAACTCAATAAACTCGGCAACACCCTCTATAAACCTAGCATTAGAACGTCTCTTCTTATTATCTAATAACCCTCCATCATACATCCATGAACGTTCCAATCTCTTCATTTTAATCTAAACAAAAAAAACCCAAAAAACAATTTTCAACACTAAAAATACATATATCTAAATTAAAATTACACTCACTTAATTGAAGAACAACCTCAATCACATAATAATAACAATTTATTAACAACAATTTCCAATTATACAATTAACCACAAACTTATAAGCTAATTTAAGACGGTCTTAATAAGCTAGTATAATCTAACTAACATCCTAATAAGCTATTAAACATCCTAATCGACTACTTTAATCTAATTAACCAACATCAATAAGGCTAACAACATCATCATCTTCAAACTTCTTATAAACCCTAACCCACAATTATCTAATTAATATGCTAATTGGCTTCTAATACCTAATTAATCACAACCTAATAAGCTAAGACGGTCTTAATAACCTACTACATTCACTAAATGCACAAAACAAACCAACAATCAAACAAAAAATTGAAATTGAAATTGAGTTTCAAGAGAGTATACAAACCTTAAATGGGTTGAATGAAGGTAAGAACAAGTACGGTGGTGGTGGTGGTGGCCGGAATCCGGTGACAGTGGTGTTGAGGGTGGCCGGAACACGTAGGGTAGGGTGGTGGTGGTGGTGGTTTTCGCGATATTGAGGATTCATGTGTTTGTGTGTTTGTGTAATTGCGAATAAGGAAAGGGACTGAACTGCGTCTGTTTCTGTATCGCAATTTGGCGACGGACTCGTAAAATTGGCGACTGAAATTGTCTGTCGCCAAATTTAGCGACGGTTTTCTGTCGCCAAACTTTGGAATCAGTCGCCCGAGTGTGTCGGTGGTGGGAAAATTGGGGAAAAAGTTCTGTCGCCAAATTGGCGACTGATTTCAGTCACCCGATTTTTTATTTAGTCGCCAAATTGGCGACTGACCGATGCAGTCGCCAAAAATTGTCGCCCGGTTCAGTTTTTCTTGTAGTGTTAGTGAGTTTTAGGAACTTCTATTTTGGGGAAGTTTCTATTTATGGAAACTTTCCATTTATGGAAGGTTTCTATTTATAGTAAGTATCAGTTGTTATAGGGTTCGGGAAGGTTATTTATTCGTTACGTATATGTGTTTAGGTAGCGGGTTTCGCGTGGAACATTTCTAGCAAGCTTTTGAATTTATCTGCATTCCTGTTATTTGAGGTAGGGAAACTACTGGTATACGATGATGTGTAATATGTTCTTATTTGATATCACAATGATGTGTAATCTGTTCTTATTGGATATCCAGCATGCTTGCTATTTCTTATCACGCGATCGTATATTGTGTTATTTATATCATTCTGTGATGTGTTACGAGGAGATAAAGGGTCTGTGATTGGTGCGGAGATAAAGGGTCTGTGATTGGTGCGGAGATAAAGGGTCTGTGATTGGTGTGGAGATTCATGGGTCTTGTGATTCGGAGTGGAGATGATCGACTATCTATTTATAGTAATTTGTTTGCTTACAGTTTTTCTCTACTCAACCTCGTGGTTGACCCTGTGTATTCGTGATCACCTGTGATGAACCAATTATTGGGGAGCAGATTGACAGGTGTTGAGACTATGGGAGCTAAGGGAAGAGAGAAGCTTGGATCCGGACCTGCCTAGAGTCTAGATCACCATAGTAGTTACTTATGAGTTGTACTTTTGTTTTATCAAGACAGTTTGTTTTAATTCGGTTGTATAAACTTGTTCTTTGAGATAACTTATCAATTTAAAGTACTGTTTATCTTCCTTTGTATCTACTGCCTCGGGAAGCCGAGATGGTAACATCCTTATTTATCTAGGGAGTCCTAGTACAGGCGCTTAAATAAATGGGGGTGTTACAAAGTGGTATCAGAGCTAACGATCCTCAGGCCTAAACTAAGTGAATAATAATGAACGTAGGGAGAGTCTAATAAAATGAACCCCGAGATGAAACTGATAGGAGCCCCAAAAAGGAACGGGATGAGTTAGGGGCCCCCTCACACCAAACCTGGGCCCTTTCTGTTCTTTCTCGGGAACCCAAAGAGAGTAATTGAAGAGTGGGGTAGACTATATAGTGACCTGGTTATACTATGCTAACGTTCTTGCAGGAGAAGAATGAGGTAAGTTATATGCGAGTTCTGATTAAGGATATGTGCAATAGGAACTGTGGATTGACATGGATGATTGAAATGAAATTATCAGAGTTTGGGAGTTGTATTTGTTGAGCCATGGTTAGAGTGATGTGATCATATGATTTTGATATTTGAAGTGTTTATGCGACTATCTGGAATTGAATGATTTTGATATATTGTTGGTATTTGCACATGAATGATCATATTTATATAAATTAGTAATCCATGTCTAGTGATATGCGGAATGTGTTCCCTAAGCCATGAACGTATATAGTTATGTGTTGCATACATTGTAATTAAGATTTTTTTTTTATGTCTTTTATACGCATTTAAAGTTGTTATGAAGTTCGTAATCAATAAGGGATACATAATAGTTCTTAGTTTAAGTTTCCGTACTTGGATAGGTTATGATGGTGCAATGGGAAAAATTAATTTATTTTGATGCACATGTATGACTATCAAGCTATTTAGTTGACCCTATTTTCGGTTTCGAAACCTTTACTGTGTTAGATGGTAACTACAATTGAAATGAGGAATGAATGTTAATATGGTACAAAGTGGTAAAGTGGTGTCTATGCTTCAAATGTTTGTCAACGTATATTTTTTTTTTTGGAATAAGAAAGGTGGGTTTGGAGGTAGTAGTGTGTATTTGCGAAGGAACCAAAATCTTAATAAATTACCAGAATGTTACCTGGATTGTACGGACTGTCATTTTATATGTGTCCTATGTTTGAGTATGAAAATTTTATGTATGATAACCCCTTGAGTTGGGTTTACAATGCTTTTGTTTTATGTTAATAGGAGTTATATTTTGAGAGAAATAAATCTTTTAGTTGACAGTGGTCAGATTATTACTGCACCGTCCCGTTCTGGCCATCTTTTTGTAAGAGAGATCATTTAAAACTTGGTTATTGTTATGCATAAGTCCAACCCTACTGTTCATTATATGTATTTGCGTTTTCAAAATGATATGCCATGTAAAGTCGTAACGAGCCACTATTTAATTATGATTTCGTAAGTTGTTGCGTAATGTGTAAGTGTTGAAATCGTGAGATATAAAAGTTTCATATAAAAGTTTAATCAAATGTGATTTATGTGATGTAACCACGTGATATCCTGGTATGACTTTAGTAACATGAATAATAGGCGTATGGTATGAGTATGAACCCTAACTATATGATAGCGTAACCTTGGTTATCTCGTCAAGCTTAATATAGAATTGTTTCAATTATATGTCAAATTTTACGACCTCAAAATAACTATGTGTTATTCGTATGTGATGACAAAGGCATGTTTATCTAAGAAGAGCCTTGCCAAATGGCAAAATGAAATGTAACTGGTGAGCTTACTAGCATGATATAGCAATCTAATGGTTATACATAATTGTAATTGTGTTTATTTGAACAATGTGAATCTTGTTGATGTTCTTTCGTCTATTGATTGTTTATCACTGTCTATATTGTTATATCATACAGTGAGTTGTATATTGTTATATTTAGAATCTGATCACGATGTGTAAGTTATTAATTGTGGCATACGATTTACGGAAGTATTAGCCTTGTGATTGTTACTTATATCGTTAAAATTTTCATAATTCATGAGTGAAAAGAACAATAACTTAATAAAGAAGAGTCATAATACCTCACTTTAGCCTTGTTTCAAGTTGTAACTTGTAAAATTGTCTTTTGACACATATTATATTGTCACAAGTAACCCTTTGAATGTTTCAAACATTTCAAAATATTTTCAAAATGACAAACCAGGTTCAAGCTTGATGTTTGATAATTATGGTGATTGGTTAACTAATTGATATCTGGGGATGTTAAACGACCTTGTGAGTCTATGAGTTATGTATGTTTTGGGAAATATGCCAATGTTCCATGTTTAATTACGTTAATTAATTTTGCGCTATGTCTTTTCCTAAATGTGATTTGCTTCTATAATATGATTATGAGCATGAAACATTTAATTCGTCGAGTATGAACTATAAGTTTCTTAATTGTTTACATTGTTGTTAGTATATTAAATTTGTGATAAATTTCAAGGATGTATGAGTGTTATCTTTTCCAAATCTGTTTTACGACGTAACACGACCGTAATACCTTATTTTTGTTCAAGGTTATATGTTATATGATAATTGGTATGAGTCACTTTTGAGTACTGATTTGAGTTGAATATTAGTAGTTGTCCTTTTATTTTGATAGTTAAAATTTTCTATTGATGTGATAATTCTTTTGTTTGTGAGATGGGAAAACTCTTAGTAATTGATTAGTCTGACTTATGTACAAGTTCTTGTTTATGGCGTACACGTTCTCGTTTTATGAATAGTGGAATGATAAGTATATATACAAGTATGTCAACGAACCCGGGAGGTAAGTACTGAGGAGATTGAGTTACTCGTGAGTTTAGAACAAAGGCCATGGTTGGTTTTGTTTTGAGATAGAGATTTCAGTCCAGAGTCTTATCGAGTTGTCGCACTCTTGGACCTTGACTCGTGGGTGAGTAGCTTAGAGTTTTACTCTCTAGGTGTTGAGCAGTTCCTTTCATGGGATGTTTGACATTATCGATACAAAAATCGAGATGGGAATTGATTACTGGTATTGAGTTATGACTTATTTGGCCATCGTGCCATATCGTGTTTACGGTCCAGTGTGACCTTGGTTATTGAGTTGTATACGGAAATTGAGATCGATATTGAGATGGAAGTTTCAATTGCGGGTGTACTTCGCCATTTCACTCACCCTGGTCTTTGGTCTTAGATGCGACGATGAGTGCGATACTTGGTTACGTGGAGTTCTATTTTATGAAATAAAGTAATGAGTGAGATGGAGTACTGTGTTAGAATGTTTATGGGGTTACGGGGACGTAACCATGTTTTAAGGAGGATAGGATTGTAAAATCTTATTAGCTTACGATATGACTAGTTGCTATGACATGGCTAGTTGGTGTGTCATGATTGTTTGAATATACTTGATGGCCCTGTTACTGATGTTGTGCATCTTATTGGTGGTAGATGTTATGTCGTGTCTTGTTTTGTATTTGTACATGCCTAGTAACTAGGTTGATAACCATGGGATGGTGAACTTCGGGACTAAGTTCATTTTAAGGGGGGAAGACTGTAATACCCCGTAACTTCATAGTTCGTTATAATGAGTTCACTTATGTTAATTGTCTTATTATGGTGTTTTAAGTTCGGGCCTATATAAGTATGTGATATAGGTTGTAAGCCGGTGATATATGTGTGTGGTTGAACTTCGGGACGAAGTTCATTTTAAGGGGGGAAGACTGTAATACCTCGTAATTTTATTATAATTCTTGGTAATTTTATATTTATATTTTATATTGTGGGTAATTAAATAAACGAATGCGTGTTTTATATTTTATATTTTATTGGTATATATATATATATATTTTATATATATATAGTTATCGTTGATGTCGATGGTAAAATTATATTATTTATTCGATAGCGAGCTAAGTGTATATTACGAGTAACGGTATGGCTTTTAGGCCTTGGTGGGGCTCGAAATGGGGACCTAGACTATCAAAGGTTGTTAACATGTTATGTCGTTAAGGGGGTTCGAACCTGTGACCATTGGGAACTTAGTATGGGCCTCGTTTTTAGTAAAGAGCAAACAGCCCATGGTGATAACTCATAAACGCAACAGTCACAGGCCGTCATATTGGAGGCATGTTTTACCCTAACCCTAAAAGAGAATGCACAACCCCACTATGCACAACCCTAGCCGACATAGCAGAGGGGAGGAAGGAGTCCAGCACGGTGGTCTAAACCTAGACTAGGGTGGTTCGTTCTGGCCAAGAGTCGTGTATGTTCACCATAGATCCGTTCACAGGCCGTGTTTTGGTATGTTTCTCCTAAGTCGTGTTGTTACTTGTTGAGTCTGTAATTTGCGTATAGTTAATCTATGGGGTGTGGGTGTCGTGTCCGACCCTTGTCGTGGTCCTGTCAACCACCGTGCAACACCAGTAAAGGTGGTTTACAGGCATGTGTCATAGGGCTGGTTTAGTAACTGAGAATCAATGAGTCTGTTCATAGTTCGTGTGTTCCCTGGGTGTCGAAGTTCTTTTCTACCTATCGTTTTATTGGTTGCTAGAGAGGAGGAGTAAGAGGTGATCCAGGGAGTAGTCTGGTGGTCGTTAGGGTGGTTTAGGGTGGTTTATGCGGTTTTCGAATGGGTCTGTTTCAGGAGGTTGAAACGTTAGGCGTGGGTCAGACCTGGGTTTAGAGGCCTTGGTCTGACTTGACGGTGGGTGTCGGGAGGTTGGTTGGTGTCGTGGTAGTAGTTGGTGGTCGGTGGTGTTGGGGGCTGGTGCTCGCTGGTGGTCGGAGGGTTGGTTCACGGTAGTGCTTCGGGTTGAAGTCGGGGGTAAGGGTGTTACGTGGGGCTGTTGTTCGGTTTATTCCTTTGCTTCATTTTATCATTTTTATTACCTTATTATTATTATTATTATTATTATTATTATTATTATTATTATTATTATTATTATTATTATTATTATTATTATTATTATTATTACTTAGTATTATTATTTGTTATGACTTATCAATATTATTTTAATTGTTTCCTTTTGTTGGTTTTAATCAAGTTTAAAGTTGTTGGCGTTTATTTGGTATTACGTTTTATTATGATTATATTCTTACTTTTGGTTACGGGTTTTGGTTGCGTCTTTGAGATGGTTAAGTATACGAGTCGGATATTAGTGAGTTTTAGGAACTTCTATTTTGGGGAAGTTTCTATTTATGGAAACTTTCCATTTATGGAAGGTTTCTATTTATAGTAAGTATCAGTTGTTATGGGGTTCGGGAAGGTTATTTATTCGTTACGTATATGTGTTTAGCTAGCGGGTTTCGCGTGGAACATTTCTAGCAAGCTTTGGAATTTATATGCATTCCTGCTATTTGAGGTAGGGAAACTACTGGTATACGATGATGTGTAATCTGTTCTTATTTGATATCACAATGATGTGTAATCTGTTCTTATTGGATATCCAGCATGCTAGCTATTTATTATCACGTGATCGTATATTGTGTTATTTATATCATTCTGTGATGTGTTACGAGGAGATAAAGGGTCTGTGATTGGTGCGGAGATAAAGGGTCTGTGATTGGTGCGGAGATAATGGGTCTGTGATTGGTGTGGAGATTCATGGGTCTTGTGATTCGGAGTGGAGATGATCGACTATCCATTTATAGTAATGTGTTTGCTTACAGTTTTTCCCTACTCAACCTCGTGGTGACCCTATGTATTCGTGATCACCTGTGATGAACCAATTATTGGGGAGCAGATTGACAAGTGTTGAGACTATGGGAGCTAAGGGAAGAGAGAAGCTTGGATCCGGACCTGCCTAGAGTCTAGATCACCATAGTAGTTACTTATGAGTTGTACTTTTGTTTTATGAAGACAGTTTGTTTTAATTCGGTTGTATAAACTTGTTCTTTGAGATAACTTATCAATTTAAAATACTGTTTATCTTCCTTTGTATCTACTGCCTCGGGAAACCGAGATGGTAACATCCTTATTTATCTAGGGAGTCCTAGTACAGGCCCTTAAATAAATGGGGGTGTTACATGAATATATAGGGAGCCCAGCCGGCAGACCGGCCGCCTGCCAGCCGGCTGGGAGTGCATTGGGGTATGGGTTGCGAGTTTTTGAGAACCTATGATTGGGTTCCCAGCCGGCCGACCGGCTGCCTGCCGACCGGCTGGGAGTCCTTTTGTGCTATTCTCGTTTTATTGAAAGGAAGGCTGAAGGGATCACCAGCCGGCCGACCGGCTGCCTGCCGACCGGCTGGGGACCCCTGTTGGCTGTTTTGATTTTTGTAAATCGTTAGTATCTTTCAAACGCTTAATCGGTTTTGATTGAAACTCGTTCCTTGTATCTTTGATATGCATTTGAGGTCCCCGGAGGACGGGCGACACTATATTGGGTTCGGGAATGGAGTGAGGATAGAGACCCCCCGGTCGGGTAACCGAAAGGGAAACCGGCTCTCCCTCGTCTTAGTTCCCGGGATCAATTAAGTGTCGATTAGTGGTTTAAGAAGTTAGAGCTATAGGTTAGTTTCTATCTTTGGATGCTGATGATTGAGTTGGATGTCGCGTGGTGGGATATGTGTTAAGCTCACCTCTGGACCCACTACGTGTTTTGTATGTCGCGTGACGGGATATGTGTTAAGCTCACCTCTGGACCCGTTACGTGTTTTGCTTGTGGCGTGTCAGGATATGTGTTAAGCTCACCTCTGGACCTGACACGTGATCGGTTGTCGTACACGGGATATGTGTTAAGCTCACCTCTGGACCCGTTGTGCGATAGCTGTGTATTGGGATATGTGTTAAGCTCACCTCTGGACCCAATACTTGTTTGTAGCATTGAGATATGTGTTAAGCTCACCTCTAGACCCTTTGCTTATGGATGATTAGGGATATGTGTTAAGCTCACCTCTGGACCCTTTTCTTGAATTGTAAGTATAGGGATATGTGTTAAGTTCACCTCTGGACCCTTTACTTGATTTGCATGTTGGGATATGTGTTAAGTTCACCTCTGGACCCGACATTGTTTGGTAGTGGGATATGTGTTAAGTTCACCTCTGGACCCATTGCTAGTGTTTGTTGATGTTTATATCTGCTTGCCTAGGTTGGTACAGTGTCAGATATGCATGATGAAGTTGATGATTATACTGCTTGAGTTATAGTTCGTTCATCTAAGGCATTGGATGACTCTATGATCGGTTTCATAAATAGTTGGATTGAAAGACCCCCCGACTGGGTAACCAGTAGGGAAACCGGCTCTCCTTCCTAACGGTTTATGAAGTTGGTTGAGAGCCGTGCATTAGAGTTGCATGATAGTATGAGAACAGTAGATGAGTTGTTTATGCTTCACATGTTTGTATATGTTGGAGTATTCTGTATTGCTTTATGTGTTTCGTGTTGTCACAAAAGGTGGCTAGGAGAACTCTAGTCACTCCCCACTGATTGTGGCGTACATGTTTTCATGTATGTAGGTACATGCAGGTTGGCGGGGTTCACGAGAGAGCTAGCGAGTGATGATCCTGTTGTCATCATATGACTTACACTTTCATCGTTTAGCTGGACTCTTAGTTTTGATACAGTTTTTGGTTGGTGCCTGTAGGGATGTTCCATCCCAGGCTGTTGTACATATTTGGTTTTGATACTTAGAACTGTTACTTATCTATTTTGTTTTATTTCAGTTTCAGTTTCCGTTTCAGTTTAATTCCTCTCGCATGTTGTTTATCTTTAAAAAGTTTTAATTCCGCTGCATTTTTAGTACTTTTGTATGTTTATATTTTCGCTTTCGCAAGGGGTTTTAGAGTTGGTATCAGAGCATTATTGCTCCCGACGCACTCATGTGACCCCAACCTTAACTTGACCAATTAAACAAATAATGAATGAGAGATGGGTAAATCTAAGGATTTATATTGTAGTCTATTTGTGAATGCTAATTGCTAAGCTAACATTTGTTTTCTCTTTTGAAGGATGGTGAGACCCATGGCTGCTGATAACATTATGTTGCAAGCAATTCATCACTTGCTTGAGACCCAGAGACAGCAATTGGGGAATGTTCCACCTCCTCCACCGCCAGGCAATGAGGCCAATCGTCCTGGTAGCTTCTTTTGGATAGCGTCCCAAATGTCCAGGAGCCATGTGAAGACTTATGGAGGCAGGTTGATCCGGTAGCTCTTACCGAGTGGTTCAGGGAGATGAAAAAGAGCTTTACCATGTATTCGGTGGGTAGAGAGGATAGAGTGCGGCTAGCCACTCACTTTCTGACCCTTGAGGCCGATAGATGGTGGGCATTGACCGGACCGACTTTCACTCTTGATCCTTTGTTCGATTGGGAGGCTTTTAAGGATAAGCTCGAAACGAGGTTTTATCCCAAGGAGCTCAGATCACAGCGACTCAAGGAATTTATGGATTTGAAGCAAGGCAAGATGTCGGTTCAGGAGTTTACAGACCGATTCAACCAACTTGCTCATTTCGCATCGAGGTTTGTCAGAGATGAGGCTGAGAGAGTCTACTTTTACCGTGGGAAGCTAGGACCGCATCGAGAGTATGGTTCATCGTGACTCGACTTCTTTTGTGGAGGTATATAATGATGCTATTTGGGTCGAGAGTTCCATTCGTGCCATAGATGCTGAGACCCGAGCTGCTACTTCCAGTGTGACTCCTCACCAGAGATCAGTGTACCAGGGGAAGAGACCGTTTGTTCCTTCTACTTCTTCGCCTTCTTCTCAGAAGAAGCGGTCTGAGAGGTTCTCTGCTCCGGTTGCTAAGACCACTGTTCACACCGACACATCTCCTAGTGTTTGCCCCCGTTGTGGTAAACCATCTCATCCGGGTTTTGATTGTTTCAAGAATGCCTATAAGTGTTTCACTTGTAATGGATATGGGCATCGATCGTATGAGTGTCTTGAGAGGAACACCGCACTTGGCAAGGCTGCCACTGCTGCTGCAGCGACTAGAGGAGGGAAGCCGAAAGGGAAGATTTTTGTGATGACTAGGGCTGAGGCTGAGGCTCATCCAGACATTGTTGCCGGTATCTTTTCTGTTCTTGGTGCTGAGTGCCTTATTCTATTTGATATTGGTGCTTCTCTTTCATTTATATCGACTCAGTTCGTAGACCGTTTAGCTCTTGAGTCTTCATTGGTTGAGGAGACTTCAATTTCCTTACCTTCTGGAGACGTAATCTCTTGCTCATCTTCCCATAGGGATGTTCCTATTATTATTGGTCAAGCCACATTTCCAGCGGACTTACTGAGATTTCCTCTCGAGGAGTTTGACATTATCCTCGGTATGGATTGGTTATCGCGATACCATGCTCGCTTCGAGTGTCGCGACCAGAAAATCTGCTTGAGGAGTTCTTCAGGAGTTCGTGTTTCCTATAGGGGAACTCGCCCTAAAAAGGGTGTTCGTGTTATCTCTTCGATGAAAGCATCTCATCTTCTTAGGAAGGGTTGCCAAGCCTTCCAGTGTGTTGTTTCTGCTGCAAAGCCATCGCTACCGAAGCTTGAGGATGTAGCCATTGTTCGTGAGTATCCAGATGTTTTCCCAGATGACTTGCCAGGGATACCGCCAGACAGAGATGTGGAGTTTACCATTGAGCTTATTCCAGGTACCGGACCGATTTCCAAAGCTCCTTACCGTATGGCTCCACCAGAGTTGAAAGAGTTGAAACAACAATTGGAAGAGATGATCGAGAAAGGATTCATTAGACCGAGTGCTTCTCTGTGGGGTGCTCCAGTTTTGTTTGTCAAGAAGAAAGATGGTTCCATGAGACTTTGCATTGATTATAGAGAGTTGAACCGAGTGACTGTGAAGAACAGATATCCTTTGCCTAGGATAGATGACTTGTTTGATCAGGTGAGAGGTGCTTCTAGGTTTTCTATGATTGATATTCGATCGGGTTATCATCAGATTCCGGTGAGAGAGGCTGATATTGCGAAGACTGCTTTTCGTACCAGATATGGGCATTTTGAGTTCGTAGTTATGCCTTTTGGGTTGACTAATGCACCTGCTATTTTCATGGATCAGATGAACCGCACCTTTAGTGAGTATCTTGACACTTGTGTTGTGGTGTTTATTGATGATATCCTCATTTACTCTAAGACCGATGAGGAGCATACTGAGCATCTTAGATTGATTCTTGGGATTTTACATCGACAGAAGTGGTTCGCGAAGTTCTCTAAGTGTGAGTTTTGGCTTTCTAAGGTTGCATTTCTTGGACATGTGATATCTAGTGAGGGAGTTATAGTTGATCCCGCGAAGATTGAGGCCGTTGTTGATTGGGAGAGTCCCAAAGATGTGGGAGAGATCCGTAGTTTCCTTGGATTGGCTTGTTATTATCGTAGATTTGTTGAGGATTTCTCTAGGTTAGCTCGCCCGATGACTCAGTTACTGAAGTAGGAAGCTAAGTTTGTGTGGACCGACAAGTGTGAGAGTTCTTTCCAGGAATTGAAGACTAGGTTGACTTCCGCTCCCGTACTTGCTTTGCCAGAGATTGGAGTTGACTTTGATGTTTATTGTGATGCTTCGATGTTAGGGCTTGGATGTGTGTTGATGCAGAGTGGTAAGGTGATAGCTTACTCATCTAGACAGTTGCGAGTTCACGAGGTGAACTATCCTACATATGATCTTGAGTTAGCCGCAGTTGTTCATGCCTTGAAGATGTGGCGTCATTACTTGATTGGGTCTCATTGTCGCATTTTCACGGATCATAAGAGTCTTAAGTACATTTTCACACAGAAGGACCTTAATATGCGACAGAGACGCTGGCTAGAGTTGGTTAAGGATTATGACATTGAGTTATTGTATCATGAGGGAAAGGCCAATGTAGTTGCTGATGCGCTTAGCCGCAAGACTTCTCATTCGATGAGTGCTATGAGAGTGTTGCCCGATGAGTTGTGTTCCGAGTTCCGGAAGTTGAGATTAGAGATGGTGGGTAGTGGTTTTGATTGGTTAGCTGCTATGACTGCCGAGCCGTCCTTATATTGGGAGATTCGCCAGAGTTTACCTTCAGATGCTGATTTCAAGAAGTTCGAGGCTAAGATTTCGAGTGGAGTTGCACCAGATTTAGTGATTGATGCTGATGGTTTCCTTAGGTTCCGTGGGAGGATGTATGTTCCAGATGTGCCAGATTTGAGGAAGAGGGTTCTTGATGAGGCTCACTTGACACCGTATTCAGTTCATCCGGGCAGAGAGAAGATGCACAAGGACTTGGGACTTATATTTTGGTGGCCCCTGATGAAGAAAGACATTTTGGATTACGTGAGTAGGTGCTTGACTTGTCAACAAGTCAAGATAGAGCATAGGAGGCCAGGTGGTTTGCTACAGCCGCTTCCCGTCCCTCAGTGGAAGTGGGAGTGTATATCGATGGACTTCGTGATAGCATTGCCTAAGACTGTGGGAGGCAAATATGCGATTTGGGTTATAGTGGATAGGCTAACTAAGTGTGCTAGATTCGTGCCTATCAGAGAGACATGGGATATGGACCGTTTAGCCAGGGCTTATATTGCAGAGATAGTCCGTTACCATGGTGTCCCGAGGGAAATAGTTTCTGATCGTGATCCGAGATTTTGTTCCAGATTCTGGAAGGCTTTACAGGAGGCTATGGGTAGCCGTTTGCTGATGAGTACCGCTTTTCATGCCGCGACCGATGGTCAGTCCGAGAGGACTATTCAGACATTGGAGGACTTGCTCCGTGCTTGTGCACTTGATTTCCAGAGTTCTTGGGAGCAGTGTCTACCGTTAGTTGAGTTTTCTTACAACAATAGTTACCATTCTTCTATTGGTATGGCTCCGTACGAGGCTCTTTATGGTAGGAAGTGTCGTAGTCCGATTTGTTGGGATCAGGCGAGTGGCGTGCACGACCTAGGACCGGACCAGTTAGCTGTTACTATCGATCAGGTTCAGCTTATCAGAGGTAGGATGAAGGCCGCACAGGATCGGCAGAAGTCCTATGCTGATGTTCGCCGTAGACCTCTAGAGTTTGAGGTGGGTGACAGAGTCTTCTTGAGAGTTTCACCGATGAAGGGCGTTAAGAGGTTTGGAGTTAAGGGCAAGCTGAGCCCTAAGTATATTGGGCCTTTTGAGATCGTGAAGAGGATTGGTGCTGCTGCTTATCGTTTGGACTTGCCTCCTAGTTTGGGCAAGGTTCATAGTGTCTTTCATGTTTCTCAGCTCCGCAAGTATGTTAGTGACCCGAGTCATGTCCTGCCTAGAGAGATCGAGAACTTAGAGCCGAGTCTTGCTTTCGAGGAGCGTCCCGTGAAGATCCTAGACCGTCAGGATAGGAAGCTTAGGAGCAAGGTGGTGCCTTTAGTGAAGATCCTTTGGCGTTGCGGTGATGTTGAGGAGCAGACGTGGGAGACCGAGGCATCGATGCGTTTCGCGCATCCTTCTCTTTTCGATTGAGGTCTAGTTAGTTAGAATTTATCTTCTTTCGAGTTTCGAGGACGAAACTTTTTGAAGTTGGGGTGATTGTAACAGCCCGTATTTTTATAAAATGTATTTTAAGCGTTTTTAATTATTTTAAGTAATAAAATAATATTTCAATAACTTAACGGAAAATATTTTAATAAATAGTAAGATCCGTCTTAAGAACCTCAAGTCCTTAAGACGAATACAAACTTGGTAATTTAAGTTCCCATCTTAAAAGCCCGTTCACGTATCCTAACCCGTTTCACTTGTGACGGAGAGGACAAGTCCTTAAACCCTTTTAAGACCCAATTGTCGACATCCTCTTCTTCAAAAGCAAATAAACAGTAAACTCCATTTCTCTTAAAACCTCCATTTTATTCATCTTCTTTTGATCATTTCTCCATCATCCGTTAATCAAATCAAGATAACAATAACATTTTCGGAATCCTCATCGAATTTGCAAGCCATCTATCACTTTCGTTTTGCATTTCATCGACTTCGAAAATTGGGCTGATTTGCCTAATTCCGTTTTTCGGACCGTTAACATCATTTTTCGTGCTTGCAGGCGTGGGCTTGGACGACCCGGAGGTTGATAGCTTTGTTGTAGAGGAGGATCTTTAAGCTGGATCGCTTGAAGGTGACGATAATGAGAAAACTCGGCCTTATTGTGAATATTAGCACTTTTGATGTGTTCTTCATATTGTTTCTAATTTTGTTTGAAGAGTTATGTTTAATGGACTTAGAAACATGCTTAGGATTGTTCTTATGTGAAGGATTCATGCTTGGTGATGTTTTTATATGTTCTTAATGTAAAACCCCTCGCGAAAGCGGAAAAGTAAAACATACAAAGTACCAAAAATGCAGCGGAATTAAAACTTTTTAACAAAACTAAACATGCGAGGTGCTTTAGAAATCTAAACATGCGAAAGATAAAACATAAATAAGTATATAAGTACGATACAAAGCAGCCCGGGATAGCATATCCCTACAGGCACAAAGTACTGAAACGAAAGTCTAAGGTCTAGCTACACGATAAAGGTAAAAGTCAACGATGAAGGATCATCGCTCGCTAGCCTCAACGTAACCCCCTGCAAACAGCCTCATGTACCTACACACATACAACATGTGCGCCACAGTCAGTGGGGAGTGACTAGAGTGCTCCTAGCCACCTATTGTCAATGACACATAACACATAAGCATACAATATACTCCATCATATATAAAACATGTGAAGCATACAAATCTCAATATCTCAATCTCAAGTCAACATGCAAATACTTATGCAAGGCTCTCAACCAACTTCGGAAACTATTTGGAAGGAGAGCCGGTTTCCCTTCCGGTTGCCCGGCCGGGGGTCTTTCAATCCAAACCATTTACGAAACCGGACAAAGAGTCGTCCAATGCCTTGGACGAACAATACTAAGAAAACCAAGTATCATGAATTCACAATCACAACTAAAGCATACTCATCATCTGATTATATCAACAAGAGATAGGTCACCAAGTGACTCGACTCCAACAACTATAGGCCAACCAAGTGACTCTACAAACAAGAGATAGGCCATCCAAGTGACACGACTCCTACAACAAATAGGTCATCCAAGTGACTCTACAAACAAGAGATAGGTCATCCAAGTGACTCGACTCTAACTAGATTGGTCAGCCAAGTGACTCTACTAGAATACTATGAGCAGGCCGACAATCGACTCGTCTATATACTACGATATCCCCAATCTCAGACTATGCAACCCCCTGGTAGGACGACATCAAAAGACTGTCCTATTCTAAACCTGGCCAGACTCTCGGAGCGCAAACGAATCACGATCCCCGATTCGACAAGTGCACGAGGCACCCCCAAGACCCGAACTAGCTAGGAACGAGATATGCCCGAAGGCGGGCAGACAATCTAAGACCTGACCGTGAGACCAAGTCACTACGGCCAACCAGCTACACAATGCAATCAGGTGAGAACTCGAGTACTATAGCAGCGCACAGCAGGTTTACACAAATCACAAAATTTCATCACAAAGATGTACAACAACTCAAACTCGAATGACAATCATTTCTTAAATATCTCGTCACTAAACATCTATGTAACACTTAGCCGACTTCGGGAACTAATTTGAGGCGAGAGCCGGTTTCCCTTCCGGTTGCCCGGCCGGGGGGTCTTTCATCCTCAAATCCATTACCGAACCCGACATAAGTGCCGCCCAATTTCTTGGGACTTCAAACAAGCATACGAAACATACGGAAAAAGAATCAATCAAATCCGACATGCGAAACATAAGTTATGAGCAAAACAATTCGATCAGGGGCTCTCAGCCGGTCAGCCACAGGCTGCCGGTTGGCCGGCTGAGAGTCCCAATCCCTCATGCTCAAAACCAACAAAAACAACCAAGAGGTACTCCCAGCCGGTCTACCGGCTGGGAACCCTTTTTCCCAATTTCTAACAAACAACAAAGACACAACAAAATGGTCTCCCAGCCGGCCGGCCGGCTGCGGTCCACCGGCTGGGGACCCTTTTTCTCAAATTTTGCAAACCAAGAACGACAACAACAAATACCCAATGGGGCTCTCAGCCGGTCCACCGGCCGCCGGCCTCAGACCGGCTGGGAGTCCTCTGCCCAACAAAATCGCGTTTTCGACATATTACTTCATTCCTAAATCCTTTACCAATCCTTCCTATACATGATTCTAAGCAATAAATCGACATATCCAGCATGTATACCACATCAAAATCACATAAGAACATGTATACGATTAACCATTCCATGACTTAACGCCCAAATCACAATTTAAACCGGTCTTAACATGTATACACTTTATTCGACTTCCTCATCGAATTCATCATTAGAACTTCATAGAAATCAGTTTGTAAGACAAATTAAGAACATTATGAACTCAATATCAACTTAACATTCATCAAAACATATCAAAATCAAATAAAGTGCTAATATAGAGAAAAGGCCGAGTTTCTCATTATCGTCACCTTAAAGAGCGATTTCTTCACGACTAGTCTTGAATAATATATGAATCCTTATCCGGGTCGTCAATGTCGACACCTACAAACAACAAAAACGGGTTGTAAGAGGGCAATCTCGAGTTCTTCTCAAAACAGCCCGGAAATCAACTTTGACGAAACGGAAAAAGAAAGAGATAGAAAGAACGGAAATGAAGAGAGGAATGCGATGGTGAAAACCCCGAGTTAAACGGAGTTGAGATGAGAAAACGGATAATGATTTTGTGAAGTTGAGAAAGAGCAAAAATGGAGAAAACAAGTTACTGTATCTTACTTTTGGTGAAGGAGAAGTAACGTGGACATGAGGGTGAGTGGTGTACTTTATATTTGACTTGAGTCGGGTTTGTAAAATGTAAGGGGCGGAAAATCTTAAAACGTATATTACCAAGTAAACGTGACATCTTTAAATTAAACAACTCAAGACGGACTTAACGGCATTTCTTAAAATAGAACTCACGACTTATAATTAAAATATTATTAAATTCTGTAAACTACTTTTAAATGATTATAATTACCTTTATAAAAATACGGGCTGTTACAATCACCCCATCTTTTAAAAAGTTTCGTCCTCGAAACTTGAAAGCATTTACAAGGACAACATTAACAATTAAAACTTTCACAGAAACCTTGATATACAAAAGCTTAGGCTTCTTTCCAAAAATTTCAAAAGCAAAATCCGTAGTCGAGCCTCCATTAAGGAACGTTGGGGTTCTCGTTGCGCATTCAAGAACCTGACATTCTAATCCGAAGGCAAAACCAAGGTGAAAATCAATGAAAATTTTAAAATTTAGATCGATCCGATGTTGATAGGCATAGTACAGGTTATCAGACGTCTCCAATAACGAGTTCAAATGGCAAATCAACGCTGAAATCCATCAAAGCTGTAAAATTATCCAACTTCTTAAAACCAAGTTTTCTAAAATCAACCTTTTAGATCTTTTAAATTTCTGAACCAATAAAATTGTAAAACAAAAGAGGTTTACAACCACTAAAAAGGAAGGAAATTCCAAAGAAGTCACAAAGAGCAGAAAGAGGACGCGGTTAAAGGAGGAAAATTTCAGTGAGAGACACGAAGGAAGAACAAGGTTGAGCTCAAGACAACACTTATTCGACAAAAATGAGAACATCAATGGAGACATACCGGTGACTAGGTGAGGGTAAGCCTCGGCTGCAGCACGACTCATCACGTACACGGTACCCTTGGGCTTCGGTCTCTGAACTGCACCAGCAGCAGTAGCAGCTCTACCAGCGACAATCTTCCTCTCGGGGTACTCAAAGGAGCGGTGTCCGGTCTTGTTGCAGGCAAAGCAGGTGTAGGGGTCGCCGTTGCAGTCAACTCCAAGGTGAAGATCCTTATGACACTTGAAACATTTTAGAGGAGCATTAGGTACAGGCACCGGGTCCTTAACCTTAGATGGGTCGAACCTCTTGAACTTCTTAAACTGAGGTACCGGAGAATCAGGTGAAGGATCAAAGGATCTATTCTCACGGGAGGAAGTCTGTAAGGAAGAGGGGGCAGAAGAAGAAGAAGCTCTAATCTCGGCATCTATGGCCCGGATGGAACTCTCTGCCCAAATAGCATCATCATAGACCTCAACGAAGGAAGTCGAGTCACGACGAACCATGCTCTCGATGCGCGGTCCTAGCTTCCCACGGTAAAAGTAGACTCTCTCCGCCTCATCTCTGACAAACCTAGATGCGAAATGAGCAAGTTGGTTGAATCGGTCGGTAAACTCCTGAACTGACATCTTGCCCTGCTTCAAATCCATGAATTCTTTGAGTCGCTGTGATCTGAGCTCCTTAGGATAAAACCTCGTCTCGAGCTTATCCTTAAAAGCCTCCCAATCGAACAAAGGATCAAGAGTGAAAGTAGGTCCAGTCAATGCCCACCACCTATCGGCCTCAAGGGTCAGAAAGTGAGTGGCTAGCCGCACTCTATCCTCTCTACCCACCGCATACAGGGTAAAGCTCTTTTCCATCTCCCTGAACCACTCGGTAAGAGCTACCGGATCAACCTCGCCTCCATAAGTCTTCACATGGCTACGGGACATCTGCGAAGCTATCCAAGAGAAGCTACCAGGACGATTAGCCTCGTTGCTGGCGGTGGAGGAGGCGGAACATTCCCTGCTTGCTGTCTCTGGGTCTCAAGCAAGTGATGAATTGCTTGCAACAAAATGTTATCAGCAGCCGTGGGTCTAGCCATCATTCAAAAGAGTAAACAGTATTAACCTAACAATTAACAATCACAAACAGTCTACCACTTGTCCTTAAGTCTACCCAAATCTCTCATTCATTATTCAAGTTTTTGGTCAAGTTAAGTTTGGGGATTACATGAGTGCGTCGGGAGCGATAACGCTCTGATACCAACTGTAAAACCCCTCGCGAAAGCGGAAAAGTAAAACATACAAAGTACCAAAAATGCAGCGGAATTAAAACTTTTTAACAAAACTAAACATGCGAGGTGCTTTAGAAATCTAAACATGCGAAAGATAAAACATAAATAAGTATATAAGTACGATAAAAAGCAGCCCGGGATAGCATATCCCTACAGGCACAAAGTACTGAAACGAAAGTCTAAGGTCTAGCTACACGATAAAGGTAAAAGTCAACGATGAAGGATCATCGCTCGCTAGCCTCAACGTAACCCCCTGCAAACAGCCTCATGTACCTACACACATACAACATGTGCGCCACAGTCAGTGGGGAGTGACTAGAGTGCTCCTAGCCACCTATTGTCAATGACACATAACACATAAGCATACAATATACTCCATCATATATAAAACATGTGAAGCATACAAATCTCAATATCTCAATCTCAAGTCAACATGCAAATACTTATGCAAGGCTCTCAACCAACTTCGGAAACTATTTGGAAGGAGAGCCGGTTTCCCTTCCGGTTGCCCGGCCGGGGGTCTTTCAATCCAAACCATTTACGAAAGCGGACTAAGAGTCGTCCAATGCCTTGGACGAACAATACTAAGATAACCAAGTATCATGAATTCACAATCACAACTAAAGCATACTCATCATCCGATTATATCAACAAGAGATAGGTCACCAAGTGACTCGACACCAACAACTATAGGCCAACCAAGTGACTCTACAAACAAGAGATAGGTCATCCAAGTGACTCGACTCCTACAACAAATAGGTCATCCAAGTGACTCTACAAACAAGAGATAGGTCATCCAAGTGACTCGACTCTAACTAGATTGGTCAGCCAAGTGACTCTACTAGACTACTATGAGCAGGCCGACAATCGACTCGTCTATATACTACGATATCCCCAATCTCAGACTATGCAACCCCCTGGTAGGACGACATCAAAAGACTGTCCTAGTCTAAACCTGGCCAGACTCTCGGAGCGCAAACGAATCACGATCCCCGATTCGACAAGTGCACGAGGCACCCCCAAGACCCGAACTAGCTAGGAACGAGATATGCCCGAAGGCGGGCAGACAATCTAAGACCTAACCGTGAGACCAAGTCACTACGGCCAACCAGCTACACAATGCAATCAGGTAAGAACTCGAGTACTATAGCAGCGCACAGCAGGTTTACACAAATCACAAAGTGTCATCTCAAAGATGTACAACAACTCAAACTCGAATGACAATCATTTCTTAAATATCTCGTCACTAAACATCCATGTAACACTTAGCCGACTTCGGGAACTAATTTGAGGCGAGAGCCGGTTTCCCTTCCGGTTGCCCGGCCGGGGGGTCTTTCATCCTCAAATCCATTACCGAACCCGACATAAGTGCCGCCCAATTTCTTGGGACTTCAAACAAGCATACGAAACATACGGAAAAAGAATCAATCAAATCCGACATGCGAAACATAAGTTATGAGCAAAGCAATTCGATCAGGGGCTCTCAGCCGGTCAGCCACAGGCTGCCGGTTGGCCGGCTGAGAGTCCCAATCCCTCATGCTCAAAACCAACAAAAACAACCAAGAGGTACTCCCAGCCGGTCGGCCGGCTGCCGGTCTACCGGTTGGGAACCCTTTTTCCCAATTTCTAACAAACAACAAAGACACAACAAAATGGTCTCCCAGCCGGCCGGCCGGCTGCCGGTCCACCGGCTGGGGACCCTTTTTCTCAAATTTTGCAAAACAAGAACGACAACAACAAATACCCAATGGGACTCTCAGCCGGTCCACCGGCCGCCGGCCTCAGACCGGCTGGGAGTCCTCTGCCCAACAAAATCGCGTTTTCGACATATTACTTCATTCCTAAATCCTTTACCAATCCTTCCTATACATGATTCTAAGCAATAAATCGACATATCCAGCATGTATACCACATCAAAATCACATAAGAACATGTATACGATTAACCATTCCATGACTTAACCCCCAAATCACAATTTAAACCGGTCTTAACATGTATACACTTTATTCGACTTCCTCATCGAATTCATCATTAGAACTTCATAGAAATCAGTTTGTAAGAC
This sequence comes from Silene conica, assembly GCA_029255685.2. Lineage (NCBI taxonomy): Eukaryota > Viridiplantae > Streptophyta > Magnoliopsida > Caryophyllales > Caryophyllaceae > Silene > Silene conica. The sequence goes on along the minus strand of CM055314.2, from coordinate 47,041,824 downwards.
AAATTAAGAACATTATGAACTCAATATCAACTTAACATTCATCAAAACATATCAAAATCAAATAAAGTGCTAATATAGAGAAAAGGCCGAGTTTCTCATTATCGTCACCTTAAAGAGCGATTTCTTCACGACTAGTCTTGAATAATATATGAATCCTTATCCGGGTCGTCAATGTCGACACCTACAAACAACAAAAACGGGTTGTAAGAGGGCAATCTCGAGTTCTTCTCAAAACAGCCCGGAAATCAACTTTGACGAAACGGAAAAAGAAAGAGATAGAAAGAACGGAAATGAAGAGAGGAATGCGATGGTGAAAACCCCGAGTTAAACGGAGTTGAGATGAGAAAACGGATAATGATTTTGTGAAGTTGAGAAAGAGCAAAAATGGAGAAAACAAGTTACTGTATCTTACTTTTGGTGAAGGAGAAGTAACGTGGAAATGAGGGTGAGTGGTGTACTTTATATTTGACTTGAGTCGGGTTTGTAAAATGTAAGGGGCGGAAAATCTTAAAACGTATATTACCAAGTAAACGTGACATCTTTAAATTAAACAACTCAAGACGGACTTAACGGCATTTCTTAAAATAGAACTCACGACTTATAATTAAAATATTATTAAATTTTGTAAACTACTTTTAAATGATTATAATTACCTTTATAAAAATACGGGCTGTTACACTTAAGCTTATTTTCAGTTTTCACATAGTTAAGACGGATACTTGATATAATCGTTTGAGGATTGTTATGGGTTTTGTTTGCTGTTAGATAGTAGTATTGGATGATTGGTAATGTTGGGTAAACTTTACTTGTAGCAATTTTGAAGAATTGGTGTCGATTTATGGTGTTTTCGTATAGGCTGGAAATTGCGAAATTCTTATCAGGCTCTCTGAGCCGGTCGACCGACCGGCCGCCGGTCGACCGACTGGGAGCGTCTTCTTGTGTTTTTGCGAAAATTGAAGAAAATAGGCTTTGGGACTGCCAGCCTACCGACCGGCTGCCTGCCGACCGGCTGGTGGTCTCTTTGTGTTGCTTTTGTGTTTTTGCCAGAACATGAATATATAGGGAGCCCAGCCGGCAGACCGGCCGCCTGCCAGCCGGCTGGGAGTGCATTGGGGTATGGGTTGCGAGTTTTTGAGAACCTATGATTGGGTTCCTAGCCGGCCGACCGGCTGCCTGCCGACCGGCTGGGAGTGCTTTTGTGCTATTCTCGTTTTATTGAAAGGAAGGCTGAAGGGATCACTAGCCGGCCGACCGGCTGCCTGCCGACCGGCTGGGGACCCCTGTTGGCTGTTGTGATTTTTGTAAATCGTTAGTATCTTTCAAACGCTTAATCGGTTTTGATTGAAACTCGTTCCTTGTATCTTTGATATGCATTTGAGGTCCCCGGAGGACGGACGACACTATATTGGGTTCGGGAATGGAGTGAGGATAGAGACCCCCCGGTCGGGTAACCGAAAGGGAAACCGGCTCTCCCTCGTCTTAGTTCCCGGGATCAATTAAGTGTCGATTAGTGGTTTAAGAAGTTAGAGCTATAGGTTAGTTTCTATCTTTGGATGCTGATGATTGAGTTGGATGTCGCGTGGTGGGATATGTGTTAAGCTCACCTCTGGACCCACTACGTGTTTTGTATGTCGCGTGACGGGATATGTGTTAAGCTCACCTCTGGACCCGTTACGTGTTTTGCTTGTGGCGTGTCAGGATATGTGTTAAGCTCACCTCTGGACCTGACACGTGATCGGTTGTCGTACACGGGATATGTGTTAAGCTCACCTCTGGACCCGTTGTGCGATAGCTGTGTATTAGGATATGTGTTAAGCTCACCTCTGGACCCAATACTTGTTTGTAGCATTGGGATATGTGTTAAGCTCACCTCTGGACCCTTTGCTTATGTATGATTAGGGATATGTGTTAAGCTCACCTCTGGACCCTTTTCTTGAATTGTAAGTATAGGGATATGTGTTAAGTTCACCTCTGGACCCTTTACTTGATTTGCATGTTGGGATATGTGTAAAGTTCACCTCTGGACCCGACATTGTTTGGTAGTGGGATATGTGTTAAGTTCACCTCTGGACCCATTGCTAGTGTTTGTTAATGTTTATATCTGCTTGCCTAGGTTGGTACAGTGTCATATATGCATGATGAAGTTGATGATTATACTGCTTGAGTTATAGTTCGTTCATCCAAGGCATTGGATGACTCTATGATCGGTTTCAAAAATAGTTGGATTGAAAGACCCCCCGACTGGGTAACCAGTAGGGAAACCGGCTCTCCTTCCTAACGGTTTATGAAGTTGGTTGAGAGTCGTGCATTAGAGTTGCATGATAGTATGAGAACAGTAGATGAGTTGTTTATGCTTCACATGTTTGTATATGTTGGAGTATTCTGTATTGCTTTATGTGTTTCGTGTTGTCACAAAAGGTGGCTAGGAGAACTCTAGTCAGTCCCCACTGATTGTGGCGTACATGTTTTCATGTTTGTAGGTACATGTAGGTTGGCGGTGTTCACGAGAGAGCTAGCGAGTGATGATCCTCTTGTCATCATATGACTTACACTTACATCGTTTAGCTGGACTCTTAGTTTTGATACAGTTTTTGGTTGGTGCCTGTAGGGATGTTCCATCCCAGGCTGTTGTACATATTTGGTTTTGATACTTAGAACTGTTACTTATCTATTTTGTTTTATTTCAGTTTCAGTTTAATTCCTCTCGCATGTTGTTTATCTTTAAAAAGTTTTAATTCCGCTGCATTTTTAGTACTTTTGTATTGTTTATATTTTCACTTTCGCGAGGGGTTTTACAACCTTGAATCGAGAAGGGAGAATTAGTTCTTCATAGTTTGCATAAGGAAAACAAAATAAGAGTTCTTTCTTCAAAATAAAACGTAACTGCCAAAATAATGTCTCCCTCCTACTTAACCTAATACCAAAAATCTTAAGAAAAATAAAAATAAAATAAAAACCTAAAAATCCCGCTGAAAGTTGGAAACAAAGAAATTAGAAAACGACACTAGCCGAGACTCGAGCGACCCGCGGCCATATCCGTGACCCGCGGGGAAAATCTTCGACCAGCGAGAAAATCCGCGACCCGCGGGAAAATCTGATTCTTTTCTTCTTTCTTCGTCTTTCCTTGCTTGAACAACGGGCTTGACCAATGGTTCGCTGCTTCACCTGATGGGCCAAAAAGGGTAAAACCTTATGCACCCTATCCATGATTAACGAATACTCCCAGCCAAAAGATATCTACACTTCATTGATCCATAATCTCTTCTAAAACTCCCAAAATAGTGCCAACAGCTCAATATGGATCTTAATGCAATTATCCTTCTAACAACCCATTTATATCATGTTTATCCAACTAACTCACGCCTCTTAAACCCGTACTAAATACGGCATATCAGGTAGAAAAGCAGGCTGAAAAAGGACAATGGCCCCTCCGACCACCCGAAATAGCTTGAATTGATGGATATATAATACACGTTTTTTAGGCCTTTGAGCTCCCCGGAACCAAAATGTCCGAATATCGCATGGATTGTTAATCGAGTTAGATTAAGCGGACTCAAAAAAATCAAAAACTTCGGAAGACATTTGACTTTACCGGTATGCTATAAACCACTTTCGGCCGAAAATCGGATAACCATGTAAAAGAAATTTATAGCTATTTATAGGGTTTAGAATCGAATAAGATATCTCATGATGCAATTTCGGACACGTGCAAGAAAAGCAAGTTGAAAAATAACAATGGCCGCTCCAACCACCAGAAACAGCTCGAATTGAATGATATATAATAAACGTTTTTTAGGCCTCCGAACTCCTGAAACAAAAATTACCGAAATTCGCACGGATGCTTAATCGAGTCAGATAAAGCGGGGAAAAAAATTTGCAAAAACATCAGAAGACATTTGACGTTACCGGTATGCTATAAACCAATTTCGGCCGAGAATCGGATAACCGTGTAAAAGTGATTTATACGGTCTAGAATCGAAAAAGATATCTCATGATGCAAATTCGGACACGTGGTAGAAAAACAGGCTGAAAAATAACAATGGCCGCCCTGACCACCCGAAACAGCTTGAAATGAAGGATATATGATACACGTTTTTTAGGCCTCTGAACTCCTGAAACAAAAATTACCGAAAATCGCACGGATGGTTAATCGAGTCAGATAAAGCGAGCATAAAAATTTGCAAAAATACCAGAAGACATTTGACATTACCGATATGTTATTAACCAATTCGGCCGAAAATCGGATAACCGTGTAAAAGTGTTTTTTAGTTGTTTATAGGGTCTAGAATCGAATAAGATATCTCATGATGCAATTTTGGACACATGGTAGAAAAACAGGCTGAATAATAACAATGGCCGCTCCGACCACCCGACACAGTTCGAACTGATGGATATATAATACACGTTCTTTAGGCCTCTGAACTCTTGAAACAAAAATTACCGAAAATCGCACGGATGGTTAATGGAGACAGATAAAGCGGGAATAAAATTTTTCAAAAACACCAGAAGACATTTGACGTTACCGATATGATATTAACCAATTTCGGCCGAAAATCAGATAACCGTGTAAAAGTGATTTATAGTTGTTTATAGGGTCTAGAATCGAAAAATATATCTCATGATTTAATTTCGGACACATGGTGGAAAAACAGGCTGAAAAATAACAATGGCCGCTCCGAGCATCCGACACAGCTGCAAGTGAAGGATATATAATACACGGTTTTTAGGCCTCTGAACTCCTGAAACAAAAATTACCGAAAATCGCACGGATGGTTAATCGAGTCAGATAAAGCGGGCATAAAAATTTGCAAAAACACCAGAAGACATTTGACGTTACCGATATGATATTAACCAATTTCGGCCGAAAATCGGATAACCGTGTAAAAGTGATTTAAAGTTGTTTATAGGGTTTAGAATCGAATAAGATATCTCATGATGCAATTTCGGACACGTAGAAAAAAAAAATAAAAATGGCCGCTCCGACCACCCGAAACGGCTCGAATTGATGGGTATATAATACATGTTTTTTAGGCCACTGAGCTCCCCGGAACGAAAATGTCCGAAAATCGCATGGATTGTTAATCGAGTCAGATAAAGCGGATTCAAAATTTCGAAAACTCAGGAAGACATTTGGCTTTACAGGTATGCTATTAACCAATTTCGGCCGAAGATCGGATAACCGTGTAAAAGTAATTTATAGTTGTTTATAAGGTCTAGAATCAAATAAGATATCTCATGATGCAATTTTGGACACGTGGTAGAAAAACAGGCAGAAAATAACAATGGCCGCTCCGACCACCCGAAACAGCTGGAAGTGAAGGATATATAATACACGTTTTTTAGGCCTCTGAACTCCTGAAACAAAAATTTCCGAAAATCGCACGGATGGTTAATCGAATCATACAAAGCGGGCATAAAAATTTGCAAAAACACCAGAAGACATTTGACGTTACCGGTATGTTATTAACCAATTTCTGCCGAAAATCGGATAACCGTGTAAAAGTGATTTATAGTTGTTTATAGGGTGTAGAATCGAATACGATATCTCATGATGCAATTTCGGACACGCGGTAGTGGTGAGCCGAAATCGTATGCTCCCAAAAATAAGTAATAAAGTCCTAATACCTTAAATATATAGTAGAGGTAAGTCGGGTGTCGAATCCGCAGGGAAGACGATGCGACTTATGTGTAAACAAATGCAGACAAAAGGTAACCAGGGGGGTTTTGAATGATTAAGCAACAAGAATAAAAATTAAATAAATGGGTGAAAGACTAAAAGTAACAAAGATTTCAGATGATTTAGAAACCCGAGTCAAGGTTTATCCACTACTAGTTAACAATTGATCGTCGACCATTAATCCTTATTTGTCCCTTGAGTATCCCGTTGTAAGACAAGAGTCTTATATGTTCTGCAGATAATATTACTCAGTTCGAAACGCGAGACTAAGCAACCTAATCAATGAATAATCTAATCCACGCGTCTAGATTTAATTCATATACAGCATGATGAACAGAACATACAACAAGAATAACGACCTTTAACACACGCGGTTATCGGTTCGAATTATATATTTATTCCCCCTTTTACCCAACTACTATGGAACGCATACAATTAATTGGATTAAAGGTTGCAACTTTATCTAACGAATTGAACAATTACGGATTCAAACATATAGAATTGCACTAGATCGAAGGATGAAATAATCAATTGGCCAAATCAATTAACCATACAACAATCATAAATTATGGACGGAGAAGAAATAATACTCAAGCATAAAATAGAGGATTAAGAAGGTCTCACAATTGATAAACTTGTAGCTTCAAATTACCTTGAATCGAGAAGGGAGAATTAGTTCTTCATAGTTTGCATAAGGAAAACAAAATGAGAGTTCTTTCTTCAAAATAAAACGTAACTGCCAAAATAATGTGTCCCTCCTACTTAACCCAATACCAAAAATCCTAAGAAAAATAAAAATAAAATAAAAACCTAAAAATCACGCTGAAAGTTGGAAACAAAGAAATTAGAAAACGACACTAGCCGAGATATATACGGGGGACCCGCGGCCATATCCGCGACCCGCGGGGAAAATCCGCGACCCGCGGGAAAATCCGCTATCCGCGGGAAAATCTGATTCTTTGCTTCTTTCTTCGTCTTTCCTTGCTTGAACAACGGGCTTGACCAATGGTTCGCTGCTTCACCTGATGGGCCAAAAAGGGTAAAACCTTATGCACCCTATCCATGATTAACGAATACTCCAAGCCAAAAGATATCTACACTTCATTGATCCATAATCTCTTCTAAAACCCCCAAAATAGTGCCAACAGCTCAATATGGATCTTAATGCAATTATCCTTCTAACAACCCATTTATATCATGTTTATCCAACTAACTCACGCCTCTTAAACCCGTACTAAATACGGCATATCAGGTAGAAAAGCAGGCCGAAAAAGGACAATGGCCGCTCCGACTACCCGAAATAGCTTGAATTGATGGATATATAATACACGTTTTTTAGGCCTCTGAACTCCCCGGAACCAAAATGTCCGAAAATCGCTTGGATTGTTAATCGAGTTAGATTAAGCGGACTCAAAAAAATCAAAAAACTCCGGAAGACATTTGACGTTACCGGTATGCTATAAACCACTTTCGGCCGAAAATCGGATAACCATGTAAAAGAAATTTATAGCTATTTAAAGAGTTTAGAATCGAATAAGATATCTCATGATGCAATTTCGGACACGGGGTAGAAAAGCAGGTTGAAAAATAACAATGGCCGCTCCAACCACCAGAAACAGCTCGAATTGAATGATATATAATATACGTTTTTTAGGCCTCTGAACTCCTGAAACAAAAATTACCGAAAATCGACGGATGGTGAATCGAGTCAGATAAAGCGGGCATAAAAATTTGCAAAAACATCAGAAGTCATTTGACGTTACCGGTATGCTATAAACCAATTTCGGCCGAAAATCGGATAACCGTGTAAAAGTGATTTATAGGGTCTAGAATCGAAAAAGATATCTCATGATGCAATTTCGGACACGTGGTAGAAAAACAGGCTGAAAAATAACAATGGCCGCCCTGACCACCCGAAACAGCTTGAAATGAAGGATATATAATACACGTTTTTTAGGCCTCTGAACTCTTGAAACAAAAATTACCGAAAATCGCACTGATGGTTAATCGAGTCAGATAAAGCGGGCATAAAAAATTTCAAAAACACCAGATGACATTTGACGTTACCGATATGATATTAACCAATTTCGGCCGAAAATCGGATAACCGTGTAAAAGTGATTTATAGTTGTTTATAGGGTCTAGAATCGAAAAACATATCTCATGATTTAATTTCGTACACATGGTAGAAAAACAAGCTGAAAAATAACAATAGCCGCTCCGAGCACCCAACACAGCTGGAAGTGAAGGATATATAATACACGGTTTTTAGGCCTCTGAACTCCAGAAACAAAAATTACCGAAAATCGCACGGATGGTTAATCGAGTCAGATAAAGCGGGCATAAAAATTTGCAAAAACACCAGAAGACATTTGACGTTACCGATATGATATTAACCAATTTCGGCCGAAAATCGGATAACCGTGTAAAAGTGATTTATAGTTGTTTATAGGGTCTAGAATCGAAAAACATATCTCATGATTTAATTTCGGACACATGGTGGAAAAACAGGCTGAAAAATAACAATAGCCGCTCCGAGCACCCGACACAGCTGGAAGTGAAGGATATATAATACACGGTTTTTAGGCCTCTGAACTCCAGAAACAAAAATTACCGAAAATCGCACGGATGGTTAATCGAGTCAGATAAAGCGGGCATAAAAATTTGCAAAAACACCAGAAGACATTTGACGTTACCGATATGATATCAACCAATTTCGGCTGAAAATCGGATAACCGTGTAAAAGTGATTTATAGTTGTTTATAGGGTCTAGAATCGAAAAATATATCTCATGATTTAATTTCGGACACATGGTGGAAAAACAGGCTGAAAAATAACAATGGCCGCTCCGAGCATCCGACACAGCTGCAAGTGAAGGATATATAATACACGGTTTTTAGGCCTCTGAACTCCAGAAACAAAAATTACCGAAAATCGCACGGATGGTTAATCGAGTCAGATAAAGCGGGCATAAAAATTTGCAAAAACATCAGAAGACATTTGACGTTACCGGTATGCTATAAACCAATTTCGGCCGAAAATCGGATAACCGTGTAAAAGTGATTTATAGGGTCTAGAATCGAAAAAGATATCTCATGATGCAATTTCGGACACGTGGTAGAAAAACAGGCTGTAAAATAACAATGGCCGCCCTGACCACCCGAAACAGCTTGAAATGAAGGATATATAATACACGTTTTTTAGGCCTCTGAACTCTTGAAACAAAAATTACCGAAAATCGCACTGATGGTTAATCGAGTCAGATAAAGCGGGCATAAAAAATTTCAAAAACACCAGATGACATTTGACGTTACCGATATGATATTAACCAATTTCGGCCGAAAATCGGATAACCGTGTAAAAGTGATTTATAGTTGTTTATAGGGTCTAGAATCGAAAAACATATCTCATGATTTAATTTCGTACACATGGTAGAAAAACAAGCTGAAAAATAACAATAGCCGCTCCGAGCACCCAACACAGCTGGAAGTGAAGGATATATAATACACGGTTTTTAGGCCTCTGAACTCCAGAAACAAAAATTACCGAAAATCGCACGGATGGTTAATCGAGTCAGATAAAGCGGGCATAAAAATTTGCAAAAACACCAGAAGACATTTGACGTTACCGATATGATATTAACCAATTTCGGCCGAAAATCGGATAACCGTGTAAAAGTGATTTATAGTTGTTTATAGGGTCTAGAATCGAAAAAGATATCTCATGATTTAATTTCGGACACATGGTGGAAAAACAGGCTAAAAAATAACAATGGCCGCTCCGAGCACCCGACACAACTGGAAGTGAAGGATATATAATACACGGTTTTTAGGCCTCTGAACTCCTGAAACAAAAATTACCGAAATTCGCCCGGATGGTTAATCGAGTCAGATAAAGCGGGCATAAAAATTTGCAAAAACACCAGAAGACATTTGACGTTACCGATATGATATTAACCAATTTCGGCCGAAAATCGGATAACCGTGTAAAAGTGATTTATAGTTGTTTATAGGGTCTAGAATCGAAAAAGATATCTCATGATTTAATTTCGGACACATGGTGGAAAAACAGGCTAAAAAATAACAATGGCCGCTCCGAGCACCCGACACAACTGGAAGTGAAGGATATATAATACACGGTTTTTAGGCCTCTGAACTCCTGAAACAAAAATTACCGAAATTCGCCCGGATGGTTAATCGAGTCAGATAAAGCGGGCATAAAAATTTGCAAAAACACCAGAAGACATTTGACGTTACCGATATGATATTAACCAATTTCGGCCGAAAATCGGATAACCGTGTAAAAGTGATTTATAGTTGTTTATAGGGTCTAGAATCGAAAAACATATCTCATGATTTAATTTCGGACACATGGTGGAAAAACAGGCTGAAAAATAACAATAGCCGCTCCGAGCACCCGACACAGCTGGAAGTGAAGGATATATAATACACGGTTTTTAGGCCTCTGAACTCCAGAAACCAAAATTACCGAAAATCGCACGGATGGTTAATCGAGTCAGATAAAGCGGGCATAAAAATTTGCAAAAACACCAGAAGACATTTGACGTTACCGATATGATATCAACCAATTTCGGCTGAAAATCGGATAACCGTGTAAAAGTGATTTATAGTTGTTTATAGGGTCTAGAATCGAAAAATATATCTCATGATTTAATTTCGGACACATGGTGGAAAAACAGGCTGAAAAATAACAATGGCCGCTCCGAGCATCCGACACAGCTGCAAGTGAAGGATATATAATACACGGTTTTTAGGCCTCTGAACTCCAGAAACAAAAATTACCGAAAATCGCACAGATGGTTAATCGAGTCAGATAAAGCGGGCATAAAAATTTGCAAAAACATCAGAAGACATTTGACGTTACCGGTATGCTATAAACCAATTTCGGCCGAAAATCGGATAACCGTGTAAAAGTGATTTATAGGGTCTAGAATCGAAAAAGATATCTCATGATGCAATTTCGGACACGTGGTAGAAAAACAGGCTGTAAAATAACAATGGCCGCCCTGACCACCCGAAACAGCTTGAAATGAAGGATATATAATACACGTTTTTTAGGCCTCTGAACTCTTGAAACAAAAATTACCGAAAATCGCACTGATGGTTAATCGAGTCAGATAAAGCGGGCATAAAAAATTTCAAAAACACAAGATGACATTTGACGTTACCGATATGATATTAACCAATTTCGGCCGAAAATCGGATAACCGTGTAAAAGTGATTTATAGTTGTTTATAGGGTCTAGAATCGAAAAACATATCTCATGATTTAATTTCGTACACATGGTAGAAAAACAAGCTGAAAAATAACAATAGCCGCTCCGAGCACCCAACACAGCTGGAAGTGAAGGATATATAATACACGGTTTTTAGGCCTCTGAACTCCAGAAACAAAAATTACCGAAAATCGCACGGATGGTTAATCGAGTCAGATAAAGCGGGCATAAAAATTTGCAAAAACACCAGAAGACATTTGACGTTACCGATATGATATTAACCAATTTCGGCCGAAAATCGGATAACCGTGTAAAAGTGATTTATAGTTGTTTATAGGGTCTAGAATCGAAAAAGATATCTCATGATTTAATTTCGGACACATGGTGGAAAAACAGGCTAAAAAATAACAATGGCCGCTCCGAGCACCCGACACAACTGGAAGTGAAGGATATATAATACACGGTTTTTAGGCCTCTGAACTCCTGAAACAAAAATTACCGAAATTCGCCCGGATGGTTAATCGAGTCAGATAAAGCGGGCATAAAAATTTGCAAAAACACCAGAAGACATTTGACGTTACCGATATGATATTAACCAATTTCGGCCGAAAATCGGATAACCGTGTAAAAGTGATTTATAGTTGTTTATAGGGTCTAGAATCGAAAAACATATCTCATGATTTAATTTCGGACACATGGTGGAAAAACAGGCTGAAAAATAACAATAGCCGCTCCGAGCACCCGACACAGCTGGAAGTGAAGGATATATAATACACGGTTTTTAGGCCTCTGAACTCCAGAAACAAAAATTACCGAAAATCGCACGGATGGTTAATCGAGTCAGATAAAGCGGGCATAAAAATTTGCAAAACCACCAGAAGACATTTGACGTTACCGATATGATATCAACCAATTTCGGCTGAAAAACGGATAACCGTGTAAAAGTGATTTATAGTTGTTTATAGGGTCTAGAATCGAAAAATATATCTCATGATTTAATTTCGGACACATGGTGGAAAAACAGGCTGAAAAATAACAATGGCCGCTCCGAGCATCCGACACAGCTGCAAGTGAAGGATATATAATACACGGTTTTTAGGCCTCTGAACTCCTGAAACAAAAATTACCGAAAATCGCACGGATGGTTAATCGAGTCAGATAAAGCGGGCATAAAAATTTGCAAAAACACCAGAAGACATTTGACGTTACCGATATGATATTAACCAATTTCGGCCGAAAATCGGATAACCGTGTAAAAGTGATTTAAAGTTGTTTATAGGGTCTAGAATCGAATAAGATATCTCATGATGCAATTTCGGACACGTAGAAAAACAAGCTAAAAAATAAAAATGGCCGCTCCGACCACCCGAAACGGCTCGAATTGATGGGTATATAATACATGTTTTTTAGGCCACTGAGCTTCCCGGAACGAAAATGTCCGAAAATCGCATGGATTGTTAATCGAGTCAGATAAAGCGGATTCAAAATTTCGAAAACTCAGGAAGACATTTGGCTTTACAGGTATGCTATTAACCAATTTCGGCCGAAGATCGGATAACCGTGTAAAAGTAATTTATAGTTGTTTATAAGGTCTAGAATCAAATAAGATATCTCATGATGCAATTTTGGACACGTGGTAGAAAAACAGGCAGAAAATAACAATGGCCGCTCCGACCACCCGAAACAGCTGGAAGTGAAGGATATATAATACACGTTTTTTAGGCCTCTGAACTCCTGAAACAAAAATTTCCGAAAATCGCACGGATGGTTAATCGAATAATACAAAGCGGGCATAAAAATTTGCAAAAACACCAGAAGACATTTGACGTTACCGGTATGTTATTAACCAATTTCTGCCGAAAATCGGATAACCGTGTAAAAGTGATTTATAGTTGTTTATAGGGTGTAGAATCGAATAAGATATCTCATGATGCAATTTCGGACACGCGGTAGTGGTGAGCCGAAATCGTATGCTCCCAAAAATAAGTAATAAAGTCCTAATACCTTAAATATATAGTAGAGGTAAGTCGGGTGTCGAATCCGCAGGGAAGACGATGCGACTTATGTGTAAACAAATGCAGACAAAAAGTAACAAAGATTAAAAGTAACAAAGATTTCAGATGATTTAGAAACCCGAGTCAAGGTTTATCCACTACTAGTTAACAATTGATCGTCGACCATTAATCCTTATTTGTCCCTTGAGTATCCCGTTGTAAGACAAGAGTCTTATATGTTCTGCAGATAATATTACTCAGTTCGAAACGCGAGACTAAGCAACCTAATCAATGAATAATCTAATCCACGCGTCTAGATTTAATTCATAAACAGCATGATGAACAGATCATTCAACAAGAATAACGACCTTTAACACACGCGGTTATCGGTTCGAATTATATATTTATTCCCCCTTTTACCCAACTACTATGGAACGCATACAATTAATTGGATTAAAGGTTGCAACTTTATCTAACGAATTGAACAATTACGGATTCAAACATATAGAATTGCACTAGATCGAAGGATGAAATAATCAATTGGCCAAATCAATTAACCATACAACAATCATAAATTATGGACGGAAAATAAATAATACTCAAGCATAAAATAGAGGATTAAGAAGGTCTCACAATTGATAAACTTGTAGCTTCAAATTACCTTGAATCGAGAAGGGAGAATTAGTTCTTCATAGTTTGCATAAGGAAAACAAAATAAGAGTTCTTTCTTCAAAATAAAACGTAACTGCCAAAATAATGTGTCCCTCCTACTTAACCCAATACCAAAAATCCTAAGAAAAATGAAAATAAAATAAAAACCTAAAAATCACGCTGAAAGTTGGAAACAAAGAAATTAGAAAACGACACTAGCCGAGATATATACGGGGGACCCGCGGCCATATCCGCGACCCGCGGGGAAAATCCGCGACCCGCGGGAAAATCCGCTATCCGCGGGAAAATCTGAATCTTTGCTTCTTTCTTCGTCTTTCCTTGCTTGAACAACGGGCTTGACCAATGGTTCGCTGCTTCACCTGATGGGCCAAAAAGGGCAAAACCTTATGCACCCTATCCATGATTAACGAATACTCCAAGCCAAAAGATATCTACACTTCATTGATACATAATCTCTTCTAAAATTCCCAAAATAGTGCCAACAGCTCAATATGGATCTTAATGCAATTATCCTTCTAACAACCCATTTATATCATGTTTATCCAACTAACTCACGCCTCTTAAACCCGTACTAAATACGGCATATCAGGTAGAAAAGCAGGCTGAAAAAGGACAATGGCCGCTCCGACCACCCGAAATAGCTTGAATTGATGGATATATAATACACGTTTTTTAGGCCTCTGAACTCCCCGGAACCAAAATGTCCGAAAATCGCTTGGATTGTAAATCGAGTTAGATTAAGCGGACTCAAAAAAATCAAAAAACTCCGGAAGACATTTGACGTTACCGGTATGCTATAAACCACTTTCGGCCGAAAATCGGATAACCATGTAAAAGAAATTTATAGCTATTTAAAGGGTTTAGAATCGAATAAAATATCTCATGATGCAATTTCGGACACGGGGTAGAAAAGCAGGTTGAAAAATAACAATGGCCGCTCCAACCACCAGAAACAGCTCGAATTGAATGATATATAATACACGTTTTTTAGGCCTTTGAACTCCTGAAACAAAAATTACCGAAAATCGACGGATGGTTAAACGAGTCAGATAAAGGGGGCATAAAAATTTGCAAAAACATCAGAAGACATTTGACGTTACCGGTATGCTATAATCCAATTTCGGCCGAAAATCGGATAACCGTGTAAAAGTGATTTATAGGGTCTAGAATCGAAAAAGATATCTCATGATGCAATTTCGGACACGTGGTAGAAAAACAGGCTGAAAAATAACAATGGCCGCCCTGACCACCCGAAACAGCTTGAAATGAAGGATATATAATACACGTTTTTTAGGCCTCTGAACTCTTGAAACAAAAATTACCGAAAATCGCACTGATGGTTAATCGAGTCAGATAAAGCGGGCATAAAAATTTTCAAAAACACCAGAAGACATTTGACGTTACCGATAAGATATTAACCAATTTCGGCCGAAAATCGGATAACCGTGTAAAAGCGATTTATAGTTGTTTATAGGGTCTAGAATCGAAAAACATATCTCATGATTTAATTTCGGACACATGGTGGAAAAACAGGCTGAAAAATAACAATAGCCGCTCCGAGCACCCGACACAGCTGGAAGTGAAGGATATATAATACACGGTTTTTAGGCCTCTGAACTCCAGAAACAAAAATTACCGAAAATCGCACGGATGGTTAATCGAGTCAGATAAAGCGGGCATAAAAATTTGCAAAAACACCAGAAGACATTTGACGTTACCGATATGATATTAACCAATTTCGGCCGAAAATCGGATAACCGTGTAAAAGTGATTTATAGTTGTTTATAGGGTCTAGAATCGAAAAAGATATCTCATGATTTAATTTCAGACACATGGTGGAAAAACAGGCTAAAAAATAACAATGGCCGCTCCGAGCACCCGACACAACTGGAAGTGAAGGATATATAATACACGGTTTTTAGGCCTCTGAACTCCTGAAACAAAAATTACCGAAATTCGCCCGGATGGTTAATCGAGTCAGATAAAGCGGGCATAAAAATTTGCAAAAACACCAGAAGACATTTGACGTTACCGATATGATATTAACCAATTTCGGCCGAAAATCGGATAACCGTGTAAAAGTGATTTATAGTTTTTTATAGGGTCTAGAATCGAAAATGATATCTCATGATTTAATTTTGGACACATGGTGGAAAAACAGGCTGAAAAATAACAATGGCCGTTCCGAGCACCCGACACAGCTGGAAGTGAAAGATATATAATACACGGTTTTTAGGCCTCTGAACTCCTGAAACAAAAATTACCGAAATTCGCCCGGATGGTTAATCGAGTCAGATAAAGCGGGCATAAAAATTTGCAAAAACACCAGAAGACATTTGACGTTACCGATATGATATTAACCAATTTCGGCCGAAAATCGGATAACCGTGTCAAAGTGATTTATAGGGTCTAGAATCGAAAAAGATATCTCATGATGCAATTTCGGACACGTGGTAGAAAAACAGGCTGAAAAATAACAATGGCCGCCCTGACCACCCGAAACAGCTTGAAATGAAGGATACATAATACACGTTTTTTAGGCCTCTGAACTCTTGAAACAAAAATTACCGAAAATCGCACTGATGGTTAATCGAGTCAGATAAAGCGGGCATAAAAATTTTCAAAAACACCAGAAGACATTTGACGTTACCGATATGATATTAACCAATTTCGGCCGAAAATCGGATAACCGTGTAAAAGTGATTTATAGTTGTTTATAGGGTCTAGAATCGAAAAACATATGTCATGATTTAATTTTGGACACATGGTGGAAAAACAGGCTGAAAAATAACAATGGCCGCTCCGAGCACCCGACACAACTGGAAGTGAAGGATATATAATACACGGTTTTTAGGCCTCTGAACTCCTGAAACAAAAATTACCGAAATTCGCCCGGATGGTTAATCGAGTCAGATAAAGCGGGCATAAAAATTTGCAAAAACACCAGAAGACATTTGACGTTACCGATATGATATCAACCAATTTCGGCTGAAAATCGGATAACCGTGTAAAAGTGATTTATAGTTGTTTATAGGGTCAAGAATCGAAAAATATATCTCATGATTTAATTTCGGACACATGGTGGAAAAACAGGCTGAAAAATAACAATGGCCGCTCCGAGCATCCGACACAGCTGCAAGTGAAGGATATATAATACACGGTTTTTAGGCCTCTGAACTCCTGAAACAAAAATTACCGAAAATCGCACGGATGGTTAATCGAGTCAGATAAAGCGGGCATAAAAATTTGCAAAAACACCAGAAGACATTTGACGTTACCGATAAGATATTAACCAATTTCGGCCGAAAATCGGATAACCGTGTAAAAGCGATTTATAGTTGTTTATAGGGTCTAGAATCGAAAAACATATCTCATGATTTAATTTCGGACACATGGTGGAAAAACAGGCTGAAAAATAACAATAGCCGCTCCGAGCACCCGACACAGCTGGAAGTGAAGGATATATAATACACGGTTTTTAGGCCTCTGAACTCCAGAAACAAAAATTACCGAAAATCGCACGGATGGTTAATCGAGTCAGATAAAGCGGGCATAAAAATTTGCAAAAACACCAGAAGACATTTGACGTTACCGATATGATATTAACCAATTTCGGCCGAAAATCGGATAACCGTGTAAAAGTGATTTATAGTTGTTTATAGGGTCTAGAATCGAAAAAGATATCTCATGATTTAATTTCAGACACATGGTGGAAAAACAGGCTAAAAAATAACAATGGCCGCTCCGAGCACCCGACACAACTGGAAGTGAAGGATATATAATACACGGTTTTTAGGCCTCTGAACTCCTGAAACAAAAATTACCGAAATTCGCCCGGATGGTTAATCGAGTCAGATAAAGCGGGCATAAAAATTTGCAAAAACACCAGAAGACATTTGACGTTACCGATATGATATTAACCAATTTCGGCCGAAAATCGGATAACCGTGTAAAAGTGATTTATAGTTTTTTATAGGGTCTAGAATCGAAAATGATATCTCATGATTTAATTTTGGACACATGGTGGAAAAACAGGCTGAAAAATAACAATGGCCGTTCCGAGCACCCGACACAGCTGGAAGTGAAAGATATATAATACACGGTTTTTAGGCCTCTGAACTCCTGAAACAAAAATTACCGAAATTCGCCCGGATGGTTAATCGAGTCAGATAAAGCGGGCATAAAAATTTGCAAAAACACCAGAAGACATTTGACGTTACCGATATGATATTAACCAATTTCGGCCGAAAATCGGATAACCGTGTCAAAGTGATTTATAGGGTCTAGAATCGAAAAAGATATCTCATGATGCAATTTCGGACACGTGGTAGAAAAACAGGCTGAAAAATAACAATGGCCGCCCTGACCACCCGAAACAGCTTGAAATGAAGGATACATAATACACGTTTTTTAGGCCTCTGAACTCTTGAAACAAAAATTACCGAAAATCGCACTGATGGTTAATCGAGTCAGATAAAGCGGGCATAAAAATTTTCAAAAACACCAGAAGACATTTGACGTTACCGATATGATATTAACCAATTTCGGCCGAAAATCGGATAACCGTGTAAAAGTGATTTATAGTTGTTTATAGGGTCTAGAATCGAAAAACATATGTCATGATTTAATTTTGGACACATGGTGGAAAAACAGGCTGAAAAATAACAATGGCCGCTCCGAGCACCCGACACAACTGGAAGTGAAGGATATATAATACACGGTTTTTAGGCCTCTGAACTCCTGAAACAAAAATTACCGAAATTCGCCCGGATGGTTAATCGAGTCAGATAAAGCGGGCATAAAAATTTGCAAAAACACCAGAAGACATTTGACGTTACCGATATGATATCAACCAATTTCGGCTGAAAATCGGATAACCGTGTAAAAGTGATTTATAGTTGTTTATAGGGTCAAGAATCGAAAAATATATCTCATGATTTAATTTCGGACACATGGTGGAAAAACAGGCTGAAAAATAACAATGGCCGCTCCGAGCATCCGACACAGCTGCAAGTGAAGGATATATAATACACGGTTTTTAGGCCTCTGAACTCCTGAAACAAAAATTACCGAAAATCGCACGGATGGTTAATCGAGTCAGATAAAGCGGGCATAAAAATTTGCAAAAACACCAGAAGACATTTGACGTTACCGATATGATATTAACCAATTTCGGCCGAAAATCGGATAACCGTGTAAAAGTGATTTAAAGTTGTTTATAGGGTCTAGAATCGAATAAGATATCTCATGATGAAATTTCGGACACGTAGTAAAACAAGCTAAAAAATAAAAATGGCCGCTCCGACCACCCGAAACGGCTCGAATTGATGGGTATATAATACATGTTTTTTAGGCCACTGAGCTTCCCGGAACGAAAATGTCCGAAAATCGCATAGATTGTTAATCGAGTCAGATAAAGCGGATTCAAAATTTCGAAAACTCAGGAAGACATTTGGCTTTACAGGTATGCTATTAACCAATTTCGGCCGAAGATCGGATAACCCCTGTAAAAGTAATTTATAGTTGTTTATAAGGTCTAGAATCAAATAAGATATCTCATGATGCAATTTTGGACACGTGGTAGAAAAACAGGCAGAAAATAACAATGGCCGCTCCGACCACCCGAAACAGCTGGAAGTGAAGGATATATAATACACGTTTTTTAGGCCTCTGAACTCCTGAAACAAAAATTTCCGAAAATCGCACGGATGGTTAATCGAATCATACAAAGCGGGCATAAAAATTTGCAAAAACACCAGAAGACATTTGACGTTACCGGTATGTTATTAACCAATTTCTGCCGAAAATCGGATAACCGTGTAAAAGTGATTTATAGTTGTTTATAGGGTGTAGAATCGAATAAGATATCTCATGATGCAATTTCGGACACGCGGTAGTGGTGAGCCGAAATCGTATGCTCCCAAAAATAAGTAATAAAGTCCTAATACCTTAAATATATAGTAGAGGTAAGTCGGGTGTCGAATCCGCAGGGAAGACGATGCGACTTATGTGTAAACAAATGCAGAAAAAAGGTAACCAGGGGGGTTTTGAATGATTAAGCAACAAGAATAACAATTAAATAAATGGGTGAAAGACTAAAAGTAACAAAGATTTCAGATGATTTAGAAACCCGAGTCAAGGTTTATCCACTACTAGTTAACAATTGATCGTCGACCATTAATCCTTATTTGTCCCTTGAGTATCCCGTTGTAAGACAAGAGTCTTATATGTTCTGCAGATAATATTACTCAGTTCGAAACGCGAGACTAAGCAACCTAATCAATGAATAATCTAATCCACGCGTCTAGATTTAATTCATAAACAGCATGATGAACAGATCATTCAACAAGAATAACGACCTTTAACACACGCGGTTATCGGTTCGAATTATATATTTATTCCCCCTTTTACCCAACTACTATGGAACGCATACAATTAATTGGATTAAAGGTTGCAACTTTATCTAACGAATTGAACAATTACGGATTCAAACATATAGAATTGCACTAGATCGAAGGATGACATAATCAATTGGCCAAATCAATTAACCATACAACAATCATAAATTATGGACGGAAAATAAATAATACTCAAGCATAAAATAGAGGATTAAGAAGGTCTCACAATTGATAAACTTGTAGCTTCAAATTACCTTGAATCGAGAAGGGAGAATTAGTTCTTCATAGTTTGCATAAGGAAAACAAAATAAGAGTTCTTTCTTCAAAATAAAACGTAACTGCCAAAATAATGTGTCCCTCCTACTTAACCCAATACCAAAAATCCTAAGAAAAATAAAAATAAAATAAAAACCTAAAAATCACGCTGAAAGTTGGAAACAAAGAAATTAGAAAACGACACTAGCCGAGATATATACGGGGGACCCGCGGCCATATCCGCGACCCGCGGGGAAAATCCGCGACCCGCGGGAAAATCCGCTATCCGCGGGAAAATCTGAATCTTTGCTTCTTTCTTCGTCTTTCCTTGCTTGAACAACGGGCTTGACCAATGGTTCGCTGCTTCACCTGATGGGCCAAAAAGGGCAAAACCTTATGCACCCTATCCATGATTAACGAATACTCCAAGCCAAAAGATATCTACACTTCATTGATACATAATCTCTTCTAAAACTCCCAAAATAGTGCCAACAGCTCAATATGGATCTTAATGCAATTATCCTTCTAACAACCCATTTATATCATGTTTATCCAACTAACTCACGCCTCTTAAACCCGTACTAAATACGGCATATCAGGTAGAAAAGCAGGCTGAAAAAGGACAATGGCCGCTCCGACCACCCGAAATAGCTTGAATTGATGGATATATAATACACGTTTTTTAGGCCTCTGAACTCCCCGGAACCAAAATGTCCGAAAATCGCTTGGATTGTTAATCGAGTTAGATTAAGCGGACTCAAAAAAATCAAAAAACTCCGGAAGACATTTGACGTTACCGGTATGCTATAAACCACTTTCGGCCGAAAATCGGATAACCATGTAAAAGAAATTTATAGCTATTTAAAGGGTTTAGAATCGAATAAAATATCTCATGATGCAATTTCGGACACGGGGTAGAAAAGCAGGTTGAAAAATAACAATGGCCGCTCCAACCACCAGAAACAGCTCGAATTGAATGATATATAATACACGTTTTTTAGGCCTTTGAACTCCTGAAACAAAAATTACCGAAAATCGACGGATGGTTAAACGAGTCAGATAAAGGGGGCATAAAAATTTGCAAAAACATCAGAAGACATTTGACGTTACCGGTATGCTATAATCCAATTTCGGCCGAAAATCGGATAACCGTGTAAAAGTGATTTATAGGGTCTAGAATCGAAAAAGATATCTCATGATGCAATTTCGGACACGTGGTAGAAAAACAGGCTGAAAAATAACAATGGCCGCCCTGACCACCCGAAACAGCTTGAAATGAAGGATATATAATACACGTTTTTTAGGCCTCTGAACTCTTGAAACAAAAATTACCGAAAATCGCACTGATGGTTAATCGAGTCAGATAAAGCGGGCATAAAAATTTTCAAAAACACCAGAAGACATTTGACGTTACCGATAAGATATTAACCAATTTCGGCCGAAAATCGGATAACCGTGTAAAAGTGATTTATAGTTGTTTATAGGGTCTAGAATCGAAAAACATATCTCATGATTTAATTTCGGACACATGGTGGAAAAACAGGCTGAAAAATAACAATAGCCGCTCCGAGCACCCGACACAGCTGGAAGTGAAGGATATATAATACACGGTTTTTAGGCCTCTGAACTCCAGAAACAAAAATTACCGAAAATCGCACGGATGGTTAATCGAGTCAGATAAAGCGGGCATAAAAATTTGCAAAAACACCAGAAGACATTTGACGTTACCGATATGATATTAACCAATTTCGGCCGAAAATCGGATAACCGTGTAAAAGTGATTTATAGTTGTTTATAGGGTCTAGAATCGAAAAAGATATCTCATGATTTAATTTCGGACACATGGTGGAAAAACAGGCTAAAAAATAACAATGGCCGCTCCGAGCACCCGACACAACTGGAAATGAAGGATATATAATACACGGTTTTTAGGCCTCTGAACTCCTGAAACAAAAATTACCGAAATTCGCCCGGATGGTTAATCGAGTCAGATAAAGCGGGCATAAAAATTTGCAAAAACACCAGAAGACATTTGACGTTACCGATATGATATTAACCAATTTCGGCCGAAAATCGGATAACCGTGTAAAAGTGATTTATAGTTTTTTATAGGGTCTAGAATCGAAAATGATATCTCATGATTTAATTTTGGACACATGGTGGAAAAACAGGCTGAAAAATAACAATGGCCGCTCCGAGCACCCGACACAGCTGGAAGTGAAAGATATATAATACACGGTTTTTAGGCCTCTGAACTCCTGAAACAAAAATTACCGAAATTCGCCCGGATGGTTAATCGAGTCAGATAAAGCGGGCATAAAAATTTGCAAAAACACCAGAAGACATTTGACGTTACCGATATGATATTAACCAATTTCGGCCGAAAATCGGATAACCGTGTCAAAGTGATTTATAGGGTCTAGAATCGAAAAACATATCTCATGATGCAATTTCGGACACGTGGTAGAAAAACAGGCTGAAAAATAACAATGGCCGCCCTGACCACCCGAAACAGCTTGAAATGAAGGATATATAATACACGTTTTTTAGGCCTCTGAACTCTTGAAACAAAAATTACCGAAAATCTCACTGATGGTTAATCGAGTCAGATAAAGCGGGCATAAAAATTTTCAAAAACACCAGAAGACATTTGACGTTACCGATATGATATTAACCAATTTCGACCGAAAATCGGATAACCGTGTAAAAGTGATTTATAGTTGTTTATAGGGTCTAGAATCGAAAAACATATGTCATGATTTAATTTCGGACACATGGTGGAAAAACAGGCTGAAAAATAACAATAGCCGCTCCGAGCACCCGACACAGCTGGAAGTGAAGGATATATAATACACGGTTTTTAGGCCTCTGAACTCCAGAAACAAAAATTACCGAAAATCGCACGGATGGTTAATCGAGTCAGATAAAGCGGGCATAAAAATTTGCAAAAACACCAGAAGACATTTGACGTTACCGATATGATATTAACCAATTTCGGCCGAAAATCGGATAACCGTGTAAAAGTGATTTATAGTTGTTTATAGGGTCTAGAATCGAAAAAGATATCTCATGATTTAATTTCGGACACATGGTGGAAAAACAGGCTAAAAAATAACAATGGCCGCTCCGAGCACCCGACACAACTGGAAGTGAAGGATATATAATACACGGTTTTTAGGCCTCTGAACTCCTGAAACAAAAATTACCGAAATTCGCCCGGATGGTTAATCGAGTCAGATAAAGCGGGCATAAAAATTTGCAAAAACACCAGAAG
The DNA here is from genome assembly GCA_029255685.2 of Silene conica. Classification (NCBI taxonomy): domain Eukaryota; kingdom Viridiplantae; phylum Streptophyta; class Magnoliopsida; order Caryophyllales; family Caryophyllaceae; genus Silene; species Silene conica. The sequence goes on along the minus strand of CM055314.2, from coordinate 47,018,320 downwards.
ACATTTGACGTTACCGATATGATATCAACCAATTTCGGCTGAAAATCGGATAACCGTGTAAAAGTGATTTATAGTTGTTTATAGGGTCTAGAATCGAAAAATATATCTCATGATTTAATTTCGGACACATGGTGGAAAAACAGGCTGAAAAATAACAATGGCCGCTCCGAGCATCCGACACAGCTGCAAGTGAAGGATATATAATACACGGTTTTTAGGCCTCTGAACTCCTAAAACAAAAATTACCGAAAATCGCACGGATGGTTAATCGAGTCAGATAAAGCGGGCATAAAAATTTGCAAAAACACCAGAAGACATTTGACGTTACCGATATGATATTAACCAATTTCGGCCGAAAATCGGATAACCGTGTAAAAGTGATTTAAAGTTGTTTATAGGGTCTAGAATCGAATAAGATATCTCATGATGAAATTTCGGACACGTAGTAAAACAAGCTAAAAAATAAAAATGGCCGCTCCGACCACCCGAAACGGCTCGAATTGATGGGTATATAATACATGTTTTTTAGGCCACTGAGCTTCCCGGAACGAAAATGTCCGAAAATCGCATGGATTGTTAATCGAGTCAGATAAAGCGGATTCAAAATTTCGAAAACTCAGGAAGACATTTGGCTTTACAGGTATGCTATTAACCAATTTCGGCCGAAGATCGGATAACCCCTGTAAAAGTAATTTATAGTTGTTTATAAGGTCTAGAATCAAATAAGATATCTCATGATGCAATTTTGGACACGTGGTAGAAAAACAGGCAGAAAATAACAATGGCCGCTCCGACAACCCGAAACAGCTGGAAGTGAAGGATATATAATACACGTTTTTTAGGCCTCTGAACTCCTGAAACAAAAATTTCCGAAAATCGCACGGATGGTTAATCGAATCATACAAAGCGGGCATAAAAATTTGCAAAAACACCAGAAGACATTTGACGTTACCGGTATGTTATTAACCAATTTCTGCCGAAAATCGGATAACCGTGTAAAAGTGATTTATAGTTGTTTATAGGGTGTAGAATCGAATAAGATATCTCATGATGCAATTTCGGACACGCGGTAGTGGTGAGCCGAAATCGTATGCTCCCAAAAATAAGTAATAAAGTCCTAATACCTTAAATATATAGTAGAGGTAAGTCGGGTGTCGAATCCGCAGGGAAGACGATGCGACTTATGTGTAAACAAATGCAGACAAAAGGTAACCAGGGGGGTTTTGAATGATTAAGCAACAAGAATAACAATTAAATAAATGGGTGAAAGACTAAAAGTAACAAAGATTTCAGATGATTTAGAAACCCGAGTCAAGGTTTATCCACTACTAGTTAACAATTGATCGTCGACCATTAATCCTTATTTGTCCCTTGAGTATCCCGTTGTAAGACAAGAGTCTTATATGTTCTGCAGATAATATTACTCAGTTCGAAACGCGAGACTAAGCAACCTAATCAATGAATAATCTAATCCACGCGTCTAGATTTAATTCATAAACAGCATGATGAACAGATCATTCAACAAGAATAACGACCTTTAACACACGCGGTTATCGGTTCGAATTATATATTTATTCCCCCTTTTACCCAACTACTATGGACCGCATACAATTAATTGGATTAAAGGTTGCAACTTTATCTAACGAATTGAACAATTACGGATTCAAACATATAGAATTGCACTAGATCGAAGGATGAAATAATCAATTGGCCAAATCAATTAACCATACAACAATCATAAATTATGGACGGAAAATAAATAATACTCAAGCATAAAATAGAGGATTAAGAAGGTCTCACAATTGATAAACTTGTAGCTTCAAATTACCTTGAATCGAGAAGGGAGAATTAGTTCTTCATAGTTTGCATAAGGAAAACAAAATAAGAGTTCTTTCTTCAAAATAAAACGTAACTGCCAAAATAATGTGTCCCTCCTACTTAACCCAATACCAAAAATCCTAAGAAAAATAAAAATAAAATAAAAACCTAAAAATCACGCTGAAAGTTGGAAACAAAGAAATTAGAAAACGACACTAGCCGAGATATATACGGGGGACCCGCGGCCATATCCGCGACCCGCGGGGAAAATCCGCGACCCGCGGGAAAATCCGCTATCCGCGGGAAAATCTGAATCTTTGCTTCTTTCTTCGTCTTTCCTTGCTTGAACAACGGGCTTGACCAATGGTTCGCTGCTTCACCTGATGGGCCAAAAAGGGCAAAACCTTATGCACCCTATCCATGATTAACGAATACTCCAAGCCAAAAGATATCTACACTTCATTGATACATAATCTCTTCTAAAACTCCCAAAATAGTGCCAACAGCTCAATATGGATCTTAATGCAATTATCCTTCTAACAACCCATTTATATCATGTTTATCCAACTAACTCACGCCTCTTAAACCCGTACTAAATACGGCATATCAGGTAGAAAAGCAGGCTGAAAAAGGACAATGGCCGCTCCGACCACCCGAAATAGCTTGAATTGATGGATATATAATACACGTTTTTTAGGCCTCTGAACTCCCCGGAACCAAAATGTCCGAAAATCGCTTGGATTGTTAATCGAGTTAGATTAAGCGGACTCAAAAAAATCAAAAAACTCCGGAAGACATTTGACGTTACCGGTATGCTATAAACCACTTTCGGCCGAAAATCGGATAACCATGTAAAAGAAATTTATAGCTATTTAAAGGGTTTAGAATCGAATAAAATATCTCATGATGCAATTTCGGACACGGGGTAGAAAAGCAGGTTGAAAAATAACAATGGCCACTCCAACCACCAGAAACAGCTCGAATTGAATGATATATAATACACGTTTTTTAGGCCTTTGAACTCCTGAAACAAAAATTACCGAAAATCGACGGATGGTTAAACGAGTCAGATAAAGGGGGCATAAAAATTTGCAAAAACATCAGAAGACATTTGACGTTACCGGTATGCTATAATCCAATTTCGGCCGAAAATCGGATAACCGTGTAAAAGTGATTTATAGGGTCTAGAATCGAAAAAGATATCTCATGATGCAATTTCGGACACGTGGTAGAAAAACAGGCTGAAAAATAACAATGGCCGCCCTGACCACCCGAAACAGCTTGAAATGAAGGATATATAATACACGTTTTTTAGGCCTCTGAACTCTTGAAACAAAAATTACCGAAAATCGCACTGATGGTTAATCGAGTCAGATAAAGCGGGCATAAAAATTTTCAAAAACACCAGAAGACATTTGACGTTACCGATATGATATTAACCAATTTCGGCCGAAAATCGGATAACCGTGTAAAAGTGATTTATAGTTGTTTATAGGGTCTAGAATCGAAAAACATATCTCATGATTTAATTTCGGACACATGGTGGAAAAACAGGCTGAAAAATAACAATAGCCGCTCCGAGCACCCGACACAGCTGGAAGTGAAGGATATATAATACACGGTTTTTAGGCCTCTGAACTCCAGAAACAAAAATTACCGAAAATCGCACGGATGGTTAATCGAGTCAGATAAAGCGGGCATAAAAATTTGCAAAAACACCAGAAGACATTTGACGTTACCGATATGATATTAACCAATTTCGGCCGAAAATCGGATAACCGTGTAAAAGTGATTTATAGTTGTTTATAGGGTCTAGAATCGAAAAAGATATCTCATGATTTAATTTCGGACACATGGTGGGAAAACAGGCTAAAAAATAACAATGGCCGCTCCGAGCACCCGACACAACTGGAAGTGAAGGATATATAATACACGGTTTTTAGGCCTCTGATCTCCTGAAACAAAAATTACCGAAATTCGCCCGGATGGTTAATCGAGTCCGATAAAGCGGGCATAAAAATTTGCAAAAACACCAGAAGACATTTGACGTTACCGATATGATATTAACCAATTTCGGCCGAAAATCGGATAACCGTGTAAAAGTGATTTATAGTTTTTTATAGGGTCTAGAATCGAAAATGATATCTCATGATTTAATTTTGGACACATGGTGGAAAAACAGGCTGAAAAATAACAATGGCCGCTCCGAGCACCCGACACAGCTGGAAGTGAAAGATATATAATACACGGTTTTTAGGCCTCTGAACTCCTGAAACAAAAATTACCGAAATTCGCCCGGATGGTTAATCGAGTCAGTTAAAGCGGGCATAAAAATTTGCAAAAACACCAGAAGACATTTGACGTTACCGATATGATATTAACCAATTTCGGCCGAAAATCGGATAACCGTGTCAAAGTGATTTATAGGGTCTAGAATCGAAAAAGATATCTCATGATGCAATTTCGGACACGTGGTAGAAAAACAGGCTGAAAAATAACAATCGCCGCCCTGACCACCCGAAACAGCTTGAAATGAAGGATATATAATACACGTTTTTTAGGCCTCTGAACTCTTGAAACAAAAATTACCGAAAATCGCACTGATGGTTAATCGAGTCAGATAAAGCGGGCATAAAAATTTTCAAAAACACCAGAAGACATTTGACGTTACCGATATGATATTAACCAATTTCGGCCGAAAATCGGATAACCGTGTAAAAGTGATTTATAGTTTTTTATAGGGTCTAGAATCGAAAATGATATCTCATGATTTAATTTTGGACACATGGTGGAAAAACAGGCTGAAAAATAACAATGGCCGCTCCGAGCACCCGACACAGCTGGAAGTGAAAGATATATAATACACGGTTTTTAGGCCTCTGAACTCCTGAAACAAAAATTACCGAAATTCGCCCGGATGGTTAATCGAGTAAGATAAAGCGGGCATAAAAATTTGCAAAAACACCAGAAGACATTTGACGTTACCGATATGATATTAACCAATTTCGGCCGAAAATCGGATAACCGTGTCAAAGTGATTTATAGGGTCTAGAATCGAAAAAGATATCTCATGATGCAATTTCGGACACGTGGTAGAAAAACAGGCTGAAAAATAACAATGGCCGCCCTGACCACCCGAAACAGCTGGAAATGAAGGATATATAATACACGTTTTTTAGGCCTCTGAACTCTTGAAACAAAAATTACCGAAAATCGCACTGATGGTTAATCGAGTCAGATAAAGCGGGCATAAAAATTTTCAAAAACACCAGAAGACATTTGACGTTACCGATATGATATTAACCAATTTCGGCCGAAAATCGGATAACCGTGTAAAAGTGATTTATAGTTGTTTATAGGGTCTAGAATCGAAAAACATATCTCATGATTTAATTTCGGACACATGGTGGAAAAACAGGCTGAAAAATAACAATAGCCGCTCCGAGCACCCGACACAGCTGGAAGTGAAGGATATATAATACACGGTTTTTAGGCCTCTGAACTCCAGAAACAAAAATTACCGAAAATCGCACGGATGGTTAATCGAGTCAGATAAAGCGGGCATAAAAATTTGCAAAAACACCAGAAGACATTTGACGTTACCGATATGATATTAACCAATTTCGGCCGAAAATCGGATAACCGTGTAAAAGTGATTTATAGTTGTTTATAGGGTCTAGAATCGAAAAAGATATCTCATCATTTAATTTCGGACACATGGTGGAAAAACAGGCTAAAAAATAACAATGGCCGCTCCGAGCACCCGACACAACTGGAAGTGAAGGATATATAATACACGGTTTTTAGGCCTCTGAACTCCTGAAACAAAAATTACCAAAATTCGCCCGGATGGTTAATCGAGTCAGATAAAGCGGGCATAAAAATTTGCAAAAACACCAGAAGACATTTGACGTTACCGATATGATATTAACCAATTTCGGCCGAAAATCGGATAACCGTGTAAAAGTGATTTATAGTTTTTTATAGGGTCTAGAATCGAAAATGATATCTCATGATTTAATTTTGGACACATGGTGGAAAAACAGGCTGAAAAATAACAATGGCCGCTCCGAGCACCCGACACAGCTGGAAGTGAAAGATATATAATACACGGTTTTTAGGCCTCTGAACTCCTGAAACAAAAATTACCGAAATTCGCCCGGATGGTTAATCGAGTCAGATAAAGCGGGCATAAAAATTTGCAAAAACACCAGAAGACATTTGACGTTACCGATATGATATTAACCAATTTCGGCCGAAAATCGGATAACCGTGTCAAAGTGATTTATAGGGTCTAGAATCGAAAAAGATATCTCATGATGCAATTTCGGACACGTGGTAGAAAAACAGGCTGAAAAATAACAATGGCCGCCCTGACCACCCGAAACAGCTTGAAATGAAGGATATATAATACACGTTTTTTAGGCCTCTGAACTCTTGAAACAAAAATTACCGAAAATCGCACTGATGGTTAATCGAGTCAGATAAAGCGGGCATAAAAATTTTCAAAAACACCAGAAGACATTTGACGTTACCGATATGATATTAACCAATTTCGGCCGAAAATCGGATAACCGTGTAAAAGTGATTTATAGTTGTTTATAGGGTCTAGAATCGAAAAACATATCTCATGATTTAATTTCGGACACATGGTGGAAAAACAGGCTGAAAAATAACAATAGCCGCTCCGAGCACCCGACACAGCTGGAAGTGAAGGATATATAATACACGGTTTTTAGGCCTCTGAACTCCAGAAACAAAAATTACCGAAAATCGCACGGATGGTTAATCGAGTCAGATAAAGCGGGCATAAAAATTTTCAAAAACACCAGAAGACATTTGACGTTACCGATATGATATTAACCAATTTCGGCCGAAAATCGGATAACCGTGTAAAAGTGATTTATAGTTGTTTATAGGGTCTAGAATCGAAAAAGATATCTCATGATTTAATTTCGGACACATGGTGGAAAAACAGGCTAAAAAATAACAATGGCCGCTCCGAGCACCTGACACAACTGGAAGTGAAGGATATATAATACACGGTTTTTAGGCCTCTGAACTCCTGAAACAAAAATTACCGAAATTCGCCCGGATGGTTAATCGAGTCAAATAAAGCGGGCATAAAAATTTGCAAAAACACCAGAAGACATTTGACGTTACCGATATGATATTAACCAATTTCGGCCGAAAATCGGATAACCGTGTAAAAGTGATTTATAGTTTTTTATAGGGTCTAGAATCGAAAAAGATATCTCATGATTTAATTTTGGACACATGGTGGAAAAACAGGCTGAAAAATAACAATGGCCGCTCCGAGCACCCGACACAGCTGGAAGTGAAGGATATATAATACACGGTTTTTAGGCCTCTGAACTCCTGAAACAAAAATTACCGAAATTCGCCCGGATGGTTAATCGAGTCAGATAAAGCGGGCATAAAAATTTGCAAAAACACCAGAAGACATTTGACGTTACCGATATGATATTAACCAATTTCGGCCGAAAATCGGATAACCGTGTCAAAGTGATTTATAGTTTTTTATAGGGTCTAGAATCGAAAAAGATATCTCATGATTTAATTTCGGACACATGGTGGAAAAACAGGCTAAAAAATAACAATGGCCGCTCCGAGCACCCGACACAACTGGAAGTGAAGGATATATAATACACGGTTTTTAGGCCTCTGAACTCCTGAAACAAAAATTACCGAAATTCGCCCGGATGGTTAATCGAGTCAGATAAAGCGGGCATAAAAATTTGCAAAAACACCAGAAGACATTTGACGTTACCGATATGATATTAACCAATTTCGGCCGAAAATCGGATAACCGTGTCAAAGTGATTTATAGGGTCTAGAATCGAAAAAGATATCTCATGATGCAATTTCGGACACGTGGTAGAAAAACAGGCTGAAAAATAACAATGGCCGCCCTGACCACCCGAAACAGCTTGAAATGAAGGATATATAATACACGTTTTTTAGGCCTCTGAACTCTTGAAACAAAAATTACCGAAAATCGCACTGATGGTTAATCGAGTCAGATAAAGCGGGCATAAAAATTTTCAAAAACACCAGAAGACATTTGACGTTACCGATATGATATTAACCAATTTCGGCCGAAAATCGGATAACCGTGTAAAAGTGATTTATAGTTGTTTATAGGGTCTAGAATCGAAAAACATATCTCATGATTTAATTTCGGACACATGGTGGAAAAACAGGCTGAAAAATAACAATAGCCGCTCCGAGCACCCGACACAGCTGGAAGTGAAGGATATATAATACACGGTTTTTAGGCCTCTGAACTCCAGAAACAAAAATTACCGAAAATCGCACGGATGGTTAATCGAGTCAGATAAAGCGGGCATAAAAATTTGCAAAAACACCAGAAGACATTTGACGTTACCGATATGATATTAACCAATTTCGGCCGAAAATCGGATAACCGTGTAAAAGTGATTTATAGTTGTTTATAGGGTCTAGAATCGAAAAAGATATCTCATGATTTAATTTCGGACACATGGTGGAAAAACAGGCTAAAAAATAACAATGGCCGCTCCGAGCACCTGACACAACTGGAAGTGAAGGATATATAATACACGGTTTTTAGGCCTCTGAACTCCTGAAACAAAAATTACCGAAATTCGCCCGGATGGTTAATCGAGTCAAATAAAGCGGGCATAAAAATTTGCAAAAACACCAGAAGACATTTGACGTTACCGATATGATATTAACCAATTTCGGCCGAAAATCGGATAACCGTGTAAAAGTGATTTATAGTTTTTTATAGGGTCTAGAATCGAAAAAGATATCTCATGATTTAATTTTGGACACATGGTGGAAAAACAGGCTGAAAAATAACAATGGCCGCTCCGAGCACCCGACACAGCTGGAAGTGAAGGATATATAATACACGGTTTTTAGGCCTCTGAACTCCTGAAACAAAAATTACCGAAATTCGCCCGGATGGTTAATCGAGTCAGATAAAGCGGGCATAAAAATTTGCAAAAACACCAGAAGACATTTGACGTTACCGATATGATATTAACCAATTTCGGCCGAAAATCGGATAACCGTGTCAAAGTGATTTATAGTTTTTTATAGGGTCTAGAATCGAAAAAGATATCTCATGATTTAATTTCGGACACATGGTGGAAAAACAGGCTAAAAAATAACAATGGCCGCTCCGAGCACCCGACACAACTGGAAGTGAAGGATATATAATACACGGTTTTTAGGCCTCTGAACTCCTGAAACAAAAATTACCGAAATTCGCCCGGATGGTTAATCGAGTCAGATAAAGCGGGCATAAAAATTTGCAAAAACACCAGAAGACATTTGACGTTACCGATATGATATTAACCAATTTCGGCCGAAAATCGGATAACCGTGTCAAAGTGATTTATAGGGTCTAGAATCGAAAAAGATATCTCATGATGCAATTTCGGACACGTGGTAGAAAAACAGGCTGAAAAATAACAATGGCCGCCCTGACCACCCGAAACAGCTTGAAATGAAGGATATATAATACACGTTTTTTAGGCCTCTGAACTCTTGAAACAAAAATTACCGAAAATCGCACTGATGGTTAATCGAGTCAGATAAAGCGGGCATAAAAATTTTCAAAAACACCAGAAGACATTTGACGTTACCGATATGATATTAACCAATTTCGGCCGAAAATCGGATAACCGTGTAAAAGTGATTTATAGTTGTTTATAGGGTCTAGAATCGAAAAACATATCTCATGATTTAATTTCGGACACATGGTGGAAAAACAGGCTGAAAAATAACAATAGCCGCTCCGAGCACCCGACACAGCTGGAAGTGAAGGATATATAATACACGGTTTTTAGGCCTCTGAACTCCAGAAACAAAAATTACCGAAAATCGCACGGATGGTTAATCGAGTCAGATAAAGCGGGCATAAAAATTTGCAAAAACACCAGAAGACATTTGACGTTACCGATATGATATTAACCAATTTCGGCCGAAAATCGGATAACCGTGTAAAAGTGATTTATAGTTGTTTATAGGGTCTAGAATCGAAAAAGATATCTCATGATTTAATTTCGGACACATGGTGGAAAAACAGGCTAAAAAATAACAATGGCCGCTCCGAGCACCCGACACAACTGGAAGTGAAGGATATATAATACACGGTTTTTAGGCCTCTGAACTCCTGAAACAAAAATTACCGAAATTCGCCCGGATGGTTAATCGAGTCAAATAAAGCGGGCATAAAAATTTGCAAAAACACCAGAAGACATTTGACGTTACCGATATGATATTAACCAATTTCGGCCGAAAATCGGATAACCGTGTAAAAGTGATTTATAGTTTTTTATAGGGTCTAGAATCGAAAAAGATATCTCATGATTTAATTTTGGACACATGGTGGAAAAACAGGCTGAAAAATAACAATGGCCGCTCCGAGCACCCGACACAGCTGGAAGTGAAGGATATATAATACACGGTTTTTAGGCCTCTGAACTCCTGAAACAAAAATTACCGAAATTCGCCCGGATGGTTAATCGAGTCAGATAAAGCGGGCATAAAAATTTGCAAAAACACCAGAAGACATTTGACGTTACCGATATGATATTAACCAATTTCGGCCGAAAATCGGATAACCGTGTCAAAGTGATTTATAGTTTTTTATAGGGTCTAGAATCGAAAAAGATATCTCATGATTTAATTTTGGACACATGGTGGAAAAACAGGCTGAAAAATAACAATGGCCGCTCCGAGCACCCGACACAGCTGGAAGTGAAGGATATATAATACACAGTTTTTAGGCCTCTGAACTCCTGAAACAAAAATTACTGAAATTCGCCCAGATGGTTAATCGAGTCAGATAAAGCGGGCATAAAAATTTGCAAAAACACCAGAAGACATTTGACGTTACCGATATGATATCAACCAATTTCGGCCGAAAATCGGATAACCGTGTAAAAGTGATTTATAGTTATTTATAGGGTCTAGAATCGAAAAATATATCTCATGATTTAATTTCGGACACATGGTGGAAAAACAGGCTGAAAAATAACAACGGCCGCTCCGAGCATCCGACACAGCTGCAAGTGAAGGATATATAATACACGGTTTTTAGGCCTCTGAACTCTTGAAACAAAAATTACCGAAAATCGCACGGATGGTTAATCGAGTCAGATAAAGCGGGCATAAAAATTTGCAAAAACACCAGAAGACATTTGACGTTACCGATATGATATTAACCAATTTCGGCCGAAAATCGGATAACCGTGTAAAAGTTATTTAAAGTTGTTTATAGGGTCTAGAATCGAATAAGATATCTCATGATGCAATTTCGGACACGTAGAAAAACAAGCTAAAAAATAAAAATGGCCGCTCCGACCACCCGAAACGGCTCGAATTGATGGGTATATAATACATGTTTTTTAGGCCACTGAGCTCCCCGGAACGAAAATGTCCGAAAATTGCATGGATTGTTAATCGAGTCAGATAAAGCGGATTCAAAATTTCGAAAACTCAGGAAGACATTTGGCTTTACAGGTATGCTATTAACCAATTTCGGCCGAAGATCGGATAACCGTGTAAAAGTAATTTATAGTTGTTTATAAGGTCTAGAATCAAATAAGATATCTCATGATGAAATTTTGGACACGTGGTAGAAAAACAGGCAGAAAATAACAATGGCCGCTCCGACCACCCGAAACAGCTGGAAGTGAAGGATATATAATACACGTTTTTTAGGCCTCTGAACTCCTGAAACAAAAATTTCCGAAAATCGCACGGATGGTTAATCGAATCATACAAAGCGGGCATAAAAATTTGCAAAAACACCAGAAGACATTTGACGTTACCGGTATGTTATTAACCAATTTCTGCCGAAAATCGGATAACCGTGTAAAAGTGATTTATAGTTGTTTATAGGGTGTAGAATCGAATAAGATATCTCATGATGCAATTTCGGACACGCGGTAGTGGTGAGCCGAAATCGTATGCTCCCAAAAATAAGTAATAAAGTCCTAATACCTTAAATATATAGTAGAGGTAAGTCGGGTGTCGAATCCGCAGGGAAGACGATGCGACTTATGTGTAAACAAATGCAGACAAAAGGTAACCAGGGGGGTTTTGAATGATTAAGCAACAAGAATAACAATTAAATAAATGGGTGAAAGACTAAAAGTAACAAAGATTTCAGATGATTTAGAAACCCGAGTCAAGGTTTATCCACTACTAGTTAACAATTGATCGTCGACCATTAATCCTTATTTGTCCCTTGAGTATCCCGTTGTAAGACAAGAGTCTTATATGTTCTGCAGATAATATTACTCAGTTCGAAACGCGAGACTAAGCAACCTGATCAATGAATTATCTAATCCACGCGTCTAGATTTAATTCATAAACAGCATGATGAACAGAACATACAACAAGAATAACGACCTTTAACACACGCGGTTATCGGTTCGAATTATATATTTATTCCCCCTTTTACCCAACTACTATGGAACGCATACAATTAATTGGATTAAAGGTTGCAACTTTATCTAACGAATTGAACAATTACGGATTCAAACATATAGAATTGCACTAGATCGAAGGATGAAATAATCAATTGGCCAAATCAATTAACCATACAACAATCATAAATTATGGACGGAGAATAAATAATACTCAAGCATAAAATAGAGGATTAAGAAGGTCTCACAATTGATAAACTTGTAGCTTCAAATTACCTTGAATCGAGAAGGGAGAATTAGTTCTTCATAGTTTGCATAAGGAAAACAAAATAAGAGTTCTTTCTTCAAAATAAAACGTAACTGCCAAAATAATGTGTCCCTCCTACTTAACCCAATACCAAAAATCCTAAGAAAAATAAAAATAAAATAAAAACCTAAAAATCACGCTGAAAGTTGGAAACAAAGAAATTAGAAAACGACACTAGCCGAGATATATACGGGGGACCCGCGGCCATATCCGCGACCCGCGGGAAAATCCGCTATCCGCGGGAAAATCTGATTCTTTGCTTCTTTCTTCGTCTTTCCTTGCTTGAACAACGGGCTTGACCAATGGTTCGCTGCTTCACCTGATGGGCCAAAAAGGGCAAAACCTTATGCACCCTATCCATGATTAACGAATACTCCAAGCCAAAAGATATCTACACTTCATTGATCCATAATCTCTTCTAAAACTCCCAAAATAGTGCCAACAGCTCAATATGGATCTTAATGCAATTATCCTTCTAACAACCCATTTATATCATGTTTATCCAACTAACTCACGCCTCTTAAACCCGTACTAAATACGGCATATCAGGTAGAAAAGCAGGCTGAAAAAGGACAATGACCGCTCCGACCACCCGAAATAGCTTGAATTGATGGATATATAATACACGTTTTTTAGGCCTCTGAACTCCCCGGAACCAAAATGTCCGAAAATCGCTTGGATTGTTAATCGAGTTAGATTAAGCGGACTCAAAAAAATCAAAAAACTCCGGAAGACATTTGACGTTACCGGTATGCTATAAACCACTTTCGGCCGAAAATCGGATAACCATGTAAAAGAAATTTATAGCTATTTAAAGGGTTTAGAATCGAATAAGATATCTCATGATGCAATTTCGGACACGGGGTAGAAAAGCAGGTTGAAAAATAACAATGGCCGCTCCAACCACCAGAAACAGCTCGAATTGAATGATATATAATACACGTTTTTTAGGCCTCTGAACTCCTGAAACAAAAATTACCGAAAATCGACGGATGGTTAATCGAGTCAGATAAAGGGGGCATAAAAATTTGCAAAAACATCAGAAGACGTTTGACGTTACCGGTATGCTATAAACCAATTTCGGCCGAAAATCGGATAACCGTGTAAAAGTGATTTAGAGGGTCTAGAATCAAAAAAGATATCTCATGATGCAATTTCGGACACGTGGTAGAAAAACAGGTTGAAAAATAACAATGGACGCCCTGACCACCCGAAACAGCTTGAAATGAAGGATATATAATACACGTTTTTTAGGCCTCTGAACTCTTGAAACAAAAATTACCGAAAATCGCACTGATGGTTAATCGAGTCAGATAAAGCGGGCATAAAAATTTGCAAAAACACCAGAAGACATTTGACGTTACCGGTATGTTATTAACCAATTTCTGCCAAAAATCGGATAACCGTGTAAAAGTGATTTATAGTTGTTTATAGGGTGTAGAATCGAATAAGATATCTCATGATGCAATTTCGGACACGCGGTAGTGGTGAGCCGAAATCGTATGCTCCCAAAAATAAGTAATAAAGTCCTAATACCTTAAATATATAGTAGAGGTAAGTCGGGTGTCGAATCCGCAGGGAAGACGATGCGACTTATGTGTAAACAAATGCAGACAAAAGGTAACCAGGGGGGTTTTGAATGATTAAGCAACAAGAATAACAATTAAATAAATGGGTGAAAGACTAAAAGTAACAAAGATTTCAGATGATTTAGAAACCCGAGTCAAGGTTTATCCACTACTAGTTAACAATTGATCGTCGACCATTAATCCTTATTTGTCCCTTGAGTATCCCGTTGTAAGACAAGAGTCTTATATGTTCTACAGATAATATTACTCAGTTCGAAACGCGAGACTAAGCAACCTAATCAATGAATAATCTAATCCACGCGTCTAGATTTAATTCATAAACAGCATGATGAACAGAACATACAACAAGAATAACGACCTTTAACACACGCGGTTTTCGGTTCGAATTATATATTTATTCCCCCTTTTACCCAACTACTATGGAACGCATACAATTAATTGGATTAAAGGTTGCAACTTTATCTAACGAATTGAACAATTACGGATTCAAACATATAGAATTGCACTAGATCGAAGGATGAAATCATCAATTGGCCAAATCAATTAACCATACAACAATCATAAATTATGGACGGAGAATAAATAATACTCAAGCATAAAATAGAGGATTAAGAAGGTCTCACAATTGCTAAACTTGTAGCTTCAAATTACCTTGAATCGAGAAGGGAGAATTAGTTCTTCATAGTTTGCATAAGGAAAACAAAATAAGAGTTCTTTCTTCAAAATAAAACGTAACTGCCAAAATAATGTGTCCCTCCTACTTAACCCAATACCAAAAATCCTAAGAAAAATAAAAATAAAATAAAAACCTAAAAATCACGCTGAAAGTTGGAAACAAAGAAATTAGAAAACGACACTAGCCGAGATATATACGGGGGACCCGCGGCCATATCCGCGACCCGCGGGGAAAATCCGCGACCCGCGGGAAAATCCGCTATCCGCGGGAAAATCTGATTCTTTGCTTCTTTCTTCGTCTTTCCTTGCTTGAACAACGGGCTTGACCAATGGTTCGCTGCTTCACCTGATGGGCCAAAAAGGGCAAAACCTTATGCACCCTATCCATGATTAACGAATACTCCAAGCCAAAAGATATCTACACTTCATTGATCCATAATCTCTTCTAAAACTCCCAAAATAGTGCCAACAGCTCAATATGGATCTTAATGCAATTATCCTTCTAACAACCCATTTATATCATGTTTATCCAACTAACTCACGCCTCTTAAACCCGTACTAAATACGGC
This sequence comes from Silene conica, assembly GCA_029255685.2. Taxonomy (NCBI): domain Eukaryota; kingdom Viridiplantae; phylum Streptophyta; class Magnoliopsida; order Caryophyllales; family Caryophyllaceae; genus Silene; species Silene conica. The sequence goes on along the minus strand of CM055314.2, from coordinate 47,002,914 downwards.
ATATCAGGTAGAAAAGCAGGCTGAAAAAGGACAATGGCCGCTCCGACCACCCGAAATAGCTTGAATTGATGGATATATAATACACGTTTTTTAGGCCTCTGAACTCCCCGGAACCAAAATGTCCGAAAATCGCTTGGATTGTTAATCGAGTTAGATTAAGCGGACTCAAAAAAATCAAAAAACTCCGGAAGACATTTGACGTTACCGGTATGCTATAAACCACTTTCGGCCGAAAATCGGATAACCATGTAAAAGAAATTTATAGCTATTTAAAGGGTTTAGAATCGAATAAGATATCTCATGATGCAATTTCGGACACGGGGTAGAAAAGCAGGTTGAAAAATAACAATGGCCGCTCCAACCACCAGAAACAGCTCGAATTGAATGATATATAATACACGTTTTTTAGGCCTCTGAACTCCTGCAACAAAAATTACCGAAAATCGACGGATGGTTAATCGAGTCAGATAAAGGGGGCATAAAAATTTGCAAAAACATCAGAAGACATTTGACGTTACCGGTATGCTATAAACCAATTTCGGCCGAAAATCGGATAACCGTGTAAAAGTGATTTATAGGGTCTAGAATCAAAAAAGATATCTCATGATGCAATTTCGGACACGTGGTAGAAAAACAGGCTGAAAAATAACAATGGACGCCCTGACCACCCGAAACAGCTTGCAATGAAGGATATATAATACACGTTTTTTAGGCCTCTGAACTCTTGAAACAAAAATTACCGAAAATCGCACTGATGGTTAATCGAGTCAGATAAAGCGGGCATAAAAATTTTCAAAAACACCAGAAGACATTTGACGTTACCGATATGATATTAACCAATTTCGGCCGAAAATCGGATAACCGTGTAAAAGTGATTTATAGTTGTTTATAGGGTCTAGAATCGAAAAACATATCTCATGATTTAATTTCGGACACATGGTGGAAAAACAGGCTGAAAAATAACAATAGCCACTCCGAGCACCCGACACAGCTGGAAGTGAAGGATATATAATACACGGTTTTTAGGCCTCTGAACTCCAGAAACAAAAATTACCGAAAATCGCACGGATGGTTAATCGAGTCAGATAAAGCGGGCATAAAAATTTGCAAAAACACCAGAAGACATTTGACGTTACCGATATGATATTAACCAATTTCGGTCGAAAATCGGATAACCGTGTAAAAGTGATTTATAGTTGTGTATAAGGTCTAGAATCGAAAAAGATATCTCATGATTTAATTTCGGACACATGGTGGAAAAACAGGCTAAAAAATAACAATGGCCGCTCCGAGCACCCGACACAACTGGAAGTGAAGGATATATAATACACGGTTTTTAGGCCTCTGAACTCCTGAAACAAAAATTACCGAAATTCGCCCGGATGGTTAATCGAGTCAGATAAAGCGGGCATAAAAATTTGCAAAAACACCAGAAGACATTTGACGTTACCGATATGATATTAACCAATTTCGGTCGAAAATCGGATAACCGTGTAAAAGTGATTTATAGTTTTTTATAGGGTCTAGAATCGAAAAAGATATCTCATGATTTAATTTTGGACACATGGTGGAAAAACAGGCTGAAAAATAACAATGGCCGCTCCGAGCACCCGACACAGTTGGAAGTGAAGGATATATAATACACGCTTTTTAGGCCTCTGAACTCCTGAAACAAAAATTACCGAAATTCGCCCGGATGGTTAATCGAGTAAGATAAAGCGGGCATAAAAATTTGCAAAAACACCAGAAGACATTTGACGTTACCGATATGATATCAACCAATTTCGGCCGAAAATCGGATAACCGTGTAAAAGTGATTTATAGTTGTTTATAGGGTCTAGAATCGAAAAAGATATCTCATGATTTAATTTTGGACACATGGTGGAAAAACAGGCTGAAAAATAACAATGGCCGCTCCGAGCACCCGACACAGCTGGAAGTGAAGGATATATAATACACGGTTTTTAGGCCTCTGAACTCCTGAAACAAAAATTACCGAAATTCGCCTGGATGGTTAATCGAGTCAGATAAAGCGGGCATAAAAATTTGCAAAAACACCAGAAGACATTTGACGTTACCGATATGATATTAACCAATTTCGGCCGAACGTCGGATAACCGTGTAAAAGTGATTTATAGTTGTTTATAGGGTCTAGAATCGAATAAGATAGCTCATTATGCAATTTCGGACACATAGAAAAACAAGCTGAAAAATAACAATGGCCGCTCCGACCACCCGAAACGGCTCGAATTGATGGGTATATAATACTTGTTTTTTAGGCCACTAAGCTCCCCGGAACGAAAATGTCCGAAAATCGCATGGATTGTTAATCTAGTCAGATAAAGCGGATTCAAAATTTCGAAAACTCAGGAAAACATTTGGCTTTACAGGTATGCTATTAACCAATTTCGGCAGAAGATCGGATAACCGTGTAAAAGTAATTTATAGTTGTTTATAAGGTCTAGAATTAAATAAGATATCTCATGATGCAATTTCGGACACGTGGTAGAAAAACAGGCTGAAAAATAACAATGGCCGCTCCGACCACCCGAAACAGCTGGAAGTGAAGGATATATAATACACGTTTTAGGCCTCTGAACTCCTGAAACAAAAATTAACGAAAATCGCACGGATGGTTAATCGAATCATATAAAGCGGGCATAAAAATTTGCAAAAACACACCAAAAGACATTTGACGTTACCGGTATGTTATTAACCAATTTCTGCCGAATATCGGATAACCGTGTAAAAGTGATTTATAGTTGTTTATAGGGTCTAGAATCGAATAAGATATCTCATGATGCAATGTCGGACACGTGGTAGTGGTGAGCCGAAATCGTATGCTCCCAAAAATAAGTAATAAACTCCTAATACCTTAAATATATAGTAGAGTTAAGTCGGGTGACGAATCCGCAGGGAAGACGATGCGACTTATGTGTAAACAAATGCAGACAAAAGGTAACCAGGGGGGTTTTGAATGATTAAGCAACAAGAATAACAATTAAATAAATGGGTGAAAAACTAAAAGTAACAAAGATTTCAGATGTTTTAGAAACCCGAGTCAAGGTTTATCCACTACTAGTTAACAATTGATCGTCGACCATTAATCCCTATTTGTCCCTTGAGTATCCCGTTGTAAGACAAGAGTCTTATATGTTCTGCAGATAATATTACTCAGTTCGAAATGCGAGACTAAGCAACCTAATCAATGAATAATCTAATCCACGCGTCTAGATTTAATTCATAAACAGCATGAATGAATAGAACATACAACAAGAATAACGACCTTTAACACATGCGGTTATCGGTTCGAATTATATAATTATTCCCCCTTTTACCGAACTACTATGAAACGCATACAATTAATTGGATTAAAGGTTGCAACTTTATCTAACGAATTGAACAATTACGGATTCAAACATATAGAATTGCACTAGATCGAAGGATGAAATGATCAATTGGCCAAATCAATTAAACATACAAAAATCATAAAATATGGACGGAGAATAAATAATACTCAAGCATAAAATAGAGGATTAAGACGGTCTCACAATTGATAAACTTGTAGCTTCAAATTACTTTGAATCGAGAAGGGAGAATTAGTTCTTCATAGTTTGCATAAGGAAAACAAAATAAGAGTTCTTTCTTCAAAATAAAACGTAACTGCCAAAATAATGTGTCCCTCCTACTTAACCCAATACCAAAAATCCTAAGAAAAATAAAAATAAAATAAAAACCTAAAAATCCCGCCGAAAGTTGGAAACAAAGAAATTAGAAAACGACACTAGCCGAGATACGGGCGACCCGCGGCCATATCCGCGACCCGCGGGAAAATCCGAGTCTTTTCTTCTTTCTTCGTTTTTCCTTGCTTGAACAACGGGCTTGACCAATGGTTCGCTGCTTCACCTGATGGGCCAAAAAGGGCAAAACCTTATGCACCCTATCCATGATTAACGAATACTCCAAGCCAAAAGATATCTACACTTCATTGATCCATAATCTCTTCTAAAACTCCCAAAATAGTGCCAACAACTCAATATGGATCTTAATGCAATTATCCTTCTAATAACCCATTTATATCATGTTTATGCAACTTACTCACGCCTCTTAAACCCATACTAAATACGGCATATCAAACTTCCCCACGCTTAGGCCTTTGCTCGTCCCCGAGCAAAACTCGGAAACATAAACAAAACACACTCAAGGTCTTTCAAGAGTAGCAATTAAAGGAAACCGAACACAATTAACCACACAACACCTCTCACTCGCCCTCCTTAAATCATCCCTCGGAAACAAAGACATAGGTAAGTTCAACCAAGCTCTTTAACCCCAACAAAACACGGCTCACGCCATCACCATGCTTACTTGACAAGTACAAAAGTCTACGCCCCTTATTTCTCCAACCTAGACAAGAACAAAAAATTTCATGACCACATCAATGATCAAATCACCCAACGATCAACCCAACATGTCTGAACAAAACATTAACAGCATGCCATGAAACACTTCCTAGACGCCTCTACTCCTTAGCCAACCTACTACCAACAACCGCATCAGCAAGGTGCAACCAACAACAACGCACCGCGGTTCTCCTCACCTTGGCCACTAGTCCTACCGAAAACAACCTTCTTTGGCACCCTTCTTATGACGCCCACCAAAAATAAAGAGGGAAAACATAGTGTGTTTTTTTTCTTAGATCTTTCATTTTGCCTAGAGCGCCCGCCCTTGCGGGTTTTCACTCTAGCAATGTCCTCACACTAACTCTCGTGGCACGCATCTCAATTATTCATTTTACCCAGAGCGCCCTTTCGGGTTTTCATTCCGTCCTCAGCCACTTTTCCCATTTTTGCCTAGGCCCCCTTTCGGGTTTTCACCTAGCCGGGTATTCCTTTCTCTTTTTTTTTCTTTTTTCTTTTTTTTTTATTTTTTTTTATTTTTTTTTTTTACCTTTTTTTTTGATAAACTTAGAAAATATGTACATTGAGTATAACTCCCTTCCCCACTCTTGAATGACACTTTGTCCTCAAATGTGTGAGAATGAGGCAAAACAAAAAGAAGAAAGGGATTACCTCAAAAGCTCAAGTATGAGAAGGGGAAGGAGCGTCACGTGAGTCTGCCTTACGTGCCGCTTTCCTTGCCAACCGATCCTCCTTTCTAGCAGCTAGCTCGGCATAGAATTCCGAAGAAGGCTCCGCGTACTCGCCCGAGTATTTCTTCAAGTGAAACTCATTCACACAGAGTCTTATCTCAGCACAAAAACGAGAATTGTCGACGCTCTCTTCCTGCAAATCTTCCATCTGCTCTCTCCACGCACCCCAATTCACAAAATCTGTTGGACCAGAAGGACCGGTCACCTCAAGAGGAGACGACCCAACTGGTGACGAACGTGGCATAGCTGGCCCGGGATTGACGAGCCCTATATCGGATGGACGGAAGAAATGGGCCGGGGTAGGTCCTAATGGAAGCGGTCGACCTTCTTCGCCCCTAGGTAAACGCAAGTAATATTGATGATCAGTGCCACGGGTCCATACATATCCGGCAAATTCAGCTACCCACACAACCATCTCACAACTCCTAATCAACTCTAGACTAACGGAAGTCTCGCCTGCTACTACATCGTCAGGGTCCTCAAGGTCAAAGTGACGAGCAAGGAGAGTAACCATGCCCCCCATCGGAATATTGCCCGAAGCAGCTTTTTGGTGCTTCTCACACCTAGACAGAAAAATCTCCAGCCAGTCCAGACGGCTATGACTCTCGGGCGTCATTGCCCACAAATATGTCAAATCAGAACGGGGAAGATGTGTTGGTTCACCCTTGCATAGGAATGTAGATGTCAAGACGCGATGAATGTAGCGAAGGGCCGGATGTGGAATATCAGCATTTTTCTTACCCGCCGGTCGGAGTCCTGCTCCCCCCGTAATAGCCTTCCAAAAGACCGCTTGCTCTAGTGAGCTTAACTTAGGGCACTCCCCGTCCGCCCTCTCATCAATCCCAAAACCCCCCTCAACTCCTCAAAAGTCAACTCCCCTCGCCATCAACATGAAAAGTGATCCGAGGGGGATCATCATCTTTGTGCACGCGCAAAGTGGAGAGAAATTCTAAGGTAAACCTCCGGAAAGTGGGTGCTTGAATGGCACAGAAAGCTCCCAAACTAACCCGACCAAGCAATTCCGGTACCGCATCTCGAATCCCGAGTATGTCAGTGGCAAAGGGGTTGACAAACTTGGTAGACATTATAACTCGGTCAAACAAAATCCGCCACACTTTCTTATGCTCAGTACTCAAATTCTCACACCCCATAAAATCAACTACCGATTTCTTCAATTTCTTGTTACCCATAACCAATGAATAAACTAAATATCCTCTTAGGCAAATCCTCAAACACCTTCTAGGCACTACCAAAAGCTCTTTCAATTGCACAATTCAATTATCTCAATACCCACAAAGCATAAGAAGAGAACAAATGCATACAATTGAACCCTTAAAACCTCCAAGCCTTCACCAACAACAACAAACTAACCCTTTCCAAGACTCCGAATAACAACCTTAGTAAACTAAAGTCAGGTTTAGCAATGAAACAGATTCAAGGCAAACCTAGAATGAAAGTTGAATTAAGAGAGGAAATCACCAACCATTCATACGTGATTGGGGGAAATGAAAATACCGTCAATTCCAAGAGCAATACCGTCAATTCCAAGAGCAACCAACCCAATTGTGACTCAAAGAGATGGGACAGGGGCGGCGGCTGCGCACGGTGGTGGTGGTGTGGCGGATTAGTGGGTGTTGAAATTGGTGGTGTTTGAAAGGAAGTGTGTTGATAGTAAGGAGTATGTGAGGGTGTTATGAAGGTAAAAGAAAAAGAAAGGGGCGCGGGTCGCGGGGGTCTGTGCGGGTCGCGGTTTTGGCTGGTGGTACGATCTTTTTTTTTTTGTGTCGCGTGTCGTCAGGACAGTGGGCGGGTCGCTGGGATTCCCGCGAGTCGCGGTTTTGGCTGATTTCTCGCGTTTTTTTTTTTTTTTTTTTTGGAACACCCCAATACGGGAGAAAAGCTTCCAACCTGACAAAAACACAAAATTAGTAAAGAGAACATTGCATTAAAAAAAACAAACTAAAAACATGAAAAACAACAAATAAAAACTCGGGTTGCCTCCCGTGAGCGCTTCTGTTTAAAGTCGTTCGCTCGACTTCGGAATGAGAGTTAGTCTTCATAAATCGGTTCGTAGAGGGTCAAACTCTCCACCGTCTCAACTTGAAACCCCTCGTAGTATGTCTTAAAACGTTGACCGTTCACCTTCAAAACTTTGTTGGTGGCCAAACTGCATATCTCAATAGCTCCATGAAATGCCACTTCCGTAACCACATACGGTCCAACCCATCGTGACCTCAACTTACCGGGAAATAGCTTAAAGCGAGATTGAAAAAGGAGTACTTTTTGACCCACTGTGAACTCTTTTCTAGATATCATATTGTCATGCAATAATCTCGTCTTTTCCTTATAAATAACCGCATTCTCAAACGAGTCATTTCGGATTTCTTCAAGCTCTTGTAACTCTAACTTCCGATTCTCACCTGTTCCGACCAAACTCGTATTGAAACTCTTCACCGCCCAATAAGCTCGATGCTCGAGCTCCACTGGCAAATGACACGGTTTTCCAAACACTAACCGGTACGGAGACATACCTATAGGTGTCTTATAAGCAGTACGGTATGCCCATAACGCATCTTCCAAGCGTTGACTCCAATCCTTACGATTGGGATTTACCGTTTTCTCCAAAATAGATTTCACCTCCCTATTCGACACCTCGGCTTGCCCATTGTCTGTGGGTGATATGCAGTTGAGACTTTGTGAGTGACATGGTACTTCTTCAGTAAAGCACCAACTATTCTATTGCAAAAATGCGTCCCACGATCACTGATTTTGGCCTTTGGAAATCCAAACCTAACAAAGATGAACGACTAGATAAAATCTGCAACCACTTTAGAATCATCAGTTTAGTGGGTATTGCTTCTACCCACTTCGAAACATAATCGACAGCAAGTAGTATGTAACTAAATCCAGAAGAATTAGGGAACGGTCCCATGAAATCAATCCCCCACACATCGAAAATTTCACAATATATAATGGGGGTTTGAGGCATTTCATTGCGTTGGGATATGTTCCCCACTCTTTGACAGTTGTCACAAGACTTACAAAAACCATGGGCATCTCGAAACACGTGTGGCCAGTAAAAACCACAATCGAGCACCTTCCTTGCTGTTCTCTTGGACCCAAAGTGACCACCACATGCATGAGAGTGACAGAAAGTGAGAATAGAAGTCATCTCACTCTCAGAAACACACCGCCTAATAATCTTATCAGAGCAATGCTTCCATAAATATGGATCATCCCACACATAGTGTTTCGCGTCACTACGAATCTTATCTTTCTGCGCTTTAGAAAACCAAGTAGGAAACATGTTAGAGACCAAATAGTTGACAATATTAGCATACCAAGGTTACAGAGTACGTAAAGAAAAAAAAATTTCATCAGGAAAAACTCCCTTTACCACCTCTAAACCTTGGTCATGGTCATCATTTCTTACCAACCGACTCAAGTGGTCTGCAACCACGTTCTCTGCACCTTTCTTGTCTCTCACCTCAATATCGAACTAACTTACGAGGAGAATCCAACGGATTAACCTAGGCTTGGCTTCCTTCTTTATCATCAAGTGACGAAGGGCAGCATGATCTGTATAAATAACAACCTTAGTACCAAGCAAGTAGGAACGAAATTTTTCTAAAGCAAACACAACAGCCAACATCTCTTTCTCAGTAGTAGAGTAGTTGCGTTGTGCATCATTAAGAGTCATAGAGGCATAATGAATGACATGAGAAGCTCGTCCATTCTTTTGACCCAAAACCGCTCCAAGAGCATAGTCGCTCGCATCACACATGATCTCAAACGGAAGAGACCAATTAGGAGCCTGAATAATTGGAGCAGTGGTAAGTCGGGTTTTAAGCTGATCAAATGCCGCCTTGCAATCCTCATCAAACAAAAAGTCAACCTCCTTTTGCAGCAATTTGCACAATGGTTGTGCAACCTTGGAAAAATCCTTAATGAACCTTCTGTAAAAACCTGCATGTCCAAGAAAGGAGCGAACTTCGCGCACATTAGTAGGATAGGGTAAAGTCTTAATTGTATCAATTTTTGCTTTATCTACCTCTATCCCCTTACCCGACACAACATGCCCCAAAACTATACGTTGTTTCACCATGAAATGGCATTTCTCAGAATTAAGTACAAGGTTAGTTTCAACACAACGCTTCAAAACAAGTGATAAGTGATTCAGACATGCATCAAAAGAGTCACCCTGGACAGTAAAATCATCCATAAATACCTCAATGAAATTCTCCACATACTCAGAGAAAATACTAACCATACAGCGCTGAAATGTTGCGGGAGCATTACACAACCCAAATGGCATGCGTCGATACGCGAAGGTGCGAAAAGGACATGTAAAAGTGGTCTTCTCCGGATCTTCAGGAGCAATAGCTATTTGAAAATAACTTGAATATCCATCCAAAAAGCAGTAATATGCCTTCCCAGCAAGTCTCTCTAACATTTGGTCAATGAAAGGTAGGGGAAAATAATCTTTCCGAGTTACCGTGTTCAGCCTACGGTAATCTATGCACACCCTCCACCCATTCTGGACTCTAGTAGGCACTAAATCCCCATCCTTATTCTCTACAACAGTGACTCCACTCTTCTTAGGGACAACCTGAGTGGGACTAACCCACTTGCTATCAGAAATAGGATAGATCATACCGACTTGGAGAAGTTTCAATACCTTCTTCTTCACGACATCCATCATAGGAGGGTTCAACCGCCGCTACGGTTGCCTTACCGGTCGTGCCTCATCTTCCAGTAGAATCTGATGCATACAAGTCGATGGACTTATGCCCTTGATGTCGGCAATAGTCCAACCTATAGCTTGTTTATGCTCCTTCAACACCTCCACCAACGTCTTTTCTTGTTCCTGGGTCAGCTTACTGGAAATAATTGCAGGCAATGTATCTCCCTCACCAAGGAACACATAATTCAAGTGATCTGGAAGTGGTTTCAACTCTACAACTGGTGCCTGCAAAATAGATGGTAACAAGGTTTCACTAGGCACAGTTAGTGGTAAAGGGGGTGGTTCTGTGTGCACGAAGGACACTCCGGTCAACCCTACAGCTCTCTCCTGCAAGTTAGTAGGCAAAGAATCATCAAAATCATCTTCTACTATACCGTTCTCAATCACAGCCTGGTACTCATCTGGATTAGCAACATCAAAGGTATCCTGCACTAATGGCTCAAACACATCAATAAGACATAAAGAATGGTCATCTCTGGGGAATTTCATAGAATCGAAAATATTAAATTCCACCACTTGACCATCAAACTCCATAGTGAGAGAACCGCTAAAAACATCAATGTTAGTTTTTGCAGTTTTCATAAATGGTCGTCCTAACAAAATAGGGGAAGCATGTATATCGTGCTCCATTTCAAGCACATAAAAGTCCGCAGGAAAAATCAATTTATCAACCATAACTAAGACATCTTCAACCATTCCCTTAGGATAAACATTGGACCGATCCGCTACTTGAATGACAACATTTGTTTTACTCATTGGTCCAAGTTTCAGAGACTGATAGACAGAATAGGGGATCACATTAATCGAAGCACCTAAATCTAGCATAGCATTCTTAATTCTGGTGTCTCCTATAGTACAAGGTATTGTGAACACTCCCGGATCTCCATATTTAGTGGGCAATTTTTGTTGAAACATAGCCGAGACATGTTCATTTACCTTCACCTTCTTGACTCCCTTAAGCCGATTATTCCTCTTAATAGTACAAAGTTCTTTTAAAAACTTTGCATACCGAGGGACACTTTTAAGCAACTCTAGAAGGGGAATATTTACCTCACATTTACGAAAGGTTTTATAAACATCATTGTCATGCTCCTTCCTGCGAGTATCCTTCAATGCTTCAGGGAAAGATGGAGTGGGCTCATAAATCTGGACCGGTGGGTCTGTGACAGTTGAACTAGGCACTGCTTCATTCTCTTTAATCACTTATGAACTCCCATCATCAATCACAATCTCTTCTTCCTCTTGAATGACAGCTTCTTTGGATTTAGCTTTGGGCTTCTCCACTTCCTCTAACTGCCTTCCATTTCTCAAGGATACTGCACTCACATTCTCTCTCGGATTCTCTACCGTTAGAGATGGTAGGGCTCCTGATTGTTTAGCTTCCAACCGATTGACTGCAGTAGCCAATTGACTCACTTGAGTCTCAAGATTCTTAAAGTTTTGCTTGTTGTCTGCCCTATCTTGAGTGATACTAAGAGTAAGAGCACGAATCATATCCTCCGTGGACATTGATGAACTCGGTGGTGCTTGTGGAGCTGCTTGTTGTGGCACTTGTTGAGTAAATTGTTGCCCTTGTGGTCGCTGAAGAAACTGACCTCTAGGAGGGGCAGATGATGGACCAGCTTGGGAATTTCCCCAACGAAGGTTAGGATGAGCTTTCCATCCTTCATTGTAGGTCTTGGAATAAGGATCCCATTTCCTATTATTGGTAGTACTCTCCCAAACACCGTTCACCTCTTCAACACCACCTTCTTGCATTTGAGGGCATAATTCGCTAGGATGACCCTCAATAGCGCATATGCCACAAACAGTAGCCATTTGTCTCCCAGATAACATATCACGGAGAGTGGAAACAATATTATCAACTTTTTCCTCCAATCCAGGACTAACACCCATGGCACTCACTCCTCTTCGTGATGGTTTCCTCTCAAATTGTCTAGAGGTCTCAGCTAGCTCGGTGATAACCTCCCAAGCCCCATCTGGATTCTTGTTGGAAATATTTCCCCCACAAGCAGAGTGAATCATACGACGATCATCTAGATTTAGGCCTCCACAAAAATACATGATGAGATCCTGGTCGGAGTATCCATGGTAAGGACAACTAGCACAAAGCTTCTTAAATTTCTCAAGAAACTCATACATAGTTTCTCCATCTTGTTGTTCAACATTACTGATGGCTCTTTTCAGGTGAGAGGATCGAGAAGGAGGAAAGTATTTCTCCAAGAATGCCTTCTTCATACCTACCCAAGTAGTAATACTTCCCGGTGGTAGATAGTTTAACCAATCTTTTGCATTGTCCTTCAAGGAGAAAGGAAATGCCCTCAATTTCAATTGTTCTTCCGTGACATTGGCTGGCTTCATACTGGTGCAAACAATATAAAAATCCGAAAGATGCTTGTTCGGATCCTCAATACTCATACCACTGAAACTGGGTAATTGATGTATCAAACCCGATTTCAGTTCAAAAGTGACTCCATCATTCAATGCTGGAAAAGTGATGCACAATGGTTGAACGTCAAGGTTTGGAGCTGTAAGCTACCTTAAGGTTCGAGTCTCTCGAGCCATATTCTCAGTAGTAGTAGAGATTTCCGAACTGTCTGAATTAGAGTATATATTCTTCTTAGAATCTGGGTGCTCAAAAGCAACTAGCACACCTTCTCCGACTTGTCTTAACCTGAAAAAGGTACGTTCAATCTCTGAGTCGTAAGGCTCGAGTGGTTGGTCAGAAGAACGAGTATTAGGCATAAACTAAAACAATAAAATAAAAGTCTACTGTAATACTCCGTATTTTTATTGTAATATTTATTGACTATGTTGACGAGTTGATAGTATTTAAGCGTTGTGTTCGATAACTAATATTTAATTTAGAATTTTATTTGAAGTGTAATATATTTTATATTTTATTAGGGATATGTCGATGCTTATTAGTACGATATAACGTGTTTAAGTTATGTTTGGGCCTCGAGTTTGTGACAACCAAGGCAGCCCACCTCGTTATAACTATCAGCACAAACACTCACACCATACGCATCCTATACCATCACTACCCAAAACCCTAACCCTAACCAAGAAACGACACACAGCAGCCACCCTCACTATTCTGCCACCACTTCAGAGGGTATGAAGGGATGTTCACACGGTGGGTTAAGGTGGCCTAGGGTTGCTCGAATTCACGAAGAAAGAGGTAGGTGCAGCACGATTTCTTTTTCCATGTTTCGTTCTTCTATGATTCAATTCGTGTTTCACCATGGTACATCATGTTATGGTTCTGTTTATCATATAATGTTAACCTATGAGGTATAATAGTTGTAAGGAGACCATACTGGAGCCACCGTTGACCGCCTTTGACCGTCGTTTGTGGTTGTTTTATCACCGTGTCAGAGTTTGTATTTATTCGTTTCACAGCAGTATCGTGACATGTGATGTTTGTGCGTTAAATTCGTGGTTTTCTGTTGTCGGCTGTGATGGGTGTTAGAGTATGTTGCTAGGAGGTAGTATGAGGTTTATAATGGTGGTCGTTACAGCGGGTCGTGGTATTCCATGGCGGTTGTGTGGCGGTGGTCGTTCAGGGCAGACGGTTATAAACAGAGCAGTAAGTAATGTAAAAACAGAACAGTGGTTGTGGGTGAGGTTTTTACACGGCTGTTAGTGGCGGTGGTGGTAGACGACGGCCACTGATCCCTCCCCTGGAACCACCGCGGGTCAGAGGCGAGCCTGGTGGTACCCTTGGTGAGGTCAGAGGCTGCTACCGGTGTTGGGTGCGGGGTTTGTCAAGGCTGTTAGTCGCGGTTTCGGGGGCTGCGGTATTCGTTTTGGTCGTTGTTGGTATACCTGGTTGTTTCGTTTGTTTGTTTGTTTATTTAACTTATTTACTATTATTGTTATTATTATTATTAGTGTGAGTTGTGTTATTAATATTTATATTAATGTATTGTATAAGTAGTGTTGATGGTTATTTGGGCATCATTAGTATTATTATTATGTTATTTTTATATGTTATTGTAATTGAAATTATTATTATCATTACTATTAGTACTATATTATGTTATTATTATGTTGTCTTGTCTTTATTCTTCTTCTTATTATTATTATCATTATTATTATGTTTTTTATTGAAATTAATTTAGTGCTATTATTTTAGTAGTGATTTTATTATTACTACTATTCTTATTATAAGTCGTCTTTCGTGATTTCTATATTATTTGTTCTATGTAATTGAAGTATATGAGTCGGGAAATCTTTAAGTTAGGAAAGTTTCTATTTATAGAAACTTTCCATTTATGTTGGGTTTCTATTTTTGGAAACTTTCCATTTATGGAAGGTTCCTATTTATAGAAAGTATACGTTGACTTATGGGGGTTCGGGAAGTTTATTGATTCGTTATAAATACGTGTTTAGGTAACAGTTTCCGCGTGGAACACTTCTAGCAAGCTTTGGACTTATCTTCATATCTGCTATTCGAGGTAGGGGAATACTACATATATGAGATGTGTAATCTGTTATTGGTTGATATTAATCATGTTCATATATATTGTTATATGATTGGTATATTATGATATGTAATTCTGTGATACGATATGGTGCAAAGATAAAGGGTCTGTGTTTGGTGCGGAGATACAGGGTCTGTGTTTGGTGCGGAGATAAAGGGTCTGTGTTCGGTGCGGAGATAAAGGGTATGTGATATGGTGTGGAGTATATTGGGTCTTGTGATCGGTGCGGAGTTTATTTGGTGTTGGATCGGTGCGGGGTTTATTTGGTGTTGGATCGGTGCGGCGTTTATTTGGTGTTGGATCGGTGCGGAGTTTATTTGGCGTTGGATCGGTGCGGAGTATTTCATTGTTGTCTTAATTATCTTTCTACTCAACCTCGCGGTTGACCCTGTGTATTCGTGTACACCTACGATGATCCGGAATGGGGAGTAGATTTTACAGGTCAGTGACAGATGGACTAGGAGCTTGGGCGTGGAGAGAGACATGGCATGGACCTACTTAGAGTTAGATCACATTTAGATATCGTCAGTTGTACTTTCATTTTATCAAGTTTGGAACTCATAACTGTTGTAAGACCAAGTTCAAATTTAATCAGTATTTATATAAATTATCTTTGGTTTGTTTACCTTGTTATTCACTACCTCGGATATTCCAGGATGGTAACAGTCCTATTTATTTGAGAATGTCTTGCTAAAGGCTCTTAAATAAATGGGGGTGTTACAAAGTGGTATCAGAGCGAACGATCCTCAGGCCTAAACAAAATGGATAATAATGAACGTAGGAAGAGTCCAATAAAATGAACCCCGAGATGAAACTGATAGGAGCCCCAAAGAGGAACGGGATGAGTTAGGGGCCCCCTCAAACCAGACCTGGGCCCTTTCTGTGCTATCTCGGGAACCCAAAGAGAGTAATTGAAGAGTGGGGTAGACTATATAGTGACCTGGTTATATTATGCTAACGTTCTTGCAGGAGAAGAACGAGGTAAGTCATATGTGAGTTCTGATTAAGGATATGTGCAATATGAACTGTAGATTGATATGGATGATTGAATTGAAATTATCTGAGTTTGGGAGTTGTATTTGTTGAGCCATGGTTAGAGTGATGTGATCATATGATTTTGATATTTTGAAGTATTCATACGATTATCTGGAATTGAATAACTATCGTATCTATGCAATATATTGTTGGTATTTGAACATGAATGATCAGACTTATATAAATTTGTAATCCCTGTCTAGTGATATGCGGAATGTGTTGCCCCAAGCCATAAATGACAAGTAGTTATGAGTTACATTCGTATATATGTGTACAAGTATTGAGTTATTTGGTTGGTTTCTCGAAATCTTGACTGTGCTCTATATGACGATTAAAGTTGGAATGAGGAATAAATATTAATATGGTGCAATGTCCATGTTTCAAATGATACGTCAACACGTTTCGGAGGATGAATGGTTGAGTTTCGATGTAGTAATGTGAATTGTAACAGAACCAAAATTTTAAATAAACTTTTAGAATGTTACCTTGTTTGTACGGACTGTCATATTAAATGTACTCCATATTTGAGTAAGAAAATTTTACGTATGATAACCCCTTGAGTTGGGTTTACAATGCTTTTGTTTTATGTTAATAGGAGTTATATTTTGAGAGAAATAAATCTTTTAGTTGACAGTGGTCAGATTGTTACTGCACAGTCCCGTTTTGGCCCGTCTTTTTGTAAAAGAAATCATTTAGAACTTGGTTATTGTTTATGCATAATTCCACCTCTACTGTTCAGAATATGCGATTACGTTTTCAAGATGATAAGCCATGTAAAATCTTAATGAGTTGTTAATTAATTGTGACCCCTGCGAGTTGCCTAATTTTATGTTGAATTGCTGTAAAGTTCGTGTGCAGACCGATTGAGTTATGAAAATGGTATTAAATAATTCCCTTGAGACATGCTTTCGATTCTTTTCCTACGATTAGTTGATCCTTACTTTTTCTAAAAATTGTAATCTATCGCACGTTAGCTAACTGTTATTTAATTATGATTCTTGTAAGTAGCTGCAAAATGTTTAGTTGGTGAAGTTGTGAGATATGAAAGTTTCATATAAAAGTTTAATCAAATGTGAATTATGTGAGGTGACTACGTGACATCCTGATATGGCCTTAGTAACATGAACAGTAGGCGTATGGTACGAGTATGAACCCTCACTATATGATAGCGTAACCTTGTTTATTTCGTTAAGTTTAATATAGAATCGTTTCAATTATATGTCTAGTATTACAACCTCAAAATAATTATGTGCTGCTCGTATGTGATGTCAAAGTATGATTATCTGAGAAGAGCCTTGCCAAGTGGCAGAATGAAATTTAACTGGTAAGCTTATTAGCATGATATAGTAATCCAATGGTTATATGTAATTGTGATTATTTGAACAATGTGAATCTTGTTGATGTTCTTTCGTATATTGATGGTTTATCTCTGTCTAGTTCCCTGTGATTATAATCTTTATAACTTTTCTAGTATATTGTTATACCATACAGTGATTTGCATATTGTTATATTAGGACCTGATCACGATGTGTTGAATCATCAATTGTTGACATATGATTTATGGAAGTACTAGTCTGGTGAATTTGTTTACTTTTATCGTTAATTTTGTTTTCATAATTCATGAACTACAAGAACAATGTTTTAGTAAAGGAGAGTCAGAATGTCTCCGTGTAGTCTTGATTCGATCTATAACTTGTAAAATTGTCTTTGATTCGTGTTTATAAAATGTCACAGGCTACCCTTTCAATGTTTCAAACATTTCAAAATATTTTCAAAGTGATAAATCAGGATAAAGCTTGATGTTTGATAATTATGGTGATTGTTTGCAATATGACTAATCTGTAGCTATGTGTCGATGAAATCCTGCTTGAATGATTATTGTTGCGCATTGTATAAAACCCTTATTTTGCAAGTCGTATATAGTAATAGTTTCATGATAAATGATGTAATGTGAGTGGACGGGAAATGTACCTAAGTGATTTTGTTAACTTATTGATATCTGAAAATGTTAAACGGTCATGTGAGTCTATGATTTGTGCATACCTTGGGAAATATGTCAATGTTCCATGTTTCATTACGTTAATTAATTTTGCTTTATGTCTTTTCTAAAATATGATTCTACTTCTATAGTGTGACTAAGAGCATGAAACATTCCAATTTGTCGAGTAGGAGCTATGAGCTTCTTGATTGCTTAAATTGTTGTAAATATATTAAATTTGTGGTAAAATTTCAAGGGTATGAGAGTGTTAGCTACCATGATTCTGCTTTACTGCGTAACACGGTTTCTACCGATCCTAGTACTCTTGTTATCTCTCGAGATAATATATATTGCATGACAATTGCTATAGATTTCTTATGTGTACTTCTTTGGATTGAAATTTGTAATTGTTCCTTTATTTTGATAGTTAATTTCTCCTATGGATAAAGTAATCCTTTTGTTTGTAAGACGGGTTGAGTTGTGAGATGGGTAAACTTGTGGTAATTGATTGGTTGTTTATGCATAATGGTTTTGTATTAGGTTGGTTGGTATAGCATCTAAATCCTTATTTTATGAACTGTGGAATTGTCAGTATACATACAAGTATGACAATGAACTTGAAAGGTAAGTGCTATTGAGATTGAGTGGATGAGATTGAGTTACTCGTGAGTTTGGAACAAAGGCCATGGTTGGTTTTGTTTTGAGTTTGAGGTTGCAGTTCGGTATTTTATCGAGTTGTCGTATTCTTTGACCTTGGCTCGTGGGTGAGTAGCTTAGAGTTTTACGCTCTAAGTGTTGAGCAGCTCCTTTAATGGAATATGTGATAACATTGATATTGAATTGGGAGGAAAATTGGTTATCGGCATTGAGTTATGAATTGTTAGGCCGTTGTGCCATACTGTGTTTACGGTCCCGTGTGACCTGGGTTATTGGGCTATATTCGGAGTTGAAATCGATAGCGAAATGGAAGTATTGAATTGCGGCTTATTTCCGCCAGTTCACTCACCCCCTTGTCTATGGTCTTAGATGCGACGATGAGTGCGATACTTGTTTGCTTGGAGTAGGATTTTATGAGATAGAGTAATGAGTAAGACGGGGTGATGGGCTGGAAATTTTATAGTGGGGTTACGGGGACGTAACCATGTTTTAAGGAGGGTAGGATTGTAAAATCTTAATGATTTATGATATTGCAAATTTATATGCCGTGGTTGTCTGACGAAGATTGACTATACTTGGAAATCCTGATTTCTTCTGTGATGCACTATATCGTGGTTCTTTAAGTGTCATGTGTTTCTGTCGTATGTCAAACTTTGTAAAATCTTAATGATTTATGATGATATGGCATATGTTTCTGTTTGCATATACTCGATAAACTTGATTACTTATGTTATACATTTTATTGTGTGTCGTGAAGTACCCCTTTAAATTAGTCATACGTTGAACTTTGGGGACAAAGTTTTCTCAACGGGGGTAGAATGTAACATTTCGTCCAGATTGTTGGTCATGGGATAGTGAACTTCGGGACGAAGTTCAATTTAAGGAGGGAAGACTGTAATACTCCGTATTTTTATTGTAATATTTATTGACTATGTTGACGAGTTGATAGTATTTAAGCGTTGTGTTCGATAACTAATATTTAATTTAGAATTTTATTTGAAGTGTAATATATTTTATATTTTATTAGGGATATGTCGATGCTTATTAGTACGATATAACGTGTTTAAGTTATGTTTGGGCCTCGAGTTTGTGACAACCAAGGCAGCCCACCTCGTTATAACTATCAGCACAAACACTCACACCATACGCATCCTATACCATCACTACCCAAAACCCTAACCCTAACCAAGAAACGACACACAGCAGCCACCCTCACTATTCTGCCACCACTTCAGAGGGTATGAAGGGATGTTCACACGGTGGGTTAAGGTGGCCTAGGGTTGCTCGAATTCACGAAGAAAGAGGTAGGTGCAGCACGATTTCTTTTTCCATGTTTCGTTCTTCTATGATTCAATTCGTGTTTCACCATGGTACATCATGTTATGGTTCTGTTTATCATATAATGTTAACCTATGAGGTATAATAGTTGTAAGGAGACCATAATGGAGCCACCGTTGACCGCCTTTGACCGTCGTTTGTGGTTGTTTTATCACCGTGTCAGAGTTTGTATTTATTCGTTTCACAGCAGTATCGTGACATGTGATGTTTGTGCGTTAAATTCGTGGTTTTCTGTTGTCGGCTGTGATGGGTGTTAGAGTATGTTGCTAGGAGGTAGTATGAGGTTTATAATGGTGGTCGTTACAGTGGGTCGTGGTATTCCATGGCGGTTGTGTGGCGGTGGTCGTTCAGGGCAGACGGGTATAAACAGAGCAGTAAGTAATGTAAAAACAGAACAGTGGTTGTGGGTGAGGTTTTTACACGGCTGTTAGTGGCGGTGGTGGTAGACGACGGCCACTGATCCCTCCCCTGGAACCACCGCGGGTCAGAGGCGAGCCTGGTGGTACCCTTGGTGAGGTCAGAGGCTGCTACCGGTGTTGGGTGCGGGGTTTGTCAAGGCTGTTAGTCGCGGTTTCGGGGGCTGCGGTATTCGTTTTGGTCGTTGTTGGTATACCTGGTTGTTTCGTTTGTTTGTTTATAGTTGTTTATAGTTGTTTATAGGGTCTAGAATCGAAAAAGATATCTCATGATGCAATTTCGGACAGGTGGTAGAAAAACAAGCTGAATAATAGCAATGGCCGCTCCGACCATCCGAAACGGCTAGAAGTGAAGGATATATAATACACGGTTTTTAGGCCTCTGAACTCCTAAAACAAAAATTACCGAAAATCGCACGGATGGTTAATCGAGTCAGATAAAGCGTTCATAGAAATTTGCAAAAACACCAGAAGACATATGACATTACCGGTATGTTATTAACCAATTTCGGCCGAAAATCGGATAACCGTGTAAAAGTGACTTATAGTTGTTTATAGGGTCTAGAATCGAATAAGATATCTCATGATGCAATTTCGGACACGTGGTAGAAAAGCAGGCTGAAAAATAACAATGGCCGCTCCGACCACTAGAAACAGCTCGAATTGAGGGATATATAATACGCGTTTTTTAGGCCTTTGAACTCCTGAAACAAACGTTACCGAAAATCGCACGGATGGTTCATCGAGTCAGATAAAGCGGGCAAAAAAATTTGCAAAAACATCAGAAGACATTTGACGTTACCGGTATGCTATAAACCAATTTCGGCCGAAAATCGGATAACCGTGTAAAAGTGATTTATAGTTGTTTATAGGGTCTAGAATCGAATAAGATATCTCATGATGCAATTTCGGACACGTAGTAGAAAAGCAGTCTGAAAAATAACAATGGCCGCTCCTACCACAGGACACAGTTCGAATTGACGGATATATAATACACGTTTTTTAGGCCTCTGAACTCTTGAAACAAAAATTACCGAAAATCGCACGGATAGTTAATCGAGTCAGATAAAGCGGGCGTAAAAATTTGCAAAAACACCAGAAGACATTTGACGTTACCGATATGATATTAACCAATTTCGGCCGAAAATCTAATAACCGTGTAAAAGTGATTTATAGTTGTTTATAGGGTCTAGAATCGAAAAAGATATCTCATGATGCAATTTCGGACACGTGGTAGAAAAACAGGCTGAATAATAACAATGTCCGCTCCGACCACCCGAAACAGCTAGAAGTGAAGGATATATAATACACGGTTTTTAGGCCTCTGAACTCCTGAAACAAAAATTACCGAAAATCGCACGGATGGTTAATCGAGTCAGATAAAGCGGGCATAGAAATTTGCAAAAACACCAGAAGACATTTGACGTTAGCGGTATGTTATTAACCAATCTCGGCCGAAAATCGGATAACCGTGTAAAAGTGATTTATAGTTGTTTATAGGGTCTAAAATCGAATAAGATATCTCATGATGCAATTTCGGACACGTGGTAGAAAAGCAGGCTGAAAAAAAACAATGGCCGCTCCGACCACTAGAAACAGCTCGAATTGACGGATATATAATACACGTTTTTTAGGCCTCGGAACTCCTGAAACAAAAATTACCGAAAATCGCACGGATGGTTCATCGAGTCAGATAAAGCGGGCAAAAAATTTTGCAAAAACATCAGAAGACATTTGACGTTACCGGTATGCTATAAACCAATTACGGCCGAAAATCGAATAACCGTGTAAAAGTGATTTATAGTTGTTTATAGGGTCTAGAATCGAATAAGATATCTCATGATGCAATTTCGGACACGTGGTAGAAAAGCACTCTGAAAAATAACAATGGCCGCTCCGACCACCCGACACAGTTCAAATTGACGGATATATAATACACGTTTTTTAGGCCTCTGAACTCTTGAAACAAAAAATACCGAAAATCGCACGGATAGTTAATCGAGTCAGATAAAGCGGGCGTAAAAATTTGCAAAAACACCAGAAGACATTTGACGTTACCGATATGATATTAACCAATTTCGGCCGAAAATCGGATAATCGTGTAAAAGTGATTTATAGTTGTTTATAGGGTCTAGAATCGAATAATGTATCTCATGATGCAATTTTGGACACGTGGTAGAAAAACAGGATGAAAAATAACAATGGCCGCCCTGACCACCCGAAACAGCTTGAAATGAAAGATATATAATACACGTTTTTTAGGCCTCTGAACTCCTGAAACAAAAATTACCGAAAATCGCACGGATGGTTAATCGAGTCAGATAAAGCGGGCATTAAAATTTGCAGAAATACCAGAAGACATTTGACATTACCGGTATGTTATTAACCAATTTCGGCCGAAAATCGGATAACTGTGTAAAAGTGTTTTTTAGTTGTTTATAGGGTCTAGAATCGAATAAGATATCTCATGATGCAATTTCGGACACGTGGTAGAAAAAAGGGCAGAATAATAACAATGACCGCTCTGACCACCGGATACAGTTCGAACTGACGGATATATAATACACGTTTTTTAGGCCTCTGAACTCCTGAAACAAAAATTACCGAAAATCGCACGGATGGTTAATCGAGTTAGATAAAGCGGGCATAAAAATTTGCAAAAACACCAGAAGGAATTTGACGTTACCGATATGATATTAACCAATTTCGGCCGAAAATCTGATAACCGTGTAAAAGTGATTTATAGTTGTTTATAGGGTCTAGAATCGAAAAAGATATCTCATGATGCAATTTCGGACAGGTGGTAGAAAAACAAGCTGAATAATAGCAATGGCCGCTCCGACCACCCGAAACAGCTAGAAGTGAAGGATATATAATACACGGTTTTTAGGCCTCTGAACTCCTAAAACAAAAATTACCGAAAATCGCACGGATGGTTAATCGAGTCAGATAAAGCGGGCATAGAAATTTGCAAAAACACCAGAAGACATATGACATTACCGGTATGTTATTAACCAATTTCGGCCAAAAATCGGATAACCGTGTAAAAGTGACTTATAGTTGTTTATAGGGTCTAGAATCGAATAAGATATCTCATGATGCAATTTCGGACACGTGGTAGAAAAGCAGGCTGAAAAATAACAATGGCCGCTCCGACCACTAGCAACAGCTCGAATTGAGGGATATATAATACGCGTTTTTTAGGCCTTTGAACTCCTGAAAAAAAAATTACCGAAAATCGCACGGATGGTTCATCGAGTCAGATAAAGCGGGCAAAAAAATTTGCAAAAACATCAGAAGACATTTGACGTTACCGGTATGCTATAAACCAATTTCGGCCGAAAATCGGATAACCGTGTAAAAGTGATTTATAGTTGTTTATAGGGTCTAGAATCGAATAAGATATCTCATGATGCAATTTCGGACACGTAGTAGAAAAGCAGTCTGAAAAATAACAATGGCCGCTCCTACCACAGGACACAGTTCGAATTGACGGATATATAATACACGTTTTTTAGGCCTCTGAACTCTTGAAACAAAAATTACCGAAAATCGCACGGATAGTTAATCGAGTCAGATAAAGCGGGCGTAAAAATTTGCAAAAACACCAGAACACATTTGACGTTACCGATGTGATATTAACCAATTTCGGCCGAAAATCTAATAACCGTGTAAAAGTGATTTATAGTTGTTTATAGGGTCTAGAATCGAAAAAGATATCTCATGATGCAATTTCGGACACGTGGTAGAAAAACAGGCTGAATAATAACAATGTCCGCTCCGACCACCCGAAACAGCTAGAAGTGAAGGATATATAATACACGGTTTTTAGGCCTCTGAACTCCTGAAACAAAAATTACCGAAAATCGCACGGATAGTTAATCGAGTCAGATAAAGCGGGCATAGAAATTTGCAAAAACACCAGAAGACATTTGACGTTACCGGTATGTTATTAACCAATTTCGGCCGAAAATCGGATAACCGTGTAAAAGTGATTTATAGTTGTTTATAGGGTCTAAAATCGAATAAGATATCTCATGATGCAATTTCGGACACGTGGTAGAAAAGCAGGCTGAAAAATAACAATGGCCGCTCCGACCACTAGAAACAGCTCGAATTGACGGATATATAATACACGTTTTTTAGGCCTCGAAACTCCTGAAACAAAAATTACCGAAAATCGCACGGATGGTTCATCGAGTCAGATAAAGCGGGCAAAAAATTTTGCAAAAACATCAGAAGACATTTGAAGTTACCGGTATGCTATAAACCAATTTCGGCCGAAAATCGAATAACCGTGTAAAAGTGATTTATAGTTGTTTATAGGGTCTAGAATCGAATAAGATATCTCATGATGCAATTTCGGACACGATGTAGAAAAGCAGTCTGAAAAATAACAATGGCCGCTCCGACCACCCGACACAGTTCAAATTGACGGATATATAATACACGTTTTTTAGGCCTCTGAACTCTTGAAACAAAAAATACCGAAAATCGCACGGATAGTTAATCGAGTCAGATAAAGCGGGCGTAAAAATTTGCAAAAACACCAGAAGACATTTGACGTTACCGATATGATATTAACCAATTTCGGCCAAAAATCGGATAACCGTGTAAAAGTGATTTATAGTTGTTTATAGGGTCTAGAATCGAATTATGTATCTCATGATGCAATTTCGGACACGTGGTAGAAAAACAGGATGAAAAATAACAATGGCCGCCCTGACCACCCGAAACAGCTTGAAATGAAAGATATATAATACACGTTTTTTAGGCCTCTGAACTCCTGAAACAAAAATTACCGAAAATCGCACGGATGGTTAATCGAGTCAGATAAAGCGGGCATTAAAATTTGCAGAAATACCATAAGACATTTGACATTACCGGTATGTTATTAACCAATTTCGGCCGAAAATCGGATAACTGTGTAAAAGTGTTTTTTTGTTTTTTATAGGGTCTAGAATCGAATAAGATATCTCATGATGCAATTTCGGACACGTGGTAGAAAAAAGGGCTGAATAATAACAATGACCGCTCTGACCACCCGACACAGTTCGAACTGACGGATATATAATACACGTTTTTTAGGCCTCTGAACTCCTGAAACAAAAATTACCGAAAATCGCACGGATGGTTAATCGAGTTAGATAAAGCGGGCATAAAAATTTGCAAAAACACCAGAAGGAATTTGACGTTACCGATATGATATTAACCAATTTCGGCCGAAAATCTGATAACCGTGTAAAAGTGATTTATAGTTGTGTATAGGGTCTAGAATCGAAAAAGATATCTCATGATGCAATTTCGGACAGGTGGTAGAAAAACAAGCTGAATAATAGCAATGGCCGCTCCGACCACCCGAAACAGCTAGAAGTGAAGGATATATAATACACGGTTTTTAGGCCTCTGAACTCCTTAAAATTACCGAAAATCGCACGGATGGTTAATCGAGTCAGATAAAGCGGGCATAGAAATTTGCAAAAAACCCAGAAGACATATGACATTACCGGTATGTTATTAACCAATATCGACCGAAAATCGGATAACCGTGTAAAAGTGACTTATAGTTGTTTATAGGGTCTAGAATCGAATAAGATATCTCATGATGCAATTTCGGACACGTGGTAGAAAAGCAGGCTGAAAAATAACAATGGCCGCTCCGACCACTAGAAACAGCTCAAATTGAGGGATATATAATACGCGTTTTTTAGGCCTTTGAACTCCTGAAACAAAAATTACCGAAAATCGCACGGATGGTTCATCGAGTCAGATAAAGCGGGCAAAAAAATTTGCAAAAACATCAGAAGACATTTGACGTTACCGGTATGCTATAAACCAATTTCGGCCGAAAATCGGATAACCGTGTAAAAGTGATTTATAGTTGTTTATAGGGTCTAGAATCGAATAAGATATGTCATGATGCAATTTCGGACACGTAGTAGAAAAGCAGTCTGAAAAATAACAATGGCCGCTCCTACCACAGGACACAGTTCGAATTGACGGATATATAATACACGTTTTTTAGGCCTCTGAACTCTTGAAACAAAAATTACCGAAAATCGCACGGATAGTTAATCGAGTCAGATAAAGCGGGCGTAAAAATTTGCAAAAACACCAGAAGACATTTGACGTTACCGATATGATATTAACCAATTTCGGCCGAAAATCTAATAACCGTGTAAAAGTGATTTATAGTTGTTTATAGGGTCTAGAATCGAAAAAGATATCTCATGATGCAATTTCGGACACGTGGTAGAAAAACAGGCTGAATAATAACAATGTCCGCTCCGACCACCCGAAACAGCTAGAAGTGAAGGATATATAATACACGGTTTTTAGGCCTCTGAACTCCTGAAACAAAAATTACCGAAAATCGCACGGATGGTTAATCGAGTCAGATAAAGCGGGCATAGAAATTTGCAAAAACACCAGAAGACATTTGACGTTACCGGTATGTTATTAACCAATTTCGGCCGAAAATCGGATAACCGTGTAAAAGTGATTTATAGTTGTTTATAGGGTCTAAAATCGAATAAGATATCTCATGATGCAATTTCGGACACGTGGTAGAAAAGCAGGCTGAAAAATAACAATGGCCGCTCCGACCACTAGAAACAGCTCGAATTGACGGATATATAATACACGTTATTTAGGCCTCGAAACTCCTGAAACAAAAATTACCGAAAATCACACGGATGGTTCATCGAGTCAGATAAAGCGGGCAAAAAATTTTGCAAAAACATCAGAAGACATTTGACGTTACCGGTATGCTATAAACCAATTTCGGCCGAAAATCGAATAACCGTGTAAAACTGATTTATAGTTGTTTATAGGGTCTAGAATCGAATAAGATATCTCATGATGCAATTTCGGACAGGTGGTAGAAAAACAAGCTGAATAATAGCAATGGCCGCTCCGACCACCCGAAACAGCTAGAAGTGAAGGATATATAATACACGGTTTTTAGGCCTCTGAACTCCTAAAACAAAAATTACCGAAAATCGCACGGATGGTTAATCGAGTCAGATAAAGCGGGCATAGAAATTTGCAAAAACACCAGAAGACATATGACATTACCGGTATGTTATTAACCAATATCGGCCGAAAATCGGATAACCGTGTAAAAGTGACTTATAGTTGTTTATAGGGTCTAGAATCGAATAAGATATCTCATGATGCAATTTCGGACACGTGGTAGAAAAGCAGGCTGAAAAATAACAATGGCCGCTCCGACCACTAGAAACAGCTCGAATTGAGGGATATATAATACGCGTTTTTTAGGCCTTTGAACTCCTGAAACAAAAATTACCGAAAATCGCACGGATGGTTCATCGAGTCAGATAAAGCGGGCAAAAAAATTTGCAAAAACATCAGAAGACATTTGACGTTACCGGTATGCTATAAACCAATTTCGGCCGAAAATCGGATAACCGTGTAAAAGTGATTTATAGTTGTTTATAGGGTCTAGAATCGAATAAGATATCTCATGATGCAATTTCGGACACGTGGTAGAAAAAGAGGCTGAATAATAACAATGTCCGCTCTGACCACCCGAAACAGCTAGAAGTGAAGGATATATAATACACGGTTTTTAGGCCTCTGAACTCCTAAAACAAAAATTACCGAAAATCGCACGGATGGTTAATCGAGTCAGATAAAGCGGGCATAGAAATTTGCAAAAACACCAGAAGACATATGACATTACCGGTATGTTATTAACCAATATCGGCCGAAAATCGGATAACCGTGTAAAAGTGACTTATAGTTGTTTATAGGGTCTAGAATCGAATAAGATATCTCATGATGCAATTTCGGACACGTGGTAGAAAAGCAGGCTGAAAAATAACAATGGCCGCTCCGACCACTAGAAACAGCTCGAATTGAGGGATATATAATACGCGTTTTTTAGGCCTTTGAACTCCTGAAACAAAAATTACAGAAAATCGCACGGATGGTTCATCGAGTCAGATAAAGCGGGCAAAAAAATTGGCAAAAACATCAGAAGACATTTGACGTTACCGGTATGCTATAAACCAATTTCGGCCGAAAATCGGATAACCGTGTAAAAGTGATTTATAGTTGTTTATAGGGTCTAGAATCGAATAAGATATCTCATGATGCAATTTCGGACACGTAGTAGAAAAGCAGTCTGAAAAATAACAATGGCCGCTCCTACCACAGGACACAGTTCGAATTGACGGATATATAATACACGTTTTTTAGGCCTCTGAACTCTTGAAATAAAAATTACCGAAAATCGCACGGATAGTTAATCGAGTCAGATAAAGCGGGCGTAAAAATTTGCAAAAACACCAGAAGACATTTGACGCGTTACCGATATGATATTAACCAATTTCGGCCGAAAATCTAATAACCGTGTAAAAGTGATTTATAGTTGTTTATAGGGTCTAGAATCGAAAAAGATATCTCATGATGCAATTTCGGACACGTGGTAGAAAAACAGGCTGAATAATAACAATGTCCGCTCCGACCACCCGAAACAGCTAGAAGTGAAGGATATATAATACACGGTTTTTAGGCCTCTGAACTCCTGAAACAAAAATTACCGAAAATCGCACGGATGGTTAATCGAGTCAGATAAAGCGGGCATAGAAATTTGCAAAAACACCAGAAGACATTTGACGTTACCGGTATGTTATTAACCAATTTCGGCCGAAAATCGGATAACCGTGTAAAAGTGATTTATAGTTGTTTATAGGGTCTAAAATCGAATAAGATATCTCATGATGCAATTTCGGACACGTGGTAGAAAAGCAGGCTGAAAAATAACAATGGCCGCTCCGACCACTAGAAACAGCTCGAATTGACGGATATATAATACACGTTTTTTAGGCCTCGGAACTCCTGAAACAAAAATTACCGAAAATCGCACGGATGGTTCATCGAGTCAGATAAAGCGGGCAAAAAATTTTGCAAAAACATCAGAAGACATTTGACGTTACCGGTATGCTATAAACCAATTTCGGCCGAAAATCGAATAACTGTGTAAAAGTGATTTATAGTTGTTTATAGGGTCAAGAATCGAATAAGATATCTCATGATGCAATTTCGGACACGTGGTAGAAAAGCAGTCTGAAAAATAACAATGGCCGCTCCGACCACCCGACACAGTTCAAATTGACGGATATATAATACACGTTTTTTAGGCCTCTGAACTCTTGAAACAAAAATTACCGAAAATCGCACGGATAGTTAATCGAGTCAGATAAAGCGGGCGTAAAAATTTGCAAAAACACCAGAAGACATTTGACGCGTTACCGATATGATATTAACCAATTTCGGCCGAAAATCTAATAACCGTGTAAAAGTGATTTATAGTTGTTTATAGGGTCTAGAATCGAAAAAGATATCTCATGATGCAATTTCGGACACGTGGTAGAAAAACAGGCTGAATAATAACAATGTCCGCTCCGACCACCCGAAACAGCTAGAAGTGAAGGATATATAATACACGGTTTTTAGGCCTCTGAACTCCTGAAACAAAAATTACCGAAAATTGCACGGATGGTTAATCGTGTCAGATAAAGCGGGCATAGAAATTTGCAAAAACACCAGAAGACATTTGACGTTACCGGTATGTTATTAACCAATTTCGGCCGAAAATCGGATAACCGTGTAAAAGTGATTTATAGTTGTTTATAGGGTCTAAAATCGAATAAGATATCTCATGATGCAATTTCGGACACGTGGTAGAAAAGCAGGCTGAAAAATAACAATGGCCGCTCCGACCACTAGAAACAGCTCGAATTGACGGATATATAATACACGTTTTTTAGGCCTCGGAACTCCTGAAACAAAAATTACCGAAAATCGCACGGATGGTTCATCGAGTCAGATAAAGCGGGCAAAAAATTTTGCAAAAACATCAGAAGACATTTGACGTTACCGGTATGCTATAAACCAATTTCGGCCGAAAATCGAATAACTGTGTAAAAGTGATTTATAGTTGTTTATAGGGTCTAGAATCGAATAAGATATCTCATGATGCAATTTCGGACACGTGGTAGAAAAGCAGTCTGAAAAATAACAATGGCCGCTCCGACCACCCGACACAGTTCAAATTGACGGATATATAATACACGTTTTTTAGGCCTCTGAACTCTTGAAACAAAAATTACCGAAAATCGCACGGATAGTTAATCGAGTCAGATAAAGCGGGCGTAAAAATTTGCAAAAACACCAGAAGACATTTGACGTTACCGATATGATATTAACCAATTTCGGCCGAAAATCTAATAACCGTGTAAAAGTGATTTATAGTTGTTTATAGGGTCTAGAATCGAAAAAGATATCTCATGATGCAATTTCGGACTCGTGGTAGAAAAACAGGCTGAATAATAACAATATCCGCTCCGACCACCCGAAACAGCTAGAAGTGAAGGATATATAATACACGGTTTTTAGGCCTCTGAACTCCTGAAACAAAAATTACCGAAAATCGCACGGATGGTTAATCGAGTCAGATAAAGCGGGCATAGAAATTTGCAAAAACACCAGAAGACATTTGACGTTACCGGTATGTTATTAACCAATTTCGGCCGAAAATCGGATAACCGTGTAAAAGTGATTTATAGTTGT
Source organism: Silene conica (assembly GCA_029255685.2). Classification (NCBI taxonomy): domain Eukaryota; kingdom Viridiplantae; phylum Streptophyta; class Magnoliopsida; order Caryophyllales; family Caryophyllaceae; genus Silene; species Silene conica. The sequence goes on along the minus strand of CM055314.2, from coordinate 46,972,508 downwards.
TTATAGGGTCTAAAATCGAATAAGATATCTCATGATGCAATTTCGGACACGTGGTAGAAAAGCAGGCTGAAAAATAACAATGGCCGCTCCGACCACTAGAAACAGCTCGAATTGACGGATATATAATACACGTTTTTTAGGCCTCGGAACTCCTGAAACAAAAATTACCGAAAATCGCACGGATGGTTCATCGAGTCAGATAAAGCGGGCAAAAAACTTTGCAAAAACATCAGAAGACATTTGACGTTACCGGTATGCTATAAACCAATTTCGGCCGAAAATCGAATAACCGTGTAAAACTGATTTATAGTTGTTTATAGGGTCTAGAATCGAATAAGATATCTCATGATGCAATTTCGGACAGGTGGTAGAAAAACAAGCTGAATAATAGCAATGGCCGCTCCGACCACCCGAAACAGCTAGAAGTGAAGGATATATAATACACGGTTTTTAGGCCTCTGAACTCCTAAAACAAAAATTACCGAAAATCGCACGGATGGTTAATCGAGTCAGATAAAGCGGGCATAGAAATTTGCAAAAACACCCGAAGACATATGACATTACCGGTATGTTATTAACCAATATCGGCCGAAAATCGGATAACCGTGTAAAAGTGACTTATAGTTGTTTATAGGGTCTAGAATCGAATAAGATATCTCATGATGCAATTTCGGACACGTGGTAGAAAAGCAGGCTGAAAAATAACAATGGCCGCTCCGACCACGAGAAACAGCTCGAATTGAGGGATATATAATACGCGTTTTTTAGGCCTTTGAACTCCTGAAACAAAAATTACCGAAAATCGCACGGATGGTTCATCGAGTCAGATAAAGCGGGCAAAAAAATTTGCAAAAACATCAGAAGACATTTGACGTTACCGGTATGCTATAAACCAATTTCGGCCGAAAATCGGATAACCGTGTAAAAGTGATTTATAGTTGTTTATAGGGTCTAGAATCGAAGAAGATATCTCATGATGCAATTTCGGACACGTAGTAGAAAAGCAGTCTGAAAAATAACAATGGCCGCTCCTACCACAGGACACAGTTCGAATTGACGGATATATAATACACATTTTTTAGGCCTCTGAACTCTTGAAACAAAAATTACCGAAAATCGCACGGATAGTTAATCGAGTCAGATAAAGCGGGCGTAAAAATTTGCAAAAACACCAGAAGACATTTGACGTTACCGATATGATATTAACCAATTTCGGCCGAAAATCTAATAACCGTGTAAAAGTGATCTATAGTTGTTTATAGGGTCCAGAATCGAAAAAGATATCTCATGATGCAATTTCGGACACGTGGTAGAAAAACAGGCTGAATAATAACAATGTCCGCTCCGACCACCCGAAACAGCTAGAAGTGATGGATATATAATACACGGTTTTTAGGCCTCTGAACTCCTGAAACAAAAATTACCGAAAATCGCACGGATGGTTAATCGAGTCAGATAAAGCGGGCATAGAAATTTGCAAAAACACCAGAAGACATTTGACGTTACCGGTATGTTATTAACCAATTTCGGCCGAAAATCGGATAACCGTGTAAAAGTGATTTATAGTTGTTTATAGGGTCTAAAATCGAATAAGATATCTCATGATGCAATTTCGGACACGTGGTAGAAAAGCAGGCTGAAAAATAACAATGGCCGCTCCGACCACTAGAAACAGCTCGAATTGACGGATATATAATACACGTTTTTTAGGCCTCGGAACTCCTAAAACAAAAATTACCGAAAATCGCACGGATGGTTCATCGAGTCAGATAAAGCGGGCAAAAAATTTTGCAAAAACATCAGAAGACATTTGACGTTACCGGTATGCTATAAACCAATTTCGGCCGAAAATTGAATAACCGTGTAAAAGTGATTTATAGTTGTTTATAGGGTCTAGAATCGAATAAGATAACTCATGATGCAATTTCGGACACGTGGTAGAAAAGCAGTCTGAAAAATAACAATGGCCGCTCCGACCACCCGACACAGTTCAAATTGACGGATATATAATACACGTTTTTTAGGCCTCTGAACTCTTGAAACAAAAAATACCGAAAATCGCACGGATAGTTAATCGAGTCAGATAAAGCGGGCGTAAAAATTTGCAAAAACACCAGAAGACATTTGACGTTACCGATATGATATTAACCAATTTCGGCCGAAAATCGGATAACCGTGTAAAAGTGATTTATAGTTGTTTATAGGGTCTAGAATCGAATAATGTATCTCATGATGCAATTTCGGACACGTGGTAGAAAAACAGGATGAAAAATAACAATGGTCGCCGTGACCACTCGAAACAGCTTGAAATGAAAGATATATAATAAACGTTTTTTAGGCCTCTGAACTCCTGAAACAAAAATTACCGAAAATCGCACGGATGGTTAATCGAGTCAGATAAAGCGGGCATAGAAATTTGCAAAAACACCAGAAGACATTTGACGTTACCGGTATGTTATTAACCAATTTCGGCCGAAAATCGGATAACCGTGTAAAAGTGATTTATAGTTGTCTATAGAGTCTAAAATCGAATAAGATATCTCATGATGCAATTTCAGACACGTGGTAGAAAAGCAGGCTGAAAAATAACAATGGCCGCTCCGACCACTAGAAACAGCTCGAACTGACGGATATATAATACACGTTTTTTAGGCCTCGGAACTCCTGAAACAAAAATTACCGAAAATCGCACGGATGGTTAATCGAGTTAGATAAAGCAGGCATAAAAATTTGCAAAAACACCAGAAGGAATTTACGTTACCGATTATTATTAACCAATTTCGGCCGAAAATCTGATAACCGTGTAAAAGTGATTTATAGTTGTTTATAGGGTCTAGAATCGAAAAAGATATCTCATGATGCAATTTCGGACAGGTGGTAGAAAAACAGGCTGAATAATAATAATGTCCGCTCCGACCACCCGAAACAGCTAGAAGTGATGGATATATAATACACGGTTTTTAGGCCTCTGAACTCCTGAAACAAAAATTACCGAAAATCGCACGGATGGTTAATCGAGTCAGATAAAGCGGGCTTAGAAATTTGCAAAAACACCAGAAGACATTTGACGTTACCGGTATGTTATTAACCAATTTCGGCCGAAAATCGGATAACCGTGTAAAAGTGATTTATAGTTGTTTATAGGGTCTAAAATCGAATAAGATATCTCATGATGCAATTTCGGACACGTGGTAGAAAAGCAGGCTGAAAAATAACAATGGCCGCTCCGACCACTAGAAACAGCTCGAATAGACGGATATATAATACACGTTTTTTAGGCCTCGGAACTCCTAAAACAAAAATTACCGAAAATCGCACGGATGGTTCATCGAGTCAGATAAAGCGGGCAAAACATTTTGCAAAAACATCAGAAGACATTTGACGTTACTGGTATGCTATAAACCAATTTCGGCCGAAAATTGAATAACCGTGTAAAAGTGATTTATAGTTGTTTATAGGGTCTAGAATCGAATAAGATAACTCATGATGCAATTTCGGACACGTGGTAGAAAAGCAGTCTGAAAAATAACAATGGCCGCTCCGACCACCCGACACAGTTCAAATTGACGGATATATAATACACGTTTTTTAGGCCTCTGAACTCTTGAAACAAAAAATACCGAAAATCGCACGGATAGTTAATCGAGTCAGATAAAGCGGGCGTAAAAATTTGCAAAAACACCAGAAGACATTTGACGTTACCGATATGATATTAACCAATTTCGGCCGAAAATCGGATAACCGTGTAAAAGTGATTTATAGTTGTTTATAGGGTCTAGAATCGAATAATGTATCTCATGATGCAATTTCGGACACGTGGTAGAAAAACAGGATGAAAAATAACAATGGTCGCCGTGACCACCCGAAACAGCTTGAAATGAAAGATATATAATAAACGTTTTTTAGGCCTCTGAACTCCTGAAACAAAAATTACCGAAAATCGCACGGATGGTTAATCGAGTCAGATAAAGCGGGCATAGAAATTTGCAAAAACACCAGAAGACATTTGACGTTACCGGTATGTTATTAACCAATTTCGGCCGAAAATCGGATAACCGTGTAAAAGTGATTTATAGTTGTCTATAGGGTCTAAAATCGAATAAGATATCTCATGATGCAATTTCAGACACGTGGTAGAAAAGCAGGCTGAAAAATAACAATGGCCGCTCCGACCACTAGAAACAGCTCGAACTGACGGATATATAATACACGTTTTTTAGGCCTCGGAACTCCTGAAACAAAAATTACCGAAAATCGCACGGATGGTTAATCGAGTTAGATAAAGCAGGCATAAAAATTTGCAAAAACACCAGAAGGAATTTGACGTTACCGATTATTATTAACCAATTTCGGCCGAAAATCTGATAACCGTGTAAAAGTGATTTATAGTTGTTTATAGGGTCTAGAATCGAAAAAGATATCTCATGATGCAATTTCGGACAGGTGGTAGAAAAACAAGCTGAATAATAGCAATGGCCGCTCCGACCACCCGAAACAGCTAGAAGTGAAGGATATATAATACACGGTTTTTAGGCCTCTGAACTCCTAAAACAAAAATTACCGAAAATCGCACGGATGGTTAATCGAGTCAGATAAAGCGGGCATAGAAATTTGCAAAAACACCAGAAGACATGTGACATTACCGGTATGTTATTAACCAATATCGGTCCGAAAATCGGATAACCGTGTAAAAGTGACTTATAGTTGTTTATAGGGTCTAGAATCGAATAAGATATCTCATGATGCAATTTCGGACACGTGGTAGAAAAGCAGGCTGAAAAATAACAATGGCCGCTCCGACCACTAGAAACAGCTCGAATTGACGGATATATAATACGCGTTTTTTAGGCCTTTGAACTCCTGAAAAAAAAATTACCGAAAATCGCACGGATGGTTCATCGAGTCAGATAAAGCGGGCAAAAAAATTTGCAAAAAACATCAGAAGACATTTGACGTTACCGGTATGCTATAAACCAATTTCGGCCGAAAATCGGATAACCGTGTAAAAGTGATTTATAGTTGTTTATAGGGTCTAGAATCGAATAAAATATCTCATGATGCAGTTTCGGACACGTGGTAGAAAAGCAGTCTGAAAAATAACAATGGCCGCTCCTACCACAGGACACAGTTCGAATTGACGGATATATAATACACGTTTTTTAGGCCTCGGAACTCCTGAAACAAAAATTACCGAAAATCGCACGGATGGTTCATCGAGTCAGATAAAGCGGGCAAAAAATTTTGCAAAAACATCAGAAGACATTTGACGTTACCGGTATGCTATAAACCAATTTCGGCCGAAAATCGAATAACCGTGTAAAAGTGATTTATAGTTGTTTATAGGGTCTAGAATCGAATATGATAACTCATGATGCAATTTCGGACACGTGGTAGAAAAGCAGTCTGAAAAATAACAATGGCCGCTCCTACCACAGGACACAGTTCGAATTGACGGATATATAATACACGTTTTTTAGGCCTCTGAACTCTTGAAACAAAAAATACCGAAAATCGCACGGATAGTTAATCGAGTCAGATAAAGCGGGCGTAAAAATTTGCAAAAACACCAGAAGACATTTGACGTTACCGATATGATATTAACCAATTTCGGCCGAAAATCGGATAACCGTGTAAAAGTGATTTATAGTTGTTTATAGGGTCTAGAATCGAATAATGTATCTCATGATGCAATTTCGGACACGTGGTAGAAAAACAGGATGAAAAATAACAATGGTCGCCGTGACCACTCGAAACAGCTTGAAATGAAAGATATATAATAAACGTTTTTTAGGCCTCTGAACTCCTGAAACAAAAATTACCGAAAATCGCACGGATGGTTAATCGAGTCAGATAAAGCGGGCATAGAAATTTGCAAAAACACCAGAAGACATTTGACGTTACCGGTATGTTATTAACCAATTTCGGCCGAAAATCGGATAACCGTGTAAAAGTGATTTATAGTTGTCTATAGAGTCTAAAATCGAATAAGATATCTCATGATGCAATTTCAGACACGTGGTAGAAAAGCAGGCTGAAAAATAACAATGGCCGCTCCGACCACTAGAAACAGCTCGAACTGACGGATATATAATACACGTTTTTTAGGCCTCGGAACTCCTGAAACAAAAATTACCGAAAATCGCACGGATGGTTAATCGAGTTAGATAAAGCAGGCATAAAAATTTGCAAAAACACCAGAAGGAATTTACGTTACCGATTATTATTAACCAATTTCGGCCGAAAATCTGATAACCGTGTAAAAGTGATTTATAGTTGTTTATAGGGTCTAGAATCGAAAAAGATATCTCATGATGCAATTTCGGACAGGTGGTAGAAAAACAGGCTGAATAATAACAATGTCCGCTCCGACCACCCGAAACAGCTAGAAGTGATGGATATATAATACACGGTTTTTAGGCCTCTGAACTCCTGAAACAAAAATTACCGAAAATCGCACGGATGGTTAATCGAGTCAGATAAAGCGGGCTTAGAAATTTGCAAAAACACCAGAAGACATTTGACGTTACCGGTATGTTATTAACCAATTTCGGCCGAAAATCGGATAACCGTGTAAAAGTGATTTATAGTTGTTTATAGGGTCTAAAATCGAATAAGATATCTCATGATGCAATTTCGGACACGTGGTAGAAAAGCAGGCTGAAAAATAACAATGGCCGCTCCGACCACTAGAAACAGCTCGAATAGACGGATATATAATACACGTTTTTTAGGCCTCGGAACTCCTAAAACAAAAATTACCGAAAATCGCACGGATGGTTCATCGAGTCAGATAAAGCGGGCAAAACATTTTGCAAAAACATCAGAAGACATTTGACGTTACCGGTATGCTATAAACCAATTTCGGCCGAAAATTGAATAACCGTGTAAAAGTGATTTATAGTTGTTTATAGGGTGTAGAATCGAATAAGATAACTCATGATGCAATTTCGGACACGTGGTAGAAAAGCAGTCTGAAAAATAACAATGGCCGCTCCGACCACCCGACACAGTTCAAATTGACGGATATATAATACACGTTTTTTAGGCCTCTGAACTCTTGAAACAAAAAATACCGAAAATCGCACGGATAGTTAATCGAGTCAGATAAAGCGGGCGTAAAAATTTGCAAAAACACCAGAAGACATTTGACGTTACCGATATGATATTAACCAATTTCGGCCGAAAATCGGATAACCGTGTAAAAGTGATTTATAGTTGTTTATAGGGTCTAGAATCGAATAATGTATCTCATGATGCAATTTCGGACACGTGGTAGAAAAACAGGATGAAAAATAACAATGGTCGCCGTGACCACTCGAAACAGCTTGAAATGAAAGATATATAATAAACGTTTTTTAGGCCTCTGAACTCCTGAAACAAAAATTACCGAAAATCGCACGGATGGTTAATCGAGTCAGATAAAGCGGGCATAGAAATTTGCAAAAACACCAGAAGACATTTGACGTTACCGGTATGTTATTAACCAATTTCGGCCGAAAATCGGATAACCGTGTAAAAGTGATTTATAGTTGTCTATAGAGTCTAAAATCGAATAAGATATCTCATGATGCAATTTCAGACACGTGGTAGAAAAGCAGGCTGAAAAATAACAATGGCCGCTCCGACCACTAGAAACAGCTCGAACTGACGGATATATAATACACGTTTTTTAGGCCTCGGAACTCCTGAAACAAAAATTACCGAAAATCGCACGGATGGTTAATCGAGTTAGATAAAGCAGGCATAAAAATTTGCAAAAACACCAGAAGGAATTTACGTTACCGATTATTATTAACCAATTTCGGCCGAAAATCTGATAACCGTGTAAAAGTGATTTATAGTTGTTTATAGGGTCTAGAATCGAAAAAGATATCTCATGATGCAATTTCGGACAGGTGGTAGAAAAACAGGCTGAATAATAACAATGTCCGCTCCGACCACCCGAAACAGCTAGAAGTGATGGATATATAATACACGGTTTTTAGGCCTCTGAACTCCTGAAACAAAAATTACCGAAAATCGCACGGATGGTTAATCGAGTCAGATAAAGCGGGCTTAGAAATTTGCAAAAACACCAGAAGACATTTGACGTTACCGGTATGTTATTAACCAATTTCGGCCGAAAATCGGATAACCGTGTAAAAGTGATTTATAGTTGTTTATAGGGTCTAAAATCGAATAAGATATCTCATGATGCAATTTCGGACACGTGGTAGAAAAGCAGGCTGAAAAATAACAATGGCCGCTCCGACCACTAGAAACAGCTCGAATAGACGGATATATAATACACGTTTTTTAGGCCTCGGAACTCCTAAAACAAAAATTACCGAAAATCGCACGGATGGTTCATCGAGTCAGATAAAGCGGGCAAAACATTTTGCAAAAACATCAGAAGACATTTGACGTTACCGGTATGCTATAAACCAATTTCGGCCGAAAATTGAATAACCGTGTAAAAGTGATTTATAGTTGTTTATAGGGTCTAGAATCGAATAAGATAACTCATGATGCAATTTCGGACACGTGGTAGAAAAGCAGTCTGAAAAATAACAATGGCCGCTCCGACCACCCGACACAGTTCAAATTGACGGATATATAATACACGTTTTTTAGGCCTCTGAACTCTTGAAACAAAAAATACCGAAAATCGCACGGATAGTTAATCGAGTCAGATAAAGCGGGCGTAAAAATTTGCAAAAACACCAGAAGACATTTGACGTTACCGATATGATATTAACCAATTTCGGCCGAAAATCGGATAACCGTGTAAAAGTGATTTATAGTTGTTTATAGGGTCTAGAATCGAATAATGTATCTCATGATGCAATTTCGGACACGTGGTAGAAAAACAGGATGAAAAATAACAATGGTCGCCGTGACCACCCGAAACAACTTGAAATGAAAGATATATAATAAACGTTTTTTAGGCCTCTGAACTCCTGAAACAAAAATTACCGAAAATCGCACGGATGGTTAATCGAGTCAGATAAAGCGGGCATAGAAATTTGCAAAAACACCAGAAGACATTTGACGTTACCGGTATGTTATTAACCAATTTCGGCCGAAAATCGGATAACCGTGTAAAAGTGATTTATAGTTGTCTATAGGGTCTAAAATCGAATAAGATATCTCATGATGCAATTTCAGACACGTGGTAGAAAAGCAGGCTGAAAAATAACAATGGCCGCTCCGACCACTAGAAACAGCTCGAACTGACGGATATATAATACACGTTTTTTAGGCCTCGGAACTCCTGAAACAAAAATTACCGAAAATCGCACGGATGGTTAATCGAGTTAGATAAAGCAGGCATAAAAATTTGCAAAAACACCAGAAGGAATTTGACGTTACCGATTATTATTAACCAATTTCGGCCGAAAATCTGATAACCGTGTAAAAGTGATTTATAGTTGTTTATAGGGTCTAGAATCGAAAAAGATATCTCATGATGCAATTTCGGAAAGGTGGTAGAAAAACAAGCTGAATAATAGCAATGGCCGCTCCGACCACCCGAAACAGCTAGAAGTGAAGGATATATAATACACGGTTTTTAGGCCTCTGAACTCCTAAAACAAAAATTACCGAAAATCGCACGGATGGTTAATCGAGTCAGATAAAGCGGGCATAGAAATTTGCAAAAACACCAGAAGACATGTGACATTACCGGTATGTTATTAACCAATATCGGTCCGAAAATCGGATAACCGTGTAAAAGTGACTTATAGTTGTTTATAGGGTCTAGAATCGAATAAGATATCTCATGATGCAATTTCGGACACGTGGTAGAAAAGCAGGCTGAAAAATAACAATGGCCGCTCCGACCACTAGAAACAGCTCGAATTGACGGATATATAATACGCGTTTTTTAGGCCTTTGAACTCCTGAAAAAAAAATTACCGAAAATCGCACGGATGGTTCATCGAGTCAGATAAAGCGGGCAAAAAAATTTGCAAAAAACATCAGAAGACATTTGACGTTACCGGTATGCTATAAACCAATTTCGGCCGAAAATCGGATAACCGTGTAAAAGTGATTTATAGTTGTTTATAGGGTCTAGAATCGAATAAAATATCTCATGATGCAGTTTCGGACACGTGGTAGAAAAGCAGTCTGAAAAATAACAATGGCCGCTCCTACCACAGGACACAGTTCGAATTGACGGATATATAATACACGTTTTTTAGGCCTCGGAACTCCTGAAACAAAAATTACCGAAAATCGCACGGATGGTTCATCGAGTCAGATAAAGCGGGCAAAAAATTTTGCAAAAACATCAGAAGACATTTGACGTTACCGGTATGCTATAAACCAATTTCGGCCGAAAATCGAATAACCGTGTAAAAGTGATTTATAGTTGTTTATAGGGTCTAGAATCGAATATGATAACTCATGATGCAATTTCGGACACGTGGTAGAAAAACAGTCTGAAAAATAACAATGGCCGCTCCTACCACAGGACACAGTTCGAATTGACGGATATATAATACACGTTTTTTAGGCCTCTGAACTCTTGAAACAAAAATTACCGAAAATCGCACGGATAGTTAATCGAGTCAGATAAAGCGGGCGTAAAAATTTGCAAAAACACCAGAAGACATTTGACGTTACCGATATGATATTAACCAATTTCGGCCGAAAATCTAATAACCGTGTAAAAGTGATTTATAGTTGTTTATAGGGTCTAGAATCGAAAAAGATATCTCATGATGCAATTTCGGACACGTGGTAGAAAAACAGGCTGAATAATAACAATGTCCGCTCCGACCACCCGAAACAGCTAGAAGTGAAGGATATATAATAAACGTTTTTTAGGCCTCTGAACTCGTGAAACAAAAATTACCGAAAATCGCACGGATAGTTAATCGAGTCAGATAAAGCGGGCATAGAAATTTGCAAAAACACCAGAAGACATTTGACGTTACCGGTATGTTATTAACCAATTTCGACCGAAAATCGGATAACCGTGTAAAAGTGATTTATAGTTGTCTATAGGGTCTAAAATCGAATAAGATATCTCATGATGCAATTTCGGACACGTGGTAGAAAAGCAGGCTGAAAAATAACAATGGCCGCTCCGACCACTAGAAACAGCTCGAACTGACGGATATATAATACACGTTTTTTAGGCCTCGGAACTCCTGAAACAAAAATTACCGAAAATCGCACGGATGGGTAATCGAGTTAGATAAAGCGGGCATAAAAATTTGCAAAAACACCAGAAGGAATTTACGTTACCGATTATTATTAACCAATTTCGGCCGAAAATCTGATAACCGTGTAAAAGTGATTTATAGTTGTTTATAGGGTCTAGAATCGAAAAAGATATCTCATGATGCAATTTCGGACAGGTGGTAGAAAAACAAGCTGAATAATAGCAATGTCCGCTCCGACCACCCGAAACAGCTAGAAGTGAAGGATATATAATACACGGTTTTTAGGCCTCTGAACTCCTAAAACAAAAATTACCGAAAATCGCACGGATGGTTAATCGAGTTAGATAAAGCGGGCATAGAAATTTGCAAAAACACCAGAAGACATGTGACATTACCGGTATGTTATTAACCAATATCGGTCCGAAAATCGGATAACCGTGTAAAAGTGACTTATAGTTGTTTATAGGGTCTAGAATCGAATAAGATATCTCATGATGCAATTTCGGACACGTGGTAGAAAAGCAGGCTGAAAAATAACAATGGCCGCTCCGACCACTAGAAACAGCTCGAATAGACGGATATATAATACACGTTTTTTAGGCCTCGGAACTCCTAAAACAAAAATTACCGAAAATCGCACGGATGGTTCATCGAGTCAGATAAAGCGGGCAAAACATTTTGCAAAAACATCAGAAGACATTTGACGTTACCGGTATGCTATAAACCAATTTCGGCCGAAAATTGAATAACCGTGTAAAAGTGATTTATAGTTGTTTATAGGGTCTAGAATCGAATAAGATAACTCATGATGCAATTTCGGACACGTGGTAGAAAAGCAGTCTGAAAAATAACAATGGCCGCTCCGACCACCCGACACAGTTCAAATTGACGGATATATAATACACGTTTTTTAGGCCTCTGAACTCTTGAAACAAAAAATACCGAAAATCGCACGGATAGTTAATCGAGTCAGATAAAGCGGGCGTAAAAATTTGCAAAAACACCAGAAGACATTTGACGTTACCGATATGATATTAACCAATTTCGGCCGAAAATCGGATAACCGTGTAAAAGTGATTTATAGTTGTTTATAGGGTCTAGAATCGAATAATGTATCTCATGATGCAATTTCGGACACGTGGTAGAAAAACAGGATGAAAAATAACAATGGTCGCCGTGACCACCCGAAACAGCTTGAAATGAAAGATATATAATAAACGTTTTTTAGGCCTCTGAACTCCTGAAACAAAAATTACCGAAAATCGCACGGATGGTTAATCGAGTCAGATAAAGCGGGCATAGAAATTTGCAAAAACACCAGAAGACATTTGACGTTACCGGTATGTTATTAACCAATTTCGGCCGAAAATCGGATAACCGTGTAAAAGTGATTTATAGTTGTCTATAGGGTCTAAAATCGAATAAGATATCTCATGATGCAATTTCAGACACGTGGTAGAAAAGCAGGCTGAAAAATAACAATGGCCGCTCCGACCACTAGAAACAGCTCGAACTGACGGATATATAATACACGTTTTTTAGGCCTCGGAACTCCTGAAACAAAAATTACCGAAAATCGCACGGATGGTTAATCGAGTTAGATAAAGCAGGCATAAAAATTTGCAAAAACACCAGAAGGAATTTGACGTTACCGATTATTATTAACCAATTTCGGCCGAAAATCTGATAACCGTGTAAAAGTGATTTATAGTTGTTTATAGGGTCTAGAATCGAAAAAGATATCTCATGATGCAATTTCGGAAAGGTGGTAGAAAAACAAGCTGAATAATAGCAATGGCCGCTCCGACCACCCGAAACAGCTAGAAGTGAAGGATATATAATACACGGTTTTTAGGCCTCTGAACTCCTAAAACAAAAATTACCGAAAATCGCACGGATGGTTAATCGAGTCAGATAAAGCGGGCATAGAAATTTGCAAAAACACCAGAAGACATGTGACATTACCGGTATGTTATTAACCAATATCGGTCCGAAAATCGGATAACCGTGTAAAAGTGACTTATAGTTGTTTATAGGGTCTAGAATCGAATAAGATATCTCATGATGCAATTTCGGACACGTGGTAGAAAAGCAGGCTGAAAAATAACAATGGCCGCTCCGACCACTAGAAACAGCTCGAATTGACGGATATATAATACGCGTTTTTTAGGCCTTTGAACTCCTGAAAAAAAAATTACCGAAAATCGCACGGATGGTTCATCGAGTCAGATAAAGCGGGCAAAAAAATTTGCAAAAAACATCAGAAGACATTTGACGTTACCGGTATGCTATAAACCAATTTCGGCCGAAAATCGGATAACCGTGTAAAAGTGATTTATAGTTGTTTATAGGGTCTAGAATCGAATAAAATATCTCATGATGCAGTTTCGGACACGTGGTAGAAAAGCAGTCTGAAAAATAACAATGGCCGCTCCTACCACAGGACACAGTTCGAATTGACGGATATATAATACACGTTTTTTAGGCCTCGGAACTCCTGAAACAAAAATTACCGAAAATCGCACGGATGGTTCATCGAGTCAGATAAAGCGGGCAAAAAATTTTGCAAAAACATCAGAAGACATTTGACGTTACCGGTATGCTATAAACCAATTTCGGCCGAAAATCGAATAACCGTGTAAAAGTGATTTATAGTTGTTTATAGGGTCTAGAATCGAATATGATAACTCATGATGCAATTTCGGACACGTGGTAGAAAAACAGTCTGAAAAATAACAATGGCCGCTCCTACCACAGGACACAGTTCGAATTGACGGATATATAATACACGTTTTTTAGGCCTCTGAACTCTTGAAACAAAAATTACCGAAAATCGCACGGATAGTTAATCGAGTCAGATAAAGCGGGCGTAAAAATTTGCAAAAACACCAGAAGACATTTGACGTTACCGATATGATATTAACCAATTTCGGCCGAAAATCTAATAACCGTGTAAAAGTGATTTATAGTTGTTTATAGGGTCTAGAATCGAAAAAGATATCTCATGATGCAATTTCGGACACGTGGTAGAAAAACAGGCTGAATAATAACAATGTCCGCTCCGACCACCCGAAACAGCTAGAAGTGAAGGATATATAATAAACGTTTTTTAGGCCTCTGAACTCGTGAAACAAAAATTACCGAAAATCGCACGGATAGTTAATCGAGTCAGATAAAGCGGGCATAGAAATTTGCAAAAACACCAGAAGACATTTGACGTTACCGGTATGTTATTAACCAATTTCGACCGAAAATCGGATAACCGTGTAAAAGTGATTTATAGTTGTCTATAGGGTCTAAAATCGAATAAGATATCTCATGATGCAATTTCGGACACGTGGTAGAAAAGCAGGCTGAAAAATAACAATGGCCGCTCCGACCACTAGAAACAGCTCGAACTGACGGATATATAATACACGTTTTTTAGGCCTCGGAACTCCTGAAACAAAAATTACCGAAAATCGCACGGATGGGTAATCGAGTTAGATAAAGCGGGCATAAAAATTTGCAAAAACACCAGAAGGAATTTGACGTTACCGATTATTATTAACCAATTTCGGCCGAAAATCTGATAACCGTGTAAAAGTGATTTATAGTTGTTTATAGGGTCTAGAATCGAAAAAGATATCTCATGATGCAATTTCGGACAGGTGGTAGAAAAACAAGCTGAATAATAGCAATGGCCGCTCCGACCACCCGAAACAGCTAGAAGTGAAGGATATATAATACACGGTTTTTAGGCCTCTGAACTCCTAAAACAAAAATTACCGAAAATCGCACGGATGGTTAATCGAGTTAGATAAAGCGGGCATAGAAATTTGCAAAAACACCAGAAGACATGTGACATTACCGGTATGTTATTAACCAATATCGGTCCGAAAATCGGATAACCGTGTAAAAGTGACTTATAGTTGTTTATAGGGTCTAGAATCGAATAAGATATCTCATGATGCAATTTCGGACACGTGGTAGAAAAGCAGGCTGAAAAATAACAATGGCCGCTCCGACCACTAGAAACAGCTCGAATTGACGGATATATAATACGCGTTTTTTAGGCCTTTGAACTCCTGAAAAAAAAATTACCGAAAATCGCACGGATGGTTCATCGAGTCAGATAAAGCGGGCAAAAAAATTTGCAAAAAACATCAGAAGACATTTGACGTTACCGGTATGCTATAAACCAATTTCGGCCGAAAATCGGATAACCGTGTAAAAGTGATTTATAGTTGTTTATAGGGTCTAGAATCGAATAAGATATCTCATGATGCAATTTCGGACACGTGGTAGAAAAGCAGTCTGAAAAATAACAATGGCCGCTCCTACCACAGGACACAGTTCGAATTGACGGATATATAATACACGTTTTTTAGGCCTCTGAACTCTTGAAACAAAAATTACCGAAAATCGCACGGATAGTTAATCGAGTCAGATAAAGCGGGCGTAAAAATTTGCAAAAACACCAGAAGACATTTGACGTTACCGATATGATATTAACCAATTTCGGCCGAAAATCTAATAACCGTGTAAAAGTGATTTATAGTTGTTTATAGGGTCTAGAATCGAAAAAGATATCTCATGATGCAATTTCGGACACGTGGTAGAAAAACAGGCTGAATAATAACAATGTTCGCTCCGACCACCCGAAACAGCTAGAAGTGAAGGATATATAATAAACGTTTTTTAGGCCTCTGAACTCCTGAAACAAAAATTACCGAAAATCGCACGGATGGTTAATCGAGTCAGATAAAGCGGGCATAGAAATTTGCAAAAACACCAGAAGACATTTGACGTTACCGGTATGTTATTAACCAATTTCGACCGAAAATCGGATAACCGTGTAAAAGTGATTTATAGTTGTCTATAGGGTCTAAAATCGAATAAGATATCTCATGATGCAATTTCGGACACGTGGTAGAAAAGCAGGCTGAAAAATAACAATGGCCGCTCCGACCACTAGAAACAGCTCGAACTGACGGATATATAATACACGTTTTTTAGGCCTCGGAACTCCTGAAACAAAAATTACCGAAAATCGCACGGATGGTTAATCGAGTTAGATAAAGCGGGCATAAAAATTTGCAAAAACACCAGAAGGAATTTGACGTTACCGATTATTATTAACCAATTTCGGCCGAAAATCTGATAACCGTGTAAAAGTGATTTATAGTTGTTTATAGGGTCTAGAATCGAAAAAGATATCTCATGATGCAATTTCGGACAGGTGGTAGAAAAACAAGCTGAATAATAGCAATGGCCGCTCCGACCACCCGAAACAGCTAGAAGTGAAGGATATATAATACACGGTTTTTAGGCCTCTGAACTCCTAAAACAAAAATTACCGAAAATCGCACGGATGGTTAATCGAGTTAGATAAAGCGGGCATAGAAATTTGCAAAAACACCAGAAGACATGTGACATTACCGGTATGTTATTAACCAATATCGGTCCGAAAATCGGATAACCGTGTAAAAGTGACTTATAGTTGTTTATAGGGTCTAGAATCGAATAAGATATCTCATGATGCAATTTCGGACACGTGGTAGAAAAGCAGTCTGAAAAATAACAATGGCCGCTCCGACCACTAGAAACAGCTCGAATTGACGGATATATAATACGCGTTTTTTAGGCCTTTGAACTCCTGAAAAAAAAATTACCGAAAATCGCACGGATGGTTCATCGAGTCAGATAAAGCGGGCAAAAAAATTTGCAAAAAACATCAGAAGACATTTGACGTTACCGGTATGCTATAAACCAATTTCGGCCGAAAATCGGATAACCGTGTAAAAGTGATTTATAGTTGTTTATAGGGTCTAGAATCGAATAAGATATCTCATGATGCAATTTCGGACACGTGGTAGAAAAACAGGCTGAATAATAACAATGTCCGCTCCGACCACCCGAAACAGCTAGAAGTGAAGGATATATAATAAACGTTTTTTAGGCCTCTGAACTCCTGAAACAAAAATTACCGAAAATCGCACGGATGGTTAATCGAGTCAGATAAAGCGGGCATAGAAATTTGCAAAAACACCAGAAGACATTTGACGTTACCGGTATGTTATTAACCAATTTCGACCGAAAATCGGATAACCGTGTAAAAGTGATTTATAGTTGTCTATAGGGTCTAAAATCGAATAAGATATCTCATGATGCAATTTCGGACACGTGGTAGAAAAGCAGGCTGAAAAATAACAATGGCCGCTCCGACCACTAGAAACAGCTCGAACTGACGGATATATAATACACGTTTTTTAGGCCTCGGAACTCCTGAAACAAAAATTACCGAAAATCGCACGGATGGTTAATCGAGTTAGATAAAGCGGGCATAAAAATTTGCAAAAACACCAGAAGGAATTTGACGTTACCGATTATTATTAACCAATTTCGGCCGAAAATCTGATAACCGTGTAAAAGTGATTTATAGTTGTTTATAGGGTCTAGAATCGAAAAAGATATCTCATGATGCAATTTCGGACAGGTGGTAGAAAAACAAGCTGAATAATAGCAATGGCCGCTCCGACCACCCGAAACAGCTAGAAGTGAAGGATATATAATACACGGTTTTTAGGCCTCTGAACTCCTAAAACAAAAATTACCGAAAATCGCACGGATGGTTAATCGAGTTAGATAAAGCGGGCATAGAAATTTGCAAAAACACCAGAAGACATGTGACATTACCGGTATGTTATTAACCAATATCGGTCCGAAAATCGGATAACCGTGTAAAAGTGACTTATAGTTGTTTATAGGGTCTAGAATCGAATAAGATATCTCATGATGCAATTTCGGACACGTGGTAGAAAAGCAGTCTGAAAAATAACAATGGCCGCTCCGACCACTAGAAACAGCTCGAATTGACGGATATATAATACGCGTTTTTTAGGCCTTTGAACTCCTGAAAAAAAAATTACCGAAAATCGCACGGATGGTTCATCGAGTCAGATAAAGCGGGCAAAAAAATTTGCAAAAAACATCAGAAGACATTTGACGTTACCGGTATGCTATAAACCAATTTCGGCTGAAAATCGGATAACCGTGTAAAAGTGATTTATAGTTGTTTATAGGGTCTAGAATCGAATAAGATATCTCATGATGCAATTTCGGACACGTGGTAGAAAAACAGGCTGAATAATAACAATGTCCGCTCCGACCACCCGAAACAGCTAGAAGTGAAGGATATATAATAAACGTTTTTTAGGCCTCTGAACTCCTGAAACAAAAATTACCGAAAATCGCACGGATGGTTAATCGAGTCAGATAAAGCGGGCATAGAAATTTGCAAAAACACCAGAAGACATTTGACGTTACCGGTATGTTATTAACCAATTTCGACCTAAAATCGGATAACCGTGTAAAAGTGATTTATAGTTGTCTATAGGGTCTAAAATCGAATAAGATATCTCATGATGCAATTTCGGACACGTGGTAGAAAAGCAGGCTGAAAAATAACAATGGCCGCTCCGACCACTAGAAACAGCTCGAACTGACGGATATATATAATACACGTTTTTTAGGCCTCGGAACTCCTGAAACAAAAATTACCGAAAATCGCACGGATGGTTAATCGAGTTAGATAAAGCGGGCATAAAAATTTGCAAAAACACCAGTAGGAATTTGACGTTACCGATTATTATTAACCAATTTCGGCCGAAAATCTGATAACCGTGTAAAAGTGATTTATAGTTGTTTATAGGGTCTAGAATCGAAAAAGATATCTCATGATGCAATTTCGGACAGGTGGTAGAAAAACAAGCTGAATAATAGCAATGGTCGTTCCGACCACCCGAAACAGCTAGAAGTGAAGGATATATAATACACGGTTTTTAGGCCTCTGAACTCCTAAAACAAAAATTACCGAAAATCGCACGGATGGTTAATCGAGTTAGATAAAGCGGGCATAGAAATTTGCAAAAACACCAGAAGACATGTGACATTACCGGTATGTTATTAACCAATATCGGTCCGAAAATCGGATAACCGTGTAAAAGTGACTTATAGTTGTTTATAGGGTCTAGAATCGAATAAGATATCTCATGATGCAATTTCGGACACGTGGTAGAAAAGCAGGCTGAAAAATAACAATGGCCGCTCCGACCACTAGAAACAGCTCGAATTGACGGATATATAATACGCGTTTTTTAGGCCTTTGAACTCCTGAAAAAAAAATTACCGAAAATCGCACGGATGGTTCATCGAGTCAGATAAAGCGGGCAAAAAAATTTGCAAAAAACATCAGAAGACATTTGACGTTACCGGTATGCTATAAACCAATTTCGGCCGAAAATCGGATAACCGTGTAAAAGTGATTTATAGTTGTTTATAGGGTCTAGAATCGAAAAAGATATCTCATGATGCAATTTCGGACACGTGGTAGAAAAACAGGCTGAATAATAACAATGTCCGCTCCGACCACCCGAAACAGCTAGAAGTGAAGGATATATAATAAACGTTTTTTAGGCCTCTGAACTCCTGAAACAAAAATTACCGAAAATCGCACGGATGGTTAATCGAGTCAGATAAAGCGGGCATAGAAATTTGCAAAAACACCAGAAGACATTTGACGTTACCGGTATGTTATTAACCAATTTCGACCGAAAATCGGATAACCGTGTAAAAGTTATTTATAGTTGTCTATAGGGTCTAAAATCGAATAAGATATCTCATGATGCAATTTCGGACACGTGGTAGAAAAGCAGGCTGAAAAATAACAATGGCCGCTCCGACCACTAGAAACAGCTCGGACTGACGGATATATAATACACGTTTTTTAGGCCTCGGAACTCCTGAAACAAAAATTACCGAAAATCGCACGGATGGTTAATCGAGTTAGATAAAGCGGGCATAAAAATTTGCAAAAACACCAGAAGGAATTTGACGTTACCGATTATTATTAACCAATTTCGGCCGAAAATCTGATAACCGTGTAAAAGTGATTTATAGTTGTTTATAGGGTCTAGAATCGAAAAAGATATCTCATGATGCAATTTCGGACAGGTGGTAGAAAAACAAGCTGAATAATAGCAATGGCCGCTCCGACCACCCGAAACAGCTAGAAGTGAAGGATATATAATACACGGTTTTTAGGCCTCTGAACTCCTAAAACAAAAATTACCGAAAATCGCACGGATGGTTAATCGAGTTAGATAAAGCGGGCATAGAAATTTGCAAAAACACCAGAAGACATGTGACATTACCGGTATGTTATTAACCAATATCGGTCCGAAAATCGGATAACCGTGTAAAAGTGACTTATAGTTGTTTATAGGGTCTAGAATCGAATAAGATATCTCATGATGCAATTTCGGACACGTGGTAGAAAAGCAGGCTGAAAAATAACAATGGCCGCTCCGACCACTAGAAACAGCTCGAATTGACGGATATATAATACGCGTTTTTTAGGCCTTTGAACTCCTGAAAAAAAAATTACCGAAAATCGCACGGATGGTTCATCAAGTCAGATAAAGCGGGCAAAAAAATTTGCAAAAAACATCAGAAGACATTTGACGTTACCGGTATGCTATAAACCAATTTCGGCCGAAAATCGGATAACCGTGTAAAAGTGATTTATTGTTGTTTATAGGGTCTAGAATCGAATAAGATATCTCATGATGCAATTTCGGACACGTGGTAGAAAAGCAGTCTGAAAAATAACAATGGCCGCTCCTACCACAGGACACAGTTCGAATTGACGGATATATAATACACGTTTTTTAGGCCTCTGAACTCTTGAAACAAAAATTACCGAAAATCGCACGGATAGTTAATCGAGTCAGATAAAGCGGGCGTAAAAATTTGCAAAAACACCAGAAGACATTTGACGTTACCGATATGATATTAACCAATTTCGGCCGAAAATCTAATAACCGTGTAAAAGTGATTTATAGTTGTTTATAGGGTCTAGAATCGAAAAAGATATCTCATGATGCAATTTCGGACACGTGGTAGAAAAACAGGCTGAATAATAACAATGTCCGCTCCGACCACCCGAAACAGCTAGAAGTGAAGGATATATAATAAACGTTTTTTAGGCCTCTGAACTCCTGAAACAAAAATTACCGAAAATCGCACGGATGGTTAATCGAGTCAGATAAAGCGGGCATAGAAATTTGCAAAAACACCAGAAGACATTTGACGTTACCGGTATGTTATTAACCAATTTCGACCGAAAATCGGATAACCGTGTAAAAGTGATTTATAGTTGTCTATAGGGTCTAAAATCGAATAAGATATCTCATGATGCAATTTCGGACACGTGGTAGAAAAGCAGGCTGAAAAATAACAATGGCCGCTCCGACCACTAGAAACAGCTCGAACTGACGGATATATAATACACGTTTTTTAGGCCTCGGAACTCCTGAAACAAAAATTACCGAAAATCGCACGGATGGTTAATCGAGTTAGATAAAGCGGGCATAAAAATTTGCAAAAACACCAGAAGGAATTTGACGTTACCGATTATTATTAACCAATTTCGGCCGAAAATCTGATAACCGTGTAAAAGTGATTTATAGTTGTTTATAGGGTCTAGAATCGAAAAAGATATCTCATGATGCAATTTCGGACAGGTGGTAGAAAAACAAGCTGAATAATAGCAATGGCCGCTCCGACCACCCGAAACAGCTAGAAGTGAAGGATATATAATACACGGTTTTTAGGCCTCTGAACTCCTAAAACAAAAATTACCGAAAATCGCACGGATGGTTAATCGAGTTAGATAAAGCGGGCATAGAAATTTGCAAAAACACCAGAAGACATGTGACATTACCGGTATGTTATTAACCAATATCGGTCCGAAAATCGGATAACCGTGTAAAAGTGACTTATAGTTGTTTATAGGGTCTAGAATCGAATAAGATATCTCATGATGCAATTTCGGACACGTGGTAGAAAAGCAGTCTGAAAAATAACAATGGCCGCTCCGACCACTAGAAACAGCTCGAATTGACGGATATATAATACGCGTTTTTTAGGCCTTTGAACTCCTGAAAAAAAAATTACCGAAAATCGCACGGATGGTTCATCGAGTCAGATAAAGCGGGCAAAAAAATTTGCAAAAAACATCAGAAGACATTTGACGTTACCGGTATGCTATAAACCAATTTCGGCTGAAAATCGGATAACCGTGTAAAAGTGATTTATAGTTGTTTATAGGGTCTAGAATCGAATAAGATATCTCATGATGCAATTTCGGACAGGTGGTAGAAAAACAAGCTGAATAATAGCAATGGCCGCTCCGACCACCCGAAACAGCTAGAAGTGAAGGATATATAATACACGGTTTTTAGGCCTCTGAACTCCTAAAACAAAAATTACCGAAAATCGCACGGATGGTTAATCGAGTTAGATAAAGCGGGCATAGAAATTTGCAAAAACACCAGAAGACATGTGACATTACCGGTATGTTATTAACCAATATCGGTCCGAAAATCGGATAACCGTGTAAAAGTGACTTATAGTTGTTTATAGGGTCTAGAATCGAATAAGATATCTCATGATGCAATTTCGGACACGTGGTAGAAAAGCAGGCTGAAAAATAACAATGGCCGCTCCGACCACTAGAAACAGCTCGAATTGACGGATATATAATACGCGTTTTTTAGGCCTTTGAACTCCTGAAAAAAAAATTACCGAAAATCGCACGGATGGTTCATCAAGTCAGATAAAGCGGGCAAAAAAATTTGCAAAAAACATCAGAAGACATTTGACGTTACCGGTATGCTATAAACCAATTTCGGCCGAAAATCGGATAACCGTGTAAAAGTGATTTATTGTTGTTTATAGGGTCTAGAATCGAATAAGATATCTCATGATGCAATTTCGGACACGTGGTAGAAAAGCAGTCTGAAAAATAACAATGGCCGCTCCTACCACAGGACACAGTTCGAATTGACGGATATATAATACACGTTTTTTAGGCCTCTGAACTCTTGAAACAAAAATTACCGAAAATCGCACGGATAGTTAATCGAGTCAGATAAAGCGGGCGTAAAAATTTGCAAAAACACCAGAAGACATTTGACGTTACCGATATGATATTAACCAATTTCGGCCGAAAATCTAATAACCGTGTAAAAGTGATTTATAGTTGTTTATAGGGTCTAGAATCGAAAAAGATATCTCATGATGCAATTTCGGACACGTGGTAGAAAAACAGGCTGAATAATAACAATGTCCGCTCCGACCACCCGAAACAGCTAGAAGTGAAGGATATATAATAAACGTTTTTTAGGCCTCTGAACTCCTGAAACAAAAATTACCGAAAATCGCACGGATGGTTAATCGAGTCAGATAAAGCGGGCATAGAAATTTGCAAAAACACCAGAAGACATTTGACGTTACCGGTATGTTATTAACCAATTTCGACCGAAAATCGGATAACCGTGTAAAAGTGATTTATAGTTGTCTATAGGGTCTAAAATCGAATAAGATATCTCATGATGCAATTTCGGACACGTGGTAGAAAAGCAGGCTGAAAAATAACAATGGCCGCTCCGACCACTAGAAACAGCTCGAACTGACGGATATATAATACACGTTTTTTAGGCCTCGGAACTCCTGAAACAAAAATTACCGAAAATCGCACGGATGGTTAATCGAGTTAGATAAAGCGGGCATAAAAATTTGCAAAAACACCAGAAGGAATTTGACGTTACCGATTATTATTAACCAATTTCGGCCGAAAATCTGATAACCGTGTAAAAGTGATTTATAGTTGTTTATAGGGTCTAGAATCGAAAAAGATATCTCATGATGCAATTTCGGACAGGTGGTAGAAAAACAAGCTGAATAATAGCAATGGCCGCTCCGACCACCCGAAACAGCTAGAAGTGAAGGATATATAATACACGGTTTTTAGGCCTCTGAACTCCTAAAACAAAAATTACCGAAAATCGCACGGATGGTTAATCGAGTTAGATAAAGCGGGCATAGAAATTTGCAAAAACACCAGAAGACATGTGACATTACCGGTATGTTATTAACCAATATCGGTCCGAAAATCGGATAACCGTGTAAAAGTGACTTATAGTTGTTTATAGGGTCTAGAATCGAATAAGATATCTCATGATGCAATTTCGGACACGTGGTAGAAAAGCAGGCTGAAAAATAACAATGGCCGCTCCGACCACTAGAAACAGCTCGAATTGACGGATATATAATACGCGTTTTTTAGGCCTTTGAACTCCTGAAAAAAAAATTACCGAAAATCGCACGGATGGTTCATCGAGTCAGATAAAGCGGGCAAAAAAATTTGCAAAAAACATCAGAAGACATTTGACGTTACCGGTATGCTATAAACCAATTTCGGCCGAAAATCGGATAACCGTGTAAAAGTGATTTATAGTTGTTTATAGGGTCTAGAATCGAATAAGATATCTCATGATGCAATTTCGGACACGTGGTAGAAAAACAGGCTGAATAATAACAATGTCCGCTCCGACCACCCGAAACAGCTAGAAGTGAAGGATATATAATAAACGTTTTTTAGGCCTCTGAACTTCTGAAACAAAAATTACCGAAAATCGCACGGATGGTTAATCGAGTCAGATAAAGCGGGCATAGAAATTTGCAAAAACACCAGAAGACATTTGACGTTACCGGTATGTTATTAACCAATTTCGACCGAAAATCGGATAACCGTGTAAAAGTGATTTATAGTTGTCTATAGGGTCTAAAATCGAATAAGATATCTCATGATGCAATTTCGGACACGTGGTAGAAAAGCAGGCTGAAAAATAACAATGGCCGCTCCGACCACTAGAAACAGCTCGAACTGACGGATATATAATACACGTTTTTTAGGCCTCGGAACTCCTGAAACAAAAATTACCGAAAATCGCACGGATGGTTAATCGAGTTAGATAAAGCGGGCATAAAAATTTGCAAAAACACCAGAAGGAATTTGACGTTACCGATTATTATTAACCAATTTCGGCCGAAAATCTGATAACCGTGTAAAAGTGATTTATAGTTGTTTATAGGGTCTAGAATCGAAAAAGATATCTCATGATGCAATTTCGGACAGGTGGTAGAAAAACAAGCTGAATAATAGCAATGGCCGCTCCGACCACCCGAAACAGCTAGAAGTGAAGGATATATAATACACGGTTTTTAGGCCTCTGAACTCCTAAAACAAAAATTACCGAAAATCGCACGGATGGTTAATCGAGTTAGATAAAGCGGGCATAGAAATTTACAAAAACACCAGAAGACATGTGACATTACCGGTATGTTATTAACCAATATCGGTCCGAAAATCGGATAACCGTGTAAAAGTGACTTATAGTTGTTTATAGGGTCTAGAATCGAATAAGATATCTCATGATGCAATTTCGGACACGTGGTAGAAAAGCAGGCTGAAAAATAACAATGGCCGCTCCGACCACTAGAAACAGCTCGAATTGACGGATATATAATACGCGTTTTTTAGGCCTTTGAACTCCTGAAAAAAAAATTACCGAAAATCGCACGGATGGTTCATCGAGTCAGATAAAGCGGGCAAAAAAATTTGCAAAAAACATCAGAAGACATTTGACGTTACCGGTATGCTATAAACCAATTTCGGCCGAAAATCGGATAACCGTGTAAAAGTGATTTATAGTTGTTTATAGGGTCTAGAATCGAATAAGATATCTCATGATGCAATTTCGGACACGTGGTAGAAAAACAGGCTGAATAATAACAATGTCCGCTCCGACCACCCGAAACAGCTAGAAGTGAAGGATATATAATAAACGTTTTTTAGGCCTCTGAACTCCTGAAACAAAAATTACCGAAAATCGCACGGATGGTTAATCGAGTCAGATAAAGCGGGCATAGAAATTTGCAAAAACACCAGAAGACATTTGACGTTACCGGTATGTTATTAACCAATTTCGACCGAAAATCGGATAACCGTGTAAAAGTGATTTATAGTTGTCTATAGGGTCTAAAATCGAATAAGATATCTCATGATGCAATTTCGGACACGTGGTAGAAAAGCAGGCTGAAAAATAACAATGGCCGCTCCGACCACTAGAAACAGCTCGAACTGACGGATATATAATACACGTTTTTTAGGCCTCGGAACTCCTGAAACAAAAATTACCGAAAATCGCACGGATGGTTAATCGAGTTAGATAAAGCGGGCATAAAAATTTGCAAAAACACCAGAAGGAATTTGACGTTACCGATTATTATTAACCAATTTCGGCCGAAAATCTGATAACCGTGTAAAAGTGATTTATAGTTGTTTATAGGGTCTAGAATCGAAAAAGATATCTCATGATGCAATTTCGGACAGGTGGTAGAAAAACAAGCTGAATAATAGCAATGGCCGCTCCGACCACCCGAAACAGCTAGAAGTGAAGGATATATAATACACGGTTTTTAGGCCTCTGAACTCCTAAAACAAAAATTACCGAAAATCGCACGGATGGTTAATCGAGTTAGATAAAGCGGGCATAGAAATTTGCAAAAACACCAGAAGACATGTGACATTACCGGTATGTTATTAACCAATATCGGTCCGAAAATCGGATAACCGTGTAAAAGTGACTTATAGTTGTTTATAGGGTCTAGAATCGAATAAGATATCTCATGATGCAATTTCGGACACGTGGTAGAAAAGCAGGCTGAAAAATAACAATGGCCGCTCCGACCACTAGAAACAGCTCGAATTGACGGATATATAATACGCGTTTTTTAGGCCTTTGAACTCCTGAAAAAAAAAATTACCGAAAATCGCACGGATGGTTCATCGAGTCAGATAAAGCGGGCAAAAAAATTTGCAAAAAACATCAGAAGACATTTGACGTTACCGGTATGCTATAAACCAATTTCGGCCGAAAATCGGATAACCGTGTAAAAGTGATTTATAGTTGTTTATAGGGTCTAGAATCGAATAAGATATCTCATGATGCAATTTCGGACACGTGGTAGAAAAGCAGTCTGAAAAATAACAATGGCCGCTCCTACCACAGGACACAGTTCGAATTGACGGATATATAATACACGTTTTTTAGGCCTCTGAACTCTTGAAACAAAAATTACCGAAAATCGCACGGATAGTTAATCGAGTCAGATAAAGCGGGCGTAAAAATTTGCAAAAACACCAGAAGACATTTGACGTTACCGATATGATATTAACCAATTTCGGCCGAAAATCTAATAACCGTGTAAAAGTGATTTATAGTTGTTTATAGGGTCTAGAATCGAAAAAGATATCTCATGATGCAATTTCGGACACGTGGTAGAAAAACAGGCTGAATAATAACAATGTCCGCTCCGACCACCCGAAACAGCTAGAAGTGAAGGATATATAATAAACGTTTTTTAGGCCTCTGAACTCCTGAAACAAAAATTACCGAAAATCGCACGGATGGTTAATCGAGTCAGATAAAGCGGGCATAGAAATTTGCAAAAACACCAGAAGACATTTGACGTTACCGGTATGTTATTAACCAATTTCGACCGAAAATCGGATAACCGTGTAAAAGTGATTTATAGTTGTCTATAGGGTCTAAAATCGAATAAGATATCTCATGATGCAATTTCGGACACGTGGTAGAAAAGCAGGCTGAAAAATAACAATGGCCGCTCCGACCACTAGAAACAGCTCGAACTGACGGATATATAATACACGTTTTTTAGGCCTCGGAACTCCTGAAACAAAAATTACCGAAAATCGCACGGATGGTTAATCGAGTTAGATAAAGCGGGCATAAAAATTTGCAAAAACACCAGAAGGAATTTGACGTTACCGATTATTATTAACCAATTTCGGCCGAAAATCTGATAACCGTGTAAAAGTGATTTATAGTTGTTTATAGGGTCTAGAATCGAAAAAGATATCTCATGATGCAATTTCGGACAGGTGGTAGAAAAACAAGCTGAATAATAGCAATGGCCGCTCCGACCACCCGAAACAGCTAGAAGTGAAGGATATATAATACACGGTTTTTAGGCCTCTGAACTCCTAAAACAAAAATTACCGAAAATCGCACGGATGGTTAATCGAGTTAGATAAAGCGGGCATAGAAATTTGCAAAAACACCAGAAGACATGTGACATTACCGGTATGTTATTAACCAATATCGGTCCGAAAATCGGATAACCGTGTAAAAGTGACTTATAGTTGTTTATAGGGTCTAGAATCGAATAAGATATCTCATGATGCAATTTCGGACACGTGGTAGAAAAGCAGGCTGAAAAATAACAATGGCCGCTCCGACCACTAGAAACAGCTCGAATTGACGGATATATAATACGCGTTTTTTAGGCCTTTGAACTCCTGAAAAAAAAATTACCGAAAATCGCACGGATGGTTCATCGAGTCAGATAAAGCGGGCAAAAAAATTTGCAAAAAACATCAGAAGACATTTGACGTTACCGGTATGCTATAAACCAATTTCGGCCGAAAATCGGATAACCGTGTAAAAGTGATTTATAGTTGTTTATAGGGTCTAGAATCGAATAAGATATCTCATGATGCAATTTCGGACACGTGGTAGAAAAACAGGCTGAATAATAACAATGTCCGCTCCGACCACCCGAAACAGCTAGAAGTGAAGGATATATAATAAACGTTTTTTAGGCCTCTGAACTCCTGAAACAAAAATTACCGAAAATCGCACGGATGGTTAATCGAGTCAGATAAAGCGGGCATAGAAATTTGCAAAAACACCAGAAGACATTTGACGTTACCGGTATGTTATTAACCAATTTCGACCGAAAATCGGATAACCGTGTAAAAGTGATTTATAGTTGTCTATAGGGTCTAAAATCGAATAAGATATCTCATGATGCAATTTCGGACACGTGGTAGAAAAGCAGGCTGAAAAATAACAATGGCCGCTCCGACCACTAGAAACAGCTCGAACTGACGGATATATAATACACGTTTTTTAGGCCTCGGAACTCCTGAAACAAAAATTACCGAAAATCGCACGGATGGTTAATCGAGTTAGATAAAGCGGGCATAAAAATTTGCAAAAACACCAGAAGGAATTTGACGTTACCGATTATTATTAACCAATTTCGGCCGAAAATCTGATAACCGTGTAAAAGTGATTTATAGTTGTTTATAGGGTCTAGAATCGAAAAAGATATCTCATGATGCAATTTCGGACAGGTGGTAGAAAAACAAGCTGAATAATAGCAATGGCCGCTCCGACCACCCGAAACAGCTAGAAGTGAAGGATATATAATACACGGTTTTTAGGCCTCTGAACTCCTAAAACAAAAATTACCGAAAATCGCACGGATGGTTAATCGAGTTAGATAAAGCGGGCACAGAAATTTGCAAAAACACCAGAAGACATGTGACATTACCGGTATGTTATTAACCAATATCGGTCCGAAAATCGGATAACCGTGTAAAAGTGACTTATAGTTGTTTATAGGGTCTAGAATCGAAAAAGATATCTCATGATGCAATTACGGACAGGTGGTAGAAAAACAAGCTGAATAATAGCAATGGCCGCTCCGACCACCCGAAACAGCTAGAAGTGAAGGATATATAATACACGGTTTTTAGGCCTCTGAACTCCTAAAACAAAAATTACCGAAAATCGCACGGATGGTTAATCGAGTTAGATAAAGCGGGCATAGAAATTTGCAAAAACACCAGAAGACATGTGACATTACCGGTATGTTATTAACCAATATCGGTCCGAAAATCGGATAACCGTGTAAAAGTGACTTATAGTTGTTTATAGGGTCTAGAATCGAATAAGATATCTCATGATGCAATTTCGGACACGTGGTAGAAAAGCAGGCTGAAAAATAACAATGGCCGCTCCGACCACTAGAAACAGCTCGAATTGACGGATATATAATACGCGTTTTTTAGGCCTTTGAACTCCTGAAAAAAAAATTACCGAAAATCGCACGGATGGTTCATCGAGTCAGATAAAGCGGGCAAAAAAATTTGCAAAAAACATCAGAAGACATTTGACGTTACCGGTATGCTATAAACCAATTTCGGCCGAAAATCGGATAACCGTGTAAAAGTGATTTATAGTTGTTTATAGGGTCTAGAATCGAATAAGATATCTCATGATGCAATTTCGGACACGTGGTAGAAAAACAGGCTGAATAATAACAATGTCCGCTCTGACCACCCGAAACAGCTAGAAGTGAAGGATATATAATAAACGTTTTTTAGGCCTCTGAACTCCTGAAACAAAAATTACCGAAAATCGCACGGATGGTTAATCGAGTCAGATAAAGCGGGCATAGAAATTTGCAAAAACACCAGAAGACATTTGACGTTACCGGTATGTTATTAACCAATTTCGACCGAAAATCGGATAACCGTGTAAAAGTGATTTATAGTTGTCTATAGGGTCTAAAATCGAATAAGATATCTCATGATGCAATTTCGGACACGTGGTAGAAAAGCAGGCTGAAAAATAACAATGGCCGCTCCGACCACTAGAAACAGCTCGAACTGACGGATATATAATACACGTTTTTTAGGCCTCGGAACTCCTGAAACAAAAATTACCGAAAATCGCACGGATGGTTAATCGAGTTAGATAAAGCGGGCATAAAAATTTGCAAAAACACCAGAAGGAATTTGACGTTACCGATTATTATTAACCAATTTCGGCCGAAAATCTGATAACCGTGTAAAAGTGATTTATAGTTGTTTATAGGGTCTAGAATCGAAAAAGATATCTCATGATGCAATTTCGGACAGGTGGTAGAAAAACAAGCTGAATAATAGCAATGGCCGCTCCGACCACCCGAAACAGCTAGAAGTGAAGGATATATAATACACGGTTTTTAGGCCTCTGAACTCCTAAAACAAAAATTACCGAAAATCGCACGGATGGTTAATCGAGTTAGATAAAGCGGGCATAGAAATTTGCAAAAACACCAGAAGACATGTGACATTACCGGTATGTTATTAACCAATATCGGTCCGAAAATCGGATAACCGTGTAAAAGTGACTTATAGTTGTTTATAGGGTCTAGAATCGAATAAGATATCTCATGATGCAATTTCGGACACGTGGTAGAAAAGCAGGCTGAAAAATAACAATGGCCGCTCCGACCACTAGAAACAGCTCGAATTGACGGATATATAATACGCGTTTTTTAGGCCTTTGAACTCCTGAAAAAAAAATTACCGAAAATCGCACGGATGGTTCATCGAGTCAGATAAAGCGGGCAAAAAAATTTGCAAAAAACATCAGAAGACATTTGACGTTACCGGTATGCTATAAACCAATTTCGGCCGAAAATCGGATAACCGTGTAAAAGTGATTTATAGTTGTTTATAGGGTCTAGAATCGAATAAGATATCTCATGATGCAATTTCGGACACGTGGTAGAAAAGCAGTCTGAAAAATAACAATGGCCGCTCCTACCACAGGACACAGTTCGAATTGACGGATATATAATACACGTTTTTTAGGCCTCTGAACTCTTGAAACAAAAATTACCGAAAATCGCACGGATAGTTAATCGAGTCAGATAAAGCGGGCGTAAAAATTTGCAAAAACACCAGAAGACATTTGACGTTACCGATATGATATTAACCAATTTCGGCCGAAAATCTAATAACCGTGTAAAAGTGATTTATAGTTGTTTATAGGGTCTAGAATCGAAAAAGATATCTCATGATGCAATTTCGGACACGTGGTAGAAAAACAGGCTGAATAATAACAATGTCCGCTCCGACCACCCGAAACAGCTAGAAGTGAAGGATATATAATAAACGTTTTTTAGGCCTCTGAACTCCTGAAACAAAAATTACCGAAAATCGCACGGATGGTTAATCGAGTCAGATAAAGCGGGCATAGAAATTTGCAAAAACACCAGAAGACATTTGACGTTACCGGTATGTTATTAACCAATTTCGACCGAAAATCGGATAACCGTGTAAAAGTGATTTATAGTTGTCTATAGGGTCTAAAATCGAATAAGATATCTCATGATGCAATTTCGGACACGTGGTAGAAAAGCAGGCTGAAAAATAACAATGGCCGCTCCGACCACTAGAAACAGCTCGAACTGACGGATATATAATACACGTTTTTTAGGCCTCGGAACTCCTGAAACAAAAATTACCGAAAATCGCACGGATGGTTAATCGAGTTAGATAAAGCGGGCATAAAAATTTGCAAAAACACCAGAAGGAATTTGACGTTACCGATTATTATTAACCAATTTCGGCCGAAAATCTGATAACCGTGTAAAAGTGATTTATAGTTGTTTATAGGGTCTAGAATCGAAAAAGATATCTCATGATGCAATTTCGGACAGGTGGTAGAAAAACAAGCTGAATAATAGCAATGGCTGCTCCGACCACCCGAAACAGCTAGAAGTGAAGGATATATAATACACGGTTTTTAGGCCTCTGAACTCCTAAAACAAAAATTACCGAAAATCGCACAGATGGTTAATCGAGTTAGATAAAGCGGGCATAGAAATTTGCAAAAACACCAGAAAAAATGTGACATTACCGGTATGTTATAAACCAATATCGGTCCGAAAATCGGATAACCGTGTAAAAGTGACTTATAGTTGTTTATAGGGTCTAGAATCGAATAAGATATCTCATGATGCAATTTCGGACACGTGGTAGAAAAGCAGGCTGAAAAATAACAATGGCCGCTCCGACCACTAGAAACAGCTCGAATTGACGGATATATAATACGCGTTTTTTAGGCCTTTGAACTCCTGAAAAAAAATTACCGAAAATCGCACGGATGGTTCATCGAGTCAGATAAAGCGGGCAAAAAAATTTGCAAAAAACATCAGAAGACATTTGACGTTACCGGTATGCTATAAACCAATTTCGGCCGAAAATCGGATAACCGTGTAAAAGTGATTTATAGTTGTTTATAGGGTCTAGAATCGAATAAGATATCTCATGATGCAATTTCGGACACGTGGTAGAAAAGCAGTCTGAAAAATAACAATGGCCGCTCCTACCACAGGACACAATTCGAATTGACGGATATATAATACACGTTTTTTAGGCCTCTGAACTCTTGAAACAAAAATTACCGAAAATCGCACGGATAGTTAATCGAGTCAGATAAAGCGGGCGTAAAAATTTGCAAAAACACCAGAAGACATTTGACGTTACCGATATGATATTAACCAATTTCGGCCGAAAATCTAATAACCGTGTAAAAGTGATTTATAGTTGTTTATAGGGTCTAGAATCGAAAAAGATATCTCATGATGCAATTTCGGACACGTGGTAGAAAAACAGGCTGAATAATAACAATGTCCGCTCCGACCTCCCGAAACAGCTAGAATTGAAGGATATATAATACACGGTTTTTAGGCCTCTGAACTCCTGAAACAAAAATTACCGAAAATCGCACGGATGGTTAATCGAGCCAGATAAAGCGGGCATAGAAATTTGCAAAAACACTAGAAGACATTTGACGTTACCGATATGATATTAACCAATTTCGGCCGAAAATCGGATAACCGTGTAAAAGTGATTTATAGTTGTTTATAGGGTCTAGAATCGAATAAGATATCTCATGATGCAATTTCGGACACGTGGTAGAAAAGCAGGCTGAAAAATAACAATGGCCGCTCCGACCACCCGACACAGTTCGAATTGACGGATATATAATACACGTTTTTTAGGCCTCTGAACTCTTGAAACAAAAATTACCGAAAATCGCACGGATAGTTAATCGAGTCAGATAAAGCGGGCATAAAAATTTGCAAAAACACTAGAAGACATTTGACGTTACCGATATGATATAAACCAATTTCGGTCGAAAATCGGATAACCGTGTAAATGTGATTTATAGTTGTTTATAGAGTCTAGAATCGAATAAGATATCTCATGATGCAATTTCGGACACGTGGTAGAAAAACAGGCAGAAAAATAACAATGGCCGCTCCGACCACCCGAAACAGCTAGAAGTGAAAGATATATAATACACGTTTTTTAGGCCTCTGAACTCCTGAAACAAAAATTACCGAAAATCGCACAGATGGTTAATCGAGTCAGATAAAGCGAGCATAGAAATTTGCAAAAACACCAGAAGACATATGACGTTACCGGTATGTTACTAACCAATTTCGGCCGAAAATCGGATAACCGTGTAAAATTGACTTATAGTTGTTTATAGGGTCTAGAATCGAATAAGATATCTCATGATGCAATTTCGGATACGTGGTAGAAAATCAGTCTGAAAAATAACAATGGCCGCTCCTACCACCGGACACAGTTCGAATTGACGGATATATAATACACGTTTTTTAGGCCTCTGATCAACTCCTGAAACAAAAATTACCGAAAATCGCACAAATGGTTAATCGAGTCAGATAAAGCGGGCATAGATATTTGCAAAAACACCAAACACAATTGACGTTACCGGTATGTTATTAACCAATTTCGACCGAAAATCGGATAACCGTGTAAAAGTGATTTATAGTTGTTTATAGGGTCTAGAATCGAATAAGATATCTCATGATGCAATTTCGGACACGTGGAAGAAAATCAGTCTGAAAAATAACAATGGCCGCTCCGACCACCGACACAGTTCGAATTGACGGATATATAATACACGTTTTTTAGGCCTCTGAACTCTTGAAACAAAAATTACCGAAAATCGCACGGATAGTTAATCGAGTCAGATAAAGCGGGCATAAAAATTTGCAAAAACACTAGAAGACATTTGACGTTACCGATATGATATTAACCAATTTCGGCCGAAAATCGGATAACCGTGTAAAAGTGATTTATAGTTGTTTATAGGGTCTAGAATCGAATAAGATATCTCATGATGCAATTTCGGACACGTGGTAGAAAAGCAGGCTGAAAAATAACAATGGCCGCTCCGACCACCCGACACAGTTCGAATTGACGGATATATAATACACGTTTTTTAGGCCTCTAAACTCTTGAAGCAAAAATTACCGAAAATCGCACGGATAACTAATCGAGTCAGATAAAGCGGGCATAAAAATTTGCAAAAACACTAGAAGACATTTGACGTTACCGATATGATATAAACCAATTTCGGTCGAAAATCGGATAACCGTGTAAATGTGATTTATAGTTGTTTATAGAGTCTAGAATCGAATAAGATATCTCATGATGCAATTTCGGATACGTGGTAGAAAAACAGGCAGAAAAATAACAATGGCCGCTCCGACCACCCGAAACAGCTAGAAGTGAAAGATATATAATACACGTTTTTTAGGCCTCTGAACTCCTGAAACAAAAATTACCGAAAATCGCACAGATGGTTAATCGAGTCAGATAAAGCGAGCATAGAAATTTGCAAAAACACCAG
The DNA here is from genome assembly GCA_029255685.2 of Silene conica. Taxonomy (NCBI): domain Eukaryota; kingdom Viridiplantae; phylum Streptophyta; class Magnoliopsida; order Caryophyllales; family Caryophyllaceae; genus Silene; species Silene conica. Next base: position 46,937,092 of record CM055314.2, on the reverse strand, counting down.
AAGACATATGACGTTACCGGTATGTTACTAACCAATTTCGGCCGAAAATCGGATAACCGTGTAAAATTGACTTATAGTTGTTTATAGGGTCTAGAATCGAATAAGATATCTCATGATACAATTTCGGAAACGTGGTAGAAAATCAGTCTGAAAAATAACAATGGCCGCTCCGACCACCGACACAGTTCGAATTGACGGATATATAATACACGTTTTTTAGGCCTCTGAACTCTTGAAACAAAATTTACCGAAAATCGCACGGATAGTTAATCGAGTCAGATAAAGCGGGCATAAAAATTTGCAAAAATACTAGAAGACATTTGACGTTACCGATATGATATTAACCAATTTCGGCCGAAAATCGGATAACCGTGTAAAAGTGATTTATAGTTGTTTATAGGGTCTAGAATCGAATAAGATATCTCATGATGCAATTTCGGACACGTGGTAGAAAAGCAGGCTGAAAAATAACAATGGCCGCTCCGACCACCCGACACAGTTCGAATTGACGGATATATAATACACGTTTTTTAGGCCTCTGAACTCTTGAAACAAAAATTACCGAAAATCGCACGGATAGTTAATCGAGTCAGATAAAGCGGGCATAAAAATTTGCAAAAACACTAGAAGACATTTGACGTTACCGATATGATATAAACCAATTTCGGTCGAAAATCGGATAACCGTGTAAATGTGATTTATAGTTGTTTATAGAGTCTAGAATCGAATAAGATATCTCATGATGCAATTTCGGACACGTGGTAGAAAAACAGGCAGAAAAATAACAATGGCCGCTCCGACCACCCGAAACAGCTAGAAGTGAAAGATATATAATACACGTTTTTTAGGCCTCTGAACTCCTGAAACAAAAATTACCGAAAATCGCACAGATGGTTAATCGAGTCAGATAAAGCGAGCATAGAAATTTGCAAAAACACCAGAAGACATATGACGTTACCGGTATGTTACTAACCAATTTCGGCCGAAAATCGGATAACCGTGTAAAATTGACTTATAGTTGTTTATAGGGTCTAGAATCGAATAAGATATCTCATGATGCAATTTCGGATACGTGGTAGAAAATCAGTCTGAAAAATAACAATGGCCGCTCCTACCACCGGACACAGTTCGAATTGACGGATATATAATACACGTTTTTTAGGCCTCTGATCAACTCCTGAAACAAAAATTACCGAAAATCGCACAAATGGTTAATCGAGTCAGATAAAGCGGGCATAGATATTTGCAAAAACACCAAACACAATTGACGTTACCGGTATGTTATTAACCAATTTCGACCGAAAATCGGATAACCGTGTAAAAGTGATTTATAGTTGTTTATAGGGTCTAGAATCGAATAAGATATCTCATGATGCAATTTCGGACACGTGGAAGAAAATCAGTCTGAAAAATAACAATGGCCGCTCCGACCACCGACACAGTTCGAATTGACGGATATATAATACACGTTTTTTAGGCCTCTGAACTCTTGAAACAAAAATTACCGAAAATCGCACGGATAGTTAATCGAGTCAGATAAAGCGGGCATAAAAATTTGCAAAAACACTAGAAGACATTTGACGTTACCGATATGATATTAACCAATTTCGGCCGAAAATCGGATAACCGTGTAAAAGTGATTTATAGTTGTTTATAGGGTCTAGAATCGAATAAGATATCTCATGATGCAATTTCGGACACGTGGTAGAAAAGCAGGCTGAAAAATAACAATGGCCGCTCCGACCACCCGACACAGTTCGAATTGACGGATATATAATACACGTTTTTTAGGCCTCTAAACTCTTGAAGCAAAAATTACCGAAAATCGCACGGATAGTTAATCGAGTCAGATAAAGCGGGCATAAAAATTTGCAAAAACACTAGAAGACATTTGACGTTACCGATATGATATAAACCAATTTCGGTCGAAAATCGGATAACCGTGTAAATGTGATTTATAGTTGTTTATAGAGTCTAGAATCGAATAAGATATCTCATGATGCAATTTCGGATACGTGGTAGAAAAACAGGCAGAAAAATAACAATGGCCGCTCCGACCACCCGAAACAGCTAGAAGTGAAAGATATATAATACACGTTTTTTAGGCCTCTGAACTCCTGAAACAAAAATTACCGAAAATCGCACAGATGGTTAATCGAGTCAGATAAAGCGAGCATAGAAATTTGCAAAAACACCAGAAGACATATGACGTTACCGGTATGTTACTAACCAATTTCGGCCGAAAATCGGATAACCGTGTAAAATTGACTTATAGTTGTTTATAGGGTCTAGAATCGAATAAGATATCTCATGATACAATTTCGGACACGTGGTAGAAAATCAGTCTGAAAAATAACAATGGCCGCTCCGACCACCGACACAGTTCGAATTGACGGATATATAATACACGTTTTTTAGCCCTCTGAACTCTTGAAACAAAATTTACCGAAAATCGCACGGATAGTTAATCGAGTCAGATAAAGCGGGCATAAAAATTTGCAAAAATACTAGAAGACATTTGACGTTACCGATATGATATTAACCAATTTCGGCTGAAAATCGGATAACCGTGTAAAAGTGATTTATAGATGTTTATAGGGTCTAGAATCGAATAAGATATCTCATGATGCAATTTTGGACACGTGGTAGAAAAGCAGGCTGAAAAATAACAATGGCCGCTCCGACCACCCGACACAGTTCGAATTGACGGATATATAATACACGTTTTTTAGGCCTCTAAACTCTTGAAACAAAAATTACCGAAAATCGCACGGATAGTTAATCGAGTCAGATAAAGCGGGCATAAAAATTTGCAAAAACACTAGAAGACATTTGACGTTACCGATATGATATAAACCAATTTCGGTCGAAAATCGGATAACCGTGTAAATGTGATTTATAGTTGTTTATAGAGTCTAGAATCGAATAAGATATCTCATGATGCAATTTCGGATACGTGGTAGAAAAACAGGCAGAAAAATAACAATGGCCGCTCCGACCACCCGAAACAGCTAGAAGTGAAAGATATATAATACACGTTTTTTAGGCCTCTGAACTCCTGAAACAAAAATTATCGAAAATCGCACAGATGGTTAATCGAGTCAGATAAAGCGAGCAAAGAAATTTGCAAAAACACCAGAAGACATATGACGTTACCGGTATGTTACTAACCAATTTCGGCCGAAAATCGGATAACCGTGTAAAATTGACTTATAGTTGTTTATAGGGTCTAGAATCGAATAAGATATCTCATGATGCAATTTCGGACACGTGGTAGAAAATCAGTCTGAAAAATAACAATGGCCGCTCCTACCACCGGACACAGTTTGAATTGACGGATATATAATACACGTTTTTTAGGCCTCTGAACTCTTGAAACAAAAACTACCTGATATCGCACAGATAGTTAATCGAGTCAGATAAAGCAGGCGTAAAAATTTGCAAAAACACCAGAAGACATTTGACGTTACCGGTATGTTATTAACCAATTTCGGCCGAAAATCGGATAACCGTGTAAAAGTGATTTATAGTTGTTTATAGGGTCTAGAATCGAATAAGATATCTCATGATGCAATTTCGGACACGTGGTAGAAAAGCAGGCTGAAAAATAACAATGGCCGCTCCGACCACCCGACACAGTTCAAATTGACGGATATATAATACACGTTTTTTAGCCTCTGAACTCTTGAAACAAAAATTACCGAAAATCGCACGGATAGTTAATCGAGTCAGATAAAGCGGGCATAAAAATTTGCAAAAACACTAGAAGACATTTGACGTTACCGATATGATATTAACCAATTTCGGTCGAAAATCGGATAACCGTGTAAATGTGATTTATAGTTGTTTATAGGGTCTAGAATCGAATAAGATATCTCATGATGCAATTTCGGACACGTGGTAGAAAAGCAGGCTGAAAAATAACAATGGCCGCTCCGACCACCCGACACAGTTCGAATTGACGGATATATAATACACGTTTTTTAGGCCTCTAAACTCTTGAAACAAAAATTACCGAAAATCGCACGGATTAATCGAGTCAGATAAAGCGGGCATAAAAATTTGCAAAAACACTAGAAGACATTTGACGTTACCGATATGATATAAACCAATTTCGGTCGAAAATCGGATAACCGTGTAAATGTGATTTATAGTTGTTTATAGAGTCTAGAATCGAATAAGATATCTCATGATGCAATTTCGGACACGTGGTAGAAAAACAGGCAGAAAAATAACAATGGCCAATCCGACCACCCGAAACAGCGAGAAGTGAAAGATATATAATACACGTTTTTTAGGCCTCTGAACTCCTGAAACAAAAATTACCGAAAATCGCACAGATGGTTAATCGAGTCAGATAAAGCGAGCATAGAAATTTGCAAAAACACCAGAAGACATATGACGTTACCGGTATGTTACTAACCAATTTCGGCCGAAAATCGGATAACCGTGTAAAATTGACTTATAGTTGTTTATAGCGTCTAGAATCGAATAAGATATCTCATGATGCAATTTCGGACACGTGGTAGAAAATCAGTCTGAAAAATAACAATGGCCGCTCCTACCACCGGACACAGTTCGAATTGACGGATATATAATACACGTTTTTTAGGCCTCTGAACTCTTGAAACAAAAACTACCTGATATCGCACAGATAGTTAATCGAGTCAGATAAAGCAGGCGTAAAAATTTGCAAAAACACCAGAAGACATTTGACGTTACCGGTATGTTATTAACCAATTTCGGCCGAAAATCGGATAACCGTGTAAAAGTGATTGATAGTTGTTTATAGGGTCTAGAATCGAATAAGATATCTCATGATGCAATTTCGGACACGTGGTAGAAAAGCAAGCTGAAAAATAACAATGGCCGCTCCGACCACCCGACACAGTTCAAATTGACGGATATATGATACACGTTTTTTAGGCCTCTGAACTCTTGAAACAAAAATTACCGAAAATCGCACGGATAGTTAATCGAGTCAGATAAAGCGGGCATAAAAATTTGCAAAAACACTAGAAGACATTTGACGTTACCGATATGATATTAACCAATTTCGGTCGAAAATCGGATAACCGTGTAAATGTGATTTATAGTTGTTTATAGGGTCTAGAATCGAATAAGATATCTCATGATGCAATTTCGGACACGTGGTAAAAAAGCTGGCTGAAAAATAACAATAGCCGCTCCGACCACCCGACACAGTTCGAATTGACGTATATATAATTCACGTTTTTTAGGCCTCTGAACTCTTGAAACAAAAATTACCGAAAATCGCACGGATAGTTAATCGAGTCAGATAAAGCGGGCATAAAAATTTGCAAAAACACTAGAAGACATTTGACGTTACCGGTATGATATTAACACATTTCGGCCGAAAATCGGATAACCGTGTAAAAGTGATTTATAGTTGTTTATAGGGTCTAGAATCGAATAAGATATCTCATGATGCAATTTCGGACACGTGGTAGAAAAACAGGCTGAATAATAACAATGGCCACTCCGACCACCCGACACAGTTCGAACTGATGGATATATAATACACGTTTTTTAGGCCTCTAAACTCTTGAAACAAAAATTACCGAAAATCGCACGGATGGTTAATCGAGTTAGATAAAGTGGGCATAAAAATTTACAAAAACACCAGAAGGTATTTGACGTTACCGATATGATATTAACCAATTTCGGCGGAAAATCTGATAACTGTGTAAAAGTGATTGATAGCTGTTTAAATGGTCTAGAATCGAAAAAGATATCTCATGATACAATTTCCGACACGTGGTAGAAAAACAGGCAGAAAAATAACAATGGCCGCTCCGACCACCTGAAACAGCTAGAAGTGAAGGATATATAATACACGGTTTTTAGGCCTCTGATCAACTCCTGAAACAAAAATTACTGAAAATCGCACGGATGGTTAATCGACTCAGATAAAGCGGGCATAGAAATTTGCAAAAACACCAGAAGACAATTGACGTTACCGGTATGTTATTAACCAATTTCCGCCGAAAATCATATAACCGTGTAAAAGTGATTTATAGTTGTTTATAGGGTCTAGAATCGAATAAGATATCTCATGATGCAATTTCGGACATGTGGTAGAAAAACAGGCAGAAAAATAACAATGGCCGCTCCGACCACCCGAAACAGCTAGAAGTGAAAGATATATAATACACGTTTTTTAGGCCTCTGAACTCCTGAAACAAAAATTACCGAAAATCGCACAGATGGTTAATCGAGTCAGATAAAGCGAGCATAGAAATTTGCAAAAACACCAGAAGACATATGACGTTACCGGTATGTTGCTAACCAATTTCGGCCGAAAATCGGATAACCGTGTAAAAGTGATTTATAGTTGTTTATAGGGTCTAGAATCGAATAAGATATCTCATGATGCAATTTCGGACACGTGGTAGAAAAACAGGCTAAATAATAACAATGGCCACTCCGACCACCCGACACAGTTCGAACTGATGGATATATAATACACGTTTTTTAGGCCTCTAAACTCTTGAAACAAAAATTACCGAAAATCGCACGGATGGTTAATCGAGTCAGATAAAGTGGGCATAAAAATTTACAAAAACACCAGAAGGTATTTGACGTTACCGATATGATATTAACCAATTTCGGCGGAAAATCTGATAACTGTGTAAAAGTGATTGATAGCTGTTTATATGGTCTAGAATCGAAAAAGATATCTCATGATTCAATTTCCGACACGTGGTAGAAAAACAGGCAGAAAAATAACAATGGCCGCTCCGACCACCTGAAACAGCTAGAAGTGAAGGATATATAATACACGGTTTTTAGGCCTCTGATCAACTCCTGAAACAAAAATTACCGAAAATCGCACGGTTGGTTAATCGAGTCAGATAAAGCGGGCATAGAAATTTGCAAAAACACCAGAAGACAATTGACGTTACCGGTATGTTATTAACCAATTTCCGCCGAAAATCATATAACCGTGTAAAAGTGATTTATAGTTGTTTATAGGGTCTAGAATCGAATAAGATATCTCATGATGCAATTTCGGACACGTGGTAGAAAAACAGTCTGAAAAATAACAATGGCCGCTCCGACCACCCGACACAGTTCGAATTGAGGGATATATAATACACTTTTTTTAGGCCTCTGAACTCTTGAAACAAAAATTACCGAAAATCGCACGGATGGTTAATCGAGTTAGATAAAGCGGGCATAGAAATTTGCAAAAACACCAGAAGACATATGACGTTACCGGTATGTTGCTAACCAATTTCGGCCGAAAATCGGATAACCGTGTAAAATTGACTTATAGTTGTTTATAGGGTCTAGAATCGAATAAGATATCTCATGATGCAATTTCGGACACGTGGTAGAAAATCAGTCTGAAAAATAACAATGGCCGCTCCGACCACCCGACACAGTTCGAATTGAGGGATATATAATACACGTTTTTTAGGCCTCTGAACTCTTGAAACAAAAATTACCGAAAATCGCACGGATGGTTAATCGAGTTAGATAAAGCGGGCATAGAAATTGGCAAAAACACCAGAAGACAATTGACGTTACCGGTATGTTATTAACCAATTTCCGCCGAAAATCATATAACCGTGTAAAAGTGATTTATAGTTGTTTATAGGGTCTAGAATCGAATAAGATATCTCATGATGCAATTTCGGACATGTGGTAGAAAAACAGGCAGAAAAATAAAAATGGCCGCTCCGACCACCCGAAACAGCTAGAAGTGAAAGATATATAATACACGTTTTTTAGGCCTCTGAACTCTTGAAACAAAAACTACCTGATATCGCACAGATAGTTAATCGAGTCTGATAAAGCAGGCGTAAAAATTTGCAAAAACACCAGAAGACATTTGACGTTACCGGTATGTTATTAACCAATTTCGGCCGAAAATCGGATAACCGTGTAAAAGCGATTTATAGTTGTTTATAGGGTCTAGAATCGAATAAGATATCTCATGATGCAATTTCGGACACGTGGTAGAAAAGCAGGCTGAAAAATAACAATGGCCGCTCCGACCACCCGACACAGTTCAAATTGACGGATATATGATATACGTTTTTTAGGCCTCTGAACTCTTGAAACAAAAATTACCAAAAATCGCACGGATAGTTAATCGAGTCAGATAAAGCGGGCATAAAAATTTGCAAAAACACTAGAAGACATTTGACGTTACCGATATGATATTAACCAATTTCGGTCGAAAATCGGATAACCGTGTAAATGTGATTTATAGTTGTTTATAGGGTCTAGAATCGAATAAGATATCTCATGATGCAATTTCGGACACGTGGTAAAAAAGCTGGCTGAAAAATAACAATAGCCGCTCCGACCACCCGACACAGTTCGAATTGACGTATATATAATTCACGTTTTTTAGGCCTCTGAACTCTTGAAACAAAAATTACCGAAAATCGCACGGATAGTTAATCGAGTCAGATAAAGCGGGCATAAAAATTTGCAAAAACACTAGAAGACATTTGACGTTACCGATATGATATTAACCAATTTCGGCCGAAAATCGGATAACCGTGTAAAAGTGATTTATAGTTGTTTATAGGGTCTAGAATCGAATAAGATATCTCATGATGCAATTTCGGACACGTGGTAGAAAAACAGGCTGAAAAATAACAATGGCCACTCCGACCACCCGACACAGTTCGAACTGATGGATATATAATACACGTTTTTTAGGCCTCTAAACTCTTGAAACAAAAATTAACGAAAATCGCACGGATGGTTAATCGAGTTAGATAAAGTGGGCATAAAAATTTACAAAAACACCAGACGGTATTTGACGTTACCGATATGATATTAACCAATTTCGGCGGAAAATCTGATAACTGTGTAAAAGTGATTGATAGCTGTTTATATGGTCTAGAATCGAAAAAGATATCTCATGATTCAATTTCCGACACGTGGTAGAAAAACAGGCAGAAAAATAACAATGGCCGCTCCGACCACCTGAAACAGCTAGAAGTGAAGGATATATAATACACGGTTTTTAGGCCTCTGATCAACTCCTGAAACAAAAATTACCGAAAATCGCACGGTTGGTTAATCGAGTCAGATAAAGCGGGCATAGAAATTTGCAAAAACACCAGAAGACAATTGACGTTACCGGTATGTTATTAACCAATTTCCGCCGAAAATCATATAACCGTGTAAAAGTTATTTATAGTTGTTTATAGGGTCTAGAATCGAATAAGATATCTCATGATGTAATTTCGGACACGTGGTAGAAAATCAGTCTGAAAAATAACAATGGCCGCTCCGACCACCTGACACAGTTCGAATTGAGGGATATATAATACACGTTTTTTAGGCCTCTGAACTCTTGAAACAAAAATTACCGAAAATCGCACGGATAGTTAATCGAGTTTGATAAAGCGGGCATAAAAATTTGCAAAAACACTAGAAGACATTTGACGTTACCGATATGATATTAACCAATTTCGGCCGAATATCGGATAACCGTGTAAAAGTGATTTATAGTTGTTTATAGGGTCTAGAATTGAATAAGATATCTCATGATGCAATTTCGGACACGTGGTAGAAAAGCAGGCTGAAAAATAACAATGGCCGCTCTGACCAACTGACACAGTTCGAATTGACGGATATATAATACACGTTTTTTAGGCCTCTAAACTCTTGAAACAAAAATTACCGAAAATCGCACGGATAGTTAATCGAGTCAGATAAAGCGGGCATAAAAATTTGCAAAAACACTAGAAGACATTTGACGTTACCGATATGATATAAACCAATTTCGGTCGAAAATCGGATAACCGTGTAAATGTGATTTATAGTTGTTTATAGAGTCTAGAATCGAATAAGATATCTCATGATGCAATTTCGGACACGTGGTAGAAAGACAGGCAGAAAAATAACAATGGGCGCTCCGACCACCCGAAACAGCTAGAAGTGAAAGATATATAATACACGTTTTTTAGGCCTCTGAACTCCTGAAACAAAAATTACCGAAAATCGCACAGATGGTTAATCGAGTCAGATAAAGCGAGCATAGAAATTTGCAAAAACACCAGAAGACATATGACGTTACCGGTATGTTACTAACCAATTTCGGCTGAAAATCGGATAACAGTGTAAAATTGACTTATAGTTGTTTATAGGGTCTAGAATCGAAAAAGATATCTCATGATGCAATTTCGGACACGTGGTAGAAAATATGTCTGAAAAATAACAATGGCCGCTCCTACCACCGGACACAGTTCGAATTGACGGATATATAATACACGTTTTTTAGGCCTCTGAACTCTTGAAACAAAAACTACCTGATATCGCACAGATAGTTAATCGAGTCAGATAAAGCAGGCGTAAAAATTTGCAAAAACACCAGAAGACATTTGACGTTACCGGTATGTTATTAACCAATTTCGGCCGAAAATCGGATAACCGTGTAAAAGTGATTTATAGTTGTTTATAGGGTCTAGAATCGAATAAGATATCTCATGATGCAATTTCGGACATGTGGTAGAAAAACAGGCAGAAAAATAACAATGGCCGCTCCGACCACCCGAAACAGCTAGAAGTGAAAGATATATAATACACGTTTTTTAGGCCTCTGAACTCCTGAAACAAAAATTACCGAAAATCGCACAGATGGTTAATCGAGTCAGATAAAGCGAGCATAGAAATTTGCAAAAACACCAGAAGACATATGACGTTACCGGTATGTTGCTAACTAATTTCGGCCGAAAATCGGATAACCGTGTAAAATTGACTTATAGTTGTTTATAGGGTCTAGAATCGAATAAGATATCTCATGATGCAATTTCGGACACGTGGTAGAAAATCAGTCTGAAAAATAACAATGGCCGCTCCTACCACCGGACACAGTTCGAATTGACGGATATATAATACACGTTTTTTAGGCCTCTGAACTCTTGAAACAAAAACTACCTGATATCGCACAGATAGTTAATCGAGTCAGATAAAGCAGGCGTAAAAATTTGCAAAAACACCAGAAGACATTTGGCGTTACCGGTATGTTATTAACCAATTTCGGCCGAAAATCGGATAACCGTGTAAAAGTGATTTATAGTTGTTTATAGGGTCTAGAATCGAATAAGATATCTCATGATGCAATTTCGGACACGTGGTAGAAAAGCAGGCTGAAAAATACCAATGGCCGCTCCGACCACCCGACACAGTTCAAATTGACGGATATATGATACACGTTTTTTAGGGCTCTGAACTCTTGAAACAAAAATTACCGAAAATCGCACGGATAGTTAATCGAGTTAGATAAAGCGGGCATAAAAATTTGCAAAAACACTAGAAGACATTTGACGTTACCGATATGATATTAACCAATTTCGGTCGAAAATCGGATAACCGTGTAAATGTGATTTATAGTTGTTTATAGGGTCTAGAATCGAATAAGATATCTCATGATGCAATTTCGGACACGTGGTAAAAAAGCTGGCTGAAAAATAACAATAGCCGCTCCGACCACCCGACACAGTTCGAATTGACGTATATATAATTCACGTTTTTTAGACCTCTGAACTCTTGAAACAAAAATTACCGAAAATCGCACGGATAGTTAATCGAGTCAGATAAAGCGGGCATAAAAATTTGCAAAAACACTAGAAGACATTTGACGTTACCGATATGATATTAACCAATTTCGGCCGAAAATCGGATAACCGTGTAAAAGTGATTTATAGTTGTTTATAGGGTCTAGAATCGAATAAGATATCTCATGATGCAATTTCGGACACGTGGTAGAAAAACAGGCTGAATAATAACAATGGCCACTCCGACCACCCGACACAGTTCGAACTGATGGATATATAATACACGATTTTTAGGCCTCTAAACTCTTGAAACAAAAATTACCGAAAATCGCACGGATGGTTAATCGAGTTAGATAAAGTGGGCATAAAAATTTACAAAAACACCAGAAGGTATTTGACGTTACCGATATGATATTAACCAATTTCGGCGGAAAATCTGATAACTGTGTAAAAGTGATTGATAGCTGTTTATATGGTCTAGAATCGAAAAAGATATCTCATGATACAATTTCCGACACGTGGTAGAAAAACAGGCAGAAAAATAACAATGGCCGCTCCGACCACCTGAAACAGCTAGAAGTGAAGGATATATAATACACGGTTTTTAGGTCTCTGATCAACTCCTCAAACAAAAATTACCGAAAATCGCACGGATGGTTAATCGAGTCAGATAAAGCGGGCATAGAAATTTGCAAAAACACCAGAAGACAATTGACGTTACCGGTATGTTATTAACCAATTTCCGCCGAAAATCATATAACCGTGTAAAAGTGATTTATAGTTGTTTATAGGGTCTAGAATCGAATAAGATATCTCATGATGCAATTTCGGACACGTGGTAGAAAATCAATCTGAAAAATAACAATGGCCGCTCCGACCACCCGACACAGTTCGAATTGAGGGATATATAATACACGTTTTTTAGGCCTCTGAACTCTTGAAACAAAAATTACCGAAAATCGCACGGATAGTTAATCGAGTTTGATAAAGCGGGCATAAAAATTTGCAAAAACACTAGAAGACATTTGACGTTACCGATATGATATTAACAAATTTCGGCCGAATATCGGATAACCGTGTAAAAGTGATTTATAGTTGTTTATAGGGTCTAGAATCGAATAAGATATCTCATGATGCAATTTCGGACACGTGGTAGAAAAGCAGGCTGAAAAATAACAATGGCCGCTCCGACCACCCGACACAGTTCGAATTGACGGATATATAATACACGTTTTTTAGGCCTCTAAACTCTTGAAACAAAAATTACCGAAAATCGCACGGATAGTTAATCGAGTCAGATAAAGCGGGCATAAAAATTTGCAAAAACACTAGAAGACATTTGACGGTTCCGATATGATATAAACCAATTTCGGTCGAAAATCGGATAACCGTGTAAATGTGATTTATTGTTGTTTATAGGGTCTAGAATCGAATAAGATATCTCATGATGCAATTTCGGACACGTGGTAAAAAAGCAGGCTGAAAAATAACAATAGCCGCTCCGACCAACCGACACAGTTCGAATTGACGTATATATATTTCACGTTTTTTAGGCCTCTGAACTCTTGAAATAAAAATTACCGAAAATTGCACGGATAGTTAATCGAGTTAGATAAAGCGGGCATAAAAATTTTCAAAAACACTAGAAGACATTTGACGTTACCGATATGATATTAACCAATTTCGGCCGAAAATCGGATAACCGTGTAAAAGTGATTTATAGTTGTTTATAGGGTCTAGAATCGAATAAGATATCTCATGATCCAATTTCGAACCCGTGGTAGAAAAACAGGCTGAATAATAACAATGGCCGCTCCGACCACCCGACACAGTTCGAATTGACGGATATATAATACACGTTTTTTAGGCCTCTAAACTCTTGAAACAAAAATTACCGAAAATCGCACGGATAGTTAATCGAGTCAGATAAAGCGGGCATAAAAATTTGCAAAAACACTAGAAGACATTTGACGTTACCGATATGATATAAACCAATTTCGATCGAAAATCGGATAACCGTGTAAATGTGATTTATAGTTGTTTATAGAGTCTAGAATCGAATAAGATATCTCATGATGCAATTTCGGACACGTGGTAGAAAAAAAGGCAGAAAAATAACAATGGCCGCTCCGACCACTAGAAACAGCTCGAATTGACGGATATATAATACGCGTTTTTTAGGCCTTTGAACTCCTGAAAAAAAAATTACCGAAAATCGCACGGATGGTTCATCGAGTCAGATAAAGCGGGCAAAAAAATTTGCAAAAAACATCAGAAGACATTTGACGTTACCGGTATGCTATAAACCAATTTCGGCCGAAAATCGGATAACCGTGTAAAATTGACTTATAGTTGTTTATAGGGTCTAGAATCGAATAAGATATCTCATGATGCAATTTCGGACACGTGGTAGAAAATCAGTCTGAAAAATAACAATGGCCGCTCCTACCACCGGACACAGTTCGAATTGACGGATATATAATACACGTGTTTTAGGCCTCTGAACTCTTGAAACAAAAACTACCTGATATCGCACAGATAGTTAATCGAGTCAGATAAAGCAGGCGTAAAAATTTGCAAAAACACCAGAAGACATTTGACGTTACCGGTATGTTATTAACCAATTTCGGCCGAAAATCGGATAACCGTGTAAAAGTGATTTATAGTTGTTTATAGGGTCTAGAATCGAATAAGATATCTCATGATGCAATTTCGGACACGTGGTAGAAAAGCAGGCTGAAAAATAACAATGGCCGCTCCGACCACCCGACACAGTTCAAATTGACGGATATATGATACACGTTTTTTAGGCCTCTGAACTCTTGAAACAAAAACTACCTGATATCGCACAGATAGTTAATCGAGTCAGATAAAGCAGGCGTAAAAATTTGCAAAAACACCAGAAGACATTTGACGTTACCGGTATGTTATTAACCAATTTCGGCCGAAAATCGGATAACCGTGTAAAAGTGATTTATAGTTGTTTATAGGGTCTAGAATCGAATAAGATATCTCATGATGCAATTTCGGACACGTGGTAGAAAAGCAGGCTGAAAAATAACAATGGCCGCTCCGACCACCCGACACAGTTCAAATTGACGGATATATGATACACTTTTTTAGGCCTCTGAACTCTTGAAACAAAAATTACCGAAAATCGCACGGATAGTTAATCGAGTTAGATAAAGCGGGCATAAAAATTTGCAAAAACACTAGAAGACATTTGACGTTAACGATATGATATTAACCAATTTCGGCCGAAAATCGGATAACCGTGTAAAAGTGATTTATAGTTGTTTATAGGGTCTAGAATCGAATAAGATATCTCATGATCCAATTTCGAACCCTTGGTAGAAAAAAAGGCAGAAAAATAACAATGGCCGCTCCGACCACCCGAAACAGCTAGAAGTGAAAGATATATAATACACGTTTTTTAGGCCTCTGAACTCCTGAAACAAAAATTACCGAAAATCGCACAGATGGTTAATCGAGTCAGATAAAGCGAGCATAGAAATTTGCAAAAACACCAGAAGAAATATGACGTTACCGGTATGTTATTAACAAATTTCGGCCGAAAATCGGATAACCGTGTAAAATTGACTTATAGTTGTTTATAGGGTCTAGAATCGAATAAGATATCTCATGATGCAATTTCGGACAATAGGTAGAAAATCAGTCTGAAAAATAACAATGGCCGCTCCTACCACCGGACACAGTTGAATTGACGGATATATAATACACGTTTTTTAGGCCTCTGAACTCTTGAAACAAAAACTACCTAATTTCGCACGGATAGTTAATTGAGTCAGATAAAGCAGGCGTAAAAATTTGCAAAAACACCAGAAGACATTTGACGTTACCGATATAATATTAACCAATTTCAGCCGAAAATCAGATAACCGTGTAAAAGTGATTTATAGTTGTTTATAGGGCCTAGAATCGAATAAGATATCTCATGATGCAATTTCGGACACGTGGTAGAAAAGCAGGCTGAAAAATAACAATGGCCGCTCCGACCACCCGACACAGTTCAAATTGACGGATATATAATACACGTTTTTTAGTCCTCTGAACTCTTGAAACAAAAATTATCGAAAATCGCACGGATAGTTAATCGAGTCAGATAAAGCGGGCATAAAAATTTGCAAAAACACTAGAAGACATTTGACGTTACCGATATGATATTAACCAATTTCGGTCGAAATCGGATAACCGTGTAAATGTGATTTATAGTTGTTTATAGGGTCTAGAATCGAATAAGATATCTCATGATGCAATTTCGGACACGTGGTAAAAAAGTTGGTTGAAAAATAACAATAGCCGCTCTGACCACCCGACACAGTTCGAATTGACGTATATATAATTCACGTTTTTTAGGCCTCTGAACTCTTGAAACAAAAATTACCGAAAATCGCACGGATAGTTAATCGAGTCAGATAAAGCGGGCATAAAAATTTGCAAAAACACTAGAAGACATTTGACGTTACCGATATGATATTAACCAATTTCGGCCGAAAATCGGATAACCGTGTAAAAGTGATTTATAGTTGTTTATAGGGTCTAGAATCGAATAAGATATCTCAATGATGCAATTTCGGACACGTGATAGAAAAACAGGCTGAATAATAACAATGGCCACTCCGACCACCCGACACAGTTCGAACTGATGGATATATAATACACGTTTTTTAGGCCTCTAAACTCTTGAAACAAAAATTACCGAAAATCGCACGGATGGTTAATCGAGTTAGATAAAGTGGGCATAAAAATTTACAAAAACACCAGAAGGTATTTGACGTTACCGATATGATATTAACCAATTTCGGCGGAAAATCTGATAACTGTGTAAAAGTGATTGATAGTTGTTTATATGGTCTAGAATCGAAAAAGATATCTCATGATACAATTTCCGACACGTGGTAGAAAAACAGGCAGAAAAATAACAATGGCCGCTCCGACCACCTGAAACAGCTAGAAGTGAAGGATATATAATACACGGTTTTTAGGCCTCTGATCAACTCCTGAAACAAAAATTACCGAAAATCGCACGGATGGGTAATCGAGTCAGATAAAGCGGGCATAGAAATTTGCAAAAACACCAGAAGATAATTGACGTTACCGGTATGTTATTAACCAATTTCGGCCGAAAATCGGATAACCGTGTAAAAGTGATTTATAGTTGTTTATAGGGTCTAGAATCGAATAAGATATCTCATGATGCAATTTCGGACACGTGGTAGAAAATCAGTCTGAAAAATAACAATGGCCGCTCCGACCACCCGACACAGTTCGAATTGAGGGATATATAATACACGTTTTTTAGGCCTCTGAACTATTGAAACAAAAATTACCGAAAATCGCACGGATAGTTAATCGAGTCAGATAAAGCGGGCATAAAAATTTGCAAAAACACTAGAAGACATTTGACGTTACCGATATGATATTAACCAATTTCGGCCGAATATCGGATAACCGTGTAAAAGTGATTTATAGTTGTTTATAGTCGAATAAGATATCTCATGATGCAATTTCGGACACGTGGTAGAAAAGCAGGCTGAAAAATAACAATGGCCGCTCCGACCACCTGACACAGTTCGAATTGACGGATATATAATACACGTATTTTAGGCCTCTAAACTCTTGAAACAAAAATTACCGAAAATCGCACGGATAGTTAATCGAGTCAGATAAAGCGGGCATAAAAATTTGCAAAAACACTAGAAGACATTTGACGTTACCGATATGATATAAACCAATTTCGGTCCAAAATCGGATAACCGTGTAAATGTGATTTATAGTTGTTTATAGGGTCTAGAATCGAATAAGATATCTCATGATGCAATTTCGGACACGTGGTAAAAAAGCAGGCTGAAAAATAACAATGGCCGCTCCGACCACCCGAAACAGCTAGAAGTGAAGGATATATAATACACGGTTTTTAGGCCTCTGAACTCCTGAAACAAAAATTACCGAAAATCGCACGAATGCTTAATGGAGTCAGATAAAGCGGGCATAAAAATTGGCAAAAACACCAGAAGACATTTGACGTTACCGGTATGTTATTAACCAATTTCGGCCGAAAATCGGATAACCGTGTAAAAGTGATTTAAAGTTGTTTATAGGGTCTAGAATAGAATAAGATATCTCATGATGCAATTTCGGACACGTGGTATAAAAACAGGCTAAAAATAATCATGGCCGCTCCGACCACCAGAAACAGCTCGAATTGAATGATATATATATTACACGTTTTTTAGGCGTCTGAACTCCTGAAACAAAAATTACCGAAAATCGCACGGATGGTTAATCGAGTTAGATAAAGTAGGCATAAAAATTTACAAAAACACCAGAAGGTATTTAACGTTACCGATATGATATCAACCAATTTCGGCGGAAAATCTGATAACTGTGTAAAAGTGATTGATAGCTGTTTATATGGTCTAGAATCGAAAAAGATATCTCATGATACAATTTCCGACACGTGGTAGAAAAACAGGCAGAAAAATAACAATGGCCGCTCCGACCACCCGAAACAGCTAGAAGTGAAGGATATATAATACACGGTTTTTAGGACTCTGAACTCTTGAAACAAAAATTACCGAAAATCGCACGGATAGTTAATCGAGTCATATAGTCGAATAAGATATCTCATGATGCAATTTCGGACACGTGGTAGAAAAACAGGCAGAAAAATAACAATGGCCGCTCCGACCACCCGAAACAGCTAGAAGTGAAGGATATATAATACACGGTTTTTAGGCCTCTGAACTCCTGAAACAAAAATTACCGAAAATCGCAAGAATGGTTAATCGAGTCAGATAAAGCGGGCATAAAAATTTGCAAAAACACCAGAAGACATTTGACGTTACCGGTATGTTATTAACTAATTTCGGCCTTAAATCGGATAACCGTGTAAAAGTGATTTAAAGTTGTTTATAGGGTCTAGAATAGAATAAGATATCTCATGATGCAATTTCGGACACGTGGTAGAAAAGCAGGCTGAAAAATAACAATGGCCGCTCCGACCACCAGAAACAGCTCGAATTGAATCATATATATTACACGTTTTTTAGGCGTCTGAACTCCTGAAACAAAAATTACCAAAAATCGCACGGATGGTTAATCGAGTTAGATAAAGTAGGCATAAAAATTTACAAAAACACCAGAAGGTATTTGACGTTACCGATATGATATCAACCAATTTCGGCGGAAAATCTGATAACTGTGTAAAAGTGATTGATAGCTGTTTATATGGTCTAGAATCGAAAAAGATATCTCATGATACAATTTCCGACACGTGGTAGAAAAACAGGCAGAAAAATAACAATGGCCGCTCCGATCACCTGAAACAGCTAGAAGTGAAGGATATATAATACACGGTTTTTAGGCCTCTGATCAACTCCTGAAACAAAAATTACCGAAAATCGCACGGATGGTTAATCGAGTCAGATAAATCGGGCATAGAAATTTGCAAAAACACCATAAGACAATTGACGTTACCGGTATGTTATTAACCAATTTCGGCCGAAAATCAGATAACTGTGTAAAAGTGTTTTTTAGTTGTTTATAGGGTCTAGAATCGAATAAGATATCTCATGATGCAATTTCGGACACGTGGTAGAAAAACAGGTTGAATAATAACAATGGCCGCTCCGACCACCCGACACAGTTCGAACTGACGGATATATAATACACGTTTTTTAGGCCTCTGAACTCTTGAAACAAAAATTACCGAAAATCGCACGGATAGTTAATCGAGTCAGATAAAGCGGGCATAAAAATTTGCAAAAACACCAGAAGACATTTGACGTTACCGGTAAGATATTAACCAATTTCGGACGAAAATCGGATAACCGTGTAAAAGTGATTTATAGTTGTTTATAGGGTCTAGAATCGAATAAGATATATCATGATGCAATTTCGGACACGTGGTAGAAAAACAGGATGAAAAATAACAATGGCCGCCCTGACCACCCGAAACAGCTTGAAATGAAGGATATATATTACATGTTTTTTAGGCCTCTGAACTCCTGAAACAAAAATTACCGAAAATTGCACGGATGGTTAATCGAGTCAGATAAAGCGGGCATAAAAATTTGCAAAAATACCAGAAGACATTTGACATTACCGGTATGTTATTAACCAATTTCGGCCGAAAATCGGATAACCGTGTAAAAGTGATTTATAGTTGTTTATAGGGTCTAGAATCGAATACGATATCTCATGATGCAATTTCGGACACGTGGTAGAAAAGCAGGCTGAAAAATAACAATGGCCGCTCCGACCACCCGACACAGTTCGAATTGACGGATATATAATACATGTTTTTTAGGCCTCTGAACTCTTGAAACAAAAATTACCGAAAATCGCACGGATAGTTAATCGAGTCAGATAAAGCGGGCATAAAAATTTGCCGCTCCGACCAATTTCGGCCGAAAATCGGATAACCGTGTAAAAGTGATTTATAGTTGTTTATAGGGTCTAGAATCGAATACGATATCTCATGATGCAATTTCGGACACGTGGTAGAAAAACAGGCAGAAAAATAACAATGGCCGCTCCGACCACCCGAAACAGCTAGAAGTGAAGGATATATAATACACGGTTTTTAGGACTCTGAACTCCTGAAACAAAAATTACCGAAAATTGCACGAATGGTTAATCGAGTCAGATAAAGCGGGCATAAAAATTTGCAAAAACACCAGAAGACATTTGACGTTACCGGTATGTTATTAACCAATTTCGGCCGAAAATCGGATAACCGTGTAAAAGAGATTTAAAGTTGTTTATAGGGTCTAGAATAGAATAAGATATCTCATGATGCAATTTCGGACACGTGGTATAAAAACAGGCTGAAAAATAATCATGGCCGCTCCGACCACCAGAAACAGCTCGAATTGAATGATATATATATTACAGGTTTTTTAGGCGTCTGAACTCCTGAAACAAAAATTACCGAAAATCGCACGGATGGTTCATCGAGTCAGATAAAGCGGGCAAAAGAATTTGCAAAAAAATCAGAAGACATTTGACGTTACCGGTATGCTATAAACCAATTTCGGCCGAAAATCGGATAACCGTGTAAAAGTGATTTATAGTTGTTTATAGGGTCTAGAATCGAATAAGATATCTCATGATGCAATTTCGGACACGTGGTAGAAAAACAGGCTGAATAATAACAATGGCCACTCCGACCACCCGACACAGTTCGAACTGATGGATATATAATACACGTTTTTTAGGCCTCTGAACTCTTGAAACAAAAATTACCGAAAATCGCACGGATGGTTAATCGAGTTAGATAAAGTGGGCATAAAAATTTACAAAAACACCAGAAGGTATTTGACGTTACCGATAAGATATTAACCAATTTCGGCCGAAAATCTGATAACCGTGTTAAAGTGATTGATAGCTGTTTATATGGTCTTGAATCGAAAAAGATATCTCATGATACAATTTCCGACACGTGGTAGAAAAACAGGCAGAAAAATAACAATGGCCGCTCCGACCACCCGAAACAGCTAGAAGTGAAGGATATATAATACACGGTTTTTAGGCCTCTGAACTCCTGAAACAAAAATTACCGAAAATCGCACGAATGCTTAATGGAGTCAGATAAAGCGGGCATAAAAATTGGCAAAAACACCAGAAGACATTTGACGTTACCGGTATGTTATTAACCAATTTCGGCCGAAAATCGGATAACCGTGTAAAAGTGATTTAAAGTTGTTTATAGGGTCTAGAATAGAATAAGATATCTCATGATGCAATTTCGGACACGTGGTATAAAAACAGGCTGAAAAATAATCATGGCCGCTCCGACCACCAGAAACAGCTCGAATTGAATGATATATATATTACACGTTTTTTAGGCGTCTGAACTCCTGAAACAAAAATTACCGAAAATCGCACGGATGGTTAATCGAGTTAGATAAAGTAGGCATAAAAATTTACAAAAACACCAGAAGGTATTTGACGTTACCGATATGATATCAACCAATTTCGGCGGAAAATCTGATAACTGTGTAAAAGTGATTGATAGCTGTTTATATGGTCTAGAATCGAAAAAGATATCTCATGATACAATTTCCGACACGTGGTAGAAAAACAGGCAGAAAAATAACAATGGCCGCTCCGACCACCCGAAACAGCTAGAAGTGAAGGATATATAATACACGGTTTTTAGGACTCTGAACTCTTGAAACAAAAATTACCGAAAATCGCACGGATAGTTAATCGAGTCATATAGTCGAATAAGATATCTCATGATGCAATTTCGGACACGTGGTAGAAAAACAGGCAGAAAAATAACAATGGCCGCTCCGACCACCCGAAACAGCTAGAAGTGAAGGATATATAATACACGGTTTTTAGGCCTCTGAACTCCTGAAACAAAAATTACCGAAAATCGCAAGAATGGTTAATCGAGTCAGATAAAGCGGGCATAAAAATTTGCAAAAACACCAGAAGACATTTGACGTTACCGGTATGTTATTAACTAATTTCGGCCTTAAATCGGATAACCGTGTAAAAGTGATTTAAAGTTGTTTATAGGGTCTAGAATAGAATAAGATATCTCATGATGCAATTTCGGACACGTGGTAGAAAAGCAGGCTGAAAAATAACAATGGCCGCTCCGACCACCAGAAACAGCTCGAATTGAATCATATATATTACACGTTTTTTAGGCGTCTGAACTCCTGAAACAAAAATTACCAAAAATCGCACGGATGGTTAATCGAGTTAGATAAAGTAGGCATAAAAATTTACAAAAACACCAGAAGGTATTTGACGTTACCGATATGATATCAACCAATTTCGGCGGAAAATCTGATAACTGTGTAAAAGTGATTGATAGCTGTTTATATGGTCTAGAATCGAAAAAGATATCTCATGATACAATTTCCGACACGTGGTAGAAAAACAGGCAGAAAAATAACAATGGCCGCTCCGATCACCTGAAACAGCTAGAAGTGAAGGATATATAATACACGGTTTTTAGGCCTCTGATCAACTCCTGAAACAAAAATTACCGAAAATCGCACGGATGGTTAATCGAGTCAGATAAATCGGGCATAGAAATTTGCAAAAACACCATAAGACAATTGACGTTACCGGTATGTTATTAACCAATTTCGGCCGAAAATCAGATAACTGTGTAAAAGTGTTTTTTAGTTGTTTATAGGGTCTAGAATCGAATAAGATATCTCATGATGCAATTTCGGACACGTGGTAGAAAAACAGGTTGAATAATAACAATGGCCGCTCCGACCACCCGACACAGTTCGAACTGACGGATATATAATACACGTTTTTTAGGCCTCTGAACTCTTGAAACAAAAATTACCGAAAATCGCACGGATAGTTAATCGAGTCAGATAAAGCGGGCATAAAAATTTGCAAAAACACCAGAAGACATTTGACGTTACCGGTAAGATATTAACCAATTTCGGACGAAAATCGGATAACCGTGTAAAAGTGATTTATAGTTGTTTATAGGGTCTAGAATCGAATAAGATATATCATGATGCAATTTCGGACACGTGGTAGAAAAACAGGATGAAAAATAACAATGGCCGCCCTGACCACCCGAAACAGCTTGAAATGAAGGATATATATTACATGTTTTTTAGGCCTCTGAACTCCTGAAACAAAAATTACCGAAAATTGCACGGATGGTTAATCGAGTCAGATAAAGCGGGCATAAAAATTTGCAAAAATACCAGAAGACATTTGACATTACCGGTATGTTATTAACCAATTTCGGCCGAAAATCGGATAACCGTGTAAAAGTGATTTATAGTTGTTTATAGGGTCTAGAATCGAATACGATATCTCATGATGCAATTTCGGACACGTGGTAGAAAAGCAGGCTGAAAAATAACAATGGCCGCTCCGACCACCCGACACAGTTCGAATTGACGGATATATAATACATGTTTTTTAGGCCTCTGAACTCTTGAAACAAAAATTACCGAAAATCGCACGGATAGTTAATCGAGTCAGATAAAGCGGGCATAAAAATTTGCCGCTCCGACCAATTTCGGCCGAAAATCGGATAACCGTGTAAAAGTGATTTATAGTTGTTTATAGGGTCTAGAATCGAATACGATATCTCATGATGCAATTTCGGACACGTGGTAGAAAAACAGGCAGAAAAATAACAATGGCCGCTCCGACCACCCGAAACAGCTAGAAGTGAAGGATATATAATACACGGTTTTTAGGACTCTGAACTCCTGAAACAAAAATTACCGAAAATTGCACGAATGGTTAATCGAGTCAGATAAAGCGGGCATAAAAATTTGCAAAAACACCAGAAGACATTTGACGTTACCGGTATGTTATTAACCAATTTCGGCCGAAAATCGGATAACCGTGTAAAAGAGATTTAAAGTTGTTTATAGGGTCTAGAATAGAATAAGATATCTCATGATGCAATTTCGGACACGTGGTATAAAAACAGGCTGAAAAATAATCATGGCCGCTCCGACCACCAGAAACAGCTCGAATTGAATGATATATATATTACACGTTTTTTAGGCGTCTGAACTCCTGAAACAAAAATTACCGAAAATCGCACGGATGGTTCATCGAGTCAGATAAAGCGGGCAAAAGAATTTGCAAAAAAATCAGAAGACATTTGACGTTACCGGTATGCTATAAACCAATTTCGGCCGAAAATCGGATAACCGTGTAAAAGTGATTTATAGTTGTTTATAGGGTCTAGAATCGAATAAGATATCTCATGATGCAATTTCGGACACGTGGTAGAAAAACAGGCTGAATAATAACAATGGCCACTCCGACCACCCGACACAGTTCGAACTGATGGATATATAATACACGTTTTTTAGGCCTCTGAACTCTTGAAACAAAAATTACCGAAAATCGCACGGATGGTTAATCGAGTTAGATAAAGTGGGCATAAAAATTTACAAAAACACCAGAAGGTATTTGACGTTACCGATAAGATATTAACCAATTTCGGCCGAAAATCTGATAACCGTGTTAAAGTGATTGATAGCTGTTTATATGGTCTTGAATCGAAAAAGATATCTCATGATACAATTTCCGACACGTGGTAGAAAAACAGGCAGAAAAATAACAATGGCCGCTCCGACCACCCGAAACAGCTAGAAGTGAAGGATATATAATACACGGTTTTTAGGCCTCTGAACTCCTGAAACAAAAATTACCGAAAATCGCACGAATGCTTAATGGAGTCAGATAAAGCGGGCATAAAAATTGGCAAAAACACCAGAAGACATTTGACGTTACCGGTATGTTATTAACCAATTTCGGCCGAAAATCGGATAACCGTGTAAAAGTGATTTAAAGTTGTTTATAGGGTCTAGAATAGAATAAGATATCTCATGATGCAATTTCGGACACGTGGTATAAAAACAGGCTGAAAAATAATCATGGCCGCTCCGACCACCAGAAACAGCTCGAATTGAATGATATATATATTACACGTTTTTTAGGCGTCTGAACTCCTGAAACAAAAATTACCGAAAATCGCACGGATGGTTAATCGAGTTAGATAAAGTAGGCATAAAAATTTACAAAAACACCAGAAGGTATTTGACGTTACCGATATGATATCAACCAATTTCGGCGGAAAATCTGATAACTGTGTAAAAGTGATTGATAGCTGTTTATATGGTCTAGAATCGAAAAAGATATCTCATGATACAATTTCCGACACGTGGTAGAAAAACAGGCAGAAAAATAACAATGGCCGCTCCGACCACCCGAAACAGCTAGAAGTGAAGGATATATAATACACGGTTTTTAGGACTCTGAACTCTTGAAACAAAAATTACCGAAAATCGCACGGATAGTTAATCGAGTCATATAGTCGAATAAGATATCTCATGATGCAATTTCGGACACGTGGTAGAAAAACAGGCAGAAAAATAACAATGGCCGCTCCGACCACCCGAAACAGCTAGAAGTGAAGGATATATAATACACGGTTTTTAGGCCTCTGAACTCCTGAAACAAAAATTACCGAAAATCGCAAGAATGGTTAATCGAGTCAGATAAAGCGGGCATAAAAATTTGCAAAAACACCAGAAGACATTTGACGTTACCGGTATGTTATTAACTAATTTCGGCCTTAAATCGGATAACCGTGTAAAAGTGATTTAAAGTTGTTTATAGGGTCTAGAATAGAATAAGATATCTCATGATGCAATTTCGGACACGTGGTAGAAAAGCAGGCTGAAAAATAACAATGGCCGCTCCGACCACCAGAAACAGCTCGAATTGAATCATATATATTACACGTTTTTTAGGCGTCTGAACTCCTGAAACAAAAATTACCAAAAATCGCACGGATGGTTAATCGAGTTAGATAAAGTAGGCATAAAAATTTACAAAAACACCAGAAGGTATTTGACGTTACCGATATGATATCAACCAATTTCGGCGGAAAATCTGATAACTGTGTAAAAGTGATTGATAGCTGTTTATATGGTCTAGAATCGAAAAAGATATCTCATGATACAATTTCCGACACGTGGTAGAAAAACAGGCAGAAAAATAACAATGGCCGCTCCGATCACCTGAAACAGCTAGAAGTGAAGGATATATAATACACGGTTTTTAGGCCTCTGATCAACTCCTGAAACAAAAATTACCGAAAATCGCACGGATGGTTAATCGAGTCAGATAAATCGGGCATAGAAATTTGCAAAAACACCATAAGACAATTGACGTTACCGGTATGTTATTAACCAATTTCGGCCGAAAATCAGATAACTGTGTAAAAGTGTTTTTTAGTTGTTTATAGGGTCTAGAATCGAATAAGATATCTCATGATGCAATTTCGGACACGTGGTAGAAAAACAGGTTGAATAATAACAATGGCCGCTCCGACCACCCGACACAGTTCGAACTGACGGATATATAATACACGTTTTTTAGGCCTCTGAACTCTTGAAACAAAAATTACCGAAAATCGCACGGATAGTTAATCGAGTCAGATAAAGCGGGCATAAAAATTTGCAAAAACACCAGAAGACATTTGACGTTACCGGTAAGATATTAACCAATTTCGGACGAAAATCGGATAACCGTGTAAAAGTGATTTATAGTTGTTTATAGGGTCTAGAATCGAATAAGATATATCATGATGCAATTTCGGACACGTGGTAGAAAAACAGGATGAAAAATAACAATGGCCGCCCTGACCACCCGAAACAGCTTGAAATGAAGGATATATATTACATGTTTTTTAGGCCTCTGAACTCCTGAAACAAAAATTACCGAAAATTGCACGGATGGTTAATCGAGTCAGATAAAGCGGGCATAAAAATTTGCAAAAATACCAGAAGACATTTGACATTACCGGTATGTTATTAACCAATTTCGGCCGAAAATCGGATAACCGTGTAAAAGTGATTTATAGTTGTTTATAGGGTCTAGAATCGAATACGATATCTCATGATGCAATTTCGGACACGTGGTAGAAAAGCAGGCTGAAAAATAACAATGGCCGCTCCGACCACCCGACACAGTTCGAATTGACGGATATATAATACATGTTTTTTAGGCCTCTGAACTCTTGAAACAAAAATTACCGAAAATCGCACGGATAGTTAATCGAGTCAGATAAAGCGGGCATAAAAATTTGCCGCTCCGACCAATTTCGGCCGAAAATCGGATAACCGTGTAAAAGTGATTTATAGTTGTTTATAGGGTCTAGAATCGAATACGATATCTCATGATGCAATTTCGGACACGTGGTAGAAAAACAGGCAGAAAAATAACAATGGCCGCTCCGACCACCCGAAACAGCTAGAAGTGAAGGATATATAATACACGGTTTTTAGGACTCTGAACTCCTGAAACAAAAATTACCGAAAATTGCACGAATGGTTAATCGAGTCAGATAAAGCGGGCATAAAAATTTGCAAAAACACCAGAAGACATTTGACGTTACCGGTATGTTATTAACCAATTTCGGCCGAAAATCGGATAACCGTGTAAAAGAGATTTAAAGTTGTTTATAGGGTCTAGAATAGAATAAGATATCTCATGATGCAATTTCGGACACGTGGTATAAAAACAGGCTGAAAAATAATCATGGCCGCTCCGACCACCAGAAACAGCTCGAATTGAATGATATATATATTACACGTTTTTTAGGCGTCTGAACTCCTGAAACAAAAATTACCGAAAATCGCACGGATGGTTCATCGAGTCAGATAAAGCGGGCAAAAGAATTTGCAAAAAAATCAGAAGACATTTGACGTTACCGGTATGCTATAAACCAATTTCGGCCGAAAATCGGATAACCGTGTAAAAGTGATTTATAGTTGTTTATAGGGTCTAGAATCGAATAAGATATCTCATGATGCAATTTCGGACACGTGGTAGAAAAACAGGCTGAATAATAACAATGGCCACTCCGACCACCCGACACAGTTCGAACTGATGGATATATAATACACGTTTTTTAGGCCTCTGAACTCTTGAAACAAAAATTACCGAAAATCGCACGGATGGTTAATCGAGTTAGATAAAGTGGGCATAAAAATTTACAAAAACACCAGAAGGTATTTGACGTTACCGATAAGATATTAACCAATTTCGGCCGAAAATCTGATAACCGTGTTAAAGTGATTGATAGCTGTTTATATGGTCTTGAATCGAAAAAGATATCTCATGATACAATTTCCGACACGTGGTAGAAAAACAGGCAGAAAAATAACAATGGCCGCTCCGACCACCCGAAACAGCTAGAAGTGAAGGATATATAATACACGGTTTTTAGGCCTCTGAACTCCTGAAACAAAAATTACCGAAAATCGCACGAATGCTTAATGGAGTCAGATAAAGCGGGCATAAAAATTGGCAAAAACACCAGAAGACATTTGACGTTACCGGTATGTTATTAACCAATTTCGGCCGAAAATCGGATAACCGTGTAAAAGTGATTTAAAGTTGTTTATAGGGTCTAGAATAGAATAAGATATCTCATGATGCAATTTCGGACACGTGGTATAAAAACAGGCTGAAAAATAATCATGGCCGCTCCGACCACCAGAAACAGCTCGAATTGAATGATATATATATTACACGTTTTTTAGGCGTCTGAACTCCTGAAACAAAAATTACCGAAAATCGCACGGATGGTTCATCGAGTCTGATAAAGCGGGCAAAAGAATTTGCAAAAACATCAGAAGACATTTGACGTTACCGGTATGCTATAAACCAATTTCGGCCGAAAATCGGATAACCGTGTAAAAGTGATTTATATTTGTTTATAGGGTCTAGAATCGAATAAGATATATCATGATGCAATTTCGGACACGTGGTAGAAAAACAGGATGAAAAATAACAATGGCCGCCCTGACCACCCGAAACAGCTTGAAATGAAGGATATATATTACACGTTTTTTAGGCCTCTGAACTCCTGAAACAAAAATTACCGAAAATCGCACGGATGGTTAATCGAGTCAGATAAAGCGGGCATAAAAATTTGCAAAAATACCAGAAGACATTTGACATTACCGGTATGTTATTAACCAATTTCGGCCGAAAATCAGATAACTGTGTAAAAGTGTTTTTTAGTTGTTTATAGGGTCTAGAATCGAATAAGATATCTCATGATGCAATTTCGGACACGTGGTAGAAAAACAGGCTGAATAATAACAATGGCCGCTCCGACCACCGACACAGTTCGAATTGACGGATATATAATACACGTTTTTTAGGCCTCTGAACTCTTGAAACAAAAATTACCGAAAATCGCACGGATAGATAATCGAGTCAGATAAAGCGGGCATAAAAATTTGCAAAAACACCAGAAGACATTTGACGTTACCGGTATGTTATTAACCAATTTCGGCCGAAAATCGGATAACCGTGTAAAAAAGATTTATAGTTGTTTATAGGGTCTAGAATCGAATAAGATATCTCAAGATGCAATTTCGGACACGTGGTAGAAAAACAGGCTGAATAATAACAATGGCCGCTCCGACCACCCGACACAGTTCGAACTGATGGATATATAATACACGTTTTTTAGGCCTCTGAACTCTTGAAACAAAAATTACCGAAAATCGCACGGATGGTTAATCGAGTCAGATAAAGCGGGCATAAAAATTTGCAAAAATACCAGAGGACATTTGACATTACCGGTATGTTATTAACCAATTTCGGCCGAAAATCAGATAACCGTGTAAAAGTGTTTTTTAGTTGTTTATAGGGTCTAAAATCGAATAAGATATCTCATGTGCAATTTCGGACACGTGGTAGAAAAACAGGCTGAATAATAACAATGGTCGCTCCGACCACCCGACACAGTTCGAACTGACGGATATATAATACACGTTTTTTAGGCCTCTGAACTCTTGAAACAAAAATTACCGAAAATCGCACGGCTAGTTAATCGAGTCAGATAAAGCGGGCATAAAAATTTGCAAAAACACCAGAAGACATCTGACGTTACCGGTATGATATTAACCAATATCGGCCGAAAATCGAATAACCGTGTAAAAGTGATTTATAGTTGTTTATAGGGTCTAGAATCGAATAAGATATCTCATGATGCAATTTCGGACACGTGGTAGAAAAACAGGCTGAATAATAACAATGGCCGCTCCGACCACCCGACACAGTTCGAACTGATGGATATATAATACACGTTTTTTAGTCCTCAGAACTCTTGAAACAAAAATTACCAAAATCGCACGGATGGTTAATCATGTCAAATAAAGCGGGCATAAAAATTTGCAAAAACACCATAAGGCATTTGACGTTACCGATATGATATTAACCAATTTGGGCCGAAAATCGGATAATCGTGTAAAAGTGATTTATAGTTGTTTATAGTGTCTAGAATCAAATAAGATATCTCATGATGCAATTTCGGACACGTGGTAGAAAAACAGGCTGAAAAATAACAATGGCCGCTCCAACCACCCGAAACAGCTGGAAGTGAAGGATATATAATACACGTTTTTTAGGCCTCTGAACTCCTGAAACAAAAATTACCGAAAATAGCACGGATGGTTAATCGAATCAGATAAAGAGGGCATAAAAATTTGCAAAAATACCAGAGGACATTTGACATTACCGGTATGTTATTAACCAATTTCGGCCGAAAATCGGAGAACCGTGTAAAAGTGATTTATAGTTGTTTATAGGGTCTAGAATCGAATAAGATATCTCATGATGCAATTTCGGACACGTGTTAGAAAAACAGGCTGAATAATAACAATGGGCGCTCCGACCACCCGACACAGTTCGAACTGATGGATATATAATACACGTTTTTTAGGCCTCTGAACTCTTGAAACAAAAATTACCGAAAATCGCACGGATAGTTAATCGAGTCAGATAAAGCGGGCATAAAAATTTGCAAAAACACCAGAAGACATTTGACGTTACCGGTATGATATTAACCAATATCGGCCGAAAATCGGATTACCGTGTAAAACTAATTTATAGTTGTTTATAGGGTCTAGAATCGAATAAGATATCTCATGATGCAATTTCGGACACGTGATAGAAAAACAGGCTGAACAATAACAATGGCCGCTCCGACCACCCGACACTGTTCGAACTGATGGATATATAATACACGTTTTTTAGGCCTCTGAACTCTTGAAACAAAAATTACCGAAAATCGCACGGATGGTTAATCGAGTCAGATAAAGCGGGCATAAAAATTTGCAAAAATACCAGAGGACTTTTGACATTACCGGTATGTTATTAACCAATTTCGGCCGAAAATCGGATAACCGTGTAAAAGTGTTTTTTAGTTGTTTATAGGGTCTAGAATCGAATAAGATATCTCATGATGCAATTTCGAACACGTGGTAGAAAAACAGGCTGAATAATAACAATGGTCGCTCCGACCACCCGACACAGTTCGAACTGACGGATATATAATACACGTTTTTTAGGCCTCTGAACTCTTGAAACAAAAATTACCGAAAATCGCACGGCTAGTTAATCGAGTCAGATAAAGCGGGCATAAAAATTTGCAAAAACACCAGAAGACATCTGACGTTACCGGTATGATATTAACCAATATCGGCCGAAAATCGGATAACCGTGTAAAAGTGATTTATAGTTGTTTATAGGGTCTAGAATCGAATAAGATATCTCATGATGCAATTTCGGACACGTGGTAGAAAAACAGGCTGAATAATAACAATGGCCGCTCCGACCACCCGACACAGTTCGAACTGATGGATATATAATACACGTTTTTTAGTCCTCAGAACTCTTGAAACAAAAATTACCAAAATCGCACGGATGGTTAATCATGTCAAATAAAGCGGGCATAAAAATTTGCAAAAACACCATAAGGCATTTGACGTTACCGATATGATATTAACCAATTTGGGCCGAAAATCGGATAATCGTGTAAAAGTGATTTATAGTTGTTTATAGTGTCTAGAATCAAATAAGATATCTCATGATGCAATTTCGGACACGTGGTAGAAAAACAGGCTGAAAAATAACAATGGCCGCTCCAACCACCCGAAACAGCTGGAAGTGAAGGATATATAATACACGTTTTTTAGGCCTCTGAACTCCTGAAACAAAAATTACCGAAAATAGCACGGATGGTTAATCGAATCAGATAAAGAGGGCATAAAAATTTGCAAAAATACCAGAGGACATTTGACATTACCGGTATGTTATTAACCAATTTCGGCCGAAAATCGGAGAACCGTGTAAAAGTGATTTATAGTTGTTTATAGGGTCTAGAATCGAATAAGATATCTCATGATGCAATTTCGGACACGTGTTAGAAAAACAGGCTGAATAATAACAATGGGCGCTCCGACCACCCGACACAGTTCGAACTGATGGATATATAATACACGTTTTTTAGGCCTCTGAACTCTTGAAACAAAAATTACCGAAAATCGCACGGATAGTTAATCGAGTCAGATAAAGCGGGCATAAAAATTTGCAAAAACACCAGAAGACATTTGACGTTACCGGTATGATATTAACCAATATCGGCCGAAAATCGGATTACCGTGTAAAACTAATTTATAGTTGTTTATAGGGTCTAGAATCGAATAAGATATCTCATGATGCAATTTCGGACACGTGATAGAAAAACAGGCTGAACAATAACAATGGCCGCTCCGACCACCCGACACTGTTCGAACTGATGGATATATAATACACGTTTTTTAGGCCTCTGAACTCTTGAAACAAAAATTACCGAAAATCGCACGGATGGTTAATCGAGTCAGATAAAGCGGGCATAAAAATTTGCAAAAATACCAGAGGACTTTTGACATTACCGGTATGTTATTAACCAATTTCGGCCGAAAATCGGATAACCGTGTAAAAGTGTTTTTTAGTTGTTTATAGGGTCTAGAATCGAATAAGATATCTCATGATGCAATTTCGAACACGTGGTAGAAAAACAGGCTGAATAATAACAATGGTCGCTCCGACCACCCGACACAGTTCGAACTGACGGATATATAATACACGTTTTTTAGGCCTCGGAACTCTTGAAACAAAAATTACCGAAAATCGCACGGATAGTTAATCGAGTCAGATAAAGCGGGCATAAAAATTTGCAAAAACACCAGAAGACATTTGACGTTACCGGTATGATATTAACCAATATCGGCCGAAAATCGGATAACCGTGTAAAAGTGATTTATATTTGTTTATAGGGTCTAGAATCGAATAAGATATCTCATAATGCAATTTCAGACACGTGGTAGAAAAACAGGCTGAACAATAACAATGGCCGCTCCGACCACCCGACACAGTTCGAACTAATGGATATATAATACACGTTTTTTAGTCCTCAGAACTCTTGAAACAAAAATTACCAAAATCGCACGGATGGTTAATCGAGTCAAATAAAGCGGGCATAAAAACTTGCAAAAACACTAGAAGGCATTTGACGTTACAGATATGATATTAACCAATTTCGGCCGAAAATCGTATAATCGTGTAAAAGTGATTTATAGTTGTTTTTATTGTCTAGAATCAAATAAGATATCTCATGATGCAATTTCGGACACGTGGTAGAAAAACAGGCTGAAAAATAACAATGGCCGCTCCGACCACTCGACACAGTTCGAACTGACGGATATATAATACACGTTTTTTAGGCCTCTGAACTCTTGAAACAAAAATTACCGAAAATCGCACGGATAGTTAATCGAGTCAGATAAAGCGGGCATAAAAAAAAAACACCAGAAGACATTTGACGTTACCGGTATGATATTAACCAATATCGGCCGAAAATCGGATAACCGTGTAAAAGTGATTTATAGTTGTTTATAGGGTCTAGAATCGAATAAGATATCTCATGATGCAATTTCGGACACGTGGTAGAAAAACAGGCTGAATAATAACAATGGCCGCTCCGACCACCCGACACAGTTCGAACTGATGGATATATAATACACGTTTTTTAGTCCTCAGAACTCTTGAAACAAAAATTACCAAAATCGCACGGATGGTTAATCGAGTCAAATAAAGCGGGCATAAAAATTTGCAAAAACACCAGAAGGCATTTGACGTTACCGATATGATATTAACCAATTTCGGCCGAAAATCGGATAATCGTGTAAAAGTGATTTATAGTTGTTTATAGTGACTAGAATCAAATAAGATATCTCATGATGCAATTTCGGACACGTGGTAGAAAAACAGGCTGAAAAATAACAATGGCCGCTCCGACCACCCGAAACAGCTGGAAGTGAAGGATATATAATACACGTTTTTTAGGCCTCTGAACTCCTGAAACAAAAATTACCGAAAATAGCACGGATGGTTAATCGAATCAGATAAAGCGGGCATAAAAATTTGCAAAAATACCAGAGGACATTTGACATTACCGGTATGTTATTAACCAATTTCGGCCGAAAATCGGATAACCGTGTAAAAGTGATTAATAGTTGTTTATAGGGTCTAGAATTGAATAAGATATCTCATGATGCAATTTCGGACACGTGGTAGAAAAACAGACTGAATAATAACAATGGGCGCTCCGACCACCCGACACAGTTCGAACTGATGGATATATAATACACGTTTTTTAGTCCTCAGAACTCTTGAAACCAAAATTACCGAAAATCGCACGGATGGTTAATCGAGTCAAATAAAGCGGGCATAAAAACTTGCAAAAACACCAGAAGGCATTTGACGTTACAAATATGATATTAACCAATTTCGGCCGAAAATCGTATAATCGTGTAAAAGTGATTTATAGTTGTTTATATTGTCTAGAATCAAATAAGATATCTCATGATGCAATTTCGGACACGTGGTAGAAAAACAGGCTGAAAAATAACAATGACCGCTCCGACCACTTGACACAGTTCGAACTGACGGATATATAATACACGTTTTTTAGGCCTCTGAACTCTTGAAACAAAAATTACCGAATATCGCACGGATAGTTAATCGAGTCAGATAAAGCGGGCATAAAAATTTGCAAAAACACCAGAAGACATTTGACGTTACCGGTATGATATTAACCAATATCGGCCGAAAATCGGATAACCGTGTAAAAGTGATTTATAGTTGTTTATAGGGTCTAGAATCGAATAAGATATCTGATGATGCAATTTCGGACACATGGTAGAAAAACAGGCTGAATAATAACAATGGCCGCTCCGACCACCCGACACAGTTCGAACTGATGGATATATAATACACGTATTTTAATCCTCAGAATTTTTGAAACAAAAATTACCAAAATCGCACGGATGGTTAATCGAGTCAAATAAAGCGGGCATAAAAATTTGCAAAAACACCAGAAGGCATTTGACGTTACCGATATGATATTAACCAATTTCGGCCGAAAATCGGATAATCGTGTAAAAGTGATTTATAGTTGTTTATAGTGTCTAGAATCAAATAAGATATCTCATGATGCAATTTCGGACACGTGGTAGAAAAACAGCCTGAAAAATAACAATGGCCGCTCCGACCACCCGAAACAGCTGGAAGTGAAGGATATATAATACACGTTTTTTAGGCCTCTGAACTCCTGAAACAAAAATTACCGAAAATTGCACGGATGGTTAATCGAATCAGATAAAGCGGGCATAAAAATTTGCAAAAATACCAGAGGACATTTGACATTACCGGTATGTTATTAACCAATTTCGGCCGAAAATCGGATAACCGTGTAAAAGTGATTTATAGTTGTTTATAGGGTCTAGAATCGAATAAGATATCTCATGATGCAATTTCGGACACGTGGTAGAAAAACAGGCTGAATAATAACAATGGGCGCTCCGACCACCCGACACAGTTCGAACTGATGGATATATAATACACGTTTTTTAGTCCTCAGAACTCTTGAAATAAAAATTACCGAAAATCGCACGGATGGTTAATCGAGTCAAATAAAGCGGGCATAAAAATTTGCAAAAACACCAGAAGGCTTTTGACGTTACCGATATGATATTAACCAATTTCGGCCGAAAATCAGATAATCGTGTAAAAGTGATTTATAGTGTCTAGAATCAAATAAGATATCTCATGATGGAATTTCGGACACGTGGTAGAAAAACAGGCTGAAATATAATAATGGCCGCTCCGACCACCCGGAACAGCTGGAAGTGAAGGATATATAATATACGTTTTTTAGGCCTCTGAACTCCTGAAAAAAAAATTACTGAAAATTGCACGGATGGTTAATCGAATCAGATAAAGCGAGCATAAAAATTTCAAAAACCCCAGAAGACATTTGACGTTACCGGTATGTTTTTAACCAATTTCGGCCGAAAATCGGATAACCGTGTAAAAGTGATTTATAGTTGTTTATAGGGTCTAGAATCGAATAAGATATCTCATGATGCAATTTCGGACACGTGGTAGAAAAACGGGCTGAACAATAACAATGGCCGCTCCGACCACCCGACACAGTTCGAACTGATGGATATATAATACACGTTTTTTAGTCCTCAGAACTCTTGAAACAAAAATTACCAAAATCGCAAGGATGGTTAATCGAGTCAAATAAAGCGGGCATAAAAACTTGCAAAAACACCAGAAGGCATTTGACGTTACAGATATGATATTAACCAATTTCGGCCGAAAATCGTATAATCGTGTAAAAGTGATTTATAGTTGTTTATATTGTCTAGAATCAAATAAGATATCTCATGATGCAATTTCGGACACGTGGTAGAAAAACAGGCTGAAAAATAACAATGGCCGCTCCGACCACTCGACACAGTTCGAACTGACGGATATATAATACACGTTTTTTAGGCCTCTGAACTCTTGAAACAAAAATTACCGAAAATCGCACGGATAGTTAATCGAGTCAGATAAAGCGGGCATAAAAATTTGCAAAAACACCAGAAGACATTTGACGTTACCGGTATGATATTAACCAATATCGGCCGAAAATCGGATAACCGTGTAAAAGTGATTTATAGTTGTTTATAGGGTCTAGAATCGAATAAGATAACTGATGATGCAATTTCGGACAGGTGGTAGAAAAACAGGCTGAATAATAACAATGGCCGCTCCGACCACTCGACACAGTTCGAACTGACGGATATATAATACACGTTTTTTAGGCCTCTGAACTCTTGAAACAAAAATTACCGAAAATCGCACGGATAGTTAATCGAGTCAGATAAAGCGGGCATAAAAATTTGCAAAAACACCAGAAGACATTTGACGTTACCGGTATGATATTAACCAATATCGGCCGAAAATCGGATAACCGTGTAAAAGTGATTTATAGTTGTTTATAGGGTCTAGAATCGAATAAGATATCTGATGATGCAATTTCGGACACGTGGTAGAAAAACAGGCTGAATAATAACAATGGCTGCTCCGACCACCCGACACAGTTCGCACTGATGGATATATAATACACGTATTTTAGTCCTCAGAATTCTTGAAACAAAAATTACCAAAATCGCACGGATGGTTAATCGAGTCAAATAAAGCGGGCATAAAAATTTGCAAAAACACCAGAAGGCATTTGACGTTACCGATATGATATTAACCAATTTCGGCCGAAAATCAGATAATCGTGTAAAAGTGATTTATAGTGTCTAGAATCAAATAAGATATCTCATGATGGAATTTCGGACACGTGGTAGAAAAACAGGCTGAATAATAATGGCCGCTCCGACCACCCGAAACAGCTGGAAGTGAAGGATATATAATACACGTTTTTTAGGCCTCTGAACTCCTGAAACAAAAATTACTGAAAATTGCACGGATGGTTAATCGAATCAGATAAAGCGAGCATAAAAATTTCAAAAACCCCAGAAGACATTTGACGTTACCGGTATGTTTTTAACCAATTTCGGCCGAAAATCGGATAACCGTGTAAAAGTGATTTATAGTTGTTTATAGGGTCTAGAATCGAATAAGATAACTGATGATACAATTTCGGACAGGTGGTAGAAAAACAGGCTGAATAATAACAATGGCCGCTCCGATCACTCGACACAGTTCGAACTGACGGATATATAATACACGTTTTTTAGACCTCTGAACTCTTGAAACAAAAATTACCGAAAATCGCACGGATAGTTAATCGACTCAGATAAAGCGGGCATAAAAATTTGCAAAAACACCAGAAGACATTTGACGTTACCGGTATGATATTAACCAATATCGGCCGAAAATCGGATAACCGTGTAAAAGTGATTTATAGTTGTTTATAGGGTCTAGAATCGAATAAGATATCTGATGATGCAATTTCGGACACGTGGTAGAAAAACAGGCTGAATAATAACAATGGCTGCTCCGACCACCCGACACAGTTCGCACTGATGGATATATAATGCACGTATTTTAGTCCTCAGAATTCTTGAAACAAAAATTACCAAAATCGCACGGATGGTTAATCGAGTCAAATAAAGCGGGCATAAAAATTTGCAAAAACACCAGAAGGCATTTGACGTTACCGATATGATATTAACCAATTTCGGCCGAAAATCAGATAATCGTGTAAAAGTGATTTATAGTGTCTAGAATCAAATAAGATATCTCATGATGGAATTTCGGACACGTGGTAGAAAAACAGGCTGAATAATAATGGCCGCTCCGACCACCCGAAACAGCTGGAAGTGAAGGATATATAATACACGTTTTTTAGGCCTCTAAACTCCTGAAACAAAAATTACTGAAAATTGCACGGATGGTTAATCGAATCAGATAAAGCGAGCATAAAAATTTCAAAAACCCCAGAAGACATTTGACGTTACCGGTATGTTTTTAACCAATTTCGGCCGAAAATCGGATAACCGTGTAAAAGTGATTTATAGTTGTTTATAGGGTCTAGAATCGAATAAGATATCTCATGATGCAATTTCGGACACGTGGTAGAAAAACGGGCTGAACAATAACAATGGCCGCTCCGACCACCCGACACAGTTCGAACTGATGGATATATAATACACGTTTTTTAGTCCTCAGAACTCTTGAAACAAAAATTACCAAAATCGCACGGATGGTTAATCGAGTCAAATAAAGCGGGCATAAAAACTTGCAAAAACACCAGAAGGCATTTGGCGTTACAGATATGATATTAACCAATTTCGGCCGAAAATCGTATAATCGTGTAAAAGTGATTTATAGTTGTTTATATTGTCTAGAATCAAATAAGATATCTCATGATGCAATTTCGGACACGTGGTAGAAAAACAGGCTGAAAAATAACAATGGCCGCTCCGACCACTCGACACAGTTCGAACTGACGGATATATAATACACGTTTTTTAGGCCTCTGAACTCTTGAAACAAAAATTACCGAAAATCGCACGGATAGTTAATCGAGTCAGATAAAGCGGGCATAAAAATTTGCAAAAACACCAGAAGACATTTGACGTTACCGGTATGATATTAACCAATATCGGCCGAAAATCGGATAACCGTGTAAAAGTGATTTATAGTTGTTTATAGGGTCTAGAATCGAATAAGATAACTGATGATGCAATTTCGGACAGGTGGTAGAAAAACAGGCTGAATAATAACAATGGCCGCTCCGACCACTCGACACAGTTCGAACTGACGGATATATAATACACGTTTTTTAGGCCTCTGAACTCTTGAAACAAAAATTACCGAAAATCGCACGGATAGTTAATCGAGTCAGATAAAGCGGGCATAAAAATTTGCAAAAACACCAGAAGACATTTGACGTTACCGGTATGATATTAACCAATATCGGCCGAAAATCGGATAACCGTGTAAAAGTGATTTATAGTTGTTTATAGGGTCTAGAATCGAATAAGATATCTGATGATGCAATTTCGGACACGTGGTAGAAAAACAGGCTGAATAATAACAATGGCTGCTCCGACCACCCGACACAGTTCGAACTGATGGATATATAATACACGTATTTTAGTCCTCAGAATTCTTGAAACAAAAATTACCAAAATCGCACGGATGGTTAATCGAGTCAAATAAAGCGGGCATAAAAATTTGCAAAAACACCAGAAGGCATTTGACGTTACCGATATGATATTAACCAATTTCGGCCGAAAATCGGATAATCGTGTAAAAGTGATTTATAGTTGTTTATAGTGTCTAGAATCAAATAAGATATCTCATGATTCAATTTCGGACACGTGGTAGAAAAACAGGCTGAAAAATAACAATGGCCGCTCCGACCACCCGAAACAGCTGGAAGTGAAGGATATATAATACACGTTTTTTAGGCCTTTGAACTCCTGAAACAAAAATTACCGAAAATTGCACGGATGGTTAATCGAATCAGATAAAGCGGGCATAAAAATTTGCAAAAATAGCAGAGGACATTTGACATTACCGGTATGTTATTAACCAATTTCGGCCGAAAATCGGATAACCGTGTAAAAGTGATTTATAGTTGTTTATAGGGTCTAGAATCGAATAAGATATCTCATGATGCAATTTCGGACACGTGGTAGAAAAACAGGCTGAATAAAAACAATGGGCGCTCCGACCACCCGACACAGTTCGAACTGATGGATATATAATACACGTTTTTTAGTCCTCAGAACTCTTGAAACAAAAATTACCGAAAATCGCACGGATGGTTAATCGAGTCAAATAAAGCGGGCATAAAAATTTGAAAAAACACCAGAAGGCTTTTGACGTTACCGATATGATATTAACCAATTTCGGCCGAAAATCAGATAATCGTGTAAAAGTGATTTATAGTGTCTAGAATCAAATAAGATATCTCATGATGCAATTTCGGACACGTGGTAGAAAAACAGGCTGAAATATAACAATGGCCGCTCCGACCACCCGAAACAGCTGGAAGTGAAGGATATATAATACACGTTTTTTAGGCCTCTGAACTCCTGAAACAAAAATTACTGAAAATTGCACGGATGGTTAATCGAATCAGATAAAGCGAGCATAAAAATTTCAAAAACCCCAGAAGACATTTGACGTTACCGGTATGTTTTTAACCAATTTCGGCCGAAAATCGGATAACCGTGTAAAAGTGATTTATAGTTGTTTATAGGGTCTAGAATCGAATAAGATATCTCATGATGCAATTTCGGACACGTGGTAGAAAAACGGGCTGAACAATAACAATGGCCGCTCCGACCACCCGACATAGTTCGAACTGATGGATATATAATACACG
The DNA here is from genome assembly GCA_029255685.2 of Silene conica. Classification (NCBI taxonomy): domain Eukaryota; kingdom Viridiplantae; phylum Streptophyta; class Magnoliopsida; order Caryophyllales; family Caryophyllaceae; genus Silene; species Silene conica. Next base: position 46,895,956 of record CM055314.2, on the reverse strand, counting down.
TTTTTTAGTCCTCAGAACTCTTGAAACAAAAATTACCAAAATCGCACGGATGGTTAATCGAGTCAAATAAAGCGGGCATAAAAACTTGCAAAAACACCAGAAGGCATTTGACGTTACAGATATGATATTAACCAATTTCGGCCGAAAATCGTATAATCGTGGAAAAGTGATTTATAGTTGTTTATATTGTCTAGAATCAAATAAGATATCTCATGATGCAATTTCGGACACGTGGTAGAAAAACAGGCTGAAAAATAACAATGGCCGCTCCGACCACTCGATACAGTTCGAACTGACGGATATATAATACACGTTTTTTAGGCCTCTGAACTCTTGAAACAAAAATTACCGAAAATCGCACGGATAGTTAATCGAGTCAGATAAAGCGGGCATAAAAATTTGCAAAAACACCAGAAGACATTTGACGTTACCGGTATGATATTAACCAATATCGGCCGAAAATCGGATAACCGTGTAAAAGTGATTTATAGTTGTTTATAGGGTCTAGAATCGAATAAGATAACTGATGATGCAATTTCGGACAGGTGGTAGAAAAACAGGCTGAATAATAACAATGGCCGCTCCGACCACTCGACACAGTTCGAACTGACGGATATATAATACACGTTTTTTAGGCCTCTGAACTCTTGAAACAAAAATTACCGAAAATCGCACGGATAGTTAATCGAGTCAGATAAAGCGGGCATAAAAATTTGCAAAAACACCAGAAGACATTTGACGTTACCGGTATGATATTAACCAATATCGGCCGAAAATCGGATAACCGTGTAAAAGTGATTTATAGTTGTTTATAGGGTCTAGAATCGAATAAGATATCTGATGATGCAATTTCGGACACGTGGTAGAAAAACAGGCTGAATAATAACAATGGCTGCTCCGACCACCCGACACAGTTCGAATTGATGGATATATAATACACGTATTTTAGTCCTCAGAATTCTTGAAACAAAAATTACCAAAATCGCAGGGATGGTTAATCGAGTCAAATAAAGCGGGCATAAAAATTTGCAAAAACACCAGAAGGCATTTGACGTTACCGATATGATATTAACCAATTTCGGCCGAAAATCGGATAATCGTGTAAAAGTGATTTATAGTTGTTTATAGTGTCTAGAATCAAATAAGATATCTCATGATGCAATTTCGGACACGTGGTAGAAAAACAGGCTGAAAAATAACAATGGCCGCTCCGACCACCCGAAACAGCTGGAAGTGAAGGATATATAATACACGTTTTTTAGGCCTTTGAACTCCTGAAACAAAAATTACCGAAAATTGCACGGATGGTTAATCGAATCAGATAAAGCGGGCATAAAAATTTGCAAAAATAGCAGAGGACATTTGACATTACCGTTATGTTATTAACCAATTTCGGCCGAAAATCGGATAACCGTGTAAAAGTGATTTATAGTTGTTTATAGGGTCTAGAATCGAATAAGATATCTCATGATGCAATTTCGGACACGTGGTAGAAAAACAGGCTGAATAATAACAATGGGCGCTCCGACCACCCGACACAGTTCGAACTGATGGATATATAATACACGTTTTTTAGTCCTCAGAACTCTTGAAACAAAAAATTACCGAAAATCGCACGGATGGTTAATCGAGTCAAATAAAGCAGGCATAAAAATTTGCAAAAACACCAGAAGGCTTTTGACGTTACCGATATGATATTAACCAATTTCGGCCGAAAATCAGATAATCGTGTAAAAGTGATTTATAGTGTCTAGAATCAAATAAGATATCTCATGATGCAATTTCGGACACGTGGTAGAAAAACAGGCTGAAATATAACAATGGCCGCTCCGACCACCCGAAACAGCTGGAAGTGAAGGATATATAATACACGTTTTTTAGGCCTCTGAACTCCTGAAACAAAAATTATTGAAAATCGCACGGATAGTTAATCGAGTCAGTTAATGCGGGCATAAAAATTTGCAAAAACACCAGAAGACATTTGACGTTACCGGTATGATATTAACCAATATCGGCCGAAAATCGGATAACCGTGTAAAATTGATTTATAGTTGTTTATAGAGTCTAGAATCGAATAAGATATCTCATGTTGCAATTTCGGACACGTGGTAGAAAAACAGGCTGAACAATAACAATTGCCGCTCCGACCACCCGACACAGTTCGAACTGATGGATATATAATACACGTTTTTTAGTCCTCAGAACTCTTGAAACAAAAATTACCAAAATCGCACGGATGGTTAATCGAGTCAAATAAAGCGGGCATAAAAACTTGCAAAAACACCAGAAGGTATTTGACGTTACAGATATGATATTAACCAATTTCGGCCGAAAATCGTATTATCGTGTAAAAGTGATTTATAGTTGTTTATATTGTCTAGAATCAAATAAGATATCTCATGATGCAATTTCGGACACGTGGTAGAAAAACAGGATGAAAAATAACAATGGCCGCTCCGACCACTCGACACAGTTCGAACTGACGGATATATAATACACGTTTTTTAGGCCTCTGAACTCTTGAAACAAAAATTACCGAAAATCGCACGGATAGTTAATCGAGTCAGATAAAGCGGGAATAAAAATTTGCAAAAACACCAGAAGACATTTGACGTTACCGGTATGATATTAACCAATATCGGCCGAAAATCGGTTAACCGTGTAAAAGTGATTTATAGTTGTTTATAGGGTCTAGAATCGAATAAGATAACTGATGATGCAATTTCGGACAGGTGGTAGAAAAACAGGCTGAATAATAACAATGGCCGCTCCGACCACCCGACACAGTTCGAACTGATGTATATATAATACACGTATTTTAGTCCTCAGATCTCTTGAAACAAAAATTACCAAAATCGCACGGATGGTTAATCGAGTCAAATAAAGCGGGCATAAAAATTTGCAAAAACACCAGAAGGCATTTGACGTTACCGATATGATATTAACCAATTTCGGCCGAAAATCGGATAATCGTGTAAAAGTGATTTATAGTAGTTTATAGTGTCTGGAATCAAATAAGATATCTCATGATGCAATTTCGGACACGTGGTAGAAAAACAGGATGAAAAATAACAATGGCCGCTCCGACCACCCGAAACAGCTGGAAGTGAAGGTTATATAATACACGTTTTTTAGGCCTCTGAACTCCTGAAACAAAAATTACCGAAAATTGCCCGGATGGTTAATCGAATCAGATAAAGCGGGCATAAAAATTTGCAAAAATACCAGAGGACATTTGACATTACCGGTATGTTATTAACCAATTTCGGCCGAAAATCGGATAACCGTGTAAAAGTGATTTATAGTTGTTTATAGGGTCTAGAATCGAATAAGATATCTCATGATGCAATTTCGGACACGTGGTAGAAAAACAGGCTGAATAATAACAATGGGCGCTCCGACCACCCGACACAGTTCGAACTGATGGATATATAATACACGTTTTTTAGTCCTCAGAACTCTTGAAACAAAAATTACCGAAAATCGCACGGATGGTTAATCGAGTCAAATAAAGCAGGCATAAAAATTTGCAAAAACACCAGAAGGCATTTGACGTTACCGATATGATATTAACCAATTTCGGCCGAAAATCAGATAATCGTGTAAAAGTGATTTATAGTGTCTAGAATCAAATAAGATATCTCATGATGGAATTTCGGACACGTGGTAGAAAAACAGGCTGAAATATAATAATGGCCGCTCCGACCACCCGAAACAGCTGGAAGTGAAGGATATATAATACACGATTTTTAGGCCTCTGAACTCCTGAAACAAAAATTACTGAAAATTGCACGGATGGTTAATCGAATCAGATAAAGCGAGCATAAAAATTTCAAAAACCCCAGAAGACATTTGACGTTACCGGTATGTTTTTAACCAATTTCGGCCGAAAATCGGATAACCGTGTAAAAGTGATTTATAGTTGTTTATAGGGTCTAGAATCGAATAAGATATCTCATGATGCAATTTCGGACACGTGGTAGAAAAACTGGCTGAACAATAACAATGGCCGCTCCGACCACCCGACACAGTTCGAACTGATGGATATATAATACACGTTTTTTAGTCCTCAGAACTCTTGAAACAAAAATTACCAAAATCGCACGGATGGTTAATCGAGTCAAATAAAGCGGGCATAAAAACTTGCAAAAACACCAGAAGGCATTTGACGTTACAGATATGATATTAACCAATTTCGGCCGAAAATCGTATTATCGTGTAAAAGTGATTTATAGTTGTTTATATTGTCTAGAATCAAATAAGATATCTCATGATGCAATTTCGGACACGTGGTAGAAAAACAGGCTGAAAAATAACAATGGCCGCTCCGACCACTCGACACAGTTCGAACTGACGGATATATAATACACGTTTTTTAGGCCTCTGAACTCTTGAAACAAAAATTACCGAAAATCGCACGGATAGTTAATCGAGTCAGATAAAGCGGGCATAAAAATTTGCAAAAACACCAGAAGACATTTGACGTTACCGGTAAGATATTAACCAATATCGGCCGAAAATCGGATAACCGTGTAAAAGTGATTTATAGTTGTTTATAGGGTCTAGAATCGAATAAGATAACTGATGATGCAATTTCGGACAGGTGGTAGAAAAACAGGCTGAATAATAACAATGGCCGCTCCGACCACCCGACACAGTTCGAACTGATGGATATATAATACACGTATTTTAGTCCTCAGAACTCTTGAAACAAAAATTACCAAAATCGCACGGATAGTTAATCGAGTCAAATAAAGCGGGCATAAAAATTTGCAAAAATACCAGAAGGCATTTGACGTTACCGATATGATATTAACCAATTTCGGCCGAAAATCGGATAATCGTGTAAAAGTGATTTATAGTAGTTTATAGTGTCTAGAATCAAATAAGATATCTCATGATGCAATTTCGGACAAGTGGTAGAAAAACAGGATGAAAAATAACAATGGCCGCTCCGACCACCCGAAACAGCTGGAAGTGAAGGATATATAATACACTTTTTTAGGCCTCTGAACTCCTGAAACAAAAATTACCGAAAATTGCACGGATGGTTAATCGAATCAGATAAAGCGGGCATAAAAATTTGCAAAAATACCAGAGGACATTTGACATTACCGGTATGTTATTAACCAATTTCGGCCGAAAATCAGATAACCGTGTAAAAGTGATTTATAGTGTCTAGAATCAAATAAGATATCTCATGATGCAATTTCGGACACGTGGTAGAAAAACAGGCTGAAATATAACAATGGCCGCTCCGACCACCCGAAACAGCTGGAAGTGAAGGATATATAATACACGTTTTTTAGGCCTCTGAACTCCTGAAACAAAAATTACCGAAAATCGCACGGATGGTTAATCGAGTCAAATAAAGCAGGCATAAAAATTTGCAAAAACACCAGAAGGCATTTGACGTTACCGATATGATATTAACCAATTTCGGCCGAAAATCAGATAATCGTGTAAAAGTGATTTATAGTGTCTAGAATCAAATAAGATATCTCATGATGCAATTTCGGACACGTGGTAGAAAAACAGGCTGAAATATAACAATGGCCGCTCCGACCACCCGAAACAGCTGGAAGTGAAGGATATATAATACACGTTTTTTAGGCCTCTGAACTCCTGAAACAAAAATTACTGAAAATCGCACGGATAGTTAATCGAGTCAGATAATGCGGGCATAAAAATTTGCAAAAACACCAGAAGACATTTGACGTTACCGGTATGATATTAACCAATATCGGCCGAAAATCGGATAACCGTGTAAAATTGATTTATAGTTGTTTATAGGGTCTAGAATCGAATAAGATATCTCATGATGCAATTTCGGACACGTGGTAGAAAAACAGGCTGAACAATAACAATGGCCGCTCCGACCACCCGACACAGTTCGAACTGATGGATATATAATACACGTTTTTTAGTCCTCAGAACTCTTGAAACAAAAATTACCAAAATCGCACGGATGGTTAATCGAGTCAAATAAAGCGGGCATAAAAACTTGCAAAAACACCAGAAGGCATTTGACGTTACAGATATGATATTAACCAATTTCGGCCGAAAATCGTATTATCGTGTAAAAGTGATTTATAGTTGTTTATATTGTCTAGAATCAAATAAGATATCTCATGATGCAATTTCGGACACGTGGTAGAAAAACAGGATGAAAAATAACAATGGCCGCTCCGACCACCCGAAACAGCTGGAAGTGAAGGATATATAATACACGTTTTTTAGGCCTCTGAACTCCTGAAACAAAAATTACCGAAAATTGCACGGATGGTTAATCGAATCAGATAAAGCGGGCATAAAAATTTGCAAAAATACCAGAGGACATTTGACATTACCGGTATGTTATTAACCAATTTCGGCCGAAAATCAGATAATCGTGTAAAAGTGATTTATAGTGTCTAGAATCAAATAAGATATCTCATGATGCAATTTCGGACACGTGGTAGAAAAACAGGCTGAAATATAACAATGGCCGCTCCGACCACCCGAAACAGCTGGAAGTGAAGGATATATAATACACGTTTTTTAGGCCTCTGAACTCCTGAAACAAAAATTACCGAAAATCGCACGGATGGTTAATCGAGTCAAATAAAGCAGGCATAAAAATTTGCAAAAACACCAGAAGGCATTTGACGTTACCGATATGATATTAACCAATTTCGGCCGAAAATCAGATAATCGTGTAAAAGTGATTTATAGTGTCTAGAATCAAATAAGATATCTCATGATGCAATTTCGGACACGTGGTAGAAAAACAGGCTGAAATATAACAATGGCCGCTCCGACCACCCGAAACAGCTGGAAGTGAAGGATATATAATACACGTTTTTTAGGCCTCTGAACTCCTGAAACAAAAATTACTGAAAATCGCACGGATAGTTAATCGAGTCAGATAATGCGGGCATAAAAATTTGCAAAAACACCAGAAGACATTTGACGTTACCGGTATGATATTAACCAATATCGGCCGAAAATCGGATAACCGTGTAAAATTGATTTATAGTTGTTTATAGGGTCTAGAATCGAATAAGATATCTCATGATGCAATTTCGGACACGTGGTAGAAAAAGGGGCTGAACAATAACAATGGCCGCTCCGACCACCCGACACAGTTCGAACTGATGGATATATAATACACGTTTTTTAGTCCTCAGAACTCTTGAAACAAAAATTACCAAAATCGCACGGATGGTTAATCGAGTCAAATAAAGCGGGCATAAAAACTTGCAAAAACACCAGAAGGCATTTGACGTTACAGATATGATATTAACCAATTTCGGCCGAAAATCGTATTATCGTGTAAAAGTGATTTATAGTTGTTTATATTGTCTAGAATCAAATAAGATATCTCATGATGCAATTTCGGACACGTGGTAGAAAAACAGGCTGAAAAATAACAATGGCCGCTCCGACCACTCGATACAGTTCGAACTGACGGATATATAATACACGTTTTTTAGGCCTCTGAACTCTTGAAACAAAAATTACCGAAAATCGCACGGATAGTTAATCGAGTCAGATAAAGCGGGCATAAAAATTTGCAAAAACACCAGAAGACATTTGACGTTACCGGTATGATATTAACCAATATCGGCCGAAAATCGGATAACCGTGTAAAAGTGATTTATAGTTGTTTATAGGGTCTAGAATCGAATAAGATAACAGATGATGCAATTTCGGACAGGTGGTAGAAAAACAGGCTGAATAATAACAATGGCCGCTCCGACCACCCGACACAGTTCGAACTGATGGATATATAATACACGTATTTTAGTCCTCAGAACTCTTGAAACAAAAATTACCAAAATCGCACGGATGGTTAATCGAGTCAAATAAAGCGGGCATAAAAATTTGCAAAAACACCAGAAGGCATTTGACGTTACCGATATGATATTAACCAATTTCGGCCGAAAATCGGATAATCGTGTAAAAGTGATTTATAGTAGTTTATAGTGTCTGGAATCAAATAAGATATCTCATGATGCAATTTCGGACACGTGGTAGAAAAACAGGATGAAAAATAACAATGGCCGCTCCGACCACCCGAAACAGCTGGAAGTGAAGGATATATAATACACGTTTTTTAGGCTTCTGAACTCCTGAAACAAAAATTACCGAAAATTGCACGGATGGTTAATCGAATCAGATAAAGCGGGCATAAAAATTTGCAAAAATACCAGAGGACATTTGGCATTACCGGTATGTTATTAACCAATTTCGGCCGAAAATCGGATAACCGTGTAAAAGTGATTTATAGTTGTTTATAGGGTCTAGAATCGAATAAGATATCTCATGATGCAATTTCGAACACGTGGTAGAAAAACAGGCTGAATAATAACAATGGGCGCTCCGACCACCCGACACAGTTCGAACTGATGGATATATAATACACGTTTTTTAGTCCTCCGAACTCTTGAAACAAAAATTACCGAAAATCGCACGGATGGTTAATCGAGTCAAATAAAGCAGGCATAAAAATTTGCAAAAACACCAGAAGGCATTTGACGTTACCGATATGATATTAACCAATTTCGGCCGAAAATCAGATAATCGTGTAAAAGTGATTTATAGTGTCTAGAATCAAATAAGATATCTCATGATGCAATTTCGGACACGTGGTAGAAAAACAGGCTGAAATATAACAATGGCCGCTCCGGCCACCCGAAACAGCTGGAAGTGAAGGATATATAATACACGTTTTTTAGGCCTCTGAACTCCTGAAACAAAAATTACTGAAAATCGCACGGATAGTTAATCGAGTCAGATAATGCGGGCATAAAAATTTGTAAAAACACCAGAAGACATTTGACGTTACCGGTATGATATTAACCAATATCGGCCGAAAATCGGATAACCGTGTAAAAGTGATTTATAGTTGTTTATAGGGTCTAGAATCGAATAAGATATCTGATGATGCAATTTCGGACACGTGGTAGAAAAACAGGCTGAATAAAAACAATGGCCGCTCCGACCACCCGACACAGTTCGAACTGATGGATATATAATACACGTATTTTAGTTCTCAGAACTCTTGAAACAAAAATTACCAAAATCGCACGGATGGTTAATCGAGTCAAATAAAGCAGGCATAAAAATTTGCAAAAACACCAGAAGGCATTTAACGTTACCGATATGATATTAACCAATTTCGGCCGAAAATCGGATAATCGTGTAAAAGTGATTTATAGTTGTTTATAGTGTCTAGAATCAAATAAGATATCTCATGATGCAATTTCGGACACGTGGTAGAAAAACAGGCTGAAAAATAACAATGGGCGCTCCGACCACCCGACACAGTTCGAACTGATGGATATATAATACACGTTTTTTAGGCCTCTGAACTCCTGAAACAAAAATTATCGAAAATTGCACGGATGGTTAATCGAATCAGATAAAGCGGGCATAAAAATTTGCAAAAATACCAGAGGACATTTGGCATTACCTGTATGTTATTAACCAATTTCGGCCGAAAATCGGATAACCGTGTAAAAGTGATTTATAGTTGTTTATAGGGTCTAGAATCGAATAAGATATCTCATGATGCAATTTCGAACACGTGGTAGAAAAACAGGCTGAATAATAACAATGGGCGCTCCGACCACCCGACACAGTTCGAACTGATGGATATATAATACACGTTTTTTAGTCCTCCGAACTCTTGAAACAAAAATTACCGAAAATCGCACGGATGGTTAATCGAGTCAAATAAAGCAGGCATAAAAATTTGCAAAAACACCAGAAGGCATTTGACGTTACCGATATGATATTAACCAATTTCGGCCGAAAATCAGATAATCGTGTAAAAGTGATTTATAGTGTCTAGAATCAAATAAGATATCTCATGATGCAATTTCGGACACGTGGTAGAAAAACAAGCTGAAATATAACAATGGCCGCTCCGGCCACCCGAAACAGCTGGAAGTGAAGGATATATAATACACGTTTTTTAGGCCTCTGAACTCCTGAAACAAAAATTACTGAAAATCGCACGGATAGTTAATCGAGTCAGATAATGCGGGCATAAAAATTTGTAAAAACACCAGAAGACATTTGACGTTACCGGTATGATATTAACCAATATCGGCCGAAAATCGGATAACCGTGTAAAAGTGATTTATAGTTGTTTATAGGGTCTAGAATCGAATAAGATATCTGATGATGCAATTTCGGACACGTGGTAGAAAAACAGGCTGAATAAAAACAATGGCCGCTCCGACCACCCGACACAGTTCGAACTGATGGATATATAATACACGTATTTTAGGTCTCAGAACTCTTGAAACAAAAATTACCAAAATCGCACGGATGGTTAATCGAGTCAAATAAAGCAGGCATAAAAATTTGCAAAAACACCAGAAGGCATTTGACGTTACCGATATGATATTAACCAATATCGGCCGAAAATCGGATAACCGTGTAAAAGTGATTTATAGTTGTTTATAGGGTCTAGAATCGAATAAGATAACAGATGATGCAATTTCGGACAGGTGGTAGAAAAACAGGCTGAATAATAACAATGGCCGCTCCGACCACCCGACACAGTTCGAACTGATGGATATATAATACACGTATTTTAGTCCTCAGAACTCTTGAAACAAAAATTACCAAAATCGCACGGATGGTTAATCGAGTCAAATAAAGCGGGCATAAAAATTTGCAAAAACACCAGAAGGCATTTGACGTTACCGATATGATATTAACCAATTTCGGCCGAAAATCGGATAATCGTGTAAAAGTGATTTATAGTAGTTTATAGTGTCTGGAATCAAATAAGATATCTCATGATGCAATTTCGGACACGTGGTAGAAAAACAGGATGAAAAATAACAATGGCCGCTCCGACCACCCGAAACAGCTGGAAGTGAAGGATATATAATACACGTTTTTTAGGCTTCTGAACTCCTGAAACAAAAATTACCGAAAATTGCACGGATGGTTAATCGAATCAGATAAAGCGGGCATAAAAATTTGCAAAAATACCAGAGGACATTTGGCATTACCGGTATGTTATTAACCAATTTCGGCCGAAAATCGGATAACCGTGTAAAAGTGATTTATAGTTGTTTATAGGGTCTAGAATCGAATAAGATATCTCATGATGCAATTTCGAACACGTGGTAGAAAAACAGGCTGAATAATAACAATGGGCGCTCCGACCACCCGACACAGTTCGAACTGATGGATATATAATACACGTTTTTTAGTCCTCCGAACTCTTGAAACAAAAATTACCGAAAATCGCACGGATGGTTAATCGAGTCAAATAAAGCAGGCATAAAAATTTGCAAAAACACCAGAAGGCATTTGACGTTACCGATATGATATTAACCAATTTCGGCCGAAAATCAGATAATCGTGTAAAAGTGATTTATAGTGTCTAGAATCAAATAAGATATCTCATGATGCAATTTCGGACACGTGGTAGAAAAACAGGCTGAAATATAACAATGGCCGCTCCGGCCACCCGAAACAGCTGGAAGTGAAGGATATATAATACACGTTTTTTAGGCCTCTGAACTCCTGAAACAAAAATTACTGAAAATCGCACGGATAGTTAATCGAGTCAGATAATGCGGGCATAAAAATTTGTAAAAACACCAGAAGACATTTGACGTTACCGGTATGATATTAACCAATATCGGCCGAAAATCGGATAACCGTGTAAAAGTGATTTATAGTTGTTTATAGGGTCTAGAATCGAATAAGATATCTGATGATGCAATTTCGGACACGTGGTAGAAAAACAGGCTGAATAAAAACAATGGCCGCTCCGACCACCCGACACAGTTCGAACTGATGGATATATAATACACGTATTTTAGTTCTCAGAACTCTTGAAACAAAAATTACCAAAATCGCACGGATGGTTAATCGAGTCAAATAAAGCAGGCATAAAAATTTGCAAAAACACCAGAAGGCATTTAACGTTACCGATATGATATTAACCAATTTCGGCCGAAAATCGGATAATCGTGTAAAAGTGATTTATAGTTGTTTATAGTGTCTAGAATCAAATAAGATATCTCATGATGCAATTTCGGACACGTGGTAGAAAAACAGGCTGAAAAATAACAATGGGCGCTCCGACCACCCGACACAGTTCGAACTGATGGATATATAATACACGTTTTTTAGGCCTCTGAACTCCTGAAACAAAAATTATCGAAAATTGCACGGATGGTTAATCGAATCAGATAAAGCGGGCATAAAAATTTGCAAAAATACCAGAGGACATTTGGCATTACCTGTATGTTATTAACCAATTTCGGCCGAAAATCGGATAACCGTGTAAAAGTGATTTATAGTTGTTTATAGGGTCTAGAATCGAATAAGATATCTCATGATGCAATTTCGAACACGTGGTAGAAAAACAGGCTGAATAATAACAATGGGCGCTCCGACCACCCGACACAGTTCGAACTGATGGATATATAATACACGTTTTTTAGTCCTCCGAACTCTTGAAACAAAAATTACCGAAAATCGCACGGATGGTTAATCGAGTCAAATAAAGCAGGCATAAAAATTTGCAAAAACACCAGAAGGCATTTGACGTTACCGATATGATATTAACCAATTTCGGCCGAAAATCAGATAATCGTGTAAAAGTGATTTATAGTGTCTAGAATCAAATAAGATATCTCATGATGCAATTTCGGACACGTGGTAGAAAAACAAGCTGAAATATAACAATGGCCGCTCCGGCCACCCGAAACAGCTGGAAGTGAAGGATATATAATACACGTTTTTTAGGCCTCTGAACTCCTGAAACAAAAATTACTGAAAATCGCACGGATAGTTAATCGAGTCAGATAATGCGGGCATAAAAATTTGTAAAAACACCAGAAGACATTTGACGTTACCGGTATGATATTAACCAATATCGGCCGAAAATCGGATAACCGTGTAAAAGTGATTTATAGTTGTTTATAGGGTCTAGAATCGAATAAGATATCTGATGATGCAATTTCGGACACGTGGTAGAAAAACAGGCTGAATAAAAACAATGGCCGCTCCGACCACCCGACACAGTTCGAACTGATGGATATATAATACACGTATTTTAGGTCTCAGAACTCTTGAAACAAAAATTACCAAAATCGCACGGATGGTTAATCGAGTCAAATAAAGCAGGCATAAAAATTTGCAAAAACACCAGAAGGCATTTGACGTTACCGATATGATATTAACCAATTTCGGCCGAAAATCGGATAATCGTGTAAAAGTGATTTATAGTTGTTTATAGTGTCTAGAATCAAATAAGATATCTCATGATGCAATTTCGGACACGTGGTAGAAAAACAGGCTGAAAAATAACAATGGGCGCTCCGACCACCCGACACAGTTCGAACTGATGGATATATAATACACGTTTTTTAGGCCTCTGAACTCCTGAAACAAAAATTACCGAAAATTGCACGGATGGTTAATCGAATCAGATAAAGCGGGCATAAAAATTTGCAAAAACACCAGAGGACATTTGACATTACCGGTATGTTATTAACCAATTTCGGCCGAAAATCGGATAACCGTGTAAAAGTGATTTATAGTTGTTTATAGGGTCTAGAATCGAATAAGATATCTCATGATGCAATTTCGGACACGTGGTAGAAAAATAGGCTGAATAATAACAATGGGCGCTCCGACCACCCCGACACAGTTCGAACTGATGGATATATAATACACGTTTTTTAGTCCTCAGAACACTTGAAACAAAAATTACCGAAAATCGCACGGATGGTTAATCGAGTCAAATAAAGCGGGCATAAAAATTTGCAAAAACACCAGAAGGCATTTGACGTTACTGATATGATATTAACCAATTTCGGCCGAAAATCAGATAATCGTGTAAAAGTGATTTATAGTGTCTAGAATCAAATAAGATATCTCATGATGGAATTTCGGACACGTGGTAGAAAAACAGGCTGAAATAAAACAATGGCCGCTCCGACCACCCGAAACAGCTGGAAGTGAAGGATATATAATACACGTTTTTTAGGCGTCTGAACTCCTGAAACAAAAATTTCTGAAAATTGCACGGATGGTTAATCGAATCAGATAAAGCGAGCATAAAAATTTCAAAAACCCCAGAAGACATTTGACGTTACCGGTATGTTTTTAACCAATTTCGGCCGAAAATCGGATAACCGTGTAAAAGTGATTTATAGTTGTTTATAGGGTCTAGAATCGAATAAGATATCTCATGATGCAATTTCGGACACGTGGTAGAAAAACAAGCTGAACAATAACAATGGCCGCTCCGACCACCCGACACAGTTCGAACTGATGGTTATATAATACACGTTTTTTAGTCCTCAGAATTCTTGAAACAAAAATTACCAAAATCGCACGGATGGTTAATCGAGTCAAATAAAGCGGGCATAAAAACTTGTAAAAACACCAGAAGGCATTTGACGTTACAGATATGATATTAACCAATTTCGGCCGAAAATCGTATTATCGTGTAAAAGTGATTTATAGTTGTTTATATTGTCTAGAATCAAATAAGATATCTCATGATGCAATTTCGGACACGTGGTAGAAAAACAGGCTGAAAAATAACAATGGCCGCTCCGACCACTCGACACAGTTCGAACTGACGGATATATAATTCACGTTTTTTAAGCCTCTGAACTCTTGAAACAAAAATTACCGAAAATCGCACGGATAGTTAATCGAGTCAGATAAAGCGGGCATAAAAATTTGCAAAAACACCAGAAGACATTTGACGTTACCGGTATGATATTAACCAATATCGGCCGAAAATCGGATAACCGTGTAAAAGTGATTTATAGTTGTTTATAGGGTCTAGAATCGAATAAGATAACTGATGATGCAATTTCGGACAGGTGGTAGAAAAACAGGCTGAATAATAACAATGGCCGCTCCGACCACCCGACACAGTTCGAACTGATGGATATATAATACACGTATTTTAGTCCTCAGAACTCTTGAAACAAAAATTACCAAAATCGCACGGATGGTTAATCGAGTCAAATAAAGCGGGCATAAAAATTTGCAAAAACACCAGAAGGCATTTGACGTTACCGATATGATATTAACCAATTTCGGCCGAAAATCGGATAATCGTGTAAAAGTGATTTATAGTAGTTTATAGTGTCTGGAATCAAATAAGATATCTCATGATGCAATTTCGGACACGTGGTAGAAAAACAGGATGAAAAATAACAATGGCCGCTCCGACCACCCGAAACAGCTGGAAGTGAAGGATATATAATACACGTTTTTTAGGCCTCTGAACTCCTGAAACAAAAATTACCGAAAATGGCACGGATGGTTAATCGAATCAGATAAAGCGGGCATAAAAATTTGCAAAAATACCAGAGGACATTTGGCATTACCGGTATGTTATTAACCAATTTCGGCCGAAAATCGGATAACCGTGTAAAAGTGATTTATAGTTGTTTATAGGGTGTAGAATCGAATAAGATATCTCATGATGCAATTTCGGACACGTGGTAGAAAAACAGGCTGAATAATAACAATGGGCGCTCCGACCACCCGACACAGTTCGAACTAACGGATATATAATACACGTTTTTTAGGCCTCAGAACTCTTGAAACAAAAATTACCGAAAATCGCATGGATGGTTAATCGAGTCAAATAAAGCGGGCATAAAAATTTGAAAAAACACCAGAAGGCATTTGACGTTACCGATATGATATTAACCAATTTCGGCCGAAAATCAGATAATCGTGTAAAAGTGCTTTATAGTTGTTTATAGTGTCTAGAATCAAATAAGATATCTCATGATGCAATTTCGGACACGTGGTAGAAAAACAGGCTGAAAAATAACAATGGCCGCTCCGACCACCCGAAACAGCTGGAAGTGAAGGATATATAATACACGTTTTTTAGGCCTCTGAACTCCTGAAACAAAAATTACTGAAAATTGCACGGATGGTTAATCGAATCAGATAAAGCGAGCATAAAAATTTCAAAAACCCCAGAAGACATTTGACGTTACCGGTATGTTTTTAACCAATTTCGGCCGAAAGTCGAATAACCGTGTAAAAGTAATTTATAGTTGTTTATAGGATCTAGAATCGAATAAGATATCTCATGATGCAATTTCGGACACGTGGTAGAAAAATAGGCTGAATAATAACAATGGCCGCTCCGACCACCCGACACAGTTCGAACTTATGGATATATAATACACGTTTTTTAGGCCTCTGAACTCTTGAAACAAAAATTACCGAAAATCGCACGGATAGTTAATCGAGTCAGATAAAGCGGGCATAAAAATTTGCAAAAACACCAGAAGACATTTGACGTTACCAGTATCATATTAACCAATAACGGCCGAAAATCGGATAACCGTGTAAAAGTGATTTATAGTTTTTTATAGGGTCTAGAATCGAATAAGATATCTCATGATGCAATTTCGGACACGTGGTAGAAAAACAGGCTGAATAATAACAATGGCCGATCCGACCACCCGACACAGTTCGAACTGATGGATATATAATACACGTTTTTTAGTCCTCGGAACTCTTGAAACAAAAATTACCGAAAATCGCACGGATGGTTAATCGAGTCAAATAAAGCGGGCATAAAAATTTGAAAAAACACCAGAAGGCATTTGACGTTACCGATATGATATTAACCTATTTCGGCCGAAAATCAGATAATCGTGTAAAAGTGCTTTATAGTTGTTTATAGTGTCTAGAATCAAATAAGATATCTCATGATGCAATTTCGGACACGTGGTAGAAAAACAGGTTGAAAAATAACAATGGCCGCTCCGACCACCCGAAACAGCTGGAAGTGAAGGATATATAATACACGTTTTTTAGGCCTCTGAACTCCTGAAACAAAAATTACTGAAAATTGCACGGATGGTTAATCGAATCAGATAAAGCGAGCATAAAAATTTCAAAAACCCCAGAAGACATTTGACGTTACCGGTATGTTTTTAACCAATTTCGGCCGAAAGTCGGATAACCGTGTAAAAGTGATTTATAGTTGTTTATAGGGTCTAGAATCGAATAACGTATCTCATGATGCAATTTCAGACACGTGGTAGAAAAACTGGCTGAATAATAACAATGGCCGATCCGACCACCCGACACAGTTCGAACTGATGGATATATAATACACGTTTTTTAGTCCTCAGAACTCTTGAAACAAAAATTACCGAAAATCGCACGGATGGTTAATCGAGTCAAATAAAGCGGGCATAAAAATTTGAAAAAACACCAGAAGGCATTTGACGTTACCGATATGATATTAACCAATTTCGGCCGAAAATCAGATAATCATGTAAAAGTGCTTTATAGTTGTTTATAGTGTCTAGAATCAAATAAGATATCTCATGATGCAATTTCGGACACGTGGTAGAAAAACAGGCTGAAAAATAACAATGGCCGCTCCGACCACCCGAAACAGCTGGAAGTGAAGGATATATAATACACGTTTTTTAGGCCTCTGAACTCCTGAAACAAAAATTACTGAAAATTGCACGGATGGTTAATCGAATCAGATAAAGCGAGCATAAAAATTTCAAAAACCCCAGAAGACATTTGACGTTACCGGTATGTTTTTAACAAATTTCGGCCGAAAGTCGAATAACCGTGTAAAAGTAATTTATAGTTGTTTATAGGATCTAGAGACGAATAAGATATCTCATGATGCAATTTCGGACACGTGGTAGAAAAACAGGCTGAATAATAACAATGGCCGCTCCGACCACCCGACACAGTTCGAACTTATGGATATATAATACACGTTTTTTAGGCCTCTGAACTCTTGAAACAAAAATTACCGAAAATCGCACGGATAGTTAATCGAGTCAGATAAAGCGGGCATAAAAATTTGCAAAAACACCAGAAGACATTTGACGTTACCAGTATCATATTAACCAATAACGGCCGAAAATCGGATAACCGTGTAAAAGTGATTTATAGTTGTTTATAGGGTCTAGAATCGAATAAGATATCTCATGATGCAATTTCGGACACGTGGTAGAAAAACAGGCTGAATAATAACAATGGCCGATCCGACCACCCGACACAGTTCGAACTGATGGATATATAAAACACGTTTTTTAGTCCTCGGAACTCTTGAAACAAAAATTACCGAAAATCGCACGGATGGTTAATCGAGTCAAATAAAGCGGGCATAAAAATTTGAAAAAACACCAGAAGGCATTTGACGTTACCGATATGATATTAACCAATTTCGGCCGAAAATCAGATAATCGTGTAAAAGTGCTTTATAGTTGTTTATAGTGTCTAGAATCAAATAAGATATCTCATGATGCAATTTCGGACACGTGGTAGAAAAACAGGCTGAAAAATAACAATGGCCGCTCCGACCACCCGAAACAGCTGGAAGTGAAGGATATATAATACACGTTTTTTAGGCCTCTGAACTCCTGAAACAAAAATTACTGAAAATTGCACGGATGGTTAATCGAATCAGATAAAGCGAGCATAAAAATTTCAAAAACCCCAGAAGACATTTCACGTTACCGGTATGTTTTTAACCAATTTCGGCCGAAAGTCGGATAACCGTGTAAAAGTGATTTATAGTTGTTTATAGGGTCTAGAATCGAATAACATATCTCATGATGCAATTTCAGACACGTGGTAGAAAAACTGGCTGAATAATAACAATGGCCGCTCCGACCACCCGACACAGTTCGAACTTATGGATATATAATACACGTTTTTTAGGCCTCTGAACTCTTGAAACAAAAATTACCGAAAATCGCACGGATAGTTAATCGAGTCAGATAAAGCGGGCATAAAAATTTGCAAAAACACCAGAAGACATTTGACGTTACCAGTATGATATTAACCAATAACGGCCGAAAATCGGATAACCGTGTAAAAGTGATTTATAGTTGTTTATAGGGTCTAGAATCGAATAAGATATCTCATGATGCAATTTCGGACACGTGGTAGAAAAACAGGCTGAATAATAACAATGGCCGATCCGACCACCCGACACAGTTCGAACTAATGGATATATAATACACGTTTTTTAGTCCTCGGAACTCTTGAAACAAAAATTACCGAAAATCGCACGGATGGTTAATCGAGTCAAATAAAGCGGGCATAAAAATTTGAAAAAACACCAGAAGGCATTTGACGTTACCGATATGATATTAACCATTTTCGTCCGAAAATCAGATAATCGTGTAAAAGTGCTTTATAGTTGTTTATAGTGTCTAGAATCAAATAAGATACCTCATGATGCAATTTCGGACACGTGGTAGAAAAACAGGCTGAAAAATAACAATGGCCGCTCCGACCACCCGAAACAGCTGGAAGTGAAGGATATATAATACACGTTTTTTAGGCCTCTGAACTCCTGAAACAAAAATTACTGAAAATTGCACGGATGGTTAATCGAATCAGATAAAGCGAGCATAAAAATTTGAAAAACCCCAGAAGATATTTGACGTTACCGGTATGATATTAACCAATATCGGCCGAAAATCGGATAACCGTGTAAAAGTGATTTATAGTTGTTTATAGGGTCTAGAATCGAATAAGATATCTCATGATGCAATTTCGGACACGTGGTAGAAAAACAGGCTGAATAATAACAATGGCCGCTCTGACCACCCGACAGGCCGACACAGTTCGAACTGATGGATATATAATACACGTTTTTTAGTCCTCAGAACTCTTGAAACAAAAATTACCAAAATCGCACTTATGGTTAATCGAGTCAAATAAAGCGGGCATAAAAATTTGCAAAAACACCAGAAGGCATTTGACGTTACCGATATGATATTAACCAATTTCGGCCGAAAATCGGATAATCGTGTAAAAGTGATTTATAGTTGTTTATAGTGTCTAGAATCAAATAAGATATCTCATGATGCAATTTCGGACACGTGGTAGAAAAACAGGCTGAAAAATAACAATGACCGCTCCGACCACCCGAAACAGCTGGAAGTGAAGGATATATAATACACGTTTTTTAGGCCTCTGAACTCCTGAAACAAAAATTACCGAAAATTGCACGGATGGTTAATTGAATCAGATAAAGCGAGCATAAAAATTTTCAAAAATACCAGAGGACATTTGACATTACCGGTATGTTATTAACCAATTTCGGCTGAAAATCGGATAACCGTGTAAAAGTGTTTTTTTGTTGTTTATAGGGTCTAGAATCGAATAAGATATCTCATGATGCAATTTCGGACACGTGGTAGAAAAACAGGCTGAATAATAACAACAGTCGCTCCGACCACTCGACACAGTTCGAACTGACGGATATATAATACACGTTTTTTAGGCCTCTGAACTCTTGAAACAAAAATTACCGAAAATCGCACGGATAGTTAATCGAGTCAGATAGAGCGGGCATAAAAATTTGCAAAAACACCAGAAGACATTTGACGTTACCAGTATGATATTAACCAATAACGGCCGAAAATCGGATAACCGTGTAAAAGTGATTTATAGTTTTTTATAGGGTCTAGAATCGAATAAGATATCTCATGATGCAATTTCGGACACGTGGTAGAAAAACAGGCTGAAAAATAAGAATGGCCGCTCCGACCACCCGAAACAGCTGGAAGTGAAGGATATATAATACACGTTTTTTAGGCCTCTGAACTTCTGAAACAAAAATTACCGAAAATTGCACGGATGGTTAATCGAATCAGATAAAGCGGGCATAAAAATTTGCAAAAATACCAGAGGACATTTGACATTACCGGTATGTTATTAACCAATTTCGGCCGAAAATCGGATAACCGTGTAAAAGTGATTTATAATTGTTTATAGGGTCTAGAATCGAATCAGATATCTCATGATGCAATTTCGGACACGTGGTAGAAAAACAGGCTGAAAAATAACAATGGCCGCTCCGACCACCCGGAACAGCTGGAAGTGAAGGATATATAATACATGTTTTTTAGGCCTCTGAACTCCTGAAACAAAAATTACTGAAAATTGCAAGAATGGTTAATCGAATCAGATAAAGCGAGCATAAAAATTTCAAAAACCCCAGAAGACATTTGACGTTACCGGTATGTTTTTAACCAATTTCGGCCGAAAATTGGATAACCGTGTAAAAGTGATTTATAGTTGTTTATAGGGTCTAGAATCGAATAAGATATCTCGTAATGCAATTTCGGACACGTGGTAGAAAACAGGCTGAATAATAACAATGGCCGCTCCGACCACCCGACACTGTTCGAACTGACGGATATATAATACACGTTTTTTAGGCCTCTGAACTCTTGAAACAAAAATTACCGAAAATCGCACGGATAGTTAATCGAGTCAGATAAAGCGGGCATAAAAATTTGCAAAAACACCAGAAGACATTTGACGTTACCAGTATGATATTAACCAATAACGGCCGAAAATCGGATAACCGTGTAAAAGTGATTTATAGTTGTTTATAGGGTCTAGAATCGAATAAGATATCTCATGATGCAATTTCGGACACGTGGTAGAAAAACAGGCTGAATAATAACAATGGTCGATCCGACCACCCGACACAGTTCGAACTGATGGATATATAATACACGTTTTTTAGTCCTCAGAACTCTTGAAACAAAAATTACCGAAAATCGCATGGATGGTTAATCGAGCCAAATAAAGCGGGCATAAAAATTTGAAAAAACACCAGAAGGCATTTGATGTTACCGATATGATATTAACCAATTTCGGCCGAAAATCAGATAATCGTGTAAAAGTACTTTATAGTTGTTTATAGTGTCTAGAATCAAATAAGATATCTCATGATGCAATTTCGGACACGTGGTAGAAAAACAGGCTGAAAAATAACAATGGCCGCTCCGACCACCCGAAACAGCTGGAAGTGAAGGATATATAATACACGATTTTTAGGCCTCTGAACTCCTGAAACAAAAATTACTGAAAATTGCACGGATGGTTAATCGAATCAGATAAAGCGAGCATAAAAATTTCAAAAACCCCAGAAGACATTTGACGTTACCGGTATGTTTTTAACCAATTTCGGCCGAAAGTCGGATAACCGTGTAAAAGTGATTTATAGTTGTTTATAGGGTCTAGAATCGAATAACATATCTCATGATGCAATTTCGGACACGTGGTAGAAAAACAGGCTGAATAATAACAATGGCCGATCCGACCACCCGACACAGTTCGAACTGATGGATATATAATACACGTTTTTTAGTCCTCAGAACTCTTGAAACAAAAATTACCGAAAATCGCACGGATGGTTAATCGAGTCAAATAAAGCGGGCATAAAAATTTGAAAAAACACCAGAAGGCATTTGACGTTACCGATATGATATTAACCAATTTCGGCCGAAAATCAGATAATCGTGTAAAAGTGCTTTATAGTTGTTTATAGTGTCTAGAATCAAATAAGATATCTCATGATGCAATTTCGGACACGTGGTAGAAAAACAGGCTGAAAAATAACAATGGCCGCTCCGACCACCCGAAACAGCTGGAAGTGAAGGATATATAATACACGTTTTTTAGGCCTCTAAACTCCTGAAACAAAAATTACTGAAAATTGCACGGGTGGTTCATCGAATCAGATAAAGCGAGCATAAAAATTTCAAAAACCCCAGAAGACATTTGACGTTACCGGTATGTTTTTAACCAATTTCGGCCGAAAGTCGGATAACCGTGTAAAAGTAATTTATAGTTGTTTATAGGATCTAGAATCGAATAAGATATCTCATGATGCAATTTCGGACACGTGGTAGAAAAACAGGCTGAATAATTGTAAAACCCCTCGCGAAAGCGGAAATATAAACATACAAAGTACCAACAATGCAGCGGAATTAAAACTTTTTAAACAAAACTAAACATGCGAGGTGCTTTAGAAGTCTAAACATGCGAAAGACAAAACATAAATAAGTATTAAGTACGATATACTGCAGCCCGGGATAGCATATCCCTACAGGCACAAAATACTGAAAGTAAAGTCTAAGGTCTAGCTACACGATAAGGTAAAAGTCAACGATGAAGGATCATCGTTCGCTAGCCTCAACGTAACCCCCTGCAACCAGCCTCATGTACCTACACACATACAACATGTGCGCCACCGTCAGTGGGGAGTGACTAGAGTGCTCCTAGCCACCTATTGTCAGTGACACATAACACATAAACATACAACATACTCCAGCATATATAAAACATGTGAAGCATACAAATCTCAAAATCTCAACTTCCATAACATCATGCAAATACTTACGCAAGGGCTCTCAACCAACTTCGGAAACTATTTGGAAGGAGAGCCGGTTTCCCTTCCGGTCGCCCGGCCGGGGGGTCTTTCAATCCAAACCATTTACGAAACCGGACTAAGAGTCGTCCAATGCCTTGGACGAACAATACCAAGATAACCAAAATCCGAGACCTAATCCTAGTCACTGACTCACAACATTACATCTTAAATACAAAGGAAAACAGGACTGTAACCTAATCCAAATTTTAGACTCACAACAATACATACCACATAATACAAGGGAAACACAGAACTGTAACCTAATCCAAATTACAGCCCTAACACATCATACCCCATAATACAAAGGTAACACAGAACTGTAACCTAATCCAAATTACAGTCCTAACACATCATACCCCATAATACAAAGGTAACACAGAACTGTAACCTAATACAAATTACAGTCCTAACACATCATACCCCATAATACAAAGGTAACACAGAACTGTAACCTAATACAAATTACAGTCCTAACACATCATACCCCATAATACAAAGGTAACACAGAACTGTAACCTAATACAAATTACAGTCCTAACACATCATACCCCATAATACAAAGGTAACACAGAACTGTAACCTAATACAAATTACAGTCCTAACACATCATACCCCACAATACAAAGGTAACACAGAACTGTAACCTAATACAAATTACAGTCCTAACACATCATTCCCCACAATACAAAGGTAGCACAGAACTGTAACCTAATACAAATTACAGTCCTAACACATCATACTGAACATACTCAATTCATAACCAAACATGCAAGCGACGTATACTCAAACCAACACTTAATTGACCCCGAGAATTAAGCCGAGGGAGAGCCGGTTTCCCTTTCGGTTGCCCGACCGGGGGGTCTCTATCCTCACTCTATTCCCGAACCCAATATAGTGTCGCCCATACCTCGGGGATTTCAACCAAACATACGAAGCATACGGAAAACGAATCAATACAATCCGACTTGAAATTCATAAGTTACGAAGCAAATAACACAATCAGGGGCTCTCAGCCGGTTGGCCACAGGCGGCCGGTCAACCGGCTGAGAGTCCATACTCTTAGCCGACACCAACATAAAAACAACCTAAAGGGTCTCCCCGCCGGCCGGCCGGCTGCCGGTCCACCGGCTGGGGACCTCTCCTTCCCTTCGCAAACAACAAACAAAAACAACATATTGGACTCCCAGCCGGCCGGCCGGCTGCCGGTCCACCGGCTGGGGGTCCTTTCCCAAAATTCTCAAAAATCGAAACAAAGCAAAAGGGGACTCTGAGCCGGCCGACCGGCTGCCGGTCAGCCTGCCGGCTCAGAGCCTCTGCACGCGAAATTCGCCATTTACAACATACAAAATCATTCGCAAATCGACTTAAACATGTTTCTAAACAACGATTCCATACTTCCAGCATGTAAACCACATCAAACAAACATATGAACATGTATACAAACCATCATTCCATGACTTAACACCAAAATCCCAAATTAAACCGATCTTAACATGTATACACCTAAATCTCATTCCTCATCAAATTCATCAATAAAAACTTCATAAAATCAGTTTGTATAACATATTAAGAACATTAAAGAACTTAAGACTAAACAAACATTCATCAAACACAACCAAAAATCACATAAAGTGCTAATTTAGACAAAAGGCCGAGTTTCTCATTATCGTCACCTTTACTCCGCGAATGCTCCGGTTTATTCTTCAAGGATCACGAGTTCTTCTTCTGGATTGTTGTTAGCTCCACCTTCAAGCACAAAAACACGGATTAAAGTGATAATTTCGTGATTAAGGCAAAACAGCCCCGAAATGAAGTTTCACGAAATTGAAATTGAAAGTGATGGAAAGATCATAAATCTCGCGAGGATTCCGAATATGTAATTTTTACCTCGATACGAGTTCGGGAAGGGGGCGAGATCGTCTTGAAAAGCTTGAAGAGAAATGAAAATGGTGTTTGAGTTTGTTTACTGTGAAAAGAAATGGAATGTCGATGGAGAGGTTTAAGGTAGGGTTTTAAGTTGTCCTTTCACCTTTATTGAGTCGGGTTTACTCTATTCAAGCGAAACGGAAACAGTGAAGCGGTTTGATATAAGATGAACCAGGCATCCTAAGCTTAAACGATTTTTAAGACGAACTTAACGGAAATCTTAAAAATATAAATTACGATTATTATTAAATTATTATTAAATTCCGTAAATTACATTATTTTACTAAAATAGTCCTTTACGAAAATACGGGCTGTTACAATCACCCCATCTTTCAAAAAGTTTCGTCCTCGAAACTTGAAAGCAGTGACAAGGACAAGGTTAACAGATCAAAGTTTTCACTTAACTTGTTTTACAAACTTAGGTTTCTTTCAAAGATTCCAAACGATTTTTCCAAGGCACAAGTCTTCGTCAATGGACGTTTGGGTTCTCGTTGTACATTCAAGAGCCCGACATTCCAAATCTGAGACAAGTCCCAAAATTTAAATATCTTAAAAATCAAAATTTAGACCGATCCGGTGTCGGCAAGCATCGTTCAGGTTATCAGACGTCTCCAATAACGAGTTCAATGACGAATCGACGCTGAGATCAATCGAATTGCAAGGCAAGTAACTCTTTAAAACCAGGTTTCTTGAAAAAATTATCACCAAAACCTACCAAAGTTGAAAGATTATCCACTTCTTTTAACCAAAATCCTTTCGAAAACACACTTACTTTTCAAAATTTTGAGAAAAAGCAAAGTTTGCGAAATCTTACAAGTTGCAATAGATCGAAAGGAAGGTAGCTTGGCGAATTTACAGGTGCACAACAAGAATCGGTGCACGGGAGAGATTAAGATTTAGAGCAAATGATAAGACTTTGGGGTCTTTGAAGAAGGTAGGAGAGAAAGGTCACAGATGAAAACGTACCAGTGACCAACTGAGGGCAAGTCTCTGCAGTAGCTCTGCTCATCACGTACACAGTACCCTTGGTCTTCGGCTTTCGAACAGCACCAGCAGCAGTGGCAGTCCTCCCAACAACAGTCTTCTTCTCCGGACACTCATAGAAGCGATGTCCAGGCTTGTTGCAGGTGTAGCACAAGTAGGGATCACCGTTACAGTTAACACTAGGGTGAAGGGCCTTGTGACACTTGAAACACTTCAAGGAAGGGTCAGGTGCAGGGCGGGGATCCATGGTCTTGGAGGAACCAATCTTCTGGAATTTTTCAGGTTGAACTTCTGGAGAATCAGGTAAAGGATCAAGGGGCCTCTTCCCAAGAGAGCGAGCCTGAGGGGAACTGAGAGCCGAAGAAGCTCGAACCTCAGCATCTATGGCCTTAATTGAATTCTCAGCCCAAATAGCATCATCGTACACCTCTACGAAAGAAGTAGAATCTCTGCGAATCATACTCTCGATGCGGGCACCTAGCTTTCCTTTGTAGAAGTATACTCTCTCGGATTCATCCCTTACGAACCGAGAAGCAAAGTGAGCCAACTGATTAAACTTGTCCGTGAACTCCTGCACTGTCATGTCTCCTTGTTTGAAATCCATGAATTCTTTGAGTCGTTGTGATCTGAGCTCCTTAGGGTAAAACCTTGACTCGAGCTTATCCTTGAAAGCCTCCCAATCGAACAAAGGATCAAGAGAGAAAGTAGGTCCAGTCAATGCCCACCACCTATCGGCCTCAAGGGTCAGAAAGTGAGTGGCTAGCCGCACTCTATCCTCTCTACCCACCGCATACAGGGTGAAGCTCTTTTCCATCTCTCTGAACCACTCGGTAAGGGCTACCGGATCAACCTCACCACCATAAGTCTTCACATGGCTACGGGACATCTGCGAAGCTATCCATGAGAAACTACCAGGACGATTAGCCTCGTTGCCTGGCGGAGGAGGAGGGGGAACATTCCCTGCTTGCTGTCTCTGAGTCTCGAGCAAGTGATGAATTGCTTGCAATATAATGTTCTCAGCAGCCGTGGTTCTCACCATCCTTTAAAAGAGAAAACAATGTTACCTTAACAACTAGCAAGTACAAACAGTCTACCACTTGTCCTTAAGTCTACCCAAATCTCTCATTCATTATTTGAGGTTATAGGTCAAGTTAAGTTTGGGGATTACATGAGTGCGTCGGGAGCAATAATGCTCTGATACCAACTGTAAAACCCCTCGCGAAAGCGGAAATATAAACATACAAAGTACCAAAAATGCAGCGGAATTAAAACTTTTTAAACAAAACTAAACATGCGAGGTGCTTTAGAAGTCTAAACATGCGAAAGACAAAACATAAATAAGTATTAAGTACGATATACAGCAGCCCGAGATAGCATATCCCTACAGGCACAAAATACTGAAAGTAAAGTCTAAGGTCTAGCTACACGATAAGGTAAAAGTCAACGATGAAGGATCATCGCTCGCTAGCCTCAACGTAACCCCCTGCAACCAGCCTCATGTACCTACACGCATACAACATGTGCGCCACCGTCAGTGGGGAGTGACTAGAGTGCTCCTAGCCACCTATTGTCAGTGACACATAACACATAAACATACAACATACTCCAGCATATATAAAACATGTGAAGCATACAAATCTCAAAATCTCAACTTCCATAACATCATGCAAATACTTACGCAAGGGCTCTCAACCAACTTCGGAAACTATTTGGAAGGAGAGCCGGTTTCCCTTCCGGTCGCCCGGCCGGGGGGTCTTTCAATCCAAACCATTTACGAAACCGGACTAAGAGTCGTCCAATGCCTTGGACGAACAATACCAAGATAACCAAAATCCGAGACCTAATCCTAGTCACTGACTCACAACATTACATCTTAAATACAAAGGAAAACAGGACTGTAACCTAATCCAAATTTTAGACTCACAACAATACATACCTCATAATACAAGGGAAACACAGAACTGTAACCTAATCCAAATTACAGCCCTAACACATCATACCCCATAATACAAAGGTAACACAGAACTGTAACCTAATCCAAATTACAGTCCTAACACATCATACCCCATAATACAAAGGTAACACAGAACTGTAACCTAATACAAATTACAGTCCTAACACATCATACCCCATAATACAAAGGTAACACAGAACTGTAACCTAATACAAATTACAGTCCTAACACATCATACCCCATAATACAAAGGTAACACAGAACTGTAACCTAATACAAATTACAGTCCTAACACATCATACCCCATAATACAAAGGTAACACAGAACTGTAACCTAATACAAATTACAGTCCTAACACATCATACCCCACAATACAAAGGTAACACAGAACTGTAACCTAATACAAATTACAGTCCTAACACATCATTCCCCACAATACAAAGGTAGCACAGAACTGTAACCTAATACAAATTACAGTCCTAACACATCATACTGAACATACTCGATTCATAACCAAACATGCAAGCGACGTATACTCAAACCAACACTTAATTGACCCCGAGAATTAAGCCGAGGGAGAGCCGGTTTCCCTTTCGGTTGCCCGACCGGGGGGTCTCTATCCTCACTCTATTCCCGAACCCAATATAGTGTCGCCCATACCTCGGGGATTTCAACCAAACATACGAAGCATACGGAAAACGAATCAATACAATCCGACTTGAAATTCATAAGTTACGAAGCAAATAACACAATCAGGGGCTCTCAGCCGGTTGGCCACAGGCGGCCGGTCAACCGGCTGAGAGTCCATACTCTTAGCCGACACCAACATAAAAACAACCTAAAGGGTCTCCCCGCCGGCCGGCCGGCTGCCGGTCCACCGGCTGGGGACCTCTCCTTCCCTTCGCAAACAACAAACAAAAACAACATATTGGACTCCCAGCCGGCCGGCCGGCTGCCGGTCCACCGGCTGGGGGTCCTTTCCCAAAATTCTCAAAAATCGAAACAAAGCAAAAGGGGACTCTGAGCCGGCCGACCGGCTGCCGGTCAGCCTGCCGGCTCAGAGCCTCTGCACGCGAAATTCGCCATTTACAACATACAAAATCATTCCCAAATCGACTTAAACATGTTTCTAAACAACGATTCCATACTTCCAGCATGTAAACCACATCAAACAAACATATGAACATGTATACAAACCATCATTCCATGACTTAACACCAAAATCCCAAATTAAACCGATCTTAACATGTATACACCTAAATCTCATTCCTCATCAAATTCATCAATAAAAACTTCATAAAATCAGTTTGTATAACATATTAAGAACATTAAAGAACTTAAGACTAAACAAACATTCATCAAACACAACCAAAAATCACATAAAGTGCTAATTTAGACAAAAGGCCGAGTTTCTCATTATCGTCACCTTTACTCCGCGAATGCTCCGGTTTATTCTTCAAGGATCACGAGTTCTTCTTCTGGATTGTTGTTAGCTCCACCTTCAAGCACAAAAACACGGATTAAAGTGATAATTTCGTGATTAAGGCAAAACAGCCCCGAAATGAAGTTTCACGAAATTGAAATTGAAAGTGATGGAAAGATCATAAATCTCGCGAGGATTCCGAATATGTAATTTTTACCTCGATACGAGTTCGGGAAGGGGGCGAGATCGTCTTGAAAAGCTTGAAGAGAAATGAAAATGGTGTTTGAGTTTGTTTACTGTGAAAAGAAATGGAATGTCGATGGAGAGGTTTAAGGTAGGGTTTTAAGTTGTCCTTTCACCTTTATTGAGTCGGGTTTACTCTATTCAAGCGAAACGGAAACAGTGAAGCGGTTTGATATAAGATGAACCAGGCATCCTAAGCTTAAACGATTTTTAAGACGAACTTAACGGAAATCTTAAAAATATAAATTACGATTATTATTAAATTATTATTAAATTCCGTAAATTACTTATTTTACTAAAATAGTCCTTTACGAAAATACGGGCTGTTACAATAATAACAATGGCCGCTCCGACCACCCGACACAGTTCGAACTTATGGATATATAATACACGTTTTTTAGGCCTCTGAACTCTTGAAACAAAAAATACCGAAAATCGCACGGATAGTTAATCGAGTCAGATAAAGCGGGCATAAAAATTTGCAAAAACACCAGAAGACATTTGACGTTACCAGTATGATATTAACCAATAACGGCCGAAAATCGGATAACCGTGTAAAAGTGATTTATAGTTGTTTATAGGGTCTAGAATCGAATAAGATATCTCATGATGCAATTTCGGACACGTGGTAGAAAAACAGGCTGAATAATAACAATGGCCGATCCGACCACCCGACACAGTTCGAACTGATGGATATATAATACACGTTTTTTAGTCCTCAGAACTCTTTAAACAAAAATTACCGAAAATCGCACGGATGGTTAATCGAGTCAAATAAAGCGGGCATAAAAATTTGAAAAAACACCAGAAGGCATTTGACGTTACCGATATGATATT
Organism: Silene conica; assembly: GCA_029255685.2. Lineage (NCBI taxonomy): Eukaryota > Viridiplantae > Streptophyta > Magnoliopsida > Caryophyllales > Caryophyllaceae > Silene > Silene conica. Next base: position 46,865,349 of record CM055314.2, on the reverse strand, counting down.
AACCATTTTCGGCCGAAAATCAGATAATCGTGTAAAAGTGCTTTATTGTTGTTTATAGTGTCTAGAATCAAATAAGATATCTCATGATGCAATTTCGGACACGTGGTAGAAAAACAGGCTGAAAAATAACAATGGCCGCTCCGACCACCCGAAACAGCTGGAAGTGAAGGATATATAATACACGTTTTTTAGGCCTCTGAACTCCTGAAACAAAAATTACTGAAAATTGCACGGATGGTTAATCGAATCAGATAAAGCGAGCATAAAAATTTGAAAAACCCCAGAAGACATTTGACGTTACCGGTATGATATTAACCAATATCGGCCGAAAATCGGATAACCGTGTAAAAGTGATTTATAGTTGTTTATAGGGTCTAGAATCGAATAAGATATCTCATGATGCAATTTCGGACACGTGGTAGAAAAACAGGCTGAATAATAACAATGGCCGCTCCGACCACCCGACAGGCCGACACAGTTCGAACTGATGGATATATAATACACGTTTTTTAGTCCTCGGAACTCTTGAAACAAAAATTACCAAAATCGCACGGATGGTTAATCGAGTCAAATAAAGCGGGCATAAAAATTTGAAAAAACACCAGAAGGCATTTGACGTTACCGCTATGATATTAACCAATTTCGGCCGAAAATCAGATAATCGTGTAAAAGTGCTTTATAGTTGTTTATAGTGTCTAGAATCAAATAAGATATCTCTTGATGCAATTTCGGACACGTGGTAGAAAAACAGGCTGAAAAATAACAATGGCCGCTCCGACCAACCGAAACAGCTGGAAGTGAAGGATATATAATACACGATTTTTAGGCCTCTGAACTCCTGAAACAAAAATTACTGAAATTTGCACGGATGGTTAATCGAATAAGATAAAGCGAGCATAAAAATTTCAAAAACCCCAGAAGACATTTGACGTTACCGGTATGTTTTTAACCAATTTCGGCCGAAAGTCGGATAACCGTGTAAAAGTGATTTATAGTTGTTTATAGGGTCTAGAATCGAATAACATATCTCATGATGCAATTTCGGACACGTGGTAGAAAAACAGGCTGAATAATAACAATGGCCGATCCGACCACCCGACACAGTTCGAACTGATGGATATATAATACACGTTTTTTAGTCCTCAGAACTCTTGAAACAAAAATTACCGAAAATCGCACGGATGGTTAATCGAGTCAAATAAAGCGGGCATAAAAATTTGAAAAAACACCAGAAGGCATTTGACGTTACCGATATGATATTAACCAATTTCGGCCGAAAATCAGATAATCGTGTAAAAGTGCTTTATAGTTGTTTATAGTGTCTAGAATCAAATAAGATATCTCATGATGCAATTTCGGACACGTGGTAGAAAAACAGGCTGAAAAATAACAATGGCCGCTCCGACCACCCGAAACAGCTGGAAGTGAAGGATATATAATACACGTTTTTTAGGCCTCTGAACTCCTGAAACAAAAATTACTGAAAATTGCACGGATGGTTCATCGAATCAGATAAAGCGAGCATAAAAATTTCAAAAACCCCAGAAGACATTTGACGTTACCGTTATGTTTTTAACCAATTTCGGCCGAAAGTCGGATAACCGTGTAAAAGTAATTTATAGTTGTTTATAGGATCTAGAATCGAATAAGATATCTCATGATGCAATTTCGAACACGTGGTAGAAAAACAGGCTGAATAATAACAATGGCCGCTCCGACCACCCGACACAGTTCGAACTTATGGATATATAATACACGTTTTTTAGGCCTCTGAACTCTTGAAACAAAAAATACCGAAAATCGCACGGATAGTTAATCGAGTCAGATAAAGCGGGCATAAAAATTTGCAAAAACACCAGAAGACATTTGACGTTACCAGTATGATATTAACCAATAACGGCCGAAAATCGGATAACCGTGTAAAAGTGATTTATAGTTGTTTATAGGGTCTAGAATCGAATAAGATATCTCATGATGCAATTTCGGACACGTGGTAGAAAAACAGGCTGAATAATAACAATGGCCGATCCGACCACCCGACACAGTTCGAACTGATGGATATATAATACACGTTTTTTAGTCCTCAGAACTCTTGAAACAAAAATTACCGAAAATCGCACGGATGGTTAATCGAGTCAAATAAAGCGGGCATAAAAATTTGAAAAAACACCAGAAGGCATTTGACGTTACCGATATGATATTAACCATTTTCGACCGAAAATCAGATAATCGTGTAAAAGTGCTTTATAGTTGTTTATAGTGTCTAGAATCAAATAAGATATCTCATGATGCAATTTCGGACACGTGGTAGAAAAACAGGCTGAAAAATAACAATGGCCGCTCCGACCACCCGAAACAGCTGGAAGTGAAGGATATATAATACACGTTTTTTAGGCCTCTGAACTCCTGAAACAAAAATTACCGAAAATTGCACGGATGGTTAATCGAATCAGATAAAGCGAGCATAATAATTTGAAAAACCCCAGAAGACATTTGACGTTACCGGTATGATATTAACCAATATCGGCCGAAAATCGGATAACCGTGTAAAAGTGATTTATAGTTGTTTATAGGGTCTAGAATCGAATAAGATATCTCATGATGCAATTTCGGACACGTGGTAGAAAAACAGGTTGAATAATAACAATGGCCGCTCCGACCACCCGACACAGTTCGAACTGACGGATATATAATACACGTTTTTTTGGCCTCTGAACTCTTGAAACAAAAATTACTGAAAATCGCACGGATAGTTAATCGAGTCAGATAAAGCGGGCATACAAATTTGCAAAAACACCAGAAGACAATTGACGTTACCGGTATGACATTAACCAATTTGGGCCGAAAATCGGATAACCGTGTAAAAGTTATTTATAGTACTTTATAGGGTCTAGAATCGAATAAGATATCTCATGATGCAATTTCGGACACGTGGTAGAAAAACAGGTTGAATAATAACAATGGCCGCTCCGACCATCTGACACAGTTCGAACTGACGGATATATAATACACGTTTTTTTGGCCTCTGAACTCTTGAAACAAAAATTACCGAAAATCGCACGGATAGTTAATCGAGTCAGATAAAGCGGGCATAAAAATTTACAAAAACACCAGAAGACATTTGACGTTACCGATATGATATTAACCAATTTCGGCCGAAAATCGGATAATCGTGTAAAAGTGATTTATAGTTGTTTATAGTGTCTAGAATCAAATAAGATATCTCATGATGCAATTTCGGACACGTGGTAGAAAAACAGGCTGAAAAATAACAATGGCCGCTCCGACCACCCGAAACAGCTGGAAGTGAAGGATATATAATACACGTTTTTTAGGCCTCTGAACTCCTGAAACAAAAATTACCGAAAATTGCACGGATGGTTAATCGAATCAGATAAAGCGGGCATAAAAATTTGCAAAAACCCCAGAAGACATTTGACGTTACCGGTATGTTTTTAACCAATTTTGGCCGAAAATCGGATAACCGTGTAAAAGTGATTTATAGTTGTTTATAGGGTCTAGAATCGAATAAGATATCTCATGATGCAATTTCTGACACGTGGTAGAAAAACAGGTTGAATAATAACAATGGCCGCTCCGACCACCCGACACAGTTCGAACTGACGGATATATAATACACGTTTTTTAGGCCTCTGAACTCTTGAAACAAAAATTACCGAAAATCGCACGGATAGTTAATCGAGTCAGATAAAGCGGGCATACAAATTTGCAAAAACACCAGAAGACATTTGACGTTACCGGTATGATATTAACCAATTTCAGTCGAAAATCGGATAACCGTGTAATAGTGATTTATAGTTGTTTATAGGGTCTAGAATCGAATAAGATATCTCATGATGCAATTTCGGACACGTGGTAGAAAAACAGGCTGAATAATAACAATGGCCGCTCCGACCACCCGACACAGTTCGAACTGATGGATATATAATACACGTTTTTTAGGCCTCCGAACTCTTGAAACAAAAATTACCGAAAATTGCACGGATGGTTAATCGAATCAGATAAAGCGGGCATAAAAATTTGCAAAAACCCCAGAAGAAATTTGACGTTACCGGTAAGTTTTTAACCAATTTCGGCCGAAAATCGGATAACCGTGTAAAAGTGATTTATAGTTGTTTATAGGGTCTAGAATCGAATAAGATATCTCATGATGCAATTTCGGACACGTGGTAGAAAAACAGGTTGAATAATAACAATGGCCGCTCCGACCACCCGACACAATTCGAACTGACGGATATATAATACACGTTTTTTTGGCCTCTGAACTCTTGAAACAAAAATTACTGAAAATCGCACGGATAGTTAATCGAGTCAGATAAAGCGGCCATAAAAATTTGCAAAAACACCGGAAGGCATTTGACGTTACCGATATGATATTACCAATTTCGGCCGAAAATCGAATAATCGTGTAAAAGTGATTTATAGTTGTTTATAGTGTCTAGAATCAAATAAGATATCTTATGATGCAATTTCGGACACGTGGTAGAAAAACAAGCTGAAAAACAACAATGGCCGCTCCGACCACCCGAAACAGCTGGAAGTGAAGGATATATAATACACGTTTTTTAGGCCTCTCAACTCCTGAAACAAAAATTACCGAAAATTGCACGGATGGTTAATCGAATCAGATAAAGCGGGCTTAAAAATTTGCAAAAACCCCAGAAGACATTTGACGTTACCGGTATGTTTTTAACCAATTTCGGCCGAAAATCAGATAACCGTGTAAAAGTGATTTATAGTTCTTTATAGGGTCTAGAATCGATTAAGATATCTCATGATGCAATTTCGGACACGTGGTAGAAAAACAGGCTGAAAAATAACAATGGCCCCTCCGACCACCCGAAACAGCTGGAAGTGAAGGATATATAATACACGATTTTTAGGCCTCTGAACTCCTGAAACAAAAATTACCGAAAATTGCACGGATGGTTAATCGAATCAGATAAAGCGGGCATAAAAATTTGCAAAAACCCCAGAAGACATTTGACGTTACCGGTATGTTTTTAACCAATTTCGGCCGAAAATCGGATAACCGTGTAAAAATGATTTATAGTTGTTTATAGGGTCTAGAATCGAATAAGATATCTCATGATGCAATTTCGGACACGTGTTAGAAAAACAGGTTGAATAATAACAATGGCCGCTCCGACAACCCGAAACAGTTCGAACTGACGGATATATAATACACGTTTTTTAGGCCTCTGAACTCTTGAAACAAAAATTACCGAAAATCGCACGGATAGTTAATCGAGTCAGATAAAGCGGGCATACAAATTTGCAAAAACACCAGAAGACATTTGACGTTACCGGTATTATATTAACCAATTTCGGTCGAAAATCGGATAACCGTGTAAAAGTGATTTATAGTTGTTTATAGGGTCTAGAATCGAATAAGATATCTCATGATGCAATTTCGGACACGTGGTAGAAAAACAGGCTGAATAATAACAATGGCCGCTCCGACCACCCGACACAGTTCGAACTGATGGATATATAATACACGTTTTTTAGGCCTCCGAACTCCTGAAACAAAAATTACCGAAAATTGTACGGATGGTTAATCGAATCAGATAAAGCGGGCATAAAAATTTGCAAAAACCCCATAAGACAATTGACGTTACCGGTATGATATTAACCAATATCGGCCGAAAATCGGATAACCGTGTAAAAGTTATTTATAGTACTTTATAGGGTCTAGAATCGAATAAGATATCTCATGATGCAATTTCGGACACGTGGTAGAAAAACAGGTTGAATAATAACAATGGCCGCTCCGACCATCTGACACAGTTCGAACTGACGGATATATAATACACGTTTTTTTGGCCTCTGAACTCTTGAAACAAAAATTACCGAAAATAGCACGGATAGTTAATCGAGTCAGATAAAGCGGGCATAAAAATTTACAAAAACACCAGAAGACATTTGACGTTACCGATATGATATTAACCAATTTCGGCCGAAAATCGGATAATCGTGTAAAAGTGATTTATAGTTGTTTATAGTGTCTAGAATCAAATAAGATATCTCATGATGCAATTTCGGACACGTGGTAGAAAAACAGGCTGAAAAATAACAATGGCCGCTCCGACCACCCGAAACAGCTGGAAGTGAAGGATATATAATACACGTTTTTTAGGCCTCTGAACTCCTGAAACAAAAATTACCGAAAATTGCACGGATGGTTAATCGAATCAGATAAAGCGGGCATAAAAATTTGCAAAAACCCCAGAAGACATTTGACGTTACCGGTATGTTTTTAACCAATTTTGGCCGAAAATCGGATAACCGTGTAAAAGTGATTTATAGTTGTTTATAGGGTCTAGAATCGAATAAGATATCTCATGATGCAATTTCTGACACGTGGTAGAAAAACAGGTTGAATAATAACAATGGCCGCTCCGACCACCCGACACAGTTCGAACTGACGGATATATAATACACGTTTTTTAGGCCTCTGAACTCTTGAAACAAAAATTACCGAAAATCGCACGGATAGTTAATCGAGTCAGATAAAGCGGGCATACAAATTTGCAAAAGCACCAGAAGACATTTGACGTTACCGGTATGATATTAACCAATTTCAGTCGAAAATCGGATAACCGTGTAATAGTGATTTATAGTTGTTTATAGGGTCTAGAATCGAATAAGATATCTCATGATGCAATTTCGGACACGTGGTAGAAAAACAGGCTGAATAATAACAATGGCCGCTCCGACCACCCGACACAGTTCGAACTGATGGATATATAATACACGTTTTTTAGGCCTCCGAACTCTTGAAACAAAAATTACCGAAAATTGCACGGATGGTTAATCGAATCAGATAAAGCGGGCATAAAAATTTGCAAAAACCCCAGAAGAAATTTGACGTTACCGGTAAGTTTTTAACCAATTTCGGCCGAAAATCGGATAACCGTGTAAAAGTGATTTATAGTTGTTTATAGGGTCTAGAATCGAATAAGATATCTCATGATGCAATTTCGGACACGTGGTAGAAAAACAGGTTGAATAATAACAATGGCCGCTCCGACCACCCGACACAGTTCGAACTGACGGATATATAATACACGTTTTTTAGGCCTCTGAACTCTTGAAACAAAAATTACCGAAAATCGCACGGATAGTTAATCGAGTCAGATAAAGCGGGCATACAAATTTGCAAAAACACCAGAAGACATTTGACGTTACCGGTATGATATTAACCAATTTCGGCCGAAAATCGGATAACCGTGTAAAAGTGATTTATAGTTGTTTATAGGGTCTAGAATCGAATAAGATATCTCATGATGCAATTTCGAACACGTGGTAGAAAAACAGGCTGAAAAACAACAATGGCCGCTCCGACCACCCGAAACAGCTGGAAGTGAAGGATATATAATACACGTTTTTTAGGCCTCTGAACTTCTGAAACAAAAATTACCGAAAATTGCACGGATGGTTAATCGAATCAGATAAAGCGGGCATAAAAATTTGCAAAAACCCCAGAAGACATTTGACGTTACCGGTATGTTTTTAACCAATTTCGGCCGAAAATCAGATAACCGTGTAAAAGTTATTTATAGTTCTTTATAGGGTCTAGAATCGAATAAGATATCTCATGATGCAATTTCGGACACGTGGTAGAAAAACATGCTGAAAAATAACAATGGCCCCTCCGACCACCCGAAACAGCTGGAAGTGAAGGATATATATAATACACGTTTTTTAGGCCTCTGAACTCCTGAAACAAAACTTACCGAAAATTGCACGGATGGTTAATCGAATCAGATATAGCGGGCATAAAAATTTGCAAAAACCCCAGAAGACATTTGACGTTACCGGTATGTTTTTAACCAATTTCGGCCGAAAATCGGATAACCGTGTAAAAGTTATTTATAGTTCTTTATAGGGTCTAGAATCGAATAAGATATCTCATGATGCAATTTCGGACACGTGGTAGAAAATCATGCTGAAAAATAACAATGGCCCCTCCGACCACCCGAAACAGCTGGAAGTGAAGGATATATAATACACGTTTTTTAGGCCTCTGAACTTCTGAAACAAAAATTACCGAAAATTGCACGGATGGTTAATCGAATCAGATAAAGCGGGCATAAAAATTTGCAAAAACCCCAGAAGACATTTGACGTTACCGGTATGTTTTTAACCAATTTCGGCCGAAAATCAGATAACCGTGTAAAAGTTATTTATAGTTCTTTATAGGGTCTAGAATCGAATAAGATATCTCATGATGCAATTTCGGACACGTGGTAGAAAAACATGCTGAAAAATAACAATGGCCCCTCCGACCACCCGAAACAGCTGGAAGTGAAGGATATATAATACACGTTTTTTAGGCCTCTGAACTCCTGAAACAAAAATTACCGAAAATTGCACGGATGGTTAATCGAATCAGATAAAGCGGGCATAAAAATTTGCAAAAACCCCAGAAGACGTTTGACGTTACCGGTATGTTTTTAACCAATTTCGGCCGAAAATCGGATAACCGTGTAAAAGTGATTTATAGTTGTTTATAGGGTCTAGAATCGAATAAGATATCTCATGATGCAATTTCGGACACGTGGTAGAAAAACAGGTTGAATAATAACAATGGCCGCTCCGACCACCCGACACAGTTCGAACTGACGGATATATAATACACGTTTTTTAGGCCTCTGAACTCTTGAAACAAAAATTACCGAAAATTGCACGGATAGTTAATCGAGTCAGATAAAGCGGGCATACAAATTTGCAAAAACACCAGAAGACATTTGACGTTACCGGTATGATATTAACCAATTTCGGCCGAAAATCGGATAACCGTGTAAAAGTGATTTATAGTTGTTTATAGGGTCTAGAATCGAATAAGATATCTCATGATGCAATTTCGAACACGTGGTAGAAAAACAGGCTGAAAAACAACAATGGCCGCTCCGACCACCCGAAACAGCTGGAAGTGAAGGATATATAATACACGTTTTTTAGGCCTCTGAACTTCTGAAACAAAAATTACCGAAAATTGCACGGATGGTTAATCGAATCAGATAAAGCGGGCATAAAAATTTGCAAAAACCCCAGAAGACATTTGACGTTACCGGTATGTTTTTAACCAATTTCGGCCGAAAATCAGATAACCGTGTAAAAGTGATTTATAGTTCTTTATAGGGTCTAGAATCGAATAAGATATCTCATGATGCAATTTCGGACACGTGGTAGAAAAACAGGCTGAATAATAACAATGGCCGATCCGACCACCCGACACAGTTCGAACTGATGGATATATAATACACGTTTTTTAGTCCTCAGAACTCTTGAAACAAAAATTACCGAAAATCGCACGGATGGTTAATCGAGTCAAATAAAGCGGGCATAAAAATTTGCAAAAACCCCAGAAGACATTTGACGTTACCGATATGATATTAACCATTTTCGACCGAAAATCAGATAATCGTGTAAAAGTGCTTTATAGTTGTTTATAGTGTCTAGAATCAAATAAGATATCTCATGATGCAATTTCGGACACGTGGTAGAAAAACAGGCTGAAAAATAACAATGGCCGCTCCGACCACCCGAAACAGCTGGAAGTGAAGGATATATAATACACGTTTTTTAGGCCTCTGAACTCCTGAAACAAAAATTACCGAAAATTGCACGGATGGTTAATCGAATCAGATAAAGCGAGCATAATAATTTGAAAAACCCCAGAAGACATTTGACGTTACCGGTATGATATTAACCAATATCGGCCGAAAATCGGATAACCGTGTAAAAGTGATTTATAGTTGTTTATAGGGTCTAGAATCGAATAAGATATCTCATGATGCAATTTCGGACACGTGGTAGAAAAACAGGTTGAATAATAACAATGGCCGCTCCGACCACCCGACACAGTTCGAACTGACGGATATATAATACACGTTTTTTTGGCCTCTGAACTCTTGAAACAAAAATTACTGAAAATCGCACGGATAGTTAATCGAGTCAGATAAAGCGGGCATACAAATTTGCAAAAACACCAGAAGACAATTGACGTTACCGGTATGACATTAACCAATTTGGGCCGAAAATCGGATAACCGTGTAAAAGTTATTTATAGTACTTTATAGGGTCTAGAATCGAATAAGATATCTCATGATGCAATTTCGGACACGTGGTAGAAAAACAGGTTGAATAATAACAATGGCCGCTCCGACCATCTGACACAGTTCGAACTGACGGATATATAATACACGTTTTTTTGGCCTCTGAACTCTTGAAACAAAAATTACCGAAAATCGCACGGATAGTTAATCGAGTCAGATAAAGCGGGCATAAAAATTTACAAAAACACCAGAAGACATTTGACGTTACCGATATGATATTAACCAATTTCGGCCGAAAATCGGATAATCGTGTAAAAGTGATTTATAGTTGTTTATAGTGTCTAGAATCAAATAAGATATCTCATGATGCAATTTCGGACACGTGGTAGAAAAACAGGCTGAAAAATAACAATGGCCGCTCCGACCACCCGAAACAGCTGGAAGTGAAGGATATATAATACACGTTTTTTAGGCCTCTGAACTCCTGAAACAAAAATTACCGAAAATTGCACGGATGGTTAATCGAATCAGATAAAGCGGGCATAAAAATTTGCAAAAACCCCAGAAGACATTTGACGTTACCGGTATGTTTTTAACCAATTTTGGCCGAAAATCGGATAACCGTGTAAAAGTGATTTATAGTTGTTTATAGGGTCTAGAATCGAATAAGATATCTCATGATGCAATTTCTGACACGTGGTAGAAAAACAGGTTGAATAATAACAATGGCCGCTCCGACCACCCGACACAGTTCGAACTGACGGATATATAATACACGTTTTTTAGGCCTCTGAACTCTTGAAACAAAAATTACCGAAAATCGCACGGATAGTTAATCGAGTCAGATAAAGCGGGCATACAAATTTGCAAAAGCACCAGAAGACATTTGACGTTACCGGTATGATATTAACCAATTTCAGTCGAAAATCGGATAACCGTGTAATAGTGATTTATAGTTGTTTATAGGGTCTAGAATCGAATAAGATATCTCATGATGCAATTTCGGACACGTGGTAGAAAAACAGGCTGAATAATAACAATGGCCGCTCCGACCACCCGACACAGTTCGAACTGATGGATATATAATACACGTTTTTTAGGCCTCCGAACTCTTGAAACAAAAATTACCGAAAATTGCACGGATGGTTAATCGAATCAGATAAAGCGGGCATAAAAATTTGCAAAAACCCCAGAAGAAATTTGACGTTACCGGTAAGTTTTTAACCAATTTCGGCCGAAAATCGGATAACCGTGTAAAAGTGATTTATAGTTGTTTATAGGGTCTAGAATCGAATAAGATATCTCATGATGCAATTTCGGACACGTGGTAGAAAAACAGGTTGAATAATAACAATGGCCGCTCCGACCACCCGACACAATTCGAACTGACGGATATATAATACACGTTTTTTTGGCCTCTGAACTCTTGAAACAAAAATTACTGAAAATCGCACGGATAGTTAATCGAGTCAGATAAAGCGGCCATAAAAATTTGCAAAAACACCGGAAGGCATTTGACGTTACCGATATGATATTACCAATTTCGGCCGAAAATCGAATAATCGTGTAAAAGTGATTTATAGTTGTTTATAGTGTCTAGAATCAAATAAGATATCTTATGATGCAATTTCGGACACGTGGTAGAAAAACAAGCTGAAAAACAACAATGGCCGCTCCGACCACCCGAAACAGCTGGAAGTGAAGGATATATAATACACGTTTTTTAGGCCTCTCAACTCCTGAAACAAAAATTACCGAAAATTGCACGGATGGTTAATCGAATCAGATAAAGCGGGCTTAAAAATTTGCAAAAACCCCAGAAGACATTTGACGTTACCGGTATGTTTTTAACCAATTTCGGCCGAAAATCAGATAACCGTGTAAAAGTGATTTATAGTTCTTTATAGGGTCTAGAATCGATTAAGATATCTCATGATGCAATTTCGGACACGTGGTAGAAAAACAGGCTGAAAAATAACAATGGCCCCTCCGACCACCCGAAACAGCTGGAAGTGAAGGATATATAATACACGATTTTTAGGCCTCTGAACTCCTGAAACAAAAATTACCGAAAATTGCACGGATGGTTAATCGAATCAGATAAAGCGGGCATAAAAATTTGCAAAAACCCCAGAAGACATTTGACGTTACCGGTATGTTTTTAACCAATTTCGGCCGAAAATCGGATAACCGTGTAAAAATGATTTATAGTTGTTTATAGGGTCTAGAATCGAATAAGATATCTCATGATGCAATTTCGGACACGTGTTAGAAAAACAGGTTGAATAATAACAATGGCCGCTCCGACAACCCGAAACAGTTCGAACTGACGGATATATAATACACGTTTTTTAGGCCTCTGAACTCTTGAAACAAAAATTACCGAAAATCGCACGGATAGTTAATCGAGTCAGATAAAGCGGGCATACAAATTTGCAAAAACACCAGAAGACATTTGACGTTACCGGTATTATATTAACCAATTTCGGTCGAAAATCGGATAACCGTGTAAAAGTGATTTATAGTTGTTTATAGGGTCTAGAATCGAATAAGATATCTCATGATGCAATTTCGGACACGTGGTAGAAAAACAGGCTGAATAATAACAATGGCCGCTCCGACCACCCGACACAGTTCGAACTGATGGATATATAATACACGTTTTTTAGGCCTCCGAACTCCTGAAACAAAAATTACCGAAAATTGGACGGATGGTTAATCGAATCAGATAAAGCGGGCATAAAAATTTGCAAAAACCCCAGAAGACATTTGACGTTACCGGTATGTTTTTAACCAATTTCGGCCGAAAATCAGATAACCGTGTAAAAGTTATTTATAGTTCTTTATAGGGTCTAGAATCGAATAAGATATCTCATGATGCAATTTCGGACACGTGGTAGAAAAACATGCTGAAAAATAACAATGGCCCCTCCGACCACCCGAAACAGCTGGAAGTGAAGGATATATAATACACGTTTTTTAGGCCTCTGAACTCCTGAAACAAAAATTACCGAAAATTGCACGGATGGTTAATCGAATCAGATATAGCGGGCATAAAAATTTGCAAAAACCCCAGAAGACATTTGACGTTACCGGTATGTTTTTAACCAATTTCGGCCGAAAATCGGATAACCGTGTAAAAGTTATTTATAGTTCTTTATAGGGTCTAGAATCGAATAAGATATCTCATGATGCAATTTCGGACACGTGGTAGAAAAACATGCTGAAAAATAACAATGGCCCCTCCGACCACCCGAAACAGCTGGAAGTGAAGGATATATAATACACGTTTTTTAGGCCTCTGAACTTCTGAAACAAAAATTACCGAAAATTGCACGGATGGTTAATCGAATCAGATAAAGCGGGCATAAAAATTTGCAAAAACCCCAGAAGACATTTGACGTTACCGGTATGTTTTTAACCAATTTCGGCCGAAAATCAGATAACCGTGTAAAAGTTATTTATAGTTCTTTATAGGGTCTAGAATCGAATAAGATATCTCATGATGCAATTTCGGACACGTGGTAGAAAAACATGCTGAAAAATAACAATGGCCCCTCCGACCACCCGAAACAGCTGGAAGTGAAGGATATATAATACACGTTTTTTAGGCTTCTGAACTCCTGAAACAAAAATTACCGAAAATTGCACGGATGGTTAATCGAATCAGATAAAGCGGGCATAAAAATTTGCAAAAACCCCAGAAGACGTTTGACGTTACCGGTATGTTTTTAACCAATTTCGGCCGAAAATCGGATAACCGTGTAAAAGTGATTTATAGTTGTTTATAGGGTCTAGAATCGAATAAGATATCTCATGATGCAATTTCGGACACGTGGTAGAAAAACAGGTTGAATAATAACAATGGCCGCTCCGACCACCCGACACAGTTCGAACTGACGGATATATAATACACGTTTTTTAGGCCTCTGAACTCTTGAAACAAAAATTACCGAAAATTGCACGGATAGTTAATCGAGTCAGATAAAGCGGGCATACAAATTTGCAAAAACACCAGAAGACATTTGACGTTACCGGTATGATATTAACCAATTTCGGCCGAAAATCGGCTAACCGTGTAAAAGTGATTTATAGTTGTTTATAGGGTCTAGAATCGAATAAGATATCTCATGATGCTATTTCGAACACGTGGTAGAAAAACAGGCTGAAAAACAACAATGGCCGCTCCGACCACCCGAAACAGCTGGAAGTGAAGGATATATAATACACGTTTTTTAGGCCTCTGAACTTCTGAAACAAAAATTACCGAAAATTGCACGGATGGTTAATCGAATCAGATAAAGCGGGCATAAAAATTTGCAAAAACCCCAGAAGACATTTGACGTTACCGGTATGTTTTTAACCAATTTCGGCCGAAAATCAGATAACCGTGCAAAAGTGATTTATAGTTCTTTATAGGGTCTAGAATCGAATAAGATATCTCATGATGCAATTTCGGACACGTGGTAGAAAAACAGGCTGAAAAATAACAATGGCCCCTCCGACCACCCGAAACAGCTGGAAGTGAAGGATATATAATACACGTTTTTTAGGCTTCTGAACTCCTGAAACAAAAATTACCGAAAATTGCACGGATGGTTAATCGAATCAGATAAAGCGGGCATAAAAATTTGCAAAAACCCCAGAAGACATTTGACGTTACCGGTATGTTTTTAACCAATTTCGGCCGAAAATCGGATAACCGTGTAAAAGTGATTTATAGTTGTTTATAGGGTCTAGAATCGAATAAGATATCTCATGATGCAATTTCGGACACGTGGTAGAAAAACAGGTTGAATAATAACAATGGCCGCTCCGACCACCAGACACAGTTCGAACTGACGGATATATAATACACGTTTTTTAGGCCTCTGAACTCTTGAAACAAAAATTACCGAAAATCGCACGGATAGTTAATCGAGTCAGATAAAGCGGGCATACAAATTTGCAAAAACACTAGAAGACATTTGACGATACCGGTATTATATTAACCAATTTCGGTCGAAAATCGGATAACCGTGTAAAAGTGATTTATAGTTGTTTATAGGGTCTAGAATCGAATAAGATATCTCATGATGCAATTTCGGACACGTGGTAGAAAAACAGGCTGAATAATAACAATGGCCGCTCCGTTCACCCGACACAGTTCGAACTGATGGATATATAATACACGTTTTTTAGGCCTCCGAACTCCTGAAACAAAAATTACCGAAAATTGCACGGATGGTTAATCGAATCAGATAAAGCGGGCATAAAAATTTGCAAAAACCCCAGAAGACAATTGACGTTACCGGTATGTTTTTAACCAATTTCGGCCGAAAATCGGATAACCGTGTAAAAGTGATTTATAGTTGTTTATAGGGTTTAGAATCGAATAAGATATCTCATGATGCAATTTCGGACACGTGGTAGAAAAACATGTTGAATAATAACAATGGCCGCTCCGACCACCCGACACAGTTCGAACTGATGGATATATAATACACGTTTTTTAGGCCTCTGAACTCTTGAAACAAAAATTACCGAAAATCGCACGGATAGTTAATCGAGTCAGATAAAGCGGGCATACAAATTTGCAAAAGCACCAGAAGACATTTGACGTTACCGGTATGATATTAACCAATTTCGGCCGAAAATCGGATAACCGTGTAAAAGTGATTTATAGTTGTTTATAGGGTCTAGAATCGAATAAGATATCTCATGATGCAATTTCGAACACGTGGTAGAAAAACAGGCTGAATAATAATAATGGCCGCTCCGACCACCCGACACAGTTCAAACTGATGGATATATAATACACGTTTTTTAGTCCTCAGAACTCTTGAAACAAAAATTACCGAAAATCGCACAGATGGTTAATCGAATCAGATAAAGCGGGCATAAAAATTTGCAAAAACCCCAGAAGACAATTGACGTTACCGGTATGTTTTTAACCAATTTCGGCCGAAAATCGGATAACCGTGTAAAAGTGATTTATAGTTGTTTATAGGGTCTAGAATCGAATAAGATATCTCATGATGCAATTTCGAACACGTGGTAGAAAAACAGGCTGAATAATAACAATGGACGCTCCGACCACCCGACACAGTTCGAACTGATGGATATATAATACACGTTTTTTAGTCCTCAGAACTCTTGAAACAAAAATTACCGAAAATTGCACGGATAGTTAATCGAGTCAGATAAAGCGGGCATACAAATTTGCAAAAACACCAGAAGACATTTGACGTTACCGGTATCATATTAACCAATTTCGGCCGAAAATCGGATAACCGTGTAAAAGTGATTTATAGTTGTTTATAGGGTCTAGAATCGAATAAGATATCTCATGATGCAATTTCGAACACGTGGTAGAAAAACAGGCTGAAAAACAACAATGGCCGCTCCGACCACCCGAAACAGCTGGAAGTTAAGGATATATAATACACGTTTTTTAGGCCTCTGAACTTCTGAAACAAAAATTACCGAAAATTGCACGGATGGTTAATCGAATCAGATAAAGCGGGCATAAAAATTTGCAAAAACCCCAGAAGACATTTGACGTTACCGGTATGTTTTTAACCAATTTCGGCCGAAAATCAGATAACCGTGTAAAAGTGATTTATAGTTCTTTATAGGGTCTAGAATCGAATAAGATATCTCATGATGCAATTTCGGACACGTGGTAGAAAAACAGGCTGAAAAATAACAATGGCCCCTCCGACCACCCGAAACAGCTGGAAGTGAAGGATATATAATACACGTTTTTTAGGCTTCTGAACTCCTGAAACAAAAATTACCGAAAATTGCACGGATGGTTAATCGAATCAGATAAAGCGGGCATAAAAATTTGCAAAAACCCCAGAAGACATTTGACGTTACCGGTATGTTTTTAACCAATTTCGGCCGAAAATCGGATAACCGTGTAAAAGTGATTTATAGTTGTTTATAGGGTCTAGAATCGAATAAGATATCTCATGATGCAATTTCGGACACGTGGTAGAAAAACAGGTTGAATAATAACAATGGCCGCTCCGACCACCAGACACAGTTCGAACTGACGGATATATAATACACGTTTTTTAGGCCTCTGAACTCTTGAAACAAAAATTACCGAAAATCGCACGGATAGTTAATCGAGTCAGATAAAGCGGGCATACAAATTTGCAAAAACACTAGAAGACATTTGACGATACCGGTATTATATTAACCAATTTCGGTCGAAAATCGGATAACCGTGTAAAAGTGATTTATAGTTGTTTATAGGGTCTAGAATCGAATAAGATATCTCATGATGCAATTTCGGACACGTGGTAGAAAAACAGGCTGAATAATAACAATGGCCGCTCCGACCACCCGACACAGTTCGAACTGATGGATATATAATACACGTTTTTTAGGCCTCCGAACTCCTGAAACAAAAATTACCGAAAATTGCACGGATGGTTAATCGAATCAGATAAAGCGGGCATAAAAATTTGCAAAAACCCCAGAAGACAATTGACGTTACCGGTATGTTTTTAACCAATTTCGGCCGAAAATCGGATAACCGTGTAAAAGTGATTTATAGTTGTTTATAGGGTTTAGAATCGAATAAGATATCTCATGATGCAATTTCGGACACGTGGTAGAAAAACATGTTGAATAATAACAATGGCCGCTCCGACCACCCGACACAGTTCGAACTGATGGATATATAATACACGTTTTTTAGGCCTCTGAACTCTTGAAACAAAAATTACCGAAAATCGCACGGATAGTTAATCGAGTCAGATAAAGCGGGCATACAAATTTGCAAAAGCACCAGAAGACATTTGACGTTACCGGTATGATATTAACCAATTTCGGCCGAAAATCGGATAACCGTGTAAAAGTGATTTATAGTTGTTTATAGGGTCTAGAATCGAATAAGATATCTCATGATGCAATTTCGAACACGTGGTAGAAAAACAGGCTGAATAATAATAATGGCCGCTCCGACCACCCGACACAGTTCGAACTGATGGATATATAATACACGTTTTTTAGTCCTCAGAACTCTTGAAACAAAAATTACCGAAAATCGCACAGATGGTTAATCGAATCAGATAAAGCGGGCATAAAAATTTGCAAAAACCCCAGAAGACAATTGACGTTACCGGTATGTTTTTAACCAATTTCGGCCGAAAATCGGATAACCGTGTAAAAGTGATTTATAGTTGTTTATAGGGTCTAGAATCGAATAAGATATCTCATGATGCAATTTCGAACACGTGGTAGAAAAACAGGCTGAATAATAACAATGGACGCTCCGACCACCCGACACAGTTCGAACTGATGGATATATAATACACGTTTTTTAGTCCTCAGAACTCTTGAAACAAAAATTACCGAAAATCGCACGGATGGTTAATCGAGTCAAATAAAGCGGGCATAAAAATTTGCAAAAACACCAGAAGGCATTTGACGTTAACGATATGATATTAACCAATGTCGGCCGAAAATCGGATAATCGTGTAAAAGTGATTTATAGTTGTTTATAGGGTCTAGAATCGAATAAGATATCTCATGATGCAATTTCGGACACGTGGTAGAAAAACAGGCTGAATAATAACAATGGTCGCTCCGACCACCCGACACAGTTCGAACTGATGGATATATAATACACGTTTTTTAGGCCTCCGAACTCCTGAAACAAAAATTACCGAAAATTGCACGGATGGTTAATCGAATCAGATAAAGCGGGCATAAAAATTTGCAAAAACCCCAGAAGACAATTGACGTTACCGGTATGTTTTTAACCAATTTCGGCCGAAAATCGAATAACCGTGTAAAAGTGATTTATAGTTGTTTATAGAGTCTAGAATCGAATAAGATATCTCATGATTCAATTTCGAACACGTGGTAGAAAAACAGGCTGAAAAACAACAATGGCCGCTCCGACCACCCGAAACAGCTGGAAGTGAAGGATATATAATACACGTTTTTTAGGCCTCTGAACTTCTGAAACAAAAATTACCGAAAATTGCACGGATGGTTAATCGAATCAGATAAAGCGGGCATAAAAATTTGCAAAAACCCCAGAAGACATTTGACGTTACCGGTATGTTTTTAACCAATTTCGGCCGAAAATCAGATAACCGTGTAAAAGTGATTTATAGTTCTTTATAGGGTCTAGAATCGAATAAGATATCTCATGATCCAATTTCGGACACGTGGTAGAAAAACAGGCTGAAAAATAACAATGGCCCCTCCGACCACCCGAAACAGCTGGAAGTGAAGGATATATAATACACGTTTTTTAGGCCTCTGAACTTCTGAAACAAAAATTACCGAAAATTGCACGGATGGTTTATCGAATCAGATAAAGCGGGCATAAAAATTTGCAAAAACCCCAGAAGACATTTGACGTTACCGGTATGTTTTTAACCAATTTCGGCCGAAAATCAGATAACCGTGTAAAAGTGATTTATAGTTGTTTATAAGGTCTAGAATCGAATAAGATATCTCATGATGCAATTTCGGACACGTGGTAGAAAAACAGGCTGAATAATAACAATGATCGCTCCGACCACCCGACACAGTTCGAACTGATGGATATATAATACACGTTTTTTAGGCCTCTGAACTCCTGGAACTAAAATTACCGAAAATTGCACGGATGGTTAATCGAATCAGATAAAGCGGGCATAAAAATTTGCAAAAACCCAGAAGACATTTGACGTTACCGGTATGTCATTAACCAATTACGGCCGAAAATCGGATAACCGTGTAAAAGTGATTTATAGTTGTTTATAGGGTCTAGAATCGAATAAGATATCTCATGATGCAATTTCGGAGACGTGTTAGAAAAACAGGTTGAATAATAACAATGGCCGCTCCGACCACCCGAAACAGTTCGAAATGACGGATATATAATACACGTTTTTTTGGCCTCTGAACTCTTGAAACAAAAATTACCGAAAATCGCACGGATAGTTAATCGAGTCAGATAAAGCGGGCATACAAATTTACAAAAATACCAGAAGACATTTGACGTTACCGATATGATATTAACCAATTTCGGCCGAAAATCGGATAATCGTGTAAAAGTGATTTATATTTGTTTATAGTGTCTAGAATCAAATAAGATATCTCATGATGCAATTTCGGATACGTGGTAGAAAAACAGGCTGAAAAATAACAATGGCCGCTCCGACCACCCGACACAGTTCGAACTGATGGATATATAATACACGTTTTTTAGGCCTCCGAACTCCTGAAACAAAAATTACCGAAAATTGCACGGATGGTTAATCTAATCAGATAAAGCGGGCATAAAAATTTGCAAAAACCCCAGAAGACAATTGACGTTACCGGTATGTTTTTAACCAATTTCGGCCGAAAATCGGATAACCGTGTAAAAGTGATTTGTAGTTGTTTATTGGGTCTAGAATCGAATAAGATATCTCATGATTCAATTTCGAACACGTGGTAGAAAAACAGGTTGAATAATAACAATGGCCGCTCCGACCACCCGACACAGTTCGAACTGACGGATATATAATACACGTTTTTTAGGCCTCTGAACTCTTGAAACAAAAATTACCGAAAATCGCACGGATAGTTAATCGAGTCAGATAAAGCGGGCATACAAATTTACAAAAACACCAGAAGACATTTGACGTTACCGATATGATATTAACCAATTTCGGCCGAAAATCGGATAATCGTGTAAAAGTGATTTATAGTTGTTTATAGTGTCTAGAATCAAATAAGATATCTCATGATGCAATTTCGGATACGTGGTAGAAAAACAGGCTGAAAAATAACAATGGCCGCTCCGACCACCCGACACAGTTCGAACTGATGGATATATAATACACGTTTTTTAGGCCTCTGAACTCCTGGAACTAAAATTACCGAAAATTGCACGGATGGTTAATCGAATCAGATAAAGCGGGCATAAAAATTTGCAAAAACCCAGAAGACATTTGACGTTACCGGTATGTCATTAACCAATTTCGGCCGAAAATCGGATAACCGTGTAAAAGTGATTTATAGTTATTTATAGGGTCTAGAATCGAATAAGATATCTCATGATGCAATTTCGGAGACGTGGTAGAAAAACAGGTTGAATAATAACAATGGCCGCTCCGACCACCCGAAACAGTTCGAAATGACGGATATATAATACACGTTTTTTTGGCCTCTGAACTCTTGAAACAAAAATTACCGAAAATCGCACGGATAGTTAATCGAGTCAGATAAAGCGGGCATACAAATATACAAAAACACCAGAAGACATTTGACGTTACCGATATGATATTAACCAATTTCGGCCGAAAATCGGATAATCGTGTAAAAGTGATTTATAGTTGTTTATAGTGTCTAGAATCAAATAAGATATCTCATGATGCAATTTCGGATACGTGGTAGAAAAACAGGCTGAAAAATAACAATGGCCGCTCCGACCACCCGACACAGTTCGAACTGATGGATATATAATACACGTTTTTTAGGCCTCTGAACTCCTGGAACTAAAATTACCGAAAATTGCACGGATGGTTAATCGAATCAGATAAAGCGGGCATAAAAATTTGCAAAAACCCAGAAGACATTTGACGTTACCGGTATGTCATTAACCAATTTCGGCCGAAAATCGGATAACCGTGTAAAAGTGATTTATAGTTGTTTATAGGGTCTAGAATCGAATAAGATATCTCATGATGCAATTTCGGAGACGTGGTAGAAAAACAGGTTGAATAATAACAATGGCCGCTCCGACCACCCGAAACAGTTCGAAATGACGGATATATAATACACGTTTTTTTGGCCTCTGAACTCTTGAAACAAAAATTACCGAAAATCGCACGGATAGTTAATCGAGTCAGATAAAGCGGGCATACAAATATACAAAAACACCAGAAGACATTTGACGTTACCGATATGATATTAACCAATTTCGGCCGAAAATCGGATAATCGTGTAAAAGTGATTTATAGTTGTTTATAGTGTCTAGAATCAAATAAGATATCTCATGATGCAATTTCGGATACGTGGTAGAAAAACAGGCTGAAAAATAACAATGGCCGCTCCGACCACCCGACACAGTTCGAACTGATGGATATATAATACACGTTTTTTAGGCCTCCGAACTCCTGAAACAAAAATTACCGAAAATTGCACGGATGGTTAATCTAATCAGATAAAGCGGGCATAAAAATTTGCAAAAGCACCAGAAGACATTTGACGTTACCGGTATGATATTAACCAATTTCGGCCGAAAATCGGATAACCGTGTAAAAGTGATTTATAGTTGTTTATAGGGTCTAGAATCGAATAAGATATCTCATGATGCAATTTCGAACACGTGGTAGAAAAACAGGCTGAATAATAATAATGGCCGCTCCGACCACCCGACACAGTTCGAACTGATGGATATATAATACACGTTTTTTAGTCCTCAGAACTCTTGAAACAAAAATTACCGAAAATCGCACAGATGGTTAATCGAATCAGATAAAGCGGGCATAAAAATTTGCAAAAACCCCAGAAGACAATTGACGTTACCGGTATGTTTTTAACCAATTTCGGCCGAAAATCGGATAACCGTGTAAAAGTGATTTATAGTTGTTTATAGGGTCTAGAATCGAATAAGATATCTCATGATGCAATTTCGAACACGTGGTAGAAAAACAGGCTGAATAATAACAATGGACGCTTCGACCACCCGACACAGTTCGAACTGATGGATATATAATACACGTTTTTTAGTCCTCAGAACTCTTGAAACAAAAATTACCGAAAATCGCACGGATGGTTAATCGAGTCAAATAAAGCGGGCATAAAAATTTGCAAAAACACCAGAAGGCATTTGACGTTAACGATATGATATTAACCAATGTCGGCCGAAAATCGGATAATCGTGTAAAAGTGATTTAAAGTTGTTTATAGGGTCTAGAATCGAATAAGATATCTCATGATGTAATTTCGGACACGTGGTAGAAAAACAGGCTGAATAATAACAATGGTCGCTCCGACCACCCGACACAGTTCGAACTGATGGATATATAATACGCGTTTTTTAGGCCTCCGAACTCCTGAAACAAAAATTACCGAAAATTGCACGGATGGTTAATCGAATCAGATAAAGCGGGCATAAAAATTTGCAAAAACCCCAGAAGAAAATTTACGTTACCGGTATGTTTTTAACCAATTTCGGCCGAAAATCGAATAACCGTGTAAAAGTGATTTATAGTTGTTTATAGAGTCTAGAATCGAATAAGATATCTCATGATTCAATTTCGAACACATGGTAGAAAAACAGGCTGAAAAACAACAATGGCCGCTCCGACCACCCGAAACAGCTGGAAGTGAAGGATATATAATACACGTTTTTTAGGCCTCTGAACTTCTGAAACAAAAATTACCGAAAATTGCACGGATGGTTAATCGAATCAGATAAAGCGGGCATAAAAATTTGCAAAAACCCCAGAAGACATTTGACGTTACCGGTATGTTTTTAACCAATTTCGGCCGAAAATCAGATAACCGTGTAAAAGTGATTTATAGTTCTTTATAGGGTCTAGAATCGAATAAGATATCTCATGATGCAATTTCGGACACGTGGTAGAAAAACAGGCTGAAAAATAACAATGGCCCCTCCGACCACCCGAAACAGCTGGAAGTGAAGGATATATAATACACGTTTTTTAGGCCTCTGAACTCCTGAAACAAAAATTACCGAAAATTGCACGGATGGTTTATCGAATCAGATAAAGCGGGCATAAAAATTTGCAAAAACCCCAGAAGACATTTGACGTTACCGGTATGTTTTTAACCAATTTCGGCCGAAAATCAGATAACCGTGTAAAAGTGATTTATAGTTGTTTATAAGGTCTAGAATCGAATAAGATATCTCATGATGCAATTTCGGACACGTGGTAGAAAAACAGGCTGAATAATAACAATGATCGCTCCGACCACCCGACACAGTTCGAACTGATGGATATATAATACACGTTTTTTAGGCCTCTGAACTCCTGGAACTAAAATTACCGAAAATTGCACGGATGGTTAATCGAATCAGATAAAGCGGGCATAAAAATTTGCAAAAACCCAGAAGACATTTGACGTTACCGGTATGTCATTAACCAATTTCGGCCGAAAATCGGATAACCGTGTAAAAGTGATTTATAGTTGTTTATAGGGTCTAGAATCGAATAAGATATCTCATGATGCAATTTCGGAGACGTGGTAGAAAAACAGGTTGAATAATAACAATGGCCGCTCCGACCACCCAAAACAGTTCGAAATGACGGATATATAATACACGTTTTTTTGGCCTCTGAACTCTTGAAACAAAAATTACCGAAAATCGCACGGATAGTTAATCGAGTCAGATAAAGCGGGCATACAAATTTACAAAAACACCAGAAGACATTTGACGTTACCGATATGATATTAACCAATTTCGGCCGAAAATCGGATAATCGTGTAAAAGTGATTTATAGTTGTTTATAGTGTCTAGAATCAAATAAGATATCTCATGATGCAATTACGGATACGTGGTAGAAAAACAGGCTGAAAAATAACAATGGCCGCTCCGACCACCCGACACAGTTCGAACTGATGGATATATAATACACGTTTTTTAGGCCTCCGAACTCCTGAAACAAAAATTACCGAAAATTGCACGGATGGTTAATCTAATCAGATAAAGCGGGCATAAAAATTTGCAAAAACCCCAGAAGACAATTGACGTTACCGGTATGTTTTTAACCAATTTCGGCCGAAAATCGGATAACCGTGTAAAAGTGATTTGTAGTTGTTTATTGGGTCTAGAATCGAATAAGATATCTCATGATTCAATTTCGAACACGTGGTAGAAAAACAGGTTGAATAATAACAATGGCCGCTCCGACCACCCGACACAGTTCGAACTGACGGATATATAATACACGTTTTTTAGGCCTCTGAACTCTTGAAACAAAAATTACCGAAAATCGCACGGATAGTTAATCGAGTCAGATAAAGCGGGCATACAAATTTGCAAAAACACCAGAATACATTTGACGTTACCTGTATGATATTAACCAATTTCGGCCGAAAATCGGATAACCGTGTAAAAGTGATTTATAGTTGTTTATAGGGTCTAGAATCGAATAAGATATCTCATGATGCAATTTCGGAGACGTGGTAGAAAAACAGGTTGAATAATAACAATGGCCGCTCCGACCACCCGAAACAGTTCGAACTGACGGATATATAATACACGTTTTTTTGGCCTCTGAACTCTTGAAACAAAAATTACCGAAAATCGCACGGATAGTTAATCGAGTCAGATAAAGCGGGCATAAAAATTTACAAAAACACCAGAAGACATTTGACGTTACCGATATGATATTAACCAATTTCGGCCGAAAATCGGATAAGCGTGTAAAAGTGATTTATAGTTGTTTATAGTGTCTAGAATCAAATAAGATATCTTATGATGCAATTTCGGACACGTGGTAGAAAAACAGGCTGAAAAATAACAATGGCCGCTCCGACCACACGAAACAGCTGGAAGTGAAGGATATATAATACACGTTTTTTAGGCCTCTGAACTCCTGAAACAAAAATTACCGAAAATTGCACGGATGGTTAATCGAATCAGATAAAGCGGGCATAAAAATTTGCAAAAACCCCAGAAGACATTTGACGTTACCGGTATGTTTTTAACCAATTTCGGCCGAAAATCGGATAACCGTGTAAAAGTGATTTATAGTTGTTTATAGGGTCTAGAATCGAATAAGATATCTCATGATGCAATTTCTGACACGTGGTAGAAAAACAGGTTGAATAATAACAATGGCCGCTCCGACCACCCGACACAGTTCGAACTAACGGATATATAATACACGTTTTTTAGGCCTCTGAACTCTTGAAACAAAAATTACCGAAAATCGCACGGATAGTTAATCGAGTCAGATAAAGCGGGCATACAAATTTGCAAAAACACCAGAAGACATTTGACGTTACCTGTATGATATTAACCAATTTCGGCCGAAAATCGGATAACCGTGTAAAAGTGATTTATAGTTGTTTATAGGGTCTAGAATCAAATAAGATATCTCATGATGCAATTTCGAACACGTGGTAGAAAAACAGGCTGAATAATAACAATGGCCGCTCCGACCACCCGACACAGTTCGAACTGACGGATATATAATACACGTTTTTTAGGCCTCTGAACTCTTGAAACAAAAATTACCGAAAATCGCACGGATGGTTAATCGAGTCAAATAAAGCGGGCATAAAAATTTGCAAAAACACCAGAAGGCATTTGACGTTAACGATATGATATTAACCAATTTCGGCCGAAAATCGGATAATCGTGTAAAAGTGATTTATAGTTGTTTATTGTGTCTAGAATCAAATAAGATATCTCATGATGCAATTTCGGACACGTGGTAGAAAAACAGGCTGAAAAATAACAATGGCCGCTCCGACCACCCGAAACAGCTGGAAGTGAAGGATATATAATACACGTTTTTTAGGCCTCTGAACTCCTGAAACAAAAATTACCGAAAATTGCACGGATGGTTAATCGAATCAGATAAAGCGGGCATAAAAATTTGCAAAAACCCCAGAAGACATTTGACGTTACCGGTATGTTTTTAACCAATTTCGGCCGAAAATCAGATAACCGTGTAAAAGTTATTTATAGTTCTTTATAGGGTCTAGAATCGAATAAGATATCTCATGATGCAATTTCTGACACGTGGTAGAAAAACATGCTGAAAAATAACAATGGCCCCTCCGACCACCCGAAACAGCTGGAACTGAAGGATATATAATACACGTTTTTTAGGCCTCTGAACTCCTGCAACAAAAATTACCGAAAATTGCACGGATGGTTAATCGAATCAGATAAAGCGGGCATAAAAATTTGCAAAAACCCCAGAAGACATTTGACGTTACCGGTATGTTTTTAACCAATTTCGGCCGAAAATCAGATAACCGTGTAAAAGTGATTTATAGTTGTTTATAGGGTCTAGAATCGAATAAGATATCTCATGATGCAATTTCGGACACGTGGTAGAAAAACAGGCTGAATAATAACAATGGCCGCTCCGACCACCCGACACAGTTCGAACTGATGGATATATAATACACGTTTTTTAGGCCTCTGAACTCTTGGAACTAAAATTACCGAAAATTGCACGGATGGTTAATCGAATCAGATAAAGCGGGCATAAAAATTTGCAAAAACCCAGAAGACATTTGACGTTACCGGTATGTCATTAACCAATTTCGGCCGAAAATCGGATAACCGTGTAAAAGTGATTTATAGTTGTTTATAGGGTCTAGAATCGAATAAGATATCTCATGATGCAATTTCGAACACGTGGTAGAAAAACAGGCTGAATAATAATAATGGCCGCTCCGACCACCCGACACAGTTCGAACTGATGGATATATAATACACGTTTTTTAGTCCTCAGAACTCTTGAAACAAAAATTACCGAAAATCGCACAGATGGTTAATCGAATCAGATAAAGCGGGCATAAAAATTTGCAAAAACCCCAGAAGACAATTGACGTTACCGGTATGTTTTTAACCAATTTCGGCCGAAAATCGGATAACCGTGTAAAAGTGATTTATAGTTGTTTATAGGGTCTAGAATCGAATAAGATATCTCATGATGCAATTTCGAACACGTGGTAGAAAAACAGGCTGAATAATAACAATGGACGCTTCGACCACCCGACACAGTTCGAACTGATGGATATATAATACACGTTTTTTAGTCCTCAGAACTCTTGAAACAAAAATTACCGAAAATCGCACGGATGGTTAATCGAGTCAAATAAAGCGGGCATAAAAATTTGCAAAAACACCAGAAGGCATTTGACGTTAACGATATGATATTAACCAATGTCGGCCGAAAATCGGATAATCGTGTAAAAGTGATTTAAAGTTGTTTATAGGGTCTAGAATCGAATAAGATATCTCATGATGTAATTTCGGACACGTGGTAGAAAAACAGGCTGAATAATAACAATGGTCGCTCCGACCACCCGACACAGTTCGAACTGATGGATATATAATACGCGTTTTTTAGGCCTCCGAACTCCTGAAACAAAAATTACCGAAAATTGCACGGATGGTTAATCGAATCAGATAAAGCGGGCATAAAAATTTGCAAAAACCCCAGAAGAAAATTGACGTTACCGGTATGTTTTTAACCAATTTCGGCCGAAAATCGAATAACCGTGTAAAAGTGATTTATAGTTGTTTATAGAGTCTAGAATCGAATAAGATATCTCATGATTCAATTTCGAACACATGGTAGAAAAACAGGCTGAAAAACAACAATGGCCGCTCCGACCACCCGAAACAGCTGGAAGTGAAGGATATATAATACACGTTTTTTAGGCCTCTGAACTTCTGAAACAAAAATTACCGAAAATTGCACGGATGGTTAATCGAATCAGATAAAGCGGGCATAAAAATTTGCAAAAACCCCAGAAGACATTTGACGTTACCGGTATGTTTTTAACCAATTTCGGCCGAAAATCAGATAACCGTGTAAAAGTGATTTATAGTTCTTTATAGGGTCTAGAATCGAATAAGATATCTCATGATGCAATTTCGGACACGTGGTAGAAAAACAGGCTGAAAAATAACAATGGCCCCTCCGACCACCCGAAACAGCTGGAAGTGAAGGATATATAATACACGTTTTTTAGGCCTCTGAACTCCTGAAACAAAAATTACCGAAAATTGCACGGATGGTTTATCGAATCAGATAAAGCGGGCATAAAAATTTGCAAAAACCCCAGAAGACATTTGACGTTACCGGTATGTTTTTAACCAATTTCGGCCGAAAATCAGATAACCGTGTAAAAGTGATTTATAGTTGTTTATAAGGTCTAGAATCGAATAAGATATCTCATGATGCAATTTCGGACACGTGGTAGAAAAACAGGCTGAATAATAACAATGATCGCTCCGACCACCCGACACAGTTCGAACTGATGGATATATAATACACGTTTTTTAGGCCTCTGAACTCCTGGAACTAAAATTACCGAAAATTGCACGGATGGTTAATCGAATCAGATAAAGCGGGCATAAAAATTTGCAAAAACCCAGAAGACATTTGACGTTACCGGTATGTCATTAACCAATTTCGGCCGAAAATCGGATAACCGTGTAAAAGTGATTTATAGTTGTTTATAGGGTCTAGAATCGAATAAGATATCTCATGATGCAATTTCGGAGACGTGGTAGAAAAACAGGTTGAATAATAACAATGGCCGCTCCGACCACCCAAAACAGTTCGAAATGACGGATATATAATACACGTTTTTTTGGCCTCTGAACTCTTGAAACAAAAATTACCGAAAATCGCACGGATAGTTAATCGAGTCAGATAAAGCGGGCATACAAATTTACAAAAACACCAGAAGACATTTGACGTTACCGATATGATATTAACCAATTTCGGCCGAAAATCGGATAATCGTGTAAAAGTGATTTATAGTTGTTTATAGTGTCTAGAATCAAATAAGATATCTCATGATGCAATTACGGATACGTGGTAGAAAAACAGGCTGAAAAATAACAATGGCCGCTCCGACCACCCGACACAGTTCGAACTGATGGATATATAATACACGTTTTTTAGGCCTCCGAACTCCTGAAACAAAAATTACCGAAAATTGCACGGATGGTTAATCTAATCAGATAAAGCGGGCATAAAAATTTGCAAAAACCCCAGAAGACAATTGACGTTACCGGTATGTTTTTAACCAATTTCGGCCGAAAATCGGATAACCGTGTAAAAGTGATTTGTAGTTGTTTATTGGGTCTAGAATCGAATAAGATATCTCATGATTCAATTTCGAACACGTGGTAGAAAAACAGGTTGAATAATAACAATGGCCGCTCCGACCACCCGACACAGTTCGAACTGACGGATATATAATACACGTTTTTTAGGCCTCTGAACTCTTGAAACAAAAATTACCGAAAATCGCACGGATAGTTAATCGAGTCAGATAAAGCGGGCATACAAATTTGCAAAAACACCAGAATACATTTGACGTTACCTGTATGATATTAACCAATTTCGGCCGAAAATCGGATAACCGTGTAAAAGTGATTTATAGTTGTTTATAGGGTCTAGAATCGAATAAGATATCTCATGATGCAATTTCGGAGACGTGGTAGAAAAACAGGTTGAATAATAACAATGGCCGCTCCGACCACCCGAAACAGTTCGAACTGACGGATATATAATACACGTTTTTTTGGCCTCTGAACTCTTGAAACAAAAATTACCGAAAATCGCACGGATAGTTAATCGAGTCAGATAAAGCGGGCATAAAAATTTACAAAAACACCAGAAGACATTTGACGTTACCGATATGATATTAACCAATTTCGGCCGAAAATCGGATAAGCGTGTAAAAGTGATTTATAGTTGTTTATAGTGTCTAGAATCAAATAAGATATCTTATGATGCAATTTCGGACACGTGGTAGAAAAACAGGCTGAAAAATAACAATGGCCGCTCCGACCACACGAAACAGCTGGAAGTGAAGGATATATAATACACGTTTTTTAGGCCTCTGAACTCCTGAAACAAAAATTACCGAAAATTGCACGGATGGTTAATCGAATCAGATAAAGCGGGCATAAAAATTTGCAAAAACCCCAGAAGACATTTGACGTTACCGGTATGTTTTTAACCAATTTCGGCCGAAAATCGGATAACCGTGTAAAAGTGATTTATAGTTGTTTATAGGGTCTAGAATCGAATAAGATATCTCATGATGCAATTTCTGACACGTGGTAGAAAAACAGGTTGAATAATAACAATGGCCGCTCCGACCACCCGACACAGTTCGAACTAACGGATATATAATACACGTTTTTTAGGCCTCTGAACTCTTGAAACAAAAATTACCGAAAATCGCACGGATAGTTAATCGAGTCAGATAAAGCGGGCATACAAATTTGCAAAAACACCAGAAGACATTTGACGTTACCTGTATGATATTAACCAATTTCGGCCGAAAATCGGATAACCGTGTAAAAGTGATTTATAGTTGTTTATAGGGTCTAGAATCAAATAAGATATCTCATGATGCAATTTCGAACACGTGGTAGAAAAACAGGCTGAATAATAACAATGGCCGCTCCGACCACCCGACACAGTTCGAACTGACGGATATATAATACACGTTTTTTAGGCCTCTGAACTCTTGAAACAAAAATTACCGAAAATCGCACGGATAGTTAATCGAGTCAGATAAAGCGGGCATACAAATTTGCAAAAACACCAGAATACATTTGACGTTACCTGTATGATATTAACCAATTTCGGCCGAAAATCGGATAACCGTGTAAAAGTGATTTATAGTTGTTTATTGTGTCTAGAATCAAATAAGATATCTCATGATGCAATTTCGGACACGTGGTAGAAAAACAGGCTGAAAAATAACAATGGCCGCTCCGACCACCCGAAACAGCTGGAAGTGAAGGATATATAATACACGTTTTTTAGGCCTCTGAACTCCTGAAACAAAAATTACCGAAAATTGCACGGATGGTTAATCGAATCAGATAAAGCGGGCATAAAAATTTGCAAAAACCCCAGAAGACATTTGACGTTACCGGTATGTTTTTAACCAATTTCGGCCGAAAATCAGATAACCGTGTAAAAGTTATTTATAGTTCTTTATAGGGTCTAGAATCGAATAAGATATCTCATGATGCAATTTCGGACACGTGGTAGAAAAACATGCTGAAAAATAACAATGGCCCCTCCGACCACCCGAAACAGCTGGAACTGAAGGATATATAATACACGTTTTTTAGGCCTCTGAACTCCTGCAACAAAAATTACCGAAAATTGCACGGATGGTTAATCGAATCAGATAAAGCGGGCATAAAAATTTGCAAAAACCCCAGAAGACATTTGACGTTACCGGTATGTTTTTAACCAATTTCGGCCGAAAATCAGATAACCGTGTAAAAGTGATTTATAGTTGTTTATAGGGTCTAGAATCGAATAAGATATCTCATGATGCAATTTCGGACACGTGGTAGAAAAACAGGCTGAATAATAACAATGGCCGCTCCGACCACCCGACACAGTTCGAACTGATGGATATATAATACACGTTTTTTAGGCCTCTGAACTCTTGGAACTAAAATTACCGAAAATTGCACGGATGGTTAATCGAATCAGATAAAGCGGGCATAAAAATTTGCAAAAACCCAGAAGACATTTGACGTTACCGGTATGTCATTAACCAATTTCGGCCGAAAATCGGATAACCGTGTAAAAGTGATTTATAGTTGTTTATAGGGTCTAGAATCGAATAAGATATTTCATGATGCAATTTCGGAGACGTGGTAGAAAAACAGGTTGAATAATAACAATGGCCGCTCCGACCACCCGAAACAGTTCGAACTGACGGATATATAATACACGTTTTTTTGGCCTCTGAACTCTTGAAACAAAAATTACCGAAAATCGCACGGATAGTTAATCGAGTCAGATAAAGCGGGCATAAAAATTTACAAAAACACCATAAGACATTTGACGTTACCGATATGATATTAACCAATTTCGGCTGAAAATCGGATAAGCGTGTAAAAGTGATTTATAGTTGTTTATAGTGTCTAGAATCAAATAAGATATCTCATGATGCAATTTCGGACACGTGGTAGAAAAACAGGCTGAAAAATAACAATGGCCGCTCCATCCACCCGAAACAGCTGGAAGTGAAGGATATATAATACACGTTTTTTAGGCCTCTGAACTCCTGAAACAAAAATTACCGAAAATTGCACGGATGGTTAAATGAATCAGATAAAGCGGGCATAAAAATTTGCAAAAACCCCAGAAGACATTTGACGTTACCGGTATGTTTTTAACCAATTTCGGCCGAAAATCGGATAACCGTGTAAAAGTGATTTATAGTTGTTTATAGGGTCTAGAATCGAATAAGATATCTCATGATGCAATTTCTGACACGTGGTAGAAAAACAGGTTGAATAATAACAATGGCCGCTCCGACCACCCGACACAGTTCGAACTGACGGATATATAATACACGTTTTTTAGGCCTCTGAACTCTTGAAACAAAAATTACCGAAAATCGCACGGATAGTTAATCGAGTCAGATAAAGCGGGCATACAAATTTGCAAAAACACCAGAAGACATTTGACGTTACCTGTATGATATTAACCAATTTCGGCCGAAAATCGGATAACCGTGTAAAAGTGATTTATAGTTGTTTATAGGGTCTAGAATCGAATAAGATATCTCATGATGCAATTTCGGAGACGTGGTAGAAAAACAGGTTGAATAATAACAATGGCCTCTCCGACCACCCGAAACAGTTCGAACTGACGGATATATAATACACGTTTTTTTGGCCTCTGAACTCTTGAAACAAAAATTACCGAAAATCGCACGGATAGTTAATCGAGTCAGATAAAGCGGGCATAAAAATTTACAAAAACACCAGAAGACATTTGACGTTACCGATATGATATTAACCAATTTCGGCCGAAAATCGGATAACCGTGTAAAAGTGATTTATAGTTGTTTATAGGTGTTGGGAAATGTGTCCTCAACAATAGTGCGATCACGTAATTAAATCTCATAACAAGAATGCGCAAGGGATGAAACGATTTATTAGTCAACTGACCAACATTAATCGGTAATGATTGGCTAGCTAGAGTTTGACATTACTGTCGTATGACGGTGATGGTCAGTTGATCCCTTTAGGTCACACCTTTAGGACAATTCCCTTAATTGATAAAGTGATCAAATGTATATTGATACGATTTGATCATATTCCTTAAACTCGTGTATCGAGAAATTAGAGGTTAAATCTTATTGTAAGATTTATGTTTAAAATTGAAACGTGTCAATTGTTAAACATTAAACGATATTTTAAGATATCGTAATTAGAATGAATTGGGTTGAAATTAATACAAAGGTTGTAAATCGTATTGACGATAAATGATCATTTTACATTAGTAATTTCGAATTACTTATTAATTGAATAAATATGATTTATTTAATTATGTATAATATTTATGGGATAAATATTTATATGTACTAAAGTATTTTATATCTTAATGACATATAAGATGTCACACTTTATACAATTGTACATTTGACAAATTGTAAAATGAAATCCATTTTATGGATTATGGTAGCCGGTTTTGGTGAGGTTAGTTAAGGTTATGTTTTGTGTTTATTAATGTACAAAACACAATCATTAAAAGACCACCTTGAGAACACTAACCTAGATGCCTCCCTAGTGTCTTGAGAAGTGAAGGTGTTCCCCTTTGAGGCTTCCAAAAACCGGCAACCCCTTCCCCATAAACCATGCTTAAGATTAATTTGATTATCTTAAATTATAATAAGCATGCTTGATATATATAAGTATACATCATATTCATTCTCTAGTTCTTCTTCTTGACCTAGCCGAAAAATCACCAAGTAAGAAGAGAAATTTTCTACCTCTAAAATACTTATTATAAAGATAATAACTTATACTATAAGTAGTATTAAAATTACATTCTAATAAGAGTGATTAGAATATTAAGGAAGAAATCGATTCCTAGTCTAGCACTACAAAGGTTTCGGTTCATTTGAGGGCTTGTCTTGGTGCATCCGGAGGAGGTATTCTAATTTGGGTACTCGGAGGATCATCCTAGCATATTCTTGGACCGTGTGTAAGGGTTCATTTTCTCCTCTTTCCGCATATAGTAGCATGCATAAGATCTTATAAACGAGTTTATAAAAATGTTAATTAAAAGTTAATTAAAGGGTTTTTGTTAGTATGACTAATTTAGTTTATGAGCAACTAGTTAAACCTAACAATTGGTATCAGAGCAATAGGTTGTTTGCATGCTTTCCATTTTCGTTTTTACGGAGTTATTAGGATAACAAAATAAACCTTGATAATTTTCGTTTTAATATATGATATGCACGAAATTAATTTAGCATGATACCTACTGTTTTCTAATATGATTTAGAATGTTTGGAATAATTTTTGCATGAATATTGATTATTGGTATGTAATATCTCGGTTTTAATATGTTATTAATGATTAAAATGTTTAATTTTTGGGAAAAATAGTTAAAATAAACTTCTGGCCGAGATTTTTCAGTATGATATCACATGTATTTTCTATAATATGAATATGAATTTTCGTAAATTATAGACCTTTAAATCGTGTGATATGAATTTTAATGGTTAAAATGCAATAAGATGAATAAAAATGGGTTAAAATAGTTATATTATGAATTTGACTATAAAAATTTATGAGGATGTCACATGCAATATTTAAAATTTATGTTGAATTTTCAGAAATTTATCTCGAAATATTGCAATATTATAGATTTTTAGTATAAAAATCGGGTAATTAGTGACATAATTTCGACTTTAATAGTTTAAGTTGGAATTTGGCCATAAAAATTTAAC
Organism: Silene conica; assembly: GCA_029255685.2. Taxonomy (NCBI): domain Eukaryota; kingdom Viridiplantae; phylum Streptophyta; class Magnoliopsida; order Caryophyllales; family Caryophyllaceae; genus Silene; species Silene conica. The sequence goes on along the minus strand of CM055314.2, from coordinate 46,829,812 downwards.
ACGATGTCATATATATTATTTCCAGCATGTATAAAATTTTCGAGAATTTTATCTTATTTTATGCTTGAGAAATAATTTTAAGGGTTAAAATCGTACGATATATGACGTAAATCGTTAAAATTTGCAAATGTTGTTAAAATGGCCGAAAAATGTAACCCACATTAGTCATATATGATATGTTCATCTTGGAAATTATCTTGGGTGCCTAAAGTTTCAGATTTGATTTGTATTGATTTAATTTTGTTTTGTTAAAAGTAGCATTTAAAATTAATTAAAAGAGTCATGCATTTTTTTTTTCGGCTATGGGCAATGTGCCATTTAATTTTCTGTCCATCTTGTGTTCTTAAAATGTTTTGGAAGGTATAAAAAATATTATTAGTATTTAATTTGCATTTATGAAGTTAATTATTGAATTTTCCGACTTAAATTGCTCGTTTTACGTGTTATTTTCGAAATAATAATAAAACCGTGTAAAATACTAATATTTTAACTTTCTGAAAATTTTAAGAACATTCTGGATTTTTCAAAATTTGAATTTTGAATTTTCGAAATTTTAATGACTCTTTTGGATTTTATATTATTTTTCCCGTAAAACCGAGTAATACCGATCAATATTAAACATATTAAGTTAAGTCATGTTCAAAGTTTGAGTAAGACTAAATTTTGAATCCTATAAGAGTTGGGATGATTAACTTAAGGATGAAAACCGTTTCATATAATGCATAGTGTTGTTAAACGTTAAAACACGCGATTCCATAAACCGAGGTTTACGATAACTATTTAAATAAGTGTTTTAAATAGGACGATTTGGCTTAGGATTTGCATGTTAATTCATATTTATATAAGCATTGCATATTTTATATTATGAATGTCATGATTTATTTTTACGTAATTTTGGGAATTATGTAATTTACTTAGTATGGCCTTAGTTTTTAAATCGGTATTTCCCGTAATGTAAGGGGTTACCGATTCGGTTGTAATTTTGTGATCTCGCATCACCCAATTGTAATTTATTTCTATTTTATAATGTATAAAGTAGACTAGAAAAGTTGTAATATTTGTAAAATCCGGAGTTCCTTGAAGACGGTGCCATTCGGAAAGGAGTTCCGATCAAGACGGTGTTTACCTCGAAGTGCGTGCCGCGTGAAGTTCAAGGGACCAAAGGAGTTGGTTTCCGAATTTGTACTTTGTTATTTCTTTTCTAGGAAAGGCCATACTAGGGTTTATTTATGCTTTTATTTTTGCTTTTTTATATGTTTGCATGCATAGCCAAATCGTCATACATCGTATCATGCATGTTTCGACCTAGTCGACCTAGTCTTTTATTTTATCGATAATTCACCGACTTAGTTCACTTAAACGGAGATAGATAATAATTTGACTAGATCACTTACATATAAACATTGAGACTTAGCCTTACCAAAAAGTACGGACCCATGAATCCCTTCTTCACAAGAACGTAGGCTCGGCTACACCGGGGTACTAAAATTGTCACGTTGGCTAAGTGGGGTAATAAGATTACACCTTGAAATTTGGTTGATCTCAACGAAAGTATTCGTAACCGTAGTTGCAATAAGTTCGGGCTAAAGATAATTTTAAGAAAATTGTCGACCGAGAGTTCTAAGAGTAGAACCGATTAAAGAGTTAATCCACCAAATTATACCAATACGGGTTGAATCGGCTACACCGTGCCCGTATTAGTATGGGTTTGGGTCTCGGGATTGTTTACTTAATTGGGTAAGAGATCATTAAGTAAATACATAACTAAACTTGTTAAAGTTTCTAGTTTAAAATTATGAATTTAAAATGATGTTGTTTTTCCTTTTATTATTGTAGTTTAATTTTCAACATCAACTATGGCAACCAACGCTCCACCTCTCACTAACGTATCATGGCTTCGATCCTTTATGGATCGTTGTAAACTCGATAAGCATGGTTCCAATTTTAAGGATTGGGATGCGCAATTGCTTTTGGCCGCTCAAGGTGACGATAAGAGTCGTTACCTATCCGAAGCCGCTCCGACCGCTCCGACCGCTCGTTCATCGGTCCAAACTCGTGAGGCCTATGAAGCCTACATGAAAGAGTCCTCCGCTCTTAAAAATGTGCTCATCTTCTCCATGGAGCCGGATCTCCAAAGGAGTATGATTAAGTTGACCACATCATATGAGATATACACCAAGCTTGCGACCATGTTTTCGCAAACTCCTAGGGTGATTCAATATGAGGCGGCTTCCGCCTTCTTTGACATAACCTTCAAGGAAGGGCAAAAGATAAGCCCTCATGTGCTCAAACTAGTTGAGCTCGCGGAGACTCTAAAAGCTCAAGATGTTGATGTTCCCGACTCTCTTATCATTGACCGAGTTCTTCACTCGCTCAATAAGGTTAAGGCGTATGCTCAATTCCGGGTGAATTTCAATATGCGAAACCAAGAGACATCGTTAGACGAGTTGCATAAGATGCTAGTCCAAGCCGAAAGGGACATGGGACTTCATGAAAGTTCCACCAAGGATGTTTTAAACATCAAAAAGAAAGGGAAAACGAGCTTCAAGAGGAATGCCTCGAAAGGCAAGGTCAAGAAAACGTTCAAGCCCAAAGCGACCAAAGAAAAGACCTTTTCGAAAGGCGCTTCCACCTCGTCTTCAAAAGAGCAAGACAAGTGCCATTATTGCACGAGGATCGGTCATTGGAAGCGAAATTGCCCCAAGTACTTAAGTGATCTCAAAAATGGGAAGGCAACCGCCGTAGGTAATAATTCTCGTGTATAATTCATGTCGTTTATCAACTTATGTATAGTGATACAAATGTGTTGATATTTACCCTTTTTAAATTGTTTTAAAGGGCCACCCCCGAATAATGATAAGGGCAAGGAGAAGGAAGCTTGAAGTTCCTTACTTGGATGGCTACGGTAGCATCCAATTGATCGAAGACTTGAAGAGCTAGGCTCTAATTTTCATATCGTCTTCTTTCATATTTTGCATTTATTTATGGAACAATTTAATTTTCTTGTAGGACAAGGATTAAAATCCTAAAACAATGGTTGTAATTTTGGATATTAGTGACTTGGTTTTCAACCCGAGTCACTACTTTTGTTCTTAATCAATGTTTTGATTTCTCAAATAAATTGCAAGCCTTGTTTAAACATGAATGATAGAAATTTAATATTGATACGATCAAGTATAAGAGAATCAAAGAGTTGATTAAAACGGAGAACTACACCCCATGAGATAGATGCAATCAAAATGAGACTATATTAGTTCATTATAAGATTTTCATTTTAAGTGAAAATGAGAATGTATTCATCACACCTATCAAACTTCAAACATTCAAACACATTGGTTAATCGAAATAGCTATCCTTAAACAAGTAAAGGTTATTGTTAGAAGGATAGAGTGGGAGAAAATATTTCGCTCACAAACCAATGATGTAAATAAAGGAAGGATCTTAGAGAAGATTCTTACTTGGGAGTCTTAAGAAGAGCCCTAAGTGATTTGAAGGAACTACGAGAGGACACTGAAGAAACTACGGGAGGACACTCGAAGAAAGGTTCTTTGTGTTCATTGTTTCATAGAGAGGAAACTTGAAACCCCGTATGAAATCATCGGTAGGAAAACGGTTCCTATGTAGTTATAAAGAAATTATCATGTCATTTTCGTCTCAAGGAAACGAAGACATGATAAGGAGGTAATGATTGATTGAATGGAAACAGATCACTATAGGGATAGTGATAGTGATAATGATTCGAGTAATAGTTTAACATACGTGAAATGAAAGGTTCATTTAAGATATCGAGAGATATTGATTTTAGTGGGAGCGATATTCATAAAAGAATTAAGCCTACCATTTAGAGAGAATGGGTGATTCTTTAAGGTGTAAAGAATAAGAGGTTTTCAATTCTAGATGATCAAATAAGTTATATCATAAGATGATGGAGCTTACGGGAAGGTTTATTATATGGATAATAAAAGGTCGCCCACTAGAAGTTAGAATGGTTGGATACATTGTTCATAATGATGAATGAAACCATTATCAAAATAGCCAAGATGTTTGAAAATTGTAAGAGTGATGAAATCACTAATAAACTGCAATATAGATTTCAGTACATAAGTGACTATAGAGAGTGATTTTTAATCCCTCCAGTATATCGATACGTCACAAGTTATAAGATAACAGTGGGAGCTTTCCTCAGGAAAGGAAACTCAAAACCTAGAAAGAGTTCTATAAATGTACTCAAATAGAATCATATTATACGGGATAATATGAGAATGAAGGATACCAAGATTTGTAAGTTTTGCAATCATGAATAAAAGGTTTATTTGCAAAACACTAATACAAATAGATGATTGTGCATCAAATGCAAGATAATAGTATTGACTTAGTATGGCCCCTAGCCGCTTACATGAGGTGACGTCTCAAAGCGACTAGAGTGTGAGGCGATTGATGGCAAGTTCAAGTGCCATAGAGTCATATGTGATGACTAGTCGATCACATAGGCAGACTGTAAGAGACACTCTGTCGGGCAATGTGACCGCTTATAGAGTTCTGGAAATTTTATAGCCGGGTCGTGGCGAGAGCTGCTATAGTATTCTTGTGAGTCAATTCTTTGACTAAAGACTACTCTCCCAAGATGGTACAGTTTAGGCATAACTTTGATCCATTCTCTACGACTTTTCGTAACTGGAGTCAAATGGGATTGTTTTGGGTTGTGACTAACTGTGACTAGTTGAAGGAAGTAGTGCGATAGAAATTGTCCACCCCTTGTCAGGGTTGTTCAAATCTCAGGGCCACTCGAGGAGAAGTTAACTGGAAATGCGTGGCCACGCTCGGAAGGTATCTATGGTAGATAATTCCGACCACCCGAAACAGCTGGAAGTGAAGGATATATAATACACGTTTTTTAGGCCTCTGAACTCCTGAAACAAAAATTACCGAAAATTGCACGGATGGTTAATCGAATCAGATAAAGCGGGCATAAAAATTTGCAAAAACCCAGAAGACATTTGACGTTACCGGTATTATGTTAACCAATTTCGGTCGAAAATCGGATAACCGTGTAAAAGTGATTTATAGTTGTTTATAGCGTCTAGAATCGAATAAGATATCTCATGATGCAATTTCGGACACGTGGTAGAAAAACAGGCTGAATAATAACAATGGCCGCTCCGACCACCCGACACAGTTCGAACTGATGGATATATAATACACGTTTTTTAGGCCTCCGAACTCCTGAAACAAAAATTACCGAAAATTGCACGATGGTTAATCGAATCAGATAAAGCGGGCATAAAAATTTGCAAAAACCCCAGAAGATAATTGACGTTACCGGTATGTTTTTGACCAATTTCGGCCGAAAATCGGATAACCGTGTAAAAGTGATTTATAGTTGTTTATAGGGTCTAGAATCGAATAAGATATCTCATGATGCAATTTCGGACACGTGGTAGAAAAACAGGCTGAATAATAACAATGGCCGCTCCGACCACCCGACACAGTTCGAACTGATGGATATATAATACACGTTTTTTAGGCCTCTGAACTCCTGAAACAAAAATTACCGAAAATTGCACGGATGGTTAATCGAATCAGATAAAGCGGGCATAAAAATTTGCAAAACCCTAAAAGACATTTGACGTTACTGGTATGTTTTTAAGCAATTTCGACCGAAAATCGAATAACCGTGTAAAAGTGATTTATAGTTGTTTATAGGGTCTAGAATCGAATAAGATATCTCATGATGCAATTTCGGACACGTGGTAGAAAAATAGGTTGAATAATAACAATGGCCGCTCCGACCAACCGACACAGTTCGAACTGACGGATATATAATACACGTTTTTTAGGCCTCTGAACTCTTGAAACAAAAATTACCGAAAATCGCACGGATAGTTAATCGAGTCAGATAAAGCGGGCATACAAATTTGCAAAAACACCAGAAGACATTTGACGTTACCGGTATGATATTAACCAATTTCGGCCGAAAATCGGATAACCGTGTAAAAGTGATTTATAGTTGTTTATAGGGTCTAGAATCGAATAAGATATCTCATGATGCAATTTCGGACACGTGGTAGAAAAACAGGCTGAATAATAACAATGGCCGCTCCGACCACCCGACACAGTTCGAACTGATGGATATATAATACACGTTTTTTAGGCCTCTGAACTCCTGAAACAAAAATTACCGAAAATTGCACGGATGGTTAATCGAATCAGATAAAGCGGGCATAAAAATTTGCAAAACCCGAAAAGACATTTGACGTTACTGGTATGTTTTTAAGCAATTTCGACCGAAAATCGAATAACCGTGTAAAAGTGATTTATAGTTGTTTATAGGGTCTAGAATCGAATAAGATATCTCATGATGCAATTTCGGACACGTGGTAGAAAAATAGGTTGAATAATAACAATGGCCGCTCCGACCAACCGACACAGTTCGAACTGACGGATATATAATACACGTTTTTTAGGCCTCTGAACTCTTGAAACAAAAATTACCGAAAATCGCACGGATAGTTAATCGAGTCAGATAAAGCGGGCATACAAATTTGCAAAAACACCAGAAGACATTTGACGTTACCGGTATGATATTAACCAATTTCGGCCGAAAATCGGATAACCATGTAAAAGTGATTTATAGTTGTTTATAGGGTCTAGAATCGAATAAGATATCTCATGATGCAATTTCGGACACGTGGTAGAAAAACAGGCTGAATAATAACAATGGCCGCTCCGACCACCCGACACAGTTCGAACTGATGGATATATAATACACGTTTTTTAGGCCTCCGAACTCCTGAAACAAAAATTACCGAAAATTGCACGGATGGTTAATCGAATCAGATAAAGCGGGCATAAAAATTTGCAAAAACCCCAGAAGATATTTGACGTTACCGGTATGTTTTTAACCAATTTCGGCCGAAAATCGGATAACCGTGTAAAAGTGATTTATAGTTGTTTATAGGGTCTAGAATCGAATAAGATATCTCATGATGCAATTTCTGACACGTGGTAGAAAAACAGGTTGAATAATAACAATGGCCGCTCCGACCACCCGACACAGTTCGAACTGACGGATATATAATACACGTTTTTTAGGCCTCTGAACTCTTGAAACAAAAATTACCGAAAATCGCACGGATAGTTAATCGAGTCAGATAAAGCGGGCATACAAATTTGCAAAAACACCAGAAGACATTTGACGTTACCTGTATGATATTAACCAATTTCGGCCGAAAATCGGATAACCGTGTAAAAGTGATTTATAGTTGTTTATAGGGTCTAAAATCGAATAAGATATCTCATGATGCAATTTCGAACACGTGGTAGAAAAACAGGCTGAATAATAACAATGGCCGCTCCGACCACGCGACACAGTTCGAACTGACGGATATATAATACACGTTTTTTAGGCCTCTGAACTCTTGAAACAAAAATTACCGAAAATCGCACGGATGGTTAATCGAGTCAAATAAAGCGGGCATAAAAATTTGCAAAAACACCAGAAGGCATTTAACGTTAACGATATGATATTAACCAATTTCGGCCGAAAATCGGATAATCGTGTAAAAGTGATTTATAGTTGTTTATAGTGTCTAGAATCAAATAAGATATCTCATGATGCAATTTCGGACACGTGGTAGAAAAACAGGCTGAAAAATAACAATGGGCGCTCCGACCACCCGAAACAGCTGGAAGTGAAGGATATATAATACACGTTTTTTAGGCCTCTGAACTCCTGAAACAAAAATTACCGAAAATTGCACGGATGGTTAATCGAATCAGATAAAGCGGGCATAAATATTTGCAAAAACCCAGAAGACATTTGACGTTACCGGTATTATATTAACCAATTTCGGTCGAAAATCGGATAACCTTGTAAAAGTGATTTATAGTTGTTTATAGGGTCTAGAATCGAATAAGATATCTCATGATGCAATTTCGGACACGTGGTAGAAAAACAGGCTGAATAATAACAATGGCCGCTCCGACCACCCGACACAGTTCGAACTGACGGATATATAATACACGTTTTTTAGGCCTCTGAACTCTTGAAACAAAAATTACCGAAAATCGCACGGATGGTTAATCGAGTCAAATAAAGCGGGCATAAAAATTTGCAAAAACACCAGAAGGCATTTGACGTTAACGATATGATATTAACCAATTTCGGCCGAAAATCGGATAATCGTGTAAAAGTGATTTATAGTTGTTTATTGTGTCTAGAATCAAATAAGATATCTCATAATGCAATTTCGGACACGTGGTAGAAAAACAGGCTGAAAAATAACAATGGCCGCTCCGACCACCCGAAACAGCTGGAAGTGAAGGATATATAATACACGTTTTTTAGGCCTCTGAACTCCTGAAACAAAAATTACCGAAAATTGCACGGATGGTTAATCGAATCAGATAAAACGGGCATAAAAATTTGGAAAAACCCATAAGACATTTGACATTACCGGTATTATATAAACCAATTTCGGTCGAAAATCGGATAACCGTGTAAAAGTGGTTTATAGTTGTTTATAGGGTCTAGAATCGAATAAGATATCTCATGATGCAATTTCGGACACGTGGTAGAAAAACAGGCTGAATAATAACAATGGCCGCTCCGACCACCCGACACAGTTCGAACTGATGGATATATAATACACGTTTTTTAGGCCTCCGAACTCCTGAAACAAAAATTACCGAAAATTGCACGATGGTTAATCGAATCAGATAAAGCGGGCATAAAAATTTGCAAAAACCCCAGAAGATAATTTACGTTACCGGTATGTTTTTAACCAATTTCGGCCGAAAATCGGATAACCGTGTAAAAGTGATTTATAGTTGTTTATAGGGTCTAGAATCGAATAAGATATCTCATGATGCAATTTCTGACACGTGGTAGAAAAACAGGCTGAATAATAACAATGGCCGCTCCGACCACCCGACACAGTTCGAACTGATAGATATATAATACACGTTTTTTAGGCCTCTGAACTCCTGAAACAAAAATTACCGAAAATTGCACGGATGGTTAATCGAATCAGATAAAGCGGGCATAAAAATTTGCAAAAACCCCAGAAGACATTTGACGTTACTGGTATGTTTTTAAGCAAATTCGACCGAAAATCGAATAACCGTGTAAAAGTGATTTATAGTTGTTTATAGGGTCTAGAATCGAATAAGATATCTCATGATGCAATTTCGGACACGTGGTAGAAAAATAGGTTGAATAATAACAATGGCCGCTCCGACCAACCGACACAGTTCGAACTGACGGATATATAATACACGTTTTTTAGGCCTCTGAACTCTTGAAACAAAAATTACCGAAAATCGCACGGATAGTTAATCGAGTCAGATAAAGCGGGCATACAAATTTGCAAAAACACCAGAAGACATTTGACGTTACCGGTATGATATTAACCAATTTCGGCCGAAAATCGGATAACCGTGTAAAAGTGATTTATAGTTGTTTATAGAGTCTAGAATCGAATAAGATATCTCATGATGCAATTTCGGACACGTGGTAGAAAAACAGGCTGAATAATAACAATGGCCGCTCCGACCACCCGACACAGTTCGAACTGATGGATATATAATACACGTTTTTTAGGCCTCTGAACTCCTGGAACTAAAATTACCGAAAATTGCACGGATGGTTAATCGAATCAGATAAAGCGGGCATAAAAATTTGCAAAATCCCAGAAGACATTTGACGTTACCGGTATGTTTTTAGCCAATTTCGGCCGAAAATCGGATAACCGTGTAAAAGTGATTTATAGTTGTTTATAGGGTCTAGAATCGAATAAGATATCTCATGATGCAATTTCGGACACGTGGTAGAAAAACAGGTTGAATAATAACAATGGCCGCTCCGACCACCCGACACAGTTCGAACTGACGGATATATAATACACGTTTTTTTGGCCTCTGAACTCTTGAAACAAAAATTACCGAAAATCGCACGGATAGTTAATCGAGTCATATAAAGCGGGCATAAAAATTTGCAAAAACACCAGAGGGCATTTGACGTTACCGATATGATATTAACCAATTTCGGCCGAAAATCGGATAATCATGTAAAAGTGATTTATAGTTGTTTATAGTGTCTAGAATCAAATAAGATATCTCATGATGCAATTTCGGACACGTGGTAGAAAAACAGGTTGAAAAATAACAATGGCCGCTCCGACCACCCGAAACAGCTGGAAGTGAAGGATATATAATACACGTTTTTTAGGCCTCTGAACTCCTGAAACAAAAATTACCGAAAATTGCACGGATGGTTAATCGAATCAGATAAAGCGGGCATAAAAATTTGCAAAAACCCAGAAGACATTTGACGTTACCGGTATGTTTTTAACCAATTTCTGCCGAAAATCGGATAACCGTGTAAAAGTGATATATAGTTGTTTATAGGGTCTAGAATCGAATAAGATATCTCATGATGCAATTTCTGACACGTGGTAGAAAAACAGGCTGAATAATAACAATGGCCGCTCCGACCACCCGACACAGTTCGAACTGATGGATATATAATACACGTTTTTTAGGCCTCCGAACTCCTGAAACAAAAATTACCGAAAATTGCACGATGGTTAATCGAATCAAATAAAGCGGGCATAAAAATTTGCAAAAACCCCAGAAGATAATTTACGTTACCGGTATGTTTTTAACCAATTTCGGCCGAAAATCGGATAACCGTGTAAAAGTGATTTATAGTTGTTTATAGGGTCTAGAATCGAATAAGATATCTCATGATGCAATTTCTGACACGTGGTAGAAAAACAGGCTGAATAATAACAATGGCCGCTCCGACCACCCGACACAGTTCGAACTGATAGATATATAATACACGTTTTTTAGGCCTCTGAACTCCTGAAACAAAAATTACCGAAAATTGCACGGATGGTTAATCGAATCAGATAAAGCGGGATTAAAAATTTGCAAAAACCCCAGAAGACATTTGACGTTACTGGTATGTTTTTAAGCAAATTCGACCGAAAATCGAATAACCGTGTAAAAGTGATTTATAGTTGTTTATAGGGTCTAGAATCGAATAAGATATCTCATGATGCAATTTCGGACACGTGGTAGAAAAATAGGTTGAATAATAACAATGGCCGCTCCGACCAACCGACACAGTTCGAACTGACGGATATATAATACACGTTTTTTAGGCCTCTGAACTCTTGAAACAAAAATTACCGAAAATCGCACGGATAGTTAATCGAGTCAGATAAAGCGGGCATACAAATTTGCAAAAACACCAGAAGACATTTGACGTTACCGGTATGATATTAACCAATTTCGGCCGAAAATCGGATAACCGTGTAAAAGTGATTTATAGTTGTTTATAGAGTCTAGAATCGAATAAGATATCTCATGATGCAATTTCGGACACGTGGTAGAAAAACAGGCTGAATAATAACAATGGCCGCTCCGACCACCCGACACAGTTCGAACTGATGGATATATAATACACGTTTTTTAGGCCTCTGAACTCCTGGAACTAAAATTACCGAAAATTGCACGGATGGTTAATCGAATCAGATAAAGCGGGCATAAAAATTTGCAAAATCCCAGAAGACATTTGACGTTACCGGTATGTTTTTAACCAATTTCGGCCGAAAATCGGATAACCGTGTAAAAGTGATTTATAGTTGTTTATAGGGTCTAGAATCGAATAAGATATCTCATGATGCAATTTCGGACACGTGGTAGAAAAACAGGTTGAATAATAACAATGGCCGCTCCGACCACCCGACACAGTTCGAACTGACGGATATATAATACACGTTTTTTTGGCCTCTGAACTCTTGAAACAAAAATTACCGAAAATCGCACGGATAGTTAATCGAGTCATATAAAGCGGGCATAAAAATTTGCAAAAACACCAGAGGGCATTTGACGTTACCGATATGATATTAACCAATTTCGGCCGAAAATCGGATAATCATGTAAAAGTGATTTATAGTTGTTTATAGTGTCTAGAATCAAATAAGATATCTCATGATGCAATTTCGGACACGTGGTAGAAAAACAGGTTGAAAAATAACAATGGCCGCTCCGACCACCCGAAACAGCTGGAAGTGAAGGATATATAATACACGTTTTTTAGGCCTCTGAACTCCTGAAACAAAAATTACCGAAAATTGCACGGATGGTTAATCGAATCAGATAAAGCGGGCATAAAAATTTGCAAAAACCCAGAAGACATTTGACGTTACCGGTATGTTTTTAACCAATTTCTGCCGAAAATCGGATAACCGTGTAAAAGTGATATATAGTTGTTTATAGGGTCTAGAATCGAATAAGATATCTCATGATGCAATTTCTGACACGTGGTAGAAAAACAGGCTGAATAATAACAATGGCCGCTCCGACCACCCGACACAGTTCGAACTGATGGATATATAATACACGTTTTTTAGGCCTCCGAACTCCTGAAACAAAAATTACCGAAAATTGCACGATGGTTAATCGAATCAGATAAAGCGGGCATAAAAATTTGCAAAAACCCCAGAAGATAATTTACGTTACCGGTATGTTTTTAACCAATTTCGGCCGAAAATCGGATAACCGTGTAAAAGTGATTTATAGTTGTTTATAGGGTCTAGAATCGAATAAGATATCTCATGATGCAATTTCTGACACGTGGTAGAAAAACAGGCTGAATAATAACAATGGCCGCTCCGACCACCCGACACAGTTCGAACTGATAGATTTATAATACACGTTTTTTAGGCCTCTGAACTCCTGAAACAAAAATTACCGAAAATTGCACGGATGGTTAATCGAATCAGATAAAGCGGGCATAAAAATTTGCAAAAACCCCAGAAGACATTTGACGTTACTGGTATGTTTTTAAGCAATTTCGACCGAAAATCGAATAACCGTGTAAAAGTGATTTATACTTGTTTATAGGGTCTAGAATCGAATAAGATATCTCATGATGCAATTTCGGACACGTGGTAGAAAAATAGGTTGAATAATAACAATGGCCGCTCCGACCAACCGACACAGTTCGAACTGACGGATATATAATACACGTTTTTTAGGCCTCTGAACTCTTGAAACAAAAATTAACGAAAATCGCACGGATAGTTAATCGAGTCAGATAAAGCGGGCATACAAATTTGCAAAAACACCAGAAGACATTTGACGTTACCGGTATGATATTAACCAATTTCGGCCGAAAATCGGATAACCGTGTAAAAGTGATTTATAGTTGTTTATAGGGTCTACAATCGAATAAGATATCTCATGATGCAATTTCGGACACGTGGTAGAAAAACAGGCTGAATAATAACAATGGCCGCTCCGACCACCCGACACAGTTCGAACTGATGGATATATAATACACGTTTTTTAGGCCTCTGAACTCCTGGAACTAAAATTACCGAAAATTGCACGGATGGTTAATCGAATCAGATAAAGCGGGCATAAAAATTTGCAAAAACCCAGAAGACATTTGACGTTACCGGTATGTTTTTAACCAATTTCGGCCGAAAATCGGATAACCGTGTAAAAGTGATTTATAGTTGTTTATAGGGTCTAGAATCGAATAAGATATCTCATGATGCAATTTCGGACACGTGGTAGAAAAACAGGTTGAATAATAACAATGGCCGCTCCGACCACCCGACACAGTTCGAACTGACGGATATATAATACACGTTTTTTTGGCCTCTGAACTCTTGAAACAAAAATTACCGAAAATCGCACGGATAGTTAATCGAGTCATATAAAGCGGGCATAAAAATTTGCAAAAACACCAGAGGGCATTTGACGTTACCGATATGATATTAACCAATTTCGGCCGAAAATCGGATAATCATGTAAAAGTGATTTATAGTTGTTTATAGTGTCTAGAATCAAATAAGATAACTCATGATGCAATTTCGGACACGTGGTAGAAAAACAGGTTGAAAAATATCAATGGCCGCTCCGACCACCCAAAACAGCTGGAAGTGAAGGATATATAATACACGTTTTTTAGGCCTCTGTACTCCTGAAACAAAAATTACCGAAAATTGCACGGATGGTTAATCGAATCAGATAAAGCGGGCATAAAAATTTGCAAAAACCCAGAAGACATTTGACGTTACCGGTATGTTTTTAACCAATTTCTGCCGAAAATCGGATAACCGTGTAAAAGTGATATATAGTTGTTTATAGGGTCTAGAATCGAATAAGATATCTCATGATGCAATTTCGGACACGTGGTAGAAAAACAGGCTGAATAATAACAATGGCCGCTCCGACCACCCGACACAGTTCGAACTGATGGATATATAATACACGTTTTTTAGGCCTCTGAACTCCTGGAACTAAAATTAACGAAAATTGCACGGATGGTTAATCGAATCAGATAAAGCGGGCATAAAAATTTGCAAAAACCCAGAAGACAATTGACGTTACCGGTATGTTTTTAACCAATTTCGGCCGAAAATCGGATAAACGTGTAAAAGTGATTTATAGTTGTTTATAGGGTCTAGAATCGAATAAGATATCTCATGATGCAATTTCGGACACGTGGTAGAAAAACAGGCTGAATAATAACAATGGTCGCTCCGACCACCCGACACAGTTCGAACTGACGGATATATAATACACGTTTTTTAGGCCTCTGAACTCTTGTAACAAAAATTACCGAAAATCGCACGGATAGTTAATCGAGTTAGATAAAGCGGGCATAAAAATTTTCAAAAACACTAGAAGACATTTGCATTACCGGTATGATATTAACACATTTCGGCCGAAAATCAGATAACCGTGTAAAAGTGATTTATAGTTCTTTATAGGGTCTAGAATCGAATAAGATATCTCATGATGCAATTTCGGACACGTGGTAGAAAAACAGGCTGAAAAATAACAATGGCCGCTCCGACCACCCGAAACAGCTTGAAGTAAAGGATATATAATACACATTTTTTAGGCCTCTGAACTCCTGAAACAAAAATTACCGAAAATTGCACGGATGGTTAATCGAATCAGATAAAGCGGGCATAAAAATTTGCAAAAACCCCAGAAGACATTTGACGTTACCGGTATGTTTTTAGCCAATTTCGGCCGAAAATCGGATAACCGTGTAAAAGTGATTTATAGTTGTTTATAGGGTCTAGAATCGAATAAGATATCTCATGATGCAATTCCGGACACGTGGTAGAAAAACAGGTTGAATTATAACAATGGCCACTCCGACCACCCTACACAGTTCGAACTGACGGATATATAATACACGTTTTTTAGGCCTCTCAACTCTTGAAACAAAAATTACCGAAAATCGTACGGATAGTTAATCGAGTCAGATAAAGCGGGCATAAAAATTTGCAAAAATACCAGAAGACATTTGACGTTACCGGTATGATATTAACCAATTTCGGCCGAAAATCGGATAACCGTGTAAAAGTGATTTATAGTAGTTTATAGGGTCTAGAATCGAATAAGATATCTCATGATGCAATTTCGGACACGTGGTAGAAAAACAGGCTGATTAATAACAATGGCCGCTCCGACCACCCGACACAGTTCGAACTGATGGATATATAATACACGTTTTTTAGGCCTCTGAACTCTTGAAACAAAAATAAACGAAAATCGCACGGATGGTTAATCGAGTCAGATAAAGCGGGCATAAAAATTTGCAAAAATACCAGAGGACATTTGACATTACCGGTATGATATTAACCAATTTTGGCCGAAAATCGGATAACTGTGTAAAAGTGTTTTTTAGTTGTTTATAGGGTCTAGAATCGAATAAGATATCTCATGATGAAATTTCGGACACGTGGTAGAAAAACAGGCTGAATAACAACAATAGACGCTCCGACCACCCGACACAGTTCGAACTTACGGATATATAATACACGTTTTTTAGGACTCTGAACTCTTGAAACAAAAATTACCGAAAATCGCACGGATAGTTAATCGAGTCAGATAAAGCGGGCATAAAAATTTGCAAAAACACCAGAAGACATTTGACGTTACCGGTATGATATTAACCAATTTCGGCCGAAAATCGGATAACCGTGTAAAAGTGATTTATAGTTGTTTATAGGGTCTAGAATCGAATAAGATATCTCATGATGCAATTTCGGACACGTGGTAGAAAAACAGGCTGAATAATAACAATAGCCGCTCCGACCACCCGACACAGTTCGAACTGATGGATATATAATACACGTTTTTTAGTCCTCAGAACTCTTGAAACAAATATTACCGAAAATCGCACGGATGGTTAATCGAGTCAAATAAAGCGGGCATAAAAATTTGAAAAAATACCAGAGGACATTTGACATTACCGGTATGTTATTAACCAATTTCGGCCGAAAATCGGATAACCGTGTAAAAGTGTTTTTTAGTTGTTTATAGGGTCTAGAATCGAATAAGATATCTCATGATGCAATTTCGGACACGTGGTAGAAAAACAGGCTGAATAATAACAATGGTCGCTCCGACCACCCGACACAGTTCGAACTGACGGATATATAATACACGTTTTTTAGGCCTCTGAACTCTTGTAACAAAAATTATCGAAAATCGCACGGATAGTTAATCGAGTCAGATAAAGCGGGCATAAAAATTTGCAAAAACACCAGAAGACATTTGCATTACCGGTATGATATTAACACATTTCGGCCGAAAATCAGATAACCGTGTAAAAGTGATTTATAGTTCTTTATAGGGTCTAGAATCGAATAAGATATCTCATGATGCAATTTCGGACACGTGGTAGAAAAACAGGCTCAATAATAACAATGGCCGCTCCGACCACCCGACACAGTTCGAACTGATGGATATATAATACAAGTTTTTTAGTCCTCAGAACTCTTGAAACAAATATTACCGAAAATCGCACGGATGGTTAATCGAGTCAAATAAAGCGGGCATAAAAATTTGCAAAAATACCAGAGGACATTTGACATTACCGGTATGTTATTAACCAATTTCGGCCGAAAATCGGATAACCGTGTAAAAGTGTTTTTTAGTTGTTTATAGGGTCTAGAATCGAATAAGATATCTCATGATGCAATTTTGGACAAGTGGTAGAAAAACAGGCTGAATAATAACAATGGTCGCTCCGACCACCCGACACAGTTCGAACTGACGGATATATAATACACGTTTTTTAGGCCTCTGAACTCTTGTAACAAAAATTACCGAAAATCGCACGGATAGTTAATCGAGTCAGATAAAGCGGGCATAAAAATTTGCAAAAACACCAGAAGACATTTGAATTACCGGTATGATATTAACACATTTCGGCCGAAAATCAGATAACCGTGTAAAAGTGATTTATAGTTCTTTATAGGGTCTAGAATCGAATAAGATATCTCATGATGCAATTTCGGACACGTGGTAGAAAAACAGGCTGAATAATAACAATGGTCGCTCCGACCACCCGACACAGTTCGAACTGACGGATATATAATACACGTGTTTTAGGCCTCTGAACTCTTGTAACAAAAATTACCGAAAATCGCACGGATAGTTAATCGAGTCAGATAAAGCGGGCATAAAAATTTGCAAAAACACCAGAAGACATTTGCATTACCGGTATGATATTAACACATTTCGGCCGAAAATCAGATAACCGTGTAAAAGTGATTTATAGTTCTTTATAGGGTCTAGAATCGAATAAGATATCTCATGATGCAATTTCGGACACGTGGTAGAAAAACAGGCTCAATAATAACAATGGCCGCTCCGACCACCCGACACAGTTCGAACTGATGGATATATAATACAAGTTTTTTAGTCCTCAGAACTCTTGAAACAAATATTACCGAAAATCGCACGGATGGTTAATCGAGTCAAATAAAGCGGGCATAAAAATTTGCAAAAATACCAGAGGACATTTGACATTACCGGTATGTTATTAACCAATTTCGGCCGAAAATCGGATAACCGTGTAAAAGTGTTTTTTAGTTGTTTATAGGGTCTAGAATCGAATAAGATATCTCATGATGCAATTTTGGACAAGTGGTAGAAAAACAGGCTGAATAATAACAATGGTCGCTCCGACCACACGACACAGTTCGAACTGACGGATATATAATACACGTTTTTTAGGCCTCTGAACTCTTGTAACAAAAATTACCGAAAATCGCACGGATAGTTAATCGAGTCAGATAAAGCGGGCATAAAAATTTGCAAAAACACCAGAAGACATTTGAATTACCGGTATGATATTAACACATTTCGGCCGAAAATCAGATAACCGTGTAAAAGTGATTTATAGTTCTTTATAGGGTCTAGAATCGAATAAGATATCTCATGATGCAATTTCGGACACGTGGTAGAAAAACAGGCTGAATAATAACAATGGCCGCTCCGACCACCCGACACAGTTCGAACTGATGGATGTATAATACACGTTTTTTAGGCCTCTGAACTCCTGAAACAAAAATTACCGAAAATTGCACGGATGGTTAATCGAATCAGATAAAGCGGGCATAAAAATTTGCAAAAACCCCAGAAGACATTTGACGTTACCGGTATGTTTTTAACCAATTTCTGCCGAAAATCGGATAACCGTGTAAAAGTGATTTATAGTTGTTTATAGGGTCTAGAATCGAATAAGATATCTCATGATGCAATTTCGGACACGTGGTAGAAAAACAGGTTGAATAATAACAATGGCCGCTCCGACCACCCTACACAGTTCGAACTGACGGATGTATAATACACGTTTTTTAGGCCTCTGAACTCTTGAAACAAAAATTACCGAAAATCGCACGGATAGTTAATCGAGTCAGATAAAGCGGGCATAAAAATTTGCAAAAACACCATAAGACATTTGACGTTACCGGTATGATATTAACCAATCTCAGCCGAAAATCGGATAACCGTGTAAAAGTGATTTATAGTTGTTTTTAGGGTCTAGAATCGAATAAGATAACTCATGATGCAATTTCGGACACGTGGTAAAAAAACAGGCTGAATAATAACAATGGCGGCTCCGACCACCCGACATAGTTCGAACTGATGTATATATAATACACGTTTTTTAGGCCTCTGAACTCTTGAAACAAAAATTACCGAAAATCGCACGGATGGTTAATCGAGTCAGATAAAGCGGGAATAAAAATTTGCAAAAATACCAGAGGACATTTGACGTTACCGGTATGTTTTTAACCAATTTCGACCGAAAATCGGATAACCGTGTAAAAGTGATTTATAGTTGTTTATAGGGTCTAGAATCGAATAAGATATCTCATGATGCAATTCCGGACACGTGGTAGAAAAACAGGTTGAATTATAACAATGGCCGCTCCGACCACCCTACACAGTTCGAACTGACGGATATATAATACACGTTTTTTAGGCCTCTCAACTCTTGAAACAAAAATTACCGAAAATCGTACGGATAGTTAATCGAGTCAGATAAAGCGGGCATAAAAATTTGCAAAAACACCAGAAGACATTTGACGTTACCGGTATGATATTAACCAATTTCGGCCGAAAATCGGATAACCGTGTAAAAGTGATTTATTGTTGTTTATAGGGTCTAGAATCGAATAAGATATCTCATGATGCAATATCGGACACGTGGTAAAAAAACAGGCTGATTAATAACAATGGCCGCTCCGACCACCCGACACAGTTCGAACTGAGGGATATATAATACACGTTTTTTAGGCCTCTGCACTCTTGAAACAAAAATAACCGAAAATCGCACGGATGGTTAATCGAGTCAGATAAAGCGGGCATAAAAATTTGCAAAAATACCAGAGGACATTTGACATTACCGGTATGATATTAACCAATTTTGGCCGAAAATCGGATAACTGTGTAAAAGTGTTTTTTAGTTGTTTATAGGGTCTAGTATCGAATAAGATATCTCATGATGAAATTTCGGACACGTGGTAGAAAAACAGGCTGAATAACAACAATAGACGCTCCGACCACCCGACAAAGTTCGAACTTACGGATATATAATACACGTTTTTTAGGCCTCTGAACTCTTGAAACAAAAATTACCGAAAATCGCACGGATAGTTAATCGAGTCAGATAAAGCGGGCATAAAAATTTGCAAAAACACCAGAAGACATTTGACGTTACCGGTAAGATATTAGCCAATTTCGGCCGAAAATCGGATAACCGTGTAAAAGTGATTTATAGTACTTTATAGGGTCTAGAATCGAATAAGATATCTCATGATGCAATTTCGGACACGTGGTAGAAAAACAGGCTGAATAATAACAATAGCCGCTCCGACCACCCGACACAGTTCGAACTGATGGATATATAATACACGTTTTTTAGTCCTCAGAACTCTTGAAACAAATATTACCGAAAATCGCACGGATGGTTAATCGAGTCAAATAAAGCGGGCATAAAAATTTGCAAAAATACCAGAGGACATTTGACATT
Source organism: Silene conica (assembly GCA_029255685.2). Classification (NCBI taxonomy): domain Eukaryota; kingdom Viridiplantae; phylum Streptophyta; class Magnoliopsida; order Caryophyllales; family Caryophyllaceae; genus Silene; species Silene conica. The sequence continues at coordinate 46,809,441 of CM055314.2, read as the reverse complement.
ACCGGTATGTTATTAACCAATTTCGGCCGAAAATCGGATAACCGTGTAAAAGTGTTTTTTAGTTGTTTATAGGGTCTAGAATCGAATAAGATATCTCATGATGCAATTTCGGACACGTGGTAGAAAAACAGGCTGAATAATAACAATGGTCGCTCCGACCACCCGACACAGTTCGAACTGACGGATATATAATACACGTTTTTTAGGCCTCTGAACTCTTGTAACAAAAATTACCGAAAATCGCACGGATAGTTAATCGAGTCAGATAAAGCGGGCATAAAAATTTGCAAAAACACCAGAAGACATTTGCATTACCGGTATGATATTAACACATTTCGGCCGAAAATCAGATAACCGTGTAAAAGTGATTTATAGTTCTTTATAGGGTCTAGAATCGAATAAGATATCTCATGATGCAATTTCGGACACGTGGTAGAAAAACAGGCTCAATAATAACAATGGCCGCTCCGACCACCCGACACAGTTCGAACTGATGGATATATAATACACGTTTTTTAGTCCTCAGAACTCTTGAAACAAATATTACCGAAAATCGCACGGATGGTTAATCGAGTCAAATAAAGCGGGCATAAAAATTTGCAAAAATACCAGAGGGCATTTGACATTACCGGTATGTTATTAACCAATTTCGGCCGAAAATCGTATAACCGTGTAAAAGTGTTTTTTAGTTGTTTATAGGGTCTAGAATCGAATAAGATATCTCATGATGCAATTTTGGACAAGTGGTAGAAAAACAGGCTGAATAATAACAATGGTCGCTCCGACCACCCGACACAGTTCGAACTAACGGATATATAATACACGTTTTTTAGGCCTCTGAACTCTTGTAACAAAAATTACCGAAAATCGCACGGATAGTTAATCGAGTCAGATAAAGCGGGCATAAAAATTTGCAAAAACACCAGAAGACATTTGCATTACCGGTATGATATTAACACATTTCGGCCGAAAATCAGATAACCGTGTAAAAGTGATTTATAGTTCTTTATAGGGTCTAGAATCGAATAAGATATCTCATGATGCAATTTCGGACACGTGGTAGAAAAACAGGCTGAATAATAACAATGGCCGCTCCGACCACCCGACACAGTTCGAACTGATGGATGTATAATACACGTTTTTTAGGCCTCTGAACTCCTGAAACAAAAATTACCGAAAATTGCACGGATGGTTAATCGAATCAGATAAAGCGGGCATAAAAATTTGCAAAAACCCCAGAAGACATTTGACGTTACCGGTATGTTTTTAACCAATTTCTGCCGAAAATCGGATAACCGTGTAAAAGTGATTTATAGTTGTTTATAGGGTCTAGAATCGAATAAGATATCTCATGATGCAATTTCGGACACGTGGTAGAAAAACAGGTTGAATAATAACAATGGCCGCTCCGACCACCCTACACAGTTCGAACTGACGGATATATAATACACGTTTTTTAGGCCTCTGAACTCTTGAAACAAAAATTACCGAAAATCGCACGGATAGTTAATCGAGTCAGATAAAGCGGGCATAAAAATTTGCAAAAACACCATAAGACATTTGACGTTACCGGTATGATATTAACCAATCTCGGCCGAAAATCGGATAACCGTGTAAAAGTGATTTATAGTTGTTTATAGGGTCTAGAATCGAATAAGATATCTCATGATGCAATTTCGGACACGTGGTAAAAAAACAGGCTGAATAATAACAATGGCGGCTCCGACCACCCGACATAGTTCGAACTGATGTATATATAATACACGTTTTTTAGGCCTCTGAACTCTTGAAACAAAAATTACCGAAAATCGCACGGATGGTTAATCGAGTCAGATAAAGCGGGAATAAAAATTTGCAAAAATACCAGAGGACATTTGACGTTACCGGTATGTTTTTAACCAATTTCGGCCGAAAATCGGATAACCGTGTAAAAGTGATTTATAGTTGTTTATAGGGTCTAGAATCGAATAAGATATCTCATGATGCAATTCCGGACACGTGGTAGAAAAACAGGTTGAATTATAACAATGGCCGCTCCGACCACCCTACACAGTTCGAACTGACGGATATATAATACACGTTTTTTAGGCCTCTCAACTCTTGAAACAAAAATTACCGAAAATCATACGGATAGTTAATCGAGTCAGATAAAGCGGGCATAAAAATTTGCAAAAACACCAGAAGACATTTGACGTTACCGGTATGATATTAACCAATTTCGGCCGAAAATCGGATAACCGTGTAAAAGTGATTTATAGTTGTTTATAGGGTCTAGAATCGAATAAGATATCTCATGATGCAATTTCGGACACGTGGTAAAAAAACAGGCAGATTAATAACAATGGCCGCTCCGACCACCCGACACAGTTCGAACTGATGGATATATAATACACGTTTTTTAGGCCTCTGAACTCTTGAAACAAAAATAACCGAAAATCGCACGGATGGTTAATCGAGTCAGATAAAGCGGGCATAAAAATTTGCAAAAATACCATAGGACATTTGACATTACCGGTATGATATTAACCAATTTTGGCCGAAAATCGGATAACTGTGTAAAAGTGTTTTTTAGTTGTTTATAGGGTCTAGAATCGAATAAGATATCTCATGATGAAATTTCGGACACGTGGTAGAAAAACAGGCTGAATAACAACAATAGACGCTCCGACCACCCGACACAGTTCGAACTTACGGATATATAATACACGTTTTTTAGGCCTCTGAACTCTTGAAACAAAAATTACCGAAAATCGCACGGATAGTTAATCGAGTCAGATAAAGCGGGCATAAAAATTTGCAAAAACACCAGAAGACATTTGACGTTACCGGTAAGATATTAGCCAATTTCGGCCGAAAATCGGATAACCGTGTAAAAGTGATTTATAGTACTTTATAGGGTCTAGAATCGAATAAGATATCTCATGATGCAATTTCGGACACGTGGTAGAAAAACAGGCTGAATAATAACAATAGCTGCTCCGACCACCTGACACAGTTCGAACTGATGGATATATAATACACGTTTTTTAGTCCTCAGAACTCTTGAAACAAATATTACCGAAAATCGCACGGATGGTTAATCGAGTCAAATAAAGCGGGCATAAAAATTTGCAAAAATACCAGAGGACATTTGACATTACCGGTATGTTATTAACCAATTTCGGCCGAAAATCGGATAACCGTGTAAAAGTGTTTTTTAGTTGTTTATAGAGTCTAGAATCGAATAAGATATCTCATGATGCAATTTCGGACACGTGGTAGAAAAACAGGCTGAATAATAACAATGGTCGCTCCGACCACCCGACACAGTTCGAACTGACGGATATATAATACACGTTTTTTAGGCCTCTGAACTCTTGTAACAAAAATTACCGAAAATCGCACGGATAGTTAATCGAGTCAGATAAAGCGGGCATAAAAATTTTCAAAAACACCAGAAGACATTTGCATTACCGGTATGATATTAACACATTTCGGCCGAAAATCAGATAACCTTGTAAAAGTGATTTATAGTTCTTTATAGGGTCTAGAATCGAATAAGATATCTCATGATGCAATTTCGGACACGTGGTAGAAAAACAGGCTCAATAATAACAATGGCCGCTCCGACCACCCGACACAGTTCGAACTGATGGATATATAATACACGTTTTTTAGTCCTCAGAACTCTTGAAACAAATATTACCGAAAATCGCACGGATGGTTAATCGGGTCAAATAAAGCGGGCATAAAAATTTGCAAAAATACCAGAGGACATTTGACATTACCGGTATGTTATTAACCAATTTCGGCCGAAAATCGGATAACCGTGTAAAAGTGTTTTTTAGTTGTTTATAGGGTCTAGAATCGAATAAGATATCTCATGGTGCAATTTTGGACAAGTGGTAGAAAAACAGGCTGATTAATAACAATGGCCGCTCCGACCACCCGACACAGTTCGAACTGAGGGATATATAATATACGTTTTTTACGCCTCTGCACTCTTGAAACAAAAATAACCGAAAATCGCACGGATGGTTAATCGAGTCAGATAAAGCGGGCATAAAAATATGCAAAAATACCAGAGGACATTTGACATTACCGGTATGATATTAACCAATTTTGGCCGAAAATCTGATAACTGTGTAAAAGTGTTTTTTAGTTGTTTATAGGGTCTAGAATCGAATAAGATATCTCATGATGAAATTTCGGACACGTGGTAGAAAAACAGGCTGAATAACAACAATAGACGCTCCGACCACCCGACACAGTTCGAACTTACGGATATATAATACACGTTTTTTAGGCCTCTGAACTCTTGAAACAAAAATTACCGAAAATCGCACGGATAGTTAATCGAGTCAGATAAAGCGGGCATAAAAATTTGCAAAAACACCAGAAAACATTTGACGTTACCGGTAAGATATTAGCCAATTTCGGCCGAAAATCGGATAACCGTGTAAAAGTGATTTATAGTACTTTATAGGGTCTAGAATCGAATAAGATATCTCATGATGCAATTTCGGACACGTGGTAGAAAAACAGGCTTAATAATAACAATAGCCGCTCCGACCACCCGACACAGTTCGAACTGATGGATATATAATACACGTTTTTTAGTCCTCAGAACTCTTGAAACAAATATTACCGGAAATCGCACGGATGGTTAATCGAGTCAAATAAAGCGGGCATAAAAATTTGCAAAAATACCAGAGGACATTTGACATTACCGGTATGTTATTAACCAATTTCGGCCGAAAATCGGATAACCGTGTAAAAGTGTTTTTTAGTTGTTTATAGGGTCTAGAATCGAATAAGATATCTCATGATGCAATTTCGGACACGTGGTAGAAAAACAGGCTGAATAATAACAATGGTCGCTCCGACCACCCGACACAGTTCGAACTGACGGATATATAATACACGTTTTTTAGGCCTCTGAACTCTTGTAACAAAAATTACCGAAAATCGCACGGATAGTTAATCGAGTCAGATAAAGCGGGCATAAAAATTTGCAAAAACACCAGAAGACATTTGCATTACCGGTATGATATTAACACATTTCGGCCGAAAATCAGATAACCGTGTAAAAGTGATTTATAGTTCTTTATAGGGTCTAGAATCGAATAAGATATCTCATGATGCAATTTCGGACACGTGGTAGAAAAACAGGCTCAATAATAACAATGGTCGCTCCGACCACCCGACACAGTTCGAACTGACGGATATATAATACACGTTTTTTAGGCCTCTGAACTCTTGTAACAAAAATTACCGAAAATCGCACGGATAGTTAATCGAGTCAGATAAAGCGGGCATAAAAATTTGCAAAAACACCAGAAGACATTTGCATTACCGGTATGATATTAACACATTTCGGCCGAAAATCAGATAACCGTGTAAAAGTGATTTATAGTTCTTTATAGGGTCTAGAATCGAATAAGATATCTCATGATGCAATTTCGGACACGTGGTAGAAAAACAGGCTGAATAATAACAATGGCCGCTCCGACCACCCGACACAGTTCGAACTGATGGATGTATAATACACGTTTTTTAGGCCTCTGAACTCCTGAAACAAAAATTACCGAAAATTGCACGGATGGTTAATCGAATCAGATAAAGCGGGCATAAAAATTTGCAAAAACCCCAGAAGACATTTGACGTTACCGGTATGTTTTTAACCAATTTCTGCCGAAAATCGGATAACCGTGTAAAAGTGATTTATAGTTGTTTATAGGGTCTAGAATCGAATAAGATATCTCATAATGCAATTTCGGACACGTGGTAGAAAAACAGGTTGAATAATAACAATGGCCGCTCCGACCACCCTACACAGTTCGAACTGACGGATATATAATACACGTTTTTTAGGCCTCTGAACTCTTGAAACAAAAATTACCGAAAATCGCACGGATAGTTAATCGAGTCAGATAAAGCGGGCATAAAAATTTGCAAAAACACCATAAGACATTTGACGTTACCGGTATGATATTAACCAATCTCGGCCGAAAATCGGATAACCGTGTAAAAGTGATTTATAGTTGTTTATAGGGTCTAGAATCGAATAAGATATCTCATGATGCAATTTCGGACACGTGGTAAAAAAACAGGCTGAATAATAACAATGGCGGCTCCGACCACCCGACATAGTTCGAACTGATGTATATATAATACACGTTTTTTAGGCCTCTGAACTCTTGAAACAAAAATTATCGAAAATCGCACGGATGGTTAATCGAGTCAGATAAAGCGGGAATAAAAATTTGCAAAAATACCAGAGGACATTTGACGTTACCGGTATGTTTTTAACCAATTTCGGCCGAAAATCGGATAACCGTGTAAAAGTGATTTATAGTTGTTTATAGGGTCTAGAATCGAATAAGATATCTCATGATGCAATTCCGGACACGTGGTAGAAAAACAGGTTGAATTATAACAATGGCCGCTCCGACCACCCTACACAGTTCGAACTGACGGATATATAATACACGTTTTTTAGGCCTCTCAACTCTTGAAACAAAAATTACCGAAAATCATACGGATAGTTAATCGAGTCAGATAAAGCGGGCATAAAAATTTGCAAAAACACCAGAAGACATTTGACGTTACCGGTATGATATTAACCAATTTCGGCCGAAAATCGGATAACCGTGTAAAAGTGATTTATAGTTGTTTATAGGGTCTAGAATCGAATAAGATATCTCATGATGCAATTTCGGACACGTGGTAAAAAAACAGGCAGATTAATAACAATGGCCGCTCCGACCACCCGACACAGTTCGAACTGATGGATATATAATACACGTTTTTTAGGCCTCTGAACTCTTGAAACAAAAATAACCGAAAATCGCACGGATGGTTAATCGAGTCAGATAAAGCGGGCATAAAAATTTGCAAAAATACCATAGGACATTTGACATTACCGGTATGATATTAACCAATTTTGGCCGAAAATCGGATAACTGTGTAAAAGTGTTTTTTAGTTGTTTATAGGGTCTAGAATCGAATAAGATATCTCATGATGAAATTTCGGACACGTGGTAGAAAAACAGGCTGAATAACAACAATAGACGCTCCGACCACCCGACACAGTTCGAACTTACGGATATATAATACACGTTTTTTAGGCCTCTGAACTCTTGAAACAAAAATTACCGAAAATCGCACGGATAGTTAATCGAGTCAGATAAAGCGGGCATAAAAATTTGCAAAAACACCAGAAGACATTTGACGTTACCGGTAAGATATTAGCCAATTTCGGCCGAAAATCGGATAACCGTGTAAAAGTGATTTATAGTACTTTATAGGGTCTAGAATCGAATAAGATATCTCATGATGCAATTTCGGACACGTGGTAGAAAAACAGGCTGAATAATAACAATAGCTGCTCCGACCACCTGACACAGTTCGAACTGATGGATATATAATACACGTTTTTTAGTCCTCAGAACTCTTGAAACAAATATTACCGAAAATCGCACGGATGGTTAATCGAGTCAAATAAAGCGGGCATAAAAATTTGCAAAAATACCAGAGGACATTTGACATTACCGGTATGTTATTAACCAATTTCGGCCGAAAATCGGATAACCGTGTAAAAGTGTTTTTTAGTTGTTTATAGAGTCTAGAATCGAATAAGATATCTCATGATGCAATTTCGGACACGTGGTAGAAAAACAGGCTGAATAATAACAATGGTCGCTCCGACCACCCGACACAGTTCGAACTGACGGATATATAATACACGTTTTTTAGGCCTCTGAACTCTTGTAACAAAAATTACCGAAAATCGCACGGATAGTTAATCGAGTCAGATAAAGCGGGCATAAAAATTTTCAAAAACACCAGAAGACATTTGCATTACCGGTATGATATTAACACATTTCGGCCGAAAATCAGATAACCTTGTAAAAGTGATTTATAGTTCTTTATAGGGTCTAGAATCGAATAAGATATCTCATGATGCAATTTCGGACACGTGGTAGAAAAACAGGCTCAATAATAACAATGGCCGCTCCGACCACCCGACACAGTTCGAACTGATGGATATATAATACACGTTTTTTAGTCCTCAGAACTCTTGAAACAAATATTACCGAAAATCGCACGGATGGTTAATCGGGTCAAATAAAGCGGGCATAAAAATTTGCAAAAATACCAGAGGACATTTGACATTACCGGTATGTTATTAACCAATTTCGGCCGAAAATCGGATAACCGTGTAAAAGTGTTTTTTAGTTGTTTATAGGGTCTAGAATCGAATAAGATATCTCATGGTGCAATTTTGGACAAGTGGTAGAAAAACAGGCTGATTAATAACAATGGCCGCTCCGACCACCCGACACAGTTCGAACTGAGGGATATATAATATACGTTTTTTAGGCCTCTGCACTCTTGAAACAAAAATAACCGAAAATCGCACGGATGGTTAATCGAGTCAGATAAAGCGGGCATAAAAATATGCAAAAATACCAGAGGACATTTGACATTACCGGTATGATATTAACCAATTTTGGCCGAAAATCTGATAACTGTGTAAAAGTGTTTTTTAGTTGTTTATAGGGTCTAGAATCGAATAAGATATGTCATGATGAAATTTCGGACACGTGGTAGAAAAACAGGCTGAATAACAACAATAGACGCTCCGACCACCCGACACAGTTCGAACTTACGGATATATAATACACGTTTTTTAGGCCTCTGAACTCTTGAAACAAAAATTACCGAAAATCGCACGGATAGTTAATCGAGTCAGATAAAGCGGGCATAAAAATTTGCAAAAACACCAGAAAACATTTGACGTTACCGGTAAGATATTAGCCAATTTCGGCCGAAAATCGGATAACCGTGTAAAAGTGATTTATAGTACTTTATAGGGTCTAGAATCGAATAAGATATCTCATGATGCAATTTCGGACACGTGGTAGAAAAACAGGCTTAATAATAACAATAGCCGCTCCGACCACCCGACACAGTTCGAACTGATGGATATATAATACACGTTTTTTAGTCCTCAGAACTCTTGAAACAAATATTACCGGAAATCGCACGGATGGTTAATCGAGTCAAATAAAGCGGGCATAAAAATTTGCAAAAATACCAGAGGACATTTGACATTACCGGTATGTTATTAACCAATTTCGGCCGAAAATCGGATAACCGTGTAAAAGTGTTTTTTAGTTGTTTATAGGGTCTAGAATCGAATAAGATATCTCATGATGCAATTTCGGACACGTGGTAGAAAAACAGGCTGAATAATAACAATGGTCGCTCCGACCACCCGACACAGTTCGAACTGACGGATATATAATACACGTTTTTTAGGCCTCTGAACTCTTGTAACAAAAATTACCGAAAATCGCACGGATAGTTAATCGAGTCAGATAAAGCGGGCATAAAAATTTGCAAAAACACCAGAAGACATTTGCATTACCGGTATGATATTAACACATTTCGGCCGAAAATCAGATAACCGTGTAAAAGTGATTTATAGTTCTTTATAGGGTCTAGAATCGAATAAGATATCTCATGATGCAATTTCGGACACGTGGTAGAAAAACAGGCTCAATAATAACAATGGTCGCTCCGACCACCCGACACAGTTCGAACTGATGGATATATAATACACGTTTTTTAGTCCTCAGAACTCTTGAAACAAATATTACCGAAAATCGCACGGATGGTTAATCGAGTCAAATAAAGCGGGCATAAAAATTTGCAAAAATACCAGAGGACATTTGACATTACCGGTATGTTATTAACCAATTTCGGCCGAAAATCGGATAACCGTGTAAAAGTGTTTTTTAGTTGTTTATAGGGTCTAGAATCGAATAAGATATCTCATGATGCAATTTTGGACAAGTGGTAGAAAAACAGGCTGAATAATAACAATGGTCGCTCCGACCACCCGACACAGTTCGAACTGACGGATATATAATACACGTTTTTTAGGCCTCTGAACTCTTGTAACAAAAATTACCGAAAATCGCACGGATAGTTAATCGAGTCAGATAAAGCGGGCATAAAAATTTGCAAAAACACCAGAAGACATTTGCATTACCGGTATGATATTAACACATTTCGGCCGAAAATCAGATAACCGTGTAAAAGTGATTTATAGTTCTTTATAGGGTCTAGAATCGAATAAGATATCTCATGATGCAATTTCGGACACGTGGTAGAAAAACAGGCTGAATAATAACAATGGCCGCTCCGACCACCCGACACAGTTCGAACTGATGGATGTATAATACACGTTTTTTAGGCCTCTGAACTCCTGAAACAAAAATTACCGAAAATTGCACGGATGGTTAATCGAATCAGATAAAGCGGGCATAAAAATTTGCAAAAACCCCAGAAGACATTTGACGTTACCGGTATGTTTTTAACCAATTTCTGCCGAAAATCGGATAACCGTGTAAAAGTGATTTATAGTTGTTTATAGGGTCTAGAATCGAATAAGATATCTCATAATGCAATTTCGGACACGTGGTAGAAAAACAGGTTGAATAATAACAATGGCCGCTCCGACCACCCTACACAGTTCGAACTGACGGATATATAATACACGTTTTTTAGGCCTCTGAACTCTTGAAACAAAAATTACCGAAAATCGCACGGATAGTTAATCGAGTCAGATAAAGCGGGCATAAAAATTTGCAAAAACACCATAAGACATTTGACGTTACCGGTATGATATTAACCAATCTCGGCCGAAAATCGGATAACCGTGTAAAAGTGATTTATAGTTGTTTATAGGGTCTAGAATCGAATAAGATATCTCATGATGCAATTTCGGACACGTGGTAAAAAAACAGGCTGAATAATAACAATGGCGGCTCCGACCACCCGACATAGTTCGAACTGATGTATATATAATACACGTTTTTTAGGCCTCTGAACTCTTGAAACAAAAATTATCGAAAATCGCACGGATGGTTAATCGAGTCAGATAAAGCGGGAATAAAAATTTGCAAAAATACCAGAGGACATTTGACGTTACCGGTATGTTTTTAACCAATTTCGGCCGAAAATCGGATAACCGTGTAAAAGTGATTTATAGTTGTTTATAGGGTCTAGAATCGAATAAGATATCTCATGATGCAATTCCGGACACGTGGTAGAAAAACAGGTTGAATTATAACAATGGCCGCTCCGACCACCCTACACAGTTCGAACTGACGGATATATAATACACGTTTTTTAGGCCTCTCAACTCTTGAAACAAAAATTACCGAAAATCATACGGATAGTTAATCGAGTCAGATAAAGCGGGCATAAAAATTTGCAAAAACACCAGAAGACATTTGACGTTACCGGTATGATATTAACCAATTTCGGCCGAAAATCGGATAACCGTGTAAAAGTGATTTATAGTTGTTTATAGGGTCTAGAATCGAATAAGATATCTCATGATGCAATTTCGGACACGTGGTAAAAAAACAGGCTGATTAATAACAATGGCCGCTCCGACCACCCGACACAGTTCGAACTGATGGATATATAATACACGTTTTTTAGGCCTCTGAACTCTTGAAACAAAAATAACCGAAAATCGCACGGATGGTTAATCGAGTCAGATAAAGCGGGCATAAAAATTTGCAAAAATACCATAGGACATTTGACATTACCGGTATGATATTAACCAATTTTGGCCGAAAATCGGATAACTGTGTAAAAGTGTTTTTTAGTTGTTTATAGGGTCTAGAATCGAATAAGATATCTCATGATGAAATTTCGGACACGTGGTAGAAAAACAGGCTGAATAACAACAATAGACGCTCCGACCACCCGACACAGTTCGAACTTACGGATATATAATACACATTTTTTAGGCTTCTGAACTCTTGAAACAAAAATTACGGAAAATCGCACGGATAGTTAATCGAGTCAGATAAAGCGGGCATAAAAATTTGCAAAAACACCAGAAGACATTTGACGTTACCGGTAAGATATTAGCCAATTTCGGCCGAAAATCGGATAACCGTGTAAAAGTGATTTATAGTACTTTATAGGGTCTAGAATCGAATAAGATATCTCATGATGCAATTTCGGACACGTGGTAGAAAAACAGGCTGAATAATAACAATAGCCGCTCCGACCACCCGACACAGTTCGAACTGATGGATATATAATACACGTTTTTTAGTCCTCAGAACTCTTGAAACAAATATTACCGAAAATCGCACGGATGGTTAATCGAGTCAAATAAAGCGGGCATAAAAATTTGCAAAAATACCAGAGGACATTTGACATTACCGGTATGTTATTAACCAATTTCGGCCGAAAATCGGATAACCGTGTAAAAGTGTTTTTTAGTTGTTTATAGAGTCTAGAATCGAATAAGATATCTCATGATGCAATTTCGGACACGTGGTAGAAAAACAGGCTGAATAATAACAATGGTCGCTCCGACCACCCGACACAGTTCGAACTGACGGATATATAATACACGTTTTTTAGGCCTCTGAACTCTTGTAACAAAAATTACCGAAAATCGCACGGATAGTTAATCGAGTCAGATAAAGCGGGCATAAAAATTTTCAAAAACACCAGAAGACATTTGCATTACCGGTATGATATTAACACATTTCGGCCGAAAATCAGATAACCGTGTAAAAGTGATTTATAGTTCTTTATAGGGTCTAGAATCGAATAAGATATCTCATGATGCAATTTCGGACACGTGGTAGAAAAACAGGCTCAATAATAACAATGGCCGCTCCGACCACCCGACACAGTTCGAACTGATGGATATATAATACACGTTTTTTAGTCCTCAGAACTCTTGAAACAAAAATTACCGAAAATCGCACGGATGGTTAATCGAGTCAAATAAAGCGGGCATAAAAATTTGCAAAAATACCAGAGGACATTTGACATTACCGGTATGTTATTAACCAATTTCGGCCGAAAATCGGATAACCGTGTAAAAGTGTTTTTTAGTTGTTTATAGGGTCTAGAATCGAATAAGATATCTCATGATGCAATTTTGGACAAGTGGTAGAAAAACAGGCTGAATAATAACAATGGTCGCTCCGACCACCCGACACAGTTCGAACTGACGGATATATAATACACGTTTTTTAGGCCTCTGAACTCTTGTAACAAAAATTACCGAAAATCGCACGGATAGTTAATCGAGTCAGATAAAGCGGGCATAAAAATTTGCAAAAACACCAGAAGACATTTGCATTACCGGTATGATATTAACACATTTCGGCCGAAAATCAGATAACCGTGTAAAAGTGATTTATAGTTCTTTATAGGGTCTAGAATCGAATAAGATATCTCATGATGCAATTTCGGACACGTGGTAGAAAACCAGGCTGAATAATAACAATGGCCGCTCCGACCACCCGACACAGTTCGAACTGATGGATGTATAATACACGTTTTTTAGGCCTTTGAACTCCTGAAACAAAAATTACCGAAAATTGCACGGATGGTTAATCGAATCAGATAAAGCGGGCATAAAAATTTGCAAAAACCCCAGAAGACATTTGACGTTACCGGTATGTTTTTAACCAATTTCTGCCGAAAATCGGATAACCGTGTAAAAGTGATTTATAGTTGTTTATAGGGTCTAGAATCGAATAAGATATCTCATGATGCAATTTCAGACACGTGGTAGAAAAACAGGTTGAATAATAACAATGGTCGCTCCGACCACCCTACACAGTTCGAACTGACGGATATATAATACACGTTTTTTAGGCCTCTGAACTCTTGAAACAAAAATTACCGAAAATCGCACGGATAGTTAATCGAGTCAGATAAAGCGGGCATAAAAATTTGCAAAAACACCATAAGACATTTGACGTTACCGGTATGATATTAACCAATCTCGGCCGAAAATCGGATAACCGTGTAAAAGTGATTTATAGTTGTTTATAGGGTCTAGAATCGAATAAGATATCTCATGATGCAATTTCGGACACGTGGTAAAAAAACAGGCTGAATAATAACAATGGCGGCTCCGACCACCCGACATAGTTCGAACTGATGTATATATAATACACGTTTTTTAGGCCTCTGAACTCTTGAAACAAAAATTACCGAAAATCGCACGGATGGTTAATCGAGTCAGATAAAGCGGGAATAAAAATTTGCAAAAATACCAGAGGACATTTGACATTACCGGTATGTTATTAACCAATTTCGGTCGAAAATCGGATAACCGTGTAAAAGTGTTTTTTAGTTGTTTATAGGGTCTAGAATCGAATAAGATATCTCATGATGCAATTTCAAACACGTGGTAGAAAAACAGGCTGAATAATAACAATGGTCGCTCCGACCACCCGACACAGTTCGAACTGACGGATATATAATACACGTTTTTTATGCCTCTGAACTCTTGTAACAAAAATTACCGAAAATCGCACGGATAGTTAATCGAGTCAGATAAAGCGGGCATAAAAATTTTCAAAAACACTAGAAGACATTTGCAATACCGGTATGATATTAACACATTTCGGCCGAAAATCAGATAACCGTGTAAAAGTGATTTATAGTTCTTTATAGGGTCTAGAATCGAATAAGACATCTCATGATGCAATTTCGGACACGTGGTAGAAAAACAGGCTGAATAATAACAATGGCCGCTCCGACCACCCGACACAGTTCGAACTGATGGATATACAATACACGTTTTTTAGGCCTCTGAACTCCTGAAACAAAAATTACCGAAAATTGCACGGATGGTTAATCGAATCAGATAAAGCCGGCATAAAAATTTGCAAAAACCCCAGAAGACATTTGACGTTACCGGTATGTTTTTAACCAATTTCGGCCGAAAATCGGATAACCGTGTAAAAGTGATTTATAGTTGTTTATAGGGTCTAGAATCGAATAAGATATCTCATGATGCAATTTCGGACACGTGGTAGAAAAACAGGTTGAATAATAACAATGGCCGCTCCGACCACCCGACACAGTTCGAACTGACGGATATATAATACACGTTTTTTAGACCTCTGAACTCTTGAAACAAAAATTACTGAAAATCGCACGGATAGTTAATCGAGTCAGATAAAGCGGGCATAAAAATTTGCAAAAACACCAGACGGCATTTGACGTTATCGATATGATATTAACCAATTTCGGCCGAAAATCGGATAATCGTGTAAAAGTGATTTATAGTTGTTTATAGTGTCTAGAATCGAATAAGATATCTCATGATGCAATTTCGGACACGTGGTAGAAAAACAGGCTGAAAAATAACAATGGCCGCTCCGACCACCCGAAACAGCTTGAAGTAAAGGATATATAATACACGTTTTTTAGGCCTCTGAACTCCTGAAACAAAAATTTTCCGAAAATTGCAAGGATGGTTAATCGAATCAGATAAAGCGGGCATAAAAATTTGCAAAAACCCCAGAAGACATTTGACGTTACCGGTATGTTTTTAACCAATTTCGGCCGAAAATCGGATAACCGTGTAAAAGTGATTTATAGTTGTTTATAGGGTCTACAATCGAATAAGATATCTCATGATGCAATTTCGGACACGTGGTAGAAAAACAGGCTAAATAATAACAATGGCCGCTCCGACCACCCGACACAGTTCGAACTGATGGATGTATAATACACGTTTTTTAGGCCTCTGAACTCCTGAAACAAAAATTACCGAAAATTGCACGGATGGTTAATCGAATCAGATAAAGCGGGCATAAAAATTTGCAAAAACCCCAGAAGACATTTGACGTTACCGGTATGTTTTTAACCAATTTCTGCCGAAAATCGGATAACCGTGTAAAAGTGATTTATAGTTGTTTATAGGGTCTAGAATCGAATAAAATATCTCATCATGCAATTTCGGACACGTGGTAGAAAAACAGGTTGAATAATAACAATGGCCGCTCCGACCACCCGACACAGTTCGAACTGACGGATATATAATACACGTTTTTTAGACCTCTGAACTCTTGAAACAAAAATTACTGAAAATCGCACGGATAGTTAATCGAGTCAGATAAAGCGGGCATAAAAATTTGCAAAAACACCAGACGGCATTTGACGTTATCGATATGATATTAACCAATTTCGGCCGAAAATCGGATAATCGTGTAAAAGTGATTTATAGTTGTTTATAGTGTCTAGAATCGAATAAGATATCTCATGATGCAATTTCGGACACGTGGTAGAAAAACAGGCTGAAAAATAACAATGGCCGCTCCGACCACCCGAAACAGCTTGAAGTAAAGGATATATAATACACGTTTTTTAGGCCTCTGAACTCCTGAAACAAAAATTTTCCGAAAATTGCAAGGATGGTTAATCGAATCAGATAAAGCGGGCATAAAAATTTGCAAAAACCCCAGAAGACATTTGACGTTACCGGTATGTTTTTAACCAATTTCGGCCGAAAATCGGATAACCGTGTAAAAGTGATTTATAGTTGTTTATAGGGTCTACAATCGAATAAAATATCTCATGATGCAATTTCGGACACGTGGTAGAAAAACAGGCTAAATAATAACAATGGCCGCTCCGACCACCCGACACAGTTCGAACTGATGGATGTATAATACACGTTTTTTAGGCCTCTGAACTCCTGAAACAAAAATTACCGAAAATTGCACGGATGGTTAATCGAATCAGATAAAGCGGGCATAAAAATTTGCAAAAACCCCAGAAGACATTTGACGTTACCGGTATGTTTTTAACCAATTTCTGCCGAAAATCGGATAACCGTGTAAAAGTGATTTATAGTTGTTTATAGGGTCTAGAATCGAATAAAATATCTCATCATGCAATTTCGGACACGTGGTAGAAAAACAGGTTGAATAATAACAATGGCCGCTCCGACCACCCTACATAGTTCGAACTGACGGATATATAATACACGTTTTTTAGGCCTCTGAACTCTTGAAACAAAAATTACCGAAAATCGCACGGATAGTTAATCGAGTCAGATAAAGCGGGCATAAAAATTTGCAAAAACACCATAAGACATTTGACATTACCGGTATGATATTAACCAATCTCGGCCGAAAATCGGATAACCGTGTAAAAGTGATTTATAGTTGTTTATAGGGTCTAGAATCGAATAAGATATCTCATGATGCAATTTCGGACACGTGGTAAAAAAATAGGCTGAATAATAACAATGGCGGCTCCGACCACCCGACATAGTTCGAACTGATGTATATATAATACACGTTTTTTAGGCCTCTGAACTCTTGAAACAAAAATTACCGAAAATCGCACGGATGGTTAATCGAGTCAGATAAAGCGGGAATAAAAATTTGCAAAAATACCAGAGGACATTTGACGTTACCGGTATGTTTTTAACCAATTTCGGCCGAAAATCGGATAACCGTGTAAAAGTGATTTATAGTTGTTTATAGGGTCTAGAATCGAATAAGATATCTCATGATGCAGTTCCGGACACGTGGTAGAAAAACAGGTTGAATTATAACAATGGCCGCTCCGACCACCCTACACAGTTCGAACTGACGGATATATAATACACGTTTTTTAGGCCTCTCAACTCTTGAAACAAAAATTACCGAAAATCGTACGGATAGTTAATCGAGTCAGATAAAGCGGGCATAAAAATTTGCAAAAACACCAGAAGACATTTGACGTTACCGGTATGATATTAACCAATTTCGGCCGAAAATCGGATAACCGTGTAAAAGTGATTTATAGTTGTTTATAGGGTCTAGAATCGAATAAGATATCTCATGATGCAATTTCGGACACGTGGTAAAAAAACAGGCTGATTAATAACAATGGCCGCTCCGACCACCCGACACAGTTCGAACTGATGGATATATAATACACGTTTTTTAGGCCTCTGAACTCTTGAAAAAAAAATAACCGAAAATCGCACGGATGGTTAATCGAGTCAGATAAAGCGGGCATAAAAATTTGCAAAAATACCAGAGGACATTTGACATTACCGGTATGATATTAACCAATTTTGGCTGAAAATCGGATAACTGTGTAAAAGTGTTTTTTAGTTGTTTATAGGGTCTAGAATCGAATAAGATATCTCATGATGAAATTTCGGACACGTGGTAGAAAAACAGGCTGAATAACAACAATAGACGCTCCGACCACCCGACACAGTTCGAACTTACGGATATATAATACACGTTTTTTAGGCCTCTGAACTCTTGAAACAAAAATTACCGAAAATCGCACGGATAGTTAATCGAGTCAGATAAAGCGGGCATAAAAATTTGCAAAAACACCAGAAGACATTTAACGTTACCGGTAAGATATTAGCCAATTTCGGCCGAAAATCGGATAACCGTGTAAAAGTGATTTATAGTACTTTATAGGGTCTAGAATCGAATAAGATATCTCATGATTCAATTTCGGACACGTGGTAGAAAAACAGGCTGAATAATAACAATAGCCGCTCCGACCACCCGACACAGTTCGAACTGATGGATATATAATACACGTTTTTTAGTCCTCAGAACTCTTGAAAAAAATATTACCGAAAATCGCACGGATGGTTAATCGAGTCAAATAAAGCGGGCATAAAAATTTGCAAAAATACCAGAGGACATTTGACATTACCGGTATGTTATTAACCAATTTCGGCCGAAAATCGGATAACCGTGTAAAAGTGTTTTTTAGTTGTTTATAGGGTCTAGAATCGAATAAGATATCTCATGATGCAATTTCGGACACGTGGTAGAAAAACAGGCTGAATAATAACAATGGTCGCTCCGACCACCCGACACAGTTCGAACTGACGGTTATATAATACACGTTTTTTAGGCCTCTGAACTCTTGTAACAAAAATTACCGAAAATCGCACGGATAGTTAATCGAGTCAGATAAAGCGGGCATAAAAATTTGCAAAAACACCAGAAGACATTTGCATTACCGGTATGATATTAACACATTTCGGCCGAAAATCAGATAACCGTGTAAAAGTGATTTATAGTTCTTTATAGGGTCTAGAATCGAATAAGATATCTCATGATGCAATTTCGGACACGTGGTAGAAAAACAGGCTCAATAATAACAATGGCCGCTCCGACCACCCGACACAGTTCGAACTGATGGATATATAATACACATTTTTTAGTCCTCAGAATTCTTGAAGAAAATATTACCGAAAATCGCACGGATGGTTAATCGAGTCAAATAAAGCGGGCATAAAAATTGGCAAAAATACCAGAGGACATTTGACATTACCGGTATGCTAGTAACCAATTTCGGCCGAAAATCGGATAACCGTGTAAAAGTGTTTTTTAGTTGTTTATAGGGTCTAGAATCGAATAAGATATCTCATGATGCAATTTTGGACAAGTGGTAGAAAAACAGGCTGAATAATAACAATGGTCGCTCCGACCACCCGACACAGTTCGTACTGACGGATATATAATACACGTTTTTTAGGCCTCTGAACTCTTGTAACAAAAATTACCGAAAATCGCACGGATAGTTAATCGAGTCAGATAAAGCGGGCATAAAAATTTGCAAAAACACCAGAAGACATTTGCATTACCGGTATGATATTAACACATTTCGGCCGAAAATCAGATAACCGTGTAAAAGTGATTTATAGTTCTTTATAGGGTCTAGAATCGAATAAGATATCTCATGATGCAATTTCGGACACGTGGTAGAAAAACAGGCTGAATAATAACAATGGCCGCTCCGACCACCCGACACAGTTCGAACTGATGGATGTATAATACACGTTTTTTAGGCCTCTGAACTCCTGAAACAAAAATTACCGAAAATTGCACGGATGGTTAATCGAATCAGATAAAGCGGGCATAAAAATTTCCAAAAACCCCAGAAGACATTTGACGTTACCGGTATGTTTTTAACCAATTTCTGCCGAAAATCGGATAACCGTGTAAAAGTGATTTATAGTTGTTTATAGGGTCTAGAATCGAATAAGATATCTCATCATGCAATTTCGGACACGTGGTAGAAAAACAGGTTGAATAATAACAATGGCCGCTCCGACCACCCTACACAGTTCGAACTGACGGATATATAATACACGTTTTTTAGGCCTCTGAACTCTTGAAACAAAAATTACCGAAAATCGCACGGATAGTTAATCGAGTCAGATAAAGCGGGCATAAAATTTGCAAAAACACCATAAGACATTTGACGTTACCGGTATGATATTAACCAATCTCGGCCGAAAATCGGATAACCGTGTAAAAGTGATTTATAGTTCTTTATAGGGTCTAGAATCGAATAAGATATCTCATGATACAATTTCGGACACGTGGTAAAAAAACAGGCTGAATAATAACAATGGCGGCTCCGACAACCCGACATAGTTCGAACTGATGTATATATAATACACGTTTTTTAGGCCTCTGAACTCTTGAAACAAAAATTACCGAAAATCGCACGGATGGTTAATCGAGTCAGATAAAGCGGGAATAAAAATTTGCAAAAATACCAGAGGACATTTGACATTACCGGTATGTTATTAACCAATTTCGGTCGAAAATCGGATAACCGTGTAAAAGTGTTTTTTAGTTGTTTATAGGGTCTAGAATCGAATAAGATATCTCATGATGCAATTTCAAACACGTGGTAGAAAAACAGGCTGAATAATAACAATGGTCGCTCCGACCACCCGACACAGTTCGAACTGACGGATATATAATACACGTTTTTTATGCCTCTGAACTCTTGTAACAAAAATTACCGAAAATCGCACGGATAGTTAATCGAGTCAGATAAAGCGGGCATAAAAATTTTCAAAAACACTAGAAGACATTTGCATTACCGGTATGATATTAACACATTTCGGCCGAAAATCAGATAACCGTGTAAAAGTGATTTATAGTTCTTTATAGGGTCTAGAATCGAATAAGACATCTCATGATGCAATTTCGGACACGTGGTAGAAAAACAGGCTGAATAATAACAATGGCCGCTCCGACCACCCGACACAGTTCGAACTGATGGATATACAATACACGTTTTTTAGGCCTCTGAACTCCTGAAACAAAAATTACCGAAAATTGCACGGATGGTTAATCGAATCAGATAAAGCCGGCATAAAAATTTGCAAAAACCCCAGAAGACATTTGACGTTACCGGTATGTTTTTAACCAATTTCGGCCGAAAATCGGATAACCGTGTAAAAGTGATTTATAGTTGTTTATAGGGTCTAGAATCGAATAAGATATCTCATGATGCAATTTCGGACACGTGGTAGAAAAACAGGTTGAATAATAACAATGGCCGCTCCGACCACCCGACACAGTTCGAACTGACGGATATATAATACACGTTTTTTAGACCTCTGAACTCTTGAAACAAAAATTACCGAAAATCGCACGGATAGTTAATCGAGTCAGATAAAGCGGGCATAAAAATTTGCAAAAACACCAGACGGCATTTGACGTTATCGATATGATATTAACCAATTTCGGCCGAAAATCGGATAATCGTGTAAAAGTGATTTATAGTTGTTTATAGTGTCTAGAATCGAATAAGATATCTCATGATGCAATTTCGGACACGTGGTAGAAAAACAGGCTGAAAAATAACAATGGCCGCTCCGACCACCCGAAACAGCTTGAAGTAAAGGATATATAATACACGTTTTTTAGGCCTCTGAACTCCTGAAACAAAAATTACCGAAAATTGCAAGGATGGTTAATCGAATCAGATAAAGCGGGCATAAAAATTTGCAAAAACCCCAGAAGACATTTGACGTTACCGGTATGTTTTTAACCAATTTCGGCCGAAAATCGGATAACCGTGTAAAAGTGATTTATAGTTGTTTATAGGGTCTACAATCGAATAAGATATCTCATGATGCAATTTCGGACACGTGGTAGAAAAACAGGTTGAATTATAACAATGGCCGCTCCGACCACCCTACACAGTTCGAACTGACGGATATATAATACACGTTTTTTAGGCCTCTCAACTCTTGAAACAAAAATTACCGAAAATCGTACGGATAGTTAATCGAGTCAGATAAAGCGGGCATAAAAATTTGCAAAAACACCAGAAGACATTTGACGTTACCGGTATGATATTAACCAATTTCGGCCGAAAATCGGATAACCGTGTAAAAGTGATTTATAGTTGTTTATAGGGTCTAGAATCGAATAAGATATCTCATGATGCAATTTCGGATACGTGGTAGAAAAACAGGCTGAATAATAACAATGGCCGCTCCGACCACCTGACACAGTTCGAACTGATGGATATATAAAACACGTTTTTTAGGCCTCTGAACTCTTGAAACAAAAATAACCGAAAATCGCACGGATGGTTAATCGAGTCAGATAAAGCGGGCATAAAAATTTTCAAAAATACCAGAGGACATTTGACATTACCGGTATGATATTAACCAATTTCGGCCGAAAATCGGATAACCGTGTAAAAGTGTTTTTTAGTTGTTTATAGGGCCTAGAATCGAATAAGATATCTCATGATGAAATTTCGGACACGTGGTAGAAAAATAGGCTGAATAACAACAATAGACGCTCCGACCACCCGACACAGTTCGAACTTACGGATATATAATACACGTTTTTTAGGCCTCTGAACTCTGGAAACAAAAATTACCGAAAATCGCACGGATAGTTAATCGAGTCAGATAAAGCGGGCATAAAAATTTGCAAAAACACCAGAAGACATTTGACGTTACCGGTATGATATTAACCAATTTCGACCGAAAATCGGATAACCGTGTAAAAGTGATTTATAGTACTTTATAGGGTCTAGAATCGAATAAGATATCTCATGATGCAATTTCGGACACGTGGTAGAAAAACAGGCTGAATAATAACAATAGCCGCTCCGACCACCCGACACAGTTCGAACTGATGGATATATAATACACGTTTTTTAGTCCTCAGAACTCTTGAAACAAATATTACCGAAAATCGCACGGATGGTTAATCGAGTCAAATAAAGCGGGCATAAAAATTTGCAAAAACACCAGAAGGAATTTGACGTTATCGATATGATATTAACCAATTTCGGCCGAAAATCGGATAATCTTGTAAAAGTGATTTATAGTTGTTTATAGCGTCTAGAATCAAATAAGATATCTCATGATGCAATTTCGGACACGTGGTAGAAAAACAGGCTGAAAAATAATAATGGCCGCTCCGACCACCCGAAACAGCTGGAAGTGAAAGATAAATAATACACGTTTTTTAGGCCTCTGAACTCCTGAAACAAAAATTACCGAAAATTGCACGAATGGTTAATCGAATCAGATAAAGCGGGCATAAAAATTTTCAAAAACCCTAGAAGACATTTGACGTTACCGGTATGTTTTTAACCAATTTCGGCCGAAAATCGGATAACCGTGTAAAAGTGATTTATAGTTGTTTATAGGGTCTAGAATCGAATAAGATATCTCATGAAGCAATTTCGGACACGTGGTAGAAAAACAGGTTGAATAATAACAATGGCCGCTCCGACCACCCGACACAGTTCGAACTGACGGATATATAATACACGTTTTTTAGGCCTCCCAACTCCTGAAACAAAAATAACCGAAAATCGCACGGATGGTTAATCGAGTCAGATAAAGCGGGCATAAAAATTTGCAAAAATACTAGAGGACATTTGACATTACCGGTATGATATTAACCAATTTCGGCCGAAAATCGGATAACCGTCTAAAAGTGATTTATAGTTGTTTATAGGGTCTAGAATCGAATAAGATATCTCATGATGCAATTTCGGACACGTGGTAGAAAAACAGGCTGAATAATAACAATGGCCGCTCCGACCACCCGACACAGTTCGAACTGATGGATATATAATACACGTTTTTTAGGCCTCTGAACTCCTGGAACTAAAATTACCGAAAATTGCACAAATGGTTAATCGAATCAGATAAAGCGGTCATAAAAATTTGCAAAAACCCAGAAGACAATTGACATTACCGGTATGTTTTTAACCAATTTCGGCCGAAAATCGGATAAACGTGTAAAAGTGATTTATAGTTGTTTATAGGGTCTAGAATCGAATAAAATATCTCATGATGCAATTTCGGACACGTGGTAGAAAAACAGGTTGAATAATAACAATGGCCGCTCCGACCACCCGACACAGTTCGAACTGACGGATATATAATACACGTTTTTTAGGCCTCTGAACTCTTGGAACAAAAATTAGCGAAAATTGCACGGATAGTTAATCGAGTCAGATAAAGCGGGCATACAAATTTGCAAAAACACCAGAAGACATTTGACGTTACCGGTATGATATTAACCAATTTCGGCCGAAAATCGGATAACCGTGTAAAAGTGATTTATAGTTGTTTATAGGGTCTAGAATCGAATAAGATATCTCATGATGCAATTTCGAACACGTGGTAGAAAAACAGGCTGAATAATAACAATGGCCGCTCCGACCACCCGACACAGTTCGAACTGATGGATATATAATACACGTTTTTTAGTCCTCAGAACTCTTGAAACATAAATTACCAAAAATCGCACGGATGGTTAATCGAGTCAAATAAAGCGGGCATAAAAATTTGCAAAAACACCAGAAGGCATTTGACGTTAACGCTATGATATTAACCAATTTCGGCCGAAAATCGGATAATCGTGTAAAAGTGATTTATAGTTGTTTATAGTGTCTAGAATCAAATAAGATATCTCATGATGCAATTTCGGACACGTGGTAGAAAAACAGGTTGAATAATAACAATGGCCGCTCCGACCACCCGACACAGTTCGAACTGACGGATATATAATACACGTTTTTTTGGCCTCTGAACTCTTGAAACAAAAATTACCGAAAATTGCACGGATGGTTAATCGAATCAGATAAAGCGGGCATAAAAATTTGCAAAAACCCCAGAAGACATTTGACGTTATCGATATGATATTACCAATTTCGGCCGAAAATCGAATAATCGTGTAAAAGTGATTTATAGTTATTTATAGTGTCTAGAATCAAATAAGATATCTCATGATGCAATTTCGGACACGTGGTAGAAAAACAGGCTGAAAAATAACAATGGCCGCTCCGACCACCTGAAACAGCTGGAAGTGAAGGATATATAATACACGTTTTTTAGGCCTCTGAACTCCTGAAACAAAAATTACCGAAAATTGCACGGATGGTTAATCGAATCAGATAAAGCGGGCATAAAAATTTGCAAAAACCACAGAAGACATTTGACGTTACCGGTATGTTTTTAACCAATTTCGGCCGAAAATCGGATAACCGTGTAAAAGTGATTTATAGTTGTTTATAAGGTCTAGAATCGAATAAGATATCTCATGATGCAATTTCGGACACGTGGTAGAAAAACAGGCTGAAAAATAACAATGGCCGCTCCGACCACCCGAAACAGCTGGAAGTGAAGGATATATAATACACGTTTTTTAGGCCTCTGAACTCCTGAAACAAAAATTACCGAAAATTGCATCGATGGTTAATCGAATCAGATAAAGCGGGCATAAAAATTTGCAAAAACCCCAGAAGACATTTGACGTTACTGGTATGTTTTTAACCAATTTCGGCCGAAAATCGGATAACCGTGTAAAAGTGATTTATAGTTGTTTATAGGGTCTAGAATCGAATAAGATATCTCATGATGAAATTTCGGACACGTGGTAGAAAAACAGGCTGAATAACAACAATAGACGCTCCGACCACCCGACACAGTTCGAACTGATGGATATATAATACACGTTTTTTAGTCCTCAGAACTCTTAAAACAAATATTACCGAAAATCGCACGGATGGTTAATCGAGTCAAATAAAGTGGGCATAAAAATTTGCAAAAATACCGGAGGACATTTGACATTACCGGTATGTTATTAACCAATTTCGGCCGAAAATCGGATAACCGTGTAAAAGTGTTTTTTAGTTGTTTATAGGGTCTAGAATCGAATAAGATATCTCATGATGCAATTTCGGACACGTGGTAGAAAAACAGGCTGAATAATAACAATGGTCGCTCCGACCACCCGACACAGTTCGAACTGACGGATATATAATACACGTTTTTTAGGCCTCTGAACTCTTGTAACAAAAATTACCGAAAATCGCACGGATAGTTAATCGAGTCAGATAAAGCGGGCATAAAAATTTGCAAAAACACCAGAAGACATTTGCATTACCGGTATGATATTAACACATTTCGGCCGAAAATCAGATAACCGTGTAAAAGTGATTTATAGTTCTTTATAGGGTCTAGAATCGAATAAGATATCTCATGATGCAATTTCGGACACGTGGTAGAAAAACAGGCTCAATAATAACAATGGCCGCTCCGACCACCCGACACAGTTCGAACTGATGGATATATAATACACGTTTTTTAGTCCTCAGAACTCTTGAAGAAAATATTACCGAAAATCGCACGGATGGTTAATCGAGTCAAATAAAGCGGGCATAAAAATTTGCAAAAATACCAGAGGACATTTGACATTACCGGTATGCTAGTAACCAATTTCGGCCGAAAATCGGATAACCGTGTAAAAGTGTTTTTTAGTTGTTTATAGGGTCTAGAATCGAATAAGATATCTCATGATGCAATTTTGGATAAGTGGTAGAAAAACAGGCTGAATAATAACAATGGTCGCTCCGACCACCCGACACAGTTCGAACTGACGGATATATAATACACGTTTTTTAGGCCTCTGAACTCTTGTAACAAAAATTACCGAAAATCGCACGGATAGTTAATCGAGTCAGATAAAGCGGGCATAAAAATTTGCAAAAACACCAGAAGACATTTGCATTACCGGTATGATATTAACACATTTCGGCCGAAAATCAGATAACCGTGTAAAAGTGATTTATAGTTCTTTATAGGGTCTAGAATCGAATAAGATATCTCATGATGCAATTTCGGACACGTGGTAGAAAAACAGGCTGAATAATAACAATGGCCGCTCCGACCACCCGACACAGTTCGAACTGATGGATGTATAATACATGTTTTTTAGGCCTTTGAACTCTTGAAACAAAAATTACCGAAAATTGCACGGATGGTTAATCGAATCAGATAAAGCGGGCATAAAAATTTGCAAAAACCCCAGAAGACATTTGACGTTACCGGTATGTTTTTCACCAATTTCTGCCGAAAATCGGATAACCGTGTAAAAGTGATTTATAGTTGTTTATAGGGTCTAGAATCGAATAAGATATCTCATGATGCAATTTCGGACACGTGGTAGAAAAACAGGTTGAATAATAACAATGGCCGCTCCGACCACCCTACACAGTTTGAACTGACGGATATATAATACACGTTTTTTAGGCCTCTGAACTCTTGAAACAAAAATTACCGAAAATCGCACGGATAGTTAATCGAGTCAGATAAAGCGGGCATAAAAATTTGCAAAAACACCATAAGACATTTGACGTTACCGGTATGATATTAACCAATCTCGGCCGAAAATCGGATAACCGTGTAAAAGTGATTTATAGTTGTTTATAGGGTCTAGAATCGAATAAGATATCTCATGATACAATTTCGGACACGTGGTAAAAAAACAGGCTGAATAATAACAATGGCGGCTCCGACCACCCGACATAGTTCGAACTGATGTATATATAATACACGTTTTTTAGGCCTCTGAACTCTTGAAACAAAAATTACCGAAAATCGCACGGATGGTTAATCGAGTCAGATAAAGCGGGAATAAAAATTTGCAAAAATACCAGAGGACATTTGACATTACCGGTATGTTATTAACCAATTTCGGTCGAAAATCGGATAACCGTGTAAAAGTGTTTTTTAGTTGTTTATAGGGTCTAGAATCGAATAAGATATCTCATGATGCAATTTCAAACACGTGGTAGAAAAACAGGCTGAATAATAACAATGGTCGCTCCGACCACCCGACACAGTTCGAACTGACGGATATATAATACACGTTTTTTATGCCTCTGAACTCTTGTAACAAAAATTACCGAAAATCGCACGGATAGTTAATCGAGTCAGATAAAGCGGGCATAAAAATTTTCAAAAACACTAGAAGACATTTGCATTACCGGTATGATATTAACACATTTCGGCCGAAAATCATATAACCGTGTAAAAGTGATTTATAGTTCTTTATAGGGTCTAGAATCGAATAAGACATCTCATGATGCAATTTCGGACACGTGGTAGAAAAACAGGCTGAATAATAACAATGGCCGCTCCGACCACCCGACACAGTTCGAACAGATGGATATACAATACACGTTTTTTAGGCCTCTGAACTCCTGAAACAAAAATTACCGAAAATTGCACGGATGGTTAATCGAATCAGTTAAAGCCGGCATAA
Organism: Silene conica; assembly: GCA_029255685.2. Classification (NCBI taxonomy): domain Eukaryota; kingdom Viridiplantae; phylum Streptophyta; class Magnoliopsida; order Caryophyllales; family Caryophyllaceae; genus Silene; species Silene conica. The sequence continues at coordinate 46,781,233 of CM055314.2, read as the reverse complement.
AAATTTGCAAAAACCCCAGAAGACATTTGACGTTACCGGTATGTTTTTAACCAATTTCGGCCGAAAATCGGATAACCGTGTAAAAGTGATTTATAGTTGTTTATAGGGTCTAGAATCGAATAAGATATCTCATGATGCAATTTCGGACACGTGGTAGAAAAACAGGTTGAATAATAACAATGGCCGCTCCGACCACCCGACACAGTTCGAACTGACGGATATATAATACACGTTTTTTAGACCTCTGAACTCTTGCAACAAAAATTACCGAAAATCGCACGGATAGTTAATCGAGTCAGATAAAGCGGGCATAAAAATTTGCAAAAACACCAGACGGCATTTGACGTTATCGATATGATATTAACCAATTTCGGCCGAAAATCGGATAATCGTGTAAAAGTGATTTATAGTTGTTTATAGTGTCTAGAATCGAATAAGATATCTCATGATGCAATTTCGGACACGTGGTAGAAAAACAGGCTGAAAAATAACAATGGCCGCTCCGACCACCCGAAACAGCTTGAAGTAAAGGATATATAATACACGTTTTTTAGGCCTCTGAACTCCTGAAACAAAAATTACCGAAAATTGCAAGGATGGTTAATCGAATCAGATAAAGCGGGCATAAAAATTTGCAAAAACCCCAGAAGACATTTGACGTTACCGGTATGTTTTTAACCAATTTCGGCCGAAAATCGGATAACCGTGTAAAAGTGATTTATAGTTGTTTATAGGGTCTACAATCGAATAAGATATCTCATGATGCAATTTCGGACACGTGGTAGAAAAACAGGTTGAATTATAACAATGGCCGCTCCGACCACCCTACACAGTTCGAACTGACGGATATATAATACACGTTTTTTAGGCCTCTCAACTCTTGAAACAAAAATTACCGAAAATCGTACGGATAGTTAATCGAGTCAGATAAAGCGGGCATAAAAATTTGCAAAAACACCAGAAGACATTTGACGTTACCGGTATGATATTAACAAATTTCGGCCGAAAATCGGATAACCGTGTAAAAGTGATTTATAGTTGTTTATAGGGTCTAGAATCGAATAAGATATCTCATGATGCAATTTCGGACACGTGGTAGAAAAACAGGCTGAATAATAACAATGGCCGCTCCGACCACCTGACACAGTTCGAACTGATGGATATATAAAACACGTTTTTTAGGCCTCTGAACTCTTGAAACAAAAATAACCGAAAATCGCACGGATGGTTAATCGAGTCAGATAAAGCGGGCATAAAAATTTGCAAAAATACCAGAGGACATTTGACATTACCTGTATGATATTAACCAATTTCGGCCGAAAATCGGATAACCGTGTAAAAGTGGTTTTTAGTTGTTTATAGGGCCTAGAATCGAATAAGATATCTCATGATGAAATTTCGGACACGTGGTAGAAAAACAGGCTGAATAACAACAATAGACGCTCCGACCACCCGACACAGTTCGAACTTACGGATATATAATACACGTTTTTTAGGCCTCTGAACTCTTGAAACAAAAATTACCGAAAATCGCACGGATAGTTAATCGAGTCAGATAAAGCGGGCATAAAAATTTGCAAAAACACCAGAAGACATTTGACGTTACCGGTATGATATTAACCAATTTCGACCGAAAATCGGATAACCGTGTAAAAGTGATTTATAGTACTTTATAGGGTCTAGAATCGAATAAGATATCTCATGATGCAATTTCGGACACGTGGTAGAAAAACAGGCTGAATAATAACAATAGCCGCTCCGACCACCCGACACAGTTCGAACTGATGGATATATAATACACGTTTTTTAGTCCTCAGAACTCTTGAAACAAATATTACCGAAAATCGCACGGATGGTTAATCGAGTCAAATAAAGCGGGTATAAAAATTTGCAAAAACACCAGAAGGCATTTGACGTTATCGATATGATATTAACCAATTTCGGCCGAAAATCGGATAATCGTGTAAAAGTGATTTATAGTTGTTTATAGCGTCTAGAATCAAATAAGATATCTCACGATGCAATTTCGGACACGTGGTAGAAAAACAGGCTGAATAATAACAATGGCCGCTCCGACCACCCGACACAGTTCGAACTGATGGATATATTATACACGTTTTTTAGGCCTCTGAACTCCTGAAACAAAAATTACCGAAAATCGCACGGATGGTTAATCGAGTCAGATAAAGCGGGAATAAAAATTTGCCAAAATATCAGAGGACATTTGACATTACCGGTATGTTATTAACCAATTTCGGCCGAAAATCGGATAACCGTGAAAAAGTGTTTTTTAGTTGTTTATAGGGTCTAGAATCGAATAAGATATCTTATGATGCAATTTCGGACACGTGGTAGAAAAACAGGCTGAATAATAACAATGGTCGCTCCGACCACCCGACACAGTTCGAACTGACGGATATATAATACACGTTTTTTAGGCCTCTGAACTCTTGTAACAAAAATTACCGAAAATCGCACGGATAGTTAATCGAGTTAGATAAAGTGGGCAAAAAAATTTTCAAAAACACTAGAAGACATTTGCATCACCGGTATGATAGTAACACATTTCGGCCGAAAATCAGATAACCGTGTAAAAGTGATTTATAGTTCTTTATAGGGTCTAGAATCGAATAAGATATCTCATGATGCAATTTCGGACACGTGGTAGAAAAACAGGCTGAATAATAACAATGGCCGCTCCGACCACCCGACACAGTTCGAACTGATGGATATATAATACACGTTTTTTAGGCCTCTGAATTCCTGAAACAAAAATTACCGAAAATTGCACGGATGGTTAATCGAATCAGATAAAGCCGGCATAAAAATTTGCAAAAACCCCAGAAGACATTTGACGTTATCGGTATGTTTTTAACCAATTTCGGCCGAAAATCGGATAACCGTGTAAAAGTGATTTATAGTTGTTTATAGGGTCTAGAATCGAATAAGATATCTCATAATGCAATTTCGGACACGTGGTAGAAAAACAGGTTGAATAATAACAATGGCCGCTCCGACCACCCGACACAGTTCGAACTGACGGATATATAATACACGTTTTTTAGGCCTCTGAACTCTTGAAACAAAAATTACCGAAAATCGTACGGATAGTTAATCGAGTCAGATAAAGCGGGCATAAAAATTTGCAAAAACACCAGACGGCATTTGACTTTACCGATATGATATTAACCAATTTCGGCCGAAAATCGGATAATCGTGTAAAAGTGATTTATAGTTGTTTATAGTGTCTAGAATCAAATAAGATATCTCATGATGCAATTTCGGACACGTGCTAGAAAAACAGGCTGAAAAATAACAATGGCCGCTCCGACCACCCGAAACAGCTTGAAGTAAAGGATATATAATACACGTTTTTTAGGCCTCTGAACTCCTGAAACAAAAATTACCGAAAATTGCACGGATGGTTAATCGAATCAGATAAAGCGGGCATAAAAATTTGCAAAAACCCCAGAAGACATTTGACGTTACCGGTATGTTTTTAACCAATTTCGGCCGAAAATCGGATAACCGTGTAAAAGTGATTTATAGTTGTTTATAGGGTCTAGAATCGAATAAGATATCTCATGATGCAATTCCGGACACGTGGTAGAAAAACAGGTTGAATTATAACAATGGCCGCTCCGACCACCCTACACAGTTCGAACTGACGGATATATAATACACGTTTTTTAGGCTTCTCAACTCTTGAAACAAAAATTACAGAAAATCGTACGGATAGTTAATCGAGTCAGATAATGCGGGCATAAAAATTTGCAAAAACACCAGAAGACATTTGACGTTACCGGTATGATATTAACCAATTTCGGCCGAAAATCGGATAACCGTGTAAAAGTGATTTATAGTTGTTTATAGGGTCTAGAATCGAATAAGATATCTCATGATGCAATTTCGGACACGTGGTAGAAAAACAGGCTGATTAATAACAATGGCCGCTCCGACCACCCGACACAGTTCGAACTGATGGATATATAATACACGTTTTTTAGGCCTCTGAACTCTTGAAACAAAAATAACCGAAAATCGCACGGATGGTTAATCGAGTCAGATAAAGCGGGCATAAAAATTTGCAAAAATACCAGAGGACATTTGACATTACCGGTATGATATTAACCAATTTCGGCCGAAAATCGGATAACTGTGTAAAAGTGATTTATAGTTCTTTATAGGGTCTAGAATCGAATAAGATATCTCATGATGAAATTTCGGACACGTGGTAGAAAAACAGGCTGAATAATAACAATGGCCGCTCCGACCACCCGACACAGTTCGAACTGATGGATATATAATACACGTTTTTTAGGCCTCTGAATTCCTGAAACAAAAATTACCGAAAATTGCACGGATGGTTAATCGAATCAGATAAAGCCGGCATAAAAATTTGCAAAAACCTTAGAAGACATTTGACGTTACCGGTATGTTTTTAACCAATTTCGGCCGAAAATCGGATAACCGTGTAAAAGTGATTTATAGTTGTTTATAGGGTCTAGAATCGAATAAGATATCTCATGATGCAATTTCGGACACGTGGTAGAAAAACAGGTTGAATAATAACAATGGCCGCTCCGACCACCCGACACAGTTCGAACTGACGGATATATAATACACGTTTTTTAGGGCTCTGAACTCTTGAAACAAAAATTACCGAAAATCGCACGGATAGTTAATCGAGTCAGATAAAGCGGGCATAAAAATTTGCAAAAACACCAGACGGCATTTGACGTTACCGATATGATAGTAACCAATTTCGGCCGAAAATCGGATAATCGTGTAAAAGTGATTTATAGTTGTTTATAGTGTCTCGAATCAAATAAGATATCTCGTGATGCAATTTCGGACACGTGGTAGAAAAACAGGCTGAAAAATAACAATGGCCGCTCCGACCACCCGAAACAGCTTGAAGTAAAGGATATATAATACACGTTTTTTAGGCCTCTGAACTCCTGAAACAAAAATTACCGAAAATTGCACGGATGGTTAATCGAATCAGATAAAGCGGGCATAAAAATTTGCAAAAACCCCAGAAGACATTTGACGTTACCGGTATGTTTTTAACCAATTTCGGCCGAAAATCGGATAACCGTGTAAAAGTGATTTATAGTTGTTTATAGGGTCTAGAATCGAATAAGATATCTCATGATGCAATTCCGGACACGTGGTAGAAAAACAGGTTGAATTATAACAATGGCCGCTCCGACCACCCTACACAGTTCGTACTGACGGATATATAATACATGTTTTTTAGGCCTCTCAACTCTTGAAACAAAAATTACCGAAAATCGTACGGATAGTTAATCGAGTCAGATAAAGCGGGCATAAAAATTTGCAAAAACACCAGACGGCATTTGACGTTACCGATATGATATTAACCAATTTCGTTCGGCCGAAAATCGGATAACTGTGTAAAAGTGTTTTTTAGTTCTTTATAGGGTCTAGAATCGAATAAGATATCTCATGATGCAATTCCGGACACGTGGTAGAAAAACAGGTTGAATTATAACAATGGCCGCTCCGACCACCCTACACAGTTCGTACTGACGGATATATAATACACGTTTTTTAGGCCTCTCAACTCTTGAAACAAAAATTACCGAAAATCGTACGGATAGTTAATCGAGTCAGATAAAGCGGGCATAAAAATTTGCAAAAACACCAGACGGCATTTGACGTTACCGGTATGATATTAACCAATTTCGGCCGAAAATCGGATAACTGTGTAAAAGTGTTTTTTAGTTGTTTATAGGGTCTAGAATCGAATAAGATATCTCATGATGAAATTTCGGACACGTGGTAGAAAAACAGGCTGAATAACAACAATAGACGCTCCGACCACCCGACACAGTTCGAACTTACGGATATATAATACACGTTTTTTAGGCCTCTGAACTCTTGAAACAAAAATTACCGAAAATCGCACGGATAGTTAATCGAGTCAGATAAAGCGGGCATAAAAATTTGCAAAAACACCAGAAGACATTTGACGTTACCGGTAAGATATTAGCCAATTTCGGCCGAAAATCGGATAACCGTGTAAAAGTGATTTATAGTACTTTATAGGGTCTAGAATCGAATAAGATATCTCATGATGCAATTTCGGACACGTGGTAGAAAAACAGGCTGAATAATAACAATAGCCGCTCCGACCACCCGACACAGTTCGAACTGATGGATATATAATACACGTTTTTTAGTCCTCAGAACTCTTGAAACAAATATTACCGAAAATCGCACGGATGGTTAATCGAGTCAAATAAAGCGGGCATAAAAATTTGCAAAAATACCAGAGGACATTTGACATTACCGGTATGTTATTAACCAATTTCGGCCGAAAATCGGATAACCGTGTAAAAGTGTTTTTTAGTTGTTTATAGGGTCTAGAATCGAATAAGATATCTCATGATGCAATTTCGTACACGTGGTAGAAAAACAGGCTGAATAATAACAATGGTCGCTCCGACCACCCGACACAGTTCGAACTGACGGATATATAATACACGTTTTTTAGGCCTCTGAACTCTTGTAACAAAAATTACCGAAAATCGCACGGATAGTTAATCGAGTTAGATAAAGCGGGCATAAAAATTTGCAAAAACACCAGAAGACATTTGCATTAGCGGTATGATATTAACACATTTCGGCCGAAAATCAGATAACCGTGTAAAAGTGATTTATAGTTCTTTATAGGGTCTAGAATCGAATAAGATATCTCATGATGCAATTTCGGACACGTGGTAGAAAAACAGGCTGAATAATAACAATAGCCGCTCCGACCACCCGACACAGTTCGAACTGATGGATATATAATACACGTTTTTTAGGCCTCTGAATTCCTGAAACAAAAATTACCGAAAATTGCACGGATGGTTAATCGAATCAGATAAAGCCGGCATAAAAATTTGCAAAAACCCCAGAAGACATTTGACGTTATCGGTATGTTTTTAACCAATTTCGGCCGAAAATCGGATAACCGTGTAAAAGTGATTTATAGTTGTTTATAGGGTCTAGAATCGAATAAGATATCTCATAATGCAATTTCGGACACGTGGTAGAAAAACAGGTTGAATAATAACAATGGCCGCTCCGACCACCCGACACAGTTCGAACTGACGGATATATAATACACGTTTTTTAGGCCTCTGAACTCTTGAAACAAAAATTACCGAAAATCGTACGGATAGTTAATCGAGTCAGATAAAGCGGGCATAAAAATTTGCAAAAACACCAGACGGCATTTGACTTTACCGATATGATATTAACCAATTTCGGCCGAAAATCGGATAATCGTGTAAAAGTGATTTATAGTTGTTTATAGTGTCTAGAATCAAATAAGATATCTCATGATGCAATTTCGGACACGTGCTAGAAAAACAGGCTGAAAAATAACAATGGCCGCTCCGACCACCCGAAACAGCTTGAAGTAAAGGATATATAATACACGTTTTTTAGGCCTCTGAACTCCTGAAACAAAAATTACCGAAAATTGCACGGATGGTTAATCGAATCAGATAAAGCGGGCATAAAAATTTGCAAAAACCCCAGAAGACATTTGACGTTACCGGTATGTTTTTAACCAATTTCGGCCGAAAATCGGATAACCGTGTAAAAGTGATTTATAGTTGTTTATAGGGTCTAGAATCGAATAAGATATCTCATGATGCAATTCCGGACACGTGGTAGAAAAACAGGTTGAATTATAACAATGGCCGCTCCGACCACCCTACACAGTTCGAACTGACGGATATATAATACACGTTTTTTAGGCCTCTCAACTCTTGAAACAAAAATTACAGAAAATCGTACGGATAGTTAATCGAGTCAGATAAAGCGGGCATAAAAATTTGCAAAAACACCAGAAGACATTTGACGTTACCGGTATGATATTAACCAATTTCGGCCGAAAATCGGATAACCGTGTAAAAGTGATTTATAGTTGTTTATAGGGTCTAGAATCGAATAAGATATCTCATGATGCAATTTCGGACACGTGGTAGAAAAACAGGCTGATTAATAACAATGGCCGCTCCGACCACCCGACACAGTTCGAACTGATGGATATATAATACACGTTTTTTAGGCCTCTGAACTCTTGAAACAAAAATAACCGAAAATCGCACGGATGGTTAATCGAGTCAGATAAAGCGGGCATAAAAATTTGCAAAAATACCAGAGGACATTTGACATTACCGGTATGATATTAACCAATTTCGGCCGAAAATCGGATAACTGTGTAAAAGTGATTTATAGTTCTTTATAGGGTCTAGAATCGAATAAGATATCTCATGATGAAATTTCGGACACGTGGTAGAAAAACAGGCTGAATAATAACAATGGCCGCTCCGACCACCCGACACAGTTCGAACTGATGGATATATAATACACGTTTTTTAGGCCTCTGAATTCCTGAAACAAAAATTACCGAAAATTGCACGGATGGTTAATCGAATCAGATAAAGCCGGCATAAAAATTTGCAAAAACCCCAGAAGACATTTGACGTTACCGGTATGTTTTTAACCAATTTCGGCCGAAAATCGGATAACCGTGTAAAAGTGATTTATAGTTGTTTATAGGGTCTAGAATCGAATAAGATATCTCATGATGCAATTTCGGACACGTGGTAGAAAAACAGGTTGAATAATAACAATGGCCGCTCCGACCACCCGACACAGTTCGAACTGACGGATATATAATACACGTTTTTTAGGCCTCTGAACTCTTGAAACAAAAATTACCGAAAATCGCACGGATAGTTAATCGAGTCAGATAAAGCGGGCATAAAAATTTGCAAAAACACCAGACGGCATTTGACGTTACCGATATGATAGTAACCAATTTCGGCCGAAAATCGGATAATCGTGTAAAAGTGATTTATAGTTGTTTATAGTGTCTAGAATCAAATAAGATATCTCGTGATGCAATTTCGGACACGTGGTAGAAAAACAGGCTGAAAAATAACAATGGCCGCTCCGACCACCCGAAACAGCTTGAAGTAAAGGATATATAATACACGTTTTTTAGGCCTCTGAACTCCTGAAACAAAAATTACCGAAAATTGCACGGATGGTTAATCGAATCAGATAAAGCGGGCATAAAAATTTGCAAAAACCCCAGAAGACATTTGACGTTACCGGTATGTTTTTAACCAATTTCGGCCGAAAATCGGATAACCGTGTAAAAGTGATTTATAGTTGTTTATAGGGTCTAGAATCGAATAAGATATCTCATGATGCAATTCCGGACACGTGGTAGAAAAACAGGTTGAATTATAACAATGGCCGCTCCGACCACCCTACACAGTTCGAACTGACGGATATATAATACACGTTTTTTAGGCCTCTCAACTCTTGAAACAAAAATTACAGAAAATCGTACGGATAGTTAATCGAGTCAGATAAAGCGGGCATAAAAATTTGCAAAAACACCAGAAGACATTTGACGTTACCGGTATGATATTAACCAATTTCGGCCGAAAATCGGATAACCGTGTAAAAGTGATTTATAGTTGTTTATAGGGTCTAGAATCGAATAAGATATCTCATGATGCAATTTCGGACACGTGGTAGAAAAACAGGCTGATTAATAACAATGGCCGCTCCGACCACCCGACACAGTTCGAACTGATGGATATATAATACACGTTTTTTAGGCCTCTAAACTCTTGAAACAAAAATAACCGAAAATCGCACGGATGGTTAATCGAGTCAGATAAAGCGGGCATAAAAATTTGCAAAAATACCAGAGGACATTTGACATTACCGGTATGATATTAACCAATTTCGGCCGAAAATCGGATAACTGTGTAAAAGTGATTTATAGTTCTTTATAGGGTCTAGAATCGAATAAGATATCTCATGATGAAATTTCGGACACGTGGTAGAAAAACAGGCTGAATAATAACAATGGCCGCTCCGACCACCCGACACAGTTCGAACTGATGGATATATAATACACGTTTTTTAGGCCTCTGAATTCCTGAAACAAAAATTACCGAAAATTGCACGGATGGTTAATCGAATCAGATAAAGCCGGCATAAAAATTTGCAAAAACCCCAGAAGACATTTGACGTTACCGGTATGTTTTTAACCAATTTCGGCCGAAAATCGGATAACCGTGTAAAAGTGATTTATAGTTGTTTATAGGGTCTAGAATCGAATAAGATATCTCATGATGCAATTTCGGACACGTGGTAGAAAAACAGGTTGAATAATAACAATGGCCGCTCCGACCACCCGACACAGTTCGAACTGACGGATATATAATACACGTTTTTTAGGCCTCTGAACTCTTGAAACAAAAATTACCGAAAATCGCACGGATAGTTAATCGAGTCAGATAAAGCGGGCATAAAAATTTGCAAAAACACCAGACGGCATTTGACGTTACCGATATGATAGTAACCAATTTCGGCCGAAAATCGGATAATCGTGTAAAAGTGATTTATAGTTGTTTATAGTGTCTAGAATCAAATAAGATATCTCGTGATGCAATTTCGGACACGTGGTAGAAAAACAGGCTGAAAAATAACAATGGCCGCTCCGACCACCCGAAACAGCTTGAAGTAAAGGATATATAATACACGTTTTTTAGGCCTCTGAACTCCTGAAACAAAAATTACCGAAAATTGCACGGATGGTTAATCGAATCAGATAAAGCGGGAATAAAAATTTGCAAAAACCCCAGAAGACATTTGACGTTACCGGTATGTTTTTAACCAATTTCGGCCGAAAATCGGATAACCGTGTAAAAGTGATTTATAGTTGTTTATAGGGTTTAGAATCGAATAAGATATCTCATGATGCAATTCCGGACACGTGGTAGAAAAACAGGTTGAATTATAACAATGGCCGCTCCGACCACCCTACACAGTTCGTACTGACGGATATATAATACACGTTTTTTAGGCCTCTCAACTCTTGAAACAAAAATTACCGAAAATCGTACGGATAGTTAATCGAGTCAGATAAAGCGGGCATAAAAATTTGCAAAAACACCAGACGGCATTTGACGTTATCGATATGATATTAACCAATTTCGGCCGAAAATCGGATAATCGTGTAAAAGTGATTTATAGTTGTTTATAGTGTCTAGAATCGAATAAGATATCTCATGATGCAATTTCGGACACGTGGTAGAAAAACAGGCTGAAAAATAACAATGGCCGCTCCGACCACCCGAAACAGCTTGAAGTAAAGGATATATAATACACGTTTTTTAGGCCTCTGAACTCCTGAAACAAAAATTACCGAAAATTGCAAGGATGGTTAATCGAATCAGATAAAGCGGGCATAAAAATTTGCAAAAACCCCAGAAGACATTTGACGTTACCGGTATGTTTTTAACCAATTTCGGCCGAAAATCGGATAACCGTGTAAAAGTGATTTATAGTTGTTTATAGGGTCTACAATCGAATAAGATATCTCATGATGCAATTTCGGACACGTGGTAGAAAAACAGGTTGAATTATAACAATGGCCGCTCCGACCACCCTACACAGTTCGAACTGACGGATATATAATACACGTTTTTTAGGCCTCTCAACTCTTGAAACAAAAATTACCGAAAATCGTACGGATAGTTAATCGAGTCAGATAAAGCGGGCATAAAAATTTGCAAAAACACCAGAAGACATTTGACGTTACCGGTATGATATTAACCAATTTCGGCCGAAAATCGGATAACCGTGTAAAAGTGATTTATAGTTGTTTATAGGGTCTAGAATCGAATAAGATATCTCATGATGCAATTTCGGACACGTGGTAGAAAAACAGGCTGAATAATAACAATGGCCGCTCCGACCACCTGACACAGTTCGAACTGATGGATATATAAAACACGTTTTTTAGGCCTCTGAACTCTTGAAACAAAAATAACCGAAAATCGCACGGATGGTTAATCGAGTCAGATAAAGCGGGCATAAAAATTTGCAAAAATACCAGAGGACATTTGACATTACCTGTATGATATTAACCAATTTCGGCCGAAAATCGGATAACCGTGTAAAAGTGGTTTTTAGTTGTTTATAGGGCCTAGAATCGAATAAGATATCTCATGATGAAATTTCGGACACGTGGTAGAAAAACAGGCTGAATAACAACAATAGACGCTCCGACCACCCGACACAGTTCGAACTTACGGATATATAATACACGTTTTTTAGGCCTCTGAACTCTTGAAACAAAAATTACCGAAAATCGCACGGATAGTTAATCGAGTCAGATAAAGCGGGCATAAAAATTTGCAAAAACACCAGAAGACATTTGACGTTACCGGTATGATATTAACCAATTTCGACCGAAAATCGGATAACCGTGTAAAAGTGATTTATAGTACTTTATAGGGTCTAGAATCGAATAAGATATCTCATGATGCAATTTCGGACACGTGGTAGAAAAACAGGCTGAATAATAACAATAGCCGCTCCGACCACCCGACACAGTTCGAACTGATGGATATATAATACACGTTTTTTAGTCCTCAGAACTCTTGAAACAAATATTACCGAAAATCGCACGGATGGTTAATCGAGTCAAATAAAGCGGGTATAAAAATTTGCAAAAACACCAGAAGGCATTTGACGTTATCGATATGATATTAACCAATTTCGGCCGAAAATCGGATAATCGTGTAAAAGTGATTTATAGTTGTTTATAGCGTCTAGAATCAAATAAGATATCTCACGATGCAATTTCGGACACGTGGTAGAAAAACAGGCTGAAAAATAATAATGGCCGCTCCGACCACCCGAAACAGCTGGAAGTGAAAGATAAATAATACACGTTTTTTAGGCCTCTGAAATCCTGAAACAAAAATTACCGAAAATTGCACGAATGGTTAATCGAATCAGATAAAGCGGGCATAAAAATTTTCAAAAACCCCAGAAGACATTTGACGTTACCGGTATGTTTTTAACCAATTTCGGCCGAAAATCGGATAACCGTGTAAATGTGATTTATAGTTGTTTATAGGGTCTAGAATCGAATAAGATATCTCATGATGCAATTTCGGACACGTGGTAGAAAAACAGGCTGAAAAATAACAATGGCCGCTCCGACCACCCGAAACAGCTGGAAGTGAAGGATATATAATACACGTTTTTTAGGCCTCTGAACTCCTGAAACAAAAATTACCGAAAATTGCATCGATGGTTAATCGAATCAGATAAAGCGGGCATAAAAATTTGCAAAAACCCCAGAAGACATTTGACGTTACTGGTATGTTTTTAACCAATTTCGGCCGAAAATCGGATAACCGTGTAAAAGTGATTTATAGTTGTTTATAGGGTCTAGAATCGAATAAGATATCTCATGATGCAATTTCGGACACGTGGTAGAAAAAAAGGCTGAATAATAACAATGGCCGCTCCGACCACCCGACACAGTTCGAACTGATGGATATATAATACACGGTTTTTAGGCTTCCGAACTCCTGAAACAAAAATTACCGAAAATTGCACGGATGGTTAATCGAATCAGTTAAAGCGGGCATAAAAATTTGCAAAAACCCAGAAGACAATTGACGTTACCGGTATGTTTTTAACCAATTTCGGCCGAAAATCGGATAAACGTGTAAAAGTGATTTATAGTTGTTTATAGGGTCTAGAATCGAATAAGATATCTCATGATGCAATTTCCGACACGTGGTAGAAAAACAGGTTGAATAATAACAATGGCCGCTCCGACCACCCGACACAGTTCGAACTGACGGATATATAATACACATTTTTTTGGCCTCTGAACTCTTGAAACAAAAATTACCGAAAATCGCACGGATAGTTAATCGAGTCAGATAAAGCGGGCATAAAAATTTACAAAAACACCAGAAGACATTTGACGTTACCGATATGATATTAACCAATTTCGGCCGAAAATCGGATAATCGTGTAAAAGTGATTTATAGTTGTTTATAGTGTCTAGAATCAATCAAGATATCTCTTGATGCAATTTCGGACACGTGGTAGAAAAACAGGCTGAAAAATAACAATGGCCGCTCCGACCACCCGAAACAGCTGGAAGTGAAGGATATATAATACAGGTTTTTTAGGCCTCTGAACTCCTGAAACAAAAATTACCGAAAATTGCACGGATGGTTAATCGAATCAGATAAAGCGGGCATAAAAATTTGCAAAAACCCCACAAGACATTTGACGTTACCGGTATGTTTTTAACCAATTTCGGCCGAAAATCGGATAACCGTGTAAAAGTGATTTATAGTTGTTTATAGGGTCTAGAATCGAATAAGATATCTCATGATGCAATTTCTGACACGTGGTAGAAAAACAGGTTGAATAATAACAATGGCCGCTCCGACCACCCGACACAGTTCGAACTGACGGATATATAATACACGTTTTTTAGGCCTCTGAACTCTTGAAACAAAAATTACCGAAAATCGCACGGATAGTTAATCGAGTCAGATAAAGCGGGCATACAAATTTGCAAAAACACCAGAAGACATTTGACGTTACCGGTATGATATTAACCAATTTCAGGCGAAAATCGGATAACCGTGTAATAGTGATTTATAGTTGTTTATAGGGTCTAGAATCGAATAAGATATCTCATGATGCAATTTCGGACACGTGGTAGAAAATCAGGCTGAATAATAACAATGGCCGCTCCGACCACCCGACACAGTTCGAACTGATGGATATATAATACACGTTTTTTAGGCCTCCGAACTCTTGAAACAAAAATTACCGAAAATTGCACGGATGGTTAATCGAATCAGATAAAGCGGGCATAAAAATTTGCAAAAACCCCAGAAGACATTTGACGTTACCGGTAAGTTTTTAACCAATTTCGGCCGAAAATCGGATAACCGTGTAAAAGTGATTTATAGTTATTTATAGGGTCTAGAATCGAATAAGACATCTCATGATGCAATTTCGGACACGTGGTAGAAAAACAGGTTGAATAATAACAATGGCCGCTCTGACCACCCGACACAGTTCGAACTGACGGATATATAATACACGTTTTTTTGGCCTCAGAACTCTTGAAACAAAAATTACTGAAAATCGCACGGATAGTTAATCGAGTCAGACAAAGCGGCCATAAAAATTTGCAAAAACACCGGAAGGCATTTGACGTTACCGATATGATATTACCAATTTCGGCCGAAAATCGAATAATCGTGTAAAAGTGATTTATAGTTGTTTATAGTGTCTAGAATCAAATAAGATATCTCATGATGCAATTTCGGACACGTGGTAAAAAAACAGGCTGAAAAATAACAATGGCCGCTCCGACCACCCGAAACAGCTGGAAGTGAAGGATATATAATACACGTTTTTAAGGCCTCTGAACTCCTGAAACAAAAATTACCGAAAATTGCACGGATGGTTAATCGAATCAGATAAAGCGGGCATAAAAATTTGCAAAAACCCCAGAAGACATTTGACGTTACCGGTATGTTTTTAACCAATTTCGGCCGAAAATCGGATAACCGTGTAAAAGTGATTTATAGTTGTTTATAGGGTCTAGAATTGAATAAGATATCTCATGAAGCAATTTCGGACACGTGGTAGAAAAACACGTTGAATAATAACAATGGCCGCTCCGACCACCCGACACAGTTCGAACTGACGGATATATAATACACGTTTTTAAGGCCTCCGAACTCTTGAAACAAAAATTACCGAAAATCGCACGGATAGTTAATCGAGTCAGATAAAGCGGGCATACAAATTTGCAAAAACACCAGAAGACATTTGACGTTACCGGTATTATATTAACCAATTTCGATCGAAAATCGGATAACCGTGTAAAAGTGATTTATAGTTGTTTATAGGGTCTAGAATCGAATAAGATATCTCATGATGCAATTTCGGACACGTGGTAGAAAAACAGGCTGAATAATAACAATGGCCGCTCCGACCACCCGACACAGTTCGAAGTGATGGATATATAATACACGTTTTTTAGGCCTCCGAACTCCTGAAACAAAAATTACCGAAAATTGCACGGATGGTTAATCGAATCAGATAAAGCGGGCATAAAAATTTGCAAAAACCCCAGAAGACAATTGACGTTACCGGTACGTTTTTAACCAATTTCGGCCGAAAATCGGATAACCGTGTAAAAGTGATTTATAGTTGTTTATAGGGTCTAGAATCGAATAAGATATCTCATGATGCAATTTCGGACACATGGTAGAAAAACAGGTTGAATAATAACAATGGCCGCTTCGACCACCCGACACAGTTCGAACTGACGGATATATAATACACGTTTTTTTGGCCTCTGAACTCTTGAAACAAAAATTACCGAAAATCGCACGGATAGTTAATCGAGTCATATAAAGCGGGCATAAAAATTTGCAAAAACACCAGGGGGCATTTGACGTTACCGATATGATATTAACCAATTTCGGCCGAAAATCGGATAATCATGTAAAAGTGATTTATAGTTGTTTATAGTGTCTAGAATCAAATAAGATATCTCATGATACAATTTCGGACACGTGGTAGAAAAACAGGTTGAAAAATAACAATGGCTGCTCCGACCACCCGAAACAGCTTGAAGTGAAGGATATATAATACACGTTTTTTAGGCCTCTGAACTCCTGAAACAAAAATTACCGAAAATTGCACGGATGGTTAATCGAATCAGATAAAGCGGGCATAAAAATTTGCAAAAACCCCAGAAGACATTTGACGTTACCGGTATGTTTTTAACCAATTTCTGCCGAAAATCGGATAACCGTGTAAAAGTGATATATAGTTGTTTATAGGGTCTAGAATCGAATAAGATATCTCATGATGCAATTTCGGACACGTGGTAGAAAAACAGGTTGAATAATAACAATGACCGCTCCGACCACCCTACACAGTTCGAACTGACGGATATATAATACACGTTTTTTAGGCCTCTGAACTCTTGAAACAAAAATAACCGAAAATCGCACGGATAGTTAATCGAGTCAGATAAAGCGGGCATAAAAATTTGCAAAAACACCATAAGACATTTGACGTTACCGGTATGATATTAACCAATCTCGGCCGAAAATCGGATAACCGTGTAAAAGTGATTTATAGTTGTTTATAGGGTCTAGAATCGAATAAGATATCTCATGATGCAATTTCGGACACGTGGTAGAAAAACAGGCTGAATAATAACAATGGCCGCTCCGACCACCCGACACAGTTCGAACTGATGGATATATTATACACGTTTTTTAGGCCTCTGAACTCCTGAAACAAAAATTACCGAAAATCGCACGGATGGTTAATCGAGTCAGATAAAGCGGGAATAAAAATTTGCCAAAATATCAGAGGACATTTGACATTACCGGTATGTTATTAACCAATTTCGGCCGAAAATCGGATAACCGTGAAAAAGTGTTTTTTAGTTGTTTATAGGGTCTAGAATCGAATAAGATATCTTATGATGCAATTTCGGACACGTGGTAGAAAAACAGGCTGAATAATAACAATGGTCGCTCCGACCACCCGACACAGTTCGAACTGACGGATATATAATACACGTTTTTTAGGCCTCTGAACTCTTGTAACAAAAATTACCGAAAATCGCACGGATAGTTAATCGAGTTAGATAAAGTGGGCAAAAAAATTTTCAAAAACACTAGAAGACATTTGCATCACCGGTATGATAGTAACACATTTCGGCCGAAAATCAGATAACCGTGTAAAAGTGATTTATAGTTCTTTATAGGGTCTAGAATCGAATAAGATATCTCATGATGCAATTTCGGACACGTGGTAGAAAAACAGGCTGAATAATAACAATGGCCGCTCAGACCACCCGACACAGTTCGAACTGATGGATATATAATACACGTTTTTTAGGCCTCTGAATTCCTGAAACAAAAATTACCGAAAATTGCACGGATGGTTAATCGAATCAGATAAAGCCGGCATAAAAATTTGCAAAAACCCCAGAAGACATTTGACGTTATCGGTATGTTTTTAACCAATTTCGGCCGAAAATCGGATAACCGTGTAAAAGTGATTTATAGTTGTTTATAGGGTCTAGAATCGAATAAGATATCTCATAATGCAATTTCGGACACGTGGTAGAAAAACAGGTTGAATAATAACAATGGCCGCTCCGACCACCCGACACAGTTCGAACTGACGGATATATAATACACGTTTTTTAGGCCTCTGAACTCTTGAAACAAAAATTACCGAAAATCGTACGGATAGTTAATCGAGTCAGATAAAGCGGGCATAAAAATTTGCAAAAACACCAGACGGCATTTGACTTTACCGATATGATATTAACCAATTTCGGCCGAAAATCGGATAATCGTGTAAAAGTGATTTATAGTTGTTTATAGTGTCTAGAATCAAATAAGATATCTCATGATGCAATTTCGGACACGTGCTAGAAAAACAGGCTGAAAAATAACAATGGCCGCTCCGACCACCCGAAACAGCTTGAAGTAAAGGATATATAATACACGTTTTTTAGGCCTCTGAACTCCTGAAACAAAAATTACCGAAAATTGCACGGATGGTTAATCGAATCAGATAAAGCGGGCATAAAAATTTGCAAAAACCCCAGAAGACATTTGACGTTACCGGTATGTTTTTAACCAATTTCGGCCGAAAATCGGATAACCGTGTAAAAGTGATTTATAGTTGTTTATAGGGTCTAGAATCGAATAAGATATCTCATGATGCAATTCCGGACACGTGGTAGAAAAACAGGCTGATTAATAACAATGGCCGCTCCGACCACCCGACACAGTTCGAACTGATGGATATATAATACACGTTTTTTAGGCCTCTGAACTCTTGAAACAAAAATAACCGAAAATCGCACGGATGGTTAATCGAGTCAGATAAAGCGGGCATAAAAATTTGCAAAAATACCAGAGGACATTTGACATTACCGGTATGATATTAACCAATTTCGGCCGAAAATCGGATAACTGTGTAAAAGTGATTTATAGTTCTTTATAGGGTCTAGAATCGAATAAGATATCTCATGATGAAATTTCGGACACGTGGTAGAAAAACAGGCTGAATAATAACAATGGCCGCTCCGACCACCCGACACAGTTCGAACTGATGGATATATAATACACGTTTTTTAGGCCTCTGAATTCCTGAAACAAAAATTACCGAAAATTGCACGGATGGTTAATCGAATCAGATAAAGCCGGCATAAAAATTTGCAAAAACCCCAGAAGACATTTGACGTTACCGGTATGTTTTTAACCAATTTCGGCCGAAAATCGGATAACCGTGTAAAAGTGATTTATAGTTGTTTATAGGGTCTAGAATCGAATAAGATATCTCATGATGCAATTTCGGACACGTGGTAGAAAAACAGGTTGAATAATAACAATGGCCGCTCCGACCACCCGACACAGTTCGAACTGACGGATATATAATACACGTTTTTTAGGCCTCTGAACTCTTGAAACAAAAATTACCGAAAATCGCACGGATAGTTAATCGAGTCAGATAAAGCGGGCATAAAAATTTGCAAAAACACCAGACGGCATTTGACGTTACCGATATGATAGTAACCAATTTCGGCCGAAAATCGGATAATCGTGTAAAAGTGATTTATAGTTGTTTATAGTGTCTCGAATCAAATAAGATATCTCGTGATGCAATTTCGGACACGTGGTAGAAAAACAGGCTGAAAAATAACAATGGCCGCTCCGACCACCCGAAACAGCTTGAAGTAAAGGATATATAATACACGTTTTTTAGGCCTCTGAACTCCTGAAACAAAAATTACCGAAAATTGCACGGATGGTTAATCGAATCAGATAAAGCGGGCATAAAAATTTGCAAAAACCCCAGAAGACATTTGACGTTACCGGTATGTTTTTAACCAATTTCGGCCGAAAATCGGATAACCGTGTAAAAGTGATTTATAGTTGTTTATAGGGTCTAGAATCGAATAAGATATCTCATGATGCAATTCCGGACACGTGGTAGAAAAACAGGTTGAATTATAACAATGGCCGCTCCGACCACCCTACACAGTTCGTACTGACGGATATATAATACACGTTTTTTAGGCCTCTCAACTCTTGAAACAAAAATTACCGAAAATCGTACGGATAGTTAATCGAGTCAGATAAAGCGGGCATAAAAATTTGCAAAAACACCAGACGGCATTTGACGTTACCGATATGATATTAACCAATTTCGGCCGAAAATCGGATAACTGTGTAAAAGTGTTTTTTAGTTCTTTATAGGGTCTAGAATCGAATAAGATATCTCATGATGCAATTCCGGACACGTGGTAGAAAAACAGGTTGAATTATAACAATGGCCGCTCCGACCACCCTACACAGTTCGTACTGACGGATATATAATACACGTTTTTTAGGCCTCTCAACTCTTGAAACAAAAATTACCGAAAATCGTACGGATAGTTAATCGAGTCAGATAAAGCGGGCATAAAAATTTGCAAAAACACCAGACGGCATTTGACGTTACCGGTATGATATTAACCAATTTCGGCCGAAAATCGGATAACTGTGTAAAAGTGTTTTTTAGTTGTTTATAGGGTCTAGAATCGAATAAGATATCTCATGATGAAATTTCGGACACGTGGTAGAAAAACAGGCTGAATAACAACAATAGACGCTCCGACCACCCGACACAGTTCGAACTTACGGATATATAATACACGTTTTTTAGGCCTCTGAACTCTTGAAACAAAAATTACCGAAAATCGCACGGATAGTTAATCGAGTCAGATAAAGCGGGCATAAAAATTTGCAAAAACACCAGAAGACATTTGACGTTACCGGTAAGATATTAGCCAATTTCGGCCGAAAATCGGATAACCGTGTAAAAGTGATTTATAGTACTTTATAGGGTCTAGAATCGAATAAGATATCTCATGATGCAATTTCGGACACGTGGTAGAAAAACAGGCTGAATAATAACAATAGCCGCTCCGACCACCCGACACAGTTCGAACTGATGGATATATAATACACGTTTTTTAGTCCTCAGAACTCTTGAAACAAATATTACCGAAAATCGCACGGATGGTTAATCGAGTCAAATAAAGCGGGCATAAAAATTTGCAAAAATACCAGAGGACATTTGACATTACCGGTATGTTATTAACCAATTTCGGCCGAAAATCGGATAACCGTGTAAAAGTGTTTTTTAGTTGTTTATAGGGTCTAGAATCGAATAAGATATCTCATGATGCAATTTCGTACACGTGGTAGAAAAACAGGCTGAATAATAACAATGGTCGCTCCGACCACCCGACACAGTTCGAACTGACGGATATATAATACACGTTTTTTAGGCCTCTGAACTCTTGTAACAAAAATTACCGAAAATCGCACGGATAGTTAATCGAGTTAGATAAAGAGGGCATAAAAATTTGCAAAAACACCAGAAGACATTTGCATTAGCGGTATGATATTAACACATTTCGGCCGAAAATCAGATAACCGTGTAAAAGTGATTTATAGTTCTTTATAGGGTCTAGAATCGAATAAGATATCTCATGATGCAATTTCGGACACGTGGTAGAAAAACAGGCTGAATAATAACAATAGCCGCTCCGACCACCCGACACAGTTCGAACTGATGGATATATAATACACGTTTTTTAGGCCTCTGAATTCCTGAAACAAAAATTACCGAAAATTGCACGGATGGTTAATCGAATCAGATAAAGCCGGCATAAAAATTTGCAAAAACCCCAGAAGACATTTGACGTTATCGGTATGTTTTTAACCAATTTCGGCCGAAAATCGGATAACCGTGTAAAAGTGATTTATAGTTGTTTATAGGGTCTAGAATCGAATAAGATATCTCATAATGCAATTTCGGACACGTGGTAGAAAAACAGGTTGAATAATAACAATGGCCGCTCCGACCACCCGACACAGTTCGAACTGACGGATATATAATACACGTTTTTTAGGCCTCTGAACTCTTGAAACAAAAATTACCGAAAATCGTACGGATAGTTAATCGAGTCAGATAAAGCGGGCATAAAAATTTGCAAAAACACCAGACGGCATTTGACTTTACCGATATGATATTAACCAAATTTCGGCCGAAAATCGGATAATCGTGTAAAAGTGATTTATAGTTGTTTATAGTGTCTAGAATCAAATAAGATATCTCATGATGCAATTTCGGACACGTGCTAGAAAAACAGGCTGAAAAATAACAATGGCCGCTCCGACCACCCGAAACAGCTTGAAGTAAAGGATATATAATACACGTTTTTTAGGCCTCTGAACT
Organism: Silene conica; assembly: GCA_029255685.2. Classification (NCBI taxonomy): domain Eukaryota; kingdom Viridiplantae; phylum Streptophyta; class Magnoliopsida; order Caryophyllales; family Caryophyllaceae; genus Silene; species Silene conica. The sequence goes on along the minus strand of CM055314.2, from coordinate 46,759,003 downwards.
CCTGAAACAAAAATTACCGAAAATTGCACGGATGGTTAATCGAATCAGATAAAGCGGGCATAAAAATTTGCAAAAACCCCAGAAGACATTTGACGTTACCGGTATGTTTTTAACCAATTTCGGCCGAAAATCGGATAACCGTGTAAAAGTGATTTATAGTTGTTTATAGGGTCTAGAATCGAATAAGATATCTCATGATGCAATTCCGGACACGTGGTAGAAAAACAGGTTGAATTATAACAATGGCCGCTCCGACCACCCTACACAGTTCGAACTGACGGATATATAATACACGTTTTTTAGGCCTCTCAACTCTTGAAACAAAAATTACAGAAAATCGTACGGATAGTTAATCGAGTCAGATAAAGCGGGCATAAAAATTTGCAAAAACACCAGAAGACATTTGACGTTACCGGTATGATATTAACCAATTTCGGCCGAAAATCGGATAACCGTGTAAAAGTGATTTATAGTTGTTTATAGGGTCTAGAATCGAATAAGATATCTCATGATGCAATTTCGGACTCGTGGTAGAAAAACAGGCTGATTAATAACAATGGCCGCTCCGACCACCCGACACAGTTCGAACTGATGGATATATAATACACGTTTTTTAGGCCTCTGAACTCTTGAAACAAAAATAACCGAAAATCGCACGGATGGTTAATCGAGTCAGATAAAGCGGGCATAAAAATTTGCAAAAATACCAGAGGACATTTGACATTACCGGTATGATATTAACCAATTTCGGCCGAAAATCGGATAACTGTGTAAAAGTGATTTATAGTTCTTTATAGGGTCTAGAATCGAATAAGATATCTCATGATGAAATTTCGGACACGTGGTAGAAAAACAGGCTGAATAATAACAATGGCCGCTCCGACCACCCGACACAGTTCGAACTGATGGATATATAATACACGTTTTTTAGGCCTCTGAATTCCTGAAACAAAAATTACCGAAAATTGCACGGATGGTTAATCGAATCAGATAAAGCCGGCATAAAAATTTGCAAAAACCCCAGAAGACATTTGACGTTACCGGTATGTTTTTAACCAATTTCGGCCGAAAATCGGATAACCGTGTAAAAGTGATTTATAGTTGTTTATAGGGTCTAGAATCGAATAAGATATCTCATGATGCAATTTCGGACACGTGGTAGAAAAACAGGTTGAATAATAACAATGGCCGCTCCGACCACCCGACACAGTTCGAACTGACGGATATATAATACACGTTTTTTAGGCCTCTGAACTCTTGAAACAAAAATTACCGAAAATCGCACGGATAGTTAATCGAGTCAGATAAAGCGGGCATAAAAATTTGCAAAAACACCAGACGGCATTTGACGTTACCGATATGATAGTAACCAATTTCGGCCGAAAATCGGATAATCGTGTAAAAGTGATTTATAGTTGTTTATAGTGTCTAGAATCAAATAAGATATCTCGTGATGCAATTTCGGACACGTGGTAGAAAAACAGGCTGAAAAATAACAATGGCCGCTCCGACCACCCGAAACAGCTTGAAGTAAAGGATATATAATACACGTTTTTTAGGCCTCGGAACTCCTGAAACAAAAATTACCGAAAATTGCACGGATGGTTAATCGAATCAGATAAAGCGGGCATAAAAATTTGCAAAAACCCCAGAAGACATTTGACGTTACCGGTATGTTTTTAACCAATTTCGGCCGAAAATCGGATAACCGTGTAAAAGTGATTTATAGTTGTTTATAGGGTCTAGAATCGAATAAGATATCTCATGATGCAATTCCGGACACGTGGTAGAAAAACAGGTTGAATTATAACAATGGCCGCTCCGACCACCCTACACAGTTCGTACTGACGGATATATAATACACGTTTTTTAGGCCTCTCAACTCTTGAAACAAAAATTACCGAAAATCGTACGGATAGTTAATCGAGTCAGATAAAGCGGGCATAAAAATTTGCAAAAACACCAGACGGCATTTGACGTTACCGATATGATATTAACCAATTTCGGCCGAAAATCGGATAACTGTGTAAAAGTGTTTTTTAGTTCTTTATAGGGTCTAGAATCGAATAAGATATCTCATGATGCAATTCCGGACACGTGGTAGAAAAACAGGTTGAATTATAACAATGGCCGCTCCGACCACCCTACACAATTCGTACTGACGGATATATAATACACGTTTTTTAGGCCTCTCAACTCTTGAAACAAAAATTACCGAAAATCGTACGGATAGTTAATCGAGTCAGATAAAGCGGGCATAAAAATTTGCAAAAACACCAGACGGCATTTGACGTTACCGGTATGATATTAACCAATTTCGGCCGAAAATCGGATAACTGTGTAAAAGTGTTTTTTAGTTGTTTATAGGGTCTAGAATCGAATAAGATATCTCATGATGAAATTTCGGACACGTGGTAGAAAAACAGGCTGAATAACAACAATAGACGCTCCGACCACCCGACACAGTTCGAACTTACGGATATATAATACACGTTTTTTAGGCCTCTGAACTCTTGAAATAAAAATTACCGAAAATCGCACGGATAGTTAATCGAGTCAGATAAAGCGGGCATAAAAATTTGCAAAAACACCAGAAGACATTTGACGTTACCGGTAAGATATTAGCCAATTTCGGCCGAAAATCGGATAACCGTGTAAAAGTGATTTATAGTACTTTATAGGGTCTAGAATCGAATAAGATATCTCATGATGCAATTTCGGACACGTGGTAGAAAAACAGGCTGAATAATAACAATAGCCGCTCCGACCACCCGACACAGTTCGAACTGATGGATATATAATACACGTTTTTTAGTCCTCAGAACTCTTGAAACAAATATTACCGAAAATCGCACGGATGGTTAATCGAGTCAAATAAAGCGGGCATAAAAATTTGCAAAAATACCAGAGGACATTTGACATTACCGGTATGTTATTAACCAATTTCGGCCGAAAATCGGATAACCGTGTAAAAGTGTTTTTTAGTTGTTTATAGGGTCTAGAATCGAATAAGATATCTCATGATGCAATTTCGGACACGTGGTAGAAAAACAGGCTGAATAATAACAATGGTCGCTCCGACCACCCGACACAGTTCGAACTGACGGATATATAATACACGTTTTTTAGGCCTCTGAACTCTTGTAACAAAAATTACCGAAAATCGCACGGATAGTTAATCGAGTTAGATAAAGCGGGCATAAAAATTTGCAAAAACACCAGAAGACATTTGCATTAGCGGTATGATATTAAGACATTTCGGCCGAAAATCAGATAACCGTGTAAAAGTGATTTATAGTTCTTTATAGGGTCTAGAATCGAATAAGATATCTCATGATGCAATTTCGGACACGTGGTAGAAAAACAGGCTGAATAATAACAATAGCCGCTCCGACCACCCGACACAGTTCGAACTGATGGATATATAATACACGTTTTTTAGTCCTCAGAACTCTTGAAACAAATATTACCGAAAATCGCACGGATGGTTAATCGAGTCAAATAAAGCGGGCATAAAAATTTGCAAAAATACCAGAGGACATTTGACATTACCGGTATGTTATTAACCAATTTCGGCCGAAAATCGGATAACCGTGTAAAAGTGTTTTTTAGTTGTTTATAGGGTCTAGAATCGAATAAGATATCTCATGATGCAATTTCGGACACATGGTAGAAAAACAGGCTGAATAATAACAATGGTCGCTCCGACCACCCGACACAGTTCGAACTGACGGATATATAATACACGTTTTTTAGGCCTCTGAACTCTTGTAACAAAAATTACCGAAAATCGCACGGATAGTTAATCGAGTCAGATAAAGCGGGCATAAAAATTTGCAAAAACACCAGAAGACATTTGCATTACCGGTATGATATTAACACATTTCGGCCGAAAATCAGATAACCGTGTAAAAGTGATTTATAGTTCTTTATAGGGTCTAGAATCGAATAAGATATCTCATGATGCAATTTCGGACACGTGGTAGAAAAACAGGCTCAATAATAACAATGGCCGCTCCGACCACCCTACACAGTTCGTACTGACGGATATATAATACACGTTTTTTAGGCCTCTCAACTCTTGAAACAAAAATTACCGAAAATCGTACGGATAGTTAATCGAGTCAGATAAAGCGGGCATAAAAATTTGCAAAAACACCAGACGGCATTTGACGTTACCGGTATGATATTAACCAATTTCGGCCGAAAATCGGATAACCGTGTAAAAGTGTTTTTTAGTTGTTTATAGCGTCTAGAATCGAATAAGATATCTCATGATGAAATTTCGGACACGTGGTAGAAAAACAGGCTGAATAACAACAATAGACGCTCCGACCACCCGACACAGTTCGAACTTACGGATATATAATACACGTTTTTTAGGCCTCTGAACTCTTGAAACAAAAATTACCGAAAATTGCACGGATGGTTAATCGAATCAGATAAAGCGGGCAAAAAAATTTTCAAAAACCCCAGAAGACATTTGACGTTACCGGTATGTTTTTAACCAATTTCGGCCGAAAATCGGATAACCGTGTAAAAGTGATTTATAGTTGTTTATAGGGTCTAGAATCGAATAAGATATCTCATGATGCAATTCCGGACACGTGGTAGAAAAACAGGTTGAATTATAACAATGGCCGCTCCGACCACCCTACACAGTTCGTACTGACGGATATATAATACACGTTTTTTAGGCATCTCAACTCTTGAAACAAAAATTACCGAAAATCGTACGGATAGTTAATCGAGTCAGATAAAGCGGGCATAAAAATTTGCAAAAACAACAGAAGACATTTGACGTTACCGGTATGATATTAACCAATTTCGGCCGAAAATCGGATAACTGTGTAAAAGTGTTTTTTAGTTGTTTATAGGGTCTAGAATCGAATAAGATATCTCATGATGAAATTTCGGACACGTGGTAGAAAAACAGGCTGAATAACAACAATAGACGCTCCGACCACCCGACACAGTTCGAACTTACGGATATATAATACACGTTTTTTAGGCCTCTGAACTCTTGAAACAAAAATTACCGAAAATCGCACGGATAGTTAATCGAGTCAGATAAAGCGGGCATAAAAATTTGCAAAAACACCAGAAGACATTTGACGTTACCGGTAAGATATTAGCCAATTTCGGCCGAAAATCGGATAACCGTGTAAAAGTGATTTATAGTACTTTATAGGGTCTAGAATCGAATAAGATATCTCATGATGCAATTTCGGACACGTGGTAGAAAAACAGGCTGAATAATAACAATAGCCGCTCCGACCACCCGACACAGTTCGAACTGATGGATATATAATACACGTTTTTTAGTCCTCAGAACTCTTGAAACAAATATTACCGAAAATCGCACGGATGGTTAATCGAGTCAAATAAAGCGGGCATAAAAATTTGCAAAAATACCAGAGGACATTTGACATTACCGGTATGTTATTAACCAATTTCAGCCGAAAATCGGATAACCGTGTAAAAGTGTTTTTTAGTTGTTTATAGGGTCTAGAATCGAATAAGATATCTCATGATGCAATTTCGGACACGTGGTAGAAAAACAGGCTGAATAATAACAATGGTCGCTCCGACCACCCGACACAGTTCGAACTGACGGATATATAATACACGTTTTTTAGGCCTCTGAACTCTTGTAACAAAAATTACCGAAAATCGCACGGATAGTTAATCGAGTCAGATAAAGCGGGCATAAAAATTTGCAAAAACACCAGAAGACATTTGCATTACCGGTATGATATTAACACATTTCGGCCGAAAATCAGATAACCGTGTAAAACTGATTTATAGTTCTTTATAGGGTCTAGAATCGAATAAGATATCTCATGATGCAATTTCGGACACGTGGTAGAAAAACAGGCTCAATAATAACAATGGCCGCTCCGACCACCCGACACAGTTCGAACTGATGGATATATAATACACGTTTTTTAGTCCTCAGAACTCTTGAAACAAATATTACCGAAAATCGCACGGATGGTTAATCGAGTCAAATAAAGCGGGCATAAAAATTTGCAAAAATACCAGAGGACATTTGACATTACCGGTATGTTATTAACCAATTTCGGCCGAAAATCGGATAACCGTGTAAAAGTGTTTTTTAGTTGTTTATAGCGTCTAGAATCGAATAAGATATCTCATGATGCAATTTCGGACACGTGGTAGAAAAACAGGCTGAATAATAACAATGGTCGCTCCGACCACCCGACACAGTTCGAACTGACGGATATATAATACACGTTTTTTAGGCCTCTGAACTCTTGTAACAAAAATTACCGAAAATCGCACGGATAGTTAATCGAGTCAGATAAAGCGGGCATAAAAATTTGCAAAAACACCAGAAGACATTTGCATTACCGGTATGATATTAACACATTTCGGCCGAAAATCAGATAACCGTGTAAAAGTGATTTATTGTTCTTTATAGGGTCTAGAATCGAATAAGATATCTCATGATGCAATTTCGGACACGTGGTAGAAAAACAGGCTCAATAATAACAATGGCCGCTCCGACCACCCGACACAGTTCGAACTGATGGATATATAATACACGTTTTTTAGTCCTCAGAACTCTTGAAACAAATATTACCGAAAATCGCACGGATGGTTAATCGAGTCAAATAAAGCGGGCATAAAAATTTGCAAAATTACCAGAGGACATTTGACATTACCGGTATGTTATTAACCAATTTCGGCCGAAAATCGGATAACCGTGTAAAAGTGTTTTTTAGTTGTTTATAGCGTCTAGAATCAAATAAGATATCTCATGATGCAATTTTGGACAAGTGGTAGAAAAACAGGTTGAATAATAACAATGGTCGCTCCGACCACCCGACACAGTTCGAACTGACGGATATATAATACACGTTTTTTAGGCCTCTGAACTCCTGAAACAAAAATTACCGAAAATTGCACGGATGGTTAATCGAATCAGATAAAGCGGGCATAAAAATTTGCAAAAACCCCAGAAGACATTTGACGTTACCGGTATGTTTTTAACCAATTTCGGCCGAAAATCGGATAACCGTGTAAAAGTGATTTATAGTTGTTTATAGGGTCTAGAATCGAATAAGATATCTCATGATGCAATTCCGGACACGTGGTAGAAAAACAGGTTGAATTATAACAATGGCCGCTCCGACCACCCTACACAGTTCGTACTGACGGATATATAATACACGTTTTTTAGGCCTCTCAACTCTTGAAACAAAAATTACCGAAAATCGTACGGATAGTTAATCGAGTCAGATAAAGCGGGCATAAAAATTTGCAAAAACAACAGAAGACATTTGACGTTACCGGTATGATATTAACCAATTTCGGCCGAAAATCGGATAACTGTGTAAAAGTGTTTTTTAGTTGTTTATAGGGTCTAGAATCGAATAAGATATCTCATGATGAAATTTCGGACACGTGGTAGAAAAACAGGCTGAATAACAACAATAGACGCTCCGACCACCCGACTCAGTTCGAACTTACGGATATATAATACACGTTTTTTAGGCCTCTGAACTCTTGAAACAAAAATTACCGAAAATCGCACGGATAGTTAATCGAGTCAGATAAAGCGGGCATAAAAATTTGCAAAAACACCAGAAGACATTTGACGTTACCGGTAAGATATTAGCCAATTTCGGCCGAAAATCGGATAACCGTGTAAAAGTGATTTATAGTACTTTATAGGGTCTAGAATCGAATAAGATATCTCATGATGCAATTTCGGACACGTGGTAGAAAAACAGGCTGAATAATAACAATAGCCGCTCCGACCACCCGACACAGTTCGAACTGATGGATATATAATACACGTTTTTTAGTCCTCAGAACTCTTGAAACAAATATTACCGAAAATCGCATGGATGGTTAATCGAGTCAAATAAAGCGGGCATAAAAATTTGCAAAAATACCAGAGGACATTTGACATTACCGGTATGTTATTAACCAATTTCGGCCGAAAATCGGATAACCGTGTAAAAGTGTTTTTTAGTTGTTTATAGGGTCTAGAATCGAATAAGATATCTCATGATGCAATTTCGGACACGTGGTAGAAAAACAGGCTGAATAATAACAATGGTCGCTCCGACCACCCGACACAGTTCGAACTGACGGATATATAATACACGTTTTTTAGGCCTCTGAACTCTTGTAACAAAAATTACCGAAAATCGCACGGATAGTTAATCGAGTCAGATAAAGCGGGCATAAAAATTTGCAAAAACACCAGAAGACATTTGCATTACCGGTATGATATTAACACATTTCGGCCGAAAATCAGATAACCGTGTAAAACTGATTTATAGTTCTTTATAGGGTCTAGAATCGAATAAGATATCTCATGATGCAATTTCGGACACGTGGTAGAAAAACAGGCTCAATAATAACAATGGCCGCTCCGACCACCCGACACAGTTCGAACTGATGGATATATAATACACGTTTTTTAGTCCTCAGAACTCTTGAAACAAATATTACCGAAAATCGCACGGATGGTTAATCGAGTCAAATAAAGCGGGCATAAAAATTTGCAAAAATACCAGAGGACATTTGACATTACCGGTATGTTATTAACCAATTTCGGCCGAAAATCGGATAACCGTGTAAAAGTGTTTTTTAGTTGTTTATAGCGTCTAGAATCGAATAAGATATCTCATGATGCAATTTCGGACACGTGGTAGAAAAACAGGCTGAATAATAACAATGGTCGCTCCGACCACCCGACACAGTTCGAACTGACGGATATATAATACACGTTTTTTAGGCCTCTGAACTCTTGTAACAAAAATTACCGAAAATCGCACGGATAGTTAATCGAGTCAGATAAAGCGGGCATAAAAATTTGCAAAAACACCAGAAGACATTTGCATTACCGGTATGATATTAACACATTTCGGCCGAAAATCAGATAACCGTGTAAAAGTGATTTATAGTTCTTTATAGGGTCTAGAATCGAATAAGATATCTCATGATGCAATTTCGGACACGTGGTAGAAAAACAGGCTCAATAATAACAATGGCCGCTCCGACCACCCGACACAGTTCGAACTGATGGATATATAATACACGTTTTTTAGTCCTCAGAACTCTTGAAACAAATATTACCGAAAATCGCACGGATTGTTAATCGAGTCAAATAAAGCGGGCATAAAAATTTGCAAAATTACCAGAGGACATTTGACATTACCGGTATGTTATTAACCAATTTCGGCCGAAAATCGGATAACCGTGTAAAAGTGTTTTTTAGTTGTTTATAGCGTCTAGAATCAAATAAGATATCTCATGATGCAATTTTGGACAAGTGGTAGAAAAACAGGTTGAATAATAACAATGGTCGCTCCGACCACCCGACACAGTTCGAACTGACGGATATATAATACACGTTTTTTAGGCCTCTGAACTCCTGAAACAAAAATTACCGAAAATTGCACGGATGGTTAATCGAATCAGATAAAGCGGGCATAAAAATTTGCAAAAACCCCAGAAGACATTTGACGTTACCGGTATGTTTTTAACCAATTTCGGCCGAAAATCGGATAACCGTGTAAAAGTGATTTATAGTTGTTTATAGGGTCTAGAATCGAATAAGATATCTCATGATGCAATTCCGGACACGTGGTAGAAAAACAGGTTGAATTATAACAATGGCCGCTCCGACCACCCTACACAGTTCGTACTGACGGATATATAATACACGTTTTTTAGGCCTCTCAACTCTTGAAACAAAAATTACCGAAAATCGTACGGATAGTTAATCGAGTCAGATAAAGCGGGCATAAAAATTTGCAAAAACAACAGAAGACATTTGACGTTACCGGTATGATATTAACCAATTTCGGCCGAAAATCGGATAACTGTGTAAAAGTGTTTTTTAGTTGTTTATAGGGTCTAGAATCGAATAAGATATCTCATGATGAAATTTCGGACACGTGGTAGAAAAACAGGCTGAATAACAACAATAGACGCTCCGACCACCCGACTCAGTTCGAACTTACGGATATATAATACACGTTTTTTAGGCCTCTGAACTCTTGAAACAAAAATTACCGAAAATCGCACGGATAGTTAATCGAGTCAGATAAAGCGGGCATAAAAATTTGCAAAAACACCAGAAGACATTTGACGTTACCGGTAAGATATTAGCCAATTTCGGCCGAAAATCGGATAACCGTGTAAAAGTGATTTATAGTACTTTATAGGGTCTAGAATCGAATAAGATATCTCATGATGCAATTTCGGACACGTGGTAGAAAAACAGGCTGAATAATAACAATAGCCGCTCCGACCACCCGACACAGTTCGAACTGATGGATATATAATACACGTTTTTTAGTCCTCAGAACTCTTGAAACAAATATTACCGAAAATCGCACGGATGGTTAATCGAGTCAAATAAAGCGGGCATAAAAATTTGCAAAAATACCAGAGGACATTTGACATTACCGGTATGTTATTAACCAATTTCGGCCGAAAATCGGATAACCGTGTAAAAGTGTTTTTTAGTTGTTTATAGGGTCTAGAATCGAATAACATATCTCATGATGCAATTTCGGACACGTGGTAGAAAAACAGGCTGAATAATAACAATGGTCGCTCCGACCACCCGACACAGTTCGAACTGACGGATATATAATACACGTTTTTTAGGCCTCTGAACTCTTGTAACAAAAATTACCGAAAATCGCACGGATAGTTAATCGAGTCAGATAAAGCGGGCATAAAAATTTGCAAAAACACCAGAAGACATTTGCATTACCGGTATGATATTAACACATTTCGGCCGAAAATAAGATAACCGTGTAAAAGTGATTTATAGTTCTTTATAGGGTCTAGAATCGAATAAGATATCTCATGATGCAATTTCGGACACGTGGTAGAAAAACAGGCTGAATAATAACAATGGCCGCTCCGACCACCCGACACAGTTCGAACTGATGGATATATAATACACGTTTTTTAGTCCTCAGAACTCTTGAAACAAATATTACCGAAAATCGCACGGATGGTTAATCGAGTCAAATAAAGCGGGCTTAAAAATTTGCAAAAATACCAGAGGACATTTGACATTACCGGTATGTTATTAACCAATTTCGGCCGAAAATCGGATAACCGTGTAATAGTGTTTTTTAGTTGTTTATAGGGTCTAGAATCGAATAAGATATCTCATGATGCAATTTCGGACACGTGGTAGAAAAACAGGCTGAATAATAACAATGGTCGCTCCGACCACCCGACACAGTTCGAACTGACGGATATATAATACACGTTTTTTAGGCCTCTGAACTCTTGTAACAAAAATTACCGAAAATCGCACGGATAGTTAATCGAGTCAGATAAAGCGGGCATAAAAATTTGCAAAAACACCAGAAGACATTTGCATTACCGGGATGATATTAACACATTTCGGCCGAAAATCAGATAACCGTGTAAAAGTGATTTATAGTTCTTTTTAGGGTCTAGAATCGAATAAGATATCTCATGATGCAATTTCGGACACGTGGTAGAAAAACAGGCTCAATAATAACAATGGCCGCTCCGACCACCCGACACAGTTCGAACTGATGGATATATAATACACGTTTTTTAGTCCTCAGAACTCTTGAAACAAATATTACCGAAAATCGCACGGATGGTTAATCGAGTCAAATAAAGCGGGCATAAAAATTTGCAAAAACACCAGAGGACATTTGACATTACCGGTATGTTATTAACCAATTTCGGCCGAAAATCGGATAACCGTGTAAAAGTGTTTTTTAGTTGTTTATAGCGTCTAGAATCGAATAAGATATCTCATGATGCAATTTTGGACAAGTGGTAGAAAAACAGGTTGAATAATAACAATGGTCGCTCCGACCACCCGACACAGTTCGAACTGACGGATATATAATACACGTTTTTTAGGCCTCTGAACTCTTGTAACAAAAATTACCGAAAATCGCACGGATAGTTAATCGAGTCAGATAAAGCGGGCATAAAAATTTGCAAAAACACCAGAAGACATTTGCATTACCGGTATGATATTAACACATTTCGGCCGAAAATCAGATAACCGTGTAAAAGTGATTTATAGTTCTTTATAGGGTCTAGAATCGAATAAGATATCTCATGATGCAATTTCGGACACGTGGTAGAAAAACAGGCTGAATAATAACAATGGCCCCTCCGACCACCCGACACAGTTCGAACTGATGGATGTATAATACACGTTTTTTAGGCCTCTGAACTCCTGAAACAAAAATTACCGAAAATTGCACGGATGGTTAATCGAATCAGATAAAGCGGGCATAAAAATTTGTAAAAACCCCAGAAGACATTTGACGTTACCGGTATGTTTTTAACCAATTTTTGCCGAAAATCGGATAACCGTGTAAAAGTGATTTATAGTTGTTTATAGGGTCTAGAATCGAATAAGATATCTCATGATGCAATTTCGGACACGTGGTAGAAAAACAGGTTGAATAATAACAGTGGTCGCTCCGACCACCCTACACAGTTCGAACTGACGGATATATAATACACGTTTTTTAGGCCTCTGAACTCTTGAAACAAAAATTACCGAAAATCGCACGGATAGTTAATCGAGTCAGATAAAGCGGGCATAAAAATTTGCAAAAACACCAGAAGACATTTGCATTACCGGTATGATATTAACACATTTCGGCCGAAAATCCGATAACCGTGTAAAAGTGATTTATAGTTCTTTATAGGGTCTAGAATCGAATAAGATATCTCATGATGCAATTTCGGACACGTGGTAGAAAAACAGGCTGAATAATAACAATAGCCGCTCCGACCACCCGACACAGTTCGAACTGATGGATATATAATACACGTTTTTTAGTCCTCAGAACTCTTGAAACAAATATTACCGAAAATCGCACGGATGGTTAATCGAGTCAAATAAAGCGGGCATAAAAATTTGCAAAAATACCAGAGGACATTTGACATTACCGGTATGTTATTAACCAATTTCGGCCGAAAATCGGATAACCGTGTAAAAGTGTTTTTTAGTTGTTTATAGGGTCTAGAATCGAATAAGATATCTCAAGATGCAATTTCGGACACGTGGTAGAAAAACAGGCTGAATAATAACAATGGTCGCTCCGACCACCCGACACAGTTCGAACTGACGGATATATAATACACGTTTTTTAGGCCTCTGAACTCTTGTAACAAAAATTACCGAAAATCGCACGGATAGTTAATCGAGTCAGATAAAGCGGGCATAAAAATTTGCAAAAACACCAGAAGACATTTGCATTACCGGTATGATATTAACACATTTCGGCCGAAAATCAGATAACCGTGTAAAAGTGATTTATAGTTCTTTATAGGGTCTAGAATCGAATAAGATATCTCATGATGCAATTTCGGACACGTGGTAGAAAAACAGGCTCAATAATAACAATGGCCGCTCCGACCACCCGACACAGTTCGAACTGATGGATATATAATACACGTTTTTTAGTCCTCAGAACTCTTGAAACAAATATTACCGAAAATCGCACGGATGGTTAATCGAGTCAAATAAAGCGGGCATAAAAATTTGCAAAAATACCAGAGGACATTTGACATTACCGGTATGTTATTAACCAATTTCGGCCGAAAATCGGATAACCGTGTAAAAGTGTTTTTTAGTTGTTTATAGCGTCTAGAATCGAATAAGATATCTCATGATGCAATTTTGGACAAGTGGTAGAAAAACAGGTTGAATAATAACAATGGTCGCTCCGACCACCCGACACAGTTCGAACTGACGGATATATAATAGACGTTTTTTAGGCCTCTGAACTCTTGTAACAGAAATTACCGAAAATCGCACGGATAGTTAATCGAGTCAGATAAAGCGGGCATAAAAATTTGCAAAAACACCAGAAGACATTTGCATTACCGGTATGATATTAACACATTTCGGCCGAAAATCAGATAACCGTGTAAAAGTGATTTATAGTTCTTTATAGGGTATAGAATCGAATAAGATATCTCATGATGCAATTTCGGACACGTGGTAGAAAAACAGGCTGAATAATAACAATGGCCGCTCCGACCACCCGACACAGTTCGAACTGATGGATGTATAAATCACGTTTTTTAGGCCTCTGAACTCCTGAAACAAAAATTACCGAAAATTGCACGGATGGTTAATCGAATCAGATAAAGCGGGCATAAAAATTTGCAAAAACCCCAGAAGACATTTGACGTTACCGGTATGTTTTTAACCAATTTTTGCCGAAAATCGGATAACCGTGTAAAAGTGATTTATAGTTGTTTATAGGGTCTAGAATCGAATAAGATATCTCATGATGCAATTTCGGACACGTGGTAGAAAAACAGGTTGAATAATAACAATGGCCGCTCCGACCACCCTACACAGTTCGAACTGACGGATATATAATACACGTTTTTTAGGCCTCTGAACTCTTGAAACAAAAATTACCGAAAATCGCACGGATAGTTAATCGAGTCAGATAAAGCGGGCATAAAAATTTGCAAAAACACCATAAGACATTTGACGTTACCGGTATGATATTAACCAATGTCGGCCGAAAATCGGATAACCGTGTAAAAGTGATTTATAGTTGTTTATAGGGTCTAGAATCGAATAAGATATCTCATGATGCAATTTCGGACACGTGGTAAAAAAACAGGCTGAATAATAACAATGGCCGCTCCGACCACCCGACATAGTTCGAACTGATGGATATATAATACACGTTTTTTAGGCCTCTGAACTCTTGAAACAAAAATTACCGAAAATCGCACGGATGGTTAATCGAGTCAGATAAAGCGGGAATAAAAATTTGCAAAAATACCAGAGGACATTTGACATTACCGGTATGTTATTAACCAATTTCGGTCGAAAATCGGATAACCGTGTAAATGTGTTTTTTAGTTGTTTATAGGGTCTAGAATCGAATAAGATATCTCATGATGCAATTTCAAACACGTGGTAGAAAAACAGGCTGAATAATAACAATGGTCGCTCCGACCATTCGACACAGTTCGAACTGACGGATATATAATACACGTTTTTTATGCCTCTGAACTCTTGTAACAAAAATTACCGAAAATCGCACGGATAGTTAATCGAGTCAGATAAAGCGGGCATAAAAATTTTCAAAAACACTAGAAGACATTTGCATTACCGGTATGATATTAACACATTTCGGCCGAAAATCAGATAACCGTGTAAAAGTGATTTATAGTTCTTTATAGGGTCTAGAATCGAATAAGACATCTCATGATGCAATTTCGGACACGTGGTAGAAAAACAGGCTGAATAATAACAATGGCCGCTCCGACCACCCGACACAGTTCGAACTGATGGATATATAATACACGTTTTTTAGTCCTCAGAACTCTTGAAACAAATATTACCGAAAATCGCACGGATGGTTAATCGAGTCAAATAAAGCGGGCATAAAAATTTGCAAAAATACCAGAGGACATTTGACATTACCGGTATGTTATTAACCAATTTCGGCCGAAAATCGGATAACCATGTAAAAGTGTTTTTTAGTTGTTTATAGCGTCTAGAATCGAATAAGATATCTCATGATGCAATTTTGGACAAGTGGTAGAAAAACAGGTTGAATAATAACAATGGTCGCTCCGACCACCCGACACAGTTCGAACTGACGGATATATAATAGACGTTTTTTAGGCCTCTGAACTCTTGTAACAAAAATTACCGAAAATCGCACGGATAGTTAATCGAGTCAGATAAAGCGGGCATAAAAATTTGCAAAAACACCAGAAGACATTTGCATTACCGGTATGATATTAACACATTTCGGCCGAAAATCAGATAACCGTGTAAAAGTGATTTATAGTTCTTTATAGGGTATAGAATCGAATAAGATATCTCATGATGCAATTTCGGACACGTGGTAGAAAAACAGGCTGAATAATAACAATGGCCGCTCCGACCACCCGACACAGTTCGAACTGATGGATGTATAAATCACGTTTTTTAGGCCTCTGAACTCCTGAAACAAAAATTACCGAAAATTGCACGGATGGTTAATCGAATCAGATAAAGCGGGCATAAAAATTTGCAAAAACCCCAGAAGACATTTGACGTTACCGGTATGTTTTTAACCAATTTTTGCCGAAAATCGGATAACCGTGTAAAAGTGATTTATAGTTGTTTATAGGGTCTAGAATCGAATAAGATATCTCATGATGCAATTTCGGACACGTGGTAGAAAAACAGGTTGAATAATAACAATGGCCGCTCCGACCACCCTACACAGTTCGAACTGACGGATATATAATACACGTTTTTTAGGCCTCTGAACTCTTGAAACAAAAATTACCGAAAATCGCACGGATAGTTAATCGAGTCAGATAAAGCGGGCATAAAAATTTGCAAAAACACCATAAGACATTTGACGTTACCGGTATGATATTAACCAATGTCGGCCGAAAATCGGATAACCGTGTAAAAGTGATTTATAGTTGTTTATAGGGTCTAGAATCGAATAAGATATCTCATGATGCAATTTCGGACACGTGGTAAAAAAACAGGCTGAATAATAACAATGGCCGCTCCGACCACCCGACATAGTTCGAACTGATGGATATATAATACACGTTTTTTAGGCCTCTGAACTCTTGAAACAAAAATTACCGAAAATCGCACGGATGGTTAATCGAGTCAGATAAAGCGGGAATAAAAATTTGCAAAAATACCAGAGGACATTTGACATTACCGGTATGTTATTAACCAATTTCGGTCGAAAATCGGATAACCGTGTAAATGTGTTTTTTAGTTGTTTATAGGGTCTAGAATCGAATAAGATATCTCATGATGCAATTTCAAACACGTGGTAGAAAAACAGGCTGAATAATAACAATGGTCGCTCCGACCATTCGACACAGTTCGAACTGACGGATATATAATACACGTTTTTTATGCCTCTGAACTCTTGTAACAAAAATTACCGAAAATCGCACGGATAGTTAATCGAGTCAGATAAAGCGGGCATAAAAATTTTCAAAAACACTAGAAGACATTTGCATTACCGGTATGATATTAACACATTTCGGCCGAAAATCAGATAACCGTGTAAAAGTGATTTATAGTTCTTTATAGGGTCTAGAATCGAATAAGACATCTCATGATGCAATTTCGGACACGTGGTAGAAAAACAGGCTGAATAATAACAATGGCCGCTCCGACCACCCGACACAGTTCGAACTGATGGATATACAATACACATTTTTTAGGCCTCTGAACTCCTGAAACAAAAATTACCGAAAATTGCACGGATGGTTAATCGAATCAGATAAAGCCGGCATAAAAATTTGCAAAAACCCCAAAAGACATTTGACGTTACCGGTATGTTTTTAACCAATTTCTGCCGAAAATCGGATAACCGTGTAAAAGTGATTTATAGTTGTTTATAGGGTCTAGAATCGAATAAGATATCTCATGATGCAATTTCGGACACGTGGTAGAAAAACAGGTTGAATAATAACAATGGCCGCTCCGACCACCCTACACAGTTCGAACTGACGGATATATAATACACGTTTTTTAGGCCTCTGAACTCTTGAAACAAAAATTACCGAAAATCGCACGGATAGTTAATCGAGTCAGATAAAGCGGGCATAAAAATTTGCAAAAACACCAGACGGCATTTGACGTTACCGATATGATATTAACCAATTTCGGCCGAAAATCGGATAATCGTGTAAAAGTGATTTATAGTTGTTTATAGTGTCTAGAATCGAATAAGATATCTCATGATGCAATTTCGGACACGTGGTAGAAAAACAGGCTGAAAAATAACAATGGTCGCTCCGACCACCCGAAACAGCTTGAAGTAAAGGATATATAATACACGTGTTTTAGGCCTCTGAACTCCTGAAACAAAAATTACCGAAAATTGCAAGGATGGTTAATCGAATCAGATAAAGCGGGCATAAAAATTTGCAAAAACCCCAGAAGACATTTGACGTTACCGTTATGTTTTTAACCAATTTCGGCCGAAAATCGAATAACCGTGTAAAAGTGATTTATAGTTGTTTATAGGGTCTAGAATCGAATAATATATCTCATGATGCAATTTCGGACACGTGGTAGAAAAACAGGCTGAATAATAACAATGGCCGCTCCGACCACCTGACACAGTTCGAACTGATGGATATATAATACACGTTTTTTAGGCCTCTGAACTCTTGAAACAAAAATAACCGAAAATCGCACGGATGGTTAATCGAGTCAGATAAAGCGGGCATAAAAATTTGCAAAAATACCAGAGGACATTTGACATTACCGGTATGATATTAACCAATTTCGGCCGAAAATCGGATAACCGTGTAAAAGTGTTTTTTAGTTGTTTATAGGGTCTAGAATCGAATAAGATATCTCATGATGAAATTTCGGACACGTGGTAGAAAAACAGGCTGAATAACAACAATAGACGCTCCGACCACCCGACACAGTTCGAACTTACGGATATATAATTCACGTTTTTTAGGCCTCTGAACTCTTGAAACAAAAATTACCGAAAATCGCACGGATAGTTAATCGAGTCAGATAAAGCGGGCATAAAAATTTGCAAAAACACCAGAAGACATTTGACGTTACCGGTATGATATTAACCAATTTCGGCCGAAAATCGGATAACCGTGTAAAAGTGATTTATAGTACTTTATAGGGTCTAGAATCGAATAAAATATCTCATGATGCAATTTCGGACACGTGGTAGAAAAACAGGCTGAATAATAACAATAGCCGCTCCGACCACCCGACACAGTTCGAACTGATGGATATATAATACACGTTTTTTAGTCCTCAGAACTCTTGAAACAAATATTACCGAAAATCGCACGGATGGTTAATCGAGTCAAATAAAGCGGGCATAAAAATTTGCAAAAACACCAGAAGGCATTTGACGTTATCGATATGATATTAACCAATTTCGGCCGAAAATCGGATAATCTTGTAAAAGTGATTTATAGTTGTTTATAGCGTCTAGAATCAAATAAGATATCTCATGATGCAATTTCGGACACGTGGTAGAAAAACAGGCTGAAAAATAATAATGGCCGCTCCGACCACCCGAAACAGCTGGAAGTGAAAGATAAATAATACACGTTTTTTAGGCCTCTGAACTCCTGAAACAAAAATTACCGAAAATTGCACGAATGGTTAATCGAATCAGATAAAGCGGGCATAAAAATTTTCAAAAACCCCAGAAGACATTTGACGTTACCGGTATGTTTTTAACCAATTTCGGCCGAAAATCGGATAAGCGTGTAAAAGTGATTTATAGTTGTTTATAGGGTCTAGAATCGAATAAGATATCTCATGAAGCAATTTCGGACACGTGGTAGAAAAACAGGTTGAATTATAACAATGGCCGCTCCGACCACCCGACACAGTTCGAACTGACGGATATATAATACACGTTTTTTAGGCCTCTCAACTCTTGAAACAAAAATTACCGAAAATCGTACGGATAGTTAATCGAGTCAGATAAAGCGGGCATAAAAATTTGCAAAAACACCAGAAGACATTTGACGTTACCGGTATGATATTAACCAATTTCGGCCGAAAATCGGATAACCGTGTAAAAGTGTTTTTTAGTTGTTTATAGGGTCTAGAATCGAATAAGATATCTCATGATGAAATTTCGGACACGTGGTAGAAAAACAGGCTGAATAACAACAATAGACGCTCCGACCACCCGACACAGTTCGAACTTACGGATATATAATACACGTTTTTTAGGCCTCTGAACTCTTGAAACAAAAATTACCGAAAATCGCACGGATAGTTAATCGAGTCAGATAAAGCGGGCATAAAAAATTGCAAAAACAACAGAAGACAATTGACGTTACCGGTATGACATTAACCAATTTAGGCCGAAAATCGGATAACCGTGTAAAAGTTATTTATAGTACTTTATAGGGTCTAGAATCGAATAAGATATCTCATGATGCAATTTCGGACACGTGGTAGAAAAACAGGCTGAATAATAACAATAGCCGCTCCGACCATCCGACACAGTTCGAACTGATGGATATATAATACACGTTTTTTAGTCCTCAGAACTCTTGAAACAAATATTACCGAAAAACGCACGGATGGTTAATCGAGTCAAATAAAGCGGGCATAAAAATTTGCAAAAACACCAGAAGGCATTTGACGTTATCGATATGATATTAACCAATTTCGGCCGAAAATCGGATAATCGTGTAAAAGTGATTTATAGTTGTTTATAGTGTCTAGAATCAAATAAGATATCTCATGATGCAATTTCGGACACGTGGTAGAAAAACAGGCTGAAAAATAACAGTGGCTACTCCGACTACCCGAAACGGCTCGAATTGATGGGTATATAATACACGTTTTTTAGGCCTCTGAACTCGTGAAACAAAAATTACCGAAAATTGCACGGATGGTTAATCGAATCAGATAAAGCGGGCATAAAAATTTTCAAAAACTCCAGAAGACATTTGACGTTACCGGTATGTTTTTAACCAATTTCGGCCGAAAATCGGATAACCGTGTAAAAGTGATTTATAGTTGTTTATAGGGTCTAGAATCGAATAAGATATCTCATGATGCAATTTCGGACACGTGGTAGAAAAACATGTTGAATAATAACAATGGCCGCTCCGACCACCCGACACAGTTCGAACTGATGGATATATAATACACATTTTTTAGGCCTCCGAACTCTTGAAACAAAAATAACCGAAAATCGCACGGATGGTTAATCGAGTCAGATAAAGCGGGCATATAAATTTGCAAAAATACCCGAGGACATTTGACATTACCGGTATGATATTAACCAATTTCAGCCGAAAATCGGATAACCGTGTAAAAGTGTTTTTTAGTTGTTTATAGGGTCTAGAATCGAATAAGATATCTCATTATGAAATTTCGGACACGTGGTAGAAAAACAGGCTGAATAATAACAATAGACGCTCCGACCACCCGACACAGTTCGAACTTACGGATATATAATACACGTTTTTTAGGCCTCTGAACTCTTGAAACAAAAATTACCGAAAATCGCACGGATAGTTAATCGAGTCAGATAAAGCGGGCATAAAAATTTGCAAAAACACCAGAAGACATTTGACGTTACCGGTATGATATTAACCAATTTCGGCCGAAAATCGGATAACCGTGTAAAAGTGATTTATAGTACTTTATAGGGTCTAGAATCGAATAAGATATCTCATGATGCAATTTCGGACACGTGGTAGAAAAACAGGCTGAATAATAACAATAGCCGCTCCGACCACCCGACACAGTTCGAACTGATGGATATATAATACACGTTTTTTATTCCTCAGAACTCTTGAAACAAATATTACCGAAAATCGCACGGATGGTTAATCGAGTCAAATAAAGCGGGCATAAAAATTTGCAAAAACACCAGAAGGCATTTGACGTTATCGATATGATATTAACCAATTTCGGCCGAAAATCGGATAATCTTGTAAAAGTGATTTATAGTTGTTTATAGCGTCTAGAATCAAATAAGATATCTCATGATGCAATTTCGGACACGTGGTAGAAAAACAGGCTGAAAAATAATAATGGCCGCTCCGACCACCCGAAACAGCTGGAAGTGAAAGATAAATAATACACGTTTTTTAGGCCTCTGAACTCCTGAAACAAAAATTACCGAAAATTGCACGAATGGTTAATCGAATCAGATAAAGCGGGCATAAAAAATTTCAAAAACCCCAGAAGACATTTGACGTTACCGGTATGTTTTTAACCAATTTCGGCCGAAAATCGGATAACCGTGTAAAAGTGATTTATAGTTGTTTATAGGGTCTAGAATCGAATAAGATATCTCATGATGCAATTTCGGACACGTGGTAGAAAAACATGTTGAATAATAACAATGGCCGCTCCGACCACCCGACACAGTTCGAACTGATGGATATATAATACACATTTTTTAGGCCTCCGAACTCTTGAAACAAAAATAACCGAAAATCGCACGGATGGTTAATCGAGTCAGATAAAGCGGGCATATAAATTTGCAAAAATACCCGAGGACATTTGACATTACCGGTATGATATTAACCAATTTCAGCCGAAAATCGGATAACCGTGTAAAAGTGTTTTTTAGTTGTTTATAGGGTCTGGAATCGAATAAGATATCTCATTATGAAATTTCGGACACGTGGTAGAAAAACAGGCTGAATAATAACAATAGACGCTCCGACCACCCGACACAGTTCGAACTTACGGATATATAATACACGTTTTTTAGGCCTCTGAACTCTTGAAACAAAAATTACCGAAAATCGCACGGATAGTTAATCGAGTCAGATAAAGCGGGCATAAAAATTTGCAAAAACACCAGAAGACATTTGACGTTACCGGTATGATATTAACCAATTTCGGCCGAAAATCGGATAACCGTGTAAAAGTGATTTATAGTACTTTATAGGGTCTAGAATCGAATAAGATATCTCATGATGCAATTTCGGACACGTGGTAGAAAAACAGGCTGAATAATAACAATAGCCGCTCCGACCACCCGACACAGTTCGAACTGATGGATATATAATACACGTTTTTTATTCCTCAGAACTCTTGAAACAAATATTACCGAAAATCGCACGGATGGTTAATCGAGTCAAATAAAGCGGGCATAAAAATTTGCAAAAACACCAGAAGGCATTTGACGTTATCGATATGATATTAACCAATTTCGGCCGAAAATCGGATAATCTTGTAAAAGTGATTTATAGTTGTTTATAGCGTCTAGAATCAAATAAGATATCTCATGATGCAATTTCGGACACGTGGTAGAAAAACAGGCTGAAAAATAATAATGGCCGCTCCGACCACCCGAAACAGCTGGAAGTGAAAGATAAATAATACACGTTTTTTAGGCCTCTGAACTCCTGAAACAAAAATTACCGAAAATTGCACGAATGGTTAATCGAATCAGATAAAGCGGGCATAAAAAATTTCAAAAACCCCAGAAGACATTTGACGTTACCGGTATGTTTTTAACCAATTTCGGCCGAAAATCGGATAACCGTGTAAAAGTAATTTATAGTTGTTTATAGGGTCTAGAATCGAATAAGATATCTCATGAAGCAATTTCGGACACGTGGTAGAAAAACAGGTTGAATAATAACAATGGCCGCTCCGACCACCCGACACAGTTCGAACTGACGGATATATAATACACGTTTTTTAGGCCTCTCAACTCTTGAAACAAAAATTACCGAAAATCGTACGGATAGTTAATCGAGTCAGATAAAGCGGGCATAAAAATTTGCAAAAACACCAGAAGACATTTGACGTTACCGGTATGATATTAACCAATTTCGGCCGAAAATCGGATAACCGTGTAAAAGTGATTTATAGTTGTTTATAGGGTCTAGAATCGAATAAGATATCTCATGATTCAATTTCGTACACGTGGTAGAAAAACAGGCTGAATAATAACAATGGCCGCTCCGACCACCCGACACAGTTCGAACTGATGGATATATAATACACATTTTTTAGGCCTCTGAACTCTTGAAACAAAAATAACCGAAAATCGCACGGATGGTTAATCGAGTCAGATAAAGCGGGCATAAAAATTTGCAAAAACACCAGAAGACATTTGACGTTACCGGTATGACATTAACCAATTTGGGCCGAAAATCGGATAACCGTGTAAAAGTGATTTATAGTACTTTATAGGGTCTAGAATCGAATAAGATATCTCATGATGCAATTTCGGACACGTGGTAGAAAAACAGGCTGAATAATAACAATAGCCGCTCCGACCACCCGACACAGTTCGAACTGATGGATATATAATACACGTTTTTTATTCCTCAGAACTCTTGAAACAAATATTACCGAAAATCGCACGGATGGTTAATCGAGTCAAATAAAGCGGGCATAAAAATTTGCAAAAACACCAGAAGGCATTTGACGTTATCGATATGATATTAACCAATTTCGGCCGAAAATCGGATAATCTTGTAAAAGTGATTTATAGTTGTTTATAGCGTCTAGAATCAAATAAGATATCTCATGATGCAATTTCGGACACGTGGTAGAAAAACAGGCTGAAAAATAATAATGGCCGCTCCGACCACCCGAAACAGCTGGAAGTGAAAGATAAATAATACACGTTTTTTAGGCCTCTGAACTCCTGAAACAAAAATTACCGAAAATTGCACGAATGGTTAATCGAATCAGATAAAGCGGGCATAAAAAATTTCAAAAACCCCAGAAGACATTTGACGTTACCGGTATGTTTTTAACCAATTTCGGCCGAAAATCGGATAACCGTGTAAAAGTAATTTATAGTTGTTTATAGGGTCTAGAATCGAATAAGATATCTCATGAAGCAATTTCGGACACGTGGTAGAAAAACAGGTTGAATAATAACAATGGCCGCTCCGACCACCCGACACAGTTCGAACTGACGGATATATAATACACGTTTTTTAGGCCTCTCAACTCTTGAAACAAAAATTACCGAAAATCGTACGGATAGTTAATCGAGTCAGATAAAGCGGGCATAAAAATTTGCAAAAACACCAGAAGACATTTGACGTTACCGGTATGATATTAACCAATTTCGGCCGAAAATCGGATAACCGTGTAAAAGTGATTTATAGTTGTTTATAGGGTCTAGAATCGAATAAGATATCTCATGATTCAATTTCGTACACGTGGTAGAAAAACAGGCTGAATAATAACAATGGCCGCTCCGACCACCCGACACAGTTCGAACTGATGGATATATAATACACATTTTTTAGGCCTCTGAACTCTTGAAACAAAAATAACCGAAAATCGCACGGATGGTTAATCGAGTCAGATAAAGCGGGCATAAAAATTTGCAAAAACACCAGAAGACATTTGACGTTACCGGTATGACATTAACCAATTTGGGCCGAAAATCGGATAACCGTGTAAAAGTGATTTATAGTACTTTATAGGGTCTAGAATCGAATAAGATATCTCATGATGCAATTTCGGACACGTGGTAGAAAAACAGGCTGAATAATAACAATAGCCGCTCCGACCACCCGACACAGTTCGAACTGATGGATATATAATACACGTTTTTTATTCCTCAGAACTCTTGAAACAAATATTACCGAAAATCGCACGGATGGTTAATCGAGTCAAATAAAGCGGGCATAAAAATTTGCAAAAACACCAGAAGGCATTTGACGTTATCGATATGATATTAACCAATTTCGGCCGAAAATCGGATAATCTTGTAAAAGTGATTTATAGTTGTTTATAGCGTCTAGAATCAAATAAGATATCTCATGATGCAATTTCGGACACGTGGTAGAAAAACAGGCTGAAAAATAATAATGGCCGCTCCGACCACCCGAAACAGCTGGAAGTGAAAGATAAATAATACACGTTTTTTAGGCCTCTGAACTCCTGAAACAAAAATTACCGAAAATTGCACGAATGGTTAATCGAATCAGATAAAGCGGGCATAAAAAATTTCAAAAACCCCAGAAGACATTTGACGTTACCGGTATGTTTTTAACCAATTTCGGCCGAAAATCGGATAACCGTGTAAAAGTAATTTATAGTTGTTTATAGGGTCTAGAATCGAATAAGATATCTCATGAAGCAATTTCGGACACGTGGTAGAAAAACAGGTTGAATAATAACAATGGCCGCTCCGACCACCCGACACAGTTCGAACTGACGGATATATAATACACGTTTTTTAGGCCTCTCAACTCTTGAAACAAAAATTACCGAAAATCGTACGGATAGTTAATCGAGTCAGATAAAGCGGGCATAAAAATTTGCAAAAACACCAGAAGACATTTGACGTTACCGGTATGATATTAACCAATTTCGGCCGAAAATCGGATAACCGTGTAAAAGTGATTTATAGTTGTTTATAGGGTCTAGAATCGAATAAGATATCTCATGATTCAATTTCGTACACGTGGTAGAAAAACAGGCTGAATAATAACAATGGCCGCTCCGACCACCCGACACAGTTCGAACTGATGGATATATAATACACATTTTTTAGGCCTCTGAACTCTTGAAACAAAAATAACCGAAAATCGCACGGATGGTTAATCGAGTCAGATAAAGCGGGCATAAAAATTTGCAAAAATACTAGAGGACATTTGACATTACTGGTATGATATTAACCAATTTCGGCCGAAAATCGGATAACCGTGTAAAAGTGTTTTTTAGTTGTTTATAGGGTCTAGAATCGAATAAGATATCTCATGATGAAATTTCGGACACGTGGTAGAAAAACAGGCTGAATAACAACAATAGACGCTCCGACAACCCGACACAGTTCGAACTTACGGATATATAATACATGTTTTTTAGGCCTCTGAACTCTTGAAACAAAAATTACCGAAAATCGCACGGATAGTTAATCGAGTCAGATAAAGCGGGCATAAAAAATTGCAAAAACACCAGAAGACAATTGACGTTACCGGTATGACATTAACCAATTTGGGCCGAAAATCGGATAACCGTGTAAAAGTTATTTATAGTACTTTATAGGGTCTAGAATCGAATAAGATATCTCATGATGCAATTTCGGACACGTGGTAGAAAAACAGGCTGAATAATAACAATAGCCGCTCCGACCATCCGACACAGTTCGAACTGATGGATATATAATACACGTTTTTTAGTCCTCAGAACTCTTGAAACAAATATTACCGAAAAACGCACGGATGGTTAATCGAGTCAAATAAAGCGGGCATAAAAATTTGCAAAAACACCAGAAGGCATTTGACGTTATCGATATGATATTAACCAATTTCGGCCGAAAATCGGATAATCGTGTAAAAGTGATTTATAGTTGTTTATAGTGTCTAGAATCAAATAAGATATCTCATGATGCAATTTCGGACACGTGGTAGAAAAACAGGCTGAAAAATAACAGTGGCTACTCCGACTACCCGAAACGGCTCGAAGTGATGGGTATATAATACACGTTTTTTAGGCCTCTGAACTCCTGAAACAAAAATTACCGAAAATTGCACGGATGGTTAATCGAATCAGATAAAGCGGGCATAAAAATTTTCAAAAACCCCAGAAGACATTTGACGTTACCGGTATGTTTTTAACCAATTTCGGCCGAAAATCGGATAACCGTGTAAAAGTGATTTATAGTTGTTTATAGGGTCTAGAATCGAATAAGATATCTCATGATGCAATTTCGGACACGTGGTAGAAAAACAGGCTGAATAATAAAAATGGCCGCTCCGACCACCCGACACAGTTCGAACTGATGGATATATAATACACATCTTTTAGGCCTCTGAACTCTTGAAACAAAAATAACCGAAAATCGCACGGATGGTTAATCGAGTCAGATAAAGCGGGCATATAAATTTGCAAAAATACCAGAGGACATTTGACATTACCGGTATGATATTAACCAATTTCGGCCGAAAATCGGATAACCGTGTAAAAGTGTTTTTTAGTTGTTTATAGGGTCTAGAATCGAATAAGATATCTCATTATGAAATTTCGGACACGTGGTAGAAAAACAGGCTGAATAATAACAATAGACGCTCCGACCACCCGACACAGTTCGAACTTACGGATATATAATACACGTTTTTTAGGCCTCTGAACTCTTGAAACAAAAATTACCGAAAATCGTACGGATAGTTAATCGAGTCAGATAAAGCGGGCATAAAAATTTGCAAAAACACCAGAAGACATTTGACGTTACCGGCATGACATTAACCAATTTGGGCCGAAAATCGGATAACCGTGTAAAAGTTATTTATAGTACTTTATAGGCTCTAGAATCGAATAAGATATCTCATGATGCAATTTCGGACACGTGGTAGAAAAACAGGCTGAATAATAACAATAGCCGCTCCGACCACCCGACACAGTTCGAACTGATGGATATATAATACACGTTTTTTAGTCCTCAGAACTCTTGAAACAAATATTACCGAAAAACGCACGGATGGTTAATCGAGTCAAATAAAGCGGGCATAAAAATTTGCAAAAACACAAGAAGGCATTTGACGTTATCGATATGATATTAACCAATTTCGGCCGAAAATCGGATAATCTTGTAAAAGTGATTTATAGTTGTTTATAGCGTCTAGAATCAAATAAGATATCTCATGATGCAATTTCGGACACGTGGTAGAAAAACAGGCTGAAAAATAATAATGGCCGCTCCGACCACCCGAAACAGCTGGAAGTGAAAGATAAATAATACACGTTTTTTAGGCCTCTGAACTCCTGAAACAAAAATTACCGAAAATTGCACGAATGGTTAATCGAATCAGATAAAGCGGGCATAAAAATTTTCAAAAACCCCAGAAGACATTTGACGTTACCGGTATGTTTTTAACCAATTTCGGCCGAAAATCGGATAACCGTGTAAAAGTGATTTATAGTTGTTTATAGGGTCTAGAATCGAATAAGATATCTCATGAAGCAATTTCGGACACGTGGTAGAAAAACAGGTTGAATAATAACAATGGCCGCTCCGACCACCCGACACAGTTCGAACTGACGGATAGATAATACACGTTTTTTAGGCCTCTCAACTCCTGAAACAAAAATAACCGAAAATCGCACGGATGGTTAATCGAGTCAGATAAAGCGGGCATAAAAATTTGCAAAAATACTAGAGGACATTTGACATTACCGGTATAATATTAACCAATTTCGGCCGAAAATCGGATAATCGTGTAAAAGTGATTTATAGTTGTTTATAGTGTCTAGAATCAAATAAGATATCTCATGATGCAATTTCGGACACGTGGTAGAAAAACAGGCTGAAAATTAACAGTGGCTACTCCGACTACCCGAAACGGCTCGAATTGATGGGTATATAATACACGTTTTTTAGGCCTCTGAACTCCTGAAACAAAAATTACCGAAAATTGCACGGATGGTTAATCGAATCAGATAAAGCGGGCATAAAAATTTTCAAAAACCCCAGAAGACATTTGACGTTACCGGTATGTTTTTAACCAATTTCGGCCGAAAATCGGATAACCGTGTAAAAGTGATTTATAGTTGTTTATAGGGTCTAGAATCGAATAAGATATCTCATGATGCAATTTCGGACACGTGGTAGAAAAACAGGCTGAATAATAACAATGGCCGCTCCGACCACCCGACACAGTTCGAACTGATGGATATATAATATACATTTTTTAGGCCTCTGAACTATTGAAACAAAAATAACCGAAAATCGCACGGATGGTTAATCGACTCGGATAAAGCGGGCATATAAATTTGCAAAAATACCAGAGGACATTTGACATTACCGGTATGATATTAACCAATTTCGGCCGAAAATCGGATAACCGTGTAAAAGTGTTTTTTAGTTGTTTATAGGGTCTAAAATCGAATAAGATATCTCATTATGAAATTTCGGACACGTGGTAGAAAAACAGGCTGAATAATAACAATAGACGCTCCGACCACCCGACACAGTTCGAACTTACGGATATATAATACACGTTTTTTAGGCCTCTGAACTCTTGAAACAAAAATTACCGAAAATCGCACGGATAGTTAATCGAGTCAGATAAAGCGGGCATAAAAATTTGCAAAAACACCAGAAGACATTTGACGTTACCGGTATGACATTAACCAATTTGGGCCGAAAATCGGATAACCGTGTAAAAGTTATTTATAGTACTTTATAGGGTCTAGAATCGAATAAGATATCTCATGATGCAATTTCGGACACGTGGTAGAAAAACAGGCTGAATAATAACAATAGCCGCTCCGACCACCCGACACAGTTCGAACTGATGGATATATAATACACGTTTTTTAGTCCTCAGAACTCTTGAAACAAATATTACCGAAAAACGCACGGATGGTTAATCGAGTCAAATAAAGCGGGCATAAAAATTTGCAAAAACACCAGAAGGCATTTGACGTTATCGATATAATATTAACCAATTTCGGCCGAAAATCGGATAATCTTGTAAAAGTGATTTATAGTTGTTTATAGCGTCTAGAATCAAATAAGATATCTCATGATGCAATTTCGGACACGTGGTAGAAAAACAGGCTGAAAAATAATAATGGCCGCTCCGACCACCCGAAACAGCTGGAAGTGAAAGATAAATAATACACGTTTTTTAGGCCTCTGAACTCCTGAAACAAAAATTACCGAAAATTGCACGAATGGTTAATCGAATCAGATAAAGCGGGCATAAAAATTTTCAAAAACCCTAGAAGACATTTGACGTTACCGGTATGTTTTTAACCAATTTCGGCCGAAATCGGATAACCGTGTAAAAGTGATTTATAGTTGTTTATAGGGTCTAGAATCGAATAAGATATCTCATGAAGCAATTTCGGACACGTGGTAGAAAAACAGGTTGAATAATAACAATGGCCGCTCCGACCACCCGACACAGTTCGAACTGACGGATATATAATACACGTTTTTTAGGCCTCTCAACTCCTGAAACAAAAATAACCGAAAATCGCACGGATGGTTAATCGAGTCAGATAAAGCGGGCATAAAAATTTGCAAAAATACTAGAGGACATTTGACATTACCGGTATGATATTAACCAATTTCGGCCGAAAATCGGATAATCGTGTAAAAGTGATTTATAGTTGTTTATAGTGTCTAGAATCAAATAAGATATCTCATGATGCAATTTCGGACACGTGGTAGAAAAACAGGCTGAAAAATAACAGTGGCTACTCCGACTACCCGAAACGGCTCGAATTGATGGGTATATAATACACGTTTTTTAGGCCTCTGAACTCCTGAAACAAAAATTACCGAAAATTGCACGGATGGTTAATCGAATCAGATAAAGCGGGCATACAAATTTTCAAAAACCCCAGAAGACATTTGACGTTACCGGTATGTTTTTAACCAATTTCGGCCGAAAATCGGATAACCGTGTAAAAGTGATTTATAGTTGTTTATAGGGTCTAGAATCGAATAAGATATCTCATGATGCAATTTCGGACACGTGGTAGAAAAACAGGCTGAATAATAACAATGGCCGCTCCGACCACCCGACACAGTTCGAACTGATGGATATATAATATACATTTTTTAGGCCTCTGAACTATTGAAACAAAAATAACCGAAAATCGCACGGATGGTTAATCGACTCGGATAAAGCGGGCATATAAATTTGCAAAAATACCAGAGGACATTTGACATTACCGGTATGATATTAACCAATTTCGGCCGAAAATCGGATAACCGTGTAAAAGTGTTTTTTAGTTGTTTATAGGGTCTAAAATCGAATAAGATATCTCATTATGAAATTTCGGACACGTGGTAGAAAAACAGGCTGAATAATAACAATAGACGCTCCGACCACCCGACACAGTTCGAACTTACGGATATATAATACACGTTTTTTAGGCCTCTGAACTCTTGAAACAAAAATTACCGAAAATCGCACGGATAGTTAATCGAGTCAGATAAAGCGGGCATAAAAATTTGCAAAAACACCAGAAGACATTTGACGTTACCGGTATGACATTAACCAATTTGGGACGAAAATCGGATAACCGTGTAAAAGTTATTTATAGTACTTTATAGGGTCTAGAATCGAATAAGATATCTCATGATGCAATTTCGGACACGTGGTAGTAAAACAGGCTGAATAATAACAATAGCCGCTCCGACCACCCGACACAGTTCGAACTGATGGATATATAATACACGTTTTTTAGTCCTCAGAACTCTTGAAACAAATATTACCGAAAAACGCACGGATGGTTAATCGAGTCAAATAAAGCGGGCATAAAAATTTGCAAAAACACCAGAAGGCATTTGACGTTATCGATATGATATTAACCAATTTCGGCCGAAAATCGGATAATCGTGTAAAAGTGATTTATAGTTGTTTATAGTGTCTAGAATCAAATAAGATATCTCATGATGCAATTTCGGACACGTGGTAGAAAAACAGGCTGAAAAATAACAGTGGCTACTCCGACTACCCGAAACGGCTCGAATTGATGGGTATATAATACACGTTTTTTAGGCCTCTGAACTCCTGAAACAAAAATTACCGAAAATTGCACGGATGGTTAATCGAATCAGATAAAGCGGGCATAAAAATTTTCAAAAACCCCAGAAGACATTTGACGTTACCGGTATGTTTTTAACCAATTTCGGCCGAAAATCGGATAACCGTGTAAAAGTGATTTATAGTTGTTTATAGGGTCTAGAATCGAATAAGATATCTCATGATGCAATTTCGGACACGTGGTAGGAAAACAGGCTGAATAATAAAAATGGCCCCTCCGACCACCCGACACAGTTCGAACTGATGGATATATAATACACATTTTTTAGGCCTCTGAACTCTTGAAACAAAAATAACCGAAAATCGCACGGATGGTTAATCGAGTCAGATAAAGCGGGCATATAAATTTGCAAAAATACCAGAGGACATTTGACATTACCGGTATGATATTAACCAATTTCGGCCGAAAATCGGATAACCGTGTAAAAGTGTTTTTTAGTTGTTTATAGGGTCTAGAATAGAATAAGATATCTCATTATGAAATTTCGGACACGTGGTAGAAAAACAGGCTGAATAATAACAATAGACGCTCCGACCACCCGACACAGTTCGAACTTACGGATATATAATACACGTTTTTTAGGCCTCTGAACTATTGAAACAAAAATAACCGAAAATCGCACGGATGGTTAATCGACTCGGATAAAGCGGGCATATAAATTTGCAAAAATACCAGAGGACATTTGACATTACCGGTATGATATTAACCAATTTCGGCCGAAAATCGGATAACCGTGTAAAAGTGTTTTTTAGTTGTTTATAGGGTCTAAAATCGAATAAGATATCTCATTATGAAATTTCGGACACGTGGTAGAAAAACAGGCTGAATAATAACAATAGACGCTCCGACCACCCGACACAGTTCGAACTTACGGATATATAATACACGTTTTTTAGGCCTCTGAACTCTTGAAACAAAAATTATCGAAAATCGCACGGATAGTTAATCGAGTCAGATAAAGCGGGCATAAAAATTTGCAAAAACACCAGAAGACATTTGACGTTACCGGTATGACATTAACCAATTTGGGCCGAAAATCGGATAATCGTGTAAAAGTTATTTATAGTACTTTATAGGGTCTAGAATCGAATAAGATATCTCATGATGCAATTTCGGACACGTGGTAGAAAAACAGGCTGAAAAATAATAATGGCCGCTCCGACCACCCGAAACAGCTGGAAGTGAAAGATAAATAATACACGTTTTTTAGGCCTCTGAACTCCTGAAACAAAAATTACCGAAAATTGCACGAATGGTTAATCGAATCAGATAAAGCGGGCATAAAAATTTTCAAAAACCCCAGAAGACATTTGACGTTACCGGTATGTTTTTAACCAATTTCGGCCGAAATCGGATAACCGTGTAAAAGTGATTTATAGTTGTTTATAGGGTCTAGAATCGAATAAGATATCTCATGAAGCAATTTCGGACACGTGGTAGAAAAACAGGTTGAATAATAACAATGGCCGCTCCGACCACCCGACACAGTTCGAACTGACGGATATATAATACACGTTTTTTAGGCCTCTCAACTCCTGAAACAAAAATAACCGAAAATCGCACGGATGGTTAATCGAGTCAGATAAAGCGGGCATAAAAATTTGCAAAAATACTAGAGGACATTTGACATTACCGGTATGATATTAACCAATTTCGGCCGAAAATCGGATAATCGTGTAAAAGTGATTTATAGTTGTTTATAGTGTCTAGAATCAAATAAGATATCTCATGATGCAATTTCGGACACGTGGTAGAAAAACAGGCTGAAAAATAACAGTGGCTACTCCGACTACCCGAAACGGCTCGAATTGATGGGTATATAATACACGTTTTTTAGGCCTCTGAACTCCTGAAACAAAAATTACCGAAAATTGCACGGATGGTTAATCGAATCAGATAAAGCGGGCATAAAAATTTTCAAAAACCCCAGAAGACATTTGACGTTACCGGTATGTTTTTAACCAATTTCGGCCGAAAATCGGATAACCGTGTAAAAGTGATTTATAGTTGTTTATAGGGTCTAGAATCGAATAAGATATCTCATGATGCAATTTCGGACACGTGGTAGAAAAACAGGCTGAATAATAACAATGGCCGCTCCGACCACCCGACACAGTTCGAACTGATGGATATATAATATACATTTTTTAGGCCTCTGAACTATTGAAACAAAAATAACCGAAAATCGCACGGATGGTTAATCGACTCGGATAAAGCGGGCATATAAATTTGCAAAAATACCAGAGGACATTTGACATTACCGGTATGATATTAACCAATTTCGGCCGAAAATCGGATAACCGTGTAAAAGTGTTTTTTAGTTGTTTATAGGGTCTAAAATCGAATAAGATATCTCATTATGAAATTTCGGACACGTGGTAGAAAAACAGGCTGAATAATAACAATAGACGCTCCGACCACCCGACACAGTTCGAACTTACGGATATATAATACACGTTTTTTAGGCCTCTGAACTCTTGAAACAAAAATTACCGAAAATCGCACGGATAGTTAATCGAGTCAGATAAAGCGGGCATAAAAATTTGCAAAAACACCAGAAGACATTTGACGTTACCGGTATGACATTAACCAATTTGGGCCGAAAATCGGATAACCGTGTAAAAGTTATTTATAGTACTTTATAGGGTCTAGAATCGAATAAGATATCTCATGATGCAATTTCGGACACGTGGTAGAAAAACAGGCTGAATAATAACAATAGCCGCTCCGACCACCCGACACAGTTCGAACTGATGGATATATAATACACGTTTTTTAGTCCTCAGAACTCTTGAAACAAATATTACCGAAAAACGCACGGATGGTTAATCGAGTCAAATAAAGCGGGCAAAAAAATTTGCAAAAACACCAGAAGGCATTTGACGTTATCGATATGATATTAACCAATTTCGGCCGAAAATCGGATAATCGTGTAAAAGTGATTTATATTTGTTTATAGTGTCTAGAATCAAATAAGATATCTCATGATGCAATTTCGGACACGTGGTAGAAAAACAGGCTGAAAAATAACAGTGGCTACTCCGACTACCCGAAACGGCTCGAATTGATGGGTATATAATACACGTTTTTTAGGCCTCTGAACTCCTGAAACAAAAATTACCGAAAATTGCACGGATGGTTAATCGAATCAGATAAAGCGGGCATAAAAATTTTCAAAAACCCTAGAAGACATTTGACGTTACCGGTATGTTTTTAACCAATTTCGGCCGAAAATCGGATAACCGTGTAAAAGTGATTTATAGTTGTTTATAGGGTCTAGAATCGAATAAGATATCTCATGATGCAATTTCGGACACGTGGTAGAAAAACAGGCTGAATAATAACAATGGCCGCTCCGACCACCCGACACAGTTCGAACTGATGGATATATAATACACGTTTTTTAGTCCTCAGAACTCTTGAAACAAATATTACCGAAAATCGCACGGATGGTTAATTGAGTCAAATAAAGCGGGCATAAAAATTTGCAAAAACACCAGAAGGCATTTGATGTTATCGATATGATATTAACCAATTTCGGCCGAAAATCGGATAATCGTGTAAAAGTGATTTATAGTTGTTTATAGTGTCTAGAATCAAATAAGATATCTCATGATGCAATTTCGGACACGTGGTAGAAAAACAGGCTGAAAAATAACAGTGGCTACTCCGACTACCCGAAACGGCTCGAATTGATGGGTATATAATACACGTTTTTTAGGCCTCTGAACTCCTGAAGCAAAAATTACCGAAAATTGCACGGATGGTTAATCGAATCAGATAAAGCGGGCATAAAAATTTTCAAAAACCCCAGAAGACATTTGACGTTACCGGTATGTTTTTAACCAATTTCGGCCGAAAATCGGATAACCGTGTAAAAGTGATTTATAGGTATTTATAGGGTCTAGAATCGAATAAGATATCTCATGATGCAATTTCGGACACGTGGTAGAAAAACAGGCTGAATAATAACAATGGCCGCTCCGACCACCCGACACAGTTCGAACTGATGGATATATAATACACATTTTTTAGGCCTCTGAACTCTTGAAACAAAAATAACCGAAAATCGCACGGATGGTTAATCGAGTCAGATAAAGCGGGCATAAAAATTTGCAAAAATACTAGAGGACATTTGACATTACCGGTATGATATTAACCAATTTCGGCCGAAAATCGGATAACCGTGTAAAAGTGTTTTTTAGTTGTTTATAGGGTCTAGAATCGAATAAGATATCTCATGATGAAATTTCGGACACGTGGTAGAAAAACAGGCTGAATAACAACAATAGACGCTCCGACAACCCGACACAGTTCGAACTTACGGATATATAATACACGTTTTTTAGGCCTCTGAACTCTTGAAACAATAATTACCGAAAATCGCACGGATAGTTAATCGAGTCAGATAAAGCGGGCATAAAAAATTGCAAAAACACCAGAAGACAATTGACGTTACCGGTATGACATTAACCAATTTGGGCCGAAAATCGGATAACCGTGTAAAAGTTATTTATAGTACTTTATAGGGTCTAGAATCGAATAAGATATCTCATGATGCAATTTCGGACACGTGGTAGAAAAACAGGCTGAATAATAACAATAGCCGCTCCGACCATCCGACACAGTTCGAACTGATGGATATATAATACACGTTTTTTAGTCCTCAGAACTCTTGAAACAAATATTACCGAAAAACGCACGGATGGTTAATCGAGTCAAATAAAGCGGGCATAAAAATTTGCAAAAACACCAGAAGGCATTTGACGTTATCGATATGATATTAACCAATTTCGGCCGAAAATCGGATAATCGTGTAAAAGTGATTTATAATTGTTTATAGTGTCTAGAATCAAATAAGATATCTCATGATGCAATTTCGGACACGTGGTAGAAAAACAGGCTGAAAAATAACAGTGGCTACTCCGACTACCCGAAACGGCTTGAATTGATGGGTATATAATACACGTTTTTTAGGCCTCTGAACTCCTGAAACAAAAATTACCGAAAATTGCACGGATGGTTAATCGAATCAGATAAAGCAGGCATAAAAATTTTCAAAAACCCCAGAAGACATTTGACGTTACCGGTTTGTTTTTAACCAATTTCGGCCGAAAATCGGATAACCGTGTAAAAGTGATTTATAGTTGTTTATAGGGTCTAGAATCGAATAAGATATCTCATGATGCAATTTCGGACACGTGGTAGAAAAACAGGCTGAATAATAAAAATGGCCGCTCCGACCACCCGACACAGTTCGAACTGATGGATATATAATACACATTTTTTAGGCCTCTGAACTCTTGAAACAAAAATAACCGAAAATCTCACGGATGGTTAATCGAGTCAGATAAAGCGGGCATATAAATTTGGAAAAATACCAGAGGACATTTGACATTACCGGTATGATATTAACCAATTTCGGCCGAAAATCGGATAACCGTGTAAAAGTGTTTTTTAGTTGTTTATAGGGTCTAGAATCGAATAAGATATCTCATTATGAAATTTCGGACACGTGGTAGAAAAACAGGCTGAATAATAACAATAGACGCTCCGACCACCCGACACAGTTCGAACTTACGGATATATAATACACGTTTTTTAGGCCTCTGAACTCTTGAAACAAAAATTACCGAAAATCGTACGGATAGTTAATCGAGTCAGATAAAGCGGGCATAAAAATTTGCAAAAACACCAGAAGACATTTGACGTTACCGGTATGACATTAACCAATTTGGTTCGAAAATCGGATAACCGTGTAAAAGTTATTTATAGTACTTTATAGGGTCTAGAATCGAATAAGATATCTCATGATGCAATTTCGGACACGTGGTAGAAAAACAGGCTGAATAATAACAATAGCCGCTCCGACCACCCGACACAGTTCGAACTGATGGATATATAATACACGTTTTTTAGTCCTCAGAACTCTTGAAACAAATATTACCGAAAAACGCACGGATGGTTAATCGAGTCAAATAAAGCGGGCATAAAAATTTGCAAAAACACCAGAAGGCATTTGACGTTATCGATATGATATTAACCAATTTCGGCCGAAAATCGGATAATCTTGTAAAAGTGATTTATAGTTGTTTATAGCGTCTAGAATCAAATAAGATATCTCATGATGCAATTTCGGACACGTGGTAGAAAAACAGGCTGAAAAATAATAATGGCCGCTCCGACCACCCGAAACAGCTGGAAGTGAAAGATAAATAATACACGTTTTTTAGGCCTCTGAACTCCTGAAACAAAAATTACCGAAAATTGCACGAATGGTTAATCGAATCAGATAAAGCGGGCATAAAAATTTTCAAAAACCCCAGAAGACATTTGACGTTACCGGTATGTTTTTAACCAATTTCGGCCGAAAATCGGATAACCGTGTAAAAGTGATTTATAGTTGTTTATAGGGTCTAGAATCGAATAAGATATCTCATGAAGCAATTTCGGACACGTGGTAGAAAAACAGGTTGAATAATAACAATGGCCGCTCCGACCACCCGACACAGTTCGAACTGACGGATATATAATACACGTTTTTTAGGCCTCTCAACTCCTGAAACAAAAATAACCGAAAATCGCACGGATGGTTAATCGAGTCAGATAAAGCGGGCATAAAAATTTGCAAAAATACTAGAGGACATTTGACATTACCGGTATGATATTAACCAATTTCGGCCGAAAATCGGATAATCGTGTAAAAGTGATTTATAGTTGTTTATAGTGTCTAGAATCAAATAAGATATCTCATGATGCAATTTCGGACACGTGGTAGAAAAACAGGCTGAAAAATAACAGTGGCTACTCCGACTACCCGAAACGGCTCGAATTGATGGGTATATAATACACGTTTTTTAGGCCTCTGAACTCCTGAAACAAAAATTACCGAAAATTGCACGGATGGTTAATCGAATCAGATAAAGCGGGCATAAAAATTTTCAAAAACCCCAGAAGACATTTGACGTTACCGGTATGTTATTAACCAATTTCGGCCGAAAATCGGATAACCGTGTAAAAGTGATTTATAGTTGTTTATAGGGTCTAGAATCGAATAAGATATCTCATGATGCAATTTCGGACACGTGGTAGAAAAACAGGCTGAATAATAACAATGGCCGCTCCGACCACCCGACACAGTTCGAACTGATGGATATATAATATACATTTTTTAGGCCTCTGAACTATTGAAACAAAAATAACCGAAAATCGCACGGATGGTTAATCGACTCGGATAAAGCGGGCATATAAATTTGCAAAAATACCAGAGGACATTTGACATTACCGGTATGATATTAACCAATTTCGGCCGAAAATCGGATAACCGTGTAAAAGTGTTTTTTAGTTGTTTATAGGGTCTAAAATCGAATAAGATATCTCATTTGAAATTTCGGACACGTGGTAGAAAAACAGGCTGAATAATAACAATAGACGCTCCGACCACCCGACACAGTTCGAACATACGGATATATAATACACGTTTTTTAGGCCTCTGAACTCTTGAAACAAAAATTACCGAAAATCGCACGGATAGTTAATCGAGTCAGATAAAGCGGGCATAAAAATTTGCAAAAACACCAGAAGACATTTGACGTTACCGGTATGACATTAACCAATTTGGGCCGAAAATCGGATAACCGTGTAAAAGTTATTTATAGTACTTTATAGGGTCTAGAATCGAATCAGATATCTCATGATGCAATTTCGGACACGTGGTAGAAAAACAGGCTGAATAATAACAATAGCCGCTCCGACCACCCGACACAGTTCGAACTGATGGATATATAATACACGTTTTTTAGTCCTCAGAACTCTTGAAACAAATATTACCGAAAATCGCACGGATGGTTAATCGAGTCAAATAAAGCGGGCATGAAAATTTGCAAAAACACCAGAAGG
Source organism: Silene conica (assembly GCA_029255685.2). Lineage (NCBI taxonomy): Eukaryota > Viridiplantae > Streptophyta > Magnoliopsida > Caryophyllales > Caryophyllaceae > Silene > Silene conica. The sequence goes on along the minus strand of CM055314.2, from coordinate 46,719,057 downwards.
CATTTGACGTTATCGATATGATATTAACCAATTTCGGCTGAAAATCGGATAATCGTGTAAAAGTGATTTATAGTTGTTTATAGTGTCTAGAATCAAATAAGATATCTCATGATGCAATTTCGGACACGTGGTAGAAAAACAAGCTGAAAAATAACAGTGGCTACTCCGACTACCCGAAACGGCTCGAATTGATGGGTATATAATACACGTTTTTTAGGCCTCTGAACTCCTGAAACAAAAATTACCGAAAATTGCACGTATGGTTAATCGAATCAGATAAAGCGGGCATAAAAATTTTCAAAAACCCCAGAAGACATTTGACGTTACCGGTATGTTTTTAACCAATTTCGGCCGAAAATCGGATAACCGTGTAAAAGTGATTTATAGTTGTTTATAGGGTCTAGAATCAAATAAGATATCTCATGATGCAATTTCGGACACGTGGTAGAAAAACAGGTTGAATAATAACAATGGCCGCTCCGACCACCTGACACAGTTCGAACTGACGGATATATAATACACGTTTTTTAGGCCTCTGAACTCTTGAAACAAAAATTACCGAAAATCGTACGGATAGTTAATCGAGTCAGATAAAGCGGGCATAAAAATTTGCAAAAACACCATAAGACATTTGACGTTACCGGTATGATATTAACCAATTTCGGCCGAAAATCGGATAACCGTGTAAAAGTGATTTATAGTTGTTTATAGGGTCTAGAATCGAATAAGATATCTCATGATGCAATTTCGGACACGTGGTAGAAAAAGAGGCTGAATAATAACAATGGCCGCTCCGACCACCCGACACAGTTCGAACTGATGGATATATAATACACGTTTTTTAGTCCTCTGAACTCTTGAAACAACAATTACCGAAAATCGCACGGATGGTTAATCGAGTCAAATAAAGCGGGCATAAAAAATTTGCAAAAACACCAGAAGGCATTAGACGTTACCGATATGATATTAACCAATTTCGACCGAAAATCGGATAACCGTGTAAAAGTGATTTATAATTGTTTATAGGGTCTAGAATCGAAAAAGATATCTCATGATGCAATTTCGGACACGTGGTAGAAAAACAGGCTGAATAATAATAATAGACGCTCCGACCACCCGACACAGTCCGAACTTACGGATATATAATACACGTTTTTTAGGCCTCTGAACTTTTGAAACAAAAATTACCGAAAATCGCACGGATAGTTAATCGAGTCAGATAAAGCGGGCATAAAGATTTGCAAAAACACCAGAAGACATTTGACGTTACCGGTATGACATTAACCAATTTGGGCCGAAAATCGGATAACCGTGTAAAAGTTATTTATAGTACTTTATAGGGTCTAGAATCGAATAAGATATCTCATGATGCAATTTCGGACACGTGGTAGAAAAAGAGGCTGAATAATAACAATGGCCGCTCCGACCACCCGACACAGTTCGAACTGATGGATATATAATACACGATTTTTAGTCCTCTGAACTCTTGAAACAACAATTACCGAAAATCGCACGGATGGTTAATCGAGTCAAATAAAGCGGGCATAAAAATTTGCAAAAACACCAGAAGGCATTAGACGTTACCGATATGATATTAACCAATTTCGGCCGAAAATCGGAGAACCGTGTAAAAGTGATTTATAGTTGTTTATAGGGTCTAGAATCGAAAAAGATATCTCATGATGCAATTTCGGACACGTGGTAGAAAAACAGGCTGAATAATAACAATAGACGCTCCGACCACCCGACACAGTTCGAACTTTCGGATATATAATACACGTTTTTTAGGCCTCTGAACTCTTGAAAAAAAAATTACCGAAAATCTCACGAATAGTTAATCGAGTCAGATAAAGCGGGCATAAAAATTTGCAAAAACACCAGAAGACATTTGACGTTACCGGTATGACATTAACCAATTTGGGCCGAAAATCGGATAACCGTGTAAAAGTTATTTATAGTACTTTATAGGGTCTAGAATCGAATAAGATATCTCATGATGCAATTTCGGACACGTGGTAGAAAAACAGGCTGAATAATAACAATAGCCGCTCCGACCACCCGACACAGTTTGAACTGATGGATATATAATACACGTTTTTTAGTCCTCAGAACTCTTGAAACAAATATTACCGAAAATCGCACGGATGGTTAATCGAGTCAAATAAAGCGGGCATAAAAATTTGCAAAAACACCAGAAGGCATTTGACGTTATCGATATGATATTAACCAATTTCGGCCGAAAATCGGATAATCGTGTAAAAGTGATTTATAGTTGTTTATAGTGTCTAGAATCAAATAAGATATCTCATGATGCAATTTTGGACACGTGGTAGAAAAACAGGCTGAAAAATAACAGTGGCTACTCCGACTACCCGAAACGGCTCGAATTGATGGGTATATAATACACGTTTTTTAGGCCTCTGAACTCCTGAAACAAAAATTACCGAAAATTGCACGGATGGTTAATCGAATCAGATAAAGCGGCCATAAAAATTTTCAAAAAACCCAGAAAACATTTGACGTTACCCGTATGTTTTTAACCAATTTCGGCCGAAAATCGGATAACCGTGTAAAAGTGATTTATAGTTGTTTATAGGGTCTAGAATCGAATAAGATATCTCATGATGCAATTTCGGACACGTGGTAGAAAAACAGGTTGAATAATAACAATGGCCGCTCCGACCACCCGATACAGTTCGAACTGACGGATATATAATACACGTTTTTTAGGCCTCTGAACTCTTGAAACAAAAATTACCGAAAATCGCACGGATAGTTAATCGAGTCAGATAAAGCGGGCATAAAAATTTGCAAAAACACTAGAAGACATTTGACGTTACCGGTATGATATTAACCAATTTCGGCCGAAAATCGGATAACCGTGTAAAAGTGATTTATAGTTGTTTATAGGGTCTAGAATCGAATAAGATATCTCATGATGGAATTTCGGACACGTGGTAGAAAAAGAGGCTGAATAATAACAATGGCCGCTCCGACCACCCGACACAGTTCGAACTGATGGATATATAATACACGTTTTTTAGTCCTCTGAACTCTTGAAACAAAAATTACCGAAAATCGCACGGATGGTTAATCGAGTCAAATAAAGCGGGCATAAAAATTTGCAAACACACCAGAAGGCATTAGACGTTACCGATATGATATTAACCAATTTCAGCCGAAAATCGGATAACCGTGTAAAAGTGATTTATAGTTGTTTATAGGGTTTAGAATCAAAAAAGATATCTCATGATGCAATTTCGGAAACGTGGTAGAAAAACAGGCTGAAAAATAACAATGGCCGCTCCGACCACCCGAAACAGCTGGAAGTGAAAGATATATAATACACGTTTTTTAGGCCTCTGAACTCCTGAAACAAAAATTACCGAAAGTTGCACGGATGGTTAATCGAATCAGATAAAGCGGGCATACAAATTTTCAAAAACCCCAGAAGACATTTGACGTTACCAGTATGTTTTTAACCAATTTCGGCCGAAAATCGGATAACCGTGTAAAAGTGATTTATAGTTGTTTATAGGGTCTAGAATCGAATAAGATATCTCATGATGCAATTTCGGACACGTGGTAGAAAAATAGGTTGAATAATAACAATGGCCGCTCCGACCACCCGACACAGTCGAACTGACGGATATATAATACACGTTTTTTAGGCCTCTGAACTCTTGAAACAAAAATTACCGAAAATCGCACGGATAGTTAATCGAGTCAGATAAAGCGGGCATAAAAATTTGCAAAAATACAAGAAGACATTTGACGTTACCTGTATGATATTAACCAATTTCGGCCGAAAAACAGATAACCGCGTAAAAGTGATTTATAGTTGTTTATAGGGTCTAGAATCGAATAAGATATCTCATGATGCAATTTCGGACACGTGGTAGAAAAAGAGGCTGAATAATAACAATTGGCCGCTCCGACCACCCGACACAGTTCGAACTGACGGATATAAAATACACGTTTTCTAGGCCTCTGAACTCTTGAAACAAAAATTACCGAAAATCGCACGGATGGTTAATCGAGTCAAATAAAGCGGGCGTAAAAATTTTCAAAAACACCATAAGGCATTTGACGTTACCGATATGATATTAACCAATTTCGGCCGAAAATCGGATAATCGTGTAAAAGTGATTTATAGTTGTTTGTAGTGTCTAGAATCAAATAAGATATCTCATGATGCAATTTCGGACACATGAAAACAATCAAAGGAATAATAATAATAATAATAAACATACCACAGGAAAAAACCCTAGTGCGAAGTTCTCCCCTGGCGACGGCAAGGACTTTCACGGCACCATGGCCAAAAGTCCTTCCCCACCCATGATTGGCATCACCACTAGGAAGAAAACACGAAGTAATGATCAGAATGCGGGGTCCTCTAGACAGGGACCGGATACAGAAGCGAACAATAATGGTAAGGAGAAGTCAATGCACGACATATTAGGAGGGGTACCTCCTTTAGAAGTTGTTACTGATGAGGAAGAGGATAGTGATACAGAGGAAAGTCAGAAGGCACAGACAGAGGCAATACCAGGCCATGTATCACATATGGATGGAGAAACAGAGGAAGGGCAATGGTATACGAAGCAAGGTAAGAAGAACGTGCTAGTTGTGGATCCTGATACCCTGTTTCAAATCACTGAAGATGATGTGAAGGAGGAGATTGAATACTGGAGTACGGCTGTGTATGGGTTTATTGTAGGAGGCTCTCCTCCATGGCAAGTCCTTGAAGGGTTCCTTAAGCGAATATGGAAGCAGCATGTCATTGACAAGATTTCTTATCTCCCCAATGGCGTCTTTGTCGTCAGATTTCAAACTGAGACTATGAAAACTACAGTTCTGAACGCTGGGCATTACCTGTTTGATAACAGGCCAGTGGTTTTGAAACCATGGCAACCAGATATCGACCTAGAGAAGGAAGACGTCAAAGTAGTGCCTACGTGGGTACGTATCCACAAACTCCCAATGAAGTTTTGGGGTAATAGCTTACCCAAACTAGCAAACCTCATAGGAACATATATAAGGAAGGATGATTTTACTCAGAATAAGACACGACTAGGGTTTGCAAGGGTGTTGGTGGAAGTGAAAGTTGATCAGGCTTTCCCTGATTAGTTGAGCTTTAAAGATGAAAAGGGGCAAGTTATTAGCCTTGACATCGAGTATGATTGGAAGCCCAGTTTATGTACTAAATGTAAAAGAATAGGGCATGAACGGAAGGATTGTAGGAAACTTAGGAAACCTGTGATACGCAAACAGTGGGTTCCCAAACAACCACAACAAAAGCATGGCCAGCAGGTTCCACTTATTGCATCAGTACCAGCATCTGTGATTGACACAGGGACTGGGAGTGCTACTATGGTGGGTACCACTCAGCTGATCACAGATACAACCACAGGAAAGGAAGGGGGAGGCAGTCCTACATACAAACAAACATTAGTTGGTCAGACCCCTTCACAGAGAGCATCAGCAGGTAATACATTCCAATTTCCTAATGATAGTAGGGTTTTGGAATGTTAGAGGGATGAATATGCCCTCGAAACAAGACTTTGTATATAGTTTTTTGAATAAGAATAAAATTGGTCTGTTTGCCTTACTTGAAACGAAGGTGAAAGCCAATAATTTCAGATTAGTTATGAATAAAGGTTTTAATAAATGGAGTGTTACTACTAATAATCATCATCATCAAGGTGGTCGGGTGTGGGTTCTCTGGGATCCTCAGCAATGTCAGGTTCATGTGTTAAAATACACTGCACAATTGATCCGCTGTCATGTGCAGAACTTGGTGACTCAGCAATGGTTCTCTACTACTTTTGTTTATGCCTTCAACTATATTCGTGAGAGAGAAGAGTTGTGGGAGGATATCCGTGCCATTAGTCATACTATTCAAAGGCCATGGATGGTGGGGGGTGATTTCAACTATGTTTTGAAGCCTGAGGAGAGGTTAGGTGGTGGTTTCAGTCTAGCAGAGGCCAATCCATTCCAAGATTGTATTGATAGCTGTGAACTAATGGACATCCCAAGTGAAGGTGCATTTTACACTTGGAATAATAAGCAACCACCTGAAACTAGAGTGTTCAGCAGATTGGATAGGGTCCTGATTAACCAAGCCTGGATAAGTGAGTTTGAGGAGTACAAAGCCAACTTCCTCCCTTCAATGGACTTTGACCACTCCCCTTGTGTTTTGGCCATGGCCACCCATCATCAGAGGAGGAACAGGAGTTTCAAATATTATGACATGTGGAGTCAAGCTCCAAAATTCTTTGATCTGGTCAAGGAGTCATGGATAGAGGGTGTGTATGGCACTCCCATGTACCAACTTGTTACTAAATTGAAGAGATTGAAAGGGCCTCTAAAGCAACTAAATAAGGAGAATTTTGAGGGCATTGAACATCAAGCAGATCTTGCCTATACCAGGCTGCTAGCCATTCAGAAGCAGCTATTCCAAAGGCCTTCTGATACTTCTCAGATTGAGCAGGAACTGCAGGTTCAGGAACAGTATAGGGAGTTGGATAAGGCTAGAATGAGCTTCCTTAGACAAAGGGCAAAAACTACTTGGATTCAAGAAGGGGACTGTAATACAGCTTTCTTTCATGGAACACTCAGAAGTCGCAAAGCTCAGAATCAAGTTCATAAAATTATGGATGAGAATGGCCAGTGGCAGGACCATCCTGAGACTGTTCAACAGGCCTTCTTAGACTATTATATGAAGTTACTTGGGGAGTGTAAGACAGTCACCAGGGTTTCATCTACAATAGTACAACAGGGCTCTATATGTTCTACTAATCACCATGAACTGCTCTTAGCTCCTATCTCAGATGATGAGATCAAAGCCACCATGTTTAGCATCCCTAATGGTAAAGCCCCAGGCCCCGATGGTTATAATAGCCAATTTTTCAAGACCAATTGGGAGTTAATTGGGGGAGAGGTATGCACAGCCATTAAGGATTTCTTCCATCATGGTCGAATGCTTACTCAAATAAACAACACTGTGATATCCCTGCTGCCCAAAATTGCTCAACCTACATCAGTGTTACATTTCAGGCCCATTGCTTGTTGTAACACAGTGTACAAGTGCATTTCTAAACTTTTGTGTGCTAGACTGGCCAAAGTATTACCTAGCATCATTTCGCCTACACAAGGAGGCTTTGTCAAAGGCAGGCACATAGTTGAAAACATCCTCATATGTCAAGATCTCATCAGACATTACAATAGGAAGACTGTAACTCCCAGATGTTTGATAAAAATGGACATGCAGAAAGCGTATGACACAGTGGAGTGGAAGTTTTTGGAAGATATGATGGCTGCCCTACATTTTCCTACTGTCTTCACCACCCTGGTGATGCAGTGTGTCACCACTGCCAGTTTCACACTGAAACTGAATGGGGAGACATTTGGTTTCTTTAAAGGAAGACGAGGTTTGAGGCAAGGGGATCCCCTCTCCCCTTTGCTGTTTACAATATGCATGGAATACTTATCTAGGCTCCTCCATCATACAACCACCAATACTGAGTTTAAGTATCATCCCATGTGTAAAACTTTCTCTGAGGTTAACAAGTCTTATGTTTGCTGATGACCTTTTGCTATTTAGCAAAGGGGATCTCCCATCCATGATGATCCTTTTGCGTACTTTTGCAACGTTCTCAGTGGCCTCTGGTCTGAAGCTAAGTCAAGGCAAATCTAATATTTATGTTGCTGGCTTAACTCAGCAGGTGAAAGCAGATATTCTCGAAGTATCTGGCTGCAAGGAGGGACAATTACCCTTCAAGTACCTTGGGGTACCTATCAAAGCTTCTCGTTTGAACCTCATTGACTGCCAACCCTTGATAGATAAGGTGTTGGAAAGAATTAGAAGGATGGGGGCCAGAAAACTCAACTATACAGGACGCTTGGTTGTCATCAAGGCTGTTCTGAACATTATACACTCCTATTGGGCAAGCATTTTTGTGCTACCTTCAGGAATCATTAAAAGAATTGAAAGTATATGCAGAACTTACCTATGGGAGGCATCCAGTGTACACAGTAGATCACCCCTTGTGGCCTGGAACAAGGTGTGTACTCCTTATCATGAAGGTGGGTTGAATATGTTGCAAAACACAGTGTGGAACAGGGCAGCAATTGGAAAACTTGCTTGGTGGATTATGACTGACCCAGGGAAGCTTTGGGTGAAATGGGTTCATGCCATTTACCTAAAAGGGGAAGCATGGTTGGAATATAAACCTAAGGCTGACACTAGCTGGGGCTGGAGAAAGATTTGCCAGGTCAAGGACAAATTCAAACAAGGATACATTGATCAGGAATGGACAGAGGAACATGGCTACACTATTACTAAAGGTTATCACTAGTGTAGGACAAAGGGCCCTATTATAAACTGGGATAAGCTGGTATGGCAGAAATGGACACTACCTAAGCATCGTTTTGTGAGCTGGTTGCATCAACATAAGGCTATGAACACGAAAGAGAAACTGTATAACTTGCAGCTACTACAAGATAATCTCTGTTGCATCTGTCAGAAAGCCATAGAAGATCATGAACACTTATTTTGTAAGTGTGAGTACAGTGCTCTTATTGTTGACAGGATGAGCACTTGGGTGAAATACCCACTGCAAAGTCACATTCAGAATGTTTGGAGAGCAAGGCTTCGAGGATCCAAGCTTAAGAGAGGTGTTTTGAATGGAATTATCAATGCCATTGTCTATCATATTTGGGCTCAACGAAATAAAAGTAGACTTGAGGGTGTGTTAATGAGACCAGAAGGGGTATGCATGAAGATTAGAGAGGATATGGAAGTCCATTTCATGGGTATAACAAAAGGAGTTCTCAAAACCAAAGATAGGAATTATATGGAACATCTTTTATCTATGTAATATTTGTTGTTGTAGGCTTCCTTGATGCTTGATGAGCTGATTAGTTTGTAATAGTCACTAGTTTTGGTTAATATAATTCTTACATTTTACCAAAAAAAAAAAAATTCGGACACATGGTAGAAAAACAGGCTGAATAATAACAATGGCCGCTCCGACCACCCGACACAGTTCGAACTGATGGATATATAATACACGTTTTTTAGGCCTCTGAATTCTTGAAACAAAAATTACCTAAAATCGCACGGATGGTTAATCGAGTCAAATAAAGCGGGCATAAAAATTTGCAAAAACACCAGAAGGCATTTGACGTTACCGATATGATATTAACCAATTTCGGCCGAAAATCGGTGATCCGATTCCCGATAGGGCAACAAATCAACATTTCATTCGGAAATCGTTAAGACAAATTATATTGGCTAAATTAATATTATTTATCGTATGGCTAGTATATTTACTCGTGAAGATTCATTGGGCTTTAAGGCCTTGGGCTAATACAAGAAAATCAAGAAACAAAGTCATTCGAAGGGAAGCATGGGCTCGGGAAGGCACGGCCCAAGGACCATGGTTGCTCGGTCATGGCCCGAGCGTAGGCCGCGTGAAGCACGGACACAGCCACGCATGGCTCGGTCATGGTTGGAGAGTTGCTCGGCCAAATTGGATTCCAACAAGAAATTGGAGTCTCCTTAATTTCTTTGTTATTTTTATTAAGTTAGTTATTTAGTTGTTAAAGTTTGTTATTTAGTTTGTTAGGATGATTACTAGTTTGTTACAAGGTTGTTACAAATTAGTTATTATCTTATTAGTTATTTATCCTAGGATTATTAGGGTTAGTTATTTAATTCTTTTAATTCTTAGGATAGAGTTTATTTTAATAAGGATTATTTTAATCCATCTAAGATATAGTTTAGGACTTCTAATCTCATATGGAGATGGAGTCGTGTGAGTCGTGTGTTTGTATGCTTTGGGACGTGTGACACTCTTATAAATAGAGCACATCGTCTTTCTTGTTATTCAGTTAATTATCAAATCAAGTAAAAATCACAAGTTTTCTTTTTAAGGCTTTCTTAAAGAAATCTCAAGGACTCATCGAGTGTTGATCCGAATCGTTAATATTTGTCGCGTTTCAAGTATTAGCACGATTTACAAACTATAGGTCTAGGGAGTAAATCACCATTGTTTGAACTATAGGTCTAGGGCAAACAAATATCCTTCTACCTTGAGGATTCACCTCATGACCGTCCCAACTACAACAAACAACCACCAAGACCACCACCATCGACGGCCATCATCATCACCATCGACATCATCATCACCGTCCATCTCATCATCCATCATCATTATTCCAAGATTCAGCCAAGATTGTTCTTTATTTGTCCTATTTTATTATTCATTCAAGATTGTTTTCAAGATTTACAAGAAGGCTTCCGCGGACGAGTTCTTTGATCAAGAATTCGTATCATAAGTGGTATCAGAGCTTCGGCTCTTGAATTCTTTTATTTCAAGAAAATCCATACGGGGCATCATGAATTTTGAAGATCCAAGATTCTTGGATAGTTTAAAGAAGGCATTGGAACATGTTTCTAACAACGAGAATAGATGGCAACCAAGGAGGGAGCCAATGCGTGCGGCCGACGAATTCAAAGTGACCGAGTTACCCGAGTTCGAAGGTGGTATAGATCCGGAGGATTATCTCGAGTGGGAGCGCAAGATGGATCGTATGTTCGAGTTTAAAGAGTTAGATGATCGTAAGATGTCCAAGTACGCAATCCTAAGATTAAGCAAGGGCGCATGTTTATGGTTCGACAGTCTTAAGGCTCAAAGGGCTAGAGCCGGGAAGAAGAAAATCTGTTCTTGGGATAGTTTAAAGAAAAGATTACGAAAACGGTATGTACCCACAACTTATAAACTTGCTTTATATCGTAAGATTTCTAATCTTGTGCAAGGCAAGATGTCGGTAAGTGAGTATATAGAGGAGTTCGAGAATCTTACTTTAATGGGAGAGGTCGAGGAAAGTCAAGAACAAAAGATAGCAAGGTTCTTGCGAGGGTTAAATAAAAATATTGCTAATCCCGTAGAACTTCAAATTTATTCGGATTTTGATACTCCCCCAAGCTTGTGTTTACGAGTTGAGGCACAAAGTAAGAACAGATTCGGGGGAAGTAGCGTGTATGGGCGAGCGTTTGAAGGCGAAGGGGAGGCGTCGAGGTCAAACCCTAATTCGGGTGTAGCAAGTGGCGCAGGCAAGGTGAGTTCGAGTGGGGCGGTTCAAACCAAAGCTACTCCTACTCCAACACCAAACGAGGTAAGCCTTTCTAAAGTAAGGTGCTTTAAGTGTCAAGGGTTTGGACACTTCAAGAATGCTTGCCCTAATAAAAGAGTGGTTACGATGAGGGAGGCATTAACTTGCCTAAACTTAGTAGGAGAGAAGGAGGAGTTCGAGGAGGAGGACGAGGTGTTGGGAGGCTTCGGGGATCGTGAGGAGGACGGCCAGGGCGAACAATTCGAGGCGCCTAATGCAAACACTCTAGTGCTTAGATCTTTACAAGCACAATCTTTGCCTATAATTACCGAACAAAGGGATCATATTTTTCATACCAAGTGTCTTGTAAAAGATAAATGGTGTAGTATGATCATTGATGGAGGTAGTTGTACTAATGTGGCCTCGGAAGAGATGGTATCAAAGTTGGCCTTAACCACCATCAAACACCCAAAACCATATGCTTTACATTGGTTAGGAGATGCCAATAAGGTTAGGGTTACAAAACAGGTCAAGGTGAACTTAGCCATGGGTTCATACAAGGATGAGGTGCTATGTGATGTAGTGCCTATGGATGCATGTCACATTCTTCTAGGGCGTCCTTGGCAATTCGATAGGGATGTGCTACATAGGGGGAGGGTGAACGAGTATGAATTGATGGACAAGGGGAAAAAGATTATCCTAAAACCCATGAGTCCCAAAGATGTAGGGTTGATGAGAGCCAACTCGGGAAAGAACACTAACTTAGCCAACTCAGTTTTTGCTATCGCTAGGGAGGATGAGGAGGTTAAAGAGGTGTTAGGGGCTGATTTGGAGATAGAGGAAGTCGAGGAGTTGGTGTTGACCACAGCGGATTCAAGGGTGGCTATGAGCGTCCGGGAATTGGAGGTGACGCCTAGCTTTAGGCGTATGGAGGAAGTATTACGAAGTGTAGGTACAGGACGAGAGGCTAGGAGGGTTAAGGGCGTGGATATTAGTCCTATGCGGTGAGGTTTAGGGCTGGAGGGTGCGCATGTTCACGAGCCTAGGAAGGAAGGAGAAGTGGTGTCGCGGGATGGTGCTAAGGGGCGCGGCCACAAAAGAATTTCCGTATCAAACCAATCTTTGCTCATGTATACGGGAAAGGTAATCCAAGATCAACGGTTCTTGAAATCTCATCATCAAGAATTGAGGTCAATTCTCTTTCAAGGGGGAGGGGATGATCCGATTCCGGATAGGGCAACAAATCAACATTGAATTGATATTAAAAACCCTAGGGATCTGTTCCTTCGAGGCGATTGACGGCGATCACCTGGCATCCATGGCTAGGGCATCAACGATGACTCCTCCTCCTAGGAACGTTACTCAAAGGGCTCAAAAGAAGAAGCAACAAACTGATGGCGATATAGTAAGTACTTCTAACCCTCATGTTCAGCGACCAGTTAAGGAGAAATCAATGCAAGAACTGGTAGGGGTTGCCCCATATGATTTAAGTGCAGATGACGAGGTACTAATAGAGGATGAAGAAGAACATGATCCGGAGGCTGGACCATGGTTCAAAATTCAAGGAAACAAGGTAGTTCAGGCTGAAGAACCAGAAACAGAGTCACTAAAGTTGATCAAAATAACAGAGGAGGAAGTGGCAGATGAACTGGACTATTGGAAAACGGCTATCTATGGTTTTGTGGTGGGTGCTCATCCACCATGGCCGATACTAGAAGGATATTTGAAACGTATTTGGAGCCAGCATACCATGGATAAGATCTCTTTCCTCCCAAATGGAGTATTTGTGGTAAGATTTAGTACCATTGATATGCAACAAGCGGTTTTGAAACATGGATACCATTTGTTTGATAATAAGCCTATTATTATTAAGCCATGGACTGCAGATACAGTGCTTGAAAAAGAAGATGTCAAACTTGTTCCTGTGTGGGTTAGGCTTCATAACTTACACTTGAAATTTTGGGGGGCTAGTTTGGCTAGGATTGCTGGTGTTGTAGGGAAGTATATACAATCTGATACTTTTACTGCTGCAAAAACCAGACTGGGTTATGCTAGAGTTCTGGTGGAGGTCAAAATAGGGCAGAAAATGGAGAAAATCATACAATTTTTGGATGAAAAGGATTGTAAGGTGACTGTGAAGGTTGAATACGAGTGGCAACCTATCTTGTGCACTGGCTGTAACAAGTTAGGGCATGAACAGCAGAATTGTAGGAAACAGAAGCCTCGGCCAATCCCAGTAGTTAAGCAAATATGGAAACCCAAAGTACCTATAACTTCTGTGGACAAGAATACACCACAGACTGTACCATCTATTGAGGAGTTTCCATCTCTCCCTAGGCTGACAGTCCAACAACCACAAGGACAGGCTGGGGGGCATGCTGAAGACAGGCCTGGTACTCCTCCTATAGGGCTTGGACAGAGTGCAGGGATACCCACTGGTGGGAGTCCTTCTTATATGCAAATGGTGACAGGTAGTGGTGGCAATGGCAGTGCCAAGGACTTGGTAGACCCCAACTTTCCAGTTAATCAATGATTCCCATTGGTTTTTGGAATGTGCGGGGGATGAATAATATTAATAAACAAAAGGATGTAAATAAGTTTCTTCGTTCTTATAATATAGGCATTTGTGGCTTGCTTGAAACAAAAATAAAAGCAAGTAAACAGAATAAAGTAACTCAGAGCAGTTTTCAGTGTTGGAGTATTACTTCTAATGCTCCTTATCATACTGGGGGCAGAATTTGGGTGGTCTGGGATCATTTGCAATGCCAGGTCCATCCTTTAAAGTATACCTCTCAACTAATACATTGTCAGGTTCAAGATAGTCAGTCTGGGCACCAGTTTCATCTTACTTTCGTTTATGCTTTCAATAAAATTCAAGAGAGAGTCAGTCTTTGGGGAGATCTAGAGCAACTTGCTAGTCATATGCAGGGACCCTGGATGGTTTGTGGCGATTTTAATTGCGTTATGAATCAGGAGGAAAGACTTGGGGGTGGTTTTGACCCTGCTGAAGCAATTCCTTTGAAGGACTGTTTAGCCAACTGTGAACTGATAGACAGCCCTGCCAAGGGGGCCTTCTATACCTGGACTAACAAGCATGTACCTGCAGATAGAGTGTGTAGTAGGTTGGACATGTGTCTTCTTAATGAGAAATGGCTTCAGGTATACCCCTCTACCCAAGCTAACTTTTTGCCAGAAGACTATTTTGATCATACACCATGTGTAGTATCTCTTGGCCAGCTATCCAGTGCAAAACCCAGACCCTTTAAGTACTTCAATTTCTGGAGCTCCTATGATCAGTTTGCAGACCTGGTCCATTCTGGATGGCAGCAGACTATTGATGGCACTCCTATGTATTGTCTGGTTAAAAAGCTACAGGGACTCAAGGGGAGTTTAAAGAAGCTTAATAGAGACAAATTCTCTGGAATTGAGCAACAAGCTAATGTTGTTCACCTTAAACTCATTCAAGTCCAAACCCAGCTGCAGCTTCAGCCCACAAATGCTATCCTTCTTAACCAAGAATATGACTTGCAGACTGAGTATGCTAGACTGAGACCCCTGGTCCAGGAGTTCTTACAACAAAAGGCGAAGATTCAATGGCTTGATAAGGGAGATACTAACTCTGCTTATTTCCATGGCTCAATCAAAGCAAGGAGGACCATCAATACTGTATATCAAATTGAGGATAGTTTGGGTAATGTCCATACTGATACAGCAGGCATTCAGAATAGCTTCCTACAATTCTATGTTCAGTTGCTTGGGTCTAAAGCTTCTACCACTAAAGTCCAGGCCAGAATTGTGCAGCAAGGGGCAGTGTGTAATGCTGGCCATGAGCAGATCCTACTAGCACCTATCTCTACTGATGAAATCAAGGAGGTAATGTATAGTATACCAAATGATAAAGCCCCAGGCCCCGATGGCTATTCTAGTAAGTTTTTCAAAGATTCATGGGATGTTGTGGGTCCAGAGGTGTGTTTAGCAATCCAGGATTTCTTTCAGAATGGTCAACTGCTAAAACAGTTAAATACTACCATACTGACCCTTGTGCCCAAAATGGTCAGACCATCTAATGTCAAGCAATACAGACCCATTGCCTGCTGCAATGTGGTTTACAAATGCATTTCGAAGATTATGTGTAACAGATTGGGGCAAGTCCTACCTGATTTGATTGGTCCTGAGCAAGGTGGCTTTGTTAAAGGTAGGAGCATCATTGAGAACATTCTTATATGTCAGGACTTGGTAAGGGGATATAATAGGAGAACACTCTCTCCTCGATGTTTATTTAAACTGGACATGCAGAAGGCCTATGATACAATTGAGTGGTCTTTTCTTCATCAAATGCTTTGCTTGCTAAAGTTTCCTGCTCAGTTTACAAACCTGATTATGCAGTGTGTCTCAACTGCTTCTTACTCTCTAAATCTCAATGGGGAGCAATTTGGTTTCTTTCAAGGCAAAAGGGGACTCAGGCAAGGGGATCCCTTAAGCCCTCTGTTGTTTACTATATGCATGGAGTATCTTACTCGTATTTTGAAATATACAACCACAAGCATGGATTTTAATTTCCATCCTATGTGCAAATCTATGAGATTAACCTCCTTATTGTTTGCTGATGATCTGCTGCTGTTTAGTAAAGGGGATGCAAAGTCTATGATGGTCCTACTAAGATCCTTTTCTACTTTCTCCCATGCTTCTGGACTTAAAATGAGCCCAGGAAAATCGGATGTTTACTTTGCTGGAGTTAAAGAGAGCCTCAAGCAAGATATAATTCAAGTGTCAGGATGCAAAGAAGGGACACTCCCCTTCAAGTATCTGGGTGTACCTATCAAGGCTGCTAGATTGAACATCAAAGACTGCCAACCTCTTATTGATAAGGTTGTTGAGAGGATTAGAAGACTTGGGACCAAGAAGCTTTCGTACGCAGGGAGGCTAGTGCTCGTTAAATCTGTACTCAGTACTATCACCAATTACTGGTCTGCTATGTTCATTCTGCCTAGTGCAGTCATTCATCAAGTTGATTCTATATGTAGGAACTTTCTATGGTCAGGGGCAGCTGATTACTTGAGAGTGCCAATGGTTGCTTGGGACAGAATCTGCAAACCAACTCAGGAAGGAGGTCTGAACATTAAACAAGCAAAAACCTGGAATAAAGTTGCTGTGGGCAAGATAGCAGTCTGGCTAAGTACTAATGTTAATCGTCTCTGGGTGAAATGGGTTCATAGTGTGTACTTGAAAGGGAAAACTTGGTCTGAGTATAACCCACCAACTGATATAAGCTGGTCATGGAGGAAAATATGTGGTATGAGACCTTGGCTTCAGCAAGGATATGAGGCAGGTTTGTGGCAGTGGGATGGGACTAATGAGTATACAGTGAGTAAAGGCTATCATATGCTCAGAGGTAGAGCGGAAACTGTACCCTGGCATAAACTGATTTGGTCTAGATGGTCCATTCCCAAGCATTGTATTGTAGCATGGATGCATCAATTGCAGGCTATGCACACCAAGCATAGACTGATGAGCTTGAACATCAGTCCAGACGACCTGTGTTGCATCTGTGGTCATGCTTCAGAAACGTTGGTTCATTTGTTTTGTCAATGTGAGTATAGCAGCCAAATACTTCAAGATATTACAGCCTGGGTGCGTATGAGGATTGATGTCACTCTTCCTCTTCAGCAACGACTTCGTATTCGTGGATCCAAATTGCAAAGGGCAGTTAAGAATGGAGCTTTAAATGCAGTTATTTATCATGTATGGCAACAAAGAAACACCAGCAGATGTGAGCAAAGTCTGATTAGGCCTACTATAGTAGCAAAAAGAATTAAGCAGGAACTCATTTGTATGTTTAAAACTCGTATGCATTGTAACTTAAGCTCTCGGGATCAGGCCTTCTTGCAAAGCCTGTTCTAGATCTTCTTTGTAACTCTCTCTTTTATATATAATACTTACCTTTACCAAAAAAAAAAAGAAATCAACATTTCATTCGGAAATCGTTAAGACAAATTATATTGGCTAAATTAATATTATTTATCGTATGGCTAGTATATTTACTCGTGAAAATTCATTGGGCTTTAAGGCCTTGGGCTAATACAAGAAAATCAAGAAACAAAGTCATTCGAAGGGAAGCATGAGCTCGGGAAGGCACGGCCCAAGGATCATGGTTGCTCGGTCATGGCCCGAGCGTAGGCCGCGTGAAGCACGGACACAAGCACGCATGGCTCGGTCATGGTTGGAGAATTGCTCGGCCAAATTGGATTCCAACAAGAAATTGGAGTCTCCTTAATTTCTTTGTTATTTTTATTAAGTTAGTTATTCAGTTGTTAAAGTTTGTTATTTAGTTTGTTAGGATGATTACTAGTTTGTTACAAGGTTGTTACAAATTAGTTATTATCTTATTAGTTATTTATCCTAGGATTATTAGGGTTAGTTATTTAATTCTTAGGATAGAGTTTATTTTAATAAGGATTATTTTAATCCATCTAAGATATAGTTTAGGACTTCTAATCTCATATGGAGATGGAGTCGTGTGAGTCGTGTGTTTGTATGCTTTGGGACGTGTGACACTCTTATAAATAGAGCACATCGTCTTTCTTGTTATTCAGTTAATTATCAAATCAAGTAAAAATCACAAGTTTTCTTTTTAAGGCTTTCTTAAAGAAATCTCAAGGACTCATCGAGTGTTGATCCGAATCGTTAATATTTGTCGCGTTTCAAGTATTAGCACGATTTACAAACTATAGGTCTAGGGAGTAAATCACCATTGTTTGAACTATAGGTCTAGGGCAAACAAATATCCTTCTACCTTGAGGATTCACCTCATGACCGTCACAACTACAACAAACAACCACCAAGACCACCACCATCGACGGCCATCATCATCACCATCGACATCATCATCACCGTCCATCTCATCATCCATCATCATTATTCCAAGATTCAGCCAAGATTGTTCTTTATTTGTCCTATTTTATTATTCATTCAAGATTGTTTTCAAGATTTACAAGAAGGCTTCCGCGGACGAGTTCTTTGATCAAGAATTCGTATCAATCGGATAATCGTGTAACAGTGATTTATAGTTGTTTATAGTGTCTAGAATCAAATAAGATATCTCATGATGCAATTTCGGACACGTGGTAGAAAAACAGGCTGAAAAATAACAATGGCCGCTCCGACCACCCGAAACAGCTGGAAGTGAAGGATATATAATACACGTTTTTTAGGCCTCTGAACTCCTGAAACAAAAATTACCAAAAATTGCACGGATGGTTAAGCGAATCAGATAAAGCGGGCATAAAAATTTGCAAAAACACCAGAAGACATTTGACGTTACCGGTACGTTTTTAACCAATTTCGGCCGAAAATCGGATAACCGTGTAAAAGTAATTTATAATTGTTTATAGGGTCTAGAATCGAATAAGATATCTCATGATGCAATTTAGGACACGTGGTAGAAAAACAGGTTGAATAATAACAATGGCCGCTCCGACCACCCGACACAGTTCGAACTGACGGATATATAATATACGTTTTTTAGGCCTCTGAACTCTTGAAACAAAAATTACCAAAAATCGCACGGATAGTTAATCGAGTCAGATAAAGCGGGCATAAAAATTTGCAAAAACACCAGAAGACATTTGACGTTACCGGTATGATATTAACCAATTTCGGCCGAAAATCGGGTAACCGTGTAAAAGTAATTTATAGTTGTTTATAGGGTCTAGAATCGAATAAGATATCTCATGATGCAATTTCGGACACGTGGTAGAAAAACAGGCTGAATAATAACAATTGGCCGCTCCGACCACCCGACACAGTTCGAACTGATGGATATATAATACACGTTTTTTAGGCCTCTGAACCTTGAAACAAATATTACCGAAAATCGCACGGATGGTTAATCGAGTCAGATAAAGTGGGCATAAAAATTTGCAAAAATACCAGAGGACATTTGACATTACCGGTATGTTATTAACCAATTTCGGCCGAAAATCGGATAACCGTGTAAAAGTGTTTTTTAATTGTTTATAGGGTCTAGAATCGAATAAGATATCTCATGATGCAATTTCGGACACGTGGTAGAAAAACAGGCTGAATAATAACAATGGTCGCTCCGACCACCCGACACAGTTCGAACTGACGGATATAAAATACACGTTTTTTAGGCCTCTGAACTCTTGAAACAAAAATTACCGAAAATCGCACGGATGGTTAATCGAGTCAATAAAGCGGGCATAAAAATTTGCAAAAACACCAGAAGGCATTTGACGTGTTACCGATATGATATTAACCAATTTCGGCCGAAAATCGGATAACCGTGTAAAAGTGTTTTTTAATTGTTTATAGGGTCTAGAATCGAATAAGATATCTCATGATGCAATTTCGGACACGTGGTAGAAAAACAGGCTGAATAATAACAATGGTCGCTCCGACCACCCGACACAGTTCGAACTGACGGATATAAAATACACGTTTTTTAGGCCTCTGAACTCTTGAAACAAAAATTACCGAAAATCGCACGGATGGTTAATCGAGTCAATAAAGCGGGCATAAAAATTTGCAAAAACACCAGAAGGCATTAGACGTTACCGATATGATATTAACCAATTTCGGCCGAAAATCGGATTACCGTGTAAAAGTGATTTATAGTTGTTTATAGGGTCTAGAATCGAAAAAGATATCTCATGATGCAATTTCGGACACGTGGTAGAAAAACAGGCTGAAAAATAACAACGGCAGCTCCGACCACCCGAAACAGCTAGAAGTGAAGGATATATAATACACGGTTTTTAGGCCTCTGAACTCCTGAAACAAAAATTACCGAAAATCGCACGGATGGTTAGTCGAGTCAGATAAAGCGGGCATAAAAATTTGCAAAAATACCAGAAGCATTTGACATTACCGGTATGTTATTAACCAATTTCGGTCGAAAATCAGATAACCGTGTAAAAGTGTTTTTTAGTTGTTTATAGGGTCTAGAATCGAATAAGATATCTCATGATGAAATTTCGGACACGTGGTAGAAAAACAGGCTGAATAATAATAATGGCCGCTCCGACCTTCTGACACAGTTCGAACTGATGGATATATAATACACGTTTTTTAGGCCTCTGAATTCTTGAAACAAAAATTACCTAAAATCGCACGGATGGTTAATCGAGTCAAATAAAGCGGGCATAAAAATTTGTAAAAACACCAGAAGGCATTTGACGTGTTACCGAAATGATATTAACCAATTTCGGCCGAAAATCGGATAATCGTGTAAAAGTGATTTATAGTTGTTTTTAGTGTCTAGAATCACATAAGATATCTCATGCTGCAATTTCGGACACGTGGTAGAAAAACAGGCTGAATAATAATAATGGCCGCTCCGACCTTCTGACACAGTTCGAACTGATGGATATATAATACACGTTTTTTAGGCCTCTGAATTCTTGAAACAAAAATTACCTAAAATCGCACGGATGGTTAATCGAGTCAAATAAAGCGGGCATAAAAATTTCCAAAAACACCAGAAGGCATTTGACGTTACCGATATCATATTAACCAATTTCGGCCGAAAATCGGATAATCGTGTAAAAGTGATTTATAGTTGTTTATAGTGTCTAGAATCAAATAAGATATCTCATGATGCAATTTCGGACACGTGGTAGAAAAACAGGCTGAAAAATAACAATAACCTCTCTGACCACCCGAAACAGCTGGAAGTGAAGGATATATAATACACGGTTTTTAGGCCTCTGAACTCCTGAAACAAAAATTACCGAAAATTGCACGGATGGTTAATCGAAACAGATAAAGTGGGCATAAAAATTTGCAAAAAAACCAGAAGATATTTGACGTTACCGGTATGTTTTAACTAATTTCGGCCGAAATCGGATAACCGTGTAAAAGTGATTTATAGTTGTTTATAGAGTCTAAAATCGAATAAGATATCTCATGATGCAATTTCGGACACGTGGTAGAAAAACAGGTTGAATAATAACAATGGCCGCTCCGACCACCTGACACAGTTCGAACTGACGGATATAAAATACACGTTTTTTAGGCCTCTGAACTCTTGAAACAAAAATTACCGAAAATCGCACGGATAGTTAATCGAGTCAGATAAAGCGGGCATAAAAATTTGCAAAAACACCAGAAGACATTTGACGTTACCGGTATGATATTAACCAATTTCGGCCGAAAATCGGATAACCGTGTAAAAGTGTTTTTTAATTGTTTATAGGGTCTAGAATCGAATAAGATATCTCATGATGCAATTTCGGACACGTGGTAGAAAAACAGGCTGAATAATAACAATGGTCGCTACGACCACCCGACACAGTTCGAACTGACGGATATAAAATACACGTTTTTTAGGCCTCTGAACTCTTGAAACAAAAATTACCGAAAATCGGACGGATAGTTAATCGAGTCAGATAAAGCGGGCATAAAAATTTGCAAAAACACCAGAAGACATTTGACGTTACCGTTATGATATTAACCAATTTCGGCCGAAAATCGGATAATCGTGTAAAAGTGATTTATTGTTGTTTATAGTGTCTAGAATCAAATAAGATATCTCATGATGCAATTTCGGACACGTGGTAGAAAAACAGGCTGAAAAATAAAAATGGCCGCTCCGACCACCCGACACAGTTCGAACTGACGGATATAAAATACACGTTTTTTAGGCCTCTGAACTCTTGAAACAAAAATTACCAAAAATCGCACGGATGGTTAATCGAGTCAATAAAGCGGGCATGAAAATTTGCAACAACACCAGAAGGCATTAGACGTAACCGATATGATATTAACCAATTTCGGCCGAAAATCGGATTACCGTGAAAAAGTGATTTATAGTTTTTTATAGGGTCTAGAATCGAAAAAGATATCTCATGAGGCAATTTCGGACACGTGGTAGAAAAACAGGCTGAAAAATAACAATGGCCGCTCCGACCACCTGAAACAGCTAGAAGTGAAGGATATATAATACACGGTTTTTAGGCCTCTGAACTCCTGAAACAAAAATTACCGAAAATCGCACGGATGGTTAATCGAGTCAGATAAAGCGGGCATAAAAATTTGCAAAAACACCAGAAGACATTTGACGTTACCGGTACGTTTTTAACCAATTTCGGCCGAAAATCGGATAACCGTGTAAAAGTAATTTATAATTGTTTATAGGGTCTAGAATCGAATAAGATATCTCATGATGCAATTTAGGACACGTGGTAGAAAAACAGGTTGAATAATAACAATGGCCGCTCCGACCACCCGACACAGTTCGAACTGACGGATATATAATATACGTTTTTTAGGCCTCTGAACTCTTGAAACAAAAATTACCAAAAATCGCACGGATAGTTAATCGAGTCAGATAAAGCGGGCATAAAAATTTGCAAAAACACCAGAAGACATTTGACGTTACCGGTATGATATTAACCAATTTCGGCCGAAAATCGGGTAACCGTGTAAAAGTAATTTATAGTTGTTTATAGGGTCTAGAATCGAATAAGATATCTCATGATGCAATTTCGGACACGTGGTAGAAAAACAGGCTGAATAATAACAATTGGCCGCTCCGACCACCCGACACAGTTCGAACTGATGGATATATAATACACGTTTTTTAGGCCTCTGAACCTTGAAACAAATATTACCGAAAATCGCACGGATGGTTAATCGAGTCAGATAAAGTGGGCATAAAAATTTGCAAAAATACCAGAGGACATTTGACATTACCGGTATGTTATTAACCAATTTCGGCCGAAAATCGGATAACCGTGTAAAAGTGTTTTTTAATTGTTTATAGGGTCTAGAATCGAATAAGATATCTCATGATGCAATTTCGGACACGTGGTAGAAAAACAGGCTGAATAATAACAATGGTCGCTCCGACCACCCGACACAGTTCGAACTGACGGATATAAAATACACGTTTTTTAGGCCTCTGAACTCTTGAAACAAAAATTACCGAAAATCGCACGGATCGTTAATCGAGTCAATAAAGCGGGCATAAAAATTTGCAAAAACACCAGAAGGCATTTGACGTGTTACCGATATGATATTAACCAATTTCGGCCGAAAATCGGATAACCGTGTAAAAGTGTTTTTTAATTGTTTATAGGGTCTAGAATCGAATAAGATATCTCATGATGCAATTTCGGACACGTGGTAGAAAAACAGGCTGAATAATAACAATGGTCGCTCCGACCACCCGACACAGTTCGAACTGACGGATATAAAATACACGTTTTTTAGGCCTCTGAACTCTTGAAACAAAAATTACCGAAAATCGCACGGATGGTTAATCGAGTCAATAAAGCGGGCATAAAAATTTGCAAAAACACCAGAAGGCATTAGACGTTACCGATATGATATTAACCAATTTCGGCCGAAAATCGGATTACCGTGTAAAAGTGATTTATAGTTGTTTATAGGGTCTAGAATCGAAAAAGATATCTCATGATGCAATTTCGGACACGTGGTAGAAAAACAGGCTGAAAAATAACAACGGCAGCTCCGACCACCCGAAACAGCTAGAAGTGAAGGATATATAATACACGGTTTTTAGGCCTCTGAACTCCTGAAACAAAAATTACCGAAAATCGCACGGATGGTTAGTCGAGTCAGATAAAGCGGGCATAAAAATTTGCAAAAATACCAGAAGCATTTGACATTACCGGTATGTTATTAACCAATTTCGGTCGAAAATCAGATAACCGTGTAAAAGTGTTTTTTAGTTGTTTATAGGGTCTAGAATCGAATAAGATATCTCATGATGAAATTTCGGACACGTGGTAGAAAAACAGGCTGAATAATAACAATTGGCCGCTCCGACCACCCGACACAGTTCGAACTGACGGATATAAAATACACGTTTTCTAGGCCTCTGAACTCTTGAAACAAAAATTACCGAAAATCGCACGGATGGTTAATCGAGTCAAATAAAGCGGGCATAAAAATTTGTAAAAACACCAGAAGGCATTTGACGTGTTACCGATATGATATTAACCAATTTCGGCCGAAAATCGGATAATCGTGTAAAAGTGATTTATAGTTGTTTTTAGTGTCTAGAATCACATAAGATATCTCATGCTGCAATTTCGGACACGTGGTAGAAAAACAGGCTGAATAATAATAATGGCCGCTCCGACCTTCTGACACAGTTCGAACTGATGGATATATAATACACGTTTTTTAGGCCTCTGAATTCTTGAAACAAAAATTACCTAAAATCGCACGGATGGTTAATCGAGTCAAATAAAGCGGGCATAAAAATTTCCAAAAACACCAGAAGGCATTTGACGTTACCGATATCATATTAACCAATTTCGGCCGAAAATCGGATAATCGTGTAAAAGTGATTTATAGTTGTTTATAGTGTCTAGAATCAAATAAGATATCTCATGATGCAATTTCGGACACGTGGTAGAAAAACAGGCTGAAAAATAACAATAACCTCTCTGACCACCCGAAACAGCTGGAAGTGAAGGATATATAATACACGGTTTTTAGGCCTCTGAACTCCTGAAACAAAAATTACCGAAAATTGCACGGATGGTTAATCGAAACAGATAAAGTGGGCATAAAAATTTGCAAAAAAACCAGAAGATATTTGACGTTACCGGTATGTTTTAACTAATTTCGGCCGAAATCGGATAACCGTGTAAAAGTGATTTATAGTTGTTTATAGAGTCTAAAATCGAATAAGATATCTCATGATGCAATTTCGGACACGTGGTAGAAAAACAGGTTGAATAATAACAATGGCCGCTCCGACCACCTGACACAGTTCGAACTGACGGATATAAAATACACGTTTTTTAGGCCTCTGAACTCTTGAAACAAAAATTACCGAAAATCGCACGGATAGTTAATCGAGTCAGATAAAGCGGGCATAAAAATTTGCAAAAACACCAGAAGACATTTGACGTTACCGGTATGATATTAACCAATTTCGGCCGAAAATCGGATAACCGTGTAAAAGTGTTTTTTAATTGTTTATAGGGTCTAGAATCGAATAAGATATCTCATGATGCAATTTCGGACACGTGGTAGAAAAACAGGCTGAATAATAACAATGGTCGCTACGACCACCCGACACAGTTCGAACTGACGGATATAAAATACACGTTTTTTAGGCCTCTGAACTCTTGAAACAAAAATTACCGAAAATCGGACGGATAGTTAATCGAGTCAGATAAAGCGGGCATAAAAATTTGCAAAAACACCAGAAGACATTTGACGTTACCGTTATGATATTAACCAATTTCGGCCGAAAATCGGATAATCGTGTAAAAGTGATTTATTGTTGTTTATAGTGTCTAGAATCAAATAAGATATCTCATGATGCAATTTCGGACACGTGGTAGAAAAACAGGCTGAAAAATAACAATGGCCGCTCCGACCACCCGACACAGTTCGAACTGACGGATATAAAATACACGTTTTTTAGGCCTCTGAACTCTTGAAACAAAAATTACCAAAAATCGCACGGATGGTTAATCGAGTCAATAAAGCGGGCATGAAAATTTGCAACAACACCAGAAGGCATTAGACGTAACCGATATGATATTAACCAATTTCGGCCGAAAATCAGATAACCGTGTAAAAGTGTTTTTTAATTGTTTATAGGGTCTAGAATCGAATAAGATATCTCATGATGCAATTTCGGACACGTGGTAGAAAAACAGGCTGAATAATAACAATGGTCGCTACGACCACCCGACACAGTTCGAACTGACGGATATAAAATACACGTTTTTTAGGCCTCTGAACTCTTGAAACAAAAATTACCGAAAATCGGACGGATAGTTAATCGAGTCAGATAAAGCGGGCATAAAAATTTGCAAAAACACCAGAAGACATTTGACGTTACCGTTATGATATTAACCAATTTCGGCCGAAAATCGGATAATCGTGTAAAAGTGATTTATTGTTGTTTATAGTGTCTAGAATCAAATAAGATATCTCATGATGCAATTTCGGACACGTGGTAGAAAAACAGGCTGAAAAATAACAATGGCCGCTCCGACCACCCGACACAGTTCGAACTGACGGATATAAAATACACGTTTTTTAGGCCTCTGAACTCTTGAAACAAAAACTACCAAAAATCGCACGGATGGTTAATCGAGTCAATAAAGCGGGCATGAAAATTTGCAACAACACCAGAAGGCATTAGACGTAACCGATATGATATTAACCAATTTCGGCCGAAAATCGGATTACCGTGAAAAAGTGATTTATAGTTTTTTATAGGGTCTAGAATCGAAAAAGATATCTCATGAGGCAATTTCGGACACGTGGTAGAAAAACAGGCTGAAAAATAACAATGGCCGCTCCGACCACCTGAAACAGCTAGAAGTGAAGGATATATAATACACGGTTTTTAGGCCTCTGAACTCCTGAAACAAAAATTACCGAAAATCGCACGGATGGTTAATCGAGTCAGATAAAGCGGGCATAAAAATTTGCAAAAACACCAGAAGACATTTGACGTTACCGGTACGTTTTTAACCAATTTCGGCCGAAAATCGAATAACCGTGTAAAAGTAATTTATAATTGTTTATAGGGTCTAGAATCGAATAAGATATCTCATGATGCAATTTAGGACACGTGGTAGAAAAACAGGTTGAATAATAACAGTGGTCGCTCCGACCACCCGACACAGTTCGAACTGACGGATATATAATATACGTTTTTTAGGCCTCTGAACTCTTGAAACAAAAATTACCGAAAATCGCACGGATGGTTAGTCGAGTCAGATAAAGCGGGCATAAAAATTTGCAAAAATACCAGAAGCATTTGACATTACCGGTATGTTATTAACCAATTTCGGTCGAAAATCAGATAACCGTGTAAAAGTGTTTTTTAGTTGTTTATAGGGTCTAGAATCGTTTAAGATATCTCATGATGAAATTTCGGACACGTGGTAGAAAAACAGGCTGAATAATAACAATTGGCCGCTCCGACCACCCGACACAGTTCGAACTGATGGATATATAATACACGTTTTTTAGGCCTCTGAATTCTTGAAACAAAAATTACCTAAAATCGCACGGATGGTTAATCGAGTCAAATAAAGCGGGCATAAAAATTTCCAAAAACACCAGAAGGCATTTGACGTTACCGATATCATATTAACCAATTTCGGCCGAAAATCGGATAATCCTGTAAAAGTGATTTATAGTTGTTTATAGTGTCTAGAATCAAATAAGATATCTCATGATGCAATTTCGGACACGTGGTAGAAAAACAGGCTAAAAAATAACAATGGCCGCTCTGACCACCCGAAACAGCTGGAAGTGAAGGATATATAATACACGTTTTTTAGGCCTCTGAACTCCTGAAACAAAAATTACCGAAAATTGCACGGATGGTTAATCGAAACAGATAAAGTGGGCATAAAAATTTGCAAAAAAACCTGAAGATATTTGACGTTACCGGTATGTTTTAACTAATTTCGGCCGAAATCGGATAACCGTGTAAAAGTGATTTATAGTTGTTTATAGAGTCTAAAATCGAATAAGATATCTCATGATGCAATTTCGGACACGTGGTAGAAAAACAGGTTGAATAATAACAATGGCCGCTCCGACCACCCGACACAGTTCGAACTGACGGATATATAATACACGTTTTTTAGGCCTCTGAACTCTTGAAACAAAAATTACCGAAAATCGCACGGATAGTTAATCGAGTCAGATAAAGCGGGCATAAAAATTTGCAAAAACACCAGAAGACATTTGACGTTACCGGTATGATATTAACCAATTTCGGCCGAAAATCGGATAACCGTGTAAAAGTGATTTATAGTTGTTTATAGGGTCTAGAATCGAATAAGATATCTCATGATGCAATTTCGGACACGTGGTAGAAAAACAGGTTGAATAATAACAATGGCCGCTCCGACCACCCGACACAGTTCGAACTGACGGATATATAATACACGTTTTTTAGGCCTCTGAACTCTTGAAACAAAAATTACCGAAAATCGCACGGATAGTTAATCGAGTCAGATAAAGCGGGCATAAAAATTTGCAAAAACACCAGAAGACATTTGACGTTACCGGTATGATATTAACCAATTTCGGCCGAAAATCGGATAACCGTTTAAAAGTGATTTATAGTTGTTTATAGGGTCTAGAATCGAATAAGATATCTCATGATGCAATTTCGGACACGTGGTAGAAAAACAGGCTGAATAATAACAATGGTCGCTCCGACCACCCGACATAGTTCGAACTACCGGATATATAATACACGTTTTTTAAGCCTCTGAACTCTTGAAACAAAAATTACCGAAAATCGGACGGATAGTTAATCGAGTCAGATAAAGCGGGCATAAAAATTTGCAAAAACACCAAAAGACATTTGACGTTACCGGTATGATATTACCCAATTTCGGCCGAAAATCGGATAACCGTGTAAAAGTGATTTATAGTTGTTTATAGGGTCTAGAATCGAATAAGATATCTCATGATGCAATTTCGGACACGTGGTAGAAAAACAGGTTGAATAATAACAATGGCCGCTCCGACCACCCGACACAGTTCGAACTGATGGATATATAATACACGTTTTTTAGGCCTCTGAATTCTTGAAACAAAAATTACCTAAAATCGCACGGATGGTTAATCGAGTCAAATAAAGCGGGCATAAAAATTTCCAAAAACACCAGAAGGCATTTGACGTTACCGATATCATATTAACCAATTTCGGCCGAAAATCGGATAATCGTGTAAAAGTGATTTATAGTTGTTTATAGTGTCTAGAATCAAATAAGATATCTCATGATGCAATTTCGGACACGTGGTAGAAAAACAGGCTAAAAAATAACAATGGCCGCTCTGACCACCCGAAACAGCTGGAAGTGAAGGATATATAATACACGTTTTTTAGGCCTCTGAACTCCTGAAACAAAAATTACCGAAAATTGCACGGATGGTTAATCGAAACAGATAAAGTGGGCATAAAAATTTGCAAAAAAACCTGAAGATATTTGACGTTACCGGTATGTTTTAACTAATTTCGGCCGAAATCGGATAACCGTGTAAAAGTGATTTATAGTTGTTTATAGAGTCTAAAATCGAATAAGATATCTCATGATGCAATTTCGGACACGTGGTAGAAAAACAGGTTGAATAATAACAATGGCCGCTCCGACCACCCGACACAGTTCGAACTGACGGATATATAATACACGTTTTTTAGGCCTCTGAACTCTTGAAACAAAAATTACCGAAAATCGCACGGATAGTTAATCGAGTCAGATAAAGCGGGCATAAAAATTTGCAAAAACACCAGAAGACATTTGACGTTACCGGTATGATATTAACCAATTTCGGCCGAAAATCGGATAACCGTGTAAAAGTGATTTATAGTTGTTTATAGGGTCTAGAATCGAATAAGATATCTCATGATGCAATTTCGGACACGTGGTAGAAAAACAGGTTGAATAATAACAATGGCCGCTCCGACCACCCGACACAGTTCGAACTGACGGATATATAATACACGTTTTTTAGGCCTCTGAACTCTTGAAACAAAAATTACCGAAAATCGCACGGATAGTTAATCGAGTCAGATAAAGCGGGCATAAAAATTTGCAAAACCACCAGAAGACATTTGACGTTACCGGTATGATATTAACCAATTTCGGCCGAAAATCGGATAACCGTTTAAAAGTGATTTATAGTTGTTTATAGGGTCTAGAATCGAATAAGATATCTCATGATGCAATTTCGGACACGTGGTAGAAAAACAGGCTGAATAATAACAATGGTCGCTCCGACCACCCGACATAGTTCGAACTACCGGATATATAATACACGTTTTTTAAGCCTCTGAACTTTTGAAACAAAAATTACCGAAAATCGGACGGATAGTTAATCGAGTCAGATAAAGCGGGCATAAAAATTTGCAAAAACACCAAAAGACATTTGACGTTACCGGTATGATATTACCCAATTTCGGCCGAAAATCGGATAACCGTGTAAAAGTGATTTATAGTTGTTTATAGGGTCTAGAATCGAATAAGATATCTCATGATGCAATTTCGGACACGTGGTAGAAAAACAGGTTGAATAATAACAATGGCCGCTCCGACCACCCGACATAGTTCGAACTGACGGATATATAATACACGTTTTTTAGGCCTCTGAACTCTTGAAACAAAAATTACCGAAAATCGCACGGATAGTTAATCGAGTCAGATAAAGCGGGCATAAAAATTTGCAAAAACACCAGAAGACATTTGACGTTACCGGTATGATATTAACCAATTTCGGCCGAAAATCGGATAACCGTTTAAAAGTGATTTATAGTTGTTTATAGGTTCTAGAATCGAATAAGATATCTCATGATGCAATTTCGGACACGTGGTAGAAAAACAGGCTGAATAATAACAATGGTCGCTCCGACCACCCGACACAGTTCGAACTACCGGATATATAATACACGTTTTTTAGGCCTCTGAACTCTTGAAACAAAAATTACCTAAAATCGCACGGATAGTTAATCGAGTCAGATAAAGCGGGCATAAAAATTTGCAAAAACACCAGAAGGCATTAGACGTTACCGATATGATATTAACCAATTTCGGCCGAAAATCGGATTACCGTGTAAAAGTGATTTATAGTTTTTTATAGGGTCTAGAATCGAAAAAGATATCTCATGAGGCAATTTCGGACACGTGGTAGAAAAACAGGCTGAAAAATAACAATGGCCGCTCCGACCACCTGAAACAGCTAGAAGTGAAGGATATATAATACACGGTTTTTAGGCCTCTGAACTCCTGAAACAAAAATTACCGAAAATCGCACGGATGGTTAATCGAGTCAGATAAAGCGGGCATAAAAATTTGCAAAAACACCAGAAGACATTTGACGTTACCGGTACGTTTTTAACCAATTTCGGCCGAAAATCGAATAACCGTGTAAAAGTAATTTATAATTGTTTATAGGGTCTAGAATCGAATAAGATATCTCATGATGCAATTTAGGACACGTGGTAGAAAAACAGGTTGAATAATAACAGTGGTCGCTCCGACCACCCGACACAGTTCGAACTGACGGATATATAATATACGTTTTTTAGGCCTCTGAACTCTTGAAACAAAAATTACCGAAAATCGCACGGATGGTTAGTCGAGTCAGATAAAGCGGGCATAAAAATTTGCAAAAATACCAGAAGCATTTGACATTACCGGTATGTTATTAACCAATTTCGGTCGAAAATCAGATAACCGTGTAAAAGTGTTTTTTAGTTGTTTATAGGGTCTAGAATCGTTTAAGATATCTCATGATGAAATTTCGGACACGTGGTAGAAAAACAGGCTGAATAATAACAATTGGCCGCTCCGACCACCCGACACAGTTCGAACTGACGGATATAAAATACACGTTTTCTAGGCCTCTGAACTCTTGAAACAAAAATTACCGAAAATCGCACGGATGGTTAATCGAGTCAAATAAAGCGGGCATAAAAATTTGTAAAAACACCAGAAGGCATTTGACGTGTTACCGATATGATATTAACCAATTTCGGCCGAAAATCGGATAACCGTGTAAAAGTGATTTATAGTTGTTTATAGGGTCTAGAATCGAATAAGATATCTCATGATGCAATTTCGGACACGTGGTAGAAAAACAGGTTGAATAATAACAATGGCCGCTCCGACCACCCGACACAGTTCGAACTGACGGATATATAATACACGTTTTTTAGGCCTCTGAACTCTTGAAACAAAAATTACCGAAAATCGCACGGATAGTTAATCGAGTCAGATAAAGCGGGCATAAAAATTTGCAAAAACACCAGAAGACATTTGACGTTTTCGGTATGATATTAACCAATTTCGGCCGAAAATCGGATAACCGTTTAAAAGTGATTTATAGTTGTTTATAGGGTCTAGATTCGAATAAGATATCTCATGATGCAATTTCGGACACGTGGTAGAAAAACAGGCTGAATAATAACAATGGCCGCTCCGACCACCCGACATAGTTCGAACTACCGGATATATAATACACGTTTTTTAAGCCTCTGAACTCTTGAAACAAAAATTACCGAAAATCGGACGGATAGTTAATCGAGTCAGATAAAGCGGGCATAAAAATTTGCAAAAACACCAAAAGACATTTGACGTTACCGGTATGATATTACCCAATTTCGGCCGAAAATCGGATAACCGTGTAAAAGTGATTTATAGTTGTTTATAGGGTCTAGAATCGAATAAGATATCTCATGATGCAATTTCGGACACGTGGTAGAAAAACAGGTTGAATAATAACAATGGCCGCTCCGACCACCCGACATAGTTCGAACTGACGGATATATAATACACGTTTTTTAGGCCTCTGAACTCTTGAAACAAAAATTACCGAAAATCGCACGGATAGTTAATCGAGTCAGATAAAGCGGGCATAAAAATTTGCAAAAACACCAGAAGACATTTGACGTTACCGGTATGATATTAACCAATTTCGGCCGAAAATCGGATAACCGTTTAAAAGTGATTTATAGTTGTTTATAGGTTCTAGAATCGAATAAGATATCTCATGATGCAATTTCGGACACGTGGTAGAAAAACAGGCTGAATAATAACAATGGTCGCTCCGACCACCCGACACAGTTCGAACTACCGGATATATAATACACGTTTTTTAGGCCTCTGAACTCTTGAAACAAAAATTACCGAAAATCGGACGGATAGCTAATCGAGTCAGATAAAGCAGGCATAAAAATTTGCAAAAACACCAGAAGACATTTGACGTTACCGTTATGATATTAACCAATTTCGGCCGAAAATCGGATAATCGTGTAAAAGTGATTTATAGTTGTTTATAGTGTCTAGAATCAAATAAGATATCTCATGATGCAATTTCGGACACGTGGTAGAAAAACAGGCTGAAAAATAACAATGGCCGCTCCGACCACCCGACACAGTTCGAACTGACGGATATAAAATACACGTTTTTTAGGCCTCTGAACTCTTGAAACAAAAATTACCGAAAATCGCACGGATGGTTAATCGAGTCAATAAAGCGGGCATAAAAATTTGCAAAAACACCAGAAGGCATTAGACGTTACCGATATGATATTAACCAATTTCGGCCGAAAATCGGATTACCGTGTAAAAGTGATTTATAGTTGTTTATAGGGTCTAGAATCGAAAAAGATATCTCATGATGCAATATCGGACACGTGGTAGAAAAACAGGCTGAAAAATAACAATGGCCGCTCCGACCACCCGAAACTGCTAGAAGTGAAGGATATATAATACACGGTTTTTAGGCCTCTGAACTCCTGAAACAAAAATTACCGAAAATCGCACGGATGGTTAATCGAGTCAGATAAAGCGGGTATAAAAATTTGCAAAAACACCAGAAGACATTTGACGTTACCGGTATGATATTAACCAGTTTCGGCCGAAAATCGGATAACCGTGTAAAAGTGATTTATAGTTGTTTATAGGGTCTAGAATCGAATAAGATATGATGCAATTTCGGACACGTGGTAGAAAAACAGGTTGAATAATAACAATGGCCGCTCCGACCACCCGACACAGTTCGAACTGACGGATATATAATACACGTTTTTTAGGCCTCTGAACTCTTGAAACAAAAATTACCGAAAATCGCACGGATAGTTAATCGAGTCAGATAAAGCGGGCATAAAAATTTGCAAAAACACCAGAAGACATTTGACGTTACCGGTATGATATTAACCAATTTCGGCCGAAAATCGGATAACCGTGTAAAAGTGATTTATAGTTGTTTATAGGGTCTAGAATCGAATAAAATATGATGCAATTTCGGACACGTGGTAGAAAAACAGGCTGAAAAATAACAATGGCCGCTCCGACCACCCGAAACAGCTAGAAGTGAAGGATATATAATACACGGTTTTTAGGCCTCTGAACTCCTGAAACAAAAATTACCGAAAATCGCACGGATGGTTAATCGAGTCAGATAAAGCGGGCATAAAAATTTGCAAAAACACCGGAAGACATTTGACGTTACCGGTATGATATTAACCAATTTCGGCCGAAAATCGGATAACCGTGTAAAAGTGATTTATAGTTGTTTATAGGGTCTAGAATCGAATAAGATATCTCATGATTCAATTTCGGACACGTGGTAGAAAAACAGGCTGAATAATAACAATGGTCGGTCCGACCACCCGACACAGTTCGAACTACCGGATATATAATACACGTTTTTTAGGCCTTTGAACTCTTGAAACAAAAATTACCGAAAATCGGACGGATAGTTAATCGAGTCAGATAAAGCGGGCATAAAAATTTGCAAAAACACCAGAAGACATTTGACGTTACCGTTATGATATTAACCAATTTCGGCCGAAAATCGGATAATCGTGTAAAAGTGATTTATAGTTGTTTATAGTGTCTAGAATCAAATAAGATATCTCATGATGCAATTTCGGACACGTGGTAGAAAAACAGGCTGAAAAATAACAATGGCCGCTCCGACCACCCGACACAGTTCGAACTGACGGATATAAAATACACGTTTTTTAGGCCTCTGAACTCTTGAAACAAAAATTACCGAAAATCGGACGGATAGCTAATCGAGTCAGATAAAGCGGGCATAAAAATTTGCAAAAACACCAGAAGACATTTGACGTTACCGATATGATATTAACCAATTTCGGCCGAAAATCGGATTACCGTGTAAAAGTGATTTATAGTTGTTTATAGGGTCTAGAATCGAATAAGATATCTCATGATGCAATTTCGGACACGTGGTAGAAAAACAGGCTGAAAAATAACAATGGCCGCTCCGACCACCCGAAACAGCTAGAAGTGAAGGATATATAATACACGGTTTTTAGGCCTCTGAACTCCTGAAACAAAAATTACCGAAAATCGCACGGATGGTTAATCGAGTCAAATAAAGCGGGCATAAAAATTTGCAAAAACACCAGAAGACATTTGACGTTACCGGTATGATATTAACCAATTTCGGCCGAAAATCGGATAACCGTGTAAAAGTGATTTATAGTTGTTTATAGGGTCTAGAATCGAATAAGATATCTCATGATGCAATTTCGGACACGTGGTAGAAAAACAGGTTGAATAATAACAATGGCCGCTCCGACCACCCGACACTGTTCGAACTGACGGATATATAAAACACGTTTTTTAGGCCTCTGAACTCTTGAAACAAAAATTACCGAAAATCGCACGGATAGTTAATCGAGTCAGATAAAGCGGGCATAAAAATTTGCAAAAACACCAGAAGAAATTTGACGTTACCGGTATGATATTAACCAATTTCGGCCGAAAATCGGATAACCGTGTAAAAGTGATTTATAGTTGTTTATAGGGTCTAGAATCGAATAAGATATCTCATGATTCAATTTCGGACACGTGGTAGAAAAACAGGCTGAATAATAACAATGGTCGCTCCGACCACCCGACACAGTTCGAACTACCGGATATATAATACACGTTTTTTAGGCCTCTGAACTCTTGAAACAAAAATTACCGAAAATCGGACGGATAGCTAATCGAGTCAGATAAAGCGGGCATAAAAATTTGCAAAAACACCAGAAGACATTTGACGTTACCGTTATGATATTAACCAATTTCGGCCGAAAATCGGATAATCGTGTAAAAGTGATTTATAGTTGTTTATAGTGTCTAGAATCAAATAAGATATCTCATGATGCAATTTCGGACACGTGGTAGAAAAACAGGCTGAAAAATAACAATGGCCGCTCCGACCACCCGACACAGTTCGAACTGACGGATATAAAATACACGTTTTTTAGGCCTCTGAACTCTTGAAACAAAAATTACCGAAAATCGCACGGATGGTTAATCGAGTCAATAAAGCGGGCATAAAAATTTGCAAAAACACCAGAAGGCATTAGACGTTACCGATATGATATTAACCAATTTCGGCCGAAAATCGGATTACCGTGTAAAAGTGATTTATAGTTGTTTATAGGGTCTAGAATCGAAAAAGATATCTCATGATGCAATTTCGGACACGTGGTAGAAAAACAGGCTGAAAAATAACAATGGCCGCTCCGACCACCCGAAACAGCTAGAAGTGAAGGATATATAATACACGGTTTTTAGGCCTCTGAACTCCTGAAACAAAAATTACCGAAAATCGCACGGATGGTTAATCGAGTCAGATAAAGCGGGCATAAAAATTTGCAAAAACACCAGAAGACATTTGACGTTACCGGTATGATATTAACCAATTTCGGCCGAAAATCGGATAACCGTGTAAAAGTGATTTATAGTTGTTTATAGGGTCTAGAATCGAATAAGATATCTCATGATGCAATTTCGGACACGTGGTAGAAAAACAGGCTGAAAAATAACAATGGCCGCTCCGACCACCCGAAACAGCTAGAAGTGAAGGATATATAATACACGGTTTTTAGGCCTCTGAACTCCTGAAACAAAAATTACCGAAAATCGCACGGATGGTTAATCGAGTCAGATAAAGCGGGCATAAAAATTTGCAAAAACACCAGAAGACATTTGACGTTACCGGTATGATATTAACCGATTTCGGCCGAAAATCGGATAATCGTGTAAAAGTGATTTATAGTTGTTTATAGTGTCTAGAATCAAATAAGATATCTCATGATGCAATTTCGGACACGTGGTAGAAAAACAGGCTGAAAAATAACAATGGCCGCTCCGACCACCCGACACAGTTCGAACTGACGGATATAAAATACACGTTTTTTAGGCCTCTGAACTCTTGAAACAAAAATTACCGAAAATCGCACGGATGGTTAATCGAGTCAATAAAGCGGGCATAAAAATTTGCAAAAACACCAGAAGGCATTAGACGTTACCGATATGATATTAACCAATTTCGGCCGAAAATCGGATTACCGTGTAAAAGTGATTTATAGTTGTTTATAGGGTCTAGAATCGAATAAGATATCTCATGATGCAATTTCGGACACGTGGTAGAAAAACAGGCTGAAAAATAACAATGGCCGCTCCGACCACCCGAAACAGCTAGAAGTGAAGGATATATAATACACGGTTTTTAGGCCTCTGAACTCCTGAAACAAAAATTACCGAAAATCGCACGGATGGTTAATCGAGTCAGATAAAGCGGGCATAAAAATTTGCAAAAACACCAGAAGACATTTGACGTTACCGGTATGATATTAACCAATTTCGGCCGAAAATCGGATAACCGTGTAAAAGTGATTTATAGTTGTTTATAGGGTCTAGAATCGAATAAGATATCTCATGATGCAATTTCGGACACGTGGTAGAAAAACAGGTTGAATAATAACAATGGCCGCTCCGACCACCCGACACAGTTCGAACTAACGGATATAAAATACACGTTTTTTAGGCCTCTGAACTCTTGAAACAAAAATTACCGAAAATCGCACGGATAGTTAATCGAGTCAGATAAAGCGGGCATAAAAATTTGCAAAAACACCAGAAGACATTTGACGTTACCGGTATGATATTAACCAATTTCGGCCGAAAATCGGATAACCGTGTAAAAGTGATTTATAGTTGTTTATAGGGTCTAGAATCGAATAAGATATCTCATGATGCAATTTCGGACACGTGGTAGAAAAACAGGCTGAAAAATAACAATGGCCGCTCCGACCACCCGACACAGTTCGAACTGACGGATATATAATACACGTTTTTTAGGCCTCTGAACTCTTGAAACAAAAATTACCGAAAATCGCACGGATGGTTAATCGAGTCAATAAAGCGGGCATAAAAATTTGCAAAAACACCAGAAGGCATTAGACGTTACCGATATGATATTAACCAATTTCGGCCGAAAATCGGATTACCGTGTAAAAGTGATTTATAGTTGTTTATAGGGTCTAGAATCGAAAAAGATATCTCATGATGCAATTTCGGACACGTGGTAGAAAACCAGGCTGAAAAATAACAATGGCCGCTCCGACCACCCGAAACAGCTAGAAGTGAAGGATATATAATACACGGTTTTTAGGCCTCTGAACTCCTGAAACAAAAATTACCGAAAATCGCACGGATGGTTAATCGAGTCAGATAAAGCGGGCATAAAAATTTGCAAAAACACCAGAAGACATTTGAAGTTACCGGTATGATATTAACCAATTTCGGCCGAAAATCGGATAACCGTGTAAAAGTGATTTATAGTTGTTTATAGGGTCTAGAATCGAATAAGATATCTCATGATGCAATTTCGGACACGTGGTAGAAAAACAGGCTGAATAATAACAATGGTCGCTCCGACCACCCGACACAGTTCGAACTACCGGATATATAATACACGTTTTTTAGGCCTCTGAACTCTTGAAACAAAAATTACCGAAAATCGCACGGATAGTTAATCGAGTCAGATAAAGCGGGCATAAAAATTTGCAAAAACACCAGAAGACATTTGACGTTACCGTTATGATATTAACCAATTTCGGCCGAAAATCGGATAATCGTGTAAAAGTGATTTATAGTTGTTTATAGTGTCTAGAATCAAATAAGATATCTCATGATGCAATTTCGGACACGTGGTAGAAAAACAGGCTGAAAAATAACAATGGCCGCTCCGACCACCCGACACAGTTCGAACTGACGGATATAAAATACACGTTTTTTAGGCCTCTGAACTCTTGAAACAAAAATTACCGAAAATCGCACGGATAGTTAATCGAGTCAGATAAAGCGGGCATAAAAATTTGCAAAAACAACAGAAGACATTTGACGTTACCGGTATGATATTAACCAATTTCGGCCGAAAATCGGATAACCGTGTAAAAGTGATTTATAGTTGTTTATAGGGTCTAGAATCGAATAAGATATCTCATGATGCAATTTCGGACACGTGGTAAAAAAACAGGCTGAATAATAACAATGGTCGCTCCGACCACCCGACACAGTTCGAACTACCGGATATATAATACACGTTTTTTAGGCCTCTGAACTCTTGAAACAAAAATTACCGAAAATCGCACGGATGGTTAATCGAGTCAATAAAGCGGGCATAAAAATTTCCAAAAACACCAGAAGGCATTAGACGTTACCGATATGATATTAACCAATTTCGGCCGAAAATCGGATTACCGTGTAAAAGTGATTTATAGTTGTTTATAGGGTCTAGAATCGAAAAAGATATCTCATGATGCAATTTCGGACACGTGGTAGAAAAACAGGCTGAAAAATAACAATGGCCGCTCCGACCACCCGAAACAGCTAGAAGTGAAGGATATATAATACACGGTTTTTAGGCCTCTGAACTCCTGAAACAAAAATTACCGAAAATCGCACGGATGGTTAATCGAGTCAGATAAAGCGGGCATAAAAATTTGCAAAAACACCAGAAGACATTTGACGTTACCGGTATGATATTAACCAATTTCGGCCGAAAATCGGATAATCGTGTAAAAGTGATTTATAGTTGTTTATAGTGTCTAGAATCGAATAAGATATCTCATGATGCAATTTCGGACACGTGGTAGAAAAACAGGCTGAATAATAACAATGGTCGCTCCGACCACCCGACACAGTTCGAACTACCGGATATATAATACACGTTTTTTAGGCCTCTGAACTCTTGAAACAAAAATTACCGAAAATCGCACGGATAGTTAATCGAGTCAGATAAAGCGGGCATAAAAATTTGCAAAAACACCAGAAGACATTTGACGTTACCGTTATGATATTAACCAATTTCGGCCGAAAATCGGATAATCGTGTAAAAGTGATTTATAGTTGTTTATAGTGTCTAGAATCAAATAAGATATCTCATGATGCAATTTCGGACACGTGGTAGAAAAACAGGCTGAAAAATAACAATGGCCGCTCCGACCACCCGACACAGTTCGAACTGACGGATATAAAATACACGTTTTTTAGGCCTCTGAACTCTTGAAACAAAAATTACCGAAAATCGCACGGATAATTAATCGAGTCAGATAAAGCGGGCATAAAAATTTGCAAAAACAACAGAAGACATTTGACGTTACCGGTATGATATTAACCAATTTCGGTCGAAAATCGGATAACCGTGTAAAAGTGATTTATAGTTGTTTATAGGGTCTAGAATCGAATAAGATATCTCATGATGCAATTTCGGACACGTGGTAGAAAAACAGGCTGAATAATAACAATGGCCGCTCCGACCACCCGACACAGTTCGAACTGATGGATATATAATATACGTTTTTAGGCCTCTGAACTCTTGAA
Source organism: Silene conica (assembly GCA_029255685.2). Classification (NCBI taxonomy): domain Eukaryota; kingdom Viridiplantae; phylum Streptophyta; class Magnoliopsida; order Caryophyllales; family Caryophyllaceae; genus Silene; species Silene conica. The sequence continues at coordinate 46,678,750 of CM055314.2, read as the reverse complement.
ACAAAAATTACCGAAAATCGCACGGATGGTTAATCGAGTCAAATAAAGCGGGCATAAAAATTTGCAAAAACACCAGAAGGCATTTGACGTTACCGATATGATATTAACCAATTTCTGCCGAAAATCGGATAACCGTTTAAAAGTGTTTTTTAGTTGTTTATAGGGTCTAGAATCAAATAAGATATCTCATGATGCAATTTCGGACACGTGGTAGAAAAACAGGCTGAATAATAACAATGGTCGCTCCGACCACCCGACACAGTTCGAACTACCGGATATATAATACACGTTTTTTAGGCCTCTGAACTCCTGAAACAAAAATTACCGAAAATCGCACGGATGGTTAATCGAGTCAGATAAAGCGGGGCATATAAAAATTTGCAAAAACACCAGAAGACATTTGACGTTACCGGTATGTTTTAACCAATTTTGGCCGAAATCGGATAACCGTGTAAAAGTGATTTATAGTTGTTTATAGAGTCTACAATCGAATAAGATATCTCATGATGCAATTTCGGACACGTGGTAGAAAAACAGGCTGAATAATAACAATGGCCGCTCCGACCACCCGACACAGTTCGAACTGATGGATATATAATACAAGTTTTTTAGGCCTCTGAACTCTTGAAATAAAAATTACCGAAAATCGCACGGATAGTTAATCGAGTCAGATAAAGCGGGCATAAAAATTTGCAAAAAAACCAAAAGACATTTGACGTTACCGGTATGATATTAACCAATTTCGGCCGAAAATCGGATAACCGTGTAAAAGTGATTTATAGTTGTTTATAGGGTCTAGAATCGAATAAGATATCTCATGATGCAATTTCGGACACGTGGTAGAAAAACAGGCTGAATAATAACAATGGCCGCTCCGACCACCCGACACAGTTCGAACTGATGGATATATAATATACGTTTTTAGGCCTCTGAACTCTTGAAACAAAAATTACCGAAAATCGCACGGATGGTTAATCGAGTCAAATAAAGCGGGCATAAAAATTTGCAAAAATACCAGAGGACATTTGAAATTACCGGTATGTTATTAACCAATTTCTGCCGAAAATCGGATAACCGTTTAAAAGTGTTTTTTAGTTGTTTATAGGGTCTAGAATCGAATAAGATATCTCATGATGCAATTTCGGACACATGGTAGAAAAACAGGCTGAATAATAACAATGGTCGCTCCGACCACCCGACACAGTTCGAACTACCGGATATATAATACACGTTCTTTAGGCCTCTGAACTCCTGAAACAAAAATTACCGAAAATCGCACGGATGGTTAATCGAGTCTGATAAAGCGGGGCATATAAAAATTTGCAAAAACACCAAAAGACATTTGACGTTACCGTTATGATATTAACCAATTTCGGCCGAAAATCGGATAACCGTGTAAAAGTGATTTATAGATGTTTATAGGGTCTAGAATCGAATAAGATATCTCATGATTCAATTTCGGACACGTGGTAGAAAAACAGGCTGAATAATAACAATGGTCGCTCCGACCACCCGACACAGTTCGAACTACCGGATATATAATACACGTTTTTTAGGCCTCTGAAACCTTGAAACAAAAATTACCGAAAATCGGACGGATAGTTAATCGAGTCAGATAAAGCGGGCATAAAAATTTGCAAAAACACCAGAAGACATTTGACGTTACCGTTATGATATTAACCAATTTCGGCCGAAAATCGGATAATCGTGTAAAAGTGATTTATAGATGTTTATAGGGTCTAGAATCGAATAAGATATCTCATGATTCAATTTCGGACACACGGTAGAAAAACAGGCTGAATAATAACAATGGCCGCTCCGACCACCCGACACAGTTCGAACTGATGGATATATAATACACGTTTTTTAGTCCTCTGAACTCTTGAAATAATAATTACCGAAAATCGCACGGATAGTTAATCGAGTCAGATAAAGCGGGCATAAAAATTTGCAAAAAAACCAAAAGACATTTGACGTTACCGGTATGATATTAACCAATTTCGGACGAAAATCGGATAACCGTGTAAAAGTGATTTATAGTTGTTTATAGGGTCTAGAATCGAATAAGATATCTCATGATGCAATTTCGGACACGTGGTAGAAAAACAGGCTGAATAATAACAATGGCCGCTCCGACCACCCGACACAGTTCGAACTGATGGATATATAATATACGTTTTTAGGCCTCTGAACTCTTGAAACAAAAATTACCGAAAATCGCACGGATGGTTAATCGAGTCAAATAAAGCGGGCATAAAAATTTGCAAAAACACCAGAAGGCATTTGACGTTACCGATATGATATTAACCAATTTCTGCCGAAAATCGGATAACCGTTTAAAAGTGTTTTTTAGTTGTTTATAGGGTCTAGAATCAAATAAGATATCTCATGATGCAATTTCGGACACGTGGTAGAAAAACAGGCTGAATAATAACAATGGTCGCTCCGACCACCCGACACAGTTCGAACTACCGGATATATAATACACGTTTTTTAGGCCTCTGAACTCCTGAAACAAAAATTACCGAAAATCGCACGGATGGTTAATCGAGTCAGATAAAGCGGGGCATATAAAAATTTGCAAAAACACCAGAAGACATTTGACGTTACTGTTATGATATTAACCAATTTCGGCCGAAAATCGGATAACCATGTAAAAGTGATTTATAGATGTTTATAGGGTCTAGAATCGAATAAGATATCTCATGATGCAATTTCGGACACGTGGTAGAAAAACAGGCTGAATAATAACAATGGCCGCTACGACCACCTGACACAGTTCGAACTGATGGATATATAATACACGTTTTTTAGGCCTCTGAATTCTTGAAACAAAAATTACCTAGAATCGCACGGATGGTTAATCGAGTCAAATAAAGCGGGCATAAAAATTTGCAAAAACACCAGAAGGCATTTGACGTTACCGATATGATATTAACCAATTTCGGCCGAAAATCGGATAATCGTGTAAATGTGATTTATAGTTGTTTATAGTGTCTAGAATCAAATAAGATATCTCATGATGCAATTTCGGACACGTGGTAGAAAAACAGGCTGAAAAATAACATTGGCCGCTTTGACCACCCGAAACAGCTGGAAGTGAAGGATATATAATACACGTTTTTTAGGCCTCTGAACTCCCGAAACAAAAATTACCGAAAATTGCACGGATGGTTAATCGAAACAGATAAAGCGGGCATAAAAATTTGCAAAAAAACCAGAAGATATTTGACGTTACCGGTATGTTTTAACCAATTTTGGCCGAAATCGGATAACCGTGTAAAAGTGATTTATAGTTGTTTATAGAGTCTAAAATCGAATAAGATATCTCATGATGCAATTTCGGACACGTGGTAGAAAAACAGGTTGAATAATAACAATGGCCGCTCCGACCTTCCGACACAGTTCGAACTGACGTATATATAATACAAGTTTTTTAGGCCTCTGAACTCTTGAAACAAAAATTACCGAAAATCGCACGGATAGTTAATCGAGTCAGATAAAGCGGGCATAAAAATTTGCAAAAAAACCAAAAGACATTTGACGTTACCGGTATGATATTAACCAATTTCGGCCGAAAATCGGATAACCGTGTAAAAGTGATTTATAGTTGTTTATAGGGTCTAGAATCGAATAAGATATCTCATGATGCAATTTCGGACACGTGGTAGAAAAATAGGCTGAATAATAACAATGGCCGCTCCGACCACCCGACACAGTTCCAACTGATGGATATATAATATACGTTTTTAGGCCTCTGAACTCTTGAAACAAAAATTACCGAAAATCGCACGGATGGTTAATCGAGTCAAATAAAGCGGGCATAAAAATTTGCAAAAATACCAGAGGACATTTGACATTACCGGTATGTTATTAACCAATTCCTGCCGAAAATCGGATAACTGTTTAAAAGTGTTTTTTAGTTGTTTATAGGGTCTAGAATCGAATAAGATATCTCATGATGCAATTTCGGACACGTGGTAGAAAAACAGGCTGAATAATAACAATGGTCGCTCCGACCACCCGACACAGTTCGAACTGACGGATATAAAATACACGTTTTTTAGGCCTCTGAACTCTTGAAACAAAAATTACCGAAAATCGCACGGATGGTTAATCGAGTCAATAAAGCGGGCATAAAAATTTGCAAAAACACCAGAAGGCATTAGACGTTACCGATATGATATTAACCAATTTCGGCCGAAAATCGGATTACCGTCTAAAAGTGATTTATAGTTGTTTATAGGGTCTAGAATAGAAAAAGATATCTCATGATGCAATTTCGGACACGTGGTAGAAAAACAGGCAGAAAAATAACAATGGCCGCTCCGACGACCCGAAACAGCTAGAAGTGAAGGATATATAATACACGGTTTTTAGGCCTCTGAACTCCTGAAACAAAAATTACCGAAAATCGCACGGATGGTTAATCGAGTCAGATAAAGCGGGCATAAAAATTTGCAAAAATACCAGAAGCATTTGACATTACCGGTATGTTATTAACCAATTTCGGTCGAAAATCAGATAACCGTGTAAAAGTGTTTTTTAGTTGTTTATAGGGTCTAGAATCGAATAAGATATCTCATGATGAAATTTCGGACACGTGGTAGAAAAACAGGCTGAATAATAACACTTGGCCGCTCCGACCACCCGACACAGTTCGAACTGACGGATATAAAATACACGTTTTCTAGGCCTCTGAACTCTTGAAACAAAAATTACCGAAAATCGCACGGATGGTTAATCGAGTCAAATAAAGCGGGCATAAAAATTTGTAAAAACACCAGAAGGCATTTGACGTGTTACCGATATGATATTAACCAATTTCGGCCGAAAATCGGATAATCGTGTAAAAGTGATTTATAGTTGTTTGTAGTGTCTAGAATCAAATAAGATATCTCATGATGCAATTTCGGACACGTGGTAGAAAAACAGGCTGAATAATAACAATGGCCGCTACGACCACCTGACACAGTTCGAACTGATGGATATATAATACACGTTTTTTAGGCCTCTGAATTCTTGAAACAAAAATTACCTAGAATCCCACGGATGGTAATCGAGTCAAATAAAGCGGGCATAAAAATTTGCAAAAACACCAGAAGGCATTTGACGTTACCGATATGATATTAACCAATTTCGGCCGAAAATCGGATAATCGTGTAAAAGTGATTTATAGTTGTTTATAGTGTCTAGAATCAAATAAGATATCTCATGATGCAATTTCGGACACGTGGTAGAAAAACAGGCTGAAAAATAACAATGGCCGCTTTGACCACCCGAAACAGCTGGAAGTGAAGGATATATAATACACGTTTTTTAGGCCTCTGAACTCCCGAAACAAAAATTACCGAAAATTGCACGGATGGTTAATCGAAACAGATAAAGCGGGCATAAAAATTTGCAAAAAAACCAGAAGATATTTGACGTTACCGGTATGTTTTAACCAATTTTGGCCGAAATCGGATAACCGTGTAAAAGTGATTTATAGTTGTTTATAGAGTCTAAAATCGAATAAGATATCTCATGATGCAATTTCGGACACGTGGTAGAAAAACAGGTTGAATAATAACAATGGCCGCTCCGACCTTCCGACACAGTTCGAACTGACGTATATATAATACAAGTTTTTTAGGCCTCTGAACTCTTGAAACAAAAATTACCGAAAATCGCACGGATAGTTAATCGAGTCAGATAAAGCGGGCATAAAAATTTGCAAAAAAACCAAAAGACATTTGACGTTACCGGTATGATATTAACCAATTTCGGCCGAAAATCGGATAACCGTGTAAAAGTGATTTATAGTTGTTTATAGGGTCTAGAATCGAATAAGATATCTCATGATGCAATTTCGGACACGTGGTAGAAAAATAGGCTGAATAATAACAATGGCCGCTCCGACCACCCGACACAGTTCCAACTGATGGATATATAATATACGTTTTTAGGCCTCTGAACTCTTGAAACAAAAATTACCGAAAATCGCACGGATGGTTAATCGAGTCAAATAAAGCGGGCATAAAAATTTGCAAAAATACCAGAGGACATTTGACATTACCGGTATGTTATTAACCAATTCCTGCCGAAAATCGGATAACTGTTTAAAAGTGTTTTTTAGTTGTTTATAGGGTCTAGAATCGAATAAGATATCTCATGATGCAATTTCGGACACGTGGTAGAAAAACAGGCTGAATAATAACAATGGTCGCTCCGACCACCCGACACAGTTCGAACTGACGGATATAAAATACACGTTTTTTAGGCCTCTGAACTCTTGAAACAAAAATTACCGAAAATCGCACGGATGGTTAATCGAGTCAATAAAGCGGGCATAAAAATTTGCAAAAACACCAGAAGGCATTAGACGTTACCGATATGATATTAACCAATTTCGGCCGAAAATCGGATTACCGTCTAAAAGTGATTTATAGTTGTTTATAGGGTCTAGAATAGAAAAAGATATCTCATGATGCAATTTCGGACACGTGGTAGAAAAACAGGCAGAAAAATAACAATGGCCGCTCCGACGACCCGAAACAGCTAGAAGTGAAGGATATATAATACACGGTTTTTAGGCCTCTGAACTCCTGAAACAAAAATTACCGAAAATCGCACGGATGGTTAATCGAGTCAGATAAAGCGGGCATAAAAATTTGCAAAAATACCAGAAGCATTTGACATTACCGGTATGTTATTAACCAATTTCGGTCGAAAATCAGATAACCGTGTAAAAGTGTTTTTTAGTTGTTTATAGGGTCTAGAATCGAATAAGATATCTCATGATGAAATTTCGGACACGTGGTAGAAAAACAGGCTGAATAATAACACTTGGCCGCTCCGACCACCCGACACAGTTCGAACTGACGGATATAAAATACACGTTTTCTAGGCCTCTGAACTCTTGAAACAAAAATTACCGAAAATCGCACGGATGGTTAATCGAGTCAAATAAAGCGGGCATAAAAATTTGTAAAAACACCAGAAGGCATTTGACGTGTTACCGATATGATATTAACCAATTTCGGCCGAAAATCGGATAATCGTGTAAAAGTGATTTATAGTTGTTTGTAGTGTCTAGAATCAAATAAGATATCTCATGATGCAATTTCGGACACGTGGTAGAAAAACAGGCTGAATAATAACAATGGCCGCTACGACCACCTGACACAGTTCGAACTGATGGATATATAATACACGTTTTTTAGGCCTCTGAATTCTTGAAACAAAAATTACCTAGAATCCCACGGATGGTAATCGAGTCAAATAAAGCGGGCATAAAAATTTGCAAAAACACCAGAAGGCATTTGACGTTACCGATATGATATTAACCAATTTCGGCCGAAAATCGGATAATCGTGTAAAAGTGATTTATAGTTGTTTATAGTGTCTAGAATCAAATAAGATATCTCATGATGCAATTTCGGACACGTGGTAGAAAAACAGGCTGAAAAATAACAATGGCCGCTTTGACCACCCGAAACAGCTGGAAGTGAAGGATATATAATACACGTTTTTTAGGCCTCTGAACTCCCGAAACAAAAATTACCGAAAATTGCACGGATGGTTAATCGAAACAGATAAAGCGGGCATAAAAATTTGCAAAAAAACCAGAAGATATTTGACGTTACCGGTATGTTTTAACCAATTTTGGCCGAAATCGGATAAACGTGTAAAAGTGATTTATAGTTGTTTATAGAGTCTAAAATCGAATAAGATATCTCATGATGCAATTTCGGACACGTGGTAGAAAAACAGGTTGAATAATAACAATGGCCGCTCCGACCTTCCGACACAGTTCGAACTGACGGATATATAATACAAGTTTTTTAGGCCTCTGAACTCTTGAAATAAAAATTACTGAAAATCGCACGGATAGTTAATCGAGTCAGATAAAGCGGGCATAAAAATTTGCAAAAAAACCAAAAGACATTTGACGTTACCGGTATGATATTAACCAATTTCGGCCGAAAATCGGATAATCGTGTAAAAGTGATTTATAGTTGTTTGTAGTGTCTAGAATCAAATAAGATATCTCATGATGCAATTTCGGACACGTGGTAGAAAAACAGGCTGAATAATAACAATGGCCGCTACGACCACCTGACACAGTTCGAACTGATGGATATATAATACACGTTTTGTAGGCCTCTGAATTCTTGAAACAAAAATTACCTAGAATCGCACGGATGGTTAATTGAGTCAAATAAAGCGGGCATAAAAATTTGCAAAAACACCAGAAGGCATTTGACGTTACCGATATGGTATTAACCAATTTCGGCCGAAAATCGGATAATCGTGTAAATGTGATTTATAGTTGTTTATAGTGTCTAGAATCAAATAAGATATCTCATGATGCAATTTCGGACACGTGGTAGAAAAACAGGCTGAAAAATAACAATGGCCGCTTTGACCACCCGAAACAGCTGGAAGTGAAGGATATATAATACACGTTTTTTAGGCCTCTGAACTCCCGAAACAAAAATTACCAAAAATTGCACGGATGGTTAATCGAAACAGATAAAGCGGGCATAAAAATTTGCAAAAAAACCAGAAGATATTTGACGTTACCGGTATGTTTTAACCAATTTTGGCCGAAATCGGATAACCGTGTAAAAGTGATTTATAGTTGTTTATAGAGTCTAAAATCGAATAAGATATCTCATGATGCAATTTCGGACACGTGGTAGAAAAACAGGTTGAATAATAACAATGGTCGCTCCGACCTTCCGACACAGTTCGAACTGACGGATATATAATATACGTTTTTAGGCCTCTGAACTCTTGAAACAAAAATTACCGAAAATCGCACGGATGGTTAATCGAGTCAAATAAAGCGGGCATAAAAATTTGCAAAAATACCAGAGGACATTTGACATTACCGGTATGTTATTAACCAATTCCTGCCGAAAATCGGATAACCGTTTAAAAGTGTTTTTTAGTTGTTTATAGGGTCTAGAATCGAATAAGATATCTCATGATGCAATTTCGGACACGTGGTAGAAAAACAGGCTGAATAATAACAATGGTCGCTCCGACCACCCGACACAGTTCGAACTGACGGATATAAAATACACGTTTTTTAGGCCTCTGAACTCTTGAAACAAAAATTACCGAAAATCGCACGGATGGTTAATCGATTCAATAAAGCGGGCATAAAAATTTGCAAAAACACCAGAAGGCATTAGACGTTACCGATATGATATTAACCAATTTCGGCCGAAAATCGGATTACCGTCTAAAAGTGATTTATAGTTGTTTATAGGGTCTAGAATCGAAAAAGATATCTCATGATGCAATTTCGGACACGTGGTAGAAATACAGGCTGAAAAATAACAATGGCCGCTCCGACCACCCGAAACAGCTAGAAGTGAAGGATATATAATACACGGTTTTTAGGCCTCTGAACTCCTGAAACAAAAATTACCAAAAATCGCACGGATGGTTAATCAAGTCAGATAAAGCGGGCATAAAAATTTGCAAAAATACCAGAAGCATTTGACATTACCGGTATGTTATTAACCAATTTCGGTCGAAAATCAGATAACCGTGTAAAAGTGTTTTTTAGTTGTTTATAGGGTCTAGAATCGAATAAGATATCTCATGATGAAATTTCGGACACGTGGTAGAAAAACAGGCTGAATAATAACAATTGGCCGCTCCGACCACCCGACACAGTTCGAACTGACGGATATAAAATACACGTTTTCTAGGCCTCTGAACTCTTGAAACAAAAATTACCGAAAATCGCACGGATGTTTAATCGAGTCAAATAAAGCGGGCATAAAAATTTGTAAAAACACCAGAAGGCATTTGACGTGTTACTGATATGATATTAACCAATTTCGGCCGAAAATCGGATAATCGTGTAAAAGTGATTTATAGTTATTTGTAGTGTCTAGAATCAAATAAGATATCTCATGATGCAATTTCGGACACGTGGTAGAAAAACAGGCTGAATAATAACAATGGCCGCTACGACCACCTGACACAGTTCGAACTGATGGATATATAATACACGTTTTTTAGGCCTCTGAATTCTTGAAACCAAAATTACCTAGAATCGAACGGATGGTAATCGAGTCAAATAAAGCGGGCATAAAAATTTGCAAAAACACCAGAAGGCATTTTGACGTTACCGATATGATATTAACCAATTTCGGCCGAAAATCGGATAATCGTGTAAAAGTGATTTATAGTTGTTTATAGTGTCTAGAATCAAATAAGATATCTCATGATGCAATTTCGGACACGTGGTAGAAAAACAGGCTGAAAAATAACAATGGCCGCTTTGACCACCCGAAACAGCTGGAAGTGAAGGATATATAATACACGTTTTTTAGGCCTCTGAACTCCCGAAACAAAAATTACCGAAAATTGCACGGATGGTTAATCGAAACAGATAAAGCGGGCATAAAAATTTGCAAAAAAACCAGAAGATATTTGACGTTACCGGTATGTTTTAACCAATTTTGGCCGAAATCGGATAACCGTGTAAAAGTGATTTATAGTTGTTTATAGAGTCTAAAATCGAATAAGATATCTCATGATGCAATTTCGGACACGTGGTAGAAAAACAGGTTGAATAATAACAATGGCCGCTCCGACCTTCCGACACAGTTCGAACTGACGGATATATAATACAAGTTTTTTAGGCCTCTGAACTCTTGAAACAAAAATTACCGAAAATCGCAGGAATAGTTAATCGAGTCAGATAAAACGGGCATAAAAATTTGCAAAAAAACAAAAAGACATTTGACGTTACCGGTATGATATTAACCAATTTCGGCCGAAAATCGGATAACCGTGTAAAAGTGATTTATAGTTATTTATAGGGTCTAGAATCGAATAAGATATCTCATGATGCAATTTCGGACACGTGGTAGAAAAACAGGCTGAATAATAACAATGGCCGCTCCGACCACCCGACACAGTTCGAACTGATGGATATATAATATACGTTTTTAGGCCTCTGAACTCTTGAAACAAAAATTACCGAAAATCGCACGGATGGTTAATCGAGTCAAATAAAGCGGGCATAAAAATTTGCAAAAATACCAGAGGACATTTGACATTACCGGTATGTTATTAACCAATTCCTGCCGAAAATCGGATAACTGTTTAAAAGTGTTTTTTAGTTGTTTATAGGGTCTAGAATCGAATAAGATATCTCATGATGCAATTTCGGACACGTGGTAGAAAAACAGGCTGAATAATAACAATGGTCGCTCCGACCACCCGACACAGTTCGAACTGACGGATATAAAATACACGTTTTTTAGGCCTCTGAACTCTTGAAACAAAAATTACCGAAAATCGCACAGATGGTTAATCGAATCAATAAAGCGGGCATAAAAATTTGCAAAAACACCAGAAGGCATTAGACGTTACCGATAGGATATTAACCAATTTCGGCCGAAAATCGGATTACCGTCTAAAAGTGATTTATAGTTGTTTATAGGGTCTAGAATCGAAAAAGATATCTCATGATGCAATTTCGGACACGTGGTAGAAAAACAGGCTGAAAAATAACAATGGCCGCTCCGACCACCCGAAACAGCTAGAAGTGAAGGATATATAATACACGGTTTTTAGGCCTCTGAACTCCTGAAACAAAAATTACCGAAAATCGCACGGATGGTTAATCGAGTCAGATAAAGCGGGCATAAAAATTTGCAAAAATACCAGAAGCATTTGACATTACCGGTATGTTATTAACCAATTTCGGTCGAAAATCAGATAACCGTGTAAAAGTGTTTTTTAGTTGTTTATAGGGTCTAGAATCGAATAAGATATCTCATGATGAAATTTCGGACACGTGGTAGAAAAACAGGCTTAATAATAACAATTGGCCGCTCCGACCACCCGACACAGTTCGAACTGACGGATATAAAATACACGTTATCTAGGCCTCTGAACTCTTGAAACAAAAATTACCGAAAATCGCACGGATGGTTAATCGAGTCAAATAAAGCGGGCATAAAAATTTGTAAAAACACCAGAAGGCATTTGACGTGTTACCGATATGATATTAACCAATTTCGGCCGAAAATCGGATAATCGTGTAAAAGTGATTTATAGTTGTTTGTAGTGTCTAGAATCAAATAAGATATCTCATGATGCAATTTCGGACACGTGGTAGAAAAACAGGCTGAATAATAACAATGGCCGCTACGACCACCTGACACAGTTCGAACTGATGGATATATAATACACGTTTTTTAGGCCTCTGAATTCTTGAAACAAAAATTACCTAGAATCGCAAGGATGGTTAATCGAGTCAAATAAAGCGGGCATAAAAATTTGCAAAAACACCAGAAGGCATTTGACGTTACCGATATGATATTAACCAATTTCGGCCGAAAATCGGATAATCGTGTAAATGTGATTTATAGTTGTTTATAGTGTCTAGAATCAAATAAGATATCTCATGATGCAATTTCGGACACGTGGTAGAAAAACAGGCTGAAAAATAACAATGGCCGCTTTGACCACCCGAAACAGCTGGAAGTGAAGGATATATAATACACGTTTTTTAGGCCTCTGAACTCCCGAAACAAAAATTACCGAAAATTGCACGGATGGTTAATCGAAACAGATAAAGCGGGCATAAAAATTTGCAAAAAAAACCAGAAGCTATTTGACGTTACCGGTATGTTTTAACCAATTTTGGCCGAAATCGGATAACCGTGTAAAAGTGATTTATAGTTGTTTATAGAGTCTAAAATCGAATAAGATATCTCATGATGCAATTTCAGACACGTGGTAGAAAAACAGGTTGAATAATAACAATGGCCGCTCCGACCTTCCGACACAGTTCGAACTGACGGATATATAATACAAGTTTTTTAGGCCTCTGAACTCTTGAAACAAAAATTACCGAAAATCGCACGGATAGTTAATCGAGTCAGATAAAGCGGGCATAAAAATTTGCAAAAAAACCAAAAGACATTTGACGTTACCGTTATGATATTAACCAATTTCGGCCGAAAATCGGATAACCGTGTAAAAGTGATTTATAGTTGTTTATAGGGTCTAGAATCGAATAAGATATCTCATGATGCAATTTCGGACACGTGGTAGAAAAACAGGCTGAATAATAACAATGGCCGCTCCGACCACCCGACACAGTTCGAACTGATGGATATATAATATACGTTTTTAGGCCTCTGAACTCTTGAAACAAAAATTACCGAAAATCGCACGGATGGTTAATCGAGTCAAATAAAGCGGGCATAAAAATTTGCAAAAATACCAGAGGACATTTGACATTACCGGTATGTTATTAACCAATTCCTGCCGAAAATCGGATAACCGTTTAAAAGTGTTTTTTAGTTGTTTATAGGGTCTAGAATCGAATAAGATATCTCATGATGCAATTTCGGACACGTGGTAGAAAAACAGGCTGAATAATAACAATTGGCCGCTCCGACCACCCGACACAGTTCGAACTGACGGATATAAAATACACGTTTTCTAGGCCTCTGAACTCTTGAAACAAAAATTACCAAAAATCGCACGGATGTTTAATCGAGTCAAATAAAGCGGGCATAAAAATTTGTAAAAACACCAGAAGGCATTTGACGTGTTACTGATATGATATTAACCAATTTCGGCCGAAAATCTGATAATCGTGTAAAAGTGATTTATAGTTATTTGTAGTGTCTAGAATCAAATAAGATATCTCATGATGCAATTTCGGACACGTGGTAGATAAACAGGCTGAATAATAACAATGGCCGCTACGACCACCTGACACAGTTCGAACTGATGGATATATAATACACGTTTTTTAGGCCTCTGAATTCTTGAAACCAAAATTACCTAGAATCGCACGGATGGTAATCGAGTCAAATAAAGCGGGCATAAAAATTTGCAAAAACACCAGAAGGCATTTTGACGTTACCGATATGATATTAACCAATTTCGGCCGAAAATCGGATAATCGTGTAAAAGTGATTTATTGTTGTTTATAGTGTCTAGAATCAAATAAGATATCTCATGATGCAATTTCGGACACGTGGTAGAAAAACAGGCTGAAAAATAACAATGGCCGCTTTGACCACCCGAAACAGCTGGAAGTGAAGGATATATAATACACGTTTTTTAGGCCTCTGAACTCCCGAAACAAAAATTACCGAAAATTGCACGGATGGTTAATCGAAACAGATAAAGCGGGCATAAAAATTTGCAAAAAAACCAGAAGATATTTGACGTTACCGGTATGTTTTAACCAATTTTGGCCGAAATCGGATAACCGTGTAAAAGTGATTTATAGTTGTTTATAGAGTCTAAAATCGAATAAGATATCTCATGATGAAATTTCGGACACGTGGTAGAAAAACAGGCTGAATAATAACAATTGGCCGCTCCGACCACCCGACGCAGTTCGAACTGACGGATATAAAATTCACGTTTTCTAGGCCTCTGAACTCTTGAAACAAAAATTACCGAAAATCGCACGGATGGTTAATCGAGTCAAATAAAGCGGGCATAAAAATTTGTAAAAACACCAGAAGGCATTTGACGTGTTACCGATATGATATTAACCAATTTCGGCCGAAAATCGGATAATCGTGTAAAAGTGATTTATAGTTGTTTGTATTGTCTAGAATCAAATAAGATATCTCATGATGCAATTTCGGACACGTGGTAGAAAAACAGGCTGAATAATAACAATGGCCGCTACGACCACCTGACACAGTTCGAACTGATGGATATATAATACACGTTTTTTAGGCCTCTGAATTCTTGAAACAAAAATTACCTAGAATCGCACGGATGGTAATCGAGTCAAATAAAGCGGGCATAAAAATTTGAAAAAACACCAGAAGGCATTTGACGTTACCGATATGATATTAACCAATTTCGGCCGAAAATCGGATAATCGTGTAAAAGTGATTTATAGTTGTTTATAGTGTCTAGAATCAAATAAGATATCTCATGATGCAATTTCGGACACGTGGTAGAAAAACAGGCTGAAAAATAACAATGGCCGCTTTGACCACCCGAAACAGCTGGAAGTGAAGGATATATAATACACGTTTTTTAGGCCTCTGAACTCCCGAAACAAAAATTACCGAAAATTGCACGGATGGTTAATCGAAACAGATAAAGCGGGCATAAAAATTTGCAAAAAAAACCAGAAGATATTTGACGTTACCGGTATGTTTTAACCAATTTTGGCCGAAATCGGATAACCGTGTAAAAGTGATTTATAGTTGTTTATAGAGTCTAAAATCGAATAAGATATCTCATGATGCAATTTCAGACACGTGGTAGAAAAACAGGTTGAATAATAACAATGGCCGCTCCGACCTTCCGACACAGTTCGAACTGACGGATATATAATACAAGTTTTTTAGGCCTCTGAACTCTTGAAACAAAAATTACCGAAAATCGCACGGATAGTTAATCGAGTCAGATAAAGCGGGCATAAAAATTTGCAAAAAAACCAAAAGACATTTGACGTTACCGTTATGATATTAACCAATTTCGGCCGAAAATCGGATAACCGTGTAAAAGTGATTTATAGTTGTTTATAGGGTCTAGAATCGAATAAGATATCTCATGATGCAATTTCGGACACGTGGTAGAAAAACAGGCTGAATAATAACAATGGCCGCTCCGACCACCCGACACAGTTCGACCTGATGGATATATAATATACGTTTTTAGGCCTCTGAACTCTTGAAACAAAAATTACCGAAAATCGCACGGATGGTTAATCGAGTCAAATAAAGCGGGCATAAAAATTTGCAAAAATACCAGAGGACATTTGACATTACCGGTATGTTATTAACCAATTCCTGCCGAAAATCGGATAACCGTTTAAAAGTGTTTTTTAGTTGTTTATAGGGTCTAGAATCGAATAAGATATCTCATGATGCAATTTCGGACACGTGGTAGAAAAACAGGCTGAATAATAACAATTGGCCGCTCCGACCACCCGACGCAGTTCGAACTGACGGATATAAAATTCACGTTTTCTAGGCCTCTGAACTCTTGAAACAAAAATTACCGAAAATCGCACGGATGGTTAATCGAGTCAAATAAAGCGGGCATAAAAATTTGTAAAAACACCAGAAGGCATTTGACGTGTTACCGATATGATATTAACCAATTTCGGCCGAAAATCGGATAATCGTGTAAAAGTGATTTATAGTTGTTTGTATTGTCTAGAATCAAATAAGATATCTCATGATGCAATTTCGGACACGTGGTAGAAAAACAGGCTGAATAATAACAATGGCCGCTACGACCACCTGACACAGTTCGAACTGATGGATATATAATACACGTTTTTTAGGCCTCTGAATTCTTGAAACAAAAATTACCTAGAATCGCACGGATGGTAATCGAGTCAAATAAAGCGGGCATAAAAATTTGAAAAAACACCATAAGGCATTTGACGTTACCGATATGATATTAACCAATTTCGGCCGAAAATCGGATAATCGTGTAAAAGTGATTTATAGTTGTTTATAGTGTCTAGAATCAAATAAGATATCTCATGATGCAATTTCGGACACGTGGTAGAAAAACAGGCTGAAAAATAACAATGGCCGCTTTGACCACCCGAAACAGCTGGAAGTGAAGGATATATAATACACGTTTTTTAGGCCTCTGAACTCCCGAAACAAAAATTACCGAAAATTGCACGGATGGTTAATCGAAACAGATAAAGCGGGCATAAAAATTTGCAAAAAACCAGAAGATATTTGACGTTACCGGTATGTTTTAACCATTTTTGGCCGAAATCGGATAAACGTGTAAAAGTGATTTATAGTTGTTTATAGAGTCTAAAATCGAAAAAGATATCTCATGATGCAATTTCGGACACGTGGTAGAAAAACAGGTTGAATAATAACAATGGCCGCTCCGACCTTCCGACACAGTTCGAACTGACGGATATATAATACAAGTTTTTTAGGCCTCTGAACTCTTGAAATAAAAATTACCGAAAATCGCACGGATAGTTAATCGAGTCAGATAAAGCAGGCATAAAAATTTGCAAAAAAACCAAAAGACATTTGACGTTACCGGTATGATATTAACCAATTTCGGCCGAAAATCGGATAATCGTGTAAAAGTGATTTATAGTTGTTTGTGGTGTCTAGAATCAAATAAGATGTCTCATGATGCAATTTCGGACACGTGGTAGAAAAACAGGCTGAATAATAACAATGGCCGCTACGACCACCTGACACAGTTCGAACTGATGGATATATAATACACGTTTTGTAGGCCTCTGAATTCTTGAAACAAAAATTACCTAGAATCGCACGGATGGTTAATCGAGTCAAATAAAGCGGGCATAAAAATTTGCAAAAACACCAGAAGGTATTTGACGTTACCGATATGGTATTAACCAATTTCGGCCGAAAATCGGATAATCGTGTAAATGTGATTTATAGTTGTTTATAGTGTCTAGAATCAAATAAGATATCTCATGATGCAATTTCGGACACGTGGTAGAAAAATAGGCTGAAAAATAACAATGGCCGCTTTGACCACCCGAAACAGCTGGAAGTGAAGGATATATAATACACGTTTTTTAGGCCTCTGAACTCCCGAAACAAAAATTACCAATAATTGCACGGATGGTTAATCGAAACAGATAAAGCGGGCATAAAAATTTGCAAAAAAACCAGAAGATATTTGACGTTACCGGTATGTTTTAACCAATTTTGGCCGAAATCGGATAACCGTGTAAAAGTGATTTATAGTTGTTTATAGAGTCTAAAATCGAATAAGATATCTCATGATGCAATTTCGGACACGTGGTAGAAAAACAGGTTGAATAATAACAATGGCCGCTCCGACCTTCCGACACAGTTCGAAGTGACGGATATATAATACAAGTTTTTTAGGCCTCTGAACTCATGAAACAAAAATTACCGAAAATCGCACGGATAGTTAATCGAGTCAGATAAAGCGGGCATAAAAATTTGCAAAAAAACCAAAAGACATTTGACGTTACCGGTATGATATTAACCAATTTCGGCCGAAAATCGGATAACCGTGTAAATGTGATTTATAGTTGTTTATAGGGTCTAGAATCGAATAAGATATCTCATGATGCAATTTCGGACACGTGGTAGAAAAACAGGCTGAATAATAACAATGGCCGCTCCGACCACCCGACACAGTTCGAACTGATGGATATATAATATACGTTTTTAGGCCTCTGAACTCTTGAAACAAAAATTACCGAAAATCGCACGGATGGTTAATCGAGTCAAATAAAGCGGGCATAAAAATTTGCAAAAATACCAGAGGACATTTGACATTACCGGTATGTTATTAACCAATTCCTGCCGAAAATCGGATAACCGTTTAAAAGTGTTTTTTAGTTGTTTATAGGGTCTAGAATCGAATAAGATATCTCATGATGCAATTTCGGACACGTGGTAGAAAAACAGGCTGAATAATAACAATGGTCGCTCCGACCACCCGACACAGTTCGAACTGACGGATATAAAATACACGTTTTTTAGGCCTCTGAACTCTTGAAACAAAAATTACCGAAAATCGCACGGATGGTTAATCGATTCAATAAAGCGGGCATAAAAATTTGCAAAAACACCAGAAGGCATTAGACGTTACCGATATGCTATTAACCAATTTCGGCCGAAAATCGGATTACCGTCTAAAAGTGATTTATAGTTGTTTATAGGGTCTAGAATCGAAAAAGATATCTCATGATGCAATTTCGGACACGTGGTAGAAATACAGGCTGAAAAATAACAATGGCCGCTCCGACCACCCGAAACAGCTAGAAGTGAAGTATATATAATACACGGTTTTTAGGCCTCTGAACTCCTGAAACAAAAATTACCAAAAATCGCACGGATGGTTAATCAAGTCAGATAAAGCGGGCATAAAAATTTGCAAAAATACCAGAAGCATTTGACATTACCGGTATGTTATTAACCAATTTCGGTCGAAAATCAGATAACCGTGTAAAAGTGTTTTTTAGTTGTTTATAGGGTCTAGAATCGAATAAGATATCTCATGATGAAATTTCGGACACGTGGTAGAAAAACAGGCTGAATAATAACAATTGGCCGCTCCGACCACCCGACACAGTTCGAACTGACGGATATAAAATACACGTTTTCTAGGCCTCTGAACTCTTGAAACAAAAATTACCGAAAATCGCACGGATGTTTAATCGAGTCAAATAAAGCGGGCATAAAAATTTGTAAAAACACCAGAAGGCATTTGACGTGTTACTGATATGATATTAACCAATTTCGGCCGAAAATCTGATAATCGGGTAAAAGTGATTTATAGTTATTTGTAGTGTCTAGAATCAAATAAGATATCTCATGATGCAATTTCGGACACGTGGTAGAAAAACAGGCTGAATAATAACAATGGCCGCTACGACCACCTGACACAGTTCGAACTGATGGATATATAATACACGTTTTTTAGGCCTCTGAATTCTTGAAACCAAAATTACCTAGAATCGCACGGATGGTAATCGAGTCAAATAAAGCGGGCATAAAAATTTGCAAAAACACCAGAAGGCATTTTGACGTTACCGATATGATATTAACCAATTTCGGCCGAAAATCGGATAATCGTGTAAAAGTGATTTATTGTTGTTTATAGTGTCTAGAATCAAATAAGATATCTCATGATGCAATTTCGGACACGTGGTAGAAAAACAGGCTGAAAAATAACAATGGCCGCTTTGACCACCCGAAACAGCTGGAAGTGAAGGATATATAATACACGTTTTTTAGGCCTCTGAACTCCCGAAACAAAAATTACCGAAAATTGCACGGATGGTTAATCGAAACAGATAAAGCGGGCATAAAAATTTGCAAAAAAACCAGAAGATATTTGACGTTACCGGTATGTTTTAACCAATTTTGGCCGAAATCGGATAACCGTGTAAAAGTGATTTATAGTTGTTTATAGAGTCTAAAATCGAATAAGATATCTCATGATGCAATTTCGGACACGTGGTAGAAAAACAGGTTGAATAATAACAATGGCCGCTCCGACCTTCCGACACAGTTCGAACTGACGGATATATAATACAAGTTTTTTAGGCCTCTGAACTCTTGAAATAAAAATTACCGAAAATCGCACGGATAGTTAATCGAGTCAGATAAAGCGGGCATAAAAATTTGCAAAAAAACCAAAAGACATTTGACGTTACCGGTATGATATTAACCAATTTCGGCCGAAAATCGGATAACCGTGTAAAAGTGATTTATAGTTGTTTATAGGGTCTAGAATCGAATAAGATATCTCATGATGCAATTTCGGACACGTGGTAGAAAAACAGGCTGAATAATAACAATGACCGCTCCGACCACCCGACACAGTTCGAACTGATGGATATATAATATACGTTTTTAGGCCTCTGAACTCTTGAAACAAAAATTACCGAAAATCGCACGGATGGTTAATCGAGTCAAATAAAGCGGGCATAAAAATTTGCAAAAATACCAGAGGACATTTGACATTACCGGTATGTTATTAACCAATTTCTGCCGAAAATCGGATAACCGTTTAAAAGTGTTTTTTAGTTGTTTATAGGGTCTAGAATCGAATAAGATATCTCATGATGCAATTTCGGATACGTGGTAGAAAAACAGGCTGAATAATAAAAACGGTCGCTCCGACCACCCGACACAGTTCGAACTACCGGATATATAATACACGTTTTTTAGGCCTCTGAACTCCTGAAACAAAAATTACCGAAAATCGCACGGATGGTTAATCGAGTCAGATAAAGCGGGGCATATAAAAATTTGCAAAAACACCAGAAGACATTTGACGTTACCGTTATGATATTAACCAATTTCGGCCGAAAATCGGATAACCGTGTAAAAGTGATTTATAGATGTTTATAGGGTCTAGAATCGAATAAGATATCTCATGATTCAATTTCGGACACGTGGTAGAAAAACAGGCTGAATAATAACAATGGTCGCTCCGACTACCCGACACAGTTCGAACTACCGGATATATAATACACGTTTTTTAGGCCTCTGAAACCTTGAAACAAAAATTACCGAAAATCGGACGGATAGTTAATCGAGTCAGATAAAGCGGGCATAAAAATTTGCAAAAACACCAGAAGACATTTGACGTTACCGTTATGATATTAACCAATTTCGGCCGAAAATCGGATAATCGTGTAAAAGTGATTTATAGATGTTTATAGGGTCTAGAATCGAATAAGATATCTCATGATTCAATTTCGGACACGTGGTAGAGAAACAGGCTGAAAAATAACAATGGCCGCTCCGACCACCCGAAACAGCTAGAAGTGAAGGATATATAATACACGGTTTTTAGGCCTCTGAACTCCTGAAACAAAAATTACCGAAAATCGCACGGATGGTTAATCGAGTCAGATAAAGCGGGCATAAAAATTTGCAAAAATACCAGAAGCATTTGACATTACCGGTATGTTATTAACCAATTTCGGTCGAAAATCAGATAACCGTGTAAAAGTGTTTTTTAGTTGTTTATAGGGTCTAGAATCGAATAAGATATCTCATGATGAAATTTCGGACACGTGGTAGAAAAACAGGCTGAATAATAACAATTGGCCGCTCCGACCACCCGACACAGTTCGAACTGACGGATATAAAATACACGTTTTCTAGGCCTCTGAACTCTTGAAACAAAAATTATCGAAAATCGCACGGATGGTAATCGAGTCAAATAAAGCGGGCATAAAAATTTGTAAAAACACCAGAAGGCATTTGACGTGTTACCGATATGATATTAACCAATTTCGGCCGAAAATCGGATAATCGTGTAAAAGTGATTTATAGTTGTTTGTAGTGTCTAGAATCAAATATGATATCTCATGATGCAATTTCGGACACGTGGTAGAAAAACAGGCTGAATAATAACAATGGCCGCTACGACCACCTGACACAGTTCGAACTGATGGATATATAATACACGTTTTTTAGGCCTCTGAATTCTTGAAACAAAAATTACCTAGAATCGCACGGATGGTAATCGAGTCAAATAAAGCGGGCATAAAAATTTGCAAAAACACCAGAAGGCATTTGACGTTACCGATATGATATTAACCAATTTCGGCCGAAAATCGGATAATCGTGTAAAAGTGATTTATAGTTGTTGATAGTGTCTAGAATCAAATAAGATATCTCACGATTCAACTTCGGACACGTGGTAGAAAAACAGGCTGAATAATAACAATGGCCGCTCCGACCACTCGACACAGTTCGAACTGATGGATATATAATACACGTTTTTTAGTCCTCTGAACTCTTGAAATAATAATTACCGAAAATCGCACGGATGGTTAATCGAGTCAGATAAAGCGGGGGATATAAAAATTTGCAAAAACACCAGAAGACATTTGACGTTACCGTTATGATATTAACCAATTTCGGCCGAAAATCGGATAACCGTGTAAAAGTGATTTGTAGATGTTTATAGGGTCTAGAATCGAATAAGATATCTCATGATTCAATTTCGGACACGTGGTAGAAAAACAGGCTGAATAATAACAATGGTCGCTCCGACCACCCGACACAGTTCGAACTACCGGATATATAATACACGTTTTTTAGGCCTCTGAAACCTTGAAACAAAAATTACCGAAAATCGGACGGCTAGTTAATCGAGTCAGATAAAGCGGGCATAAAAATTTGCAAAAACACCAGAAGACATTTGACGTTACCGTTATGATATTAACCAATTTCGGCCGAAAATCGGATAATCGTGTAAAAGTGATTTATAGATGTTTATAGGGTCTAGAATCGAATAAGATATCTCACGATTCAACTTCGGACACGTGGTAGAAAAACAGGCTGAATAATAACAATGGCCGCTCCGACCACTCGACACAGTTCGAACTGATGGATATATAATACACGTTTTTTAGTCCTCTGAACTCTTGAAATAATAATTACCGAAAATCGCACGGATAGTTAATCGAGTCAGATAAAGCGGGCATAAAAATTTGCAAAAAAACCAAAAGACATTTGACGTTACCGGTATGATATTAACCAATTTCGGCCGAAAATCGGATAACCGTGTAAAAGTGATTTATAGTTGTTTATAGGGTCTAGAATCGAATAAGATATCTCATGATGCAATTTCGGACACGTGGTAGAAAAACAGGCTGAATAATAACAATGGCCGCTCCGACCACCCGACACAGTTCGAACTGATGGATATATAATATACGTTTTTAGGCCTCTGAACTCTTGAAACAAAAATTACCGAAAATCGCACGGATAGTTAATCGAGTCAGATAAAGCGGGCATAAAAATTTGCAAAAAAACCAAAAGACATTTGACGTTACCGTTATGATATTAACCAATTTCGGCCGAAAATCGGATAACCGTGTAAAAGTGATTTATAGTTGTTTATAGGGTCTAGAATCGAATAAGATATCTCATGATGCAATTTCGGACACGTGGTAGAAAAACAGGCTGAATAATAACAATGGCCGCTCCGACCACCCGACACAGTTCGAACTGATGGATATATAATATACGTTTTTAGGCCTCTGAACTCTTGAAACAAAAATTACCGAAAATCGCACGGATGGTTAATCGAGTCAAATAAAGCGGGCATAAAAATTTGCAAAAATACCAGAGGACATTTGACATTACCGGTATGTTATTAACCAATTTCTGCCGAAAATCGGATAACCGTTTAAAAGTGTTTTTTAGTTGTTTATAGGGTCTAGAATCGAATAAGATATCTCATGATGCAATTTCGGACACGTGGTAGAAAAACAGGCTGAATAATAACAATGGTCGCTCCGACCACCCGACACAGTTCGAACTACCGGATATATAATACACGTTTTTTAGGCCTCTGAACTCCTGAAACAAAAATTACCGAAAATCGCACGGATGGTTAATCGAGTCAGATAAAGCGGGGCATATAAAAATTTGCAAAAACACCAGAAGACATTTGACGTTACCGTTATGATATTAACCAATTTCGGCCGAAAATTGGATAACCGTGTAAAAGTGATTTATAGATGTTTATAGGGTCTAGAATCGAATAAGATATCTCATGATTCAATTTCGGACACGTGGTAGAAAAACAGGCTGAATAATAACAATGGTCGCTCCGACCACCCGACACAGTTCGAACTACCGGATATATAATACACGTTTTTTAGGCCTCTGAAACCTTGAAACAAAAATTACCGAAAATCGGACGGATAGTTAATCGAGTCAGATAAAGCGGGCATAAAAATTTGCAAAAACACCAGAAGACATTTGACGTTACCGTTATGATATTAACCAATTTCGGCCGAAAATCGGATAATCGTGTAAAAGTGATTTATAGATGTTTATAGGGTCTAGAATCGAATAAGATATCTCATGATTCAATTTCGGACACGTGGTAGAAAAACAGGCTGAATAATAACAATGGCCGCTCCGACCACCCGACACAGTTCGAACTGATGGATATGTAATACACGTTTTTTAGTCCTCTGAACTCTTGAAATAATAATTACCGAAAATCGCACGGATAGTTAATCGAGTCAGATAAAGCGGGCATAAAAATTTGCAAAAAAACCAAAAGACATTTGACGTTACCGGTATGATATTAACCAATTTCGGCCGAAAATCGGATAACCGTGTAAAAGTGATTTATAGTTGTTTATAGGGTCTAGAATCGAATAAGATATCTCATGATGCAATTTCGGACACGTGGTAGAAAAACAGGCTGAATAATAACAATGGCCGCTCCGACCACCCGACACAGTTCGAACTGATGGATATATAATATACGTTTTTAGGCCTCTGAACTCTTGAAACAAAAATTACCGCAAATCGCACGGATGGTTAATCGAGTCAAATAAAGCGGGCATAAAAATTTGTAAAAATACCAGAGGACATTTGACATTACCGGTATGTTATTAACCAATTTCTGCCGAAAATCGGATAACCGTTTAAAAGTGTTTTTTAGTTGTTTATAGGGTCTAGAATCGAATAAGATATCTCATGATGCAATTTCGGACACGTGGTAGAAAAACAGGCTGAATAATAACAATGGTCGCTCCGACCACCCACACAGTTCGAACTACCTGATATATAATACACGTTTTTTAGGCCTCTGAACTCCTGAAACAAAAATTACCGAAAATCGCACGGATGGTTAATCGAGTCAGATAAAGCGGGGCATATAAAAATTTGCAAAAACACCAGAAGACATTTGACGTTACCGTTATGATATTAACCAATTTCGGCCGAAAATCGGATAACCGTGTAAAAGTGATTTATAGATGTTTATAGGGTCTAGAATCGAATAAGATATCTCATGATTCAATTTCGGACACGTGGTAGAAAAACAGGCTGAATAATAACAATGGTCGCTCCGACCACCCGACACAGTTCGAACTACCGGATATATAATACACGTTTTTTAGGCCTCTGAAACCTTGAAACAAAAATTACCGAAAATCGGACGGATAGTTAATCGAGTCAGATAAAGCGGGCATAAAAATTTGCAAAAACACCAGAAGACATTTGACGTTACCGTTATGATATTAACCAATTTCGGCCGAAAATCGGATAATCGTGTAAAAGTGATTTATAGATGTTTATAGGGTCTAGAATCGAATAAGATATCTCATGATTCAATTTCGGACACGTGGTAGAAAAACAGGCTGAATAATAACAATGGCCGCTCCGACCACCCGACACAGTTCGAACTGATGGATATATAATACACGTTTTTTAGTCCTCTGAACTCTTGAAATAATAATTACCGAAAATCGCACGGATAGTTAATCGAGTCAAATAAAGCGGGCATAAAAATTTGCAAAAAAACCAAAAGACATTTGACGTTACCGGTATGATATTAACCAATTTCGGCCGAAAATCGGATAACCGTGTAAAAGTGATTTATAGTTGTTTATAGGGTCTAGAATCGAATAAGATATCTCATGATGCAATTTCGGACACGTGGTAGAAAAACAGGCTGAATAATAACAATGGCCGCTCCGACCACCCGACACAGTTCGAACTGATGGATATATAATATACGTTTTTAGGCCTCTGAACTCTTGAAACAAAAAGTACCGAAAATCGCACGGATGGTTAATCGAGTCAAATAAAGCGGGCATAAAAATTTGCAAAAATACCAGAGGACATTTGACATTACCGGTATGTTATTAACCAATTTCTGCCGAAAATCGGATAACCGTTTAAAAGTGTTTTTTAGTTGTTTATAGGGTCTAGAATCGAATAAGATATCTCATGATGCAATTTCGGACACGTGGTAGAAAAACAGGCTGAATAATAACAATGGTCGCTCCGACCACCCGACACAGTTCGAACTACCGGATATATAATACACGTTTTTTAGGCCTCTGAAGTCCTGAAACAAAAATTACCGAAAATCGCACGGATGGTTAATCGAGTCAGATAAAGCGGGGCATATAAAAATTTGCAAAAACACCTGAAGACATTTGACGTTACCGTTATGATATTAACCAATTTCGGCCGAAAATCGGATAACCGTGTAAAAGTGATTTATAGATGTTTATAGGGTCTAGAATCGAATAAGATATCTCATGATTCAATTTCGGACACGTGGTAGAAAAACAGGCTGAATAATAACAATGGTCGCTCCGACCACCCGACACAGTTCGAACTACCGGATATATAATACACGTTTTTTAGGCCTCTGAAACCTTGAAACAAAAATTACCGAAAATCGGACGGATAGTTAATCGAGTCAGATAAAGCGGGCATAAAAATTTGCAAAAACACCAGAAGACATTTGACGTTACCGTTATGATATTAACCAATTTCGGCCGAAAATCGGATAATCGTGTAAAAGTGATTTATAGATGTTTATAGGGTCTAGAATCGAATAAGATATCTCATGATTCAATTTCGGACACGTGGTAGAAAAACAGGCTGAATAATAACAATGGCCGCTCCGACCACCCGACACAGTTCGAACTGATGGATATATAATACACGTTTTTTAGTCCTCTGAGCTCTTGAAATAATAATTATCGAAAATCGCACGGATAGTTAATCGAGTCAGATAAAGCGGGCATAAAAATTTGCAAAAAAACCAAAAGACATTTGACGTTACCGGTATGATATTAACCAATTTCGGCCGAAAATCGGATAACCGTGTAAAAGTGATTTATAGTTGTTTATAGGGTCTAGAATCGAATAAGATATCTCATGATGCAATTTCGGACACGTGGTAGAAAAACAGGCTGAATAATAACAATGGCCGCTCCGACCACCCGACACAGTTCGAACTGATGGATATATAATATACGTTTTTAGGCCTCTGAACTCTTGAAACAAAAATTACCGAAAATCGCACGGATGGTTAATCGAGTCAAATAAAGCGGGCATAAAAATTTGCAAAAATACCAGAGGACATTTGACATTACCGGTATGTTATTAACCAATTTCTGCCGAAAATCGGATAACCGTTTAAAAGTGTTTTTTAGTTGTTTATAGGGTCTAGAATCGAATAAGATATCTCATGATGCAATTTCGGACACGTGGTAGAAAAACAGGCTGAATAATAACAATGGTCGCTCCGACCACCCGACACAGTTCGAACTACCTGATATATAATACACGTTTTTTAGGCCTCTGAACTCCTGAAACAAAAATTACCGAAAATCGCACGGATGGTTAATCGAGTCAGATAAAGCGGGGCATATAAAAATTTGCAAAAACACCAGAAGACATTTGACGTTACCGTTATGATATTAACCAATTTCGGCCGAAAATCGGATAACCGTGTAAAAGTGATTTATAGATGTTTATAGGGTCTAGAATCGAATAAGATATCTCATGATTCAATTTCGGACACGTGGTAGAAAAACAGGCTGAATAATAACAATGGTCGCTCCGACCACCCGACACAGTTCGAACTACCGGATATATAATACACGTTTTTTAGGCCTCTGAAACCTTGAAACAAAAATTACCGAAAATCGGACGGATAGTTAATCGAGTCAGATAAAGCGGGCATAAAAATTTGCAAAAACACCAGAAGACATTTGACGTTACCGTTATGATATTAACCAATTTCGGCCGAAAATCGGATAATCGTGTAAAAGTGATTTATAGATGTTTATAGGGTCTAGAATCGAATAAGATATCTCATGATTCAATTTCGGACACGTGGTAGAAAAACAGGCTGAATAATAACAATGGCCGCTCCGACCACCCGACACAGTTCGAACTGATGGATATATAATACACGTTTTTTAGTCCTCTGAACTCTTGAAATAATAATTACCGAAAATCGCACGGATAGTTAATCGAGTCAGATAAAGCGGGCATAAAAATTTGCAAAAAAACCAAAAGACATTTGACGTTACCGGTATGATATTAACCAATTTCGGCCGAAAATCGGATAACCGTGTAAAAGTGATTTATAGTTGTTTATAGGGTCTAGAATCGAATAAGATATCTCATGATGCAATTTCGGACACGTGGTAGAAAAACAGGCTGAATAATAACAATGGCCGCTCCGACCACCCGACACAGTTCGAACTGATGGATATATAATATACGTTTTTAGGCCTCTGAACTCTTGAAACAAAAATTACCGAAAATCGCACGGATGGTTAATCGAGTCAAATAAAGCGGGCATAAAAATTTGCAAAAATACCAGAGGACATTTGACGTTACCGGTATGTTATTAACCAATTTCTGCCGAAAATCGGATAACCGTTTAAAAGTGTTTTTTAGTTGTTTATAGGGTCTAGAATCGAATAAGATATCTCATGATGCAATTTCGGACACGTGGTAGAAAAACAGGCTGAATAATAACAATGGTCGCTCCGACCACCCGACACAGTTCGAACTACCGGATATATAATACACGTTTTTTAGGCCTCTGAACTCCTGAAACAAAAATTACCGAAAATCGCACGGATGGTTAATCGAGTCAGATAAAGCGGGGCATATAAAAATTTGCAAAAACACCAGAAGACATTTGACGTTACCGTTATGATATTAACCAATTTCGGCCGAAAATCGGATAACCGTGTAAAAGTGATTTATAGATGTTTATAGGGTCTAGAATCGAATAAGATATCTCATGATTCAATTTCGGACACGTGGTAGAAAAACAGGCTGAATAATAACAATGGTCGCTCCGACCACCCGACACAGTTCGAACTACCGGATATATAATACACGTTTTTTAGGCCTCTGAAACCTTGAAACAAAAATTACCGAAAATCGGACGGATAGTTAATCGAGTCAGATAAAGCGGGCATAAAAATTTGCAAAAACACCAGAAGACATTTGACGTTACCGTTATGATATTAACCAATTTCGGCCGAAAATCGGATAATCGTGTAAAAGTGATTTATAGATGTTTATAGGGTCTAGAATCGAATAAGATATCTCATGATTCAATTTCGGACACGTGGTAGAAAAACAGGCTGAATAATAACAATGGCCGCTCCGACCACCCGACACAGTTCGAACTGATGGATATATAATACACGTTTTTTAGTCCTCTGAACTCTTGAAATAATAATTACCGAAAATCGCACGGATAGTTAATCGAGTCAGATAAAGCGGGCATAAAAATTTGCAAAAAAACCAAAAGACATTTGACGTTACCGGTATGATATTAACCAATTTCGGCCGAAAATCGGATAACCGTGTAAAAGTGATTTATAGTTGTTTATAAGGTCTAGAATCGAATAAGATATCTCATGATGCAATTTCGGACACGTGGTAGAAAAACAGGCTGAATAATAACAATGGCCGCTCCGACCACCCGACACAGTTCGAACTGATGGATATATAATATACGTTTTTAGGCCTCTGAACTCTTGAAACAAAAATTACCGAAAATCGCACGGATGGTTAATCGAGTCAAATAAAGCGGGCATAAAAATTTGCAAAAATACCAGAGGACATTTGACATTACCGGTATGTTATTAACCAATTTCTGCCGAAAATCGGATAACCGTTTAAAAGTGTTTTTTAGTTGTTTATAGGGTCTAGAATCGAATAAGATATCTCATGATGCAATTTCGGACACGTGGTAGAAAAACAGGCTGAATAATAACAATGGTCGCTCCGACCACCCGACACAGTTCGAACTACCGGATATATAATACACGTTTTTTAGGCCTCTGAACTCCTGAAACAAAAATTACCGAAAATCGCACGGATGGTTAATCGAGTCAGATAAAGCGGGGCATATAAAAATTTGCAAAAACACCGGAAGACATTTGACGTTACCGTTATGATATTAACCAATTTCGGCCGAAAATTGGATAACCGTGTAAAAGTGATTTATAGATGTTTATAGGGTCTAGAATCGAATAAGATATCTCATGATTCAATTTCGGACACGTGGTAGAAAAACAGGCTGAATAATAACAATGGTCGCTCCGACCACCCGACACAGTTCGAACTACCGGATATATAATACACGTTTTTTAGGCCTCTGAACTCCTGAAACAAAAATTACCGAAAATCGCACGGATGGTTAATCGAGTCAGATAAAGCGGGGCATATAAAAATTTGCAAAAACACCAGAAGACATTTGACGTTACCGTTATGATATTAACCAATTTCGGCCGAAAATCGGATAACCGTGTAAAAGTGATTTACAGATGTTTATAGGGTCTAGAATCGAATAAGATATCTCATGATTCAATTTCGGACACGTGGTAGAAAAACAGGCTGAATAATAACAATGGTCGCTCCGACCACCCGACACAGTTCGAACTACCGGATATATAATACACGTTTTTTAGGCCTCTGAAACCTTGAAACAAAAATTACCGAAAATCGGACGGATAGTTAATCGAGTCAGATAAAGCGGGCATAAAAATTTGCAAAAACACCAGAAGACATTTGACGTTACCGTTATGATATTAACCAATTTCGGCCGAAAATCGGATAATCGTGTAAAAGTGATTTATAGATGTTTATAGGGTCTAGAATCGAATAAGATATCTCATGATTCAATTTCGGACACGTGGTAGAAAAACAGGCTGAATAATAACAATGGCCGCTCCGACCACCCGACACAGTTCGAACTGATGGATATATAATACACGTTTTTTAGTCCTCTGAACTCTTGAAATAATAATTACCGAAAATCGCACGGATAGTTAATCGAGTCAGATAAAGCGGGCATAAAAATTTGCAAAAAAACCAAAAGACATTTGACGTTACCGGTATGATATTAACCAATTTCGGCCGAAAATCGGATAACCGTGTAAAAGTGATTTATAGTTGTTTATAGGGTCTAGAATCGAATAAGATATCTCATGATGCAATTTCGGACACGTGGTAGAAAAACAGGCTGAATAATAACAATGGCCGCTCCGACCACCCGACACAGTTCGAACTGATGGATATATAATATACGTTTTTAGGCCTCTGAACTCTTGAAACAAAAATTACCGAAAATCGCACGGATGGTTAATCGAGTCAAATAAAGCGGGCATAAAAATTTGCAAAAATACCAGAGGACATTTGACATTACCGGTATGTTATTAACCAATTTCTGCCGAAAATCGGATAACCGTTTAAAAGTGTTTTTTAGTTGTTTATAGGGTCTAGAATCGAATAAGATATCTCATGATGCAATTTCGGACACGTGGTAGAAAAACAGGCTGAATAATAACAATGGTCGCTCCGACCACCCGACACAGTTCGAACTACCTGATATATAATACACGTTTTTTAGGCCTCTGAACTCCTGAAACAAAAATTACCGAAAATCGCACGGATGGTTAATCGAGTCAGATAAAGCGGGGCATATAAAAATTTGCAAAAACACCAGAAGACATTTGACGTTACCGTTATGATATTAACCAATTTCGGCCGAAAATCGGATAACCGTGTAAAAGTGATTTATAGATGTTTATAGGGTCTAGAATCGAATAAGATATCTCATGATTCAATTTCGGACACGTGGTAGAAAAACAGGCTGAATAATAACAATGGTCGCTCCGACCACCCGACACAGTTCGAACTACCGGATATATAATACACGTTTTTAGGCCTCTGAAACCTTGAAACAAAAATTACCGAAAATCGGACGGATAGTTAATCGAGTCAGATAAAGCGGGCATAAAAATTTGCAAAAACACCAGAAGACATTTGACGTTACCGTTATGATATTAACCAATTTCGGCCGAAAATCGGATAATCGTGTAAAAGTGATTTATAGATGTTTATAGGGTCTAGAATCGAATAAGATATCTCATGATTCAATTTCGGACACGTGGTAGAAAAACAGGCTGAATAATAACAATGGCCGCTCCGACCACCCGACACAGTTCGAACTGATGGATATATAATACACGTTTTTTAGTCCTCTGAACTCTTGAAATAATAATTACCGAAAATCGCACGGATAGTTAATCGAGTCAGATAAAGCGGGCATAAAAATTTGCAAAAAAACCAAAAGACATTTGACGTTACCGGTATGATATTAACCAATTTCGGCCGAAAATCGGATAACCGTGTAAAAGTGATTTATAGTTGTTTATAGGGTCTAGAATCGAATAAGATATCTCATGATGCAATTTCGGACACGTGGTAGAAAAACAGGCTGAATAATAACAATGGCCGCTCCGACCACCCGACACAGTTCGAACTGATGGATATATAATATACGTTTTTAGGCCTCTGAACTCTTGAAACAAAAATTACCGAACATCGCACGGATGGTTAATCGAGTCAAATAAAGCGGGCATAAAAATTTGCAAAAATACCAGAGGACATTTGACATTACCGGTATGTTATTAACCAATTTCTGCCGAAAATCGGATAACCGTTTAAAAGTGTTTTTTAGTTGTTTATAGGGTCTAGAATCGAATAAGATATCTCATGATGCAATTTCGGACACGTGGTAGAAAAACAGGCTGAATAATAACAATGGTCGCTCCGACCACCCGACACAGTTCGAACTACCGGATATATAATACACGTTTTTTAGGCCTCTGAACTCCTGAAACAAAAATTACCGAAAATCGCACGGATGGTTAATCGAGTCAGATAAAGCGGGGCATATAAAAATTTGCAAAAACACCAGAAGACATTTGACGTTACCGTTATGATATTAACCAATTTCGGCCGAAAATCGGATAACCGTGTAAAAGTGATTTATAGATGTTTATAGGGTCAAGAATCGAATAAGATATCTCATGATTCAATTTCGGACACGTGGTAGAAAAACAGGCTGAATAATAACAATGGTCGCTCCGACCACCCGACACAGTTCGAACTACCGGATATATAATACACGTTTTTTAGGCCTCTGAAACCCTGAAACAAAAATTACCGAAAATCGCACGGATGGTTAATCGAGTCAGATAAAGCGGGGCATATAAAAATTTGCAAAAACACCAGAAGACATTTGACGTTACCGTTATGATATTAACCAATTTCGGCCGAAAATCGGATAACCGTGTAAAAGTGATTTACAGATGTTTATAGGGTCTAGAATCGAATAAGATATCTCATGATTCAATTTCGGACACGTGGTAGAAAAACAGGCTGAATAATAACAATGGTCGCTCCGACCACCCGACACAGTTCGAACTACCGGATATATAATACACGTTTTTTAGGCCTCTGAAACCTTGAAACAAAAATTACCGAAAATCGGACGGATAGTTAATCGAGTCAGATAAAGCGGGCATAAAAATTTGCAAAAACACCAGAAGACATTTGACGTTACCGTTATGATATTAACCAATTTCGGCCGAAAATCGGATAATCGTGTAAAAGTGATTTATAGATGTTTATAGGGTCTAGAATCGAATAAGATATCTCATGATTCAATTTCGGACACGTGGTAGAAAAACAGGCTGAATAATAACAATGGCCGCTCCGACCACCCGACACAGTTCGAACTGATGGATATATAATATACGTTTTTAGGCCTCTGAACTCTTGAAACAAAAATTACCGAAAATCGCACGGATGGTTAATCGAGTCAAATAAAGCGGGCATAAAAATTTGCAAAAATACCAGAGGACATTTGACATTACCGGTATGTTATTAACCAATTTCTGCCGAAAATCGGATAACCGTTTAAAAGTGTTTTTTAGTTGTTTATAGGGTCTAGAATCGAATAAGATATCTCATGATGCAATTTCGGACACGTGGTAGAAAAACAGGCTGAATAATAACAATGGTCGCTCCGACCACCCGACACAGTTCGAACTACCTGATATATAATACACGTTTTTTAGGCCTCTGAACTCCTGAAACAAAAATTACCGAAAATCGCACGGATGGTTAATCGAGTCAGATAAAGCGGGGCATATAAAAATTTGCAAAAACACCAGAAGACATTTGACGTTACCGTTATGATATTAACCAATTTCGGCCGAAAATCGGATAACCGTGTAAAAGTGATTTATAGATGTTTATAGGGTCTAGAATCGAATAAGATATCTCATGATTCAATTTCGGACACGTGGTAGAAAAACAGGCTGAATAATAACAATGGTCGCTCCGACCACCCGACACAGTTCGAACTACCGGATATATAATACACGTTTTTAGGCCTCTGAAACCTTGAAACAAAAATTACCGAAAATCGGACGGATAGTTAATCGAGTCAGATAAAGCGGGCATAAAAATTTGCAAAAACACCAGAAGACATTTGACGTTACCGTTATGATATTAACCAATTTCGGCCGAAAATCGGATAATCGTGTAAAAGTGATTTATAGATGTTTATAGGGTCTAGAATCGAATAAGATATCTCATGATTCAATTTCGGACACGTGGTAGAAAAACAGGCTGAATAATAACAATGGCCGCTCCGACCACCCGACACAGTTCGAACTGATGGATATATAATACACGTTTTTTAGTCCTCTGAACTCTTGAAATAATAATTACCGAAAATCGCACGGATAGTTAATCGAGTCAGATAAAGCGGGCATAAAAATTTGCAAAAAAACCAAAAGACATTTGACGTTACCGGTATGATATTAACCAATTTCGGCCGAAAATCGGATAACCGTGTAAAAGTGATTTATAGTTGTTTATAGGGTCTAGAATCGAATAAGATATCTCATGATGCAATTTCGGACACGTGGTAGAAAAACAGGCTGAATAATAACAATGGCCGCTCCGACCACCCGACACAGTTCGAACTGATGGATATATAATATACGTTTTTAGGCCTCTGAACTCTTGAAACAAAAATTACCGAACATCGCACGGATGGTTAATCTAGTCAAATAAAGCGGGCATAAAAATTTGCAAAAATACCAGAGGACATTTGACATTACCGGTATGTTATTAACCAATTTCTGCCGAAAATCGGATAACCGTTTAAAAGTGTTTTTTAGTTGTTTATAGGGTCTAGAATCGAATAAGATATCTCATGATGCAATTTCGGACACGTGGTAGAAAAACAGGCTGAATAATAACAATGGTCGCTCCGACCACCCGACACAGTTCGAACTACCGGATATATAATACACGTTTTTTAGGCCTCTGAACTCCTGAAACAAAAATTACCGAAAATCGCACGGATGGTTAATCGAGTCAGATAAAGCGGGGCATATAAAAATTTGCAAAAACACCAGAAGACATTTGACGTTACCGTTATGATATTAACCAATTTCGGCCGAAAATCGGATAACCGTGTAAAAGTGATTTATAGATGTTTATAGGGTCTAGAATCGAATAAGATATCTCATGATTCAATTTCGGACACGTGGTAGAAAAACAAGCTGAATAATAACAATGGTCGCTCCGACCACCCGACACAGTTCGAACTACCGGATATATAATACACGTTTTTTAGGCCTCTGAAACCCTGAAACAAAAATTACCGAAAATCGCACGGATGGTTAATCGAGTCAGATAAAGCGGGGCATATAAAAATTTGCAAAAACACCAGAAGACATTTGACGTTACCGTTATGATATTAACCAATTTCGGCCGAAAATCGGATAACCGTGTAAAAGTGATTTACAGATGTTTATAGGGTCTAGAATCGAATAAGATATCTCATGATTCAATTTCGGACACGTGGTAGAAAAACAGGCTGAATAATAACAATGGTCGCTCCGACCACCCGACACAGTTCGAACTACCGGATATATAATACACGTTTTTTAGGCCTCTGAAACCTTGAAACAAAAATTACCGAAAATCGGACGGATAGTTAATCGAGTCAGATAAAGCGGGCATAAAAATTTGCAAAAACACCAGAAGACATTTGACGTTACCGTTATGATATTAACCAATTTCGGCCGAAAATCGGATAATCGTGTAAAAGTGATTTATAGATGTTTATAGGGTCTAGAATCGAATAAGATATCTCATGATTCAATTTCGGACACGTGGTAGAAAAACAGGCTGAATAATAACAATGGCCGCTCCGACGACCCGACACAGTTCGAACTGATGGATATATAATACACGTTTTTTAGTCCTCTGAACTCTTGAAATAATAATTACCGAAAATCGCACGGATAGTTAATCGAGTCAGATAAAGCGGGCATAAAAATTTGCAAAAAAACCAAAAGACATTTGACGTTACCGGTATGATATTAACCAATTTCGGCCGAAAATCGGATAACCGTGTAAAAGTGATTTATAGTTGTTTATAGGGTCTAGAATCGAATAAGATATCTCATGATGCAATTTCGGACACGTGGTAGAAAAACAGGCTGAATAATAACAATGGCCGCTCCGACCACCCGACACAGTTCGAACTGATGGATATATAATATACGTTTTTAGGCCTCTGAACTCTTGAAACAAAAATTACCGAAAATCGCACGGATGGTTAATCGAGTCAAATAAAGCGGGCATAAAAATTTGCAAAAATACCAGAGGACATTTGACATTACCGGTATGTTATTAACCAATTTCTGCCGAAAATCGGATAACCGTTTAAAAGTGTTTTTTAGTTGTTTATAGGGTCTAGAATCGAATAAGATATCTCATGATGCAATTTCGGACACGTGGTAGAAAAACAGGCTGAATAATAACAATGGTCGCTCCGACCACCCGACACAGTTCGAACTACCGGATATATAATACACGTTTTTTAGGCCTCTGAACTCCTGAAACAAAAATTACCGAAAATCGCACGGATGGTTAATCGAGTCAGATAAAGCGGGGCATATAAAAATTTGCAAAAACACCAGAAGACATTTGACGTTACCGTTATGATATTAACCAATTTCGGCCGAAAATCGGATAACCGTGTAAAAGTGATTTATAGATGTTTATAGGGTCTAGAATCGAATAAGATATCTCATGATTCAATTTCGGACACGTGGTAGAAAAACAGGCTGAATAATAACAATGGTCGCTCCGACCACCCGACACAGTTCGAACTACCGGATATATAATACACGTTTTTTAGGCCTCTGAAACCTTGAAACAAAAATTACCGAAAATCGGACGGATAGTTAATCGAGTCAGATAAAGCGGACATAAAAATTTGCAAAAACACCAGAAGACATTTGACGTTACCGTTATGATATTAACCAATTTCGGCCGAAAATCGGATAATCGTGTAAAAGTGATTTATAGATGTTTATAGGGTCTAGAATCGAATAAGATATCTCATGATTCAATTTCGGACACGTGGTAGAAAAACAGGCTGAATAATAACAATGGCCGCTCCGACCACCCGACACAGTTCGAACTGATGGATATATAATACACGTTTTTTAGTCCTCTGAACTCTTGAAATAATAATTACCGAAAATCGCACGGATAGTTAATCGAGTCAGATAAAGCGGGCATAAAAATTTGCAAAAAAACCAAAAGACATTTGACGTTACCGGTATGATATTAACCAATTTCGGCCGAAAATCGGATAACCGTGTAAAAGTGATTTATAGTTGTTTATAGGGTCTAGAATCGAATAAGATATCTCATGATGCAATTTCGGACACGTGGTAGAAAAACAGGCTGAATAATAACAATGGCCGCTCCGACCACCCGACACAGTTCGAACTGATGGATATATAATATACGTTTTTAGGCCTCTGAACTCTTGAAACAAAAATTACCGAAAATCGCACGGATGGTTAATCGAGTCAAATAAAGCGGGCATAAAAATTTGCAAAAATACCAGAGGACATTTGACATTACCGGTATGTTATTAACCAATTTCTGCCGAAAATCGGATAACCGTTTAAAAGTGTTTTTTAGTTGTTTATAGGGTCTAGAATCGAATAAGATATCTCATGATGCAATTTCGGACACGTGGTAGAAAAACAGGCTGAATAATAACAATGGTCGCTCCGACCACCCGACACAGTTCGAACTACCGGATATATAATACACGTTTTTTAGGCCTCTGAACTCCTGAAACAAAAATTACCGAAAATCGCACGGATGGTTAATCGAGTCAGATAAAGCGGGGCATATAAAAATTTGCAAAAACACCAGAAGACATTTGACGTTACCGTTATGATATTAACCAATTTCGGCCGAAAATCGGATAAC
Source organism: Silene conica (assembly GCA_029255685.2). Lineage (NCBI taxonomy): Eukaryota > Viridiplantae > Streptophyta > Magnoliopsida > Caryophyllales > Caryophyllaceae > Silene > Silene conica. Next base: position 46,640,288 of record CM055314.2, on the reverse strand, counting down.
CGTGTAAAAGTGATTTATAGATGTTTATAGGGTATAGAATCGAATAAGATATCTCATGATTCAATTTCGGACACGTGGTAGAAAAACAGGCTGAATAATAACAATGGTCGCTCCGACCACCCGACACAGTTCGAACTACCGGATATATAATACACGTTTTTTAGGCCTCTGAACTCCTGAAACAAAAATTACCGAAAATCGCACGGATGGTTAATCGAGTCAGATAAAGCGGGGCATATAAAAATTTGCAAAAACACCAGAAGACATTTGACGTTACCGTTATGATATTAACCAATTTCGGCCGAAAATCGGATAACCGTGTAAAAGTGATTTATAGATGTTTATAGGGTCTAGAATCGAATAAGATATCTCATGATTCAATTTCGGACACGTGGTAGAAAAACAGGCTGAATAATAACAATGGTCGCTCCGACCACCCGACACAGTTCGAACTACCGGATATATAATACACGTTTTTTAGGCCTCTGAAACCTTGAAACAAAAATTACCGAAAATCGGACGGATAGTTAATCGAGTCAGATAAAGCGGGCATAAAAATTTGCAAAAACACCAGAAGACATTTGACGTTACCGTTATGATATTAACCAATTTCGGCCGAAAATCGGATAATCGTGTAAAAGTGATTTATAGATGTTTATAGGGTCTAGAATCGAATAAGATATCTCATGATTCAATTTCGGACACGTGGTAGAAAAACAGGCTGAATAATAACAATGGCCGCTCCGACCACCCGACACAGTTCGAACTGATGGATATATAATACACGTTTTTTAGTCCTCTGAACTCTTGAAATAATAATTACCGAAAATCGCACGGATAGTTAATCGAGTCAGATAAAGCGGGCATAAAAATTTGCAAAAAAACCAAAAGACATTTGACGTTACCGGTATGATATTAACCAATTTCGGCCGAAAATCGGATAACCGTGTAAAAGTGATTTATAGTTGTTTATAGGGTCTAGAATCGAATAAGATATCTCATGATGCAATTTCGGACACGTGGTAGAAAAACAGGCTGAATAATAACAATGGTCGCTCCGACCACCCGACACAGTTCGAACTACCGGATATATAATACACGTTTTTTAGGCCTCTGAACTCCTGAAACAAAAATTACCGAAAATCGCACGGATGGTTAATCGAGTCAGATAAAGCGGGGCATATAAAAATTTGCAAAAACACCAGAAGACATTTGACGTTACCGTTATGATATTAACCAATTTCGGCCGAAAATCGGATAACCGTGTAAAAGTGATTTATAGATGTTTATAGGGTATAGAATCGAATAAGATATCTCATGATTCAATTTCGGACACGTGGTAGAAAAACAGGCTGAATAATAACAATGGTCGCTCCGACCACCCGACACAGTTCGAACTACCGGATATATAATACACGTTTTTTAGGCCTCTGAACTCCTGAAACAAAAATTACCGAAAATCGCACGGATGGTTAATCGAGTCAGATAAAGCGGGGCATATAAAAATTTGCAAAAACACCAGAAGACATTTGACGTTACCGTTATGATATTAACCAATTTCGGCCGAAAATCGGATAACCGTGTAAAAGTGATTTATAGATGTTTATAGGGTCTAGAATCGAATAAGATATCTCATGATTCAATTTCGGACACGTGGTAGAAAAACAGGCTGAATAATAACAATGGTCGCTCCGACCACCCGACACAGTTCGAACTACCGGATATATAATACACGTTTTTTAGGCCTCTGAAACCTTGAAACAAAAATTACCGAAAATCGGACGGATAGTTAATCGAGTCAGATAAAGCGGGCATAAAAATTTGCAAAAACACCAGAAGACATTTGACGTTACCGTTATGATATTAACCAATTTCGGCCGAAAATCGGATAATCGTGTAAAAGTGATTTATAGATGTTTATAGGGTCTAGAATCGAATAAGATATCTCATGATTCAATTTCGGACACGTGGTAGAAAAACAGGCTGAATAATAACAATGGCCGCTCCGACCACCCGACACAGTTCGAACTGATGGATATATAATACACGTTTTTTAGTCCTCTGAACTCTTGAAATAATAATTACCGAAAATCGCACGGATAGTTAATCGAGTCAGATAAAGCGGGCATAAAAATTTGCAAAAAAACCAAAAGACATTTGACGTTACCGGTATGATATTAACCAATTTCGGCCGAAAATCGGATAACCGTGTAAAAGTGATTTATAGTTGTTTATAGGGTCTAGAATCGAATAAGATATCTCATGATGCAATTTCGGACACGTGGTAGAAAAACAGGCTGAATAATAACAATGGTCGCTCCGACCACCCGACACAGTTCGAACTACCGGATATATAATACACGTTTTTTAGGCCTCTGAACTCCTGAAACAAAAATTACCGAAAATCGCACGGATGGTTAATCGAGTCAGATAAAGCGGGGCATATAAAAATTTGCAAAAACACCAGAAGACATTTGACGTTACCGTTATGATATTAACCAATTTCGGCCGAAAATCGGATAACCGTGTAAAAGTGATTTATAGATGTTTATAGGGTCTAGAATCGAATAAGATATCTCATGATTCAATTTCGGACACGTGGTAGAAAAACAGGCTGAATAATAACAATGGTCGCTCCGACCACCCGACACAGTTCGAACTACCGGATATATAATACACGTTTTTTAGGCCTCTGAACTCCTGAAACAAAAATTACCGAAAATCGCACGGATGGTTAATCGAGTCAGATAAAGCGGGGCATATAAAAATTTGCAAAAACACCAGAAGACATTTGACGTTACCGTTATGATATTAACCAATTTCGGCCGAAAATCGGATAACCGTGTAAAAGTGATTTATAGATGTTTATAGGGTCTAGAATCGAATAAGATATCTCATGATTCAATTTCGGACACGTGGTAGAAAAACAGGCTGAATAATAACAATGGTCGCTCCGACCACCCGACACAGTTCGAACTACCGGATATATAATACACGTTTTTTAGGCCTCTGAACTCCTGAAACAAAAATTACCGAAAATCGCACGGATGGTTAATCGAGTCAGATAAAGCGGGGCATATAAAAATTTGCAAAAACACCAGAAGACATTTGACGTTACCGTTATGATATTAACCAATTTCGGCCGAAAATCGGATAACCGTGTAAAAGTGATTTATAGATGTTTATAGGGTCTAGAATCGAATAAGATATCTCATGATTCAATTTCGGACACGTGGTAGAAAAACAGGCTGAATAATAACAATGGTCGCTCCGACCACCCGACACAGTTCGAACTACCGGATATATAATACACGTTTTTTAGGCCTCTGAAACCTTGAAACAAAAATTACCGAAAATCGGACGGATAGTTAATCGAGTCAGATAAAGCGGGCATAAAAATTTGCAAAAACACCAGAAGACATTTGACGTTACCGTTATGATATTAACCAATTTCGGCCGAAAATCGGATAATCGTGTAAAAGTGATTTATAGATGTTTATAGGGTCTAGAATCGAATAAGATATCTCATGATTCAATTTCGGACACGTGGTAGAAAAACAGGCTGAATAATAACAATGGCCGCTCCGACCACCCGACACAGTTCGAACTGATGGATATATAATACACGTTTTTTAGTCCTCTGAACTCTTGAAATAATAATTACCGAAAATCGCACGGATAGTTAATCGAGTCAGATAAAGCGGGCATAAAAATTTGCAAAAAAACCAAAAGACATTTGACGTTACCGGTATGATATTAACCAATTTCGGCCGAAAATCGGATAACCGTGTAAAAGTGATTTATAGTTGTTTATAGGGTCTAGAATCGAATAAGATATCTCATGATGCAATTTCGGACACGTGGTAGAAAAACAGGCTGAATAATAACAATGGCCGCTCCGACCACCCGACACAGTTCGAACTGATGGATATATAATATACGTTTTTAGGCCTCTGAACTCTTGAAACAAAAATTACCGAAAATCGCACGGATGGTTAATCGAGTCAAATAAAGCGGGCATAAAAATTTGCAAAAATACCAGAGGACATTTGACATTACCGGTATGTTATTAACCAATTTCTGCCGAAAATCGGATAACCGTTTAAAAGTGTTTTTTAGTTGTTTATAGGGTCTAGAATCGAATAAGATATCTCATGATGCAATTTCGGACACGTGGTAGAAAAACAGGCTGAATAATAACAATGGTCGCTCCGACCACCCGACACAGTTCGAACTACCGGATATATAATACACGTTTTTTAGGCCTCTGAACTCCTGAAACAAAAATTACCGAAAATCGCACGGATGGTTAATCGAGTCAGATAAAGCGGGGCATATAAAAATTTGCAAAAACACCAGAAGACATTTGACGTTACCGTTATGATATTAACCAATTTCGGCAGAAAATCGGATAACCGTGTAAAAGTGATTTATAGATGTTTATAGGGTCTAGAATCGAATAAGATATCTCATGATTCAATTTCGGACACGTGGTAGAAAAACAGGCTGAATAATAACAATGGTCGCTCCGACCACCCGACACAGTTCGAACTACCGGATATATAATACACGTTTTTTAGGCCTCTGAAACCTTGAAACAAAAATTACCGAAAATCGGACGGATAGTTAATCGAGTCAGATAAAGCGGGCATAAAAATTTGCAAAAACACCAGAAGACATTTGACGTTACCGTTATGATATTAACCAATTTCGGCCGAAAATCGGATAATCGTGTAAAAGTGATTTATAGATGTTTATAGGGTCTAGAATCGAATAAGATATCTCATGATTCAATTTCGGACACGTGGTAGAAAAACAGGCTGAATAATAACAATGGCCGCTCCGACCACCCGACACAGTTCGAACTGATGGATATATAATACACGTTTTTTAGTCCTCTGAACTCTTGAAATAATAATTACCGAAAATCGCACGGATAGTTAATCGAGTCAGATAAAGCGGGCATAAAAATTTGCAAAAAAACCAAAAGACATTTGACGTTACCGGTATGATATTAACCAATTTCGGCCGAAAATCGGATAACCGTGTAAAAGTGATTTATAGTTGTTTATAGGGTCTAGAATCGAATAAGATATCTCATGATGCAATTTCGGACACGTGGTAGAAAAACAGGCTGAATAATAACAATGGCCGCTCCGACCACCCGACACAGTTCGAACTGATGGATATATAATATACGTTTTTAGGCCTCTGAACTCTTGAAACAAAAATTACCGAAAATCGCACGGATGGTTAATCGAGTCAAATAAAGCGGGCATAAAAATTTGCAAAAATACCAGAGGACATTTGACATTACCGGTATGTTATTAACCAATTTCTGCCGAAAATCGGATAACCGTTTAAAAGTGTTTTTTAGTTGTTTATAGGGTCTAGAATCGAATAAGATATCTCATGATGCAATTTCGGACACGTGGTAGAAAAACAGGCTGAATAATAACAATGGTCGCTCCGACCACCCGACACAGTTCGAACTACCGGATATATAATACACGTTTTTTAGGCCTCTGAACTCCTGAAACAAAAATTACCGAAAATCGCACGGATGGTTAATCGAGTCAGATAAAGCGGGGCATATAAAAATTTGCAAAAACACCAGAAGACATTTGACGTTACCGTTATGATATTAACCAATTTCGGCAGAAAATCGGATAACCGTGTAAAAGTGATTTATAGATGTTTATAGGGTCTAGAATCGAATAAGATATCTCATGATTCAATTTCGGACACGTGGTAGAAAAACAGGCTGAATAATAACAATGGTCGCTCCGACCACCCGACACAGTTCGAACTACCGGATATATAATACACGTTTTTTAGGCCTCTGAAACCTTGAAACAAAAATTACCGAAAATCGGACGGATAGTTAATCGAGTCAGATAAAGCGGACATAAAAATTTGCAAAAACACCAGAAGACATTTGACGTTACCGTTATGATATTAACCAATTTCGGCCGAAAATCGGATAATCGTGTAAAAGTGATTTATAGATGTTTATAGGGTCTAGAATCGAATAAGATATCTCATGATTCAATTTCGGACACGTGGTAGAAAAACAGGCTGAATAATAACAATGGCCGCTCCGACCACCCGACACAGTTCGAACTGATGGATATATAATAAACGTTTTTTAGTCCTCTGAACTCTTGAAATAATAATTACCGAAAATCGCACGGATAGTTAATCGAGTCAGATAAAGCGGGCATAAAAATTTGCAAAAAACCCAAAAGACATTTGACGTTACCGGTATGATATTAACCAATTTCGGTCGAAAATCGGATAACCGTGTAAAAGTGATTTATAGTTGTTTATAGGGTCTAGAATCGAATAAGATATCTCATGATGCAATTTCGGACAGGTGGTAGAAAAACAGGCTGAATAATAACAATGGCCGCTCCGACCACCCGACACAGTTCGAACTGATGGATATATAATATACGTTTTTAGGCCTCTGAACTCTTGAAACAAAAATTACCGAAAATCGCACGGATGGTTAATCGAGTCAAATAAAGCGGGCATAAAAATTTGCAAAAATACCAGAGGACATTTGACATTACCGGTATGTTATTAACCAATTTCTGCCGAAAATCGGATAACCGTTTAAAAGTGTTTTTTAGTTGTTTATAGGGTCTAGAATCGAATAAGATATCTCATGATGCAATTTCGGACACGTGGTAGAAAAACAGGCAGAATAATAACAATGGTCGCTCCGACCACCCGACACAGTTCGAACTACCGGATATATAATACACGTTTTTTAGGCCTCTGAAGTCCTGAAACAAAAATTACCGAAAATCGCACGGATGGTTAATCGAGTCAGATAAAGCGGGGCATATAAAAATTTGCAAAAACACCAGAAGACATTTGACGTTACCGTTATGATATTAACCAATTTCGGCCGAAAATCGGATAACCGTGTAAAAGTGATTTATAGATGTTTATAGGGTCTAGAATCGAATAAGATATCTCATGATTCAATTTCGGACACGTGGTAGAAAAACAGGCTGAATAATAACAATGGTCGCTCCGACCACCCGACACAGTTCGAACTACCGGATATATAATACACGTTTTTTAGGCCTCTGAAACCTTGAAACAAAAATTACCGAAAATCGGACGGATAGTTAATCGAGTCAGATAAAGCGGACATAAAAATTTGCAAAAACACCAGAAGACATTTGACGTTACCGTTATGATATTAACCAATTTCGGCCGAAAATCGGATAATCGTGTAAAAGTGATTTATAGATGTTTATAGGGTCTAGAATCGAATAAGATATCTCATGATTCAATTTCGGACACGTGGTAGAAAAACAGGCTGAATAATAACAATGGCCGCTCCGACCACCCGACACAGTTCGAACTGATGGATATATAATACACGTTTTTTAGTCCTCTGAACTCTTGAAAAAATAATTACCGAAAATCGCACGGATAGTTAATCGAGTCAGATAAAGCGGGCATAAAAATTTGCAAAAAAACCAAAAGACATTTGACGTTACCGGTATGATATTAACCAATTTCGGCCGAAAATCGGATAACCGTGTAAAAGTGATTTATAGTTGTTTATAGGGTCTAGAATCGAATAAGATATCTCATGATGCAATTTCGGACACGTGGTAGAAAAACTGGCTGAATAATAACAATGGCCGCTCCGACCACCCGACACAGTTCGAACTGATGGATATATAATATACGTTTTTAGGCCTCTGAACTCTTGAAACAAAAATTACCGAAAATCGCACGGATGGTTAATCGAGTCAAATAAAGCGGGCTTAAAAATTTGCAAAAATACCAGAGGACATTTGACATTACCGGTATGTTATTAACCAATTTCTGCCGAAAATCGGATAACCGTTTAAAAGTGTTTTTTAGTTGTTTATAGGGTCTAGAATCGAATAAGATATCTCATGATGCAATTTCGGACACGTGGTAGAAAAACAGGCTGAATAATAACAATGGTCGCTCCGACCACCCGACACAGTTCGAACTACCGGATATATAATACACGTTTTTTAGGCCTCTGAACTCCTGAAACAAAAATTACCGAAAATCACACGGATGGTTAATCGAGTCAGATAAAGCGGGGCATATAAAAATTTGCAAAAACACCAGAAGACATTTGACGTTACCGTTATGATATTAACCAATTTCGGCCGAAAATCGGATAACCGTGTAAAAGTGATTTATAGATGTTTATAGGGTCTAGAATCGAATAAGATATCTCATGATTCAATTTCGGACACGTGGTAGAAAAACAGGCTGAATAATAACAATGGTCGCTCCGACCACCCGACACAGTTCGAACTACCGGATATATAATACACGTTTTTTAGGCCTCTGAACTCCTGAAACAAAAATTACCGAAAATCGCACGGATGGTTAATCGAGTCAGATAAAGCGGGGCATATAAAAATTTGCAAAAACACCAGAAGACATTTGACGTTACCGTTATGATATTAACCAATTTCGGCCGAAAATCGGATAACCGTGTAAAAGTGATTTATAGATGTTTATAGGGTCTAGAATCGAATAAGATATCTCATGATTCAATTTCGGACACGTGGTAGAAAAACAGGCTGAATAATAACAATGGTCGCTCCGACCACCCGACACAGTTCGAACTACCGGATATATAATACACGTTTTTTAGGCCTCTGAAACCTTGAAACAAAAATTACCGAAAATCGGACGGATAGTTAATCGAGTCAGATAAAGCGGGCATAAAAATTTGCAAAAACACCAGAAGACATTTGACGTTACCGTTATGATATTAACCAATTTCGGCCGAAAATCGGATAATCGTGTAAAAGTGATTTATAGATGTTTATAGGGTCTAGAATCGAATAAGATATCTCATGATTCAATTTCGGACACGTGGTAGAAAAACAGGCTGAATAATAACAATGGCCGCTCCGACCACCCGACACAGTTCGAACTGATGGATATATAATATACGTTTTTAGGCCTCTGAACTCTTGAAACAAAAATTACCGAAAATCGCACGGATGGTTAATCGAGTCAAATAAAGCGGGCATAAAAATTTGCAAAAATACCAGAGGACATTTGACATTACCGGTATGTTATTAACCAATTTCTGCCGAAAATCGGATAACCGTTTAAAAGTGTTTTTTAGTTGTTTATAGGGTCTAGAATCGAATAAGATATCTCATGATGCAATTTCGGACACGTGGTAGAAAAACAGGCAGAATAATAACAATGGTCGCTCCGACCACCCGACACAGTTCGAACTACCGGATATATAATACACGTTTTTTAGGCCTCTGAAGTCCTGAAACAAAAATTACCGAAAATCGCACGGATGGTTAATCGAGTCAGATAAAGCGGGGCATATAAAAATTTGCAAAAACACCAGAAGACATTTGACGTTACCATTATGATATTAACCAATTTCGGCCGAAAATCGGATAACCGTGTAAAAGTGATTTATAGATGTTTATAGGGTCTAGAATCGAATAAGATATCTCATGATTCAATTTCGGACACGTGGTAGAAAAACAGGCTGAATAATAACAATGGTCGCTCCGACCACCCGACACAGTTCGAACTACCGGATATATAATACACGTTTTTTAGGCCTCTGAAACCTTGAAACAAAAATTACCGAAAATCGGACGGATAGTTAATCGAGTCAGATAAAGCGGACATAAAAATTTGCAAAAACACCAGAAGACATTTGACGTTACCGTTATGATATTAACCAATTTCGGCCGAAAATCGGATAATCGTGTAAAAGTGATTTATAGATGTTTATAGGGTCTAGAATCGAATAAGATATCTCATGATTCAATTTCGGACACGTGGTAGAAAAACAGGCTGAATAATAACAATGGCCGCTCCGACCACCCGACACAGTTCGAACTGATGGATATATAATACACGTTTTTTAGTCCTCTGAACTCTTGAAAAAATAATTACCGAAAATCGCACGGATAGTTAATCGAGTCAGATAAAGCGGGCATAAAAATTTGCAAAAAAACCAAAAGACATTTGACGTTACCGATATGATATTAACCAATTTCGGCCGAAAATCGGATAACCGTGTAAAAGTGATTTATAGTTGTTTATAGGGTCTAGAATCGAATAAGATATCTCATGATGCAATTTCGGACACGTGGTAGAAAAACAGGCTGAATAATAACAATGGCCGCTCCGACCACCCGACACAGTTCGAACTGATGGATATATAATATACGTTTTTAGGCCTCTGAACTCTTGAAACAAAAATTACCGAAAATCGCACGGATGGTTAATCGAGTCAAATAAAGCGGGCATAAAAATTTGCAAAAATACCAGAGGACATTTGACATTACCGGTATGTTATTAACCAATTTCTGCCGAAAATCGGATAACCGTTTAAAAGTGTTTTTTAGTTGTTTATAGGGTCTAGAATCGAATAAGATATCTCATGATGCAATTTCGGACACGTGGTAGAAAAACAGGCTGAATAATAACAATGGTCGCTCCGACCACCCGACACAGTTCGAACTACCGGATATATAATACACGTTTTTTAGGCCTCTGAACTCCTGAAACAAAAATTACCGAAAATCACACGGATGGTTAATCGAGTCAGATAAAGCGGGGCATATAAAAATTTGCAAAAACACCAGAAGACATTTGACGTTACCGTTATGATATTAACCAATTTCGGCCGAAAATCGGATAACCGTGTAAAAGTGATTTATAGATGTTTATAGGGTCTAGAATCGAATAAGATATCTCATGATTCAATTTCGGACACGTGGTAGAAAAACAGGCTGAATAATAACAATGGTCGCTCCGACCACCCGACACAGTTCGAACTACCGGATATATAATACACGTTTTTTAGGCCTCTGAACTCCTGAAACAAAAATTACCGAAAATCGCACGGATGGTTAATCGAGTCAGATAAAGCGGGGCATATAAAAATTTGCAAAAACACCAGAAGACATTTGACGTTACCGTTATGATATTAACCAATTTCGGCCGAAAATCGGATAACCGTGTAAAAGTGATTTATAGATGTTTATAGGGTCTAGAATCGAATAAGATATCTCATGATTCAATTTCGGACACGTGGTTGAAAAACAGGCTGAATAATAACAATGGTCGCTCCGACCACCCGACACAGTTCGAACTACCGGATATATAATACACGTTTTTTAGGCCTCTGAAACCTTGAAACAAAAATTACCGAAAATCGGACGGATAGTTAATCGAGTCAGATAAAGCGGGCATAAAAATTTGCAAAAACACCAGAAGACATTTGACGTTACCGTTATGATATTAACCAATTTCGGCCGAAAATCGGATAATCGTGTAAAAGTGATTTATAGATGTTTATAGGGTCTAGAATCGAATAAGATATCTCATGATTCAATTTCGGACACGTGGTAGAAAAACAGGCTGAATAATAACAATGGCCGCTCCGACCACCCGACACAGTTCGAACTGATGGATATATAATACACGTTTTTTAGTCCTCTGAACTCTTGAAATAATAATTACCGAAAATCGCACGGATAGTTAATCGAGTCAGATAAAGCGGGCATAAAAATTTGCAAAAAAACCAAAAGACATTTGACGTTACCGGTATGATATTAACCAATTTCGGCCGAAAATCGGATAACCGTGTAAAAGTGATTTATAGTTGTTTATAGGGTCTAGAATCGAATAAGATATCTCATGATGCAATTTCGGACACGTGGTAGAAAAACAGGCTGAATAATAACAATGGCCGCTCCGACCACCCGACACAGTTCGAACTGATGGATATATAATATACGTTTTTAGGCCTCTGAACTCTTGAAACAAAAATTACCGAAAATCGCACGGATGGTTAATCGAGTCAAATAAAGCGGGCATAAAAATTTGCAAAAATACCAGAGGACATTTGACATTACCGGTATGTTATTAACCAATTTATGCCGAAAATCGGATAACCGTTTAAAAGTGTTTTTTAGTTGTTTATAGGGTCTAGAATCGAATAAGATATCTCATGATGCAATTTCGGACACGTGGTAGAAAAACAGGCTGAATAATAACAATGGTCGCTCCGACCACCCGACACAGTTCGAACTACCGGATATATAATACACGTTTTTTAGGTCTCTGAACTCCTGAAACAAAAATTACCGAAAATCGCACGGATGGTTAATCGAGTCAGATAAAGCGGGGCATATAAAAATTTGCAAAAACACCAGAAGACATTTGACGTTACCGTTATGATATTAACCAATTTCGGCCGAAAATCGGATAACCGAGTAAAAGTGATTTATAGATGTTTATAGGGTCTAGAATCGAATAAGATATCTCATGATTCAATTTCGGACACGTGGTAGAAAAACAGGCTGAATAATAACAATGGTCGCTCCGACCACCCGACACAGTTCGAACTACCGGATATATAATACACGTTTTTTAGGCCTCTGAAACCTTGAAACAAAAATTACCGAAAATCGGACGGATAGTTAATCGAGTCAGATAAAGCGGACATAAAAATTTGCAAAAACACCAGAAGACATTTGACGTTACCGTTATGATATTAACCAATTTCGGCCGAAAATCGGATAATCGTGTAAAAGTGATTTATAGATGTTTATAGGGTCTAGAATCGAATAAGATATCTCATGATTCAATTTCGGACACGTGGTAGAAAAACAGGCTGAATAATAACAATGGCCGCTCCGACCACCCGACACAGTTCGAACTGATGGATATATAATACACGTTTTTTAGTCCTCTGAACTCTTGAAATAATAATTACCGAAAATCGCACGGATAGTTAATCGAGTCAGATAAAGCGGGCATAAAAATTTGCAAAAAAACCAAAAGACATTTGACGTTACCGGTATGATATTAACCAATTTCGGCCGAAAATCGGATAACCGTGTAAAAGTGATTTATAGTTGTTTATAGGGTCTAGAATCGAATAAGATATCTCATGATGCAATTTCGGACACGTGGTAGAAAAACAGGCTGAATAATAACAATGGCCGCTCCGACCACCCGACACAGTTCGAACTGATGGATATATAATATACGTTTTTAGGCCTCTGAACTCTTGAAACAAAAATTACCGAAAATCGCACGGATGGTTAATCGAGTCAAATAAAGCGGGCATAAAAATTTGCAAAAATACCAGAGGACATTTGACATTACCGGTATGTTATTAACCAATTTCTGCCGAAAATCGGATAACCGTTTAAAAGTGTTTTTTAGTTGTTTATAGGGTCTAGAATCGAATAAGATATCTCATGATGCAATTTCGGACACGTGGTAGAAAAACAGGCAGAATAATAACAATGGTCGCTCCGACCACCCGACACAGTTCGAACTACCGGATATATAATACACGTTTTTTAGGCCTCTGAACTCCTGAAACAAAAATTATCGAAAATCGCACGGATGGTTAATCGAGTCAGATAAAGCGGGGCATATAAAAATTTGCAAAAACACCAGAAGACATTTGACGTTACCGTTATGATATTAACCAATTTCGGCCGAAAATCGGATAACCGTGTAAAAGTGATTTATAGATGTTTATAGGGTCTAGAATCGAATAAGATATCTCATGATTCAATTTCGGACACGTGGTAGAAAAACAGGCTGAATAATAACAATGGTCGCTCCGACCACCCGACACAGTTCGAACTACCGGATATATAATACACGTTTTTTAGGCCTCTGAAACCTTGAAACAAAAATTACCGAAAATCGGACGGATAGTTAATCGAGTCAGATAAAGCGGGCACAAAAATTTGCAAAAACACCAGAAGACATTTGACGTTACCGTTATGATATTGACCAATTTCTGCCGAAAATCGGATAACCGTGTAAAAGTGATTTATAGATGTTTATAGGGTCTAGAATCGAATAAGATATCTCATGATTCAATTTCGGACACGTGGTAGAAAAACAGGCTGAATAATAACAATGGCCGCTCCGACCACCCGACACAGTTCGAACTGATGGATATATAATACACGTTTTTTAGTCCTCAGAACTCTTTAAACAAAAATTACCGCAAATCGCACGGATGGTTAATCGAGTCAAATAAAGCGGGCATAAAAATTTGCAAAAACACCAGAAGGCATTTGACGTTACCGATATGATATTAACCAATTTCGGCCGAAAATCGGATAACCGTGTAAAAGTGATTTATAGTTGTTTATAGTGTCTAGAATCAAATAAGATATCTCATGATGCAATTTCGGACACGTGGTAGAAAAACAGGCTGAAAAATAACAATGGCCGATCCGACCACCCGAAACAGCTGGAAGTGAAGGATATATAATACACGTTTTTTAGGCCTCTGAACTCTTGAAACAAAAATTTCCGAAAATCGCACAGATGGTTAATCGAGTCAGATAAAGCGGGCATAAAAATTTGCAAAAAAACCAAAAGACATTTGACGTTACCGGTATGATATTAACCAATTTCGGCCGAAAATCGGATAACCGTGTAAAAGTGATTTATAGTTGTTTATAGGGTCTAGAATCGAATAAGATATCTCATGATGCAATTTCGGACACGTGGTAGAAAAACAGGCTGAATAATAACAATGGCCGCTCCGACCACCCGACACAGTTCGAACTGATGGATATATAATACATGTTTTTAGGCCTCTGAACTCTTGAAACAAAAATTACCGAAAATCGCACGGATAGTTAATCGAGTCAGATAAAGCGGGCATAAAAATTTGCAAAAGCACCAGAAGACATTTGACGTTACCGGTATGATATTAGCCAATTTCGGCCGAAAATCGGATAACCGTGTAAAAGGGATTTATAGTTCTTTATAGGGTCTAGAATCGAATAAGATATCTCATGATGCAATTTCGGACACGTGGTAGAAAAACAGGCTGAATAATAACAATGGCCGCTCCGACCACCCGACACAGTTCGAACTGATGGATATATAATACACGTTTTTTAGTCCTCAGAACTCTTGAAACAAAAATTACCGAAAATCGCACGGATGGTTAATCGAGTCAAATAAAGCGGGCATAAAAATTTGCAAAGACACAAGAAGGCATGTGACGTTACCGATATCATATTAACTAATTTCGGCCGAAAATCGGATAACCGTGTAAAAGTGATTTATAGTTGTTTATAGTGTCTAGAATCAAATAAGATATCTCATGATGCAATTTCGGACACGTGGTAGAAAAACAGGCTGAAAAATAACAATGGCCGATCCGACCACCCGAAACCGCTGGAAGTGAAGGATATATAATACACGTTTTTTAGGCCTCTGAACTCTTGAAACAAAAATTACCGAAAATTGCACGGATGGTTAATCGAATTAGATAAAGCGGGCATAAAAATTTTCAAAAACCCCAGAAGACATTTGACGTTACCGGTATGATATTAACCAATTTCGGCCGAACATCGGATAACCGTGTAAAAGTGATTTATAGTTGTTTATAGGGTCTAGAATCGAATAAGATATCTCATGATGCAATTTCGGACACGTGGTAGAAAAACAGGCTGAATAATAACAATGGTCGCTCCGACCACCCGACACAGTTCGAACTACCGGATATATAATACACGTTTTTTAGGCCTCTGAAACCTTGAAACAAAAATTACCGAAAATCGGACGGATAGTTAATCGAGTCAGATAAAGCGGGCACAAAAATTTGCAAAAACACCAGAAGACATTTGACGTTACCGTTATGATATTGACCAATTTCTGCCGAAAATCGGATAACCGTGTAAAAGTGATTTATAGATGTTTATAGGGTCTAGAATCGAATAAGATATCTCATGATTCAATTTCGGACACGTGGTAGAAAAACAGGCTGAATAATAACAATGGCCGCTCCGACCACCCGACACAGTTCGAACTGATGGATATATAATACACGTTTTTTAGTCCTCAGAACTCTTTAAACAAAAATTACCGCAAATCGCACGGATGGTTAATCGAGTCAAATAAAGCGGGCATAAAAATTTGCAAAAACACCAGAAGGCATTTGACGTTACCGATATGATATTAACCAATTTCGGCCGAAAATCGGATAACCGTGTAAAAGTGATTTATAGTTGTTTATAGTGTCTAGAATCAAATAAGATATCTCATGATGCAATTTCGGACACGTGGTAGAAAAACAGGCTGAAAAATAACAATGGCCGATCCGACCACCCGAAACAGCTGGAAGTGAAGGATATATAATACACGTTTTTTAGGCCTCTGAACTCTTGAAACAAAAATTTCCGAAAATCGCACAGATGGTTAATCGAGTCAGATAAAGCGGGCATAAAAATTTGCAAAAAAACCAAAAGACATTTGACGTTACCGGTATGATATTAACCAATTTCGGCCGAAAATCGGATAACCGTGTAAAAGTGATTTATAGTTGTTTATAGGGTCTAGAATCGAATAAGATATCTCATGATGCAATTTCGGACACGTGGTAGAAAAACAGGCTGAATAATAACAATGGCCGCTCCGACCACCCGACACAGTTCGAACTGATGGATATATAATACATGTTTTTAGGCCTCTGAACTCTTGAAACAAAAATTACCGAAAATCGCACGGATAGTTAATCGAGTCAGATAAAGCGGGCATAAAAATTTGCAAAAGCACCAGAAGACATTTGACGTTACCGGTATGATATTAGCCAATTTCGGCCGAAAATCGGATAACCGTGTAAAAGGGATTTATAGTTCTTTATAGGGTCTAGAATCGAATAAGATATCTCATGATGCAATTTCGGACACGTGGTAGAAAAACAGGCTGAATAATAACAATGGCCGCTCCGACCACCCGACACAGTTCGAACTGATGGATATATAATACACGTTTTTTAGTCCTCAGAACTCTTGAAACAAAAATTACCGAAAATCGCACGGATGGTTAATCGAGTCAAATAAAGCGGGCATAAAAATTTGCAAAGACACAAGAAGGCATGTGACGTTACCGATATCATATTAACTAATTTCGGCCGAAAATCGGATAACCGTGTAAAAGTGATTTATAGTTGTTTATAGTGTCTAGAATCAAATAAGATATCTCATGATGCAATTTCGGACACGTGGTAGAAAAACAGGCTGAAAAATAACAATGGCCGATCCGACCACCCGAAACCGCTGGAAGTGAAGGATATATAATACACGTTTTTTAGGCCTCTGAACTCTTGAAACAAAAATTACCGAAAATTGCACGGATGGTTAATCGAATTAGATAAAGCGGGCATAAAAATTTTCAAAAACCCCAGAAGACATTTGACGTTACCGGTATGATATTAACCAATTTCGGCCGAACATCGGATAACCGTGTAAAAGTGATTTATAGTTGTTTATAGGGTCTAGAATCGAATAAGATATCTCATGATGCAATTTCGGACACGTGGTAGAAAAACAGGCTGAATAATAACAATGGCCGCTCCGACCACCCGACACAGTTCGAACTGACGGATATATAATACACGTTTTTTAGGCCTCTGAACTCTTGAAACAAAAATTACCAAAAATCGCACGGATAGTTAATCGAGTCAGATAAAGCGGGCATAAAAATTTGCAAAAAAACCAAAAGACATTTGACGTTACCGGTATGATATTAACCAATTTCGGCCGAAAAACGGATAACCGTGTAAAAGTGATTTATAGTTGTTTATAGGGTCTAGAATCGAATAAGATATCTCATAATGCAATTTCGGACACGTGGTAGAAAAACAGGCTGAATAATAACAATGGCCTCTCCGACCACCCGACACAGTTCGAACTGATGGATATATAATACACGTTTTTTAGGCCTCTGAACTCTTGAAACAAAAATTTCCGAAAATCGCACGGATGGTTAATCGAGTCAGATAAAGCGGGCATAAAAATTTGCAAAAATACCAGAGGACATTTGACATTACTGGTATATTATTAACCAATTTCGGCCGAAAATCGGATAACCGTGTAAAAGTGATTTATAGTTGTTTATAGGGTCTAGAATCGAATAAGATATCTCATGATGCAATTTCGGACACGTGGTAGATAAACAGGCTGAATAATAACAATGGTCGCTCCGACCACCCGACACAATTCGAACTGATGGATATATAATACATGTTTTTAGGCCTCTGAACTCTTGAAACAAAAATTACCGAAAATCGCAGGGATAGTTAATCGAGTCAGATAAAGCGGGCATAAAAATTTGCAAAAGCACCAGAAGACATTTGACGTTACCGGTATGATATTAACCAATTTCGGCCGAAAATCGGATAACCGTGTAAAAGGGATTTATAGTTCTTTATAGGGTCTAGAATCGAATAAGATATCTCATGATGCAATTTCGGACACGTGGTAGAAAAACAGGCTGAATAATAACAATGGCCGCTCCGACCACCCGACACAGTTCGAACTGATGGATATATAATACACGTTTTTTAGTCCTCAGAACTCTTGAAACAAAAAGTACCGAAAATCGCACGGATGGTTAATCGAGTCAAATAAAGCGGGCATAAAAATTTGCAAAGACACAAGAAGGCATGTGACGTTACCGATATGATATTAACTAATTTCGGCCGAAAATCGGATAATCGTGTAAAAGTGATTTATAGTTGTTTATAGTGTCTAGAATCAAATAAGATATCTCATGATGCAATTTCGAACACGTGGTTGAAAAACAGGCTGAAAAATAACAATGGCCGCTCCGACCACCCGAAACAGCTGGAAGTGAAGGATATATAATACACGTTTTTTAGGCCTCTGAACTCTTGAAACAAAAATTACCGAAGATTGCACGGATGGTTAATCGAATCAGATAAAGCGGGCATAAAATTTTTCAAAAACCCCAGAAGACATTTGACGTTACCGGTATGATATCAACCAATTTCGGCCGAAAATCGGATAACCGTGTAAAAGTGATTTATAGTTGTTTATAGGGTCTAGAATCGAATATGATATCTCATGATGCAATTTCGGACACGTGGTAGAAAAACAGGCTGAATAATAATAATGGCCGCTCCGACCACCCGACACAGTTCGAACTGATGGATATATAATACACGTTTTTTAGGCCTCTGAAACCTTGAAACAAAAATTACCGAAAATCGGACGGATAGTTAATCGAGTCAGATAAAGCGGGCATAAAAATTTGCAAAAACACCAGAAGACATTTGACGTTACCGTTATGATATTAACCAATTTCGGCCGAAAATCGGATAATCGTGTAAAAGTGATTTATAGATGTTTATAGGGTCTAGAATCGAATAAGATATCTCATGATTCAATTTCGGACACGTGGTAGAAAAACAGGCTGAATAATAACAATGGCCGCTCCGACCACCCGACACAGTTCGAACTGATGGATATATAATACACGTTTTTTAGGCCTCTGAACTCTTGAAACAAAAATTTCCGAAAATCGCACGGATGGTTAATCGAGTCAGATAAAGCGGGCATAAAAATTTGCAAAAATACCAGAGGACATTTGACATTACCGGTATGTTATTAACCAATTTCGGCCGAAAATCGGATAACCGTTTAAAAGTGTTTTTTAGTTGTTTATAGGGTCTAGAATCGAATAAGATATCTCATGATGCAATTTCGGACACGTGGTAGAAAAACAGGCAGAATAATAACAATGGTCGCTCCGACCACCCGACACAGTTCGAACTACCGGATATATAATACACGTTTTTTAGGCCTCTGAACTCCTGAAACAAAAATTATCGAAAATCGCACGGATGGTTAATCGAGTCAGATAAAGCGGGGCATATAAAAATTTGCAAAAACACCAGAAGACATTTGACGTTACCGTTATGATATTAACCAATTACGGCCGAAAATCGGATAACCGTGTAAAAGTGATTTATAGATGTTTATAGGGTCTAGAATCGAATAAGATATCTCATGATTCAATTTCGGACACGTGGTAGAAAAACAGGCTGAATAATAACAATGGTCGCTCCGACCACCCGACACAGTTCGAACTACCGGATATATAATACACGTTTTTTAGGCCTCTGAAACCTTGAAACAAAAATTACCGAAAATCGGACGGATAGTTAATCGAGTCAGATAAAGCGGGCACAAAAATTTGCAAAAACACCAGAAGACATTTGACGTTACCGTTATGATATTAACCAATTTCGGCCGAAAATCGGATAACCGTGTAAAAGTGATTTATAGATGTTTATAGGGTCTAGAATCGAATAAGATATCTCATGATTCAATTTCGGACACGTGGTAGAAAAACAGGCTGAATAATAATAATGGCCGCTCCGACCACCCGACACAGTTCGAACTGATGGATATATAATACACGTTTTTTACTCCTCAGAACTCTTTAAACAAAAATTACCGCATATCGCACGGATGGTTAATCGAGTCAAATAAAGCGGGCATAAAAATTTGCAAAAAAACCAAAAGACATTTGACGTTACCGGTATGATATTAACCAATTTCGGCCGAAAAACGGATAACCGTGTAAAAGTGATTTATAGTTGTTTATAGGGTCTAGAATCGAATAAGATATCTCATAATGCAATTTCGGACACGTGGTAGAAAAACAGGCTGAATAATAACAATGGCCTCTCCGACCACCCGACACAGTTCGAACTGATGGATATATAATACACGTTTTTTAGGCCTCTGAACTCTTGAAACAAAAATTTCCGAAAATCGCACGGATGGTTAATCGAGTCAGATAAAGCGGGCATAAAAATTTGCAAAAATACCAGAGGACATTTGACATTACTGGTATATTATTAACCAATTTCGGCCGAAAATCGAAATACCGTGTAAAAGTGATTTATAGTTGTTTATAGGGTCTAGAATCGAATAAGATATCTCATGATGCAATTTCGGACATGTGGTAGATAAACAGGCTGAATAATAACAATGGTCGCTCCGACCACCCGACACAGTTCGAACTGATGGATATATAATACATGTTTTTTACTCCTCAGAACTCTTGAAACAAAAATTACCGAAAATCGCACGGATAGTTAATCGAGTCAGATAAAGCGGGCATAAAAATTTGCAAAAGCACCAGAAGACATTTGACGTTACCGGTATGATATTAACCAATTTCGGCCGAAAATCGGATAACCGTGTAAAAGGGATTTATAGTTCTTTATAGGGTCTAGAATCGAATAAGATATCTCATGATGCAATTTCGGACACGTGGTAGAAAAACAGGCTGAATAATAACAATGGCCGCTCCGACCACCCGACACAGTTCGAACTGATGGATATATAATACACGTTTTTTAGTCCTCAGAACTCTTGAAACAAAAAGTACCGAAAATCGCACGGATGGTTAATCGAGTCAAATAAAGCGGGCATAAAAATTTGCAAAGACACAAGAAGGCATGTGACGTTACCGATATGATATTAACTAATTTCGGCCGAAAATCGGATAATCGTGTAAAAGTGATTTATAGTTGTTTATAGTGTCTAGAATCAAATAAGATATCTCATGATGCAATTTCGAACACGTGGTAGAAAAACAGGCTGAAAAATAACAATGGCCGCTCCGACCACCCGAAACAGCTGGAAGTGAAGGATATATAATACACGTTTTTTAGGCCTCTGAACTCTTGAAACAAAAATTACCGAAGATTGCACGGATGGTTAATCGAATCAGATAAAGCGGGCATAAAATTTTTCAAAAACCCCAGAAGACATTTGACGTTACCGGTATGATATCAACCAATTTCGGCCGAAAATCGGATAACCGTGTAAAAGTGATTTATAGTTGTTTATAGGGTCTAGAATCGAATAAGATATCTCATGATGCAATTTCGGACACGTGGTAGAAAAACAGGCTGAATAATAATAATGGCCGCTCCGACCACCCGACACAGTTCGAACTGATGGATATATAATACACGTTTTTTAGGCCTCTGAAACCTTGAAACAAAAATTACCGAAAATCGGACGGATAGTTAATCGAGTCAGATAAAGCGGGCATAAAAATTTGCAAAAACACCAGAAGACATTTGACGTTACCGTTATGATATTAACCAATTTCGGCCGAAAATCGGATAATCGTGTAAAAGTGATTTATAGATGTTTATAGGGTCTAGAATCGAATAAGATATCTCATGATTCAATTTCGGACACGTGGTAGAAAAACAGGCTGAATAATAACAATGGCCGCTCCGACCACCCGACACAGTTCGAACTGATGGATATATAATACACGTTTTTTAGGCCTCTGAACTCTTGAAACAAAAATTTCCGAAAATCGCACGGATGGTTAATCGAGTCAGATAAAGCGGGCATAAAAATTTGCAAAAATACCAGAGGACATTTGACATTACCGGTATGTTATTAACCAATTTCGGCCGAAAATCGGATAACCGTTTAAAAGTGTTTTTTAGTTGTTTATAGGGTCTAGAATCGAATAAGATATCTCATGATGCAATTTCGGACACGTGGTAGAAAAACAGGCAGAATAATAACAATGGTCGCTCCGACCACCCGACACAGTTCGAACTACCGGATATATAATACACGTTTTTTAGGCCTCTGAACTCCTGAAACAAAAATTATCGAAAATCGCACGGATGGTTAATCGAGTCAGATAAAGCGGGGCATATAAAAATTTGCAAAAACACCAGAAGACATTTGACGTTACCGTTATGATATTAACCAATTTCGGCCGAAAATCGGATAACCGTGTAAAAGTGATTTATAGATGTTTATAGGGTCTAGAATCGAATAAGATATCTCATGATTCAATTTCGGACACGTGGTAGAAAAACAGGCTGAATAATAACAATGGTCGCTCCGACCACCCGACACAGTTCGAACTACCGGATATATAATACACGTTTTTTAGGCCTCTGAAACCTTGAAACAAAAATTACCGAAAATCGGACGGATAGTTAATCGAGTCAGATAAAGCGGGCACAAAAATTTGCAAAAACACCAGAAGACATTTGACGTTACCGTTATGATATTAACCAATTTCGGCCGAAAATCGGATAACCGTGTAAAAGTGATTTATAGATGTTTATAGGGTCTAGAATCGAATAAGATATCTCATGATTCAATTTCGGACACGTGGTAGAAAAACAGGCTGAATAATAATAATGGCCGCTCCGACCACCCGACACAGTTCGAACTGATGGATATATAATACACGTTTTTTAGTCCTCAGAACTCTTTAAACAAAAATTACCGCATATCGCACGGATGGTTAATCGAGTCAAATAAAGCGGGCATAAAAATTTGCAAAAACACCAGAAGGCATTTGACGATACCGATATGATATTAACCAATTTCAGCCGAAAATCGGATAACCGTGTAAAAGTGATTTATAGTTGTTTATAGTGTCTAGAATCAAATAAGATATCTCATGATGCAATTTCGGACACGTGGTAGAAAAACAGGCTGAAAAATAACAATGGCCGATCCGACCACCCGAAACAGCTGGAAGTGAAGGATATATAATACACGTTTTTTAGGCCTCTGAACTCTTGAAACAAAAATTACCGAAAATTGCACGGATGGTTAATCGAATCAGATAAAGCGGGCATAAAAATTTTCAAAAACCCCAGAAGACATTTGACGTTACCGGTATGATATTAACCAATTTCGGCCGAAAATCGGATAACCGTGTAAAAGTGATTTATAGTTGTTTATAGGGTCTAGAATCGAATAAGATATCTCATGATGCAATTTCGGACACGTGGTAGAAAAACAGGCTGAATAATAACAATGGCCGCTCCGACCACCCGACACAGTTCGAACTGACGGATATATAATACACGTTTTTTAGGCCTCTGAACTCTTGAAACAAAAATTACCAAAAATCGCACGGATAGTTAATCGAGTCAGATAAAGCGGGCATAAAAATTTGCAAAAATACCAGAGGACATTTGACATTACTGGTATATTATTAACCAATTTCGGCCGAAAATCGGATAACCGTGTAAAAGTGATTTATAGTTGTTTATAGGGTCTAGAATCGAATAAGATATCTCATGATGCAATTTCGGACACGTGGTAGATAAACAGGCTGAATAATAACAATGGTCGCTCCGACCACCCGACACAGTTCGAACTGATGGATATATAATACATGTTTTTAGGCCTCTGAACTCTTGAAACAAAAATTACCGAAAATCGCACGGATAGTTAATCGAGTCAGATAAAGCGGGCATAAAAATTTGCAAAAGCACCAGAAGACATTTGACGTTACCGGTATGATATTAACCAATTTCGGTCGAAAATCGGATAACCGTGTAAAAGGGATTTATAGTTCTTTATAGGGTCTAGAATCGAATAAGATATCTCATGATGCAATTTCGGACACGTGGTAGAAAAACAGGCTGAATAATAACAATGGCCGCTCCGACCACCCGACACAGTTCGAACTGATGGATATATAATACACGTTTTTTAGTCCTCAGAACTCTTGAAACAAAAATTACCGAAAATCGCACGGATGGTTAATCGAGTCAAATAAAGCGGGCATAATAATTTGCAAAGACACAAGAAGGCATGTGACGTTACCGATATGATATTAACTAATTTCGGCCGAAAATCGGATAATCGTGTAAAAGTGATTTATAGTTGTTTATAGTGTCTAGAATCAAATAAGATATCTCATGATGCAATTTCGGACACGTGGTAGAAAAACAGGCTGAAAAATAACAATGGCCGCTCCGACCACCCGAAACAGCTGGAAGTGAAGGATATATAATACACGTTTTTTAGGCCTCTGAACTCTTGAAACAAAAATTACCGAAGATTGCACGGATGGTTAATCGAATCAGATAAAGCGGGCATAAAATTTTTCAAAAACCCCAGAAGACATTTGACGTTACCGGTATGATATTAACCAATTTCGGCCGAAAATCGGATAACCGTGTAAAAGTGATTTATAGTTGTTTATAGGGTCTAGAATCGAATAAGATATCTCATGATGCAATTTCGGACACGTGGTAGAAAAACAGGCTGAATAATAATAATGGCCGCTCCGACCACCCGACACAGTTCGAACTGATGGATATATAATACACGTTTTTAGGCCTCTGAACTCTTGAAACAAAAATTTCCGAAAATCGCACGGATGGTTAATCGAGTCAGATAAAGCGGGCATAAAAATGTGCAAAAATACCAGAGGACATTTGACATTACTGGTATGTTATTAACCAATTTCGGCCGAAAATCGGATAACCGTGTAAAAGTGATTTATAGTTGTTTATAGGGTCTAGAATCGAATAAGATATCTCATGATGCAATTTCGGACACGTGGTAGAAAAACAGGCTGAAAAATAACAATGGCCGATCCGACCACCCGAAACAGCTGGAAGTGAAAGATATATAATACACGTTTTTTAGGCCTCTGAACTCTTGAAACAAAAATTACCGAAAATTGCACGGATGGTTAATCGAATCAGATAAAGCGGGCATAAAAATTTTCAAAAACCCCAGAAGACATTTGACGTTACCGGTATGATATTAACCAATTTCGGCCGAAAATCGGATAACCGTGTAAAAGTGATTTATAGTTGTTTATAGGGTCTAGAATCGAATAAGATATCTCATGATGCAATTTCGGACACGTGGTAGAAAAACAGGCTGAATAATAACAATGGCCGCTCCGACCACCCGACACAGTTCGAACTGACGGATATATAATACACGTTTTTTAGGCCTCTGAACTCTTGAAACAAAAATTACCAAAAATCGCACGGATAGTTAATCGAGTCAGATAAAGCGGGCATAAAAATTTGCAAAAATACCAGAGGACATTTGACATTACTGGTATATTATTAACCAATTTCGGCCGAAAATCAAAATACCGTGTAAAAGTGATTTATAGTTGTTTATAGGGTCTAGAATCGAATAAGATATCTCATGATGCAATTTCGGACATGTGGTAGATAAACAGGCTGAATAATAACAATGGTCGCTCCGACCACCCGACACAGTTCGAACTGATGGATATATAATACATGTTTTTAGGCCTCTGAACTCTTGAAACAAAAATTACCGAAAATCGCACGGATAGTTAATCGAGTCAGATAAAGCGGGCATAAAAATTTGCAAAAGCACCAGAAGACATTTGACGTTACCGGTATGATATTAACCAATTTCGGCCGAAAATCGGATAACCGTGTAAAAGGGATTTATAGTTCTTTATAGGGTCTAGAATCGAATAAGATATCTCATGATGCAATTTCGGACACGTGGTAGAAAAACAGGCTGAATAATAACAATGGCCGCTCCGACCACCCGACACAGTTCGAACTGATGGATATATAATACACGTTTTTTAGTCCTCAGAACTCTTGAAACAAAAAGTACCGAAAATCGCACGGATGGTTAATCGAGTCAAATAAAGCGGGCATAAAAATTTGCAAAGACACAAGAAGGCATGTGACGTTACCGATATGATATTAACTAATTTCGGCCGAAAATCGGATAATCGTGTAAAAGTGATTTATAGTTGTTTATAGTGTCTAGAATCAAATAAGATATCTCATGATGCAATTTCGAACACGTGGTAGAAAAACAGGCTGAAAAATAACAATGGCCGCTCCGACCACCCGAAACAGCTGGAAGTGAAGGATATATAATACACGTTTTTTAGGCCTCTGAACTCTTGAAACAAAAATTACCGAAGATTGCACGGATGGTTAATCGAATCAGATAAAGCGGGCATAAAATTTTTCAAAAACCCCAGAAGACATTTGACGTTACCGGTATGATATCAACCAATTTCGGCCGAAAATCGGATAACCGTGTAAAAGTGATTTATAGTTGTTTATAGGGTCTAGAATCGAATAAGATATCTCATGATGCAATTTCGGACACGTGGTAGAAAAACAGGCTGAATAATAATAATGGCCGCTCCGACCACCCGACACAGTTCGAACTGATGGATATATAATACACGTTTTTTAGGCCTCTGAAACCTTGAAACAAAAATTACCGAAAATCGGACGGATAGTTAATCGAGTCAGATAAAGCGGGCATAAAAATTTGCAAAAACACCAGAAGACATTTGACGTTACCGTTATGATATTAACCAATTTCGGCCGAAAATCGGATAATCGTGTAAAAGTGATTTATAGATGTTTATAGGGTCTAGAATCGAATAAGATATCTCATGATTCAATTTCGGACACGTGGTAGAAAAACAGGCTGAATAATAACAATGGCCGCTCCGACCACCCGACACAGTTCGAACTGATGGATATATAATACACGTTTTTTAGGCCTCTGAACTCTTGAAACAAAAATTTCCGAAAATCGCACGGATGGTTAATCGAGTCAGATAAAGCGGGCATAAAAATTTGCAAAAATACCAGAGGACATTTGACATTACCGGTATGTTATTAACCAATTTCGGCCGAAAATCGGATAACCGTTTAAAAGTGTTTTTTAGTTGTTTATAGGGTCTAGAATCGAATAAGATATCTCATGATGCAATTTCGGACACGTGGTAGAAAAACAGGCAGAATAATAACAATGGTCGCTCCGACCACCCGACACAGTTCGAACTACCGGATATATAATACACGTTTTTTAGGCCTCTGAACTCCTGAAACAAAAATTATCGAAAATCGCACGGATGGTTAATCGAGTCAGATAAAGCGGGGCATATAAAAATTTGCAAAAACACCAGAAGACATTTGACGTTACCGTTATGATATTAACCAATTTCGGCCGAAAATCGGATAACCGTGTAAAAGTGATTTATAGATGTTTATAGGGTCTAGAATCGAATAAGATATCTCATGATTCAATTTCGGACACGTGGTAGAAAAACAGGCTGAATAATAACAATGGTCGCTCCGACCACCCGACACAGTTCGAACTACCGGATATATAATACACGTTTTTTAGGCCTCTGAAACCTTGAAACAAAAATTACCGAAAATCGGACGGATAGTTAATCGAGTCAGATAAAGCGGGCACAAAAATTTGCAAAAACACAAGAAGACATTTGACGTTACCGTTATGATATTAACCAATTTCGGCCGAAAATCGGATAACCGTGTAAAAGTGATTTATAGATGTTTATAGGGTCTAGAATCGAATAAGATATCTCATGATTCAATTTCGGACACGTGGTAGAAAAACAGGCTGAATAATAATAATGGCCGCTCCGACCACCCGACACAGTTCGAACTGATGGATATATAATACACGTTTTTTAGTCCTCAGAACTCTTTAAACAAAAATTACCGCATATCGCACGGATGGTTAATCGAGTCAAATAAAGCGGGCATAAAAATTTGCAAAAACACCAGAAGGCATTTGACGATACCGATATGATATTAACCAATTTCAGCCGAAAATCGGATAACCGTGTAAAAGTGATTTATAGTTGTTTATAGTGTCTAGAATCAAATAAGATATCTCATGATGCAATTTCGGACACGTGGTAGAAAAACAGGCTGAAAAATAACAATGGCCGATCCGACCACCCGAAACAGCTGGAAGTGAAGGATATATAATACACGTTTTTTAGGCCTCTGAACTCTTGAAACAAAAATTACCGAAAATTGCACGGATGGTTAATCGAATCAGATAAAGCGGGCATAAAAATTTTCAAAAACCCCAGAAGACATTTGACGTTACCGGTATGATATTAACCAATTTCGGCCGAAAATCGGATAACCGTGTAAAAGTGATTTATAGTTGTTTATAGGGTCTAGAATCGAATAAGATATCTCATGATGCAATTTCGGACACGTGGTAGAAAAACAGGCTGAATAATAACAATGGCCGCTCCGACCACCCGACACAGTTCGAACTGACGGATATATAATACACGTTTTTTAGGCCTCTGAACTCTTGAAACAAAAATTACCAAAAATCGCACGGATAGTTAATCGAGTCAGATAAAGCGGGCATAAAAATTTGCAAAAAAACCAAAAGACATTTGACGTTACCGGTATGATATTAACCAATTTCGGCCGAAAAACGGATAACCGTGTAAAAGTGATTTATAGTTGTTTATAGGGTCTAGAATCGAATAAGATATCTCATGATGCAATTTCGGACACGTGGTAGAAAAACAGGCTGAATAATAACAATGGCCTCTCCGACCACCCGACACAGTTCGAACTGATGGATATATAATACACGTTTTTTAGGCCTCTGAACTCTTGAAACAAAAATTTCCGAAAATCGCACGGATGGTTAATCGAGTCAGATAAAGCGGGCATAAAAATTTGCAAAAATACCAGAGGACATTTGACATTACTGGTATATTATTAACCAATTTCGGCCGAAAATCGGATAACCGTGTAAAAGTGATTTATAGTTGTTTATAGGGTCTAGAATCGAATAAGATATCTCATGATGCAATTTCGGACACGTGGTAGAAAAACAGGCAGAATAATAACAATGGTCGCTCCGACCACCCGACACAGTTCGAACTACCGGATATATAATACACGTTTTTTAGGCCTCTGAACTCCTGAAACAAAAATTATCGAAAATCGCACGGATGGTTAATCGAGTCAGATAAAGCGGGGCATATAAAAATTTGCAAAAACACCAGAAGACATTTGACGTTACCGTTATGATATTAACCAATTTCGGCCGAAAATCGGATAACCGTGTAAAAGTGATTTATAGATGTTTATAGGGTCTAGAATCGAATAAGATATCTCATGATTCAATTTCGGACACGTGGTAGAAAAACAGGCTGAATAATAACAATGGTCGCTCCGACCACCCGACACAGTTCGAACTACCGGATATATAATACACGTTTTTTAGGCCTCTGAAACCTTGAAACAAAAATTACCGAAAATCGGACGGATAGTTAATCGAGTCAGATAAAGCGGGCACAAAAATTTGCAAAAACACCAGAAGACATTTGACGTTACCGTTATGATATTAACCAATTTCGGCCGAAAATCGGATAACCGTGTAAAAGTGATTTATAGATGTTTATAGGGTCTAGAATCGAATAAGATATCTCATGATTCAATTTCGGACACGTGGTAGAAAAACAGGCTGAATAATAATAATGGCCGCTCCGACCACCCGACACAGTTCGAACTGATGGATATATAATACACGTTTTTTAGTCCTCAGAACTCTTTAAACAAAAATTACCGCATATCGCACGGATGGTTAATCGAGTCAAATAAAGCGGGCATAAAAATTTGCAAAAACACCAGAAGGCATTTGACGATACCGATATGATATTAACCAATTTCAGCCGAAAATCGGATAACCGTGTAAAAGTGATTTATAGTTGTTTATAGTGTCTAGAATCAAATAAGATATCTCATGATGCAATTTCGGACACGTGGTAGAAAAACAGGCTGAAAAATAACAATGGCCGATCCGACCACCCGAAACAGCTGGAAGTGAAGGATATATAATACACGTTTTTTAGGCCTCTGAACTCTTGAAACAAAAATTACCGAAAATTGCACGGATGGTTAATCGAATCAGATAAAGCGGGCATAAAAATTTTCAAAAACCCCAGAAGACATTTGACGTTACCGGTATGATATTAACCAATTTCGGCCGAAAATCGGATAACCGTGTAAAAGTGATTTATAGTTGTTTATAGGGTCTAGAATCGAATAAGATATCTCATGATGCAATTTCGGACACGTGGTAGAAAAACAGGCTGAATAATAACAATGGCCGCTCCGACCACCCGACACAGTTCGAACTGACGGATATATAATACACGTTTTTTAGGCCTCTGAACTCTTGAAACAAAAATTACCAAAAATCGCACGGATAGTTAATCGAGTCAGATAAAGCGGGCATAAAAATTTGCAAAAAAACCAAAAGACATTTGACGTTACCGGTATGATATTAACCAATTTCGGCCGAAAAACGGATAACCGTGTAAAAGTGATTTATAGTTGTTTATAGGGTCTAGAATCGAATAAGATATCTCATGATGCAATTTCGGACACGTGGTAGAAAAACAGGCTGAATAATAACAATGGCCTCTCCGACCACCCGACACAGTTCGAACTGATGGATATATAATACACGTTTTTTAGGCCTCTGAACTCTTGAAACAAAAATTTCCGAAAATCGCACGGATGGTTAATCGAGTCAGATAAAGCGGGCATAAAAATTTGCAAAAATACCAGAGGACATTTGACATTACTGGTATATTATTAACCAATTTCGGCCGAAAATCGGATAACCGTGTAAAAGTGATTTATAGTTGTTTATAGGGTCTAGAATCGAATAAGATATCTCATGATGCAATTTCGGACACGTGGTAGATAAACAGGCTGAATAATAACAATGGTCGCTCCGACCACCCGACACAGTTCGAACTGATGGATATATAATACATGTTTTTAGGCCTCTGAACTCTTGAAACAAAAATTACCGAAAATCGCACGGATAGTTAATCGAGTCAGATAAAGCGGGCATAAAAATTTGCAAAAGCACCAGAAGACATTTGACGTTACCGGTATGATATTAACCAATTTCGGTCGAAAATCGGATAACCGTGTAAAAGGGATTTATAGTTCTTTATAGGGTCTAGAATCGAATAAGATATCTCATGATGCAATTTCGGACACGTGGTAGAAAAACAGGCTGAATAATAACAATGGCCGCTCCGACCACCCGACACAGTTCGAACTGATGGATATATAATACACGTTTTTTAGTCCTCAGAACTCTTGAAACAAAAATTACCGAAAATCGCACGGATGGTTAATCGAGTCAAATAAAGCGGGCATAATAATTTGCAAAGACACAAGAAGGCATGTGACGTTACCGATATGATATTAACTAATTTCGGCCGAAAATCGGATAATCGTGTAAAAGTGATTTATAGTTGTTTATAGTGTCTAGAATCAAATAAGATATCTCATGATGCAATTTCGGACACGTGGTAGAAAAACAGGCTGAAAAATAACAATGGCCGCTCCGACCACCCGAAAGAGCTGGAAGTGAAGGATATATAATACACGTTTTTTAGGCCTCTGAACTCTTGAAACAAAAATTACCGAAGATTGCACGGATGGTTAATCGAATCAGATAAAGCGGGCATAAAATTTTTCAAAAACCCCAGAAGACATTTGACGTTACCGGTATGATATTAACCAATTTCGGCCGAAAATCGGATAACCGTGTAAAAGTGATTTATAGTTGTTTATAGGGTCTAGAATCGAATAAGATATCTCATGATGCAATTTCGGACACGTGGTAGAAAAACAGGCTGAATAATAATAATGGCCGCTCCGACCACCCGACACAGTTCGAACTGATGGATATATAATACACGTTTTTAGGCCTCTGAACTCTTGAAACAAAAATTTCCGAAAATCGCACGGATGGTTAATCGAGTCAGATAAAGCGGGCATAAAAATGTGCAAAAATACCAGAGGACATTTGACATTACTGGTATGTTATTAACCAATTTCGGCCGAAAATCGGATAACCGTGTAAAAGTGATTTATAGTTGTTTATAGGGTCTAGAATCGAATAAGATATCTCATGATGCAATTTCGGACACGTGGTAGAAAAACAGGCTGAAAAATAACAATGGCCGATCCGACCACCCGAAACAGCTGGAAGTGAAGGATATATAATACACGTTTTTTAGGCCTCTGAACTCTTGAAACAAAAATTACCGAAAATTGCACGGATGGTTAATCGAATCAGATAAAGCGGGCATAAAAATTTTCAAAAACCCCAGAAGACATTTGACGTTACCGGTATGATATTAACCAATTTCGGCCGAAAATCGGATAACCGTGTAAAAGTGATTTATAGTTGTTTATAGGGTCTAGAATCGAATAAGATATCTCATGATGCAATTTCGGACACGTGGTAGAAAAACAGGCTGAATAATAACAATGGCCGCTCCGACCACCCGACACAGTTCGAACTGACGGATATATAATACACGTTTTTTAGGCCTCTGAACTCTTGAAACAAAAATTACCAAAAATCGCACGGATAGTTAATCGAGTCAGATAAAGCGGGCATAAAAATTTGCAAAAAAACCAAAAGACATTTGACGTTACCGGTATGATATTAACCAATTTCGGCCGAAAAACGGATAACCGTGTAAAAGTGATTTATAGTTGTTTATAGGGTCTAGAATCGAATAAGATATCTCATGATGCAATTTCGGACACGTGGTAGAAAAACAGGCTGAATAATAACAATGGCCTCTCCGACCACCCGACACAGTTCGAACTGATGGATATATAATACACGTTTTTTAGGCCTCTGAACTCTTGAAACAAAAATTTCCGAAAATCGCACGGATGGTTAATCGAGTCAGATAAAGCGGGCATAAAAATTTGCAAAAATACCAGAGGACATTTGACATTACTGGTATATTATTAACCAATTTCGGCCGAAAATCGAATAAACGTGTAAAAGTGATTTATAGTTGTTTATAGGGTCTAGAATCGAATAAGATATCTCATGATGCAATTTCGGACACGTGGTAGATAAACAGGCTGAATAATAACAATGGTCGCTCCGACCACCAGACACAGTTCAAACTGATGGATATATAATACATGTTTTTAGGCCTCTGAACTCTTGAAACAAAAATTACCGAAAATCGCACGGATAGTTAATCGAGTCAGATAAAGCGGGCATAAAAATTTGCAAAAACACTAGAAGACATTTGACGTTACCGATATGATATTAACCAATTTCGGCCGAAAATCGGATAACCGTGTAAAAGGGATTTATAGTTCTTTATAGGGTCTAGAATCGAATAAGATATCTCATGATGCAATTTCGGACACGTGGTAGAAAAACAGGCTGAATAATAACAATGGCCGCTCCGACCACCCGACACAGTTCGAACTGATGGATATATAATACACGTTTTTTAGTCCTCAGAACTCTTGAAACAAAAATTACCGAAAATCGCACGGATGGTTAATCGAGTCAAATAAAGCGGGCATAAAAATTTGCAAAGACACCAGAAGGCATGTGACGTTACCGATATGATATTAACTAATTTCGGCCGAAAATCGGATGATCGTGTAAAAGTGATTTATAGTTGTTTATAGTGTCTAGAATCAAATAAGATATCTCATGATGCAATTTCGGACACGTGGTAGAAAAACAGGCTGAAAAATAGCAATGGCCGCTCCGACCACCCGAAACAGCTGGAAGTGAAGGATATATAATACACGTTTTTTAGGCCTCTGAACTCTTGAAACAAAAATTACCGAAAATTGCACGGATGGTTAATCGAATCAGATAAAGCGGGCATAAAATTTTTCAAAAACCCCAGAAGACATTTGACGTTACCGGTATGATATTAACCAATTTCGGCAGAAAATGGGATAACCGTGTAAAAGTGATTTATAGTTGTTTATAGGGTCTAGAATCGAATAAGATATCTCATGATGCAATTTCGGACACGTGGTAGAAAAATAGGCTGAATAATAACAATGGCCGCTCCGACCACCCGACACAGTTCAAACTGATGGATATATAATACACGTTTTTTAGGCCTCTGAACTCTTGAAACAAAAATTTCCGAAAATCGCACGGATGGTTAATCGAGTCAGATAAAGCGGGAATAAAAATGTGCAAAAATACCAGAGGACATTTGACATTACTGGTATGTTATTAACCAATTTCGGCCGAAAATCGGATAACCGTGTAAAAGTGATTTATAGTTGTTTATAGGGTCTAGAATCGAATAAGATATCTCATGATGCAATTTCGGACACGTGGTAGATAAACAGGCTGAATAATAACAATGGTCGCTCCGACCACCCGACACAGTTCGAACTGCCGGATATATAATAAATGTTTTTAGGCCTCTGAACTCTTGAAACAAAAATTACCGAAAATCGCACGGATTGTTAATCGAGTCAGATAAAGCGGGCATAAAAATTTGCAAAAGCACCAGAAGACATTTGACGTTACCGGTATGATATTAACCAATTTCGGCCGAAAATCGGATAACCGTGTAAAAGGGATTTATAGTTCTTTATAGGGTCTAGAATCGAATAAGATATCTCATGATGCAATTTCGGACACGTGGTAGAAAAACGGGCTGAATAATAACAATGGCCGCTCCGACCACCCGACACAGTTCGAACTAATGGATATATAATACACGTTTTTTAGGCCTCTGAACTCTTGAAACAAAAATTTCCGAAAATCGCACGGATGGTTAATCGAGTCAGATAAAGCGGGCATAAAAATGTGCAAAAATACCAGAGGACATTTGACATTACTGGTATGTTATTAACCAATTTCGGCCGAAAATCGGATAACCGTGTAAAAGTGATTTATAGTTGTTTATAGGGTCTAGAATCGAATAAGATATCTCATGATGCAA
Source organism: Silene conica (assembly GCA_029255685.2). Classification (NCBI taxonomy): domain Eukaryota; kingdom Viridiplantae; phylum Streptophyta; class Magnoliopsida; order Caryophyllales; family Caryophyllaceae; genus Silene; species Silene conica. The sequence goes on along the minus strand of CM055314.2, from coordinate 46,605,014 downwards.
TTTCGGACACGTGGTAGATAAACTGGCTGAATAATAACAATGGTCGCTCCGACCACCCGACACAGTTCGAACTGACGGATATATAATACATGTTTTTAGGCCTCTGAACTCTTGAAACAAAAATTACCGAAAATCGCACGGATAGTTAATCGAGTCAGATAAAGCGGGCATAAAAAATTGCAAAAGCACCAGAAGACATTTGACGTTACCGGTATGATATTAACCAATTTCGGCCGAAAATCGGATAACCGTGTAAAAGTGATTTATAGTTGTTTATAGGGTCTAGAATCGAATAAGATATCTCATGATGCAATTTCGGACACGTGGTAGATAAACAGGCTGAATAATAACAATGGTCGCTCCGAGCACCTGACACAGTTTGAACTGACGGATATATAATACACGTTTTTAGGCCTCTGAACTCTTGAAACAAAAATTACCGAAAATTGCACGGATAGTTAATCGAGTCAGATAAAGCGGGCATAAAAATTTGCAAAAACACCAGAAGACATTTGACATTACCGGTATGATATTAACCAATTTCGACCGAAAATCGGATAACCGTGTAAAAGTGATTTATAGTTGTTTATAGGGTACGGTCTAGAATCGAATAAGATATCTCATGATGCAATTTCTGACACGTGGTAGAAAAACAGGCTGAATAATAACATTGGCCGCTCTGACTACTCGACACAGTTCGAACTGATGGATATATAATACACGTTTTTTAGTCCTCAGAACTCTTGAAACAAAAATTACAGAAAATCGCACGGATGGTTAATCCAGTCAAATAAAGCGGGCATAAAAATTTGCAAAAACACTAGAAGGCATTAGACGTTACCGATAAGATATTAACCAATTTCGGCCGAAAATCGGATAACCGTGTAAAAATGATTTATAGTTGTTTATAGGGTCTAGAATCGAAAAAGATATCTCATGATGCAATTTCGGACACGTGGTAGAAAAACAGGTTGAAAAATAACAATGGCCGCTCCGACCACCCGAAACAGCTAGAAGTGAAGGATATATAATACACGGTTTTTAGGCCTCTGAACTCCTGAAACAAAAATTACCAAAAATCGCACGGATGGTTAATCGAGTCAGATAAAGCGGGCATAAAAATTTGCAAAAATACCAGAAGACATTTGACATTATCGGTATGTTATTAACCAATTTCCGCCGAAAATCGGATAACCGTGTAAAAGTGTTTTTTAGTTGTTTATAGGGTCTAGAATCGAATAAGATATCTCATGATGAAATTTCGGACACGTGGTAGAAAAAAAGGCTGAATAATAACAACTAGTGTAACCCCCGTGAAAAATCACGGGGTTGCGTACACTTATTTTTAAAGACGACAAAGGTAAATTCATTTCATTATTTAGCACTTCTATTTATTCGAACAATTTGATTTTTAACGGGGATGTTTGCATATAAGATATGTTCGGTCAAAAGGTGAATTTCCCGGTGCACTAATTTTCGAATATCTGTTAGCAATCATGAAAATATTTGGATTAATTATGATAACATTAATGAATAAGGTATATAAGAAAAAACAATAAACGATTAAAAAAAGATTATATAATTAATAATGAGTAATTTGGAAAGTCATTGTCTTGTGATGAATTGGTGACAGAACTTAAGTTGACGGACAAATAGGACGAAGAAAATAACTAATCAGGTAGAAATATAAATTAAATGGGTGTATTAAAATTCGATAATGTAGGACAAAAATTACAGTTTCTCGAAAACCTCCTTGTAAACAACATTCGTTGTTGTATTAGTCATTCCTCCTTCTTCATCAAGAAGTAGCACTTTTAGACCTTTCTTACTCGTAACCATAGATATAGTAACGTACAACTGGCCATGGGTAAAGACTGGTCTTTGAAGATAAAGTCCAACACTGGATAGAGATTGACCCTGACTTTTGTTAATCACAAATTCTTATTTGCAACGGCACTATCCGTCGCAAGCTTGTGACGGATACCGTTTTCTCTCACAAAATACCCACTTTTTCTCTCTCTCCAACACTATTCACGTGGTCCCCTTTTTCCACTAACTCATTTTGTATCCATTTTATCTCGCAAAATATCCGTCACAAATGGTGACCCGACGCAAGCAAGACTTACTATTTGTTAATAGTATATATGATAGATGATGTTTATTTAATAAAAAAATGTATACATATTAATTATGTACTGAGTTGTTTATTTAATGGAAAAAAAACAGGTTTTGACAAAATTACCAAATGTGATCGTGCTGAATGGAGTTGTGGGTGTTGAGCTGGAATGCTTTTTCTCAATCCTACTATGAGATAACATAAGCTTCCTCTTCCGCCTTGCTAACTTAGATGCCTCCTGCATTTGGATTAAGACACTATACTGTCCCGTGACAACTTGGACACTGCTATTAGATCTCTTTAAGGACAATTTATCTTTCCGCTATTTCCTAGATGTTTGTGCAGTGAGGTATTCGTTTACACCTTTTGCCAACTGAAAATCTATAATATATTTCCATCATTAACATTTGGATTATAATTAGGACAATAGTTGTAAGCTGATTTTTTTGTTCAAAAGGGGAAAAGAAAATAATCATTCCAATAATTGCTTATAGAGGCTGCCATCAGTTTGCTTTTCGCTTGATCTGGAACAAATTTAAAAGATTGTGTAAAATCAATTACTTTGACATCATTTGTCAAGGCAAATAATTATTGAATCTCACACATATATAACGTAAAAACATTAATGTGCAAGATTTGTTTTTCGAAATTAAAACAAATCCTTGAATTGGCAGACGTACCAGAATCATGTTGATACAGTGCTGATTTGCCCTTGTTTAGTTGAACTGGTGATCTAATTTGTATATTTGGAGGTGGTTGTAAAGCTTAAGTAAAATAAATCGGAGAAAAATATTTAATTATTTAATGTGTAACATAATATTAATATTTGGATGTGGTTTGAAAGCACGAATAATATAAATCGGATATAAATAATAAACAGTATGCAGTACATAATAACTTTTATTTAAGAGCCACTCTTTGTAACACATGCTTATTTGGATGTAATTTGTGATTGATAAATGCTTTTTTATTAATAGAAAATACCTTAAATATAGACACGTACCAGTTTGGGATTGATACAAAGGTAATTTACGCTTGTTTTGTTGAATTGATGTTTGCCTTTGAATGTTCACATGTGTTTGAATTACTTGTGTAAAATAGAAGAATAAAACATCAACTAAGGTGTAGAAATAGATAAGTAAGAATGTGACAAAAGTAAGTATTTTGCAATCTGTTTTTTTCACATGTATACATAACATTTTTTTTTCCACAGCAAATAATTAGTTGGAGGCACGTACCATTTTGGGATGGATAGAATGTTGCTTTACCAATAGTAGGTCGGGATGATGATGGCACTTGAATGTGTGGATTTGGTTGAAAAGCTTGGGAAAAATCAATCACTGCAACATAATATCGTGTAGACTAAAACAATATGTATAAGAGGAAAATAATTAAGCTGATTAAATAAATCGAAGCAACGTACTAGATTGATGTTGTAACTCCCTGTGTTTTCATAGTTCATAATAATGAGTTGTTTATGTTATTATCAAGATGGCATATGCTTATATATTATTTGTTAAGCAATTGCAAGTTATTATTATTTGCTATAAGTACTTGTTACCTTTTGACATATTAACATCTCGTGCCTTACCTTGATGTTATCTTGTTTTGGGCCTATGTGGGTATGTGATATATGTTTGTGTGTGAGTACGACGATATATATATATGTGTGTGGTTGAACTTCGGGACGAAGTTCATTTTAAGGGGAGAAGACTGTAATACCTCTCTTTTTCGAAACTCGGGTTTTGACTCGGAGTTAGTTATTATGGGTTTTATATTATGTTACCGCTTTATATTAATTGTTATCGTAAGTAATATATTAAGTTAATAATTAGGTTACGAGATTTACGTGTATAACGAGTTGGGGCTCGACACGTTTTACGTAAAGAAGGTAATACTCGTTATAAACTATTCTTGTTACCAACTCATGATACGCGACCCAACTCGTTATACAAACCCTACCACGAATTTTAATACTCGGTTTTGTGAATGTTTTACGTATGGGGTAGTAATTTTGTATCGCATCGTTATGGGCCAAGTACCTTGCCCACTTACGTATGAACCACCGACCCACACCCTTACAATACTAAAGTAAACGAACCCTAACACCAAAGGAGGACTCGGTCGCCCAACTTCACAAAACAAATCCTATTCCGCACACCCTCACCACCCGCAGCTGTTACGACAGCCTTCATCGATAGAGAGAGAGGGTGTGTGAGAGAGGCGGCGACGGTGGTGGTGCAGGATGGTTGTCGCGACTCTTCAAACCGAAACCAACGCGAGGATAGGTGAGTTCCTTCGTTTTGTTCACGTTTTTGTCTTTTCGTAGTCAGGACGTCACGGTGGGAATAGGGTAGATACGGGGGTGATGGTCTGGGTGCCGGTGGCAGTCGGGGTGGTCGGAGTAACGGTCGTAGTCGGTTTCTCGCTTGAAACTCGTCAGTTTTCGTGTGAGTGTTTAGGGTGGTGCCACCGTTGACTCGGGGGAGGTCGACACGGTGGTACCACGGTCACGGTTAATGGTGGTGACAGTGCGTTCATGGGTGGTGTCAAAGTCGTGTATGGTGGCTGCGAGGTGAGGTTGTAACGTACGAGGTGTTTGGTTTTAAGTCGGCTTGGTTGTGTTAGTCTCGGCATGTCGCGCCGGCGGGAGCCACCGTTGCTGGGTGCCGGTGATGGGACCGGTGGTGGTGGTTGTCGGTGGTGAAGGTGGCGTAGCGATAGTTGGGGGTCGTACTGTTGGCCGCGTTTTGTAGCTAGCGTCGTGTGGCTTCATACTAATATTATAAATAGTAACTTATATTATTATTATTATTATTATGTATTATTATTATATTATACTTAGTGGGTAGTGATAGAGTTGGTTAGTTATTAATTGGTTTTAGTCGGAGTTTATTTTTGAGTCGGGAAATTTCTACTTTGAGAAGGTTGCTATTTATAGTAAGTATAGGTTGTTATGGGGTTTCAGGAAGGATATTAATTCGTTACATATACGTGTTTAGGTAACGAGTTTCGTGTGGAACACTTCTAGCGAGCTTGGACTTGTCTACAATTCTGCTATTCGAGGTAGGGGAATTACTGTGATAATAGTGTTGAACATGCTGTTAATATTTGGTGATTTCCGTGTTTATCTTATGCTATAACATGACTGTTATATGAGCTATTCATTTATATCTTTCTGTGATACGTTATGATCGGTGCGGAGTTTATTTGGCGTTGGATCGGTGCGGAGTTTATTTGGCGTTGGATCGGTGCGGAGTTTATTTGGCGTTGGATCGGTGCGGAGTTAGTGGCCTTGGGAGCGGTGCGGAGTTATTGGCCTTGTGATCGGTGCGGAGAAGGGATGATTGATCCCAATATATATATAATTGTGTTTGTTTATTTATTTTCCTCTACTCAACCTCGTGGTTGACCTTGTGTATTCGTGATCACCTGTGATGAACCAAATTATTGGGGAGCAGATTGACAGATGGTTGAGACTATGGGGAGCTATAGGAAGAGAGAGCTTGGATCCGGACTAGACTAGAGTCTAGATCACCTTAGTCAGTTTAGCATGAGTTGTACTTTCATTTCATAAGTCAGTTTTGATACAGTTGTACGAGCATGTCATGGAGTTTATCTTTTAATTAAAGTACTGTTTATCTTTCCTTTGTATCTACTCCCTCGGGAAACCGAGTGTAACACCCCCATTTATTTAAGGGCCTGTACTAGGACTCCTCAGATAAATAAAGGTGTTACCATCTCGGTTTCCCGAGGTAGTAGATACAAAGGAAAGATAAACAGTACTTTAATTAAAATTAAACTCATAACTTGTTCTTACAACTGTATCCAAAAGTCTTAACAAAATAAATGAAGTACAACTCTTGCTAAACTGACTAAGGTGATCTAGACTCTAGTCTGGTCCGGATCCAAGCTCTTTCTCCCATAGCTCCCCCTTAGTCTCAGCCACCTGTCAATCTGCTCCCCAATAATTGGTTCATCACAGGTGATCACGAATACACGGGGTCAACCACGAGGTTGAGTAGGGAAAAGAATAAATATAACAATATAATAAACTCCGCACCGATCCAACGCCAAATAAACTCCGCACCGATCCAACGCCATATATACTCCGCACCGATCCAGATCCATATATACTCCGCACCGATCCAACACCAAATATACTCCACACCGATCCAACACCGTATCACAAGACCCAATATATATTCACATAGTAACAATATCTCAGAATGATATAGGTAGCACAATATAACGATCACATGATATTATAACATAAACATGCTTATTACCACATAAGAACATATTACACATTATTATAAACTAGTATCTTCCCCTACCTCAACAATCGGATGAAGTCGTCAGTTGCACAGCTGCTAAAAATGTTCCACTCGGAAATCGTTACCTAAACGTATAACGCGCATAATTAATAAGACTCCCTACATAACGTGTTACACTTACGACTTACTAAAAAAAATAGGAACTGAACCCATTTATCCTTCTAACAACCCATTTATATCATGTTTATCCAACTAACTCACGCCTCTTAAACCCGTACTAAATACGGCGTATCAGGTAGAAAAGCAGGCTGAAAAAGAACAATTTGCCGCTCCGACCACCCGAAATAGCTTGAATTGATGGATATATAATACACGTTTTTTAGGCCTCTAAGCTCCCTGGAACCAAAATGTCCGAAAATAGCATGGATTGTTAATCGAGTTAGATTAAGCAGACTCAAAAAAAACAAAAACTCCGGAAGACATTTGACTTTACCGGTATGCTATAAACCACTTTCGGCCGAAAATCGGATAACCATGTAAAAGAAATTTATAGGGTTTAGAATCGAATAACATATCTCATGATGCAATTTCGGACACGTGGTAGAAAAGCAGGTTGAAAAATAACAATGGCCGCTCCGACCACCTGAAACAGCTAGAAATGAAGGATATATAATACACAGTATTTAGGCCTCTGAACTCCTGAAACAAAAATTAACGAAAATCGCACGAATGGTTAATCGAGTCCGATAAAGCGGGCATAAAAATTTGCAAAAACACCAGAAGACATTTTACGTTACCGGTATGATATTAACCAATTTCGGCCGAAAATCGGATAACCGTGTAAAAGTGATTTATAGTTGTTTATAGGGTCTAGAATCGAAAAAGATATCTCATGATGCGATTTCCGACACGTGGTAGAAAAACAGGCAGAATAATAACAATGGCCGCTCCGACCACCCGACACAGTTCGAACTGATGGATATATAATACACGTTTTTTAGGCCTCTGAACTCTTGAAACAAAAATTACCGAAAATCGCACGGATGGTTTATCGAGTCAGATAAAGCGGGCATAAAAATTTGCAAAAACACCAGAAGGCATTTGACGTTACCGATATGATATTAACCAATTTCAGCCGTAAATCGGATAACCGTGTAAAAGTGATTTATAGTTGTTTATATGGTCTAGAATCGAAAAAGATATCTCATGATGCGATTTCCAACACGTTGTAGAAAAACAGGCAGAAAAATAACAATGGCCGCTCCGACCACCCGAAACAACTAGAAGTGAAGGATATATAATACACGGTTTTTAGGCCTCTGATCTCCTGAAACAAAAACTACCGAAAATCGCACGAATGGTTAATCGAGTCAGATAAAGGGGGCATAAAAAATTTGCAAAAACACCAGAAGACATTTGACGTTACCGGTATGCTTTAAACCAATTTCGGCCGAAAATCAGATAACCGTGTAAAAGTGATTTATAGGGTCTAGAATCGAAAAAGATATCTCTTGATGCAATTTCGGACACGTGGTAGAAAAACAGGCTGAAAAATAACAATGGCCGCCTTGACCACCCGAAACAGCTTGAAATGAAGGATCTATAATACACGTTTTTTAGCCCTCTGAACTCCTGAAACAAAAATTACCGAAAATCGCACGGATGGTTAATCGAGTCAGATAAAGGGGGCATAAAAAATTTGCAAAAACACCAGAAGACATTTGACGTTACCCGTATGCTATAAACCAATTTCGGCCGAAAATCGGATAACCGTGTAAAAGTGATTTATAGGGTGTAGAATCGAAAAAGATATCTCTTGATGCAATTTCAGACACGTAGTAGAAAAACAGGCTGAAAAATAACAATGGCCGCCCTGACCACCCGAAACAGTTTGAAATGAAGGATCTATAATACACGTTTTTTAGCCCTCTGAACTCCTGAAACAAAAATTACCGAAAATCGCACGGATGGTTAATCGAGTTAGATAAAGCGGGCATAAAAATTTGCAAAAATACCAGAAGACATTTAACATTACCGGTATGTTATTAACCAATTCGGCCGAAAATCGGATAACCGTGTAAAAGTGTTTTTTAGTTGTTTATAGGGTCTAGAATCGAATAAGATATCTCATGATGCAATTTCGGACACGTCGTAGAAAAACAGGCTGAAAAATAACAATGGCCGCCCTGACCACCCGAAACAGCTTGAAATGAAGGATATATAATACACGTTTTTTAGCCCTCTGAACTCCTGAAACAAAAATTACCGAAAATCGCACGGATGGTTTAGATAAAGCAGGCATAAAAATTTGCAAAAATACCAGAAGACATTTGACATTACCGGTAAGTTATTAACAAATTCGGCCGAAAATCGGATAACCGTGTAAAAGTGTTTTTTAGTTTTTTATAGGGTCTAGAATCGAATAAGATATCTCATGATGCAATTTCGGACACGTGGTAGAAAAACAGGCTGAATAATAACAATGGCCGCTCCGACCACCCGACACAGTTCGAACTGACGGATATATAATACACGTTTTTTAGGCCTCTGAACTCTTGAAACAAAAATTACCGAAAATTGCACGGATAGTTAATCGAGTCAGATAAAGCGGGCATAACAATTTGCAAAAACACCAGAAGACATTTGACGTTACCGGTATGATATTAACCAATTTCGGCCGAAAATCGGATAACCGTGTAAAAGTGATTTATAGGGTCTAGAATCGAAAAAGATATCTCTTGATGCAATTTCGGACACGTGGTAGAAAAACAGGCTGAAAAATAACAATGGCCGCCCTGACCAATCGAAACAGCTTGAAATGAAGGATCGATAATACACGTTTTTTAGCCCTCTGAACTCCTGAAACAAAAATTACCGAAAATCGAACGGATGGTTAATCGAGTCAGATAAAGGGGGCATAAAAAATTTGCAAAAACACCAGAAGACATTTGACGTTACCGGTATGATATTAACCAATTTCGGCCGAAAATCGGATAACCGTGTAAAAGTGATTTATAGGGTCTAGAATCGAAAAAGATATCTCTTGATGCAATTTCAGACACGTGGTAGAAAAACAGGCTGAAAAATAACAATGGCCGCCCTGACCACCCGAAACAGCTATAAATGAAGGATATATAATACACGTTTTTTAGCCCTCTGAACTCCTGAAACAAAAATTACCGAAAATCGCACGGATGGTTTAGATAAAGCAGGCATAAAAATTTGCAAAAATACCAGAAGACATTGAGACATTACCGGTATGTTATTAACCAATTCGGCCGAAAATCGGATAACCGTGTAAAAGTGTTTTTTAGTTGTTTATAGGGTCTAGAATCGAATAAGATATCTCATGATGCAATTTCGGACACGTGGTAGAAAAACAGGCCGAATAATAACAATGGCCGCTCCGACCACCCGACACAGTTCGAACTGACGGATATATAATACACGTTTTTTAGGCCTCTGAACTCTTGAAACAAAAATTACCGAAAATTGCACGGATAGTTAATCGAGTCAGATAAAGCGGGCATAACAATTTGCAAAAACACCAGAAGACATTTGACGTTACCGGTATGATATTAACCAATTTCGGCCGAAAATCGGATAACCGTGTAAAAGTGATTTATAGGGTCTAGAATCGAAAAAGATATCTCTTGATGCAATTTCGGACACGTGGTAGAAAAACAGGCTGAAAAATAACAATGGCCGCCCTGACCACCCGAAAAAGCTTGAAATGAAGGATCTATAATACACGTTTTTTGGCCCTCTGAACTCCTGAAACAAAAATTACCGAAAATCGCACGGATGGTTAATCGAGTCAGATAAAGGGGGCATAAAAAATTTGCAAAAACACCAGAAGACATTTGACGTTACCGGTATGCTATAAACCGATTTCGGCCGAAAATCGGATAACCGTGTAAAAGTGATTTATAGGGTCTAGAATCGAAAAAGATATCTCTTGATGCAATTTCAGACACGTGGTAGAAAAACAGGCTGAAAAATAACAATGGCCGCCCTGACCACCCGAAACAGCTTGAAATGAAGGATCTATAATACACGTTTTTTAGCCCTCTGAACTCCTGAAACAAAAATTACCGAAAATCGCACGGATGGTTAATCGAGTTAGATAAAGCGGGCATAAAAATTTGCAAAAATTCCAGAAGACATTTGACATTACCGGTATGTTATTAACCAATTCGGCCGAAAATCGGATAACCGTGTAAAAGTGTTTTTTAGTTGTTTATAGGGTCTAGAATCGAATAAGATATCTCATGATGCAATTTCGGACACGTGGTAGAAAAACAGGCTGAAAAATAACAATGGCCGCCCTGACCACCCGAAACAGCTTGAAATGAAGGATATATAATACACGTTTTTTAGCCCTCTGAACTCCTGAAACAAAAATTACCGAAAATCGCACGGATGGTTAATCGAGTTAGATAAAGCAGGCATAAAAATTTGCAAAAATACCAGAAGACATTTGACATTACCGGTATGTTATTAACCAATTCGGCCGAAAATCGGATAACCGTGTAAAAGTGTTTTTTAGTTGTTTATAGGGTCTAGAATCGAATAAGATATCTCATGATGCAATTTCGGACACGTGGTAGAAAAACAGGCTGAATAATAACAATGGCCGCTCCGACCACCCGACACAGTTCGAACTGACGGATATATAATACACGTTTTTTAGGCCTCTGAACTCTTGAAACAAAAATTACCGAAAATCGCACGGATAGTTAATCGAGTCAGATAAAGCGGGCATAAAAATTTTCAAAAACACCAGAAGACATTTGACGTTACCGGTATGCTATAAACCAATTTCGGCCGAAAATCGGATAACCGTGTAAAAGTGATTTATAGGGTCTAGAATCGAAAAAGATATCTCTTGATGCAATTTCGGACACGTGGTAGAAAAACAGGCTGAAAAATAACAATGGCCGCCCTGACCACCCGAAACAGCTTGAAATGAAGGATCTATAATAGACGTTTTTTAGCCCTCTGAACTCCTGAAACAAAAATTACCGAAAATCGCACGGATGGTTAATCGAGTTAGATAAAGCGGGCATAAAAATTTGCAAAAACACCAGAAGACATTTGACGTTACCGGTATGATATTAACCAATTTCGGCCGAAAATCGGATAACCGTGTAAAAGTGATTTATAGTTGTTTATAGGGTCTAGAATCGAAAAAGATATCTCTTGATGCGATTTCCGACACGTGGTAGAAAAACAGGCAGAAAAATAACAATGGTCGCTCCGACCACCCGAAACAGCTAGAAGTGAAGGATATATAATACACGTTTTTTAGGCCTCTGAACTCCTGAAACAAAAATTACCGAAAATCGCACGGATGGTTAATCGAGTCAAATAAAGGGGGCATAAAAAATTTGCAAAACACCAGAAGACATTTGACGTTAACGGTATGCTATAAACCAATTTCGGCCGAAAATCGGATAACCGTGTAATAAATAACTTTTACATGGTTATCCGATTTTCGGCCGAAATTGGTTTATTGCATAAAAATAAAGTCAAAAGTCTTCCTGAGTTTTTGAAATTTTTTAAGTCCGCTTTAACTGACTCAATTAACAATCCATGCGATTTTCGGACATTTTCCTTCCGGGGAGCTCGGAGGCCTAAAAAACGTGTATTATATACCCATCAATTCGAGCCGTTTCGGGTGGTCGGAGCGGCCATTTTTATTTTCAGCCTTTTTTTCTACCATGTGTTCGAAATTTCTTCATGAGATATCTTATTCGATTCTAGACCCTACAAACAACTATAAATCACTTTTACACGGTTATCCGATTTTCGGCCGAAATTGGTTTATAACATACAGGTAACGTTAAATGTCTTCTAATGTTTTTTCAAATTTTTGTGCCCGCTTTATCTGTCTCAATTAACCATTCGTGCGATTTTCGGTAATTTTTGTTTCAGGAGTTCAGAGGCCTAAAAAACGTGTATTATATATCCTTCAATTTGAGCTGTTTCGGGTGGTCGGAGTGGCCATTGTTATTCGATATCTTATTCGATTCTAGACCCTATAAACAACTATAAATCACTTTTACACGGTTATCCGATTTTCGGCTGAAATTGGTTTATAGCATACCGGTAACGTCAAATGTCTTCTGATGTTTTTGCAAATTTTTGTGCCCGCATTATCTGACTCGATTAACCATCCGTGCGATTTTCGGTAATTTTTGTTTCAGGAGTTCAGAGGCCTAAAAAACGTGTATTATATATCCTTCAATTCGAGCCGTTTACAGTGGTCGGAGCGACCATTTTTAATTTCAGCCTGTTTTTTACCACGTGTCCGAAATCTTATCATGAGGTATCTTTTTTGATTCTAAACCCTAGAAACAATTATAAATAACTTTTACACGGTTATCCGATTTTCGACCAAAACTGGTTTATAGCATACCGGTAACGTCAAATGTCTTCTGATGTTTTTGAAATTTTTTGTGCCCGCTTTATCTGCCTCGATTAACCTTCCGTGCGATTTTCGGAAACTTTTGTTTCAGCGGTTCAGAGTCCTAAAAAACGTGTACTATATACCCATCAATTCGAGCCGTTTCGGGTGGTCGGAGCGGCCATTTTTATTTTTCAGCCTGTTTTTCTACCACGTGTTCGAAATTGCATCATGAGATATCTTATTCGATTCTAAACCCTATAAACAACTATAAATAACTTTTACACGATTATCCGATTTTCGGCCGAAATTGGTTTATAGCATACAAGTAACGTTAAATGTCTTCTGATGTTTTTACAAATTTTTTGTGCCCCCTTTATCTGCCTCGATTAACCTTCCGTGCGATTTTCGGAAACTTTTGTTTCAGCAGTTCAGAGTCCTAAAAAACGTGTACTATATACCCATCAATTCGAGCCGTTTCGGGTGGTCGGAGCGGCCATTTTTATTTTTCAGCCTGTTTTTCTACCACGTGTTCGAAATTGCATCATGAGATATCTTATTCGATTCTAAACCCTATAAACAACTATAAATAACTTTTACACGATTATCCGATTTTCGGCCGAAATTGGTTTATAGCATACAAGTAACGTTAAATGTCTTCTGATGTTTTTACAAATCTTTTGTGCCCGCTTTAGCTGCCTCGATTAACCTTCCGTGCGATTTTCGGAAACTTTTGTTTCAGCAGTTCAGAGTCCTAAAAAACGTGTACTATATACCCAGCAATTCGAGCCGTTTCGGGTGGTCGGAGCGGCCATTTTTATTTTTCAGCCTGTTTTTCTACCACGTGTTCGAAATTGCATCATGAGATATCTTATTCGATTCTAAACCCTATAAACAACTATAAATAACTTTTACACGATTATCCGATTTTCGGCCGAAATTGGTTTATAGCATACAAGTAACGTTAAATGTCTTCTGATGTTTTTACAAATTTTTTGTGCCCGCTTTATCTGCCTCGATTAACCTTCCGTGCGATTTTCGGAAACTTTTGTTTCAGCAGTTCAGAGTCCTAAAAAACGTGTACTATATACCCATCAATTCGAGCCGTTTCGGGTGGTCGGAGCGGCCATTTTTATTTTTCAGCCTGTTTTTCTACCACGTGTTCGAAATTGCATCATGAGATATCTTATTCGATTCTAAACCCTATAAACAACTATAAATAACTTTTACACGATTATCCGATTTTCGGCCGAAATTGGTTTATAGCATACAAGTAACGTTAAATGTCTTCTGATGTTTTTACAAATTTTTGTGCCCGCTTTATCTGACTCGATTAACCATACGTGCAATTTTCGGTAATTTTTGTTGCAGGAGTTCTGAAGCCTAAAAAACGTGTATTATATATCCTTCAATTTGAGCTGTTTCGGGTGGTCGGAGTGGCTATTGTTATTTTTCAGCGTGTTTTTCTACTACGTGTCCGAAATCGCATCATGAGATATCTTATTCGATTCTAGACCCTATAAACAACTATAAATCACTTTTACACGGTTATCCGATTTTCGGCCGAAAATGGTTTATAGCATACCGGTAACGTCAAATGTCTTCTGATGTTTTTGCAAATTTTTGTGCCCGCTTTATCTGACTCGATTAACCATCCGTGCGATTTTCGGTAATTTTTGTTTCAGGAGTTCAGAGGCCTAAAAAACGTGTATTATATATCCTTCAATTCGAGCCGTTTCAGGTGGTCGGAGCGACCATTTTTAATTTCAGCCTGTTTTTTACGACGTGAACGAAATCGTATCATGAGGTATCTGTTTTGATTCTAAACCCTATAAACAATTATAAATAACTTTTACACGGTTATCCGATTTTCGACCAAAACTGGTTTATAGCATACCGGTAACGTCAAATGTCTTCTGATGTTTTTGAAAATTTTTGTGCCCGCTTTATCTGTCTCGATTAACCATCCGTGCGATTTTCGGAAATTTTTGTTTCAGCAGTTCAGTGCCCTACAAAACGTTTCTTATATATCCTTCAATTCGAGCTATTTCAGGTGGTCGGAGCGGCCATTATTATTTTTCAGCGTGTTTTTCTACCACGTGTCCAAAATCGCATCATGAGGTATCTTATTCGATTCTAAGCCCTATAAACAACTATAAATAACTTTTACATGGTTATCCGATTTTCGGCCGAAATTGGTTTATAGCATACAAATAAAGTCAAAAGTCTTCCGGAGTTTTTGAATTTTTTTAAGTCCGCTTTAACTGACTCAATTAAAAATCGATGCGATTTTCGGACATTTTCCTTCCAGGGAGTCGGAGGCCTAAAAAACGTGTATTATATACCCATCAATTCGAGCCGTTTCGGGTGGTCGGAGCGGCCATTTTTATTTTTCAGCCTGTTTTTCTACCACGTGTTCGAAATTGCATCATGAGATATCTTATTCGATTCTAAACCCTATAAACAACTATAAATAACTTTTACACGATTATCCGATTTTCGGCCGAAATTGGTTTATAGCATACAAGTAACGTTAAATGTCTTCTGATGTTTTTACAAATTTTTGTGCCCGCTTTATCTGACTCGATTAACCATCCGTGCAATTTTCGGTAATTTTGGTTTCAGGAGTTCTGAAGCCTAAAAAACGTGTATTATATATCCTTCAATTTGAGCTGTTTCGGGTGGTCGGTGTGGCTATTGTTATTTTTCAGCGTGTTTTTCTACTACGTGTCCGAAATCGCATCATGAGATATCTTATTCGATTCTAGACCCTATAAACAACTATAAATCACTTTTGCACGGTTATCCGATTTTCGGCCGAAATTGGTTTATAGCATACCGGTAACGTCAAATGTCTTCTGATGTTTTTGCAAATTTTTGTGCCCGCTTTATCTGACTCGATTAACCATCCGTGCGATTTTCGGTAATTTTTATTTCAGGAATTCAGAGGCCTAAAAAACGTGTATTATATATCCTTCAATTCGAGCCGTTTCAGGTGGTCGGAGCGACCATTTTTAATTTCTTTCTGTTTTTACCACGTGTCCGAAATCGTATCATGAGGTATCTGTTTTGATTCTAAACCCTATAAAAAATTATAAATAACGTTTACCCGGTTATCCGATTTTCGACCAAAACTGGTTTATAGCATACCGGTAACGTCAAATGTCTTCTGATGTTTTTGAAAAATTTTGTGCCCGCTTTATCTGTCTCGATTAACCATCCGTGCGATTTTCGGAAATTTTTGTTTCAGCAGTTCAGTGGCCTAAAAAACGTGTCTTATATATCCTTCAATTCGAGCTATTTCAGGTGGTCGGAGCGGCCATTGTTATTTTTCAGCGTGTTTTTTTACCACGTGTCCGAAATCGCATCATGAGGTATCTTATTCGATTCTAAGCCCTGTAAATACCTATAAATAACTTTTACATGGTTATCCGATTTTCGGCCGAAATTGGGTCACAGCATACAAATAAAGTCAAAAGTCTTCCGGAGTTTTTGAAATTTTTTAAGTCCGCTTTAACTGACTCAATTAACAATCCATGCGATTTTCGGACATTTTCCTTCCGGGGAGCTCGGATGCCTAAAAAACGTGTATTATATACCCATCTAATCGAGCCGTTTCGGGTGGACGGAGCGACCATTTTTATTTTTCAGCCTGTTCTTCTACCACGTGTTCGAAATTGCATCATGAGATATCTTATTCGATTCTAAACCCTATAAACTACTATAAATAACTTTTACACGATTATCCGATTTTCGGCCAAAATTGGTTTATAACATACAGGTAACGTTAAATGTCTTCTAATGTTTTTGCAAATTTTTGTGCCCTATTTGACTCAATTAACCATCCATGCGATTTTCGGTAATTTTTGTTTCAGGAGTTCAGAGGCCTAAAAAACGTGTATTATATATCCTTCAATTTGAGCTGTTTCGGTTGGTCGGAGTGGCCATTGTTATTTTTCATCGTGTTTTTCTACCACGTGTCCGAAATCGCATCATGAGATATCTTATTCGATTCAAGACCCTATAAACAACTATAAATCACTTTTGCACGGTTATCCGATTTTCGGCCGAAATTGGTTTATAGCATACCGGTAACGTCAAATGTCTTCTGATGTTTTTGCAAATTTTTGTGCCCGCATTATCTGACTCGATTAACCATCCGTGCGATTTTCGGTAATTTTTTTTTCAGGAGTTCAGAGGCCTAAAAAACGTGTATTATAAATCCTTCAATTCGAGCCGTTTACGGTTGTCGGAGCGACCATTTTTAATTTCAGCCTGTTTTTTACCACGTGTCCGAAATCGTATCATGAGGTATCTTTTTTGATTCTAAACCCTATAAACAATTATAAATAACTTTTACACGGTTATCCGATTTTCGACCAAAACTGGTTTATAGCATACCGGTAACGTCAAATGTCTTCAGATGTTTTTGTGCCCGCTTTATCTGTCTCGATTAACCATCCGTGCGATTTTTCGGAAATTTTTGTTTCAGCAATTATGTTCCCTAAAAAACCTGTCTTATATATCCTTCAATTCGAGCTATTTCAGGTGGTCGGAGCGGCCATTGTTATTTTTCAGCGTGTTTTTCTACCACGTGTCCGAAATCGCATCATGAGGTATCTTATTCGATTCTAAGCCCTATAAACAACTATAAATAACTTTTACATGGTTATCCGATTTTCGGTCGAAATTGGTTTATAGCATACAAATAAAGTCAAAAGTCTTCCGGAGTTTTTGAAATTTTTTAAGTCCGCTTTAACTGACTCAATTAACAATCCATGCGTCTTTCGGACATTTTCCTTACGGGGAGCTCGGAGGCCTAAAAAACGTGTATTATATACCCATCAATTCGAGCCGTTTCGGGTGGTCGGAGCGGCCATTTTTATTTTTCAGCCTGTTTTTCTACCACGTGTTCGAAATTGCATCCTGAGATATCTTATTCGATTCTAAACCCTATAAACAACTATAAATAACTTTTACACGATTATCCGATTTTCGGCCGAAATTGGTTTATAGCATACAAGTAACGTTAAATGTCTTCTGATGTTTTTACAAATTTTTTTGCCCGCTTTATCTGACTCGATTAACCATCCGTGCAATTTTCGGTAATTTTTGTTTCAGGAGTTCTGAAGCCTAAAGAACGTGTATTATATATCCTTCAATTTGAAAATCACTTTTACACGGTTATCCGATTTTCGGCCGAAATTGGTTTATAGCATACCGGTAACGTCAAATGTCTTCTGATGTTTTTGCAAATTTTTGTGCCCGCTTTACCTGACTCGATTAACCATCCGTGCGATTTTCGCTAATTTTTGTTTCTGGAGTTCAGAGGCCTAAAAAACGTGTATTATATATCCTTCAATTCGAGCCGTTTCAGGTGGTCGGAGCGACCATTTTTAATTTCAGCCTGTTTTTTACCACGTGTCCGAAATCGTATCATGAGGTATCTGTTTTGATTCTAAACCCTATAAACAATTATAAATAACTTTTACACGGTTATCCGATTTTCGACCAAAACTGGTTTATAGCATACCGGTAACGTCAAATGTCTTCGGATGTTTTTGAAAATTTTTGTGCCCGCTTTATCTGTCTCGATTAACCATCCGTGCGATTTTCGGAAATTTTTGTTTCAGCAGTTCAGTGGCCTAAAAAACGTGTCTTATATATCTTTCAATTCGAGCTATTTCAGGTGGTCGGAGCGGCCATTGTTATTTTTCAGCGTGTTTTTCTACCACATGTCCGAAATCGTATCATGAGGTATCTTATTCGATTCTAAGCCCTGTAAATAGCTATAAATAACTTTTACATGGTTATCCGATTTTCGGCCGAAATTGGTTTATAGCATACAAATAAAGTCAAAAGTCTTCCGGAGTTTTTGAAATTTTTTAAGTCCGCTTTAACTGACTCAATTAACAATCCATGCGATTTTCGGACATTTTCCTTTCGGGGAGCTCGGATGCCTAAAAAACGTGTATTATATACCCATCAAATCGAGCCGTTTCGGGTGGACGGAGCGGCCATTTTTATTTTTCAGCCTGTTCTTCAACCACGTGTTCGAAATTTCTTCATGAGATATCTTATTCGATTCTAGACCCTATAAACAACTATAAATAACTTTTACACGATTATCCGATTTTCGGCCAAAATTGGTTTATAACATACAGGTAACGTTAAATGTCTTCTAATGTTTTTGCAAATTTTTGTGCCCTATCTGACTCAATTAACCATCCGTGCGATTTTCGGTAATTTTTGTTTCAGGAGTTAAGAGGCCTAAAAAACGTGTATTATATATCCTTCAATTTGAGCTGTTTCGGTTGGTCGGAGTGGCCATTGTTATTTTTCATCGTGTTTTTCTACCACGTGTCCGAAATCGCATAATGAGATATCTTATTCGATTCAAGACCCTATAAACAACTATAAATCACTTTTGCACGGTTATCCGATTTTCGGCCGAAATTGGTTTATAGCATACCGGTAACGTCAAATGTCTTCTGATGTTTTTGCAAATTTTTGTGCCCGCATTATCTGACTCGATTAACCATCCGTGCGATTTTCGGTAATTTTTTTTTCAGGAGTTCAAAGGCCTAAAAAACGTGTATTATAAATCCTTCAATTCGAGCCGTTTACGGTAGTCGGAGCGACCATTTTTAATTTCAGCCTGTTTTTTACCACGTGTCCGAAATCGTATCATGAGGTATCTTTTTTGATTCTAAACCCTATAAACAATTATAGATAACTTTTACACGGTTATCCGATTTTCGACCAAAACTGGTTTATAGCATACCGGTAACGTCAAATGTCTTCTAATGTTTTTGAAAATTTTTGTGCCCGCTTTATCTGTCTCGATTAACCATCCGTGCGATTTTCGGAAATTTTTGTTTCAGCAGTTCGGTGCCCTAAAAAACGTGTCTTATTTATCCTTCAATTCGAGCTATTTCAGTTGGTCGGAGCGGCCATTGTTATTTTTCAGCGTGTTTTTCTACCACGTGTCCGAAATCACATCATGAGGTATCTTATTCGATTCTAAGCCCTATAAACAACTATAAATAACTTTTACATGGTTATCCGATTTTCGGCCGAAATTGGTTTATAGCATACAAATAAAGTCAAAAGTCTTCCGGAGTTTTTGAAATTTTTTAAGTCCGCTTTAACTGACTCAATAAACAATCCATGCGATTTTCGGACATTTTCCTTCCGGGGAGCTCGGAGGCCTAAAAAAGGTGTATTATATACCCATCAATTCGAGCCGTTTCGGGTGGTCGGAGCGGCCATTATTATTTTTCAGCCTGTTTTTCTACCACGTGTTCGAAATTGCATCCTGAGATATCTTATTCGATTCTAAACCCTATAAACAAATATAAATAACTTTTACACGATTATCCGATTTTCAGCCGAAATTGGTTTATAGCATACAAGTAACGTTAAATGTCTTCTGATGTTTTGACAAATTTTTGTGCCCGCTTTATCTGACTCGATTAACCATCCGTGCAATTTTCGGTAATTTTTGTTTCAGGAGTTCTGAAGCCTAAAAAACGTGTATTATATATCCTTCAATTTGAAAATCACTTTTACACGGTTATCCGATTTTCGGCCGAAATTGGTTTATAGCATACCGGTAACGTCAAATGTCTTCTGATGTTTTTGCAAATTTTTGTGCCCGCTTTATCTGAATCGATTAACCATCCGTGCGATTTTCGGTAATTTTTGTGCCCGCATTATCTGACTCGATTAACCATCCGTGCGATTTTCGGTAATTTTTTTTTCAGGAGTTCAGAGGCCTAAAAAACGTGTATTATAAATCCTTCAATTCGAGCCGTTTACGGTAGTCGGAGCGACCATTTTTAATTTCAGCCTGTTTTTTACCACGTGTCCGAAATCGTATCATGAGGTATCTTTTTTTATTCTAAACCCTATAAACAATTATAAATAACTGTTACACGGTTATCCGATTTTCGACCAAAACTGGTTTATAGCATACCGGTAACGTCAAATGTCTTCTAATGTTTTTGAAAATTTTTGTGCCCGCTTTATCTGTCTCGATTAACCATCCGTGCGATTTTCGGAAAATTTTGTTTCAGCAGTTCGGTGCCCTAAAAAACGTGTCTTATTTATCCTTCAATTCGAGCTATTTCAGTTGGTCGGAGCGGCCATTGTTATTTTTCAGCGTGTTTTTCTACCACGTGTCCGAAATCACATCATGAGGTATCTTATTCGATTCTAAGCCCTATAAACAACTATAAATAACTTTTACATGGTTATCCGATTTTCGGCCGAAATTGGTTTATAGCATACAAATAAAGTCAAAAGTCTTCCGGAGTTTTTGAAATTTTTTAAGTCCGCTTTAACTGACTCAATAAACAATCCATGCGATTTTCGGACATTTTCCTTCCGGGGAGCTCGGAGGCCTAAAAAACGTGTATTATATACCCATCAATTCGAGCCGTTTCGGGTGGTCGGAGCGGCCATTTTTATTTTTCAGCCTGTTTTTCTACCACGTGTTCGAAATTGCATCCTGAGATATCTTATTCGATTCTAAACCCTATAAACAAATATAAATAACTTTTACACGATTATCCGATTTTCAGCCGAAATTGGTTTATAGCATACAAGTAACGTTAAATGTCTTCTGATGTTTTTACAAATTTTTGTGCCCGCTTTATCTGACTCGATTAACCATCCGTGCAATTTTCGGTAATTTTTGTTTCAGGAGTTCTGAAGCCTAAAAAACGTGTATTATATATCATTCAATTTGAAAATCACTTTTACACGGTTATCCGATTTTCGGCCGAAATTGGTTTATAGCATACCGGTAACGTCAAATGTCTTCTGATGTTTTTGCAAATTTTTGTGCCCGCTTTATCTGAATCGATTAACCATCCGTGCGATTTTCGGTAATTTTTGTTTCAGGAGTTCAGAGGCCTAAAAAACGTGTATTATATATCCTTCAATTCGAGCCGTTTCGGGTGGTCGGAGCGACCATTTTTAATTTCAGCCTGTTTTTTACCACGTGTCCGAAATCGTATCATGAGGTATCTGTTTTGTTTCTAAACCCTATAAACAATTATAAATAACTTTTACACGGTTATCCGATTTTCGACCAAAACTGGTTTATAGCATACCGGTAACGTCAAATGTCTTCGGATGTTTTTGAAAATTTTTGTGCCCGCTTTATCTGTCTCGATTAACCATCCGTGCGATTTTCGGAAATTTTTGTTTCAGCAGTTCAGTGGCCGAAAAAACGTGTCTTATATATCCTTCAATTCGAGCTATTTCAGGTGGTCGGAGCGGCCATTGTTATTTTTCAGCGTGTTTTTCTACCACATGTCCGAAATCGTATCATGAGGTATCTTATTCGATTCTAAGCCCTGTAAATACCTATAAATAACTTTTACATGGTTATCCGATTTTCGGCCGAAATTGGTTTATAGCATACAAATAAAGTCAAAAGTCTTCCGGAGTTTTTGAAATTTTTTAAGTCCGCTTTAACTGACTCAATTAACAATCCATGCGATTTTCGGACATTTTCCTTTCGGGGAGCTTGGATGCCTAAAAAACGTGTATTGTATACCCATCAAATCGAGCCGTTTCGGGTGGACGGAGCGGCCATTTTTATTTTTCAGCCTGTTCTTCTACCACGTGTTCGAAATTTCTTCATGAGATATCTTATTCGATTCTAGACCCTATAAACAACTATAAATAACTTTTACACGATTATCCGATTTTCGGCCAAAATTGATTTATAACATAC
The DNA here is from genome assembly GCA_029255685.2 of Silene conica. NCBI lineage: Eukaryota > Viridiplantae > Streptophyta > Magnoliopsida > Caryophyllales > Caryophyllaceae > Silene > Silene conica. The sequence goes on along the minus strand of CM055314.2, from coordinate 46,582,464 downwards.
AGCTAACGTTAAAGTCTTCTAATGTTTTTGCAAATTTTTGTGCCCGCTTTATCTGACTCAATTAACCATCCGTGCGATTTTCGGTAATTTTTGTTTCAGGAGTTCAGAGGCCTAAAAAACGTGTATTATATATCCTTCAATTTGAGCTGTTTCGGGTGGTATGAGTGGCCATTGTTATTTTTCATCGTGTTTTTCTACCACGTGGCCGAAATCGCATCATGAGATATCTTATTCGATTCTAGACCCTATAAACCACTATAAATCACTTTTACACGGTTATCCGATTTTCGGCCGAAATTGGTTTATAGCATACCGGTAACGTCAAATGTCTTCTGATGTTTTTGCAAATTTTTGTGCCCGCATTATCTGACTCGATTAACCATCCGTGCGATTTTCGGTAATTTTTGTTTCAGGAGTTCAGAGGCCTAAAAAACGTGTAATATATATCCTTCAATTCGAGCCGTTTTTGGTGGTCGGAGCGACCATTTTTAATTTCAGCCTGTTTTTACCACGTGTCCGAAATCGTATCATGAGGTATCTTTTTTGATTCTAAACCCTAGAAAAAATTATAAATAACTTTTACACGGTTATCCGATTTTCGACCAAAACTGGTTTATAGCATACCGGTAACGTCAAATGTCTTCTGATGTTTTTGAAAATTTTTGTGCCCGCTTTATCTGTCTCGATTAACCATCCGTGCGATTTTCGGAAATTTTTGTTTCAGCAGTTCAGTGGCCTAAAAAACGTGTCTTATATATCCTTCAATTCGAGCTATTTCAGGTGGTCGGAGCGGCCATTGTTATTTTTCTGCGTGTTTTTCTACCACTAACTCACGTTTATATCATGTTTATCCAACTAACTCACGCCTCTTAAACCCATTTATATCATGTTTAAGAGGCGTGTCTTTTATAGAGATTTGTCAATTAATAATATAATTGACGTGATCACTTTATTGTCGAGGACACTTACTCCAACAATCTCCCACTTGTCCTCACAAGTGTGGATCACCGATTCTCTTGTTCTATTACATCATCTCCCACTCAATGCAAGGTGTCTTACATGTCGTACTTGCAGGTGATCAAATCAATAGTGGTTTTTCTCGATATGGAGTGTAACTGTTAGACCGGAATTATCTACCATTGATAGTATCCGAGCGTGGCCACGCATTTCCAGTTCACTACTCCTCGAGTGGCCTTGAGATTTAAGATCGTCCATTGTGACCCAAAATATGTCCATTTGACCCCTTTTACGGAATATCGTAGAACATAAGTTAAAGTCATTTTGAATTATGTTACTTTTAGAGCAACCAGTCTCTAGTCAAAGAATCAACTCGTAAGAATATATATAGCAGCTCTTGCCACGACCAGGCTCCAATGAATTCTAAAGAACTCTATAAGCGGTCACTTCCCGACACAAGTGTACCTTACAGTTTGTCTATATGATTGATTAGTCATCCCTTATGACTCTATGGTGTTAGAACTCACCATCAATCGCATCATAATCTAGTCACTTCGAGACGTCACCTCATATAAGTGACTAGGGGCAATACTAAGTTAATCCAGTTCACTTGGACAGGGTTCATTAATTGTCATACAATCCTGTTTGGATTTAACAAAGTATATAAAATAAAATAAGTTGTATAAAACTTTAAATGATGAACGAGATTATCTTATATGAAAGCAAAAACAACATTTTTCATTTCATATCGCATAATCAGTTACACATTGGGTAAACTCTTAAGACCCATAGAACGAGCATGAGAATCATGCTTAACTTGCGACAAGGGTTTGGTTAAGGGATCAGCCACATTATCGTCTGTCCCAACCTTACAAATCGCTATTTCCTTCCTATCAATGAAATCCAGAATTACATGATATTTTCTAGGTACATGTCTAGAATTATTACTAGACTTCGGCTCCTTAGCCTGAAAGACAGCACCACTGTTATCACAGTACAGGGTGATAGGATCTTCAGCATTTGGAACTACCCTTAGTCCCTCGATAAATTGCCTTATCCATACTTCCTCCTTAACAGCTTCTGATGCTGCAATGTACTCTGCTTCCGTTGTAGAATCCGCAACTACTGGTTCCTTGAAGCTCTTCCAACTAATGGCACCACCATTGAAGATAAAGACAAATCCAGCCTGGGATTTAAAATCGTCTTTATCTGTTTGGAAGCTTGCATCTGTGTAACCCTTTACACACAAATCTTCTTCCCCTCCAAACACTAAGTATGAATCCTTAGTCCTTCTTAAGTACTTAAGGATGTTCTTGACTGCAATCCAGTGACTTTCACCTGGATTTGCTTGATATCTGCTAGTCATGCTCAAAGCTTACGAGACATCTGGACGAGTGCATATCATGGCGTACATGATAGATCCCACGGCGGAAGCATAAGGGATCAATTTCATGCGTTCAACATCTTTGGGCTCCGTGGGTGATTGAGACTTTTTCAATATAATTCCACTTCCCATGGGAATAAACCCTCTCTTGGAATTTCTCATGTTGAACCGTCGAAGAATCTTATCGATATAAGATTCTTGACTTAGTGCCAATATCCTCTTGGAACTATCTCTATAGATCCGGATGCCTAATATGCATTGTGCATTTCCTAGATCTTTCATCTGAAAATGGTTACCTAACCATCCTTTAACTGATGAAAGCATTGGAACATCATTTCCAATGAGTAGTATGTCATCCACATACAAGATTAGGAATACAACATTGCTCCCACTGAATTTCATATACAGACAAGGTTCCTCGACACTTCGAGTGAAACCATTTTCTTTTATGACTTCATTGAAGCGATGATTCCAACTCCTGGATGCTTGCTTAAGACCATAGATGGATCTCTTAAGCTTGCATACCTTGTTAGGATTTCTAGGATCTTCAAAACCCTCAGGTTGTATCATATACACATCCTCCTTTAAATGCCCATTTAAGAAGGCGGTTTTGACATCCATTTGCCACACTTCATAGTCATGAAATGCGGCAATCGCTAAAATTATCCTAATGGATCTAAGCATGGCTACCGGAGCGAAGGTCTCATCATAATGAAGACCGTGAACTTGGGAAAATCCCTTAGCTACTAGCCTAGCTTTATAGACATCATCATGTCCTTCTATGCCATTCTTCACCTTGAAGATCCACTTGCATTGGAGAGGTCTCATCTCCTTAGTCAAGTCTACCAAGTCCCATACTTGGTTTTGATGCATAGAATCCATCTCGGATGCCATGGCCTCTTGCCATTTGGCGGAGTCGGGACTAGAGATTGCAGCTTTGTAAGTGGTAGGCTCATCACTTTCCAAAAGTAATACGTCTAGGCTACCATCTTCCTCAATTAGTCCAACATACCTATCAGGTTGATGTAGAACCCTACTCGACCTCCTGGGTGGAATAGGTACCGAAGCGGATGAAGAAGGAACATCTTCATCTGTCTCAGCTTCAGTTTGTGGCTCTTGAACTTCTCGAACTTCATTAAGTTCAAAATTTCTCCCACTCTGTCTCTTAGAAATAAACTCCTTTTCTAAGAAGACAGCCTCAGAAGACACAAACACTTTGTTTTCATGAGGTTTGTAGAAGTGGTAGCCACGTGAGGTGGTTGGATAACCAACAAAAATGCATTTTTCGGATCTTGGTGCGAGTTTGTCATCGGTCTTTGCCTTGACATAAGCATCGCATCCCCATATCTTCATATAGGATAAGTTAGGAACCTTTCCTTTCCACATCTCATATGGAGTCTTATCGGTCGCTTTCGTTGGACTATTGTTCAACGATTTGATGGCAGTGAGGATCGTAAATCCCCAAAATGAATTAGGTAAGTCAGTTTGGCTCATCATTGATCGGACCATATCCAATAAGGTTCGATTCCTCCTTTCTGCCACACCATTAAGTTGTGGCGTTCCTGGAGGTGAAAGTTGTGACACAATGCCACATTCTTTTAGATATGAATCAAATTCATTGCTAAGATATTCACCACCACGATCGGATCGTAGTGTCTTAATCTTTCTGTCGAGTTGGTTTTCTACTTCATTTTGAAACTCTTTAAATTTATTGAAGGCTTCACTCTTATACTTCATTAAGTAGATATACCCATACCTACTTAAATCATCGGTGAAGGTAATGAAATAGTCATAATTGCCTCTAGCGGTGATTGTTAGTGGTCCACATACATCCGTGTGTATGAGTCCTAACAACTCACTAGCTCGCGTCCCTTTACCACTAAAAGGATTACGAGTCATTTTCCCTAGAAGACAGGCCTCGCATGTACCATAAGATTCATATTCGAATGGTTTAATTATATTGGTCTTTACCAATCTTTTAATGCGATTTTCATTTATGTGACCAAGTCGACAATGCCAAATGTATGATTCATTTTCATTTGGGTCACTTGTCTTTATCCTTTTGTTATTTACGTTATAGACATTTTTAGACAAGTCGGAAGTTTCCAAAACATAGATTCCATTAATTGAATTAGCATGGCCAACAACCATGTCATTCTTTGAAATTACACAACAATTGTTCTTAATGGAAAAATTATATCCCTCAATGTCTAACATGGCAACAGAAATAATGTTTTTGGAAAGAGACGGTACAAAATAACAATTATTTAGTTTTAGCTCGTATCCACTCGTCAAGGCAAGAGTGCAAGTTCCTTTAGAAGTGGCCGCTAACCGAGCTCCATTTCCAAGTCGGAGATCCATATCACCCTTGTCTACCTTCTCCACTTCTCTTAAACCCTGCAAACGATTACAAAGGTGAGAACCACAACCGGTATCCAATACCCATGTTGTGTTGGATGTAAAATTAATGTCAATAACAAAAATTTCGGATTTGGAATTACCTAACGGAATCACAAGACCTTCTTGGATATGACGTAAGTACTTGGGGCAATTCCTCCTCCAATGGCCCATGACACTACAATAGTGGCATCGCCCTTTTTCTAACTTTCTCTTCTTCTTCTTAATCTTTGCAAGACCTTTCTTGCTAGAGCTCCCACTAGCTTCATCATAAGCCCTTTCCTTTAAGTATAAGGCATCCAATTCTTTATTTAGCTCATCTATATAAGCCGTGTCAAGAACTGGACCCCTTTTGGGAGGTGGGAGAGAAGTAATAAAGTTAACATTGCCATCCGGACCCGTTCCGAAATGAACTTCTCTAGTAGTATCAATGTTGTTTTGGTTGCAAATATCGTCGAAAACATTGTGACAAGAATCAATAGTGATAGGGTTGAATGAATCCATTGCGATTAATAACTACAAAAACGGAAATGAAGGAAAAATTAACGTTCATCATTTTAATACTTGTTAAACATTTTAAACAAGTTGAGTATTTACTTAACGATCTCTTACACAATTAAGTAAATAATTCCGAGACCCAAACCCATACTAATCCGGGCACGGTATAGCCGATTCAACCCGTATAGGTATAATTTGGTGGATTAACTCTTTGATCGGTTCTACCTTAGAACTCTCGGTCGACAATTTTCTTAAAATTATCTTTAGCCCGAACTTATTGCAACTACGGTTACGAATACTTTCGTTGAGATCGACCAAATTTCAAGGTGTAATCCTTATTACCCCACTTACCCAACGTGACAATTTTAGTACCCCGGTTTAACCGAGCCTACATGTTTGTGAAGAAGGGATTCATGGGTCCATACTCTTTGGTAAGGCTAAGTCTCAATATTTTATACGTAAGAGATCTTATCAAATATTATCTATCTCCTTTTAAGTGAACTTTTTAGGTGAATTATTGATAATAAAATGATACGTTGAAGACTCGATACTCGATATGCATGACATGTTAATGGCGATTTGGCTATGCATGCAACATATAAAAACAAAATAAAGCACACAATAAATTCCTAGTATGGCCTTTTCTAGAAAAGAAATAATAAAAGTACAAATTCGGAAACCAACTCCTTTGGTCCCTTGAACTTCACGAGGCACACAAATCGAGGCAAATACCGTCTTGATCGGAACTTCTTTCCGAATGGCACTGTCTTCAAGGTTCTCCGGAAATTACAAGAATTACAACTTTTCTAGTCTACTTTATACATTATAAAATAGATATAAATTACAATTGGGTGATACGAGATCACAAAATTACAACCCAATCGGTAACCCCTTACATTACGGGAAATACCGATTTAATAACTAAGGCCATACTAGAATAATTACAAGATTCAAAATAATGTAATATAAAATGACATTCATAAGGAAAAAACGCAGCAATATAAATGTTATAAATATGTTCATTTTAATGCCAAATCGCCCTAATAACTTATTATGTCGAAATTTAACCCGGTTTTACGAGATTTTAGCAATTTTAACTCTTTAAAAAAAATGCATAAATTAAAACATAAACAAACTTATGTTCTAAATAATATCCTAACACATTTTAGGATTCAAAATTAGTCATAAATAATTTTGATAATAATTAACCCTTTAATTATGTTTATATTGTTCATAATGCCTTAAAAATACATAACTTTTACGAATTAAATCCAAACAAATTATAAAATTTTCGAAATTTGGATTTTATTTTCACAAACATTCTGAAATATTACATTAATATTTATAATGTCAAAAATTTTGGTCATTTTATTCGAAAAATAACTCGAAATATCATATATATATGGCCAAAATTACCTCTTAATACGATTTTCACTAATAAAATCGTATAACATGCTATACAACATCATATTGTACAAAATTTTACATACATTAAGTGAAATACGCATGTGAGGTCGTGTGAAAATTATAAGGCTAGAAACGTTTTCCTTCTATTTTAATCATTTTAACTCGATTTTTCTCATAAAAAATACATATAAACGATTAAAATCTATATTATGAACAATATATAAATCTCATAAATTATCAATATAACCTAAAAACATTTTAGGACCAGATTTAATTAACATGCCAAAATGTCGAGTGCTATACATATGAGTCTTAAAATAATTAGTTTTGTTTTAAGTCTAAAAAACTCGGAAAAACTAAAAACCGATTAAGCATGCAACAACCTTTGCTCTGATACCAATTGTTAGGTTTAAATACCTACTTAGTCATACTAATTATTATTATCTTATAATAGTGAACTTATATATGCTTAACAATATATATATGTCGAGATATAAGAGGAAGAATAAGCTCCCTTACAATGATAATCTCGGCTAGATTAGGGCACAAGTGAAGTCACCTTCTTCACTTGTTCTTGAGCTTATCACACGGATGATCCTCCTTGAACCTTCAAAGAGACAACCTCCAAAAGATGAACACCAAGACACACAACACTCATTATTTTGTATGTTATTTTGCTAGAACAATACACAAAATCTCTAGATTACTAAAGGAGGCACACGGTTTAGGGTTAGAAGAAATATGAATTATTTTTCTTTCTCTTTTGTTCTCTCTAAACAAAAACCCTAATACTCTAGTGAATGAATGAGTAGTATGAGAGAAAACAAAAGAACAAAACTTCTTTTGTTCTCTCCTTTGGTTCGGCCGTGAGGCATGGGTAGAGTGCCCAATGGATTGCCTCTCAATCCTCTCAAATGTTTCCCATGCTTTCTCTCACAATAAATAACATGTCTCACAAATGTTCCAATTAAAATGTATGTTGTATGTGTGTGACATATCACACGGTCCATATAGCATAATGGACCCATACGTGACATTTGTTAGGACATTTTAGTTTACGTAATTTGTAATTTAACTCTTAAACTCTTTATCATAAATTTAGAAGTAATTCAAATAATTACATATAGTTATTTAATTGCAATTTTATTACTAAAACAATTGTAGCTAAAATAACTCATTCAAGTGATATTATGTTTCATAAACATATAAACAATAGTGATGACATTTCGATCACTAAAACAATTTATAATCCTATTATAAATTTTCTCCTTATATTATTCATAATCTAGAAATGATCTAACACGTATCATATACAGTTATTTCATTTATTATTGAGAGAGTTGTCCTAAAGGTGTGACCTAAAGGGATCAACTGGTCACCACCGTCATTACGACAGTAATGTCAAACTCTAGCAAGCCAATCATTACCGATTAATGTTGACCAGTTGACTTATGATAAAGAATCATCCTATGAATATTCTTTTATAGAGATTTGTCAATTAATAATATAATTGACGTGATCACTTTATTGTCGAGGAGACTTACTCCAACAATTATATGTCCATCAATACGAGCCGTTCCGGGTGGTCGCAGCGGTCATTGTTATTTTTCAGCCTGTTTTTCTACCACGTGTCCGAAATTGCATCATGAGATATCTTCTTCGATTCTACACACTATAAACAACTATAAATCACTTTTACACGGTTATCCGAGTTTCGGCCGAAATTGGTTTATAGCATACCAGTAACGTCAAATGTCTTTTGATGTTTTTGCAAATTTTTGTGCCCGCTTTATCTGACTCGATTAACCATCCGTGCGATTTTCGGTAATTTTTGTTTCAGAAGTTCAGAGGCCTAAAAAACGTGTATTATATATCCTTCAGTTCGAGCTGTTTCGGGTGGTCAGAGCAGCCATTGTTATTTTTCAGCCTGTTTTCCTACCACGTGTCCGAAATTGCATCATGAGATATCTTATTCGATTATAGACTCTATAAACAACTATAAATCACTTTTACACGGTTATCCGATTTTCGGCCGAAATTGGTTTATAGCATACCGGTAAAGTCAAATGTCTTCCGGAGTTTTTGAAAATTTTTAAGTCCGCTTAATCTGACTCAATTAACAATCCATGCGATTTTCGGATATTTTCTTTCCGGGGAGCTCAAAGGCCTAAAAGACGTGTATTATGAGCCCTTCAATTCGAGCCGATTCGGGTGGTCGGACGGGTCATTGTTATTTTTTAGCCTGTTTTTCTACCACGTGTCCGAAATTACATCATGAGATATCTTATTCGATTCTAGACACTATAAACAACTATAAATTACTTTTAGACGGTTATCTGATATTCGGCCGAAATTGGTTTATAGCATACCGGTAACGTCAAAGGTCTTCTGATGTTTTTGCAAATTTTTGTGCCCGCTTTATCTCACTCGATTAACCATCCGTGCGATTTTCGGTAATTTTTGTTTCAGGAGTTCAGAGGCCTAAAAAACGTGTATTATATATCCTTTAGTTCGAGCAGTTTCGGGTGGTTAGAGCGGCCATTGTTATTTTTCAGCGTGTTTTTCTACCACGTGTCCGAAATTTCATCATGAGATATCTTATTCGATTATAGATCCTATAAATCACTATAAATCACTTTTACACGGTTATTCGATTTTCGGCCGAAATTGGTTTATAGCATACCGGTAACGTCAAATGTCTTCTGATGTTTTCACAAATTTTTGTGCCCGCTTTATCTGACTCGATTAACCATTCGGGCGATTTTCGGTAATTTATGTTTCAGGAGTTCAGAGTTCTAAAAAACGTGTATATATATCCTTTCAGTTCGAGCTGTTTCGGGTGGTCGGAGCGGCCATTGTTATTTTTCAGCCTGTTTTTCTACCACGTATCCGAAATTGCAACATGAGATATCTTATTCGATTCTAAACCCTATAAACAATTATAAATCACTTTTACACGGTTATCCGATTTTCGACCGAAACTAGTTTATAGGATACCGGTAACGTCAAATGTCTTCTGATTTTTTTGCAAATTTTTGTGCCCGCTTTATCTGACTCGATTAACCATCCGTGCGATTTTCGGTAACTTTTGTTTCAGGAGTTCCGAGGCCTAAAAAACGTGTATTATATCGTTCAGTTCGAGCTGTTTCAGGTGGTCGGAGCGGCCATTGTTATTTTTCAGCGTGTTTTTTTTACCACGTATCAGAAATCGCATCATGAGATATCTTATTCGATTCTAGACCCTATAAACAGCTATAAATCACTTTTACACGGTTATCCGATTTTTGACCAAAACTGGTTTATAGCATACCGGTAAAGTCAAATGTCTTCCGGAGTTTTTGAAAATTTTTGAGTCCGCTTAATCTGACTAAATTAACAATCTATGCGAGTTTCGGATATTTTCGTTCCGGGGAGCTCAGAGGCCTATAAAACGTGTATTATATGCCCATAGATTCGAGCCGATTCGGGTGGTCGGAGGGGTCATTTTTATTTTCCAGCCTATTTTTCTACCACGTGTCCGAAATTACATCATGAGATATCTTATTCGATTCTAGACACTATAAGCAACTATAAATTACTTTTCCACGGTTATCTGATATTCGGCCGAAATTGGTTTATAGCATACCGGTAACGTCAAAGGTCTTCTGATGTTTTTCAAATTTTTGTGCCCGCTTTATCTCACTCGATTAACCATCCGTGCGATTTTCGGTAATTTTTGTTTCAGGAGTTCAGAGGCCTAAAAAACGTGTATTATATATCCTTTAGTTCGAGCAGTTTCGGGTGGTTAGAGCGGCCATTGTTATTTTTCAGCGTGTTTTTCTACCACGTGTCCGAAATTTCATCATGAGATATCTTATTCGATTATAGATCCTATAAATCACTATAAATCACTTTTACACGGTTATTCGATTTTCGGCCGAAATTGGTTTATAGCATACCGGTAACGTCAAATGTCTTCTGATGTTTTCACAAATTTTTGTGCCCGCTTTATCTGACTCGATTAACCATTCGGGCGATTTTCGGTAATTTATGTTTCAGGAGTTCAGAGTTCTAAAAAACGTGTATATATATCCTTTCAGTTCGAGCTGTTTCGGGTGGTCGGAGCGGCCATTGTTATTTTTCAGCCTGTTTTTCTACCACGTATCCGAAATTGCAACATGAGATATCTTATTCGATTCTAAACCCTATAAACAATTATAAATCACTTTTACACGGTTATCCGATTTTCGACCGAAACTAGTTTATAGTATACCGGTAACGTCAAATGTCTTCTGATTTTTTTGCAAATTTTTGTGCCCGCTTTATCTGACTCGATTAACCATCCGTGCGATTTTCGGTAACTTTTGTTTCAGGAGTTCCGAGGCCTAAAAAACGTGTATTATATCGTTCAGTTCGAGCTGTTTCAGGTGGTCGGAGCGGCCATTGTTATTTTTCAGCGTGTTTTTTTTACCACGTATCAGAAATCGCATCATGAGATATCTTATTCGATTCTAGACCCTATAAACAGCTATAAATCACTTTTACACGGTTATCCGATTTTTGACCAAAACTGGTTTATAGCATACCGGTAAAGTCAAATGTCTTCCGGAGTTTTTGAAAATTTTTGAGTCCGCTTAATCTGACTCAATTAACAATCTATGCGAGTTTCGGATATTTTCGTTCCGGGGAGCTCAGAGGCCTATAAAACGTGTATTATATGCCCATAGATTCGAGCCGATTCGGGTGGTCGGAGGGGTCATTTTTATTTTCCAGCCTATTTTTCTACCACGTGTCCGAAATTACATCATGAGATATCTTATTCGATTCTAGACACTATAAGCAACTATAAATTACTTTTCCACGGTTATCTGATATTCGGCCGAAATTGGTTTATAGCATACCGGTAACGTCAAAGGTCTTCTGATGTTTTTCAAATTTTTGTGCCCGCTTTATCTCACTCGATTAACCATCCGTGCGATTTTCGGTAATTTTTGTTTCAGGAGTTCAGAGGCCTAAAAAACGTGTATTATATATCCTTTAGTTCGAGCAGTTTCGGGTGGTCGGAGCGGCCATTGTTATTTTTCAGCGTGTTTTTTTTACCACGTATCAGAAATCGCATCATGAGATATCTTATTCGATTCTAGACCCTATAAACAGCTATAAATCACTTTTACACGGTTATCCGATTTTTGACCGAAACTGGTTTATAGCATACCGGTAAAGTCAAATGTCTTCCGGAGTTTTTGAAAATTTTTGAGTCCGCTTAATCTGACTCAATTAACAATCTATGCGAGTTTCGGATATTTTCGTTCCGGGGAGCTCAGAGGCCTATAAAACGTGTATTATATGCCCATAGATTCGAGCCGATTCGGGTGGTCGGAGGGGTCATTTTTATTTTCCAGTCTATTTTTCTACCACGTGTCCGAAATTACATCATGAGATATCTTATTCGATTCTAGACACTATAAGCAACTATAAATTACTTTTCCACGGTTATCTGATATTCGGCCGAAATTGGTTTATAGCATACCGGTAACGTCAAAGGTCTTCTGATGTTTTTCAAATTTTTGTGCCCGCTTTATCTCACTCGATTAACCATCCGTGCGATTTTCGGTAATTTTTGTTTCAGGAGTTCAGAGGCCTAAAAAACGTGTATTATATATCCTTTAGTTCGAGCAGTTTCGGGTGGTTAGAGCGGCCATTGTTATTTTTCAGCGTGTTTTTCTACCACGTGTCCGAAATTTCATCATGAGATATCTTATTCGATTATAGATCCTATAAATCACTATAAATCACTTTTACACGGTTATTCGATTTTCGGCCGAAATTGGTTTATAGCATACCGGTAACGTCAAATGTCTTCTGATGTTTTCACAAATTTTTGTGCCCGCTTTATCTGACTCGATTAACCATTCGGGCGATTTTCGGTAATTTATGTTTCATGAGTTCAGAGTTCTAAAAAACGTGTATATATATCCTTTCAGTTCGAGCTGTTTCGGGTGGTCGGAGCGGCCATTGTTATTTTTCAGCCTGTTTTTCTACCACGTATCCGAAATTGCAACATGAGATATCTTATTCGATTCTAAACCCTATAAACAATTATAAATGACTTTTACACGGTTATCCGATTTTCGACCGAAACTAGTTTATAGGATACCGGTAACGTCAAATGTCTTCTGATTTTTTTGCAAATTTTTGTGCCCGCTTTATCTGACTCGATTAACCATCCGTGCGATTTTCGGTAACTTTTGTTTCAGGAGTTCCGAGGCCTAAAAAACGTGTATTATATCGTTCAGTTCGAGCTATTTCAGGTGGTCGGAGCGGCCATTGTTATTTTTCAGCGTGTTTTTTTTACCACGTATCAGAAATCGCATCATGAGATATCTTATTCGATTCTAGACCCTATAAACAGCTATAAATCACTTTTACACAGTTATCCGATTTTTGACCAAAACTGGTTTATAGCATACCGGTAAAGTCAAATGTCTTCCGGAGTTTTTGAAAATTTTTGAGTCCGCTTAATCTGACTCAATTAACAATCTATGCGAGTTTCGGATATTTTCGTTCCGGGGAGCTCAGAGGCCTATAAAACGTGTATTATATGCCCATAGATTCGAGCCGATTCGGGTGGTCGGAGGGGTCATTTTTATTTTCCAGCCTATTTTTCTACCACGTGTCCGAAATTACATCATGAGATATCTTATTCGATTCTAGACACTATAAGCAACTATAAATTACTTTTCCACGGTTATCTGATATTCGGCCGAAATTGGTTTATAGCATACCGGTAACGTCAAAGGTCTTCTGATGTTTTTCAAATTTTTGTGCCCGCTTTATCTCACTCGATTAACCATCCGTGCGATTTTCGGTAATTTTTGTTTCAGGAGTTCAGAGGCCTAAAAAACGTGTATTATATATCCTTTAGTTCGAGCAGTTTCGGGTGGTTAGAGCGGCATTGTTATTTTTCAGCGTGTTTTTCTACCACGTGTCCGAAATTTCATCATGAGATATCTTATTCGATTATAGATCCTATAAATCACTATAAATCACTTTTACACGGTTATTCGATTTTCGGCCGAAATTGGTTTATAGCATACCGGTAAAGTCAAATGTCTTCCGGAGTTTTTGAAAATTTTTGAGTCCGCTTAATCTGACTCAATTAACAATCTATGCGAGTTTCGGATATTTTCGTTCCGGGGAGCTCAGAGGCCTATAAAACGTGTATTATATGCCCATAGATTCGAGCCGATTCGGGTGGTCGGAGGGGTCATTTTTATTTTCCAGCCTATTTTTCTACCACGTGTCCGAAATTACATCATGAGATATCTTATTCGATTCTAGACACTATAAGCAACTATAAATTACTTTTCCACGGTTATCTGATATTCGGCCGAAATTGGTTTATAGCATACCGGTAACGTCAAAGGTCTTCTGATGTTTTTCAAATTTTTGTGCCCGCTTTATCTCACTCGATTAACCATCCGTGCGATTTTCGGTAATTTTTGTTTCAGGAGTTCAGAGGCCTAAAAAACGTGTATTATATATCCTTTAGTTCGAGCAGTTTCGGGTGGTTAGAGCGGCCATTGTTATTTTTCAGCGTGTTTTTCTACCACGTGTCCGAAATTTCATCATGAGATATCTTATTCGATTATAGATCCTATAAATCACTATAAATCACTTTTACACGGTTATTCGATTTTCGGCCGAAATTGGTTTATAGCATACCGGTAACGTCAAATGTCTTCTGATGTTTTCACAAATTTTTGTGCCCGCTTTATCTGACTCGATTAACCATTCGGGCGATTTTCGGTAATTTATGTTTCAGGAGTTCAGAGTTCTAAAAAACGTGTATATATATCCTTTCAGTTCGAGCTGTTTCGGGTGGTCGGAGCGGCCATTGTTATTTTTCAGCCTGTTTTTCTACCACGTATCCGAAATTGCAACATGAGATATCTTATTCGATTCTAAACCCTATAAACAATTATAAATCACTTTTACACGGTTATCCGATTTTCGACCGAAACTAGTTTATAGGATACCGGTAACGTCAAATGTCTTCTGATTTTTTTGCAAATTTTTGTGCCTGCTTTATCTCACTCGATTAACCATCCGTGCGATTTTCGGTAATTTTTGTTTCAGGAGTTCCGAGGCCTAAAAAACGTGTATTATATCGTTTAGTTCGAGCAGTTTCAGGTGGTCGGAGCGGCCATTGTTATTTTTCAGCGTGTTTTTTTTACCACGTATCAGAAATCGCATCATGAGATATCTTATTCGATTCTAGACCCTATAAACAGCTATAAATCACTTTTACACGGTTATCCGATTTTTGACCAAAACTGGTTTATAGCATACCGGTAAAGTCAAATGTCTTCCGGAGTTTTTGAAAATTTTTGAGTCCGCTTAATCTGACTCAATTAACAATCTATGCGAGTTTCGGATATTTTCGTTCCGGGGAGCTCAGAGGCCTATAAAACGTGTATTATATGCCCATAGATTCGAGCCGATTCGGGTGGTCGGAGGGGTCATTTTTATTTTCCAGCCTATTTTTCTACCACGTGTCCGAAATTACATCATGAGATATCTTATTCGATTCTAGACACTATAAGCAACTATAAATTACTTTTCCACGGTTATCTGATATTCGGCCGAAATTGGTTTATAGCATACCGGTAACGTCAAAGGTCTTCTGATGTTTTTCAAATTTTTGTGCCCGCTTTATCTCACTCGATTAACCATCCGTGCGATTTTCGGTAATTTTTGTTTCAGGAGTTCAGAGGCCTAAAAAACGTGTATTATATATCCTTTAGTTCGAGCAGTTTCGGGTGGTTAGAGCGGCCATTGTTATTTTTCAGCGTGTTTTTCTACCACGTGTCCGAAATTTCATCATGAGATATCTTATTCGATTATAGATCCTATAAATCACTATAAATCACTTTTACACGGTTATTCGATTTTCGGCCGAAATTGGTTTATAGCATACCGGTAACGTCAAATGTCTTCTGATGTTTTCACAAATTTTTGTGCCCGCTTTATCTGACTCGATTAACCATTCGGGCGATTTTCGGTAATTTATGTTTCAGGAGTTCAGAGTTCTAAAAAACGTGTACATATATCCTTTCAGTTCGAGCTGTTTCGGGTGGTCGGAGCGGCCATTGTTATTTTTCAGCCTGTTTTTCTACCACGTATCCGAAATTGCAACATGAGATATCTTATTCGATTCTAAACCCTATAAACAATTATAAATCACTTTTACACGGTTATCCGATTTTCGACCGAAACTAGTTTATAGGATACCGGTAACGTCAAATGTCTTCTGATTTTTTTGCAAATTTTTGTGCCCGCTTTATCTGACTCGATTAACCATCCGTGCGATTTTCGGTAACTTTTGTTTCAGGAGTTCCGAGGCCTAAAAAACGTGTATTATATCGTTCAGTTCGAGCTGTTTCAGGTGGTCGGAGCGGCCATTGTTATTTTTCAGCGTGTTTTTTTTACCACGTATCAGAAATCGCATCATGAGATATCTTATTCGATTCTAGACCCTATAAACAGCTATAAATCACTTTTACACGGTTATCCGATTTTTGACCAAAACTGGTTTATAGCATACCGGTAAAGTCAAATGTCTTCCGGAGTTTTTGAAAATTTTTGAGTCCGCTTAATCTGACTCAATTAACAATCTATGCGAGTTTCGGATATTTTCGTTCCGGGGAGCTCAGAGGCCTATAAAACGTGTATTATATGCCCATAGATTCGAGCCGATTCGGGTGGTCGGAGGGGTCATTTTTATTTTCCAGCCTATTTTTCTACCACGTGTCCGAAATTACATCATGAGATATCTTATTCGATTCTAGACACTATAAGCAACTATAAATTACTTTTCCACGGTTATCTGATATTCGGCCGAAATTGGTTTATAGCATACCGGTAACGTCAAAGGTCTTCTGATGTTTTTCAAATTTTTGTGCCCGCTTTATCTCACTCGATTAACCATCCGTGCGATTTTCGGTAATTTTTGTTTCAGGAGTTCAGAGGCCTAAAAAACGTGTATTATATATCCTTTAGTTCGAGCAGTTTCGGGTGGTTAGAGCGGCCATTGTTATTTTTCAGCGTGTTTTTCTACCACGTGTCCGAAATTTCATCATGAGATATCTTATTCGATTATAGATCCTATAAATCACTATAAATCACTTTTACACGGTTATTCGATTTTCGGCCGAAATTGGTTTATAGCATACCGGTAAAGTCAAATGTCTTCCGGAGTTTTTGAAAATTTTTGAGTCCGCTTAATCTGACTCAATTAACAATCTATGCGAGTTTCGGATATTTTCGTTCCGGGGAGCTCAGAGGCCTATAAAACGTGTATTATATGCCCATAGATTCGAGCCGATTCGGGTGGTCGGAGGGGTCATTTTTATTTTCCAGCCTATTTTTCTACCACGTGTCCGAAATTACATCATGAGATATCTTATTCGATTCTAGACACTATAAGCAACTATAAATTACTTTTCCACGGTTATCTGATATTCGGCCGAAATTGGTTTATAGCATACCGGTAACGTCAAAGGTCTTCTGATGTTTTTCAAATTTTTGTGCCCGCTTTATCTCACTCGATTAACCATCCGTGCGATTTTCGGTAATTTTTGTTTCAGGAGTTCAGAGGCCTAAAAAACGTGTATTATATATCCTTTAGTTCGAGCAGTTTCGGGTGGTTAGAGCGGCCATTGTTATTTTTCAGCGTGTTTTTCTACCACGTGTCCGAAATTTCATCATGAGATATCTTATTCGATTATAGATCCTATAAATCACTATAAATCACTTTTACACGGTTATTCGATTTTCGGCCGAAATTGGTTTATAGCATACCGGTAACGTCAAATGTCTTCTGATGTTTTCACAAATTTTTGTGCCCGCTTTATCTGACTCGATTAACCATTCGGGCGATTTTCGGTAATTTATGTTTCATGAGTTCAGAGTTCTAAAAAACGTGTATATATATCCTTTCAGTTCGAGCTGTTTCGGGTGGTCGGAGCGGCCATTGTTATTTTTCAGCCTGTTTTTCTACCACGTATCCGAAATTGCAACATGAGATATCTTATTCGATTCTAAACCCTATAAACAATTATAAATGACTTTTACACGGTTATCCGATTTTCGACCGAAACTAGTTTATAGGATACCGGTAACGTCAAATGTCTTCTGATTTTTTTGCAAATTTTTGTGCCCGCTTTATCTGACTCGATTAACCATCCGTGCGATTTTCGGTAACTTTTGTTTCAGGAGTTCCGAGGCCTAAAAAACGTGTATTATATCGTTCAGTTCGAGCTATTTCAGGTGGTCGGAGCGGCCATTGTTATTTTTCAGCGTGTTTTTTTTACCACGTATCAGAAATCGCATCATGAGATATCTTATTCGATTCTAGACCCTATAAACAGCTATAAATCACTTTTACACAGTTATCCGATTTTTGACCAAAACTGGTTTATAGCATACCGGTAAAGTCAAATGTCTTCCGGAGTTTTTGAAAATTTTTGAGTCCGCTTAATCTGACTCAATTAACAATCTATGCGAGTTTCGGATATTTTCGTTCCGGGGAGCTCAGAGGCCTATAAAACGTGTATTATATGCCCATAGATTCGAGCCGATTCGGGTGGTCGGAGGGGTCATTTTTATTTTCCAGCCTATTTTTCTACCACGTGTCCGAAATTACATCATGAGATATCTTATTCGATTCTAGACACTATAAGCAACTATAAATTACTTTTCCACGGTTATCTGATATTCGGCCGAAATTGGTTTATAGCATACCGGTAACGTCAAAGGTCTTCTGATGTTTTTCAAATTTTTGTGCCCGCTTTATCTCACTCGATTAACCATCCGTGCGATTTTCGGTAATTTTTGTTTCAGGAGTTCAGAGGCCTAAAAAACGTGTATTATATATCCTTTAGTTCGAGCAGTTTCGGGTGGTTAGAGCGGCCATTGTTATTTTTCAGCGTGTTTTTCTACCACGTGTCCGAAATTTCATCATGAGATATCTTATTCGATTATAGATCCTATAAATCACTATAAATCACTTTTACACGGTTATTCGATTTTCGGCCGAAATTGGTTTATAGCATACCGGTAAAGTCAAATGTCTTCCGGAGTTTTTGAAAATTTTTGAGTCCGCTTAATCTGACTCAATTAACAATCTATGCGAGTTTCGGATATTTTCGTTCCGGGGAGCTCAGAGGCCTATAAAACGTGTATTATATGCCCATAGATTCGAGCCGATTCGGGTGGTCGGAGGGGTCATTTTTATTTTCCAGCCTATTTTTCTACCACGTGTCCGAAATTACATCATGAGATATCTTATTCGATTCTAGACACTATAAGCAACTATAAATTACTTTTCCACGGTTATCTGATATTCGGCCGAAATTGGTTTATAGCATACCGGTAACGTCAAAGGTCTTCTGATGTTTTTCAAATTTTTGTGCCCGCTTTATCTCACTCGATTAACCATCCGTGCGATTTTCGGTAATTTTTGTTTCAGGAGTTCAGAGGCCTAAAAAACGTGTATTATATATCCTTTAGTTCGAGCAGTTTCGGGTGGTTAGAGCGGCCATTGTTATTTTTCAGCGTGTTTTTCTACCACGTGTCCGAAATTTCATCATGAGATATCTTATTCGATTATAGATCCTATAAATCACTATAAATCACTTTTACACGGTTATTCGATTTTCGGCCGAAATTGGTTTATAGCATACCGGTAACGTCAAATGTCTTCTGATGTTTTCACAAATTTTTGTGCCCGCTTTATCTGACTCGATTAACCATTCGGGCGATTTTCGGTAATTTATGTTTCATGAGTTCAGAGTTCTAAAAAACGTGTATATATATCCTTTCAGTTCGAGCTGTTTCGGGTGGTCGGAGCGGCCATTGTTATTTTTCAGCCTGTTTTTCTACCACGTATCCGAAATTGCAACATGAGATATCTTATTCGATTCTAAACCCTATAAACAATTATAAATGACTTTTACACGGTTATCCGATTTTCGACCGAAACTAGTTTATAGGATACCGGTAACGTCAAATGTCTTCTGATTTTTTTGCAAATTTTTGTGCCCGCTTTATCTGACTCGATTAACCATCCGTGCGATTTTCGGTAACTTTTGTTTCAGGAGTTCCGAGGCCTAAAAAACGTGTATTATATCGTTCAGTTCGAGCTATTTCAGGTGGTCGGAGCGGCCATTGTTATTTTTCAGCGTGTTTTTTTTACCACGTATCAGAAATCGCATCATGAGATATCTTATTCGATTCTAGACCCTATAAACAGCTATAAATCACTTTTACACAGTTATCCGATTTTTGACCAAAACTGGTTTATAGCATACCGGTAAAGTCAAATGTCTTCCGGAGTTTTTGAAAATTTTTGAGTCCGCTTAATCTGACTCAATTAACAATCTATGCGAGTTTCGGATATTTTCGTTCCGGGGAGCTCAGAGGCCTATAAAACGTGTATTATATGCCCATAGATTCGAGCCGATTCGGGTGGTCGGAGGGGTCATTTTTATTTTCCAGCCTATTTTTCTACCACGTGTCCGAAATTACATCATGAGATATCTTATTCGATTCTAGACACTATAAGCAACTATAAATTACTTTTCCACGGTTATCTGATATTCGGCCGAAATTGGTTTATAGCATACCGGTAACGTCAAAGGTCTTCTGATGTTTTTCAAATTTTTGTGCCCGCTTTATCTCACTCGATTAACCATCCGTGCGATTTTCGGTAATTTTTGTTTCAGGAGTTCAGAGGCCTAAAAAACGTGTATTATATATCCTTTAGTTCGAGCAGTTTCGGGTGGTCGGAGCGGCCATTGTTATTTTTCAGCGTGTTTTTTTTACCACGTATCAGAAATCGCATCATGAGATATCTTATTCGATTCTAGACCCTATAAACAGCTATAAATCACTTTTACACGGTTATCCGATTTTTGACCGAAACTGGTTTATAGCATACCGGTAAAGTCAAATGTCTTCCGGAGTTTTTGAAAATTTTTGAGTCCGCTTAATCTGACTCAATTAACAATCTATGCGAGTTTCGGATATTTTCGTTCCGGGGAGCTCAGAGGCCTATAAAACGTGTATTATATGCCCATAGATTCGAGCCGATTCGGGTGGTCGGAGGGGTCATTTTTATTTTCCAGCCTATTTTTCTACCACGTGTCCGAAATTACATCATGAGATATCTTATTCGATTCTAGACACTATAAGCAACTATAAATTACTTTTCCACGGTTATCTGATATTCGGCCGAAATTGGTTTATAGCATACCGGTAACGTCAAAGGTCTTCTGATGTTTTTCAAATTTTTGTGCCCGCTTTATCTCACTCGATTAACCATCCGTGCGATTTTCGGTAATTTTTGTTTCAGGAGTTCAGAGGCCTAAAAAACGTGTATTATATATCCTTTAGTTCGAGCAGTTTCGGGTGGTTAGAGCGGCCATTGTTATTTTTCAGCGTGTTTTTCTACCACGTGTCCGAAATTTCATCATGAGATATCTTATTCGATTATAGATCCTATAAATCACTATAAATCACTTTTACACGGTTATTCGATTTTCGGCCGAAATTGGTTTATAGCATACCGGTAACGTCAAATGTCTTCTGATGTTTTCACAAATTTTTGTGCCCGCTTTATCTGACTCGATTAACCATTCGGGCGATTTTCGGTAATTTATGTTTCAGGAGTTCAGAGTTCTAAAAAACGTGTATATATATCCTTTCAGTTCGAGCTGTTTCGGGTGGTCGGAGCGGCCATTGTTATTTTTCAGCCTGTTTTTCTACCACGTATCCGAAATTGCAACATGAGATATCTTATTCGATTCTAAACCCTATAAACAATTATAAATCACTTTTACACGGTTATCCGATTTTCGACCGAAACTAGTTTATAGGATACCGGTAACGTCAAATGTCTTCTGATTTTTTTGCAAATTTTTGTGCCCGCTTTATCTGACTCGATTAACCATCCGTGCGATTTTCGGTAACTTTTGTTTCAGGAGTTCCGAGGCCTAAAAAACGTGTATTATATCGTTCAGTTCGAGCTGTTTCAGGTGGTCGGAGCGGCCATTGTTATTTTTCAGCGTGTTTTTTTTACCACGTATCAGAAATCGCATCATGAGATATCTTATTCGATTCTAGACCCTATAAACAGCTATAAATCACTTTTACACGGTTATCCGATTTTTGACCAAAACTGGTTTATAGCATACCGGTAAAGTCAAATGTCTTCCGGAGTTTTTGAAAATTTTTGAGTCCGCTTAATCTGACTCAATTAACAATCTATGCGAGTTTCGGATATTTTCGTTCCGGGGAGCTCAGAGGCCTATAAAACGTGTATTATATGCCCATAGATTCGAGCCGATTCGGGTGGTCGGAGGGGTCATTTTTATTTTCCAGCCTATTTTTCTACCACGTGTCCGAAATTACATCATGAGATATCTTATTCGATTCTAGACACTATAAGAAACTATAAATTACTTTTCCACGGTTATCTGATATTCGGCCGAAATTGGTTTATAGCATACCGGTAACGTCAAAGGTCTTCTGATGTTTTTCAAATTTTTGTGCCCGCTTTATCTCACTCGATTAACCATCCGTGCGATTTTCGGTAATTTTTGTTTCAGGAGTTCAGAGGCCTAAAAAACGTGTATTATATATCCTTTAGTTCGAGCAGTTTCGGGTGGTCGGAGCGGCCATTGTTATTTTTCAGCGTGTTTTTTTTACCACGTATCAGAAATCGCATCATGAGATATCTTATTCGATTCTAGACCCTATAAACAGCTATAAATCACTTTTACACGGTTATCCGATTTTTGACCGAAACTGGTTTATAGCATACCGGTAAAGTCAAATGTCTTCCGGAGTTTTTGAAAATTTTTGAGTCCGCTTAATCTGACTCAATTAACAATCTATGCGAGTTTCGGATATTTTCGTTCCGGGGAGCTCAGAGGCCTATAAAACGTGTATTATATGCCCATAGATTCGAGCCGATTCGGGTGGTCGGAGGGGTCATTTTTATTTTCCAGCCTATTTTTCTACCACGTGTCCGAAATTACATCATGAGATATCTTATTCGATTCTAGACACTATAAGCAACTATAAATTACTTTTCCACGGTTATCTGATATTCGGCCGAAATTGGTTTATAGCATACCGGTAACGTCAAAGGTCTTCTGATGTTTTTCAAATTTTTGTGCCCGCTTTATCTCACTCGATTAACCATCCGTGCGATTTTCGGTAATTTTTGTTTCAGGAGTTCAGAGGCCTAAAAAACGTGTATTATATATCCTTTAGTTCGAGCAGTTTCGGGTGGTTAGAGCGGCCATTGTTATTTTTCAGCGTGTTTTTCTACCACGTGTCCGAAATTTCATCATGAGATATCTTATTCGATTATAGATCCTATAAATCACTATAAATCACTTTTACACGGTTATTCGATTTTCGGCCGAAATTGGTTTATAGCATACCGGTAACGTCAAATGTCTTCTGATGTTTTCACAAATTTTTGTGCCCGCTTTATCTGACTCGATTAACCATTCGGGCGATTTTCGGTAATTTATGTTTCAGGAGTTCAGAGTTCTAAAAAACGTGTATATATATCCTTTCAGTTCGAGCTGTTTCGGGTGGTCGGAGCGGCCATTGTTATTTTTCAGCCTGTTTTTCTACCACGTATCCGAAATTGCAACATGAGATATCTTATTCGATTCTAAACCCTATAAACAATTATAAATCACTTTTACACGGTTATCCGATTTTCGACCGAAACTAGTTTATAGGATACCGGTAACGTCAAATGTCTTCTGATTTTTTTGCAAATTTTTGTGCCCGCTTTATCTGACTCGATTAACCATCCGTGCGATTTTCGGTAACTTTTGTTTCAGGAGTTCCGAGGCCTAAAAAACGTGTATTATATCGTTCAGTTCGAGCTGTTTCAGGTGGTCGGAGCGGCCATTGTTATTTTTCAGCGTGTTTTTTTTACCACGTATCAGAAATCGCATCATGAGATATCTTATTCGATTCTAGACCCTATAAACAGCTATAAATCACTTTTACACGGTTATCCGATTTTTGACCAAAACTGGTTTATAGCATACCGGTAAAGTCAAATGTCTTCCGGAGTTTTTGAAAATTTTTGAGTCCGCTTAATCTGACTCAATTAACAATCTATGCGAGTTTCGGATATTTTCGTTCCGGGGAGCTCAGAGGCCTATAAAACGTGTATTATATGCCCATAGATTCGAGCCGATTCGGGTGGTCGGAGGGGTCATTTTTATTTTCCAGCCTATTTTTCTACCACGTGTCCGAAATTACATCATGAGATATCTTATTCGATTCTAGACACTATAAGAAACTATAAATTACTTTTCCACGGTTATCTGATATTCGGCCGAAATTGGTTTATAGCATACCGGTAACGTCAAAGGTCTTCTGATGTTTTTCAAATTTTTGTGCCCGCTTTATCTCACTCGATTAACCATCCGTGCGATTTTCGGTAATTTTTGTTTCAGGAGTTCAGAGGCCTAAAAAACGTGTATTATATATCCTTTAGTTCGAGCAGTTTCGGGTGGTTAGAGCGGCCATTGTTATTTTTCAGCGTGTTTTTCTACCACGTGTCCGAAATTTCATCATGAGATATCTTATTCGATTATAGATCCTATAAATCACTATAAATCACTTTTACACGGTTATTCGATTTTCGGCCGAAATTGGTTTATAGCATACCGGTAAAGTCAAATGTCTTCCGGAGTTTTTGAAAATTTTTGAGTCCGCTTAATCTGACTCAATTAACAATCTATGCGAGTTTCGGATATTTTCGTTCCGGGGAGCTCAGAGGCCTATAAAACGTGTATTATATGCCCATAGATTCGAGCCGATTCGGGTGGTCGGAGGGGTCATTTTTATTTTCCAGCCTATTTTTCTACCACGTGTCCGAAATTACATCATGAGATATCTTATTCGATTCTAGACACTATAAGCAACTATAAATTACTTTTCCACGGTTATCTGATATTCGGCCGAAATTGGTTTATAGCATACCGGTAACGTCAAAGGTCTTCTGATGTTTTTCAAATTTTTGTGCCCGCTTTATCTCACTCGATTAACCATCCGTGCGATTTTCGGTAATTTTTGTTTCAGGAGTTCAGAGGCCTAAAAAACGTGTATTATATATCCTTTAGTTGGAGCAGTTTCGGGTGGTTAGAGCGGCCATTGTTATTTTTCAGCGTGTTTTTCTACCACGTGTCCGAAATTTCATCATGAGATATCTTATTCGATTATAGATCCTATAAATCACTATAAATCACTTTTACACGGTTATTCGATTTTCGGCCGAAATTGGTTTATAGCATACCGGTAACGTCAAATGTCTTCTGATGTTTTCACAAATTTTTGTGCCCGCTTTATCTGACTCGATTAACCATTCGGGCGATTTTCGGTAATTTATGTTTCAGGAGTTCAGAGTTCTAAAAAACGTGTATATATATCCTTTCAGTTCGAGCTGTTTCGGGTGGTCGGAGCGGCCATTGTTATTTTTCAGCCTGTTTTTCTACCACGTATCCGAAATTGCAACATGAGATATCTTATTCGATTCTAAACCCTATAAACAATTATAAATCACTTTTACACGGTTATCCGATTTTCGACCGAAACTAGTTTATAGGATACCGGTAACGTCAAATGTCTTCTGATTTTTTTGCAAATTTTTGTGCCCGCTTTATCTGACTCGATTAACCATCCGTGCGATTTTCGGTAACTTTTGTTTCAGGAGTTCCGAGGCCTAAAAAACGTGTATTATATCGTTCAGTTCGAGCTGTTTCAGGTGGTCGGAGCGGCCATTGTTATTTTTCAGCGTGTTTTTTTTACCACGTATCAGAAATCGCATCATGAGATATCTTATTCGATTCTAGACCCTATAAACAGCTATAAATCACTTTTACACGGTTATCCGATTTTTGACCAAAACTGGTTTATAGCATACCGGTAAAGTCAAATGTCTTCCGGAGTTTTTGAAAATTTTTGAGTCCGCTTAATTTGACTCAATTAACAATCTATGCGAGTTTCGGATATTTTCGTTCCGGGGAGCTCAGAGGCCTATAAAACGTGTATTATATGCCCATATATTCGAGCCGATTCGGGTGGTCGGAGGGGTCATTTTTATTTTCCAGCCTATTTTTCTACCACGTGTCCGAAATTACATCATGAGATATCTTATTCGATTCTAGACACTATAAGCAACTATAAATTACTTTTCCACGGTTATCTGATATTCGGCCGAAATTGGTTTATAGCATACCGGTAACGTCAAAGGTCTTCTGATGTTTTTCAAATTTTTGTGCCCGCTTTATCTCACTCGATTAACCATCCGTGCGATTTTCGGTAATTTTTGTTTCAGGAGTTCAGAGGCCTAAAAAACGTGTATTATATATCCTTTAGTTCGAGCAGTTTCGGGTGGTTAGAGCGGCCATTGTTATTTTTCAGCGTGTTTTTCTACCACGTGTCCGAAATTTCATCATGAGATATCTTATTCGATTATAGATCCTATAAATCACTATAAATCACTTTTACACGGTTATTCGATTTTCGGCCGAAATTGGTTTATAGCATACCGGTAAAGTCAAATGTCTTCCGGAGTTTTTGAAAATTTTTGAGTCCGCTTAATCTGACTCAATTAACAATCTATGCGAGTTTCGGATATTTTCGTTCCGGGGAGCTCAGAGGCCTATAAAACGTGTATTATATGCCCATAGATTCGAGCCGATTCGGGTGGTCGGAGGGGTCATTTTTATTTTCCAGCCTATTTTTCTACCACGTGTCCGAAATTACATCATGAGATATCTTATTCGATTCTAGACACTATAAGCAACTATAAATTACTTTTCCACGGTTATCTGATATTCGGCCGAAATTGGTTTATAGCATACCGGTAACGTCAAAGGTCTTCTGATGTTTTTCAAATTTTTGTGCCCGCTTTATCTCACTCGATTAACCATCCGTGCGATTTTCGGTAATTTTTGTTTCAGGAGTTCAGAGGCCTAAAAAACGTGTATTATATATCCTTTAGTTCGAGCAGTTTCGGGTGGTTAGAGCGGCCATTGTTATTTTTCAGCGTGTTTTTCTACCACGTGTCCGAAATTTCATCATGAGATATCTTATTCGATTATAGATCCTATAAATCACTATAAATCACTTTTACACGGTTATTCGATTTTCGGCCGAAATTGGTTTATAGCATACCGGTAACGTCAAATGTCTTCTGATGTTTTCACAAATTTTTGTGCCCGCTTTATCTGACTCGATTAACCATTCGGGCGATTTTCGGTAATTTATGTTTCAGGAGTTCAGAGTTCTAAAAAACGTGTATATATATCCTTTCAGTTCGAGCTGTTTCGGGTGGTCGGAGCGGCCATTGTTATTTTTCAGCCTGTTTTTCTACCACGTATCCGAAATTGCAACATGAGATATCTTATTCGATTCTAAACCCTATAAACAATTATAAATCACTTTTACACGGTTATCCGATTTTCGACCGAAACTAGTTTATAGGATACCGGTAACGTCAAATGTCTTCTGATTTTTTTGCAAATTTTTGTGCCCGCTTTATCTGACTCGATTAACCATCCGTGCGATTTTCGGTAACTTTTGTTTCAGGAGTTCCGAGGCCTAAAAAACGTGTATTATATCGTTCAGTTCGAGCTGTTTCAGGTGGTCGGAGCGGCCATTGTTATTTTTCAGCGTGTTTTTTTTACCACGTATCAGAAATCGCATCATGAGATATCTTATTCGATTCTAGACCCTATAAACAACTATAAATCACTTTTACACGGTTATCCGATTTTTGACCAAAACTGGTTTATAGCATACCGGTAAAGTCAAATGTCTTCCGGAGTTTTTGAAAATTTTTGAGTCCGCTTAATTTGACTCAATTAACAATCTATGCGAGTTTCGGATATTTTCGTTCCGGGGAGCTCAGAGGCCTATAAAACGTGTATTATATGCCCATATATTCGAGCCGATTCGGGTGGTCGGAGGGGTCATTTTTATTTTCCAGCCTATTTTTCTACCACGTGTCCGAAATTACATCATGAGATATCTTATTCGATTCTAGACACTATAAGCAACTATAAATTACTTTTCCACGGTTATCTGATATTCGGCCGAAATTGGTTTATAGCATACCGGTAACGTCAAAGGTCTTTGATGTTTTTCAAATTTTTGTGCCCGCTTTATCTCACTCGATTAACCATCCGTGCGATTTTCGGTAATTTTTGTTTCAGGAGTTCAGAGGCCTAAAAAACGTGTATTATATATCCTTTAGTTCGAGCAGTTTCGGGTGGTCGGAGCGGCCATTGTTATTTTTCAGCGTGTTTTTTTTACCACGTATCAGAAATCGCATCATGAGATATCTTATTCGATTCTAGACCCTATAAACAGCTATAAATCACTTTTACACGGTTATCCGATTTTTGACCGAAACTGGTTTATAGCATACCGGTAAAGTCAAATGTCTTCCGGAGTTTTTGAAAATTTTTGAGTCCGCTTAATCTGACTCAATTAACAATCTATGCGAGTTTCGGATATTTTCGTTCCGGGGAGCTCAGAGGCCTATAAAACGTGTATTATATGCCCATAGATTCGAGCCGATTCGGGTGGTCGGAGGGGTCATTTTTATTTTCCAGCCTATTTTTCTACCACGTGTCCGAAATTACATCATGAGATATCTTATTCGATTCTAGACACTATAAGCAACTATAAATTACTTTTCCACGGTTATCTGATATTCGGCCGAAATTGGTTTATAGCATACCGGTAACGTCAAAGGTCTTCTGATGTTTTTCAAATTTTTGTGCCCGCTTTATCTCACTCGATTAACCATCCGTGCGATTTTCGGTAATTTTTGTTTCAGGAGTTCAGAGGCCTAAAAAACGTGTATTATATATCCTTTAGTTCGAGCAGTTTCGGGTGGTTAGAGCGGCCATTGTTATTTTTCAGCGTGTTTTTCTACCACGTGTCCGAAATTTCATCATGAGATATCTTATTCGATTATAGATCCTATAAATCACTATAAATCACTTTTACACGGTTATTCGATTTTCGGCCGAAATTGGTTTATAGCATACCGGTAACGTCAATGTCTTCTGATGTTTTCACAAATTTTTGTGCCCGCTTTATCTGACTCGATTAACCATTCGGGCGATTTTCGGTAATTTATGTTTCAGGAGTTCAGAGTTCTAAAAAACGTGTATATATATCCTTTCAGTTCGAGCTGTTTCGGGTGGTCGGAGCGGCCATTGTTATTTTTCAGCCTGTTTTTCTACCACGTATCCGAAATTGCAACATGAGATATCTTATTCGATTCTAAACCCTATAAACAATTATAAATCACTTTTACACGGTTATCCGATTTTCGACCGAAACTAGTTTATAGGATACCGGTAACGTCAAATGTCTTCTGATTTTTTTGCAAATTTTTGTGCCCGCTTTATCTGACTCGATTAACCATCCGTGCGATTTTCGGTAACTTTTGTTTCAGGAGTTCCGAGGCCTAAAAAACGTGTATTATATCGTTCAGTTCGAGCTGTTTCAGGTGGTCGGAGCGGCCATTGTTATTTTTCAGCGTGTTTTTTTTACCACGTGTCAGAAATCGCATCATGAGATATCTTATTCGATTCTAGACCCTATAAACAGCTATAAATCACTTTTACACGGTTATCCGATTTTTGACCGAAACTGGTTTATAGCATACCGGTAAAGTCAAATGTCTTCCGGAGTTTTTGAAAATTTTTGAGTCCGCTTAATCTGACTCAATTAACAATCTATGCGAGTTTCGGATATTTTCGTTCCGGGGAGCTCAGAGGCCTATAAAACGTGTATTATATGCCCATAGATTCGAGCCGATTCGGGTGGTCGGAGGGGTCATTTTTATTTTCCAGCCTATTTTTCTACCACGTGTCCCAAATTACATCATGAGATATCTTATTCGATTCTAGACACTATAAGCAACTATAAATTACTTTTCCACGGTTATCTGATATTCGGCCGAAATTGGTTTATAGCATACCGGTAACGTCAAAGGTCTTCTGATGTTTTTCAAATTTTTGTGCCCGCTTTATCTCACTCGATTAACCATCCGTGCGATTTTCGGTAATTTTTGTTTCAGGAGTTCAGAGGCCTAAAAAACGTGTATTATATATCCTTTAGTTCGAGCAGTTTCGGGTGGTTAGAGCGGCCATTGTTATTTTTCAGCGTGTTTTTCTACCACATGTCCGAAATTTCATCATGAGATATCTTATTCGATTATAGATCCTATAAATCACTATAAATCACTTTTACACGGTTATTCGATTTTCGGCCGAAATTGGTTTATAGCATACCGGTAACGTCAAATGTCTTCTGATGTTTTCACAAATTTTTGTGCCCGCTTTATCTGACTCGATTAACCATTCGTGCGATTTTCGGTAATTTATGTTTCAGGAGTTCAGAGTTCTAAAAAACGTGTATATATATCCTTTCAGTTCGAGCTGTTTCGGGTGGTCGGAGCGGCCATTGTTATTTTTCAGCCTGTTTTTCTACCACGTATCCGAAATTGCAACATGAGATATCTTATTCGATTCTAAACCCTATAAACAATTATAAATCACTTTTACAAGGTTATCCGATTTTCGACCGAAACTAGTTTATAGGATACCGGTAACGTCAAATGTCTTCTGATTTTTTTGCAAATTTTTGTGCCCGCTTTATCTGACTCGATTAACCATCTGTGCGATTTTCGGTAACTTTTGTTTCAGAAGTTCCGAGGCCTAAAAAACGTGTATTATATCGTTCAGTTCGAGCTGTTTCAGGTGGTCGGAGCGGCCATTGTTATTTTTCAGCGTGTTTTTTTTACCACGTGTCAGAAATCGCATCATGAGATATCTTATTCGATTCTAGACCCTATAAACAGCTATAAATCACTTTTACACGGTTATCCGATTTTTGACCGAAACTGGTTTATAGCATACCGGTAAAGTCAAATGTCTTCCGGAGTTTTTGAAAATTTTTGAGTCCGCTTAATCTGACTCAATTAACAATCTATGCGAGTTTCGGATATTTTCGTTCCGGGGAGCTCAGAGGCCAATAAAACGTGTATTATATGCCCAAAGATTCGAGCCGATTCGGGTGGTCGGAGGGGTCATTTTTATTTTCCAGCCTATTTTTCTACCACGTGTCCGAAATTACATCATGAGATATCTTATTCGATTCTAGACACTATAAGCAACTATAAATTACTTTTACACGGTTATCCGATATTCGGCCGAAATTGGTTTATAGCATACCGGTAACGTCAAAGGTCTTCTGATGTTTTTCAAATTTTTGTGCCCGCTTTATCTCATTTGATTAACCATCCGTGTGATTTTCGGTAATTTTTGTTTCAGGAGTTCAGAGGCCTAAAAAACGTGTATTATATATCTTTTAGTTCGAGCAGTTTCGGGTGGTTAGAGCGGCCATTGTTATTTTTCAGCGTGTTTTTCTACCACGTGTCCGAAATTTCATCATGAGATATCTTATTCGATTATAGATCCTATAAATCACTATAAATCACTTTTACACGGTTATTTGATTTTCGGCCGAAATTGGTTTATAGCATACCGGTAACGTCAAATGTCTTCTGATGTTTTCACAAATTTTTGTGCCCGCTTTATCTGACTCGATTAACCATTCGGGCGATTTTCGGTAATTTATGTTTCAGGAGTTCAGAGTTCTAAAAAACGTGTATATATATCCTTTCAGTTCGAGCTGTTTCGGGTGGTCGGAGCGGCCATTGTTATTTTTCAGCCTGTTTTTCTACCACGTATCCGAAATTGCAACATGAGATATCTTATTCGATTCTAAACCCTATAAACAATCATAAATCACTTTTACACGGTTATCCGATTTTCGACCGAAATTAGTTTATAGGATACCGGTAACGTCAAATGTCTTCTGATGTTTTTGCAAATTTTTGTGCCCGCTTTATCTGACTCGATTAACCATCCGTGCGATTTTCGGTAACTTTTGTTTCAGGAGTTCCGGGGCCTAAAAAACGTGTATTATATCGTTCAGTTCGAGCTGTTTCAGGTGGTCGGAGCGGCCATTGTTATTTTTCAGCGTGTTTTTTTTACCACGTGTCAGAAATCGCATCATGAGATATCTTATTCGATTCTAGCCCTATAAACAGCTATAAATCACTTTTACTCGGTTATCCGATTTTTGACCGAAACTGGTTTATAGCATACCGGTAAAGTCAAATGTCTTCCGGAGTTTTTGAAATTATTTGAGTCCGCTTAATCTGACTCAATTAACAATCTATGCGAGTTTCGGATATTTTCGTTCCGGGGAGCTCAGAGGCCTATAAAACGTGTATTATATGCCCATAGATTCGAGCCGATTCGGGTGGTCGGAGGGGTCACTTTTATTTTCCAGCCTATTTTTCTACCACGTGTCCGAAATTACATCATGAGATATCTTATTCGATTCTAGACACTATAAGCAACTATAAATTACTTTTACACGGTTATCTGATATTCGGCCGAAATTGGTTTATAGCATATCCGTAACGTCAAAGGTCTTCTGATGTTTTTCAAATTTTTGTGCCCGCTTTATCTCACTCGATTAACCATCCGTGCGATTTTCGGTAATTTTTGTTTCAGGAGTTCAAAGGCCTAAAAAACGTGTATTATATATCCTTTAGTTCGAGCAGTTTCGGGTGGTTAGAGTGGCCATTGTTATTTTTCAGCGTGTTTTTCTACCACGTGTCCGAAATTTCATCATGAGATATCTTATTCGATTATAGATCCTATAAATCACTATAAATCACTTTTACACGGTTATTCGACTTTCGGCCGAAATTGGTTTATAGCATACCGGTAACGTCAAATGTCTTCTGATGTTTTCACAAATTTTTGTGCCCGCTTTATCTGACTCGATTAACCATTCGGGCGATTTTCGGTAATTTATGTTTCAGGAGTTCAGAGTTCTAAAAAACGTGTATATATATCCTTTCAGTTCGAGCTGTTTCGGGTGGTCGGAGCGGCCATTGTTATTTTTCAGTCTGTTTTTCTACCACGTATCCGAAATTGCAACATGAGATATCTTATTCGATTCTAAACCCTATAAACAATTATAAATCACTTTTACACGGTTATCCGATTTTCGACCGAAACTAGTTTATAGGATACCGGTAACGTCAAATGTCTTTTGATGTTTTTGCAAATTTTTGTGCCCGCTTTATCTGACTCGATTAACCATCCGTGCGATTTTCGGTAACTTTTGTTTCAGGAGTTCCGGGGCCTAAAAAACGTGTATTATATCGTTCAGTTCGAGCTGTTTCAGGTGGTCGGAGCGGCCATTGTTATTTTTCAGCGTGTTTTTTTTACCACGTGTCAGAAATCGCATCATGAGATATCTTATTCGATTCTAGACCCTATAAACAGCTATAAATCACTTTTACACGGTTATCCGATTTTTGACCGAAACTGGTTTATAGCATACCGGTAAAGTCAAATGTCTTCCGGAGTTTTTGAAAATTTTTGAGTCCGCTTAATCTCACTCAATTAACAATCTATGCGAGTTTCGGATATTTTCGTTCCGGGGAGCTCAGAGGCCTATAAAACGTGTATTATATGCCCATAGATTCGAGCCGATTCGGGTGGTCGGAGGGGTCATTTTTATTTTCCAGCCTATTTTTCTACCACGTGTCCGAAATTACATCATGAGATATCTTATTCGATTCTAGACACTATAAGCAACTATAAATTACTTTTACACGGTTATCTGATATTCGGCCGAAATTGGTTTATAGCATACCGGTAACGTCAAAGGTCTTCTGATGTTTTTCAAATTTTTGTGCCCGCTTTATCTCAGTCGATTAACCATCCGTGCGATTTTCGGTAATTTTTGTTTCAGGAGTTCAGAGGCCTAAAAAACGTGTATTATATATCTTTTAGTTCGAGCAGTTTCGGGTGGTTAGAGCGGCCATTGTTATTTTTCAGCGTGTTTTTCTACCACGTGTCCGAAATTTCATCATGAGATATCTTATTCGATTCTAGATCCTATAAATCACTATAAATCACTTTTACACGGTTATTTGATTTTCGGCCGAAATTGGTTTATAGCATACCGGTAACGTCAAATGTCTTCTGATGTTTTCACAAATTTTTGTGCCCGCTTTATCTGACTCGATTAACCATTCGGGCGATTTTCGGTAATTTATGTTTCAGGAGTTCAGAGTTCTAAAAAACGTGTATATATATCCTTTCAGTTCGAGCTGTTTCGGGTGGTCGGAGCGGCCATTGTTATTTTTCAGCCTGTTTTTCTACCACGTATCCGAAATTGCAACATGAGATATCTTATTCGATTCTAAACCCTATAAACAATTATAAATCACTTTTACACGGTTATCCGATTTTCGACCGAAACTAGTTTATAGGATACCGGTAACGTCAAAATGTCTTCTGATTTTTTTGCAAATTTTTGTGCCCGCTTTATCTGACTCGATTAACCATCCGTGCGATTTTCGGTAACTTTTGTTTCAGGAGTTCCGGGGCCTAAAAAACGTGTATTATATCGTTCAGTTCGAGCTGTTTCAGGTGGTCGGAGCGGCCATTGTTATTTTTCAGCGTGTTTTTTTTACCACGTGTCAGAAATCGCATCATGAGATATCTTATTCGATTCTAGACCCTATAAACAGCTATAAATCACTTTTACACGGTTATCCGATTTTTGACCGAAACTGGTTTATAGCATACCGGTAAAGTCAAATGTCTTCCGGAGTTTTTGAAAATTTTTGTGTCCGCTTAATCTGACTCAATTAACAATCTATGCGAGTTTCGGATATTTTCGTTCCGGGGAGCTCAGAGGCCTATAAAACGTGTATTATATGCCCATAGATTCGAGCCGATTCGGGTGGTCGGAGGGGTCATTTTTATTTTCCAGCCTATTTTTCTACCACGTGTCCGAAATTACATCATGAGATATCTTATTCGATTCTAGACACTATAAGCAACTATAAATTACTTTTACACGGTTATCTGATATTCGACCGAAATTGGTTTATAGCATACCGGTAACGTCAAAGGTCTTCTGATGTTTTTCAAATTTTTGTGCCCGCTTTATCTCACTCGATTAACCATCCGTGCGATTTTCGGTAATTTTTGTTTCAGGAGTTCAGAGGCCTAAAAAACGTGTATTATATATCTTTTAGTTCGAGCAGTTTCGGGTGGTTAGAGCGGCCATTGTTATTTTTCAGCGTGTTTTTCTACCACGTGTCCGAAATTTCATCATGAGATATCTTATTCGATTATAGATACTATAAATCACTATAAATCACTTTTACACGGTTATTTGATTTTCGGCCGAAATTGGTTTATAGCATACCGGTAACGTCAAATGTCTTCTGATGTTTTCACAAATTTTTGTGCCCGCTTTATCTGACTCGATTAACCATTCGGGCGATTTTCGGTAATTTATGTTTCAGGAGTTCAGAGTTCTAAAAAACGTGTATATATATCCTTTCAGTTCGAGCTGTTTCGGGTGGTCGGAGCGGCCATTGTTATTTTTCAGCCTGTTTTTCTACCACGTATCCGAAATTGCAACATGAGATATCTTATTCGATTCTAAACCCTATAAACAATTATAAATCACTTTTACACGGTTATCCGATTTTCGACCGAAACTAGTTTATAGGATACCGGTAACGTCAAATGTCTTCTGATGTTTTTGCAAATTTTTGTGCCCGCTTTATCAGACTCGATTAACCATCCGTGCGATTTTCGGTAACTTTTGTTTCAGGAGTTCCGGGGCCTAAAAAACGTGTATTATATCGTTCAGTTCGAGCTGTTTCAGGTGGTCGGAGCGGCCATTGTTATTTTTCAGCGTGTTTTTTTTACCACGTGTCAGAAATCGCATCATGAGATATCTTATTCGATTCTAGACCCTATAAACAGCTATAAGTCACTTTTACACAGTTATCCGATTTTTGACCGAAACTGGTTTATAGCATACCGGTAAAGTCAAATGTCTTCCGGAGTTTTTGAAATTTTTTGAGTCCGCTTAATCTGACTCAATTAACAATCTATGCGAGTTTCGGATATTTTCGTTCCGGGGAGCTCAGAGGCCTATAAAACGTGTATTATATGCCCACAGATTCGAGCCGATTCGGGTGGTCGGAGGGGTCATTTTTATTTTCCAGCCAATTTTTCTACCACGTGTCCGAAATTACATCATGAGATATCTTATTCGATTCTAGACACTATAAGCAACTATAAATTACTTTTACACGGTTATCTGATATTCGGCCGAAATTGGTTTATAGCATATCCGTAACGTCAAAGGTCTTCTGATGTTTTTCAAATTTTTGTGCCCGCTTTATCTCACTCGATTAACCATCCGTGCGATTTTCGGTAATTTTTGTTTCAGGAGTTCAAAGGCCTAAAAAACGTGTATTATATATCCTTTAGTTCGAGCAGTTTCGGGTGGTTAGAGTGGCCATTGTTATTTTTCAGCGTGTTTTTCTACCACGTGTCCGAAATTTCATCATGAGATATCTTATTCGATTATAGATCCTATAAATCACTATAAATCACTTTTACACGGTTATTCGATTTTCGGCCGAAATTGGTTTATAGCATACCGGTAACGTCAAATGTCTTCTGATGTTTTCACAAATTTTTGTGCCCGCTTTATCTGACTCGATTAACCATTCGGGCGATTTTCGGTAATTTATGTTTCAGGAGTTCAGAGTTCTAAAAAACGTGTATATATATCCTTTCAGTTCGAGCTGTTTCGGGTGGTCGGAGCGGCCATTGTTATTTTTCAGTCTGTTTTTCTACCACGTATCCGAAATTGCAACATGAGATATCTTATTCGATTCTAAACCCTATAAACAATTATAAATCACTTTTACACGGTTATCCGATTTTCGACCGAAACTAGTTTATAGGATACCGGTAACGTCAAATGTCTTTTGATGTTTTTGCAAATTTTTGTGCCCGCTTTATCTGACTCGATTAACCATCCGTGCGATTTTCGGTAACTTTTGTTTCAGGAGTTCCGGGGCCTAAAAAACGTGTATTATATCGTTCAGTTCGAGCTGTTTCAGGTGGTCGGAGCGGCCATTGTTATTTTTCAGCGTGTTTTTTTTACCACGTGTCAGAAATCGCATCATGAGATATCTTATTCGATTCTAGACCCTATAAACAGCTATAAATCACTTTTACACGGTTATCCGATTTTTGACCGAAACTGGTTTATAGCATACCGGTAAAGTCAAATGTCTTCCGGAGTTTTTGAAAATTTTTGAGTCCGCTTAATCTCACTCAATTAACAATCTATGCGAGTTTCGGATATTTTTGTTCCGGGGAGCTCAGAGGCCTATAAAACGTGTATTATATGCCCATAGATTCGAGCCGATTCGGGTGGTCGGAGGGGTCATTTTTATTTTCCAGCCTATTTTTCTACCACGTGTCCGAAATTACATCATGAGATATCTTATTCGATTCTAGACACTATAAGCAACTATAAATTACTTTTACACGGTTATCTGATATTCGGCCGAAATTGGTTTATAGCATACCGGTAACGTCAAAGGTCTTCTGATGTTTTTCAAATTTTTGTGCCCGCTTTATCTCAGTCGATTAACCATCCGTGCGATTTTCGGTAATTTTTGTTTCAGGAGTTCAGAGGCCTAAAAAACGTGTATTATATATCTTTTAGTTCGAGCAGTTTCGGGTGGTTAGAGCGGCCATTGTTATTTTTCAGCGTGTTTTTCTACCACGTGTCCGAAATTTCATCATGAGATATCTTATTCGATTCTAGATCCTATAAATCACTATAAATCACTTTTACACGGTTATTCGATTTTCGGCCGAAATTGGTTTATAGCATACCGGTAACGTCAAATGTCTTCTGATGTTTTCACAAATTTTTGTGCCCGCTTTATCTGACTCGATTA
This sequence comes from Silene conica, assembly GCA_029255685.2. Classification (NCBI taxonomy): domain Eukaryota; kingdom Viridiplantae; phylum Streptophyta; class Magnoliopsida; order Caryophyllales; family Caryophyllaceae; genus Silene; species Silene conica. Next base: position 46,544,830 of record CM055314.2, on the reverse strand, counting down.
ACCATTCGGGCGATTTTCGGTAATTTATGTTTCAGGAGTTCAGAGTTCTAAAAAACGTGTATATATATCCTTTCAGTTCGAGCTGTTTCGGGTGGTCGGAGCGGCCATTGTTATTTTTCAGCCTGTTTTTCTACCACGTATCCGAAATTGCAACATGAGATATCTTATTCGATTCTAAACCCTATAAACAATTATAAATCACTTTTACACGGTTATCCGATTTTCGACCGAAACTAGTTTATAGGATACCGGTAACGTCAAAATGTCTTCTGATTTTTTTGCAAATTTTTGTGCCCGCTTTATCTGACTCGATTAACCATCCGTGCGATTTTCGGTAACTTTTGTTTCAGGAGTTCCGGGGCCTAAAAAACGTGTATTATATCGTTCAGTTCGAGCTGTTTCAGGTGGTCGGAGCGGCCATTGTTATTTTTCAGCGTGTTTTTTTTACCACGTGTCAGAAATCGCATCATGAGATATCTTATTCGATTATAGACCCTATAAACAGCTATAAATCACTTTTACACGGTTATCCGATTTTTGACCGAAACTGGTTTATAGCATACCGGTAAAGTCAAATGTCTTCCGGAGTTTTTGAAAATTTTTGTGTCCGCTTAATCTGACTCAATTAACAATCTATGCGAGTTTCGGATATTTTCGTTCCGGGGAGCTCAGAGGCCTATAAAACGTGTATTATATGCCCATAGATTCGAGCCGATTCGGGTGGTCGGAGGGGTCATTTTTATTTTCCAGCCTATTTTTCTACCACGTGTCCGAAATTACATCATGAGATATCTTATTCGATTCTAGACACTATAAGCAACTATAAATTACTTTTACACGGTTATCTGATATTCGACCGAAATTGGTTTATAGCATACCGGTAACGTCAAAGGTCTTCTGATGTTTTTCAAATTTTTGTGCCCGCTTTATCTCACTCGATTAACCATCCGTGCGATTTTCGGTAATTTTTGTTTCAGGAGTTCAGAGGCCTAAAAAACGTGTATTATATATCTTTTAGTTCGAGCAGTTTCGGGTGGTTAGAGCGGCCATTGTTATTTTTCAGCGTGTTTTTCTACCACGTGTCCGAAATTTCATCATGAGATATCTTATTCGATTATAGATCCTATAAATCACTATAAATCACTTTTACACGGTTATTTGATTTTCGGCCGAAATTGGTTTATAGCATACCGGTAACGTCAAATGTCTTCTGATGTTTTCACAAATTTTTGTGCCCGCTTTATCTGACTCGATTAACCATTCGGGCGATTTTCGGTAATTTATGTTTCAGGAGTTCAGAGTTCTAAAAAACGTGTATATATATCCTTTCAGTTCGAGCTGTTTCGGGTGGTCGGAGCGGCCATTGTTATTTTTCAGCCTGTTTTTCTACCACGTATCCGAAATTGCAACATGAGATATCTTATTCGATTCTAAACCCTATAAACAATTATAAATCACTTTTACACGGTTATCCGATTTTCGACCGAAACTAGTTTATAGGATACCGGTAACGTCAAATGTCTTCTGATTTTTTTGCAAATTTTTGTGCCCGCTTTATCTGACTCGATTAACCATCCGTGCGATTTTCGGTAACTTTTGTTTCAGGAGTTCTGGGGCCTAAAAAACGTGTATTATATCGTTCAGTTCGAGCTGTTTCAGGTGGTCGGAGCGGCCATTGTTATTTTTCAGCGTGTTTTTTTTACCACGTATCAGAAATCGCATCATGAGATATCTTATTCGATTCTAGACCCTATAAACAGCTATAAATCACTTTTACACGGTTATCCGATTTTTGACCGAAACTGGTTTATAGCATACCGGTAAAGTCAAATGTCTTCCGGAGTTTTTGAAAATTTTTGTGTCCGCTTAATCTGACTCAATTAACAATCTATGCGAGTTTCGGATATTTTCGTTCCGGGGAGCTCAGAGGCCTATAAAACGTGTATTATATGCCCATAGATTCGAGCCGATTCGGGTGGTCGGAGGGGTCATTTTTATTTTCCAGCCTATTTTTCTACCACGTGTCCGAAATTACATCATGAGATATCTTATTCGATTCTAGACACTATAAGCAACTATAAATTACTTTTACACGGTTATCTGATATTCGACCGAAATTGGTTTATAGCATACCGGTAACGTCAAAGGTCTTCTGATGTTTTTCAAATTTTTGTGCCCGCTTTATCTCACTCGATTAACCATCCGTGCGATTTTCGGTAATTTTTGTTTCAGGAGTTTAGAGGCCTAAAAAACGTGTATTATATATCTTTTAGTTCGAGCAGTTTCGGGTGGTTAGAGCGGCCATTGTTATTTTTCAGCGTGTTTTTCTACCACGTGTCCGAAATTTCATCATGAGATATCTTATTCGATTATAGATCCTATAAATCACTATAAATCACTTTTACACGGTTATTTGATTTTCGGCCGAAATTGGTTTATAGCATACCGGTAACGTCAAATGTCTTCTGATGTTTTCACAAATTTTTGTGCCCGCTTTATCTGACTCGATTAACCATTCGGGCGATTTTCGGTAATTTATGTTTCAGGAGTTCAGAGTTCTAAAAAACGTGTATATATATCCTTTCAGTTCGAGCTGTTTCGGGTGGTCGGAGCGGCCATTGTTATTTTTCAGCCTGTTTTTCTACCACGTATCCGAAAGTGCAACATGAGATATCTTATTCGATTCTAAACCCTATAAACAATTATAAATCACTTTTACACGGTTATACGATTTTCGACCGAAACTAGTTTATAGGATACCGGTAACGTCAAATGTCTTCTGATTTTTTTGCAAATTTTTGTGCCCGCTTTATCTGACTCGATTAACTATACGTGCGATTTTTGGTAATTTTTGTTTCAGGAGTTCCGAGGCCTAAAAAACCTGTATTATATCGTTCAATTCGAGCTGTTTCAGGTAGTTGGAGCGGCCATTGTTATTTTTCAGCGTGTTTTTCTACCACGTGTCCGAAAAAGCATCATGAGATATCTTATTCGATTCTAGACCCTATAAACAACTATAAATCACTTTTACACGGTTATCCGATTTTCGACCGAAACTGGTTTATAACATACCGGTAACGTCAAATGTCTTTTGATGTTTTTGCAAATTTTTGTGCCCGCTTTATCTAACTCGATTAACCATCCGTGCGATTTTCGGTAATTTTTGTTTCAGTAGTTCAGAGGCTTAAAAAACTTGTATTATATATCCTTCAGTTCGAGCTGTTTCGGGTGGTCAGAGCAGCAATTGTTATTTTTCAGCCTGTTTTTCTACCACGTGTCCGAAATTTCATCATGAGATATCTTATTCGATTATAGATCCTATAAATCACTATAAATCACTTTTACACGGTTATCCGATTTTCGGCCGAAATTGGTTTATAGCATACCGGTAACGTCAAATGTCTTCTTATGTTTTTGCAATTTTTTGTGCCCGCTTTATCTGACTCGATTAACCATCCGTGCGATTTTCGGTAATTTTTGTTTCAATAGTTCAGAGGCCTAAAAAACGTGTATTATATATCCTTCAGTTCGAGCTGTTTCAGGTGGTCAGAGCAGCAATTGTTATTTTCCAGCCTATTTTTCTACCACGTGTCCGAAATTGCATCATGAGATATCTTATTCGATTATAGACCCTATAAACAACTATAAATTACTTTTACACGGTTATCTGATATTCGGCCGAAATTGGTTTATAGTATACCGGTAACGTCAAAGGTCTTCTGATGTTTTTGCAAATTTTTGTGCCCGCTTTATCTGACTCGATTAACCATCCGTGCGATTTTCGGTAATTTTTGTTTCAGGAGTTCAGAGGCCTAAAAAACGTGTATTATATATCCTTTAGTTCGAGCTGTTTCGGGTGGTTAGAGCGACCATTGTTATTTTTCAGCGTGTTTTTCTACCACGTGTCCGAAATTTCATCATGAGATATCTTATTCGATTATAGATCCTATAAATCACTTTTACACGGTTATCCGATTTTCGGCCGAAATTGGTTTATAGCATACCGGTAACGTCAAATGTCTTCTTATGTTTTTGCAAATTTTTGTGCCCGCTTTATCTGACTCGATTAACTATACGTGCGATTTTTGGTAATTTTTGTTTCAGGAGTTCCGAGGCCTAAAAAACCTGTATTTTATCGTTCAATTCGAGCTGTTTCAGGTAGTTGGAGCGGCCATTGTTATTTTTCAGCGTGTTTTTCTACCACGTGTCCGAAAGAGCATCATGAGATATCTTATTCGATTCTAGACCCTATAAACAACTATAAATCACTTTTACACGGTTATCCGATTTTCGACCGAAACTGGTTTATAACATACCGGTAACGTCAAATGTCTTTTGATGTTTTTGCAAATTTTTGTGCCCGCTTTATCTGACTCGATTAACCATCCGTGCGATTTTCGGTAATTTTTGTTTCAGTAGTTCAGAGGCTTAAAAAACTTGTATTATATATCCTTGAGTTCGAGCTGTTTCGGGTGGTCAGAGCAGCAATTGTTATTTTTCAGCCTGTTTTTCTACCACGTGTCCGAAATTTCATCATGAGATATCTTATTCGATTATAGATCCTATAAATCACTATAAATCACTTTTACACGGTTATCCGATTTTCGGCCGAAATTGGTTTATAGCATACCGGTAACGTCAAATGTCTTCTGATGTTTTTGCAATTTTTTGTGCCCGCTTTATCTGACTCGATTAACCATCCGTGCGATTTTCGGTAATTTTTGTTTCAATAGTTCAGAGGCCTAAAAAACGTGTATTATATATCCTTCAGTTCAAGCTGTTTCAGGTGGTCAGAGCAGCAATTGTTATTTTTCAGCTTGTTTTTCTACCACGTGTCCGAAATTGCATCATGAGATATCTTATTCGATTATAGACCCTATAAACAACTATAAATCAATTTTACATGGTTATCTGATATTCGGCCGAAATTTGTTTATAGCATACCGGTAACGTCAAAGGTCTTCTGATGTTTTTGCAAATTTTTGTGCCCGCTTTATCTGACTCGATTAACCATCCGTGCGATTTTCGGTAATCTTTGTTTCAAGAGTTTAGAGGCCTAAAAAACATGTATTATATATCCTTCAGTTCGAGCTGTTTCGGGTGGTTAGAGCGACCATTGTTATTTTTCAGCCTGTTTTTCTACCACGTGTCCGAAATTTCATCATGAGATATCTTATTCGATTATAGATCCTATAAATCACTATAAATCACTTTTACACGGTAATCCGATTTTCGGCCGAAATTGGTTTATAGCATACCGGTAACGTCAAATTGTTGGGGCTGGTGTGCTTGACAATTAAGTACAATGACTTATTAAATCTCTTTAAGGATCACAAGGGCATACTTCTGTATTATTACCAATTGATCAACGTTTATCAATAACGGTTGGCTTGCTAGATAAGTTTGACGTTATTGTCATACGGATGGCGGTGATCAACTGGTCCCTATACGTCACACCTATAGGACACGTTTGAGAGATGTGAAGGTATGAAAATACAATCACATTTATGCCGGATATGACTAAACAGTTAGTCAGAGGTATTGACTATTAAATTAGTCAATGAGATGTTGAGATTATTATTTAATATGGATTAAATAATTTTAGCTAATGCGGATTACATGATTAATTCGTAAAATTAAATACAAGCAGTTATATTTAATTAAATATTGAATTTGCGTATTAATATAAACAGTTATATTAATTTGGCCAATTATACAATATCGTATTTTATCAGACCATTATTAATATATCGACTGTATTAATATCTGATAACATGTGTGCGATTTATAATAAATACCCGCAAATTATATTTTAGCAAAATGGGTCGAATCATGCATTGGAATAAGGTAAGAGTAGAAAGCCCACTCCTACCCAAGACCAATCTCGGCCGGCCAAGTATTACAAAAGGGGAGAACTTCTCCTTTTGTGAGACTACTGATTGTTTTACTGATTAAAACAGATCTCAAGAATAATTAGGGTTTTGAGAACATCTTTTTCCCAAAACTCAGATCTCACATCTTAAACCTCAAAAGGCTCTCCCCATATTGCAAGGCAATTGGAGAGTATTTTCTAGCACACGCGGCATCATCTCAATCAAGTCTTGGGTGCAAGTTATAGGAGGGAATTTACTTTAATTCCTGTTCTTAGGCCATAAGCACAAAGGACCAAAGGTTGATTTCTTTTTCATGCTTTTAATTAACTTATGACTATAATCACAATTGTATGTTTCATTATAATCCTGCAAGTTTGGGGCGAATACATGCTTTATTCCCCACAAGTGGTATCAGAGCCAGGCCATGAAAATTTTACCTTTGTGTTTTTCGTAAGTTTTAAAACCTGAAAAATCGTCTTCTGTCGCTAAGTCGGTCGATCGACCCCCCGTTGCGGTCGGTCGACCGCCTCCTGCGTGTTTTTCTGTTTCGACAGTTTATCTTTTGTGAGAAATCGTGTTCAGAAACTCGGTTTCGTGTTTTGTGGTCGGTCGACCAGTTTTTCGGGTCGGTCGACCATTCTGCTTTAAAAAAAAAAAAAAAAAAAATTTCGCCAGGTGGTCGGTAGACCTGTTTATTGGGTCGGTAGACCACCCCTGTAACAGACTCGTTTTTTTTTATTTTCCGAAAATAACATGTTTTATTTTCACATGGCCTTTAGTAATATACTATATACGGAAATAGTATATTATTAATTTTGTGAAACGAATCACCCTCGTTTGATACATATTATTTTAAAACGGTTTAAAATAATAGGATTATAAACTTATTAAAATTAAAGTGGTTAAAACGGTATAATCACATAATTTTAATCCTAAAAGGTGGTTTGGTAAAAATTTGTTAATCATAATAACAGTATTATGTCATGTATGAATTTTATTTAGTTGATGCTTTTTATTTATCGTCTTGTTGAATGCCTCGTGAATGCTTTCCATAATGTATTTAATTTTGCAAACGGTTGTAACTTAGTGTGGCCTTAGAAGATTGTGTTACCGTAATGATGGGACACAGTCTTGCTTGTAATTTTGAGATCTTGTATCTCCGTTTTGGGTTTTTGCCATGTAATTACTTTTGTATTTAAATTAGAATGTATCTAGGACTACTTTTGTAATTTAAATTAGTAATTTTGTGAAGACCAAAGACGGAGACCGGATGCTCACTCCCGCTGCAAGGACCAAGATGGAACATCAAGACAAGCTTCTAGGGTCCAACAGTGGATTCCAAGTTGTTTTATGTTTATTTTGGTAGGATAGGCCACACTAGGACTTTTATTTACGTTTATTATCACATTTATTTTATGCTTTCATCGATAATAGCTTGCATCATATTCCGCCTAAAACCAAACCACCTATTACATGCCTGAAAACTGACTCATGTAGAGGTTACGCGTTAGTTTTCTGTGACAATACAGATGTCACATGTCAATTGCAAAGCCATCACTTTATTTCATTCATTCACGAATATGCTAGATTTTAGTTCACTTAATATGAATAAATATAAGTCGATAGGGTCTTCCTCGTATAACCAAAAATTGAGAATAGTCTTTATAAATCAGCCTCCCATGAATCCCTTCTTCGTCGGTAGGCATAATATGACCCCTTCTACGTCGGGTAAGTGGGAACAGATGATTTATTTTATCTCAACATCATGGTCACTCGATAATATCCAGTGACTGAGATGGACTAATAGATAGGATTTACGGAAATCTATCGACCAAGAGTTCCAACGGTGGAATTAGCCAAACTGTGGGCTTATCAATATACGGAAATTGAGTCTTGGGATCATTTATATAATTCTTGAGGGAGATCAATTATATAAATGCATGAGTCTACGAGTTTAAATTCAATTTAATATAGACTTAAATCACAACAATGAGTTGCTTATATGGTTTTGTTTTATCTTCTTTTCAGTCTAGAACACGTTCAATTAAACTGCTGTATAACTAAATGGCTGGTGAAGACCCAATGCCAAGTGCCAAGCTAGCACGTGAGTCCTGGCTAAAAGCCTTCATGGACTCCATGAATCAGTCCACAAGACTGAGGAATGATGGGTCAAACTTCTCTGACTAGGAGGCAGCACTACGGAATGCTGCCATTGCTGACGGAAAGCTCAAGTACTTAACTGAGCCCATTCCGCCACACCCAGGAACTGGAGCTAGAGCTAACGAAGTTCGCGCTCATAGCGACTTCGTCATGGAAGCGGGTGCGATAAAGAACGTACTCATCTATGCAATGGAATCCAATTTGGAAAGACGCTTCATAACCCATGGTGCAAACAAGATTTTCACCACGCTCACTAACGAATTCTCAAAGGCTTCAAGAATCGTTTCTTATGAGCATACCTGTCGCTTCTTTGAGGCGAAACTCCAGAAGGGACAAGCTGTTAGCCCACATATTCTTCACATTATTGAGAATATTGAGAAACTGGAGGCCCTAAACTGCAAGATCAGTGAGAACATAATCGTTGATCGAATGCTTCATTCACTTCATGATGGGTTCGCCCTCTTTAGGGCCAACTATTACATGAATGACATGAAGAAGACTCCTCATGAGCTCCACTCCCTTCTCGTACAGACCGAGAAGGATCTGAAATTAAGTGGGAGCGTGAAGCAAGATGTTCTCATGATCTCCAGTAAGGGTAAGGGTAAGGGTAAAGCTAAAGCTCAGGGCGACCTAACAGTAGGCAAGCCCAAGTTTAAGAAGTCAGGATTTACTAAGAGTGGGCCAGGTGAGTCAAGCAACTCACAGGGCAAAACAAAGAGCAAGGATACTAGCATGGAATGTCACCATTGCCACAAGACTGGGCCTTGGAGGCGCTCATGCCCCGTGTATCGTGAGGACATTAAGGCAGGTCGCGTTACTCCTGTTGGTATGTCTTCTTCTTCTTTTATTCACATGATTGAGAATAACCATGCAAGTTACGGAACTTGGGTACTAGATACTGGTTGTGGTTCTCATCTATGTAATCATGTGCAGGGCCTCCGAAACCAAGAACCCCTAACCAAGGGTGAGGTTGACCTGCGTGTCGGGAATGGAGCACGTGTTGCTGCAATCTCGAGGGGAACATACGTGATCCAACTTCCAAGTGGATTCGAGTTATCTTTATATAACTGTTATTATGTTCCTTGTTTGTCCAAAAACATTATTTCAGTTTCTGCGCTTGACAAACTCGGTTTTTCATTTGTAATAGAGAATAATAGCTGTATTTTCTCCTTACACAATATGATTTATGACAAGGCAGTTTCCATGAATGGAATTTATGTTTTAGATCAAACCACCGAAATATTACATGTGAATAATAAGAAATTAAAGGTAGGTGACAAAGATCAAACTTACCTATGGCATTGTCGTATGGGACACATAAATGAGAAACGCGTAAAACAGCTCATACAGAATGGAGCTATCTCGCCCTTTGATTTCGAATCATATGGCACGTGTGAATCATGTCTCATCGGTAAGATGACTCGTATTTCCTTCAAAGGTGTTGGAATGCGCACTGCCGACCTATTAGGACTCATACATACGGACGTATGTGGCCCTATGTCGATCAACGCACGAGAAGGCTATAGGTATTTCATCACTTTCACGGATGATTGGAGTAGATATGGCTATGTCTACTTAATGAAGCATAAAAGTGAATCCTTTGACAAGTTCAAAGAATACCAGAATCGGGTACAGAACCAGCTGGGAAGAAAGATTAAAGCACTACGTTCTGATCGTGGTGGTGAGTATCTTTCACACGAGTTTGATCAACACCTTAAAGACTGTGGCATCGTGCTACAGTTGACTCCACCTGGAACACCACAATTAAATGGTGTGTCCGAACGGAGAAATCGAACTTTACTTGATATGGTTCGATCCATGATGAGTCACACCGTCGTGCCTGATTCATTGTGGGGCTATGCTCTTTTGTCGGCCGCTCTAATACTTAACCGAAGTCCGTCTAAAGCTGTTGACAAGACTCCATACGAATTATGGAAGGGAACGGTCCCCAACTTGTCCTTTATTCGGGTTTGGGGCTGCGAGGTTTATGTCAAGTGGAGACACGAGGATAAGCTCGGCCCGCGATCGGTCAAGACATACTTTATAGGTTATCCAAAGGGAACTTTTGGTCATTACTTCTACTCGCCAACCGAACAACGTGTTTTTGTTGCGGCTAGTGCGACGTTCTTAGAGAAAGAATTTCTCGCGAACAAGTCGAGTAATAGAACCTTCGAGTTATCGGAGGTTCAAGAACCAACTGCCGAGCAACCATTGGAGGAAACAGTTCCTTCAACCGAGGCTGCGGTAGATATTCCTGAGGAACCTAGGAGGTCGGGAAGAGTCTCTATTCCACCGGACAGATACATTGGTATGGTCGAGGAACACGATACAGATGACGTCTTACTCCTAGAGGGTAATGAACCCACAACCTATAAAGGTGCCATGACCAGTTCTGACTCAAAGCTATGGCTAGAAGCCATGCAATCCGAGATGGACTCCATGTATGAGAACAACGTGTGGGATCTTGTGGACCTACCTGCAAAGGTACGTCCCCTTCAATGCAAATGGCTTTACAAGATAAAGCATGCCGTGGAAGGACAACAAGATATCCACAAGGCTAGACTAGTTGCTAAAGGTTTCACTCAAGTGCCAAGCTTGCATTATGATGAGATCTTTGCACCCGTAGTCATGCTACGTTCCATTCGGATTATCTTAGCGATAGCCGCATTTCATGACTATGAAATATGGCAAGTGGACGTTAAAACCGCCTTCTTAAACGGTTATTTGGAGGAAGAGTTGTACATGGTACAACCCGAGGGTTTTGTTGATCCAGAACATCCTAAGAAGGTTTGCAAGCTTAAGCGTTCCATCTATGGACTTAAGCAAGCATCGCAGAGTTGGAATCATCGCTTCGACCAAGTGATAAAAGAGAATGGATTCGTTCGATCAGTCGAGGAACCATGTCTCTATATCAATTCGAGTGGGAGCAAGATTGTATTCCTAGTACTGTATGTCGACGACATACTCTTGATTGGGAATGACATACCTCTCCTATCTTCGGTTAAAGCATGGTTGAAAAACCATTTCCAGATGAAAGATCTGGGAGAGGCACAAAGATTTTTGGGCATCCGTATCTACAGGGATAGATCACGACGGATGTTGTCTCTCAGTCAGGAGTCTTACATAGATAAGATTCTAGAGAGATTCCGCATGACGAACTCCAAGAAGGGGTTCCTCCCTATGACTCCTGGGCTTCACTTGAGCAAGACTCAAGAAGCTAAGTCATTGGAAGAGAAAGAGCGCATGAGTCGGATTCCTTATGCCTCGGCAATAGGATCGATCATGTATGCCATGATATGCACACGTCCTGACGTTGCATATGCATTGAGTATGACAAGTCGATTCCAAGCTCATCCAGGTGAACAACACTGGATGGCCGTGAAAAACATTCTTAAGTACCTACGGAGGACTAAAGATTGGGGATTGACTTATGGAGGCGACTCAACGCTCTGCGCCACGGGTTACGCAGATGCTAGCTTCCAAACAGATCAAGATGACTCGAAATCTCAGTCTAGATTCGTTTTTACTCTTAATGGCGCTGCTGTCAGCTGGAAAAGTTCTAAACAGAATGTTACAACAGATTCTACGACTGAGTCCGCGTAAAAGAAGATATTCATTGATAAGATCGCTACGGAAGACAACATAGTTGATCCTCTCACTAAAGCATTACCACGTGATAAGCATGAAGGGCACATTCATTCCATGGGAATTAGATGTGTTCCTAAGTTGTAGTACTCTTTTATGAATTCATGTAATAATTCATTTTCTCGTGTACTCTATTCAACCTTATTGTTATGATATAAAATGTTTTGTTTTTCATGTGGAATTGTACGCCAATTTTGAACACCACAAAGTGAACTGATTAACATTACATCGTTTTGGTCCTTGATTACCCACTTGAGCTGATAACTCAGGTAATCATTTTGTGACGTTGGTTGATGGTGGGTTCAACGAGCCATAAGTCACGCGGCTGACTGACCAATCACAAAGGCGAGTTATACGGATATCTCGTAGGACACCCCGTGACAACGTTATGGAGTCCTAAATGTTTTATAACATTGGGTGCCGGGTCGTGGATAGGACCTCCATAGTGTTCCTTAGAGTCGAGTCTTTTGACTTTCAACTGTCTCTTGAGATTAAGGCAGATTTTGGGTAACTTTGGTTTCTTTCCCACGGTCACCGTAATAGGGGCCAAGAGGATTTTTTCTGGGTTATTTCATGCTGCGCGATATCGGCAGGATTCGAGTTGAGGGAAATATCCAAACCCTTATCAGGATTTTATCATTTCTCAGGGCCACTCGAGGAGTAGTAACTGAAATGCATGGCCATGCTCGAATACAGATTCGTTTTATCAGTTAAGTTACTCTCTAGTCGGGGAAACCACTCTTGATACAGATCGCTTGTGAGATACGACCTTTGCGAATGCGGATTTGCAAATTGTCTTACATTGAGTGGGAGAAATTTTAAAAGGATATGAGAATCGGTTATCGCACCTACACTTGTACGGACAAGTGGGAGTTTGTTGGAGCTTGTGTCCTCCACATGTAGTGTGATAACGTCATTGCACATACCCTTGTACGGACAAGTGGGAGATTGTTGGGGCTGGTGTCCTTGACAATTAAGTACAATGACTTATTAAATCTCTTTAAGGATCACAAGGGCATACTTCTGTATTATTACCAGTTGATCCACGTTTATCAATAACGGTTGGCTTGCTAGATAAGTTTGACGTTATTGTCATACGGATGGCGGTGATCAACTGGTCCCTATACGTCACACCTATAGGACACGTTTGAGAGATGTGAAGGTATGAAAATACAATCACATTTATGCCGGATATGACTAAACAGTTAGTCAGAGGTATTGACTATTAAATTAGTCAATGAGATGTTGAGATTATTATTTAATACGGATTAAATAATTTTAGCTAATGCGGATTACATGATTAATTCGTAAAATTAAATACAAGCAGTTATATTTAATTAAATATTTTATTTGCGTATTAATATAAACAGTTATATTAATTTGGCCAATTATACAATATCGTATTTTATCAGACCATTATTAATATATCGACTGTATTAATATCTGATAACATGTGTGCGATTTATAATAAATACCCGCAAATTATATTTTAGCAAAATGGGTCGAATCATGCATTGGAATAAGGTAAGAGTGGAAAGCCCACTCCTACCCAAGACCAATCTCGGCCGGCCAAGTATTACAAAAGGAGAGAACTTCTCCTTTTGTGAGACTACTGATTGTTTTACTGATTAAAACAGATCTCAAGAATAATTAGGGTTTTGAGAACATCTTTTTCCCAAAACTCAGATCTCACATCTAAAACCTCAAAAGGCTCTCCCCAAAGGTTGATTTCTTTTTCATGCTTTTAATTAACTTATGACTATAATCACAATTGTATGTTTCATTATAATCCTGCAAGTTTGGGGCGAATACATGCTTTATTCCCCACACAAATGTCTTCTGATGTTTTTGCAATTTTTTGTGCCCGCTTTATCTGACTCGATTAACCATCCGTGCGATTTTCGCTAATTTTTGTTTCAATAGTTCAGAGGCCTAAAAAACGTGTATTATATATCCTTCAGTTCGAGTTGTTTCGGGTGTTCAGAGCAGCAATTGTTATTTTTCAGCCTGTTTTTCTACCACGTGTCCGAAATTGCATCATGAGATATCTTATTCGATTATAGACCCTATAAACAACTATAAATCACTTTTACACGGTTATCCGATTTTCGGCCGAAATTGGTTTATAGCATACTGGTAACGTCAAATGATTTCTGATGTTTTTGCAAATTTTTATGCCCGCTTTATCTGAATCGATTAACCATCCGTGCGATTTTCGGTATTTGTTGAAGGAGTTTTAAGTCTAAAAAACGTGTATTATATCGTTCAGTTTGAGCTATTTCGGATGGTCGTTGCGGCCATTGTTATTTTGCAGCGTGTTTACTACCACGTGTCCGAAATCGCATCATGAGATATCTTATTCGATTCTAGACCCTATAAACAACTATAAATCACGTTTACACGGTTATCCGATTTTCGACCGAAACTGGTTTATAGCATACCGGTAAAGTCAAATGTCTTCCGGAGTTTTTGAAAAATTTTGAGTCCGCTTTGTCTGACTCGATTAACAATCCATGCGATTTTCGGACATTTTCGTTCCGGGGAGCTCAGAGGTCTAAAAAACGTGTATTATATGCCCATCAATTCGAGCCGTTTCGGGTGGTCGAACACACATTTTTTATGCCTCTGAGCTCCCGGAACGAAAATGTCCGAAAATCGCACGGATGGTTAATCGAGTCAGATAAAGCGGACTCAAAAATTTGCAAAAACAGTGGAAGACATTTGACGTTACCGGTATGCTATGAACCAATTTATTCCGAAAATCGGATAACCGCGGAAAGGTGATTTATAGTTGTTTATAAGGTCTAGAATCGAATAAGATATCTAATGATGCGATATAGGTCACATGCTAGAAAAAAAGGGCAGAAAAAATACAAATGGCCGCTCTGACCACTCGAAACACCTCTAATTGATGGCTATATAAATTCACGGTTTTTAGGCCGTTGAGCTCTCCGGAACGAAAATGTCCGAAAGTCGCAGGGTTAATCGAGTCAAATAAAGCGGGCACAAAAATAAATCGCAGGGTTAATCGAGTCGAATTGAAGGGTATATAATAAACGATTTTTAGGCCTCTGAACTCCCGAAACAAAAATAACCGAAAATCACACGGATGGTTAATCGAGTCAGATAAAGCGGGCACAAAAATTTTCAAAAACATCGGAAGACATGTGACGTTACCAGTATGCTATAAAACAATTTCGTCCGAAAATCGGATAACCGCGTAAAATTTATTTATAGTTGTTTATAGGGTCTAGAATCGAATAAGATACCTCATGATGCGATTTTGGACACATGCTAGAAACAAAAGGCTGAAAAATAAAAATGGCCGCTCCGACCACCTGAAACAGCTCGAATTGATGGCTATATAATACACGTTTTTTGAGGCCTTTGAGCTATCCGGAACAAAAATGCCCGAAACTCGCATGGATTGTTAACCGAGTGAGATAAAGTGGACTCAAAAAATTTCAAAAACTTCGGAAGACATTTGACCTTACCTGTATGGTATAAACGAGTTTCGACCGAAAATTGGATAACCATGTAAAAGTGATTTATATTTGTTTATAGGGTCTAGAATCGCATAAAATACCTCATGGTGCGATTTCGGACACGTGGTAGAAAAACAAGCTGAAAACTAAAAATGGCCGCTCTGACCACCCGAAACAGCTCGAATTGAAGGGTATATAATGCACGTTTTTTATGCCTCTGAGCTCCCGGAACGAAAATGTCCGAAAATCGCACGGATGGTTAATCGAGTCAGATAAAGCGAACTCAAAAATTTTCAAAAACATCGGAAAACATTTGACGTTTATGTTATGCTATAAACCAATTTTAGCCGAAAATAGGATAACCGTGTAAAAGTGATTTATAGTTGTTTATAGAGTTTAGAGTTGAATAAGATACCTCTTGATGCGATTTCGGATACGTGGTATAAAAACAGGCAAAAAAAGAAAAATGGTCGCTCCGACCATCTTGAAACGGCTCGAATTAAAGGGTATATAATATACGTTTTTTAGGCCTCTGAGGTCCCGAAACGAAAATTACCGAAAATTGCAAGGATTGTTAATCAAGTCAAATAAAGCGGACTCAAAATTTTTCAAAAGTGATATAAAGTTGTTTATAGAGCCTAGAATCAAATACGATACCACATGAAGTGATTTCGGGCACGTGGTAGAAAAATAGGCTGAAAATTAAAAAAGTTCGCTCCGACTACCCGAAACTGCTCGAATTGAAGGGTATATAATTCAAGTTTTTTATGTCTCTGAGCTCCCGGAACAAAAATGTCCGAAAATGCACGGATGGTTAATCGAGTCAGAAACAGCGGGCACAAAAATTTTGAAAAACAGCAGAACACATTTGACGTTACCGGTATGCTATAAACCAATTTCGTCCGAAAATCGGATAACAGCGTAAAAGTGATTTATAGTTGTTTATAGGGTCTAGAATAGAAAAAGATATCTCATGATGCGATTTCGGACACATGCTAGAAACAAAAGGCTGAAAAATAAAAATGGCCGCTCCGACCACCCAAAACAGCTCAAATTGATGGCTATATAATACACGTTTTTTGGGCCTTTGAGATCTCTCGAACGAAAATGTCCGAAAATTGCATGGATTGTTAACCGAGTCAGATAAAGCGGACTCACAAAATTTCAAAAACTTCAGAAGACATTTGACCTTACCTGTATGCTATAAACGAGTTTCGGCCGAAAATCTGATAACCATGTAAAAGTTATTTATATTTGTTTATAGGGTCTACAATCGAACAAAATACCTCATGATGCGATTTGGGACGCGTGGTAAAAAAACAAGCTGAAAAATAAACATGGCCGCTCTGACCACTCGAAACAGCTCGAATTGAAGGATATATAATACACGTTTTTTATGCCTCTGAGCTCCTTGAACAAAAATGTCCGAACGTCGCACGGATGGTTAATCGAGTCAGATAAAGCGGACTCAAATTGTTTTAAAAACATCCGAAGACATTTGTCGTTACCGTTATGCTATAAACCAATTTCAGTCGAAAATCGGATAACCGTGTAAAAGTAATTTATAGTTGTTTATAGAGTCTAGAATTGAGTAAGATACCTCTTGATGTGATTTCGGATACGTGGTAAAAACACAGGCAAAAAAAGAAAAATGGTCGCTCGAACCATCCCGAAACGGCTCGAATTGAAGGGTATACAATATACGTTTTTTAGGCCTCTGAGCTCCCGAAAAGAAAATTACCGAAAATTGTAAGGATGGTTAATCGAGCCAAATAAAGCGGACTCAAAAATTTTCAAAAGTTATTTATAGAGCCTAGAATCAAATACGATACCACATGAAGTGATTTCGGACACGTGGTAGAAAATCAGACTGAAAAATAAAAATGGTCGCTCCGACCATCCGAAACTGCTCGAATAGAAGGGTATATAATACACGTTTTTTATGTCTCTGAGCTCCCGGAACGAAAATGTCCGAAAATGCACGGATGGTTAATCGAGTCAGAAACAGTGGGCACAAAAATTTTCAAAAACATCGGAACGCATTTGACGTTACCGGTATGCTATAAAACAATTTCGTCCGAAAATCAGATAACCGCGTAAAAGTGAGTTATAGTTGTTTATAGGTTCTAGAATCGAAAAAGATACCTCATGATGTGATTTCGGACACATGCTAGAAACAAAAGGCTGAAAAATAAAAATGGCCGCTCCGACCACCCGAAACAGCTCGAATTGATGGCTATATAATACACGTTTTTTGGGCCTTTGAGCTCTCCCGAACGAAAATGTCCGTAAATCGCATGGAATTTTAACCGAGTCAGATAAAGCGGACTGAAAAAATTTCAAAAACTTCGGAAGACATTTGACCTTACCTGTATGGTATAAACGAGTTTCAACCGAAAATTGGATAACCATGTAAAAGTGATTTATATTTTTTTATAGGGTCTAGAATCGAATAAAATACCTCATGATGCGATTTAGGACACGTGGTAGAAAAACAAGCTGAAAAATAAAAACGGCCGCTCCGACCACCCGAAACAGCTCGAATTGAAGGGTAAATAATACACATTTTTTTATGCCTCTGAGCTCTCTGAACGAAAATGTCCGAAAATCGCACGGATGGTTAATCGAGTCAGATAAAGCGGACTCAAAAGTTTTCAAAAACATCGGAAGACATTTGACGTTACCGTTATGTTATAAACCAATTTCAGCCGAAAATCGGATAACCGTGTAAAAGTGATTTATAGTTGTTTATAGAGTCTAGAATTGAATAAGATAACTCTTGATGCGATTTCGGATACGTGGTATAAAAACAGGCAAAAAAAGAAAAATGGCCGCTCCGACCATCCCAAAACGACTCGAATCGAAGGGTATATAATAAACGTTTTTTAGGCCTCTGAGCTCCCGAAATGAAAATTACCGAAAATTGCAAGGATGGTTAATCGAGTCAAATAAAGCGGACTCAAAAATTTTCAAAAGTGATATAAAGTTTTTTATAGAGCCTAAAATCAAATACGATACCACATGAAGTGATTTCGGACACGTGGTAGAAAAATGGGCTGAAAATTAAAAAAGGTCGCTCCGACCAC
Source organism: Silene conica (assembly GCA_029255685.2). Lineage (NCBI taxonomy): Eukaryota > Viridiplantae > Streptophyta > Magnoliopsida > Caryophyllales > Caryophyllaceae > Silene > Silene conica. The sequence goes on along the minus strand of CM055314.2, from coordinate 46,526,581 downwards.
CGGAAACTGCTCGAATTGAAGGTTATATAATACACAATTTTTATGTCTCAGAGCTCCCGGAACGAAAATGTCCGGAAATGCATGGATGGTTAATCAAGTCAGAAACAACGGGTACAAAATTTTTCAAAAACATCGGAACACATTTGACGTTACCGGTATGCTATAAACCAATTTCGTCCAAAAATCAGATAACCGCGTAAAAGTGAGTTATAGTTGTTTATAGGTTCTAGAATCGAAAAAGATACCTCATGATGCGATTTCGGACACATGCTAGAAACAAAAGGCTGAAAAATAAAAATGGCCACTCCGACCACCCGAAATAGCTCGAATTGATGGCTATATAATACACGTTTTTTGGGCCTTTGAGCTCTCCCGAACAAAAATGTCCGAAAATTGAATGGATTTTTAACTGAGTCAGATAAAGTGGACTCAAAAAATTTCAAAAACTTCGGAAGATCCCTCGTCGCAGCTGAAATAAAACATACAAAACATGCCAAAATTTAAGCAGAATTTAAACTTTAACATGCATAAAAACGAGGTGAATTAAAAACTAAAACTTATACAATTGATATAAACAAACATAGATAAGTATAATTGTCTAAGTACTGAAAGTAAATATATATACAAACAGCCTGGGTACAGGCACTCAAAAACCGAAATGAAAGTCTAGAGTCTAGCTAACGAAAGTGTAAGGTCAATCGATGAATAACGGACCATCGCTCGCTAGCTCCATGCAACCCCTTTGCTATACAACCTGTCATGTACCTACATACATGTAAACATGTACGCCACAATCAGTGGGGTGTGACTAGAGTTCTCCTAGCCACCTTTTGTAACGACACGTAACACATAAACATACAACATACTCCAACATATATATATATAACATGTGAAGCATATAAATCTCAATGTCCAAATCTCATATTAATCATGCAATTACTATGTAGGGCTCTCAACCAACTTCGGAAACTATTTGGAAGGAGCGCCGGTTTCCCTTCCGGTTGCCCGGCCGGGGGGTCTTTTTGTCCAAACCATTTACGAAACTAGCCAAAGAGTCGTCCAATGCCTTGGACGAACAGTTCTATAAACAATAACACTCTATCTATTACAATCAATCTGCAACGTCTAACACTGTACCCCTACTCAGGCAAGCAGACGCAAATCAGCAATGTCTAGGACCTACCCCTGCTCAGGCAAGAACTAGACACAAACAGTAGTGCCCAAGTCACACCCCTGCTCAGGTTAGACTTGGAACACAAATCAGCAAGCATACACTCGTGACCCCTGCTCAGGTACAAGTGGATACCAATCAGCTAGTAATGGTTCCTAGACCCTGCTCAGTCGTGACCATTACTCTTCGTAACGAAATCGTATCCCTACTCAAACCCAACCCACTACGGTTATACAATATCACAGTAGAATAGTGGTCCCTGCTCAGACATATCCCACCGCATCAAACATACACGTGTCGGTCTAGAGGTCCCTGCTCAGACGTAGCCGACACGCCACAAACACTCACATGTCAAGTTAGAGGATCCCTGCTCAGACCATAACTTGACACGCATACAACCATCAGCACATATCGTACTCTAGCGGTCCCAGCTCAGACATATTCCGATATGTACTCAACCAAATCCTTAGCCCTAGTCTTTCTAGACTTCTATCAACACTTAATTGACCCTGGGAACTAAGTTGAGGGAGAGCCGGTTTCCCTTTCGGTTACCCGACCGGGGGGTCTCTATCCTCTCTCCATTCCCGAACCCAATATAGTGTCGCCCATCCTCCGGGGACCTCAAACACACATACAAGGTACACGGAACGAGTCTCAAGCAAATCGGGCTAGCCGATTAAAAGATAAAACGATTTTAGAGTGAAAAGAGTCCTCAGCCGGTCGCAGACAGGCTGTCGGTCAGCCGGCTGACAACCCGTCACCCTCTACAGCCTCTAAAACAACGAAGCCTATGAAGAAGGATCCCCATCCGGTCGACCGGCCGCCGGCCACCCGGCTGGGAGATCAACTCCCTACTTCCTCTTTCTACGCGAAATACAAAAGACAAGGTGTCTCAGCCGGCCGACCGGCGGCCGGCCAACCGGCTGAGCACCCACTCAGCTCTACTTTCAAAAACACGCAAAAGCCACAAATGCACTCCCAGCCGGTCGACCGGCTCAGAGCCCCTGAACCAAAAATCGCAACTTACAGGAATTCTTAAACTCGATTAAATCGATACCAATTCTCAAAATTCGCAACAAGCAACGATTACCCAACATGTATATCAACCATATGATACAATAACAAGTAAAAACTTCAATAACAAACACATTTTAACATCAACCTTAGTATTCGTCTTAAGGATGTAAGAACTGAAAATAAACCAATAATCATAAGAACATCAACCCAATCATGTGAATATCATATAAGACTAAACCCTAACATGTTTCTAAGTCTAAATAACAACATTAACCACAAAAATCAGAAACTTCAACAAACATTATCAAGAAATGTGCTAATTTAACAAAAAGGCCGAGTAACTCGTAATTGTCACCTTAAAGCGTTTTATGCTCCAAGCTCCTCTTCAACAACAAAGCTATCAACCTCAAGATCCTCTAAATCAGCCCCTACAACCAAAGAAACGAGTTTTAGAACCCTAGAACGGAAATAAGCCAAAACAACGTCTTTTTCGGGTTACACGAAATCGAAATTGAAAGAGATAGATGGCTTGGAAATTTCGCAAGGATTTCGAAAATGTAGGACTTACCGTGAATCAAGTTCGGGAAGAGCTTGGAAAGTTGATTTAAAGCTTGAAAGAAAAAGGAGAAATGGAGAAGTAATGTAACAGTGTATTGTGCTTTGTGAAATCCAAAAGTGACAATGGAAGGTTTATTTAGGGTTTAAGTAGTTGTCCTTTCTTTGAGTGAGTCGGGTTACTTGTTTGTGAAACAGATTTTTAGTCGGGTTGAAGGTTTGCCAAGTTATTAACATCTTAAGAACTTAAGGATTCTTAAGACGGATCTTAACGGAAGATTTAAAAGTAACTTAACAATTTATATTAAAATATTATTATATTCCGTAAATTAATTTAAAACCTTTAAAATATTGTTTACGAAAATACGGGATGTTACAATCACCCCAACTTTCAAAAAGTTTCATCCTCGAAACTTGAACGAAGATAAATCTAAGTAACTATACCTCAATCGAAAAGAGAAGGATGCGTAGCGCGCATCGAAGCCTCTGTCTCCCAAGTCTGCTCCTCAACGTCGCCATAACGCCATAGGATCTTCACTAGGGGCACCACCTTGCTCCTTAGCTTCCGGTCCTGACGATCCAAAATCTTCACGGGACGCTCCTCGAAAGCACGACTCGACTCTAGGTTATCGATCTCTCTCTGAAGCACGTGACTAGGGTCACTGACGTACTTGCGGAGCTATGAAACATGAAAGACACTATGAACCTTGCCCAAACTAGGAGGCAAGTCCAATCTGTAGGCAGCAGCACCAATCTTCTTCAGAATCTCGAACGGCCCAATATACTTAGGACACAATTTGCCCTTAACAACAAATCTCTAGACACCTTTCATCGGGCAAACACGAAGGAACACTCTGTCACCAGCCTCAAACTCAAGCGGTCTTCGGCGAACGTCTGCATAGGATTTCTGCCGATCCTGTGCGGCCTTCAGCCTACCTCTGATAAGCTGAACCTGATCGATAGTCACGGCCAACTGGTCCGGTCCCAAATCATGAACGTCGCTCGACTGATCCCAGCAGATAGGGCTACGGCACTTCCTGCCATAAAGCGCCTCATATGGAGCCATCTGAATCGACGAGTAATAACTGTTGTTGTAGGAGAACTCAACCAGTGGAAGACTTTGTTCCCACGATCCCTGAAAATCAAGTGCACAAGCTCTCAATAAGTCCTCTAAGGTCTGTGATACCGTCGTTTCAGTACCAAAAGTAAAAATCTAAGTACTACTAACAGAAGTCAGCGGTAAGTAGGGTCGATCTCCAGAGGGAGGCAAAGTTGCTAATTATCTGTCAAAATTGGTCCGTCTAAATGTCACAAAAATTGGGGGTTTGAAATTCTTTTATCTAAACTACGGAAAGAAATGAGAATGATATAAAATAAATTCAGAAAAGAGGAATATGCCAGGATTTCGGGTCACTGTGTCGTCAGCATTATCGGTATAAACTAGGTTGGTCAGATTATCGGTAGGAAGGGCTAGGTTATTACAGTCACGTCTCTAACCCGACTATACCTTCCGGTCTTAAGTCGCCCTAAGGTCATTTTTGCTTGACTTCCGCCCTCACAAAAACTAGTTATTATAATTAAGCAAGTCTTACCCTTCCAACCTTCCGGTCTAGGTCGGGGTTTAACTAAATGAATGGTCTCCTGCGTATACTCATTCAACCAAACAACATATAAATTGCTTAACGAAAATTCCTACCGCAAAACTAACCAGCCCGGTTACAACCTATCATGCATAAGACACAGTTTCCCTCATCCCGACATATAAATTAATTAGCTACTTATAACGTAATAATAAACGATTACAAAAACGATAATTATGCTAAAATTTGACATCATACGAAAATTATAATAAAAAAAAACACAGAGATGTAAAAGAGAAGTAACCGAGACAGAAGACGAAACACAAAGACACAACAACCGAGACAACACGTGAGATACGGGTACGAAATCGATGCAGAAAAACATATAAAGATTATGGTAGAATGAAAACAGATAGAAAGAATGAATAAAAGGAGAACAGAAACTTAAGACAAACGAAGCACAAGGTCACGAAAACTGAGAACAGAGGGGCACGATTTACGAAGTAAATAAAACGAGAACGAAGGCAATATAAATTACGCAAATAAAACAGTAAAACAAACAGAAGGAGAGATTGAGAATAAGAGAGAAGAATATTACAAATAGGACGGAATCCGGTGTAAGAACTGAATTAAACCCGTATACAATCCTTGAGAAGTGTAAGAAAATAAGAACTAAGAAAATAAGGACTAAAAGTATTTTTTTATATTCTGAAAGTGACGGCTAAGAGAGGATAACCTAAAATGAACTCACAAACCGAGTTTTTATAGCAAAAATATAAGAAAACTGATAAAAGTTCTCGAGAAATTGAACAGTCCCTCGTCAAGGCCCTCGATCGAGAAGAAAAACCTCTCGATCGAGAAGATTAGCTATCAAAAGCTCTCGATCGAGGACTTTAGCAACCAAAACCTCTCGATCGAGGACTTTGCGAACCAAAACCTCTCGATCAAGGAGAAAAGCTCTCGATCGAGCAAAAGGACCTCTCGATCGAGCAAATAGTCTCTTGATCGAGCAGCGTGTATTTCCTGCACTGCGCACTGAACTTCAAATGGCCGCCATTTCTTCGTTACTCGCTCAAATAAAGCGTTCTTGGTGGCGTTGGAAAGCTAAGAGGATAAGCTTTCATCTACAATTGGAATCACCTGATTATCTGTTGTAGAACTCGAGATATGGCTCTCCAAAGTAGGCACTAGCAAATTGAAGTTCTTCCTTCGCTTGATAGACTTTGTTGCTCCTATGCGCATCTCAAAACGAGTAGTAACAAGCTCGGACTCAACTCTTATCCTAAATGCATGCATAAGGACATGTTTTAGGCTTGATTATGATCTTCTTCGACTCATATCTGCAAAATAGAAAAACAAACCAAAGTAGACTATTCGGGGGATATTTGTAGCAAAATACCACGGAATAAGCATAGAAATGTGTGCTAATACGGCCTAAAAGGTCTATATAAAATGCAGACATTAGTCTGTATGGTCCTCTCTGACTGACCATCAGTAGCTGCATGAAATGGTGTACTCATCAAAAGTCGGGTACCCATGGCCTCCTGTAGAGCTTTCCAAAATCTGGAACAGAAACGCGGATCTCTGTCGGAAACAATCTCTCTCGGAACTCCATGGTAACGAACTATCTCTGCAATATAAGCCTTAGCTAGGCGATCCATATCCCAAGTCTCACGAATAGGTATAAATCTAGCACACTTGGTCAACCTGTCGACCACAACCCAAATAGCATCCTTGCCTCCAACTGTCTTAGGCAAAGCAGTCACGAAATCCATCGAAATACACTCCCATTTCCACTGAGGAACATGGAGCGGCTGTAGCAGACCACCAGGTCTCTTATGCTCAATCTTGACTTGCTGACAAGTCAAACACCTACTCACATAGTCTAAAATCTCCTTCTTCATCCCTGGCCACCAAAATAAAAGTCTAAGGTCCTTGTGCATCTTCTCACCACCAGGATGAATCGAATATGGAGTCAAGTGAGCCTCATCCAATACTCGCTTCCTCAAGCTAGGAGCATCAGGAACATACATCCGACCACGAAAACGGAGAAAGCTATCAGCATCAATCACAAAATATCTCGCCTCTCCACTAGCAATCTTGGCCTCGAGCTTCCTAAAAGTAGCATCTGTCGGCAAACTCTTACGAATCTCCCAATATAAGGTAGGCTCAGCAATCATCGCAGATAACCAATCAAATCCACTACCCACCATCTCAAGTCTCAACTTCCTAAACTCAGAACAAAGTTCCTCTGGCAATACACGAATGGCACTCAAAGAATGAGAAGTCTTGCGACTAAGCGCATCTGCAACCACGTTAGCCTTGCCCTCATGATACAATAGCTCAATATCATAGTCCTTGACTAACTCCAACCATCGACGCTATGGCATATTAAGGTCCTTCTGTGTGAAAATGTACTTGAAACTCTTGTGATCAGTGAAAATGCGGCAATGAGATCCAATCAAGTAGTGACGCCACATCTTCAAGCATGAACAACAACGGCCAACTCAAGATCGTGCGTAGGGTAGTTTACCTCATGAACTCTCAGCTGTCTGGAAGAATAAGCAATCACTTTCCCACTCTGCATCAACACACATCCAAGCCCAAGCATAGAAGCATCGCAGTAGACGTCGAAATCAGTACCGATCTCTGAAAAGTAAGTACTGGAGCAGAAGTCAACCTAGTCTTCAATTCCTGAAACGAGCTCTCACACTTATCTGTCCATATGAACTTGGTCTCTTTCTTCAGTACCTGGGTCATCGGACGAGCCAATCTCGAAAAATCCTCAACGAACCGACGGTAGTATCCAGCCAACCCTAGGAAACTACGAATCTCTCCCACATCTTTGGGACTCTCCCAATCTATCACGACCTCAATCTTAGCGGGATCAACCATCACACCCTCACTAGATATCACATGTTCAAGAAATGCAACCTGAGATAACCAAAACTCACACTTAGAAAACTTCGCAAACCACTTCTGTCGGCGCAGAATCCCAAGTATCAAAAGAAGATGTTCGGCATGCTCAACATCGGTCTTCGAGTAGATCAAAATGTCATCAATAAACGCCACAACACAAGTGTCTAGGAACTCACTGAACGTCCTGTTCATCTGGTCCATGAAGATAGGAGGAGCATTCGTCAAACCAAAAGGCATGACAACGAACTCAAAGTGCCCATATCTGGTACGAAAAGCAGTCTTCGCAATGTCTGCCTCTTTAACTGGAATCTGATGATACCCTGAACGAAGATCAATCTTGGAAAATCTGGAAGCACCTCTAAGCTGATCAAACAAGTCATCAATCCTGGGAAGAGGATACCGGTTCTTCACCGTAACCCTGTTCAATTCCCTATAATCAATGCAAAGTCTCATGGATCCATCTTTCTTCTGGACAAAAAGCACAGGAGCACCCCAAGGAGAGGCACTCGGTCGAATGAACCCTTTCTCTATCATCTCTTCAAGTTGCTGCTTCAATTCTTTCAACTCAGGCGGAGCCATATGGTAGGGAGCCTTAGATATAGGTCATGTACCTGGAACAAGCTCAATGGTAAACTCGACATCCCTCTCATGAAGTATGCTCGATAACTCCTCTGGAAAGACGTCTGGAAACTCACGAACAATAGCTACATCCTCAAGCTTCGGTAGCGATGGCTTCGTAGCTGAAACAACACACATGAAGGCTTGGAAACCCTTCCTAAGAAGATATGATGCTTTCATCGATGAGATGACACGAACACCCTTTCGAGGGCAGGTTCCCTTATAGCACTACAACAAAATGGCACTTGCGGCACGATTTATGTCACGGGAATTAATAATTCGTGACCTAAATTTGCTTAGTCACGGGAAAAAAAGTCCCCTTCCTTCAAAATTAATTGGTAAAAAAATTGATGTCACGGAAAAATATATCCGTGACAAATAATTGTTCTTAGTCACGAATTAAGCAATGACCGTGGCTAACAAATGCGTTTAGTCACGCATCAAGTCACGAACGTGGCCAATAATTATTTTTAGCCACAATGTCATGGCTAATTATGATTTATTGTCACATGTAAGTTAACCATGACTAATTAGTGTGCTTAGCCACACTGAACTCTTAACGTGGCTAATTATGATTTATTGTCACAGCTAAATTCTCCGTGACTATATTGCCCTTAGCCACACACTGAATTCTTACCGTGGCTAATTGTGATTTATTGTCACAAGTAAATTACCTGTGACTAATTATTGCTCTTAGCTACGCACTGGATTTTTACCGTGACTAATATTTTTGATATGATAACAAATAATAGTACAAAATTATTAGTGCAACATGGTGTGTACTGTGACATCAAGATGATTGTGCCGTATTATTGCGACATGTGAACAATATTCGTACTTAATGTTCTTCACTATTGACGTAAATGATCTTATTATGATTATTCTTATTATTGGATTTAGTCTGTCACAAATGAGAATTTGTGCAATTTATTATGATTATTCTTATTAACACTACTGACTTGAAAATGAATATGATTATATAAATAAATGATTGTTGTTTAACAATTTATTTTGCTTTATTTTCGTAGAATGTTGCTTTACTCTAAGTATACGTTTAATTATGTAATGACAATTTTGTAATTTCAAAGCTACTTACCCAGTTACTCAATTTATTAAATTGCGCAACAAGCCCGAAAAAAAACACTACAACAAATTGACACTTGCACCACGATTTATGCCACGGGAATTTATAATTTGCGGCAAAATTTTGTTTAGCCACGGAATTAAATTTATTCACTATTCTAGAAAACTTTTATGCCACGGGAAAAAATTTCCCGTGGCAAAAAGTCAATTACGCCACAATTTAGGTTACAGTTGTGGCTAATAATCATTTTTGCCACGAACAATGTCACACCCATGGCAAATATATATTTATAATTCTTTTTTTGTTCAATTTTTAATATTGAATAACATTATTTAGAGACTGCATCACATTTAAAGAGAAAGTATGTCCAATTAAATAATTAACTTATTAACACCTATCATTGAGAAGTCTGAAACTAATATATTGTTAAATAAGCTTTTCATTAGAAAATTGATTTACAACTTTATTTGTAAAATATTTCTACAAGAACTTGAATTCGAGATGTTAAATTGGAAAAAAATTGGGGAAGTTTTTAAGGAGAAAAAAAAGAAAAGACAATTAGATTTAATATATGATTAAATAAAAAAATATAGACTAAAAAATTAAATTCAAAATGATTTCCAACAAATCATTGAATAAAATGGAAAAAAAAACATATTGATAAAATAACCGATATAAAAAAAACAATATAGAAAAACATTTTAATTATTGAAAAAGAGTGTATCACACCGAAAAGTAAAATGGAAATTAAAATAATAAATTTACATGTGTAAATAATGTGAAATTTTGTTGACAAAAAGAAATATCAAGAATAATGAAAAGAAATCAATTTAGAGAAAACAAAAATTTATACGATATTTTCTGTGTTTTTTGGCAAAAACTGATTATTTTCGAGTTAATGATGTCTTGGTCATTTATTTTAGTAATAAAACTCGATCATTGATACCCATATGTAATCATTATTCAAAAGTGATCATTATTTAGTACAAAATGATTAAACTTTTTTTCGTTACAAATACGACGATCTTACAAATAGTATTTGTGTGGAAAAATATATGAAAAAATGGATAAAAGAAAAATAAAATAAAAATGCCGACAAATGAAAAAAAATTTAAAAAAATATATTAGGGAAAAATATATAAGGAAAATGTGATTAAATAGTTTGGAGAAAATGGTTTTGTTGACTCGGGCAAAAAATGACCCGAGCATCATTAGTCGGGAGGTCAACATTGAAAACTCGAGTAATTTGAGAAAAATAATATTTTTTTCGCAAAAATATGTAAATCATTTAATATTTTTTCGCAAAAATAATAGTGAAGGTAATGGATGAGTGACCTCCTGCGAAGGATATACGATTCGCAAAAGTGAATAACTTGTGATTGTAAGTAACGAGTTGAGATAACTAACCAAGCAAGGATTAAAGCTTGACAAAATTCCATATGTAACCAAATGTGTTTGATAGTGTGGTGGTCGCTCACCTCATCCCTTAACCCTGAGGTCAGGGGTTCGATTCCTACCCATGGGAATGGAGCAACTCTTTGCCAACCCGTTTACCTCTTCGTGAGAGAGCCCGCGGAGAGGGGATTATACACCGTTGTCGACACGGTGGACACCCCAGTTTAGACCAAAAAAAAGATTCTATATGTGAAAATATTTTCATTATAAGTAGACAATAATATATTACATTTTTGTTTATTTATTTTTTATTTTTTCGTTTGCCACGGGAATAATTTTGGCCACGAGAATTAATTTTTGGTCACGGGAATTATTAGCCACGTGAGAATCTGTGGCTAAAAATATAATTTTAGCCACATTCTTGTTTTTCCCGTGGCTATCTGTTAGCCACGGCTACTTGGGCCACGGAAGGTATTTCCGTGACAAAGAGCTTTAACCACAGGAAATTAGTACTTGCGCCACGAATTTAGTCGTGGCCCAAGTTCTTAATTGTAGTAGTGTAGGAAACTCGAACTCCTGAAGAACTCCTCAAGCAGATTTTTTGGTCGCGACACTCGAAGCGAGCGTGGTATCGTGATAACCAATCCATACCGAGGATAATGTCAAATTCCTCGAGAGGAAATCTCAGTAAGTCTGCTGGAAATGTGGCACAACCAATAATAATCGGAACATCCCTATGGGAAGAAGAACATGAGAACACATCTCCTGAAGGCAATGAGATAGAAGTCTCCTCAACAATAGAAGACTCCAGAGCTAGACTATCGGCGAACTGAGTCGATAAAAATGACAAAGAAGCACCAGTGTCGAATAGGATAAAACACTCAGCACCGAGAACAGTAAATATACCAGCAATGATATCCGGATGAGCCTTAGCCTCTGCTCTGGTCATAACGAAGATCTTCCCCTTTGCTTTGCCTCCTCTAGTCATTGTAGCAGCAGTGGCAGCCTTGCCAAGTGCAGTGTTCTTCTCAGGACACTCAAAAGACCTATGCCCAAATCCATTACAAGTTTAACACTTGTAGGCATTCTTGAAACAATCAAAACCAGGATGAAGAGGTTTACCACAACGGTTACAAACAGTCGATGTAGCATCTGTGTGAACAATGGTCTTAGCGACCGGTGCAACAAACCTCTCAAACCGCTTTTTCTGAGAAGTGGCAGGTGCAGAAGATGGAACAAAAGGCCTCTTTCCCTGGTAGATGGACCTCTGGTGTGAAGAAGCACTAGCAGTAGCAGCACGGGTCTCAGCATCAATAGCTCGAATGGAACTCTCAGCCCAGATAGCATCATCATACACCTCTACAAAGGAAGTAGAGTCTCGGTGGACCATGCTCTCAATACGGGGCCCTAACTTCCCTCGGTAGAAGTACACCCTCTCAGCCTCATCTCTCACAAATCTCGAAGCAAAATGCGCCAGCTGGTTGAACTTATCAGTGAACTCCTGTACCGTCATCTTCCCTTGCTTAACGTCCATGAATTCCTTAACTCTCTGTGAACGCAACTCCTTAGGATAAAACCTAGTCTCGATCTTCTCTTTGAAAGCCTCCCAATCGAACAATGGGTCCACAAGAAAAGTAGGACCAGTGAGAGTCCACCATCTATCAGCCTCTAAGGTCAGAAAGTGAGTGGCTAGACGCACCCTATCCTCTCTAGCTACTGAATACATGGCAAAACTCTTCTCCATCTCACGAAACCACTCAGAAAGAGCAACAGGATCAACTTCCCCTCCGTAGGTCTTCGCGTGATTCCTGGACATCTGAGATGCAATCCAAGAAAAGCCACCAGGTCTGTTGGCATCATTGCCTGGCGGAGGAGGAGGAGGAACAGTTTCAGCTTGATATCTCTGGTTCTCAAGCACCAGAAGAAGTGCTTGCATTATGGTATTCTCAGCTGCAGAAGTTCTCACCATCCTTCAAAAGAAAAGCAAGTGTTAACTTAGCAATTAGCAATCACAAAAAGACTAGAATATAAATCCTTAAATTTACCCCATCTCTCATTAATTATTTGATTATATGGTCAAGTTAATGTTGGGGGTCACATGAGTGCGTCGGGAGCGTTAAAGATCTGATACCAACTGTAAGACCCGTCGTCGCAGCGGAAATAAAACATACAAAACATGCCAAAATTTAAGCGGAATTTAAACTTTAACATGCATAAAAACGAGGTGAACTAAAAACTTAAACTGAAACAACTGATATAAACAAACATAGATAAGTATAACTGTCTAAGTACTGAAAGTAAATATATATACAAACAGCCTGGGATGGCACATCCCTACAGGCACTCAAAAACCGAAATGAAAGTCTAGAGTCTAGCTAACGAAAGTGTAAGGTCAATCGATGAATAACGGATCATCGCTCGCTAGCTCCATGCAATCCTTCTGCTATCCAACCTGTCATGTACCTACATACATGTAAACATGTATGCCACAATCAGTGGGGAGTGACTAGAGTTCTCCTAGCCACCTTTTGTAACGACACGTAACACATAAACATACAACATACTCCAATATATATATATATATATATATATATATATATATATAAATATATATATATATATATATATATATATATATATATATATATATATATATATATAACATGTGAAGCATATAAATCTCAATGTCCAAATCCCATATTAATCATGCAATTACTATGCAGGGCTCTTAACCAACTTCGGAAACTATTTGGAAGGAGAGCCGGTTTCCCTTCTGGTTGCCCGGCCGGGGGGTCTTTCAGTCCAAACCATTTACGAAACTAGCCAAAGAGTCGTCCAATGCCTTGGACGAACAATTCTATAAACAATAACACTCTATCTATTACAATCAATCTGCAACGTCTGACACTGTACCCCTACTCAGGCTAGCAGACACAAATCAGCAATGTTTAGGATCTACCCCTGCTCAGGCAAGAACTAGACACAAACAGCAGTGCCCAAGTTACACCCCTGCTCAGGTTAGACTTGGTACACAAATCAACAAGCATACACTCGTGCCCCTGCTCAGGTACAAGTGGATACCAATCAGCTAGTAATGGTTCCTAGACCCTGCTCAGTCGTGACCATTACTCTTCGTAATGAAATCGGATCCCTACTCAGACCCAACCCACTACGGTCATACAATCTCACGGTAGAATAGCGGTCCCTGCTCAGACATATCCTACCGCATCAAACATACACGTGTCGGTCTAGAGGTCCCTGCTCAGACGTAGCCGACACACCACAAACACTCACACATCAAGTTATAGGATCCCTGCTCAGACCATAACTTGACACGCATACAACCATCAGCACATATCGTACTCTAGCGGTCCCAGCTCAGACATATTCCGATATGTACTCAACCAAATCCTTATTCCTAAAAAGAGAATAGGATTATATGTATCCTACTCTTAGTAGAATTAGTTTTGAGTTTCCTAATCCAAGTAGGAATTCCTAAATTAAATAGGAGTCCTAATTGTAATAGGATTCACAATCCTAAGTTTAGTAGGAGTCCTAGTAGAAGTAGGTTTCACAATTCTAGTAGAAGTAGGAATCCTAATTGTTGTAGGATTCATAGTTATATTAGGATAAGGAATCCTAGTTGTTATAGGATTCATAGTTGTGTTAGGATTAGGAGTCTTAATCCTAGTCAAACTAGAGTTTGAACTTAAGTAGGATTAGGAATAGTTGTTCTAATCAAATTAGGATGTCTCTTAGACTTCTAATAAGATTAGTTTTCTTACTTAGGGTTGTTTGAGGACTGTTATTAACACCTATAAATAGGGTGTGGCAGCCGTGACAATTGACACAATTCAGAAATAATATAAGTTATAATTTAAGTTTCTTTGTGAGCTTGAGTGTATTGATTAGGTTTGCGAGCTTAATCTTTAGGATCGACTTTGCGAGGTTGATTTACAGGGTGACATCGAAGTTCTTCTTTTGCGAGAGAGGAGTTAGATTCATCAACTATCCATCGACATTCATCACCATAGTCCATCGTTCATCATCCAATCATCCATCTTCCATTGTTCACCAAGTCGTTCGTTCACAAGCACAAGTCCATTGTTCATTGAACGTGCATCATTCGTTCATCAAGTTCATCATCGTTCATCATTCGTTCGTTCATTGTTTCGTTTATATTGTTTTATTTTCGTTTGAAGTTACTAAAAAATTCGTTATTGATCTTAAGAGTGTAATTCCGCTGCACATCAATTCTTAAGAAGGATCATCTACACCAACTTAAGCTAGAGATCCGCATCAATGATCATGGCATAAAGTTAGACATACCCGAGTTCAAGGGAGATTTGGACCCCGAAGAGTTTCTAAATTGGGTACGACAAACAGAAAGGGTTTTTGAATACAAAGAATATGATGATAAAAAGCAATTCAAGTTAGCTATTCTCAAGCTAACCAAGTATGCATCTTTGTGGTACGAAAATCTTAAGAAACAAAGGAAGTGTGACGGTAAATCAAAACTTAATTCTTGGGTTAAGTTAAAGAAGCACCTAATCAAGCGATTCCTACCTAAGGATTATAATCAAGAGAACTACCTTAAATTACAAGCCCTAACTCAAGGAGGGATGTCCGTGAATGATTACATTAAGGAGTTTGAGAGGATGTCCATCGTTTGCGATCTAGAAGAAAAGGAGGAACTAAGAGTGGCTAGGTTTATTAAGGGTTTAACACCAACCCTATCATCTAGTGTCGAGGTTCAAAACTATGATGGGTTTAATGATGTGTGTCGTTTGGCCCTAAAAATTGAGAAACACAATAAGAATCGTAGGACATATCCATCATCAAGAGGTATGACCCAAGGAGAGGGTTCGAGCAACCAAAACAACCCAAACAAACCCAAAGAACCGGTCAAGGACGAGTCTAAGGATAGGGGGAAGGGAGTTGTGGTCGAAGCTAAGGGGAATCCTATGAGGAGGTGTTTCAAATGTCAAGGGTACGGTCACATAGCCCATGAGTGCCCACAAAAGAGAGCTTTAACCATCCAAGAGTTGCAAGACCTTATTCCGAACTTCATTATACCCGAAGTAAAGGCGAAGGGCGCGGAGGTCGAGGATGCAAAGGGGACGGTTGACGTGGAGCCGGAGAGTGAAAGCGAAGGTGAGTGTTTGGTCATTAGGAGTCTTCATATCGAGGCAACTAACGAAGAGGCCGAACAAAGGGAGAAATTGTTCCATACAAGATGTAAGATTGGAGGGAAGAAGTGTGATCTAATAGTGGATAGTGGTTCATGTACTAACGTGGTTGCTAAGGGGTTAGTTGATGAGCTTAATGTGGGGAATAAAACGCGTATTCGCCCTATACTTGCAGGATTATAATGAAAAATACAATCGTGAATATGGTCATAAGATTAAAAAGATATGAAAAAGAGTACAACCTTTAGTCCTTGCGCGAAAGGCCTAAGAACAAGAATTAACACAAATTCCCTTCTATAACTTGCACCCAAGACTTAGAATGAGACGTTGCCGCGTGTGCTAGAAATCCTCTCCAACTGCCTTACAATATCGGGAGAGCCTTTTGAGTTTTAGATGTGAGATCTGGGTTATGGGAGAAGAATGCTCTCAAACCCTAATTTTCTTGAGATTTGTTTAAACAGTGAAACAAGAGTACCTGACATAAGGAGAGTCCCTCTCCTTATGTAGTTCATTCGGCCGAAATATCTAATAGGGTAGGAGTGGGCTTTCCACTTTTACCTTATTCTAATTCGTGATTCGACCCATTTTAGCTAAAATTTATTCGCGGGTTTTATTTATAAATCGTATACATGTTATCAGATATTAATGCAGTCGATGTATTAATAATGGTCTGATAAAATTACGATATTGTATAATTACCCAAATTAATATAACTGTTTAAATTAATACGCGAATACAATATTTAATTAAATATAACCGTTTATATTTAATTTGACGAATTAATCATGTAATCCGTATTAGCTAAAATAATTTAATCCGTATTAAATAATAATCTCAACATCATATTGACTAATTTAATAGTCAATACCTCTGACTAACTGTTTAGTCATATCCGGCATAAATGTGATTGTATTTTCATACCTTCACATCTCTCAAACGTGTCCTATAGGTGTGACGTATAGGGACCAGTTGATCACCGCCATCCGTATGACAATAACGTCAAACTTATCTAGCAAGCCAACCGTTATTGATAAACGTGGATCAACTGGTAATAATACAGAAGTATGCCCTTGTGATCCTTAAAGAGATTTAATAAGTCATTGTACTTAATTGTCAAGGAAACCAGCCCCAACAATCTCCCACTTGTCCGTACAAGGGTATGTGCAATGACGTTATCACACTACATGTGGAGGACACAAGCTCCAACACTTAAGTTAGCCACTAGGGTTAGATCGAAACCCTACAAGTTGCATTGGTTGGATGGATACAAAGGGGTGAGTGTAAGGGACCAAGCGTTGGTGGGCTTGAGTCTAGGTCCTTACAAGGATGAAGTGTGGTGCGATGTGGTGCCTATGAGTGCGTGTCATGTGTTGTTGGCCAGGCCTCGACAGTTCGATCGTGATGTCACACATGATGGGAGGATGAATATCTATTGAGTTGTTAAAGATAAGGTTACCTATAACCTAAAACCTATGACAACTACACATACCAAAGAATCCCAATATAAGAAGGAGAGCTTGTTCATAACCCTAGGGGAGAACGTGGGAGGTCGTGTAAGTGAGGACCAAGAACGTGGGTTAGAAGAGGCTAGGAGGGAGTTAGTTGAGGAGGTGCATGTGAGGGGATTGATCATGGTGAGGTCGAGAGTCTTGGAGGAGATGAGGAGCGTGTGCCAAGCGTAGAAAAGGAGTCCATAATTGCGAATGTGGATGAAGAGCACGTTGGTGTAGGTTCGAGTCTAGGTCAAGAGGCAAATGCCGTGGGTCAAGATGAGGAAGAAGTCGTGCACGAAGGGGAGTGTGGCGTGAGGAAGGAGGCTAGTAACCCTAATTCAAGTTTGGATGGGAGTCCTGTCAACATTAGGGATACTATTACTGCGAATCCTACGATCAGTAGGAATAATATTGCTATAAAACCTATGCTTTACAGGTTATTATTACAAGGAACTTGGAATAGAGCAAGGGACAAGAAAGAGAACGATATTGAGTCGGGTTGGAGAAAGAAACAAGGGGTTCGAGTTCAGTCTAATTGTTCTAAGCCTATGGAGCCTAAGTTGATCCGTGAAGCACAATGGTGGAGTGGGAATGGTTCGACCAAGAATAGCACAAGACATAATTTGAGGTCAACTTTTTCAAAAGAAGAGTATGATGCGGGAGCATGTCTAAACTTTCCTAATAATAAGTCTAAGTCAAGATTCACACCAAATGCGTTCGAGCATGGATCCGTAAGATTATTCAAGTTAGCTTTACAAGGAGTACAAGAAGATTCTAGAAGGTTCCGGAAGACTTTGCAACATCCTTGGTTATTACTTCCTAAAGGCTATACGAAGAATGGTACAAGTGAAGCTTTGATCAAGACTAACCTAGGGCACGAGAGGGACCTTGGGACGCGCGCCTAATGCACGGCCACGCCTAGGGTTTCGGCCAAAACTAGGGTTTCATATTTTGTTTATTTTATTTGTGTTAAAATAAAAGAGATTGGGAAGTTATGTTTCCTAGTCTTAATAGGATTAGTATTAGGTTTCCTAATTGTAATAGGATTTACAATCCTAAGTTTAATAGAAGTCCTAGTAGACGTAGGTTTCACAATTCTAGTGGAATTATGAATCCTAATTGTTGTAGGATTCATAGTTCTAGTAGGGTAAGGAATCCTAATTGTTATAGGATTCATGATTATGTTAGGAATATGATCCTAATATGGATAGGGCATTAGTTCGTTACTATAATCAAAGATCGACAAGGCAATTTATGTTAGCTATTTATCATTAATTATAGTATGGCTAGTGTATTGTCTAGTAAAGATTCGTTGGGCTTTACAACCATGGGCTAACAAGGTGATAACAAGGTTTGAACCAAGGCAAGAAGGGACTAAGCTATGGTGGACGGACCACCGTGAGAACGGAAGGGCCTTGGGCCGCTTGTTGCTCGGCCACCCAAGGCGTGTTGCTCGGTTATCACACGCATGGGCTTGGTCACGTTGGGCTCCGAGTAGTTCTTGAAGTATTTTTTAATTACTTTGTTATTTTTATTAAGTTAGTTATTTTAAAGCTTGTTATTTAGTTTGTTAAGGTAGTTACTAGTTTGTTACAAGGTTGTTACAAATTAGTTATTATCTTATTAGTTAGTTATCCTAGGGTTATTAGGATTAGTTATTTAATTCTTTTAATTCCTAAGATAGGGTTTTATTTTTAATAAGGGTTATATTTAATCCATTAGGATAGATTTAGGACTCCTAGTCGAAGACGGATTCAAGAACCGAATTCTTGGATGCGTGTGTGTTGGGACGTGTACCTTACTATAAATAGGTACATGGTTCTCTTTTGTTATCAGACAATTATTCAATCAAAGTTATAAAATTTACAAGTTTTCTTTTAAGGCATACTTAAAGAATTCAAGGACTCCTCGAGTGTTGATCCGAACCGTTGGTACTTCGTCGCGTTTCAAGTATTGACAAGATTTACAAACTATAGGTCTAGGGAGTAAATCACCGTTGTTTATCCTATAGGTCTAGGGCAAACAAATATCCTTCTACCTTGGGGATTCACCTGAAGACCGTCACAACTACAAAACAACCACCACAATCAAGACCACCGACGGACCACCACCATCTCGACATCACCACCACCGTCGTTCATCATTCTCCATCATCATTCATCAAGATTCATCCAAGATCGTTCCATACTTGGCCTATTTTATTAATTCATTCAAGATTGTTCTCAAGATTTCCAAGAAAGCTTCCGCAGATGATTTCTTTGCTAAGAATTCGTATCATTAGTGGTATCAGAGCTTCAACTCTTGATTTCTTTATCTACAAGACGATCCATGAAGGGAGGTTGTATGAAAGGCGCGAGATACGAAGGAGAAGGAGGAGTTCCGTTACAATTGCCAAGAAACCTAATGCTACGTAACTTACAAATCCAACCCAATCAAATCTCAAACGATCAAAGGAGTCAAATTTTCTACACCAAGTGCCAAGTTCAAGATAAGTGGTGTAGCGTAATCATTCACGGAGGTAGTTGTGCAAACGTTGCTTCCGAAGAGATGGTATCCAAACTTAACCTAGTTACCACCACACACCCAAAACCCTATTTATTGCATTGGTTGGATGACGGGATTGTTATAAGAGTAACAAGGCAGATTAGGGTAGGGATTACCATGGGATCATACCAAGACAATATTTAATGTGATGTAATACCTATTGATGCATGTCACCTACTTCTAGGGCGTCCATGGCAGTTTGATAGGGACGTAGTACATAGAGGGAGAGTCAATGAATACGTGTTGGCGGATAAGGGTAAGAACATCATACTAAAACCTACGACCCCCCATGCCGTATTAGAGATGACCACCAAGAAACAAGAAGAGGCCAAGCGCACGGTGTTTGCGAGTGGGAAGGAGGTGGAGCGAGCCATGGAAGGGGAAAAAGGGGCGGATGCTTTAGGAGGATTATGAAGGGAAACGGAGCACCAATTAGTTTTAGTTCCGAGGGTTGCACTTCCTATTTGGGTCATTCATAGGAGCGACCAAATCAAGAAGTTACATGTGGGGACTAAAGCGAGAGGTGTTAGGCTGAAACGAAGGCTATTAGGTCCGATCCATTCCAAATTCAAACGAACCAAACCATTATTAAGGAAGAGAACATACAAATCTGTCTCAAAATCATACATAGATAGATCACTGTGTTGGGTAAAGAATTATGGTAAGGAGTATGCTTTGGTTGCGAATGAGGGTTGTATACAAAGGTTCGTTGAACACATGAAGTACAAATTGTTGGAGTTTAGAAAGTCGGTGAAGGCTGAGGTAACCGAGGGTAGGCGCAGAGAATTGGTGGGGGCTAATCCAACCGCGACAAGACAGGAGGGAGTAGAGTTGGTTAGCACGGTGGTGCTAAAAGAGGGCCTAAAAAAGCGTGAGCCTAGGGTAACCACGATGGGTGTTGAGCAATGGAGCAAGGTGTTGCGTGGGGTGTTGTAAAACAAGAAACGTGGGCTAGGGGACATGATAGGCGAAGAAGGAGGTTGTAGGAGGTTAGTGCTTAATCCAAATAGTTTACTTGTGACGGATGGGCATGTAACTAGGGAGGAGAGTATGGTGTTAGGGGCTGATTTGGTTAAGGAGGAAGGTAAGGACATGGTATCAACCAAGGTGGTACCAAAGGTGGCTCTAGGTGTTCGGGAGCCAAAGGAGCACGCGCCTAGTTTTGAACGTGTGGAGGAGTTGTTGCGTGGTATAGACATGAGACGTGGTAAGGGGCATGAGGTTTTCGGGTCGTTGGTTAAAGAGGAGCATCGTGTACCCATCAAGCTAAACCTAGGACCTTATGTGGAGGAGTATAGGCGAGAAGTTAAGGAGGAGGGGATAGTGGTGTCGCGGGAAGGCGCTAAGAGGCGCAGCCACAAGAAGATTTCCTTAACGAGTCAATCTTTATTCATTTGTGCAGGGAATATATCCCGGGATCAAAGGTTCTTGAATTGTAAACATCAAGAATTGAGGTCAATTCTCTTTAAAGGAGGAGGGGATGATCCGAATATGGATAGGGCATTAGTTCGTTACTATAACCAAAGATCGACAAGGCAATTTATGTTAGCTATTTTATCATTAATTATAGTATGGCTAGTGTATTGTCTAGTAAAGATTCGTTGGGCTTTACAACCATGGGCTAACAAGGTGATAACAAGGGTTGAACCAAGGCAAGAAGGGACTAAGCTATGGTGGATTGAACCACCGTGAGAACGGAAGGGCCTTGGCCCGCTTGTTGCTCGGCCACCCAAGGCGTGTTGCTCGGTTATCACACGCATGGGCTTGGTCACGTTGGGCTCCGAGTAGATCTTGGAGTATTTTTTAATTACTTTGTTATTTTTATTAAGTTAGTTATTTTAAAGTTTGTTATTTAGTTTGTTAAGGTAGTTACTAGTTTGTTACAAGGTTGTTACAAATTAGTTAATTAATTATAAGTTAGTTATCCTAGGGTTATTAGGATTAGTTATTTAATTCTTTTAATTCTTAAGATAGGGTTTTATTTTTAATAAGGGTTATTTTAATCCATTAGGATAGATTTAGGACTCCTAGTCGAAGACGGATTCAAGAATCCGAATTCTTGGAGGCGTGTGTGTTGGGACGTGTACCTTACTATAAATAGGTACATGGTTCTCTTTTGTTATCAGACAATTATTCAATCAAAGTTATAAAATTTACAAGTTTTCTTTTAAGGAATACTTAAAGAATTCAAGGACTCATCGAGTGTTGATCTGAACCGTTAGTACTTCGTCGCGTTTGAAGTATTGACAAGATTTTCAAACTATAGGTCTAGGGAGTAAATCACCGTTGTTTATCCTATAGGTCTAGGTCAAACAAATATCCTTCTACCTTGGGGATTCACCTCAAGACCGTCACAACTACAAAACAACCACCACCATCAAGACCACCGACGGACCACCACCATCTCGACATCACCACCACCGTCGTTCATCATTCACCATCATCATTCATCAAGATTCAACCAAGATCGTTCCATACTTGGCCTATTTTATTAATTCATTCAAGATTTTTCTCAAGATTTCCAAGAAAGCTTCCGCGGACAATTTCTTTGCTAAGAATTAGTATCAGAATAGGAGTCTTAACTATATTAGGAATAGGAGTCTTAATCCTAGTCAAACTATTTGTTTGAACCTAAGTAGGATTAGAGTTTTCTAGTTAGGATTAATTAATTCGTTCATATCTTAATTAGGGTCGCTTTTACACGGTTGTAAGGCCTATATTAGGCAGCCGTTATTTCGTTTTTATCATACAAGTTTGAGTTGAGAATTCAATAAAATCATAAGTTTCTGTGTGAGCTTTTGAGTGATATTAATTAAGTTTGCGAGCTTAGTTTTTAGGATCGACTTTGCAAGGTTGATTTGCAGGGTGTTAGCCAATTCCATCTTTTGCGAGAGAAGGTTGAGGGTCCATCGTCTATCCATCGACAATCCATCATCCAGGGGTCATCAAGCTTTCGTTCATCAACCACCGTTCACAAGTTCGTTCGTCCAAGCCTTGAAGTCCGAGCCTTGTTCGTCGATCATCATTGTTTCGTTCATCATTGTTGTTCATCGTTCACTATTCGTTCATCCATCATCCATAGTTCGTTCATATTTGTATTATTATTCATTGAAGTTACTAACAAGTTCGTTATTGATCTTAAGAGTGTAATTCCGCTGCACATTGATTCTTAAGAAGGATCATCTACATCAATTCAAGCTAGAGATCCGCATCATGTAGTAGTAGTAATAGTTGTTATAGTTGTTGTTGTTGTTGTTGTTGTTGTTGTTCTTGTTCTTGTTGTTGTTATTGTCGTTGTGGTTGTGCTTGTTGTTGTCCTTGCTGTTGTTGTTGTTGTTGTTGTTGTAGTAGTAGTAGTAGTTGTTGTTGTTGTTGTCCTTGTTGTTGTTGTAGTTGTTATTTTTGTGGTAGTTGTTGTTGTTGTCGTTGTAGTAGTAGTAGTAGTAATAGTAGAAGTAGTAGTAGTTGTTATTGTTGTTGTTGTCGTCGTCGATGTTGTTGTCGTTGTAGTTGTTGTTGTAGTTGTTGTGGTTGTTGTTGTCGTTGTTGTTGTTGTGGTTGTTGTTGTTGTCGTCGTTGTAGTTATCGTTGTGGTTGTTGTTGTTGTTGTGGTTGTTGTTTTTGTTGTTCTTGTACTTGTTATTGTTATTGTTATTGTCGTTGTTGGTTTTGTTGTTGTTTTTCTTGTTGTTGTTGTTGTTGTAGTTGTTGTGCTTGTTGTTGTAGTAGTTGTTGTTGTTGTTGTTGTGGTAGTTGTTGTTGTTGTTATTGTTGTTGTTGTCGTTGTAGTAGTAGTAGTAGTAGTAGTAGTAGTAGTAGTAGTAGTTGTTGTTGTTGTTGTTGTCGTCGTCGTCGTAGTTGTTGTCGTTGTAGTTGTTTTTGTTGTTGTTGTTGTTGTTGTTGTTGTTGTTGTTTTTGTTGTTGTCCTTGCTGTTGTTGTTGTTGTAGTTGTTGTTGTTGTTGTTGTCGTTGTAGTAGTAGTCGTAGTAATAGTAGTAGTAGTAGTTGTTGTTGTTGTTGTTGTTGTTGTTGTTGTCGTCGTAGTCGTTGTTGTGGTTGTTGTTGTCCTTGCTGTTGTTGTTGTAGTTTTTTTTTTTTTTTTTTGGTAAAAGGTAAATATTATTAAGTAACCAAAAATATAGGTCTAAAAGACCTATGTAACAGCCATCAAAGTATCTAGGTAGGTTTGATCTCGTATAGAGATTTTACCCGTACATGTTTCATGAATGTTATGTCTAATCTCATCTACAATACATTGGAACACAGATTTGGGATTCTTAAGAACATTATCCATCCTTGCTTTGTTTCTTTGACTCCAAATATGATAAATAAGAGCATTGATAATCCCATTGGTGAGACCTCGTTTAAGCTCCGTCCCCCTTCTAGTCATACGCCATCTTTCAGTATTGGTAGCAGGAATATGCAAGCCAGTCCACTGGTTCACCAAAGTAACAATCTGCAGGCTGTATGGACAGCTGAAGAAGAAATGCTCCAGAGATTCTGTCTGCAAGCCACACATACAGCATAGATCATCCTGAATGAAGCCAATGTTATAAAGCTTATGTTTAGTGTTCAAGGCCTGGTGGTAGTAGAGCCAAGTGATGAATTGATGCTTGGGTCTTGTCCATTTGTTCCATACCTAATGATACCAGTTCACATCCGTATTGGTTTCTCTCAGCCAGTCATATCCAGACTTGATGGTGTACATTTTACCATTGGTATTCTGCCAGTGATGTTGTAGAATTGCAGGTTTAATTTCATCTTTCATTTTGCAGATTTTCTTCCAAGTCCATGGAGTATCCAAACCAGGTCTGTAATCTAGCCATTGAGCACCTTTCAGGTAAATATTATGTACCCATTTAACCCACAGAGAATTAGCCTCAGTGAATACCCACCAAGCAAGCTTAGCCACAGCAGCCTTATTCCAAATTCGAGCATTGGTAATCCCCAGACCACCCTCTTTTTGAGGTTTGCAGACAGAATCCCAGGCCACCAGAGGTGGTTTTTTGTATTCAGTGCTTCCTTCCCAAAGAAAATTCCTGCAAATAGAGTCAATAGCTTTCATAACAGCTACTGGTATGATGAAAATGGAAGCCCAGTACCTATGGAGGGTAGATAAGACTGCTTTTATAAGTACTAGCCTTCCTGCATAGGATAGTTTTCTAGTGCCAAGAGCTCGAATTCTTTCTACCACTTTATCAATCAAAGGTTTGCAGTCTTGAGCATTATGTAACACCCCCATTTATTTAAGAGCCTTTAGCAAGACATTCTCAAATAAATAGAGCTGTTACCATGTCGGAATATCCGAGGTAGTGAATAACAAAGTAAAACAACCAAAGTACTTTATATAAAACTAATATAATTTAAACTTTTGGTTATTACAGTTACTACATAACGGAAAAGAAAATACAACTGATGACTTCTCTAGATGTGATATAATTCTAAGTCGGTCCAAAGTATGCATCTCACATTCCTGGCCCAGCTCCTAGCTCATCTGTCTCTGACCTGTAGAATCTACTCCCCATTCCGGATCATCGTAGGTGTACACGAATACACTGTCAACCTCGCGGTTGAGTAGGGTAACACAAAAATTATAATGCAACAATTATGATATGCAAATGCAATGATATGCTCGAGTTCAATCTCAATCTCATTCTCAATCACAAATCTCAATCTCAAACCCGTAACACCCAGCCATACCGAACCTCCCGACAGACTATAATCGGCCGTCGCCGAACACCAGCATAACAGCTGAGGTCACCAGGTCTAGTCCTGCAGAACTAGCCTGGGCCCAATAATATATCATCATCTCGAATCCGTATCCAATGCATATGTCATGCTCATGAATGCAACAATAATAATAATCATGCTTATGAATGCAACAGTAATAATAATCCATCACAACCATATATCATTCTCATATCATTCATGCTCATCGTCCATATCATACACTCAGCATCCACTCATAACATATAACTGTAGTATAGGGTCTATGTACCCTACCTGGAATAGCAATATAGTCCAAAAGCAAGCCAGCGAGTAAACAGAATAACGTCACTTCAAAATCGCCACCTAACAATATAATATACATAATTACTCACTAATATAATCATGTACAATTATTATCTGTCCACTTAAACCAAATTAATTAATTAAATTAATTAATAAGTCAAAACAATTACGCCTAACGAGGGCGTACTAAAAGTGACTCAATTCAATTATCTTAATAAGTCGATTAACAAGATATCGTCACATAACCATAATATAAATAGTCATCAAACTAGTTATAATAAACATTAATAACAACTAATAGTAATATTAATAATAATAATACTAATACAAACACAACTAACAATAATAACAACAATGTTAATAACAACCACTAACAAAATTAGTAATAATAATAACATATAATAATAATAATATACTAACTATAATATAATAATAATATGATAATGATAATAATACAAATAATAATAATGACAACATGCAACGTAAAGAACGTAGTATCACAGCCCCATACAACATTCACCGAGCACGACACTAAAGCAAGACGCGAAAACTCGGTTTCTGTACAGCCCTTTTCCCGACACCACCACTACACGCCTTGACCCTCACGACCGCTGCCACTGACCCCAACCTCAAGTACGTACTACCAGCTACAAACTCCACCCTTAAGCCACCACCAAGAGCCACCATAGCAGCCGACATATCAACTCTAAACAGCCCGGACACAACACGACCAAACGATTGTTGTTGTTGTTCCTTTTTATTTACACGCCACCACCCCACACCATCCACCATAACCACCACTCCTACCACCTAACAGAACCACCACACACTGACAATCCATGTCACCACCGCCTCCCGCCTCCTCGTGGTCCCTACCACGAGGAACACTCCTCTCGAAACTCATGATCTCACCCCCTCTGTTTGCCCCGGATTCTTTTTCCGGCAGCCACCACATCCACGGCCAACGACCACCACCCAAGACGCACTTACCACCGACAAACATAGCCCCAATAACATATCACCCTCTCGTATCCCCCACCACAAGAAACACGCAGGTCATCCTCACGACGCCACTCCTCTGCTTGCCGTTATTTCTACCAATCCCGCGAAAACCCACAGTGGTGACCGCCACTGGCCACCACCACTGCACCCATGTGGTCAGACCCAACCCAAAGACTTGTACCAAACCAAAACCATACAACAATCCGAATTAAAATTTAAAAAAATGAAACAGAGTAACATAATATGGTAGTGTCGACAAAACGAATGCTTACCGCGATGGCCACGGTGGTTGACGATGATGGTTGGTGTTTTTGGTTCAATCTCGTTCTTCCTCAAACTCTCGGTGGTTGCTAGATGAATTAGGGTTTTTTTTTTTTTAGTGTGGGGTTGTATGAGGAGGTTGATATGTCGATGTAAAGCGTTAAACGAATTCTACACTTTTCTTATTCGGCCCGATACGCATCTCGAGACACTCCGACTTCTATATTTCGTTCTCAACCCGTTACTTAAAATTAACCGAGTATGTAATATTAATATATTATCAAAATTAAAGAACTACGAATGAAATGTCATTTTATGAAATAATCGTCAAACATAAAACGATTACGAAATACGAAATAATCGTAGAAATACGATTTATAAAATGATTACAGCTTACGTAAAATACTTTATAAACATTTCATTTGAAATACTTGCGTAAAACATGTTTTGACTGCCGTTGACCAAGACTAAAATACTGGGTATTACACATTAAGCCTAGTAGCCTTTATAGGGACCCCCAGATATCTGAATGGGAGTGACCCTTCCACACATCCAGAAATGTATGCAATATCTGCTCTCAGCTCATTGTCAACCCCATTAAAGTAGACATTTGATTTGCCTGGACTCATGCATAGTCCTGAAGCCTCTGAGAAGTTGGCAAAGGTTCTCAACAGAATCATGATAGAAGGGCTTTCACCTTTACAGAAGAGGAGAAGATCATCCGCAAACATTAAGCTAGAAAGCTTAAGCTGACCACATAAGGGATGAAATTTAAAATTCATATTGCTGGTGGTATGACTTAGGAGCCTGGTGAGATACTCCATACAAATGGTGAACAGAAGAGGGGAGAGAGGGTCCCCTTGTCTGAGCCCTCTCTGTCCTTTGAAAAAACCAAAAGTATCTCCATTCAGGTTTATGGAATAAGATGCAGAAGTGACACATTCCATGATGAGATTAGCGAAAGCATTAGGGAATTGTAAGGCCTGGAGCATTTGATGAAGGAAAGACCATTCTATAGTGTCATAGGCTTTCTGAAGATCAATCTTAAAAATGCACCTGGGAGAGACTGATTTTCTACCATATAGCTTGATGAGATCCTGGCAAATGAGTATATTCTCTAGTATCTTTCTACCCTGAATGAAACCACCTTGAGTAGGGGAGATGATGTCAGGGAGAACAGATGCTAGTCTAGAGCAAAGGAGTTTTGAAATGACCGTGTAAATAAGATTGCAGCAGGCTATGGGTCTGAATTGATGAACATGCTGAGGGTTCACTCCTTTAGGTATCAGAGTGAGGTTAGTTACATTTAGTTGTTTGAGAATCCTTCCATTATTAAAGAACTCGTGCACAGCCTCACAAACATCCTTGCCCACACAATCCCAGCTAGCCTTGAAAAACTGGCTGGAGTATCCATCTGGGCCAGGGGCCTTGTCATTTGGGATACTAAATGAGCAGTCCTTGATTTCAGTATCAGTGATTGGTTGCATCAGTAAATCAGTATGAGCATTTGAGCAGAGGGCCATTCTGTGCACCACTTCAGTCTTAACTGAGACAGTACTCTTCTTACTGCCCAATAAGGACTGATAGAACTGGAGGAAGGCTTGTTGAATTCCTTCCTTAGTAGTTTGCTGACATCCATTCCCATATGTAATTTGAGTCACCAGATTCCTCCTTCTCCTTCCTCTAAGAACACCATGAAAGTAGGCAGTGTTTGCATCTCCTTCTTTCGTCCAGTGAGCTTTTGCCTTTTGTTTAAGAAATAAGTATTCCTGCTGATCTAACTGTGCACAGAGCTCTGCAGCATTTAACTCCTGATGCTTCATATGGGAATTACCAGGATCCAGAATGAGAGCCTCTTGGCATGCCTTTAGATTAGCTCTTGCTGAGGCAGCTGTAATTTCTATGTCTGCAAACTTTGTTCTATTTAAGTGTTTCAGGGGCTGTTTAAGCCTTCTCATTTTCTGTGTAAGCCTAAACATTGAGGTACCCTCCACAATACTGTCCCAATTGTCATTGACCACTGTCAAAAAGGTAGGATCAGAACACCAGACATTAGCAAACTTGAAAGGTCGATTTTTATGTCCCACATCTGGTTGGGGTTGAATAATACATGGGGTATGGTCTGTTGGAGCTTGTGTCCTCCACATGTAGTGTGATAACGTCATTGCACATACCCTTGTACGGACAAGTCTCCCACTTGTCCGTACAAGTGTAGGTGCGATAACCGAATCTCATATCCTTTTAAAATTTCTCCCACTCAATGTAAGACAATTTGCAAATCCGCATTCGCAAAGGTCGTATCTCACAAGCGATCTGTATCAAGAGTGGTTTCCCCGACTAGAGAGTAACTTAACTGATAAAACGAATCTGTATTCGAGCATGGCCATGCATTTCAGTTACTACTCCTCGAGTGGCCCTGAGAAATGATAAAATCCTGATAAGGGTTTGGATATTTCCCTCAACTCGAATCCTGCCGATATCGCCCAGCATGAAATAACCCAGAAAAAATCCTCTTGGCCCCTGTTACGGTGACCGTGGGAAAGAAACCAAAGTTACCCAAAATCTGTCTTAATCTCAAGAGACAGTTGAAGGTCAAAAGACTCGACTCTAAGGAACACTATGGAGGTCCTATCCACGACCAGGCACCCAATGTTATAAAACATTTAGGACTCCATAACGTTGTCACGGGGTGTCCTACGAGATATCCGTATAACTCGCCTTTGTGATTGGTCAGTCATCCACGTGACTTATGGCTCGTTGAACCCACCATCAACCAACGTCACAAAATGATTACCTGAGTTATCAGCTCAAGTGGGTAATCAAGGACCAAAACGATGTAATGTTAATCAGTTCACTTTGTGGTGTTCAAAATTGGCGTACAATTCCACATGAAAAACAAAACATTTTATATCATAACAATAAGGTTGAATAGAGTACACGAGAAAATGAATTATTACATGAATTCATAAAAGAGTACTACAACTTAGGAACACATCCAATTCCCATGGAATGAATGTGCCCTTCATGCTTATCACGTGGTAATGCTTTTGTGAGAGGATCAGCTATGTTGTCATCCGTAGCGATCTTATCAATAAAAATCTCCTTTTGCTCCACGTAATCTGTGATTAGATGAGCTTTCCGTTGTACATGCCTAGCCTTGTTGCTAGACTTATGCTCCTTAGCTTGGAAGATGGCACCTTTATTATCACAATAAACGGTGATTGGGTCATTCGAACTAGGCACTACTGATAGTCCTTGTAAGAATTGACGCATCCATATTGCTTCCTTAGTTGCTTCCGAGGCGGCATAGTACTCGGACTCAGTCGTAGAATCTGCTGTAACACTCTGTTTAGAACTTTTCCAGCTGACAGCAGCGCCATTAAGAGTAAAAACGAATCCAGACTGAGATTTCGAGTCATCTCGATCCGTTTGGAAGCTAGCATCTGCGTAACCCGTGGCGCAGAGCGTCGAGTCGCCTCCGTAAATCAATCCCCAATCTTTAGTCCTCCGTAGGTACTTAAGAATGTTTTTCACGGCCATCCAGTGTTGTTCACCTGGATGAGCTTGGAATCGACTTGTCATACTCAATGCATATGCAACGTCAGGACGTGTGCATATCATGGCATACATGATCGATCCTATTGCCGAAGCATAAGGAATCCGACTCATGCGCTCTTTCTCTTCCAGTGACTTAGCTTCTTGAGTCTTGCTCAAGTGAAGCCCAGGAGTCATAGGAAGGAACCCTTTCTTGGAGTTCGTCATACTGAATCTCTCTAGAATCTTATCTATATAAGACTCCTGACTGAGAGACAACATCCGTCGTGATCTATCCCTGTAGATACGGATGCCCAAAATTCTTTGTACCTCTCCCAGATCTTTCATCTGGAAATGGTTTTTCAACCATGCTTTAACCGAAGATAGGAGAGGTATGTCATTCCCGATCAAGAGTATGTCGTCGACATACAGTACTAGGAATACAATCTTGCTCCCACTCGACTTGATATAGAGACATGGTTCCTCGACTGATCGAATGAATCCATTCTCTTTTATCACTTGGTCGAAGCGATGATTCCAACTCCGCGATGCTTGCTTAAGTCCATAGATGGAACGCTTAAGCTTGCAAACTTTCTTAGGATGTGCTGGATCGATAAAACCCTCGGGTTGTACCATGTACAACTCTTCCTCCAAATAACCGTTTAAGAAGGCGGTTTTAACGTCCATTTGCCATATTTCATAATCATGAAATGCGGCGATCGCTAAGATAATCCGAATGGAACGTAGCATGACTACGGGTGCAAAGATCTCATCATAGTGCAAGCCTGGCACTTGAGTGAAACCTTTAGCAACTAGTCTAGCCTTGTGGATATCTTGTTGTCCTTCCACGGCATGCTTTATCTTGTAAAGCCATTTGCATTGAAGGGGACGTACCTTTGCAGGTAGGTCCACAAGATCCCACACGTTGTTCTCATACATGGAGTCCATCTCGGATTGCATGGCTTCTAGCCATAGCTTTGAGTCAGAACTAGTCATGGCACCTTTATAGGTTGTGGGTTCATTACCCTCTAGGAGTAAGACGTCATCTGTATCATGTTCCTCGACCATACCAATGTATCTGTCCGGAGGAATAGAGACTCTTCCCGACCTCCTAGGTTCCTCAGGAATATCTACCGCAGCCTCGGTTGAAGGAACTGTTTCCTCCAATGGTTGCTCGGTAGTTGGTTCTTGAACCTCCGATAACTCGAAAGTTCTATTACTCGACTTGTTCTCGAGAAATTCTTTCTCTAAGAACGTCGCACTAGCCGCAACAAAAACACGTTGTTCGGTAGGCGAGTAGAAGTAATGACCAAAAGTTCCCTTTGGATAGCCTATAAAGTATGTCTTGACCGATCGCGGGCCGAGCTTATCCTCGTGTCTCCACTTGACATAAGCCTCGCAGCCCCAAACCCGAATAAAGGACAAGTTAGGGACCGTTCCCTTCCATAATTCGTATGGAGTCTTGTCAACAGCTTTAGACGGACTTCGGTTAAGTATTAGAGCGGCTGACAAAAGAGCATAGCCCCACAATGAATCAGGCACAACGGTGTGACTCATCATGGATCGAACCATATCAAGTAGAGTTCGATTTCTCCGTTCGGACACACCATTTAATTGTGGTGTTCCAGGTGGAGTCAACTGTAGCACGATGCCACAGTCTTTAAGGTGTTGATCAAACTCGTGTGAAAGATACTCACCACCACGATCCGAACGTAGTGCTTTAATCTTTCTACCCAGCTGGTTCTGTACCCTATTCTGGTATTCTTTGAACTTGTCAAAGGATTCACTTTTGTGCTTCATTAAGTAGACATAGCCATATCTACTCAAATCATCCGTGAAAGTGATGAAATACCTATAGCCCTCTCGTGCGTTGATCGACATAGGCCCACATACATCCGTATGTATGAGTCCTAATAGGTCGGCAGCGCGCATTCCAACACCTTTGAAGGAAATACGAGTCATCTTGCCGATGAGACATGATTCACACGTGCCATATGATTCGAAATCAAAGGGCGAGATAGCTCCATTCTGTATGAGCTGTTTTACGCGTTTCTCATTTATGTGTCCCATACGACAATGCCATAGGTAAGTTTGATCTTTGTCACCTACCTTTAATCTCTTGTTATTCACATGTAATATCTCGGTAGTTTGATCTAAAACATAAATTCCATTCATGGAAACTGCCTTGCCATAAATCATATTGTGTAAGGAGAAAATAAAGCTATAATTCTCTTTTACAAATGAAAAGCCGAGTTTGTCAAGCGCAGAAACTGAAATAATGTTTTTGGACAAACTAGGAACATAATAACAGTTATATAAAAATAACTCGAATCCACTTGGAAGCTGGATCACGTATGTTCCCTTCGAGACTGCAGCCACACGTGCTCCGTTCCCGACACGCAGGTCCACCTCACCCTTGATTAGGGGTTCTTGGTTTCGGAGGCCCTGCACATGATTACATAGATGAGAACCACAACCAGTATCAAGTACCCAAGTTCCGCAACTTGCGTGGTTAATCTCAATCATGTGAATAAAAGAAGAAGAAGACATACCAACAGGAGTAACGCGGCCTTCCTTAATGTCCTCGCGGTACACGGGGCATGAGCGCCTCCAATGCCCAGTCTTGTGGCAATGGTGACATTCCATGCTAGTATCCTTGCTCTTTGTTTTGCCCTGTGAGTTGCTTGACTCACCTGGCCCACTCTTAGTAAATCCTGACTTCTTAAACTTGGGCTTGCCTACTGTTAGGTCGCCCTGAGCTTTAGCTTTACCCTTACCCTTACCCTTACCCTTACTGGAGATCATGAGAACATCTTGCTTCACGCTCCCACTTAATTTCAGATCCTTCTCGGTCTGTACGAGAAGGGAGTGGAGCTCATGAGGAGTCTTCTTCATGTCATTCATGTAATAGTTGGCCCTAAAGAGGGCGAACCCATCATGAAGTGAATGAAGCATTCGATCAACGATTATGTTCTCACTGATCTTGCAGTTTAGGGCCTCCAGTTTTTCGATATTCTCAATCATGTGAAGAATATGTGGGCTAACAGCTTGGCCCTTCTGGAGTTTCGCCTCAAAGAAGCGACAGGTATGCTCATAAGAAACGATCCTCGGAGCTTTTGAGAATTCGTTAGTGAGCGTGGTGAAAATCTTGTTTGCACCATGGGCTATGAAGCGTCTTTGCAAATTGGATTCCATTGCATAGATGAGTACGTTCTTTATCGCACCCGCTTCCATGACGAAGTCGCTATGAGCGCGAACTTCGTTAGCTCTAGCTCCAGTTCCTGGGTGTGCCGGAATTGGCTCAGTTAAATACTTAAGCTTTCCGTCAGCAATGGCAGCATTCCGTAGTGCTGCCTCCCAGTCAGAGAAGTTTGACCCATCATTCCTCAGTCTTGTGGACTGATTCATGGAGTCCATGAAGGCTTTTAGCCAGGATTCACGTGCTAGCTTGGCACTTGGCATTGGGTCTTCACCAGCCATTTAGTTATACAGCAGTTTAATTGAACGTGTTCTAGACTGAAAAGAAGATAAAACAAAACCATATAAGCAACTCATTGTTGTGATTTAAGTCTATATTAAATTGAATTTAAACTCGTAGACTCATGCATTTATATAATTGATCTCCCTCAAGAATTATATAAATGATCCCAAGACTCAATTTCCGTATATTGATAAGCCCACAGTTTGGCTAATTCCACCGTTGGAACTCTTGGTCGATAGATTTCCGTAAATCCTATCTATTAGTCCATCTCAGTCACTGGATATTATCGAGTGACCATGATGTTGAGATAAAATAAATCATCTGTTCCCACTTACCCGACGTAGAAGGGGTCATATTATGCCTACCAACGAAGAAGGGATTCATGGGAGGCTGATTTATAAAGACTAGTCTCAATTTTTGGTTATACGAGGAAGACCCCATCAACTTTTATTTATTCATATTAAGTGAACTAATATCTAGCATATGCGTGAATGAATTAAATAAAGTGATGGCTTTGCAATTGACATGTGACATCTGTATTGTCACAGAAAACTAACGCGTAACCTCTACATGAGTCAGTTTTCAGGCATGATATAGGTGGTTTGGTTTTAGGCGGAATATGATGCAAGCTATTATCGATGAAAGCATAAAATGAAAGCAATAAACGTAAATAAAAAGTCCTAGTGTGGCCTATCCTACCAAAATAAACATAAAACAACTTGGAATCCACCGTTGGACCCTAGAAGCTTGTCTTGATGTTCCATCTTGGTCCTTGCAGCGGGAGTGAGCATCCGGTCTCCGTCTTGTCTTTGGTCTTCACAAAATTACTAATTTAAATTACAAAAGTAGTCCTAGATACATTCTAATTTAAATACAAAAGTAATTACATGGCAAAAACCCAAAACGGAGATTCAAGATCT
Source organism: Silene conica (assembly GCA_029255685.2). Lineage (NCBI taxonomy): Eukaryota > Viridiplantae > Streptophyta > Magnoliopsida > Caryophyllales > Caryophyllaceae > Silene > Silene conica. The sequence continues at coordinate 46,491,806 of CM055314.2, read as the reverse complement.
CAAGATTACAAGCAAGACTGTATCCCATCATTACGGTGACACAATCTTCTAAGGCCACACTAAGTTACAACCGTTTGCAAAATTAAATACGTTATTGAAAGCATTCATTAGACATTCAACAAGATGATAAATAAAATGCATCAACTAAATTAAAATTCATACATGACATAATACTGTTATTATGATTAACAAATTTTTACCAAACCACCTTTTAGGATTAAAATTATGTGATTATACCGTTTTAACCACTTTAATTTTAATAAGTTTATAATCCTATTATTTTAAACCGTTTTAAAATAATATGTATCAAACGAGGGTGAACCGTTTCACAAAATTAATAATATACTATTTCCGTATATAGTATATTACTAAAGGCCATGTGAAAATAAAACATGTTATTTTCGGAAAATAAAAAAAAAAACGAGTCTGTTACAGGGGTGGTCTACCGACCCAAAAAACAGGTCTACCGACCACCTGACGAAATTTTTTTTTTTTTTTTTTTTTTTAAAGCAGAATGGTCGACCGACCACAAAACACGAAACCGAGTTTCTGAACACGATTTCTCACAAAAGATAAACTGTCGAAATAGAAAAACACGCAGGAGGCGGTCGACCGACCGCAACGGGTGGTCGATCGACCGACTTAGCGGCAGAAGACAATTTTTCAGGTTTTAAAACTTACGAAAAACACAAAGGTAAAATTTTCATGGCCTGGCTCTGATACCACTTGTGGGGAATAAAGCATGTATTCACCCTAAACTTGCAGGATTATAATGAAAAATACAGTTGTGTTTATAGTCATAAGATTAAAAAGGATAAGAAAAGAAGTACAACCTTTAGTCCTTGTGCGAAAGGCCTAAGAACAGGAATTAACACAAATTCCCTCCTATAACTTGCACCCAAGACTTAGAATGAGACGTGGCCGCGTGTGCTAGAAATCCTCTCCAACTGTCTTGCAATATTGGGAGAGCTATTTAGGTTTTAGATGTGAGATCTGAGGTTTTGGGAGAAGAAAGCTCTCAAAACCCTAATTTTCCTTGAGATTTGTTTAAACAGTGAAACAAGAGTCCCTGACATAAGGAGAGTCCTCCTCCTTATGTAGCTCTTTTGGCCGAAATTTCCAATAGGGTAGGAGTGGGCTTTCCACTCTTACCTTATTCTAATTTGTGATTCGACCCATTTAGCTAAACTTTATTCGCGGGTTTTGTTTATAAATCGTATGCATGTTATCAGATATTAATGCAGTCGATGTATTAATAATGGTCTGATAAAATTACGATATTGTATAATTACCCAAATTAATATAACTGTTTATATTAATACGGGAATACAATATTTAATTAAATATAACCGTTTATATTTAATTTTACGAATTAAACATGTAATCCGTATTAGCTAAAATTATTTAATCCGTATTAAATAATAATCTCAACATCTTATTGACTAATTTAATAGTCAATACCTCTGACTAACTGTTTAGTCTTATCCGGCAAAATGTGACTGTATTTTCATACCTTCACATCTCTCAAACGTGTCCTATAGGTGTGACGTATAGGGACCAGTTGATCACCGCCATCCGTATGACAATAACGTCAAACTTATCTAGCAAGCCAACCGTTATTGATAAACGTGGATCAACTGGTAATAATACAAAAGTATGCCCTTGTGATCCTTAAAGAGATTTAATAAGTCATTGTACTTAATTGTCAAGGACACCAGCCCCAACAATCTCCCACTTGTCCGTACAAGGGTATGTGCAATGACGTTATCACATTACATGTGGAGGACACAAGGGCATACTTTTGTATTATTACCAGTTGATCCACGTTTATCAATAACGGTTGGCTTGCTAGATAAGTTTGACGTTATTGTCATACGGATGGCGGTGATCAACTGGTCCCTATACGTCACACCTATAGGACACGTTTGAGAGATGTGAAGGTATGAAAATACAGTCACATTTTGCCAGATAAGACTAAACAGTTAGTCAGAGGTATTGACTATTAAATTAGTCAATAAGATGTTGAGATTATTATTTAATACGGATTAAATAATTTTAGCTAATACGGATTACATGTTTAATTCGTAAAATTAAATATAAACGGTTATATTTAATTAAATATTGTATTCCCGTATTAATATAAACAGTTATATTAATTTGGGTAATTATACAATATCGTAATTTTATCAGACCATTATTAATACATCGACTGCATTAATATCTGATAACATGCATACGATTTATAAACAAAACCCGCGAATAAAGTTTAGCTAAATGGGTCGAATCACAAATTAGAATAAGGTAAGAGTGGAAAGCCCACTCCTACCCTATTGGAAATTTCGGCCAAAAGAGCTACATAAGGAGGAGGACTCTCCTTATGTCAGGGACTCTTGTTTCACTGTTTAAACAAATCTCAAGGAAAATTAGGGTTTTGAGAGCTTTCTTCTCCCAAAACCTCAGATCTCACATCTAAAACCTAAATAGCTCTCCCAATATTGCAAGGCAGTTGGAGAGGATTTCTAGCACACGCGGCCACGTCTCATTCTAAGTCTTGGGTGCAAGTTATAGGAGGGAATTTGTGTTAATTCCTGTTCTTAGGCCTTTCGCACAAGGACTAAAGGTTGTACTTCTTTTCTTATCCTATTTAATCTTATGACTATAAACACAACTGTATTTTTCATTATAATCCTGCAAGTTTAGGGTGAATACATGCTTTATTCCCCACATGGTCAAAGTTCCCTTCAGGTAAGTAATGAGCAATATGATCAGGGAAGCTTGTCTGCCAATCTTGATTGATAAGAAATCTATCCAATCTAGAGTAAACACTGTCTTCAGGCCTTTGTTTGTTATTCCAGGTGTAAAAAGCACCTTTGGATGGGCAGTGCTCCAGCTCACAGTAGAGAAGGCATTCTTGGAGAGGAGCTGCTTCCAGAGGTGAGAACCCTCCTCCTAATCTTTCCTCAGGGTTCAACACACAGTTGAAGTCACCCCCTACTGCCCAAGGACCCCTCATAGAATCTGCAATACTCTTCAAAGCAAGCCACAGAGACTCTCTTTCAGATATGCCATTAAAGGCATATACCCAAGTAACATGACAGGATGATGAAGTGCTCCTGTTTTGAATATGCAGGTGGATATATTGTGGATCATAAGTAAGGATGTTAACAATGAACCTATTTGGATCCCATCCCACCCAAATACGACCTCCATCATGGGTATGAATGCTAGTCGTAATACTCCAATGATTAAAAATTGACATAACTCTAGTTTGCTTAGAAGCTTTTATTTTAGTTTCTAAAAGAGCAAATAAACCAATATTATTAGCTAGAAGGAAGCTATTTACATACTGATGTTTGAGAGGCCTGTTCATGCCCCTCACATTCCAATATCCTATGATCATTGAGACCTTTGAGGAGAAAGAACCCTCATTGGTCTCCTAGGAGAGCCAATCCCTCGTCCTGCTGCCTCTTTGAAAGAAGGATGAATGGATGATGTTGCTGGCAGTAGCTCAGGAGGTACTCCAAACAGTGGACTTGCAGGATAATCATCTTTGTTAGTTTCATCAGTGTCTGTCACCTGATGCATCTCTGGTTCCTTAGGTTTACTACTCTCATCAGTGACTGGTGTAGTAGTTGTTACCTGTGTTTCTTTCTTTTTCCATACCTGCTTAATATTGCTAATGGCTCGTTTTTTCCTGCAGGTTTTCTCATCATGACCATAAATTTGGCACTTAGTACATTTGATTGGTTTCCATTCAAATTCCAAAGGGATTTCAATGATATTTTGCTTTTCATCCCTGAGTTTAATACTCTCTGGGCATCTTTGCCCATAGATACTTCAATGAGAATCCTGGCATACCCCAGACGAGTTCTGTTTTGAGTGGCTGCATCCTTTTGTATAACTTTGCCTACTTTGCCCGCTATTTTATCCAGGCTCTGTCCCCAGAATTTGAGAGGGAGTTTATGTAAGCGTATCCATGTAGGAACAGTTTTGACTTCTTCTTCTCAAGATCAATGTCTGGCAGCCATCGTTTGATGATGACAGGTTTGCTGTCAAATAAGTGAGTTCCTGCGGCCAATACTGCTTCTTGCATCTCTTTGGTATGAAATCGTACAACAAAGACACCATTAGGTAAGTATGATATGGAATCCATCTTGTGGTGTTTCCATATGCGTTTAATGTATCCTTCAAACACCGGCCATGGTGGATTGGATCCTAGTACGAACCCATAAATTGCAGTCTTCCAATAATCAAGTTCATCTTTGACATCATCTTCTGTGATGTCAATGATATCATCATCCAAATCATCCACCATGTCAACAATAGGTCTCCCATGTCTATCAAACCAATCACCCTCAGTGTCCTCCATACCATCCTTTGAAATTGTCTGGCTAAGTGGTACATTAGATAGACCAAGTTCTGGATCAGAAAAGGATGGTATTCCTGCAATAGTTCTCATACTGCCATGTTTTTGTGTCTCCATATCAGTAGGGTTTGTGGTCATATTACTCGTACTTGCCTGCTTGTTTCTCTCCTTACTTTTAGTTCCTTTCCTTGTCGTGATGTTGTCCAGTAAACTAGAGGAATTGGCCATAACCATATTGCACAGGAATTCCTTGTCGTGTAGTAGTTGTTGTTGTTGTTGTTGTTATTGTGGTATTTGTTGTTGTTGTTGTTGTCGTTGTTGTTGTAGTAGTAGTAGTAGTAGTAGTAGAAGTAGTAGTAGTTGTTATTGTTGTTGTTGTCGTCGCCGATGTTGTTGTCGTTGTAGTTGCTTTTGTGGTTTTTGTTGTTGTTGTTGTTGTTATTGTTGGCGTTGTTATTGTCGTCTTTGTTGTTGTTGTTGTTGTTGTTGTTGTCGTCGGTGTTGTCGTTGTAGTTGTTGTTGTGGTGGTTGTTATTGTTGTGGTTGTTGTTATTGTTGTAGTTGTTGTTATTGTCGTTGTTGGTTTTGTTGTTGTTTTTCTTGCTGTTGTTGTTGTTGTGGTAGTTGTTGTCGTTGTTGTTGTTGTAGCTGTTGTTATTGTCGTCGTTGTAGTTGTTTTTGTGGTTGTTGTTGTTGTTGTCGTTGTTATTGTTGTCGTTGTTGTTGTCGTTGTAGTAGTAGTAGTAATAGTAGTAGTAGTTGTAATAGTTGTTATTATTGTTGTTGTGGTGGTGGTGGTTGTTGTTGTTGTAGTTGTTGTTCTTGTTGTTCTTATTGTCGTTGTTGTTGTGGTGGTTGTTGTCCTTGCTGCTTTTGTTGTTGTAGTTGTTGTTGTTGTTGTTGTGGTTGTTGTTGTTGTGGTAGTTGTTGTTGTGGTAGTTGTTGTTGTTGTTGTTGTTGTTGTCGTTTTAGTAGTAGTAGTTAGTAGTAATAGTATTGCTAGTGGTAGTAGTAGTAGTTGTTGTTGTTGTCGTCGTCGTTGTTGTGGTTGTTGTTGTCCTTGCTGGTGTTGTAGTAGTAGTTGTTGTTGTTGTTGTTGTCGTCGTCGTCGTTGTAGTGGTTATCGTTGTATTGTTGTTGTTGTTGTGGTTGTTATTGTTATTGATGTCATTGTTGTTGCTGATGTTCTTGTGGTGGTGGTTGTTGTTGTCGTCGTCGTCCTTGTTGTTATTGTAGTTGTTGATACGAATTCTTGAGCAAAGAAATCGTCCGCGGAAGCTGTCTTGGAAATTTTGAGAACAATCTTGAATGAATTAGTAAAATAGGGACAATCTTGAAACAATCTTGAAAATAATGGATGATGGATGACGAGATGAACGATGATGATGATGTCGATGGTGGTGATGGCCGTCGATGGTAGTGGTAATGGTGGTTGTTGTTGTAGTTGTGACGGTCTTGAGGTGTATCCCCAAGGTAGAAGGATATTTGTTTGCCCTAAACCTATAGGACACCTTATGGTGAATTACTCCCTAGACCTATAGTTTGTAATTCGTGCTAATACTTGAAACGCGACAAATATTAACGGTTCGGATCAACACTCGATGAGTCCTTGAGATTTCTTTAAGAATACCTTAAAAAGAAAACTTGTAATTTTTATTGAATACTTCATAATTGGATTGTTGAAACAAGAAGAACAATGTGCCTATTTATAACATAGGTCACTCGTCCAAAGACCAATCCCACATGCCTCTGTATTCTCGAAATCCTAATGAGAATAGAAGTCCTAAACTTAATCTAATGGATTAAAATAATCCTTATTAAATAAACTCTATTCTAGGCATTAAAAAGAATTAAATAACTAACCCTAATAACCCTAGGATAACAACCAAACAAGATAATAACAAACCTGTAACTACCTTGTAACAAACTATAACAAACTTAACTAATTTAGTAACTAACTAAATTAACAAACTTATAAAAATAACATGGAAATTAAATATACTCCAAATCCGACTTGGAGTTGTTGATTTTTGTGAGGACCGAACAGCCACACGGACTTTGGGATTCGTGTCCAAGAACCCTGCCGCGATCCTTCCTTCCACACGGTGGTTCGTCCACCTTAGCCTACCCCCATATTGTCTTGTTTTGATCTTTATTCTTACTTCATTAGGCCACGGTTGTAGAATCCATCGAACCATTACTAGACCATATATTAACCATAAGATAGTTAATGATAAAATAGCTAACATAAATTGCCTTATCGATCTTTAATCATAGCGACGAATCGATGCCCTATCCATAATTGTTTCAGTTGTTGTTGTCGTTGTAATAGTAGTAGTAATAGTAATAGTATTAATAGTAGTAGTAGTAGTAGTAATAGTTGTTATTGTTGTTGTTGTGGTGGTGGTTGTTGTTGTTGTTGTTGTTGTTGTCTTCGTCGTTGTTGTTGTGGTTGTTATTGTCCTTGCTGTTGTTGTGGTAGTTGTTGTTGTTGTGGTAGTTGTTGTTGTTTACGTTGTAGTAGTAGTCGTAGTAATAGTAGTAGTAGTAGTGGTAGTAGTAGAAGTAGTAGTTGTTGTTGTTGTTGTTGTTGTCGTCGTTGTTGTGGTTGTTGTTGTCCTTGCTGTTGTTGTTGTAGTTGTTGTTGTTGTTGTTGTTGTCGTAGTTGTTGTTGTTGTCGTTGTAGTAGTAGTAGTAGTAATAGTAGAAGTAGTAGTAGGTGTTATTGTTGTTGTTGTCGTCGCCGATGTTGTTGTCGTTGTAGTTTCTTTTGTGGTTGTTGTTGTTGTTGTCGTTGTTGTTGTCGTCTCTGTTGTTGTTGTTGTTGTTGTTATCGTCGTCGTCGTTGTTGTCGTTGTAGTTGTTGTTGTGGTGGTTGTTATTGTTGTGGTTGTTGTTATTGTTGTTGTTGTTGTTAATGTCGTTGTTGGTTTTGTTGTTGTTTTTCTTGCTGTTGTTGTTGTTGTGGTAGTTGTTGTCGTTGTTGTTGTTGTAGCTGTTGTTGTTGTCGTCGTTGTAGTTGTTTTTGTGGTTGTTGTTGTTGTTGTTGTCGTTGTTATTGTTGTTGTTGTTGTTGTCGTTGTAGTAGTAGTAGTAGTAGTAATAGTTGTTATTATTGTTGTTGTGGTGGTGGTGGTTGTTGTTGTTGTAGTTGTTGTTCTTGTTGTTCTTATTGTCGTTGTTGTTGTGGTGGTTGTTGTCCTTGCTGCTTTTGTTGTTGTAGTTGTTGTTGTTGTTGTTGTTGTTGTGGTTGTTGTTGTTGTTTTTGTTGTCGTTTTAGTAGTAGTAGTTAGTAGTAATAGTATTGCTAGTGGTAGTAGTAGTAGTTGTTGTTGTTGTTGTCGTCGTCGTTGTTGTGGTTGTTGTTGTCCTTGCTGGTGTTGTAGTAGTAGTAGTTGTTGTTGTTGTTGTCGTCGTCGTCGTTGTAGTTGTTGTCGTTGTATTGTTGTTGTTGTTGTGGTTGTTGTTGTTGTTGATGTCATTGTTGTTGCTGATGTTGTTGTGGTGGTGGTGGTTGTTGTCGTCGTCGTCGTTGTTGTTATTGTAGTTGTTGATACGAATTCTTGATCAAATACATCGTCCGCGGAAGCTTTCTTGGAAATCTTGAGAACAATCTTGAATGAATTAGTAAAATAGGGACAATCTTGAAACAATCTTAAAAATAATGGATGATGGATGATGAGATGAACGATGATGATGATGTCGATGGTGGTGATGGCCGTCGATGGTGGTGGTAATGGTGGTTGTTGTTGTAGTTGTGACGGTCTTGAGGTGTATCCCCAAGGTAGAAGGAGATTTGTTTGCCCTAGACCTATAGGACAACCAATGGAGATTTACTCCCTAGACCTATAGTTCGTAAATCTTGCTAATACTTGAAACGCGACAAATATTAACGGTTCGGATCAACACGCGATGAGTCCTTGAGATTTATTTTAAGAATGCCTTAAACAAAAACTTGTAAATTTTTATTGAATACTTGATAAATGGATTGTTGAAACAAGAAGAACAATGTGCCTATTTATAACATAGGTCACACGTCCAAAGAGTAATCCCACATGCCTCCGTATTCTCGTAATCCTAATGAGAATAGAAGACCTAAACTTAATCTAATGGATTAAAATGATCCTTATTAAATAAACTCTATCCTAGGCATTAAAAAGAATTAAATAACTAACCCTAATAACCCTAGGATAACAACCAAACAAGATAATAACAAACTTGTAACTACCTTGTAACAAAATATAACAAACTTAACTAATATAGTAACTAACTAAATTAACAAACTTATAAAAATAACATGGAAATTAAATATACTCCAAATCCGACTTGGAGTTGTTGATTTTTGTGAGGACCGAACAGCCACACGGACTTTGGGATTCGTGTCCAAGAACCCTGCCGCGATCCTTCCTTCCACACGGTGGTTCGTCCACCTTAGCCTACCCCCATATTGTCTTGTTTTGATCTTTATTCTTACTTCATTAGGCCACGGTTGTAGAATCCATCGAACCATTACTAGACCATATATTAACCATAAGATAGTTAATGATAAAATAGCTAACATAAATTGCCTTATCGATCTTTAATCATAGCGACGAATCGATGCCCTATCCATAATTGTTCAGTTGTTGTTGTCGTTGTAATAGTAGTAGTAATAGTAATAGTATTAATAGTAGTAGTAGTAGTAGTAATAGTTGTTATTGTTGTTGTTGTGGTGGTGGTTGTTGTTGTTGTTGTTGTTGTTGTTGTTGTCTTCGTCGTTGTTGTTGTGGTTGTTATTGTCCTTGCTGTTGTTGTGGTAGTTGTTGTTGTTGTGGTAGTTGTTGTTGTTTACGTTGTAGTAGTAGTCGTAGTAATAGTAGTAGTAGTAGTGGTAGTAGTAGAAGTAGTAGTTGTTGTTGTTGTTGTTGTTGTCGTCGTTGTTGTGGTTGTTGTTGTCCTTGCTGTTGTTGTTGTAGTTGTTGTTGTTGTTGTTGTTGTGGTAGTTGTTGTTGTTGTCGTTGTAGTAGTAGTAGTAGTAATAGTAGAAGTAGTAGTAGGTGTTATTGTTGTTGTTGTCGTCGCCGATGTTGTTGTCGTTATAGTTTCTTTTGTGGTTGTTGTTGTTGTTGTCGTTGTTGTTGTCGTCTCTGTTGTTGTTGTTGTTGTTGTTATCGTCGTCGTCGTTGTTGTCGTTGTAGTTGTTGTTGTGGTGGTTGTTATTGTTGTGGTTGTTGTTATTGTTGTTGTTGTTGTTAATGTCGTTGTTGGTTTTGTTGTTGTTTTTCTTGCTGTTGTTGTTGTTGTGGTAGTTGTTGTCGTTGTTGTTGTTGTAGCTGTTGTTGTTGTCGTCGTTGTAGTTGTTTTTGTGGTTGTTGTTGTTGTTGTTGTCGTTGTTATTGTTGTTGTTGTTGTTGTCGTTGTAGTAGTAGTAGTAGTAGTAATAGTTGTTATTATTGTTGTTGTGGTGGTGGTGGTTGTTGTTGTTGTAGTTGTTGTTCTTGTTGTTCTTATTGTCGTTGTTGTTGTGGTGGTTGTTCTCCTTGCTGCTTTTGTTGTTGTAGTTGTTGTTGTTGTTGTTGTTGTTGTTGTGGTTGTTGTTGTTGTGGTAGTTTTTGTTGTTGTTGTTGTTTTTGTTGTCGTTTTAGTAGTAGTAGTTAGTAGTAATAGTATTGCTAGTGGTAGTAGTAGTAGTTGTTGTTGTTGTTGTCGTCGTCGTTGTTGTGGTTGTTGTTGTCCTTGCTGGTGTTGTAGTAGTAGTAGTTGTTGTTATTGTTGTCGTCGTCGTCGTTGTAGTTGTTGTCGTTGTATTGTTGTTGTTGTTGTGGTTGTTGTTGTTGTTGATGTCATTGTTGTTGCTGATGTTGTTGTGGTGGTGGTTGTTGTTGTCGTCGTCGTCGTTGTTGTTATTGTAGTTGTTGATACGAATTCTTGATCAAATACATCGTCCGCGGAAGCTTTCTTGGAAATCTTGAGAACAATCTTGAATGAATTAGTAAAATAGGGACAATCTTGAAACAATCTTGAAAATAATGGATGATGGATGATGAGATGAACGATGATGATGATGTCGATGGTGGTGATGGCCGTCGATGGTGGTGGTAATGGTGGTTGTTGTTGTAGTTGTGACGGTCTTGAGGTGTATCCCCAAGGTAGAAGGAGATTTGTTTGCCCTAGACCTATAGGACAACCAATGGAGATTTACTCCCTAGACCTATAGTTCGTAAATCTTGCTAATACTTGAAACGCGACAAATATTAACGGTTCGGATCAACACGCGATGAGTCCTTGAGATTTCTTTTAAGAATGCCTCAAACAAAAACTTGTAAATTTTTATTGAATACTTGATAAATGGATTGTTGAAACAAGAAGAACAATGTGCCTATTTATAACATAGGTCACACGTCCAAAGAGTAATCCCACATGCCTCCGTATTCTCGTAATCCTAATGAGAATAGAAGACCTAAACTTAATCTAATGGATTAAAATGATCCTTATTAAATAAACTCTATCCTAGGCATTAAAAAGAATTAAATAACTAACCCTAATAACCCTAGGATAACAACCAAACAAGATAATAACAAACTTGTAACTACCTTGTAACAAAATATAACAAACTTATGTAATTTAGTAACTAACTAAATTAACAAACTTATAAAAATAACATGGAAATTAAATATACTCCAAAACCGACTTGGAGTTCTTGATTTTCGTGAGGACCGAACAGCCACACGGACTTTGGGATTCGTGCCGAAGAACCCTGCCGTGATCCTTCCTTCCACACGGTGGTTCGTCCACTTTAGCCTACCCCCATATTGTCTTGTTTTGATCTTTATTCTTACTTAATTAGGCCACGGTTGTAGAATCCATCGAACCATTACTAGACCATATATTAACCATAAGATAATTAATGATAAAATAGCTAACATAAATTGCCTTATCGATCTTTGATCTTAGCGACGAATCGATGCCCTATCCATAATCGTTTCATCCCCTCCCCCTTGAAAGAGAATTTACCTCAATTCTTGATGAGTAGAATTTAAGAACCTTTGATCTTGGGTCATGTTTCCTGCACAAATGGATAAAACTTGATTTGTTAAGGAAAAATTTTTGTGGCCGCGCCTCTTAGCACCTTCCCGCGACACCACCATGGCACCCTCCTCCCTAGATTCGTGCCTCTTTCCTCCTAACGACCCATCTAGGTCTAACCCTAGCCACTTTGGACTAACCACCTCGCCTAGCACATCCCTTCCCTCATGGTCATTGGTCCGCGCCAAGCTTGTCTCCCGCAACAACCCACTCATCTTCTCGACGCTTGTTGCTGCCCGTGGTTCACGCTTCACCTCACTACTCTTCCTATAGTGAATCCGACCTGAGCTCAAATCTAAAGGAGACTTATAACCTCCTTGACTCAAGCTTGAACCCATCCCCCTTGACTTAGAACGCATCAAGCTAGAACCCTGTAACAATCGTACGTCTTATCTCCTCAAGGCTAGATGCTTCCCGCTTCCTCAATACAAACTCACGCTCACCATGCACACCCTCGACTAACCTAGTCACCACCATTTCCTCACGGCTGCTCTCGGTGACTCCAGCCCCTACCAATTTCACCACGGCTCTAACCATTACTCCACCTATAGGCGGATGTAGAACTCGACCTATAGATGCCTCTAAAAGTGATTTGTATGGTGCTTGGATCAGACCTTGACCAACATACTTAGGTTTAGAATTCATTGAAACACAAACTAACAACTTCCTAATTCGTTCCCCCCTAGTCGTTGTTCGTTCAACCGTCACTAACCCTATCTTCCTCTTGGTCACTTCTCCTAATTTTGTAATTACCTTGTACCAATCTTTGACCCCAGATATTAGTTCCCTTCTTCCTTCGTTTGTAATCGGATGCCCCTCCCTCAGATGCACCCTCACCACCTCTCCGTGGTCTAACACAATGGGCTGATGATGTTCAATGGATTTATGATTAGATGACTCTTCTTCGGCCACTTTCTCCTTCGCTAATCCTTCTTCTAATCCCAAAGCACCCACCTTTTTGTCTCCCTTGATGGATAGTTCGTCTTCCCTTTTCTCCATAATCACAGCAAGACTAGCCTGCTTGCTTCTCTCAGTATTCATATCTCGTATAGCTTGTGGAGTCATTGGTTTTAGAATGATCTTCTTAACTTTATTCATTAGTTCATACTCGTTGGTCCTTCCTCGATGCAAAACATCTCTATCGAACAGCCAAGGTCGACCCATTAGGATATGACAAGCCTCCATAGGTATTACATCGCATACTATGCTGTCTTGATATGATCCCATGGTGATTCCCACCCTAACCTGTCTCGTTACTCTTATAGCACTCCCATCATCTAACCAATGCAATAAGTATGGGTTTTCATGTGTGGTAATGGTTAGATCAAGTTTGGACACCATCTCCTCGGAAGCAATGTTTGCACAACTACCCCCATCGATAATCATAATACTACACCACTTGTCTTGCACTTGGCACTTAGTATGGAAGATTTGGTTTCTTTGATCGATTGAGATTGAGTCGGTTTGAACTTGTAGGTTACGTAGCATTAGGTTTCTTAAAATTGGCATTGGAACCCTAATCTCGGTCTCTCCTTCGAATTTTGTACCCTCCATACTACCTCCCTTCGTGGATCGTCTTGTAGATAAAGAAAATCAAGAGCCGAACCTCTAATACCACTGATGATACGAATTCTTGAGCAAAGAAATCGTCCGCGGAAGCTTTCTTGGAAATTTTGAGAACAATCTTGAATGAATTAGTAAAATAGGGACAATCTTGAAACAATCTTGAAAATAATGGATGATGGATGATGAGATGAACGATGATGATGATGTCGATGGTGGTGATGGCCGTCGATGGTGGTGGTAATGGTGGTTGTTGTTGTAGTTGTGACGGTCTTGAGGTGTATCCCCAAGGTAGAAGGATATTTGTTTGCCCTAGACCTATAGGAGACCCAATGGTGAATTACTCCCTAGACCTATAGTTTGTAATTCGTGCTAATACTTGAAACGCGACAAATATTAACGGTTCGGATCAACACTCGATGAGTCCTTGAGATTTCTTTAAGAATACCTTAAAAAGAAAACTTGTAATTTTTATTGAATACTTGATAATTGGATTGTTGAAACAAGAAGAACAATGTGCCTATTGATAACATAGGTCACACGTCCAAAGACCAATCCCAGATGCCTCCGTATTCTCGAAATCCTAAGGAGAATAGAAGTCCTAAACTTAATCTAATGGATTAAACTAATCCTTATTAAATAAACTCTATCCTAGGCATTAAAAAGAATTAAATAACTAACCCTAATAACCCTAGGATAACAACCACACAAGATAATAACAAACCTGTAACTACCTTGTAACAAACTATAACAAACTTAACTAATTTAGTAACTAACTAAATTAACAAACTTATAAAAATAACATGGAAATTAAGTATACTCCAAATCCGACTTGGAGTTGTTGATTTTTGTGAGGACCGAACAGCCACACGGACTTTGGGATTCGTTCCCAAGAACCCTGCCGCGATCCTTCCTTCCACACGGTGGTTCGTCCACCTTAGCCTACCCCCATATTGTCTTGTTTTGATCTTTATTCTTACTTCATTAGGCCACGGTTGTAGAATCCATCGAACCGTTACTAGACCATATATTAACCATAAGATAATTAATGATAAAATAGCTAACATAAATTGCCTTATCGATCTTTAATCATAGCGACGAATCGATGCCCTATCCATAATCGTTTCAGTTGTTGTTGTCGTTGTAATAGTAGTAGTAATAGTAATAGTAGTAATAGTAGTAGTAGTAGTAGTAGTAGTAGTAGTAGTAGTAGTAGTAGTAGTAGTAGTAATAGTTGTTATTGTTGTTGTTGTGGTGGTGGTGGTTGTTGTTGTTGTTGTTGTTGTTGTTGTTGTTGTTATTGTCTTCGTCGTTGTTGTTGTGGTTGTTGTTGTCTTTGCTGTTGTTGTGGTAGTTGTTGTTGTTGTGGTAGTTGTTGTCGTTGTCGTTGTAGTAGTAGTCGTAGTAATAGTAGTAGTAGTAGTGGTAGTAGTAGTAGTAGTTGTTGTTGTTGTTGTCGTCGTTGTTGTGGTTGTTGTTGTCCTTGCTGTTGTTGTTGTAGTTGTTGTTGTTGTTGTTGTTGTTGTTGTGGTAGTTGTTGTTGTTGTTGTAGTAGTAGTAGTAGTAATAGTAGAAGTAGTAGTAGGTGTTATTGTTGTTGTTGTCGTCGCCGATGTTGTTGTCGTTGTAGTTTCTTTTGTGGTTGTTGTTGTTGGTGTCGTTGTTGTCGTTGTTGTTGTCGTCTCTGTTGTTGTTGTTGTTGTTATCGTCGTCGTCGTTGTTGTCGTTGTAGTTGTTGTTGTGGTGGTTGTTGTTGTTGTGGTTGTTGTTATTGTTGTCCTTGCTGTTGTTGTTGTTGTTGTTGTTGTTATTGTCGTTGTTGGTTTTGTTGTTGTTTTTCTTGCTGTTGTTGTTGTTGTGGTAGTTGTTGTCGTTGTTGTTGTTGTAGTTGTTGTTGTCGTCGTTGTAGTTGTTTTTGTGGTTGCTGTTGTTGTTGTCGTTGTTATTGTTGTTGTTGTTGTTGTTGTTGTTGTCGTTGTAGTAGTAGTAGTAGTTATAGTAGTAGTAGTAATAGTTGTTATTGTTGTTGTTGTTGTCGTTGTAGTAGTAGTAGTAGTAGTAATAGTAGTAGTAGTAATAGTTGTTATTGTTGTTGTTGTGGTGGTGGTGGTTGTTGTTGTTGTTGTTGATGTTGTAGTTGTTGTTCTTGTTGTTCTTATTGTCGTTGTTGTTGTGGTGGTTGTTGTCCTTGCTGCTGTTGTTGTTGTAGTTGTTGTTGTTGTTGTTGTTGTTGTTGTTGTAGTGGTAGTTGTTGTTGTTATTGTTGTACTTGTCTTAGTTGCAAATTTGTACTTGTTAACTATTTCAATGTGTGAATGATGATGGAAGCATGACCAGTCAGGGAAGTTAACGTTTATGGTAAGCAACATACTTGTAGTGAGTGTTAAATGTTCCTAATCAATTCATCCAAATATGTCTATAATAATGTGTGTGAGTCTAGTTAATGACATGGGTAATTCATTTTATCGACCATTCATTTAAAACGATTAGGAAAACAGAGGAATCAGCATAGTCAACGCTATTGACATCGACGTAATGTTCGTACGTTTTGTTTATTTTTGATTTTCAGAAAAATAAAACGGTAAGAACAACAAGGAAAATATCGTAACACAACATATTGATATCGACGTAACTTCCGACGGTAATTTTGTTATGTAGTTTCGGATGATTACAGTAAACTAAATTCATGTGCCATGTAATGATTAGAATAGGAACACCAAAATGAATACCAAAGATAATAGCTTAAGCAAGGTTACTGACATAACCCCAAAAACCAAAACGTATTAGACAATTATTCTTTTTTTTACCATTAAAAATAACAATTGTACAAGTTATCTATGTTGTTAAAAAATGAATTAGTATTAACACCAAAAATTAAACAGCGAGTATAAGTATCAAAATCATGAAGCATTTGTGTCAATGTTCATCTAATTAACAAGGTGTACACATGTACTTGTCCAACAATAAGTTTAACTAAATCAAATTAAATAAGTCAATATCTTTTGGTCAATGATAAATAAAAGATGTGATGATGACTTACTTTTACTATTGTGTACAAAGTTAGTTAATAGGTTGAGTAGCTACCATAATTCGGGTTTTATTTCAGCCAATGATTACACATAAAGAGTTGGCAATTCGTTCCACAGTACGGCTATTTACGGTAGCACCTTAACAAAACGTCTTAAGGGCATCATCTTTAAATTAACAGTAATTAACAAATTTTCATGTATTTCCCTCATAATGGACGTTTATACAAATAGACTACAATACGGTAAGTCTCATTTACCAATCATAATTTGAAAACAAATTAGTATAACACTTTTAAAAACAAATTATTTATTATAATTTTTTTTTGTTTGTTATTTTGATATTATAATTGGTAAATAAGTAAGCGAAACAATGTTACCTTTAAAATCGTAAACTCCTTGATCCATCAACAACAATATTAAAAGAATGTTAACTCACAACTTTAAAATACGTTACGTAATATTCGCAGAAGAGAACATCTACTTAGCGCATCGTTAACCATCTGATTAATTTTCAACAATATTACGAAAATGTTAATTCACGTGCCTAGACAATCCGCGTCAGAATATTTGTAGAACAAAGCATTTACTTAGCACATGTTACGTATAGAAAGTATGGCGTAATCGTTCATTAACAAATTCACTCATTTACAAGGGTTATCAAATTATTTACATTGGCATACAAATATTACAAACCGTTAAAGTCAAGAACAATGTACCAAAGTGAAAGTACGCCCAAAAAATATTACTCAAGATACAAAGTATATTTAAAACATTAAAGATTGTACCGTTTACGAGAAAAAAAGCATAATTCATCGTTCCACTACGACCAACACCAACAAATTCGTGACTGTTCGCCTTCCTCATAGATTCAATATAAAATGAAATACAGTAATATACAATTGATAATTATCATTCACGTTTAGAATTACCACTGTCAACTACATTAATTTTCTCTTCTCTGACAAACCCCTTCATCTCCCACAATTTACCACACATCATAAACGCCAACTTCAACAACATGTCTAAGTACTGTAACGGATCAACATACACAAACAAGGCCGATAAAGAACAATTCATCAATGGATATGTGAACTGGAAGAAAAATCAGTTTAAAACAAGATCCCTGTTTTCCACAACAACTGTTGAGAGGCAAACACTGTCTGACAATAGTTCTCATCACCCATTTCTGAGCCTGTCTGAAATTATAACAGACATCTTCAACAGGCTCGATAAATCAGATAAGCGAAGCATGGCAGTGGTGTGTAAAGCATGGTCAGCATTGTTCCTGGTTGGGACAGAGACGTCTAAAGTCGACGTTGATTATAAGAGTCAGTTAGCGAAGGAAAACTACAATGGCACTATAAGGGTAACCAGAAAGAACACTTTGGTTGCAGTTCATTGTTGCTGCATGAATGTCAAAGAGAAGAAGGAAAAAAGGAGAATACATAGAAGGATCGAGAAACAACGCAAAGCTGCACGTTTAGAGGAAATATATGAGAAGCGATACCGAGATGAATCAGGCAGCGAAGGATACTACGATTCGGACTGTTAAGATTGTATGTAGTTATATAGCAAACAGACTGCAATCTATGTTTTTGCCAATGGTCAAGTACCTGTCTAATTTCAAACAGTCTGTAGTCTAACAAGTTGTATTATGTCTAATCTACCAATTAATCTTATTGCAGTCTCATTGTTATTTGCAATTTTATTAATATAACATCGACTTTTGGTTTGCTCAGTATCTATAAATCCCAAATTTTCTATTGCGCCACAAATTCCGTTAGTAAAACTTAATTAGCCACTTGAAATCAACAGGAACGCAACACTCTGAAATAAATTTAATGGTTATGCATAATTGTTTGTCAGAGGAAGATATTACATAGCCTTGAAGAAACATAATGGACTATATTCAGCATAGATAAGAAGTCAGCAATTAACCAAGCTAATCCTCGCATTATAGCGTAGCCGGTCCCTCTCAATTACGAGGGAAAGAACTGCTTTCTGTAACTTACGATGCAATGAACAAAGCACGGGCATTTGAGAAGGATTTTATACAACACGATCAATCATATCGCCGTATATCTAGAACTCCTTAGCATCACCTTACTAAAGAAAGATTTACTCGCAACGTCTCTGCTGGACTATGACACTGAATTATTAGCCAAATGTACTGCATTGTTAACTTGTGGCCTAGAGAAGGGAACGGTGCCCGAACATTGTCTATTGTTCATTTCGAATAACAAGGAGTTGTTAAAGTTTTATAGTACCATCACCAAAAACAGGAAATTCGTTCTTATGTCTTATCAAAACTTGTAAGATAGATGTGCTGAAACCCTTTGAACTTTTCAGAACATCAGAGGTATTTCATACCATCAAGCTAACACGAATAAATTGTTCTTCTGACCAAAGCAGGCCTGATTCATGGATGTTTTCTATGATCTGTACCTCATATTCCCTCTTCCTTCCCCCCCCCCCCCCCCCCCCCCACACCCCCCCTCCCCTATATTGCAATGTCCTTGGAATTAGTCCTAGTAGTAAGTAGTACCATTATTGCAGCCTAAAGTTTACAAGATTTCTAAAGTGTAATCTCACTAAAGCTAAATTACATAAATGCAGTTCTAAAACATATATGTATTCTCATGTTGCTACTTATTTCTGCGTGGACCAGACACTCGTTTTCTTAGGCGGTTGCCCACAGCGGCTCCGTAACTATCAGTCAGTCAATAACTGTACGCTAAAGTGACTTATTCTTACCGAACATACGATATACATGTTTTGCAATCGTAATACCAAAGTTCCAATGCTAGCTGACCGAGCACCCAACAGATACACAATGGGTAAAAACAGTACGTAGTACCAAACATTATTCTAATGCCAGTAGCTTATGAGCAATAGCTATAAGCCGTTACGTAGGCCACCGCGAAAGACCAGGCACCACAAAAACAACTACAAGCATACAACCCAGAACGTACTAATATCAGCCGCGGTGTACTGTCAGTACATATTTTTCAAATTAGGGATACTTGGGCCAACTCCCACTTCAGTTCCTGCGTCAAAAAGAGTGACCTTGCTGGCTTAACCTGAATGTAAAAACAACTGTTCTTCAACTGATTTTCCACTTGTGACAGATAGTCTTCCTTTTCCTAACACAACCAGTGAAACAATATACACAAAATGTCAGCATAGTAACAAAAACACATCAACAAGAAAAGCTGAATTAGGCTAAATCTTAAATGAAGCATTGTACAATAACAACAGCAGCGCACCAATTACCTGTGGAAGCATTGAAAAGAGTACACCCGCCTCCACATCAAGGAGTTTTTCTGCATTATCAGTCAACGCATTGAAACTACAAGCGCCGGTCTCATCCTCTACGTCCACTGCCACCAGTATTCTGAAGTAAAGAATAAGTCAGGGGGACTACCATCAATAACATACTCATTCTGTAAGCCGCGGTTCATTACCTCGGAGAAGACACAACATTCTCTTGAATGCATGCATAACACGTGTACAAGATACCAATTTCTTCATAACCACCAGTACCACAACTACTACACCCAGTGTAGAATTGTATATTATTCTTATCAAGCCTAAGGAGATTGACACACAACCAATGTCGTTCATCCTGCAGGGTGTCCCTTACCTGTTAGTACGACGAAGCAACATCAAACACTGCTTGCAAAACTAATCACAGCTTGCTGTTCTACGCACTGTACATCTTACATCGGATCTTATGGCAATCTGAGGGTCACATTCCAATTTAGGGAATCACGATGGTCAAAAAGGTAGATAGTATAAGACATAGACATACATCCTGTTGGAGAAGACATCCAATTGTAGTAATTATGCGCTCAGTCCCTGGACAACGAACATCACAAATCTTTTTGTGTTTATTAGCCAGAAGCTCATAATCACCATTTCTCCTGCAACATCACGATTATGTCATAACACGCAATAAAACTACAGGCGCACACCAAATAAACAAACACCTACCAGTGGCGCAACATATCAGCCTCCTGTCCTTGTGGGTTCAGGTTCACAACCGTATCTCTCGTAGAAGAAAGAGAAAAACCTAAAGAATTAAAAACGGTCGTTAGCATCCGCAGACATTGATAGTAAACGTACGCAGTCATGTGTGGAACGATTAGCAGCACTAAATACCATTTCGGGAGCACGATCTCAGGTTGGTAAAACTGATGACAGGGAAGGACGTTGCATTAACCTCCAAATTCCTGCAAACTCGCAAAGCAGGCTTTTCCCAAACAGTGACCATGATAACCTGATCAGAACTGCATACACAGCAGCGAGAATTTGTCAGCATACAGGCCTACGGTACCACACCAACACATACTATATACAATAAGTTAGATGACTGTTCTCCCTGAATAGAACATACCTTGAATCAATAACGAAGATTTCAAAGAGCTCACAAGTATAACCAGCCGGCCTGGGTCTCTGACATATCCGATCAACAAATAAAACAATACCCAGCACATCTATACACAGAACAATCTGAAATTAGCAGATATAATACATATTAAAGACACTGATAACCTACTCATATCACAGCGTCTCACCATAACAATGTTCGAGTGAGATTTTTTTGGGTATACACGCAACTGGCACGTACTGAACAGCATTTAGGACCTGCCTACCACGTACCGGCTGAAAAACAGTTTCACTATTAAAAATAATTTCATAAACTTGGTTATCCTGATCGCCCCAGCAATGTCCTCCTACCACCCTGATTTTAGCATTAGTAATCTCATACTCGACATGATAATGCATGACATCACCAAACAACTCTAGTTCCTCATTGTGGAATGCAGCTCTGAGCCTAGCACCCTGCAGTTTCATAAACAAACTGATAAAATTCTCATCCTAAGCGTTCAGGACACCAGAACCAATCAGATGTGAAGATGAGGAAAATACGTCAGTATCAACAGGGTATATTCAAAGATTACAGATAAACCATTTTTAGTTCTGAAAATCTAGATACGGGGCTCTCAAATGATCAATCCCTAATGGAGCAGTACCCATACGATGTAAAATAAACGCAAGCTGATATTTCCCAGTCTATTGTTATAAATATAATACACAAGTCAGAACTGTGCAATCCCGACCATAAAACATTTGAGGTAGTTTATGTAACCACAGGAATGAATGAATGAATGAATGAATGAATATAACGAACAAAACTTTACAACTTTTGCATACACATCCCATAATGATCCCTCAACGGCGCTGTCTGAAATACTTTGCAGACAACAACAAGGAAAGAGCCATTACATATCATACAGTAAATGAATGAACAAACATAGGAATGAATGTAACCAACACACACTGACAGGGCTTTTATAAGCCGTCCCAACATAATACATTAAAGATTATTACAATCATCCTTTTCAAATCCAAAAAATAATCAATGAACGGCAAATGAGACCAAATGAGAGCCCTTTAAAAGTCCTGTATTCAGGACCTATCCCATAACTACAATGTTAAGAACAAATTAAGCTTCTACATATTATCTCAACAAACATATACCTTTTCATCCTCAAACGTTATCAGCTCACACTCAAGAGGGTGTGCAGTCAAGGAACCATGTATATTTATCTTCTCTATTACTCTAGCTCTTATAGAATACCGTCCATCCCTTCCTGCAAGAGTCCTAACACACTGTCGTAGAGGTTTCATTATGTCCTAAACAACAAGGAACCATTAAAATACATATATAGAATTAGCCATTGCTCTTTACATTGAGCCGGAAATTTTTTTAAAAAATGAGAACCAATCTTAAAACAAACCTGTAAGAATGCCACTGTGATGAGAGCAAACACACTCAAGGACAGTAGCTTTAATAGGCTAGCTTGCTTGTAAAGTCAGCCAAATGATTTTCCAAAACCACAAATAAGATAATAGATAGTACTTTCAAAGTATGGGCAAACTGAACAGTTACTGACAAGTCATTACCTACACATACCTACAAGCTAACATGAACTGTTTGCACACTAACCACGAACAAATATTTACATTGACTACCAACTACAAGATCACACAAACTGTACAAATTACATTCAGATAACCAAAATGCCTAAATTAATTTCAAAACATAATTAATAACAAAATAAGGAAGAATTAATGATCCACAGGAACCAACCTGTTGTGATATGATCATCAGGAAGACTACCAACTACAAGATCACACAAACTGTACAAATTACATTCAGATAACAAAAAATCCTAAAATCAACTCAAAACATAATTATTAATAACTAAATTAGCAAGACTTAATGATCCACAGGAACCAACCTGTTGTGATATGATCATGAGGAACCAATGAACACATATTCACATTGACTACCAACCACAAAATCACACAAAATTTACCAATTACATTCAGATCACCAGAAGTTATAAAATAAACTCAAAACATAATTAATAACAGAATAAGGAACAGCTAATGATCTGCAAAAACCAAAACACATAAGCCATCTATGCTCAACCACACAATATAATCAGTACTAAATTAAAAGAACATATGAGTCTACAAACATAAGCACATATTCATAGACAGATAATAATTGTTCAAAATCAAACTCAACAGACACCAATAGCCATACATAAATAAGTTTACCACCAAATAACAATTATACTACAATTCTACAATCACCAATGAAATGCAAAGCAAAAGTATAGCAGCAGATTATAATTAAGACACATAACAGCACCACCACTCCTAATCAGTAGACCACCCTTCAGGTGAAGAAACATTAGGCCTGAAGAATTCCTCTTCCATGTAGCTATAATATATCTCGTATATTTCAATCTTCTCGAGAGGGCCAGCGAATATCTCGCCGGTAGCCATACATAGATGGTATAGAGTCATGTGAGGGACGACTGTTTCACATCTTTTGAAAAATTCAACAACCTCCTCCTCAAGCTTCGTCAACTCGCTCCTCTTCATATCGACAGTTGCTGATCACAACAAACAGCATCTGTATAAGATTATTCCACAACTAAGCGTATTTAAGAAGATTTCACTTGAATCATTTTAAAAGAAAGAGTACCTGAGGTGATCTGATCATCAGGTACCACTGGTCGGAGAATCTTGTAACGAGGCCCAATCATTAACTCTAATGACGAAAGTCGGTAATCATGCTGTCGAATAAGCCTCCAGATAACCTCATTTAACCATAACTACCAAAAGACGATCAAACAGAGGACGAAACCCAGTAACAATTTCATCAATTTTTTTCTGCAAATAATGCACCTCATCAACATCGTTTAAAGGCATAGTGAAGATATAAGAATGATTAAAGCAACCACAAGAATGTGTAAAATAAAAAGCAGAAAATGAAGAAAAGGCAGAGGAACAGAGTAATAAGTAGAGTAAGATGGAGGAAGAAGACAAGAAGCACACTGCTCCTCACATGCACCGTGCGTGCTCTACTGCTCTACTGTTCACCTTAAGTAGAAGTTCACACATTTATAAGGGTTATAGATTTTACGTACGTGCTTGCTAGCCTGCTTGAATTAATTAGTTTACGTACGTGCTTGCTTGCTTACATTTAAATATAATACATTAGAAATCGTTACGAATTACTAATGGGTTGTTTTGGTAAAATTTCTACCGGGTCAAGTTTTTGTGATGCGGGTCAAAGTACCAACCAATATTCGGATTTTACGTAGGAAACAAATATAGAAAACGAGAGAAATAAAAAGTGACAGAAGAGGTTTTTGGTGACGCGGAAAAACCCAATGAGGGAAACAACCGCGGGGGGAACGGAATCCCACCAATATTTTTACTATGATCGAAGATGCTCGCTGTTTGAGACGGATTACAAGTGTTTGCGTAAGTAGCTAAGGTTACAACGTATGCATGAACGAATCAAAGAATGCCCTAGTTTCTCTTTTTACAGCTGTGAATTACTGTTCAACTGATTCTGTTTTGGTGCTGGAATGTGGGAAGGAATATAGGGCGATATCCCTTTATGGTTTTGACCTCTTCCCCTATTCCAAAAGCTCTTTTCTGCTTCCGATCTGCGTCTAGCCTGCCTCTGGTCTGCTTCTTAAGGTGGGCTGCTTGTTCCTCTTATTTATCTTTTGATCCCAATAGCGAGATGTGGATTTTTGGGCTAAACAATTTCCCCCAAATTTCAGCCTATTTTGGCCTTAATTGGGCTGGAATTTTTCTGTGCCGTTGAGCGTGCTTCTGGAATTTATTGAGGTAGTTGGATAGTCTAGGCAACTGTTCACAGCCGTTCTTCTTATCCCACTTGCCCCACCTGTCCCATCACTTCATTAACCGCTTGTCCCCTTGCTATTTACTTTCTAACTCTTCAGTTTTCACCTTTTGAATTCAACTTTCAATTTTAATCCACTTGTTTCCCTTATAAATACCCCTTTTAACCGTGTTCTTTCACTTTTACCATCTTCAAAAATTCACTTTCTTTCTTTTCTCACTTTCTTTACCATCCTCTTGTCTTTCTTACTTTCCTTCTCCGCTGTAAAAACTCTTTCACTGCTTTTCTTTTATTAATTCATCATGTCTGCTCCTGGATCTTCTTCCGCTACTCCTACTACACCTGCTCCTGCTGGGTCCTCTGGATCTACCCCTGCTTCGGGGGACTATTCTGGTCCTTTCCCTTCGCAGAGGTTGCTTGCGGCCAAGCACTTGTGCGACTCTGCTTTCAACGAGTCCCATGCCTCTTTTATCAAGATTCGGTTCGTATTTCCGGACGGGGTTGTCTACCACTTCCCTCTTGCTGGCGAGAAGGCCGATTTTGGGAGGGAAGGATGGAATTGTCTCTATGAATATCCTTTCCGTTTGGATCTTAGATTCCCTTTCCCTGATTTGATTATCGATTTCTTGAAGTTAACCAAGCTAGCTATGTGCCAGATTGCTCCGCATGCATGGAGGATCTTACTCATTATTTGTGCTTTGAACCGTGAACGGGGGCTGAACATTGGTTTGGCTGATTTGGGGCAGTGGTTCACTCCTCGTTCTCTGGGTCACTCTCAGTGTACCATTCGTAGCCATGACAATATGCCTTCTGCCATTATCTTTTCCACTACTCCAGATGATAGTAAGTGGTTTACCCGCTTTATCTTTGTCAAGATTGACACCCTTCCTTATTCCCCAGACTATATTTTTGCTAAGTGGCAGCCTGTGGAAGGTACTGGCTTTGCTTTGGCGTTTTTTGATTTTCCTTGTTTTATTTTCTTTTGTCTGTTTCTGATAGCTTGTTAGTTTCCTCAGGGCGTAGCCTAGCTAAGCTTCCTGAGTCCGCGGATCCTCCTACTTCGAAGGCGAAGCTTCTGGACCTTCCTGCCGAGGAGAGGACGTTCTCCAAGCTGGTCCGGGATTCTGCTATTCTAGTGGTGAAGGAGGGTACGGTATTTTTGATATTTTTTGTTTTCTTTAGGTAGGTCTGTGCTTAGTCTGCTCTGATTTCTGCTGTTACCTTTTCAGGCAAGCCCAGAGTTGACGTAAGCAGGGTGATGCAGCTACGCAGGAAAAGGTTGGCTTCTGGGGACGCGGGGTCCTCAAAGAAAACGAGAATGGACGTTGTTGAGGGGAGCTCTGCTGGAGCTGGGTCCAAGGCTGCCCCTATTGAAGTTGACACTGTTGATCTGGTCTAGGAACCTGTTCCTGAGGCTCCCTATGTTGATCCTTCTCCTCTTGAGATTCCTCCCACCATTCCTACTCCTGGTTTCAAGCCTATACTGGAGCAGCTGCCTCTGCCATCCTCTGGAGAAGGTTCATCTTCTCCTGCTCTGCGTCTGGATCTCCCAGTGGATTTTGGTGGTTCCAGAACTAATCTCTGGCCTGCCTTGGACTCACTGCTTTTCCCCGCCTCTGCCTCTATTATGGAAACTCGTCCTTTCAAGGATTTGATCAGACGTACCGCGGAGGTTTCCTTTGAGGTAACCTTCCTTTTCCTCTTCCCCTTTTTCCTTTTCTTTTTTCTCTTTTTTCTGACCTGGTCTGGATTTCCAGGTCCTGGAGCTGTCACTTTGTGCAAAGCGACAGAGTGAAGCCTTCTTGGCTGAACTTCACTGTACGAAGGCGGCCCAATCTGAGGCTCTGAGGAGAAGGCAGAAGGTGGAGAGGATGCAGGAAGCCCTGGCAAAGAAGGAGCGGGAGTTATCGGAGAAGCTGAGCTGGAGGAGGCCGGCCTTGAGGGAAAGTTTGCGGCAGGCTGTTGAGCGTTCTCGCCAGGATGTGGCTATTGGTCAGGAGATGCTCAAAGCCCAGGAGGAGGCTTCTCAGAACCAGCTAGCCGCGGCTCACTCTAAGCTGGAGAGGGCCCTGACTTCAGAGGCAGATCTGGTGCTGAAGGTGGAGGCTCTGGAGCAAAAGAAGGCTGGTCTGCAGAGGGCGTTAATTGAAGCTATTGCTTATACTGCTGCTGAGACCCGGATAAAGTGTGTCCAGGAGTTCTAGGAGGGTAACCACACCACCTGGGACTTAGCTGCTTTGGAGAAGGCCTTTGCCTCTGACTTTCCCGAGGGGTTAAACATGGAGCTGATCTCTGATGATGACGAGGAATAAGGCGAGGTGGGGTCCCAGGATGTTGAAGAGGAGGTGACCTCTGACCCCACCAATGCTGACGTTGTTGCTGCTGGGCCTACTCCTGATGAGTAGGTTTCATTAAAAATTTGTCTGCTGGGCCCTGATATGGGCGTTAATATTTTGAACTTTGGATGCCCCTGCGTGGGCTTTAACTGTTGTAATTTTGCTGCTGGTCCGGGTGGACCAGTAAAAACAATCCTGCTTTGGGCTGCCTTGGGCAGCCGTTAATTGTATGACTCCCCGTTGTATGGGGTTTTGCTTTGTCTATTTGCTTTTCTGCCGTTTTGTCTGGCGTTTTTTCCTTTGTACATGCATGTTTCGTTTGTGTTTTGGCCATCGCTGTTTTGGTGTGCTGGCCTGGTGTTTTATATACCCATCCTTATACTGGGGTGCCAGGCTTGACTTAGGTTCTCCTGCGATCAGTGCAGATTTCCTCTTTAGGTCAGTCCACTAGGATAAGTAAATTCTGGTCCAGAAAACAAGTGATAAAATATTTTTCCTCTTAAAAAGACTCGATAATTGATTAAATGTGCCAAGGTTTTGAATCACAAGACTTAAATTACCAAATACTAAGTTATAAAAACATAAAGCAAAACAAAAATTTAAGCTGGACCAGAGTATACATTATACAGAGTAGAACCTGAGGTCTAAGGGAACTGCTCTGGTCTGGTGAAGGCACCTCTAGATGATATACTTTTTTAAGTGAAGTATATTCCATGATCTGGGTATCATTTCCCCTTCCATTGTCATTAGCCTGTAGGCGCCATTACCAACTATGCTTTCCACTTGGTATGGGCCCTCCCAATTGTAGGCAAACTTTCCGGCTTGTCGGTTTTTGGTGTTCTGGAACACTTTTCTCAGGACCAGATCTCCTACTTGCAGGATTCTGATCCTGACATTTTTGTTGTAGCTCCGAGCCACCATCTGCTTGTATAAGGCCATCCTGACGTAGGCGCTGGTCCTGAGTTCGTCAACTGTGTCCAGGCTACTTGTCATTTCTACTTGGTTCTGGTTCTCAGTTATACACCCGTACCTGTGGGTTGGGACTTTGACCTTAGAAGGAATTACCGCTTCTGCTCCGAAGACAAGGCTGAAGGGGGTCTGACCTGTTGCTACTTTTGGAGTAGTTATGTCAGCCCATAGGACCAGAGAAAGTTCCTTTGCCCATTTCCCTCCCATTTCTTGTAGTTTCTTTTTCATATTCTCAATGATGATCTTATTACTAGACTCAGCTTGTCCATTGGACTGGGGGTTCTGGGGGTAGATTTCTGGAGTGATACATTCCACCCAGCACAGAAAGCCTCGGTTTTCTTCCCAATGAATTGGGAACCATTGTCACATATTATTTCTGAAGGTATGCCAAATCTAGTGAATATATTGCGCTTAATAAAAGAGATGACCTGTGCTTCAGTGGTCTGGGTGAATGATTCTGCTTCAATCCATTTAGAAAAGTAATCTGTCATGGCCAGCATGTACAGCTTGTTTCCTGGTGCCCTAGGGAGAGGTCCCACAATATCCATCCCCCACTTCATAAAAGGCCAAGGAGATATGACCGGGTGCAGAGGCTCTGCTGGTTGGTGATTGACAGGTGCGTGCCTTTGACAGGCGTCACATTTTCTTGCATACTCCTTTGCATCTTTGCGCATTGTGGGCCAGAAGTATCCCATTCTGAGGGCTCTATTGGACAGGCTTCTTCCCCCTGCATGATTTCCACAGTCTCCGTTGTGGAGGTCATGCAAGACTATTTGTGCCTCAGTCTGGTCCAGGCAGCGCAAATATGGCCCTGCTAACGATTTCCGGAACAGGGTTCCGTCAATTAGTAGGAACCTGGAAGCCTTCATCCTGAAACTGCGTGCTTCTTTCTTACTGCTGGGCTGGATATCATGTTGCAACCAGTCCACGTATGGCTTTCGCCAATCCTGCTCTGATCCCTGGTCTGGGTCGTTGCTGCAGATAGGCAATTCTTCCTGGTCCGAATCTGGACCAGGAATGGCTGGTTTGAGAACATGGGTGATAGGTATATTGGCTACGTCCGCTGGTTTGAAGGTTGATCCCAAAGTTGCCAGTGCATCTGCCTCTGCGTTCTGCTCCCGAGGTACCTGCTGGATGCCGAACTCTGCGAACTTGTCGATTAACTCTTTTGCCACACACAAGTAGGCCACCATTGTGGGGTCTCTTGCTTCATATGCTCCATTGACGTGATTCACGATTAATTGCGAATCACAGTATACATTGATGCAGCTGATCCCCATGTCCAGGGCTAACTGTAGCCCCAAGACCAGAGCTTCATATTCAGCTGCGTTGTTGGTGGTTTTGAACTCGCACCGAACTACTTGGGTGATCAAATCACCTTCTGATGATCTAAGGATCAACCCAACTCCCGACCCTCTGGCGTTTGATGCCCCATCTACTCGTAACTCCCAGGTGCCTGGCCTGGCACCTTGGTGTAGGTGCAGGATTTCTTGCTCTGCCTGGGTCTGGAGTGCTGGGCTGAAGTCGGAGACGAAGTCTGCGAGGGCTTGTGACTTTATGGCTGTGCGTGGTTCAAACTGGAGATCATACCCACTGAGGTGCACAGACCATTTGGCCATTCGTCCTGATAGTTCTGGCTTTCCCATAACCGTCTTTAGTGGGTGATTGGTAACCACTGAGATGGTATGAGACTCAAAGTATGGACACAGCTTATAGGATGCTGTGGCCAATGCCAATACTAGTTTCTCAAGTGAGGTATACCTTGCTTCTGCTGGCAGTAATGATTTGCTGACGTAGTATATCGGGTGCTGAGCTCCTTCGTGCTGTCGGACCAGGACTACACTTACTGCTGCTTCGGTTACTGAGAGGTATAGGAGCAGGACCTCCCCCTGCTCTAGCTTGGATAGTAGGGGTGGGCTGCTCAGGTACTGCTTTAGTTCCTGGAATGCCTTTTCGTGCTCTGGTGTCCAATCAAACTTCTGACTTTTTCTAAGAATATCATAGAATAATCTGCACCGGTCTGATGATCTGGATATAAACCTGCTTAGGGCTGCTACTCTTCCCGTTAGACACTGCACATCTTTTGGCTTCTGGGGTGATTCCAGCTGCAGAACTGCTTTGATCTGTTCTGTGCTGGCTTCTATCCATCTCTATGTTACCATATACCCCAGGAATTTCCCACTGGAAACTCCAAAGGTACACTTGGCCGGATTTAGCTTCATCTTGTACTTCCGGAGGGTGTTGAATGTTTCCTCCAGGTGCTGGGTGTGGTCCGCCGATTGCTTGTATTTGACCACCATATCGTCTATGTATACTTCCCTATTGCGTCCTATCTGATCTTTGAACATCATATTGACGAGCCGCTATTATGTAGAACCAGCATTCTTAAGACCGAAGGGCATTACATTGTAGCAGTAGATGCCTCTTTCGGACCTGAATGGTGTCTTCTCCTGGTCTGCCGGGTCCATTTTGATCTGGTTGTACCCGCTCCAGGCATCTAGGAAAGTCAATATTTCGTGGCCTGCAGTGGCGTCCACCATAGCATCTATATGTAGCAAGGGGAATGGGTCCTTGGGGCAGGCCTTATTCAGGTCTGTGAAATCCACGCAGACCCTCCACTTGCCATTCTTTTTGGTACCACCACTACATTAGATAACCATTCTGGGTACTTGACTTCCCTAATCTTTCCTGCCTCCAGAAGGTTATCCACCTCCTGTTTTATGATCTGGTGTCTTTCTGCTGCGAACTTCTTGCGCCTCTGTTGTACTGGTCTGAATCCAGGGTCTATGCTGAGCTTGTGTGTTATGATCTCTGGGTCTATGCCAATCATGTATTTGTGGGACCAGGCAAAGCAATCTACATTTTTCCGGAGCAGCTGGAGGAGCTGCTGGCGCAGATCTCCAGAGCACTCTGAGCCCACGAACACGGTCCTCTCTGGGTGCTGCTCATCCAGGCGGACCTCATCGATTTCTGCCTGCTGGGGCTCGATGTACTCCTCCTGGATGTGCAGTTGCTGTAGTTGCTATGCTCTGGCGGCTGGTGGTCTGGTGGTCCTTTTGAGAGCTACTTTGTAGCAATCCTTGGCTTCCTCCTAGTCTCCCAGTATCTCCTGGACTCCCCACGGTGTAGGGAATTTCAGGCACTGGTGATACGTTGACGGGATTGCTCGCATTTCGTGGATCCAGGGCCTGCCAAGAATAACATTGTAAGTAGATGGACCATCAATAACTAAGTACCTTACCTGTTTGTTTAGCCCTCCGGCGTAGGTGGGGATGGTGATTTCCCCTAGGGTATGCGCTGTTTCTCCACTGAATCCGACCAGAGGAATAGCTTTCTTTGTCAGGTCCTTCTCGTCAAATCCCATGCTGTTTAGTGCATCCAGCATTAGCAGGTTGACGGAGCTGCCTGTGTCCACCATGACCTTCCTGACCTCACAATTGCCGATGTTCAATGTAATAATCAGGGCATCATGGTGCTGCTCGGGTACAACTTCTGCATATGTCTCGTCAAAAGTCACTACTAGGAGGTCCTGCCTTGCTATTCTGCATGATGATTCTGGCTTGTCTCCCTTAGTTGCAGTTACACGTCTTTTGGCTGCTGAGTAGGTGAGCCCACACAGCTCTGACCCTCCAGTGATGACATTGACAATTCTATTGCAAGGAGGAGCTGGTGAGGGCTGCACCTGGCTGGCTGCATTGACTCTGGTGGACTTCTCTGGGAGCAGATGATCCAAGTTGCCTCGGTCATACTGGAATCAGACCTCCTTCCTGAGGGTATAGCATTCATCCGTAGTATGACCTATGTCATCATGAAATTCACATCTTTTGCTAGCATCACGGCGGTCGTTGGGTCGCTCCTCTTTCTTCTTTGGCCACCTGAATCCCTTGAGTTCTTTTAAGGTCTTCAGCAAGCCAGCCATCCCGGTGGTAAAGCCATACTCGCTGATCTTCGGAGGTGGATCTGCGTCATTTTTTCCACCGGTGCTCTCGGATACTTTGCTCACTCTCTTGTTGTAGGGCTTTGATCTTTCGCTCCTTTTTTCTACTGGTGCTTTCCTAGACACAGGTTCTGTGTCATAGGTACTTCTTCTGGAGGCAGCGTCTTCTTCCAGCCTCATGGCTGCAACTGCCTGGGCCTGTACATCAGCAAAGGCAGTGCATGGGTGCATTGTCAACTGCTTGTACAGGTCTGAATCGTGATGTAACCCCCTGCGGAAGGCTTCGATGGCAGTGGGTACATCACAATGTGGAATGGCAACCTTCTCTTTATTGAATCTCGAGTGGTTTCCTCGAATCCTTGAACAATTCTGTATAGATCGCTGGTCTGCTTTTCTGGTTTCATGCTGCTAGCAAACTGCTGATTAAAGGCATTAACCAGATCTGCAAAGGAGGAGATGCTGCGATTGGGCAATCCCACAAACCAGTGCAGGGCTGCTCCAGATAGGGTTGACCCAAATCCTTTGCACATGCAAGCCTCCTTAAGTGCTCCGGTTGCGATTACCACCATCATTTTCTGCTTATACTGATTTATGTGGTCCAGGGGGTCGGCCGTACCATCATATAGTGTCATGGTTGGTGGCACAAACCCCTTGGGCACATTGATCAGGGCGATGTTGTCGATGAATGGTGAGTCTGCATAACTGTCCTGGGAAGCTTTCTCCATTGGACTTGGCATACCAGGTATCTTGGTGATCATGTCTTTCAACTCCTGGTAGCGCTGGTCTGAGAGACTGCCTGCTCTAGGGAATGGATTGACTGGCGGAGGGAAGAAGCCTAGAGGGGCTCCTCCCTAGGGACCTGAGGTCGGGTTGACTGGAGGAGGGAAGAAGCCTGGAGGGGCTCCTCCCCAAGGTCCTGCGGCTGGTTGATTGGCTGCCACGGATGAACAGAAGCCTGGTCCCGGATGCCAACCAACTGCTGACTGTGCTGGTGCTCCTCCTTGCCATCCTCCAGTGCTGGACTGGTTCACGGGTACTGCTCCTACTGAGATCTCTGGCGTTCGTCCGATGGTAGGCTGCGGAGGGGTACCTGAAAAAAATCAAAGGATCAGTCCCAGGGGGAAAACAAGGTGTAGGATTACCTGCAGGCTGAACTGGTCTGGACTGCGGTACTCCAAACACAGACGAGTCCAGATCCAGTATCTCTGGGCCACTACTCGGGGTGATGACACCTGGATCCAGCCTGGTGACGATCTCCTGGGGAATTGGCCGATTCAACCCTCCTCTCCCGAAGGGATTGAAGGTCTGCCCAGGCCCTGGCTGCAACATTCTGAACGGCTGTTCTGGACGTGCGACTGCGGCGATCTGCTCCCTCAGGTCCAGATTGTCCTTCTTCAGGCCCTCTATGGCTTCCTGCAGAGCACTCATTCCCTGGACCACCATCTGCGTCGGATCTATACGGGGAGCTTGCGGCTGCTGGCCTACTCCGGGCATCTGGGCTTCTCCACTCCTGCTAGGGCTGCTCTCTCTGCTCTGCCTTGGGGAAGCAGACACAGAGGGTGATCTGGGAATCTGAGGGGGTTTGCTAGATGGGACCACAACCCTTGAGGCTGTGGTCTGACTTACGACCAGGGGTGGTCCTGCGAGACCAACAGACACAGTAGGGTTGGTCCCACTGGACTGGGCTGGCATGCTCTGAGAACTGGAAGGGTTAGCTTTGGTTCCAGACATGCTTGTTGTAACGAGATAACAATTTTAAATATTGGAATGCGCACTATGCCCCACGGTGGGCGCCAAATTGTTTTGGTAAAATTTCTACCGGGTCAAGTTTTTGTGATGCGGGTCAAAGTACCAACCAATATTCGGATTTTACGTAGGAAACAAATATAGAAAACGAGAGAAATAAAAAGTGACACAAGAGGTTTTTGGTGACGCGGAAAAACCCAATGAGGGAAACAACCGCGGGGGGAACGAAATCCCACCAATATTTTTACTATGATCGAAGATGCTCGCTGTTTGAGACGGATTACAAGTGTTTGCGTAAGTAGCTAGGTTACAACGTATGCATGAACGAATAAAAGAATGCCCTAGTTTCTCTTTTTATAGCTGTGAATTACTGTTTAACTGATTCTGTTTTGGTGCTGGAATGTGGGAGGGAATATAGGGGGATATCCCTTTAGGGTTTTGACCCCTTCCCCTATTCCAACAGCTCTTTTCTGCTTCTGATCTGCGTCTAGCCTGCCTCTGGTCTGCTTCTGATCTGCTTCTTGTGGTGGGCTGCATGTTCCTCTTATTTATCTTTTGGGCCCAATAGCGAGATGTGGATTTTTGGGCTAAACATGGGTTAAGATTTTATTATTAGGAGCATGTCGAAATAATTTAATTAGTTAATCGATTTCCCGTATAAAATATAGGTAATATAACATGGAGTTTAATTTAAATTAAATCGTGTTTATTTCCTTTATCGGTTAAACCGGTTAATTAGAACGTAATCAAATACTTAGTAAAATATATTTTAGCTAAGTAAGATTTAGTAAAGTAATTAGTGACTTGCCTAAAATTAGTTAATTCTTAAGTGTCCGTTAATAATTCTTATCGGACTAAGAGATTTTAATATATAGCAGTCGTTTAGAAATAACTTAATCCTAATTGGCCTTTCTCTTATACTTATATGTGTGTTTGAGATCTCCGAGGTTCGGGCGGCACTATATTGGGTTCGGGAATGGAGTGAGGATAGAGACCCCCCGGTCGGGTAACCGTAATGGAAACCGGCTCTCCCTCAACTTAGTTCCCGGGATCAATTAAGTGTTGTTTAGAAGTATAAGAGATTAGAACTAAGGATCTAGCTAGTTGTTATTTTTGGGTGCTATTGTATTGATGCGTATTAAGTTATGCGTTAAGATGTCGCCTCTGAACTTAGTACGTAGATTGTTTGTCATGTATAGGGGTACGCGTTAAGGTGTCGCTTCTGAGCCCTATATGTGTTTGTTTGTCGTGTATGGAGGTATGCGTTAAGGTGTCGCCTCTGAGCTCCACACATGTGTGATTGTCGTGTCTGGGACATGCGTTGAGTTTTTGCCTCTGAGTCCAGACATGTTTGTGTGATCGCGTCAGGACATGCGTTGAGTTTTCGCCTCTGAGTCTGACGAGTAGAGCAACTGCACGACGTGGCAGTCAGGTTGTCATACCTTACCCGGAGTGTAGGTGTTTGGTGCTAGAACATGCGTTGAGTTTTCGCCTCTGAGTCTAGTATCTTGTGATGTAGTAGGGGAACATGCGTTGAGTTTTCGCCTCTGAGTTCCTTACTTTTGATTGTGAATTGAGTGCTAGTCCATGCGTTGAGTTTTCGCCTCTGAGTCTAGTATCTTGTTGATAGCCGGTCCATGCGTTGAGTTTTCGCCTCTGAGTCCTTGCTTGATATTGTGAACTTGGTATCTAGGTTATGCGTTAAGATGTCGCCTCTGAACCTTTATACTCGCTGATTGTTTGGTATCTAGGTTATGCGTTAAGGTGTCGCCTCTTAACCTTTATACTTGCTGAATGTTTGGTATTTAGGTCATGTCTTAAGTGGACCGCTGAACCTTATACTTGTGGAATTTCATCTGCTTGCCCAGTTTTGGTACGGTGTCAGATGTAGTTATTGATATTGATAAGTATAGAGTATTGACTATAGTATTGTTCATCCAAGGCATTGGATGACTCCTTAATTAGTTTCGTAAATGGTTTGGATTGAAAGACCCCCCGGCCGGGCAACAGGAAGGGAAACCGGCTCTCCTTCCAAATAGTTTCCGAAGTTGGTTGAGAGCCTCGCATAGTATTTGCATGATGATAGGAGATTGAGATATTGAGATTTATATGCTTCACATGTTATATATATGCTGGAGTATGTTGGATGTTTATGTGATACGTGTCGTTACAAAAGGTGGCTAGGAGAACTCTAGTCACTCCCCACTAATTGTGGCGTACATGTTTACATGTATGTAGGTACATGACAGGTGGTTGGCAGAAGGTTGCGTGGAGCTAGCGAGTGATGATCCTATTCATCGATTGACTTACACGTTTACGTTAGCTAGACTTTAGTTTACATTTCAGTTTTGAGTGCCTGTAGGGATGTGTCATCCCAGGCTGTTTGTATTTATATTTTACTTTCAGTTTCAGTTTTAATTCACCTCGCATGTTTGTTATGTTAAAAAGTTTAAATTCCGTTGCATTTTTAGTACTTTGTATGTTTATTATTTCCGTTTTCGCGAGGGGTTTTACAGTTGGTATCAGAGCGTTGTCGCTCCCGACGCACTCATGTGACCCCCAACCTTAACTTGACCATATAATTGAATAATGAATGAGAGATGGGGTAGATTTAATGACTTATATTGTAGTCTGTTTTGTGATTGCTTTTATTGGGCTCTAACGTGTTTGTTGATTTTCATCGATTTCACTTTTATATCTTTCAATCGACGAACCGTGGGCTTATCCATTTGACGATGGAGATCGGAGTTTCTACCAAAGATAGAAGGTTCGTGCTACTGTTGGAAAATGCTTCTGAACCTTGAAGATATTCCTCTTTCTTTGTGTATCACCGTCTTTGATAACTCTGGATGCACATCCTTCTTTTAGAATAGTTGTCTATATTGCTTGAACAGATCTTCATATCCTTTCAGCTTAACCTTGTTGCTTACTTTCTTAAGGTGCCCTCTAGGTAACCTTCCCTTTTATTGGATATGGAGGAACTAGTCTTAGGACAACCGTAAGCTGTGTTATGAGAAATATTGTTATGTGGTGAATAATTTAAGGGGTATCGAGAGACATGTTTTGGTGATCCAAGGGTCTAGTTGTCTATCCATTTGGGAGAGTGAAGGTGAGTGATAGGATACTTACTTGAAGGTTGAGTTGTTTGCTTAGTATTCGGTGGAACTTAATCTTGAGAACCATGCTTAAATTGTGAAAATATGTGGATTAAAGAGTACTGTTTAAGGAGTTAGATAAGATACTTGAGGTTATAGAGCAACCTGAAAGAATAGGCTTAAGATACTAATGATGATGAGTGGATGATGAAGTGAGTTAGTATCACTTGACTTAGGGAGTGATTGAGCTGAGAAAGGCTCGTTATTGAGGAATACGAATCATTTGCTATAATAGTAGAATACTCGAAGAGGTTGAATTAAGCTTAGAGGAAGTGAATCACTATGTGACCCTAGGTTGCTTAATAAATCTTAGCGTTTATTTATTGGAAAACTTAAGAGAAATTTGGGGTTGCACCACCAGTATGTGGATGGAATGATGTACTTTGTTGAGAGATGGAAGTTCAGAAACTTGATGGTTAAAAATTGTTAACTTGTGGACAGTGAGGTAAGTAAAGTGGATATAGCATATAGGGGTGATGACCTGAAAGTGTTATTTAATTGTCATTTGAGGAACTAGCAGAGATGAGACATCTCAAACTTTTGGGAATAGGTAGTTGTAATGATGATACCGTTTAAAGTTTGAAAGATTAGAGTATATAAATCGTTCGAAGAATTGTTCGTGAGAACCGACTATTGGATGGCTTGATTTGAGAAGTAAGAAATGAGAACCCGTTGAGAATAGTGAGAGACCCGCACCTTGGGAGATTTCCGTAATCGTTTCTTTCATATCGCTTCTCTCCTTTCTTCTCCTTTACTTCTTCTTCTGCTTTTGGCTTCAATTTTATTGGAGTCCATAGCCTAAAGTTTCTTACCTTGTCATCTCGTTGTTCCTCGAGTCGTTTTCTTATGACTCTCTCGGAATCTGTATCGCGTTTGTCCCTGAGATTCGTATCTCATCTCTTCTTCCTTGAGCCTTGTTCCTTTTCATTTAGATTAGTGGCAAGATCGACCTGTTCTTGGGGTAGAGATACATACCTTGAAGAATGTTTGGTCCTGCGTTGTCAGGATTTGGTTGAGAGAGTTGGTGAGAATAATGCTTGGGCGATGTTGGATAGTGTGCCATCTTGAGAGTTCCATGTAGGATGGATCGGTGTGTAAGTGGTATTTGTAGATTTCGAAGTACCATTTGAAGATTTGAAAAGAATGCTCGGAGTTCTAGATGAATTTTGATGAATGTACCTTGGATGATGATGATGTGGTTAATTGGTTGAATGAGGTAAGTTAGTGCTACTTAATCTTGAGGAATTTTTATAATGCGGAAAGGACCAGATTTAAGGAGCGAGAGTTATTGGTAACAGTGTGAGAATATTGAGTCATTTACAAGTGGACTTATAGAGCTGACTGAGTGTTAACCTTCAGTTACTTATGGAACCTCGGCATTTGCCTATTGATGTACTTACAGGTAACCGTTGATGTTGAGGTAATCATAGAGTAGAAATTGGAAACTTATAAGTGTTCATAAATATCAATTGAGGAATCTCGGAATGTGAGTGCCTAAATCTTATGGAAACCGTAGGAGTGAAAGTTGTTACTTCTTTGGAACCTTTTCTTTGGGATGTATATTGTTGGTAAATGGTTAGAAATCAGAGGATTTAAGAGTTGCTACCTTAGTAAGATCTTGGTTTGAATGTTCACTGTGGTAATAAAATTTGGGAATCTAAGATATCGAATCTTGTGGAATAGGTTTGCTAGGATCGAACTGTCAAAATTTAAGGTTATAGGATAATGAGTACCGTATCTTGGGTTTGAAGTGCGTTGTTATGGTAATGGAATTCCGGTTCAGAGTTTTGGAAGACTTCTTGTTGAGGAATACCTTGTTCTGTGGATGAGATAATGGTAAGAGGGATCGTGAAACCACTGAAAGTCTAGAGATCACTTGAATTTTCCTTCTTGGGATATATTGGGAATCGTTGTAACGGTGCTTTGATTATGGATCGAGTGATTAATGATCCCATGTTTAGCAAAAGTTACCGTTTTTCTTGACCTCTAACCTGGGTGTTTCATTCCTTCGATCCTTCCTCGTGTATTCTGTAAGCTGTGAAACTAGAAACTCTCAATCCTTCGTTTCGAAAGTAATCTCTATGATCGTTTCTACGCTCCCGGTGACTGTTTTTTGAATGTTTTCACTATTGTTAACACTGAAAGTTGTAATTTTTGGAAAAACCTTAATCGTTTTGAGGATTTGGAAACTGCTCCCTCTTTTGTTGAAAGTAAATAGAGGTCGATTTTGAAGGAGACTTGATTTTAAAGAGCAAAACGTTTTACAACTTTGATGGATTTCAGCGTTGATTGCCACTGGAACGTGTTATTGGAGACGTCTGATAACCTGTGTTGTGTTTATCAACACCGAATCGATCTAAATTTCGAACTTTTACTGATTTAATTTTGGGACTTGTCTCAGATTTGGAATGTCGGACTCTTGAATACGTAACGAGAATCCCAATGTCCATTGACAAGACTTGTGCCTTAGACTCTATTTCTTTTTGAAACCTTTTCGAAAGTCAAGGATTTGGATTTCCCCCCGGGTAATACGTTTAATAACTAGAGTTGTTTTAGTACTTATTTCTGTCTTCAAGTTTCGAGGACGAAACCTTTTGAAAGATGGGGTGATTGTAACATCCCGCATTTTCGTAAATAATATTTTAATGATTTTAAATTATTTTACGGAATATAATAATGTTTTAATAATAAGTCCTAAATTTAAATTGAAGATTTCCGTTAAGATCCGTCTTAAGAATATTAATTTCTTAAGATGTTAACTTGCCTTAATTCAAACCCGACTTAAAAACCCGTTTCAAAACAAGTAACCCGATTCATTTAAGAAAAAGGACTACAAAAACCCTAAACCCAAATCAATCCATCGACATCTCAAAACTCAAACAGTGATACATTGTTCTTCATTTTTCCTCGTCTTTTCAATCTTAAAATCAATTTTTAGAGCTCTTCCGAATCCCGAATCAAGGTAAGTCATACATTTTCGGAATCCTAGCGAGATTTCCAACCTTTCTATCTCTTTCAATTTCAATTTCGTCGAACTCGAAAAAGACGCTGTTTTGGGTAAATTCCGTTTTAAGCTTATAAAACCCGTTTCTTTTGTTGTAGGGGTTGGACTAGAGGATCCTAAAGTTGATAGCTTTGTTATTGAAGAAGATTTTGGAGCATAAACGCTTTTAAGGTGACGATAATGAGTAACTCGGCCTTATTGTTTATATTAGCACAATATGTGGTTTAAATGTTGTGTTTCATATGATTTATGAACTTGAATGGTGTTAAGAACTTAGTAATATGTTAGGTTATGTTTTATATGTCAATGGATGTTAAGATTTAATGTTTATGGAGTTTGATGTGGTGTTTAAAATAGTGTTGCCATGGGGAGCGGTTGTTCTGAAATTCATATGCTAGATTACGAATGAGGATTGGTATAATTCGAGATTTCGTAATGTTTGATGAGTTGTGTTGTTGGGTTCATAGTATGTGTTATGCTTCATGTTCCTATCCACTGTTGTTCATGGTTCACGTTCCTGCATTACTCTTTTGCACTACATTATTGCACCATAGCTGTCTTACCACTACTAAGAACTACTACTGCTCTAACTTATTGCCACTCACGGTCTACTACTTACCCCTGCCCACTGCTGTACATTTACATTCTTCTACAATCACCATTTCTGATTTCATACTACGTTTGCTTCCTTGCCATTCTTTACTTCTGCATACTTATACACCCACTTCTGTTCCTGCACATACTACTGTCCTATGCTACGTACTACGTCACTTACTCATACTGCCCACGCTGCTGCACTACACCTCTCGTATTGCTGCTATCCTACTGAACAGACCCCCCCAACCCCGTGTCTGTCTGCACTTCAAACCTCTTCTGCACGCTATTCTACTGTCTCTGCACATGGGCTGTTTCTGTACAGCTACTGATGGGTCTGCATCAGTCCCTGCACATGTTACGGACACTGTACTGCTGCTACTGCCTATCTGTTTCTGTCTCTGCGTGTCTGTTGCTGTACAGTTTCTGTATCCATGTCTGTCTGCTCATTGTTCTTTCCTGCGCATGGTTCATTCCTGAAAGCCTGTTTTGCTGCACTCTAAATCTCTTCTGCACCTTAAGTTTCTGCAATTCTGTGCCTGTGCTTTACTTCCTGTTCTGCATTAATGTTTTTTGTTTCACCGTTGCTGCTGCCTTTACTCATTGGCAATTGATGCCACATATTGTTATCATTGTGGATAAATTCGTTGCTATTCGTTGCTATGGTCTACTAATAGTTAATTATTTTATTATTACGCATGTAGTGCGTAGTGCGTACTACATAATACTTCCTGTTACATTTTTAGTATTTTTATTATTTTATTATTATTTTACTTACGTGCTTGCTAGCCTGCTTGAATTAATTAGTTTACGTACGTGCTTGCTTGCTTACATTTAAATATATTATGTTATAAATCGTTACGAATTACTAATGGGTTAAGATTTTATTATTAGGAGCATGTCGAAATAATTTAATTAGTTAATCGATTTCCCGTATAAAATATAGGTAATATAACATGGAGTTTAATTTAAATTAAATCGCGTTTATTTCCTTTATCGGTTAAACCGGTTAATTAGAACGTAATCAAATACTTACTAAAATATATTTTAGCTAAGTAAGATTTAGTAAAGTAATTAGTGACTTGTCTAAAATGAGTTAATTCTTAAGTGTCCGTTAATAATTCTTATCGGACTAAGAGATTTTAATATATAGCAGTCGTTTAGAAATAACTTAATCCAAATTGGCCTTTCTCTTATACTTATATGTGTGTTTGAGATCTCCGAGGTTCGGGCGGCACTATATTGGGTTCGGGAATGGAGTGAGGATAGAGACCCCCCGGTCGGGTAACCGTAAGGGAAACCGGCTCTCCCTCAACTTAGTTGTCGGGATCAATTAAGTGTTGTTTAGAAGTATAAGAGATTAGAACTAAGGATCTAGCTAGTTGTTATCTTTGGGTGCTATTGTATTGATGCGTATTAAGTTATGCGTTAAGATGTCGCCTCTGAACTTAGTATGTAGATTGTTTGTCATGTATAGGGGTATGCGTTAAGGTGTCGCCTCTGAGCCCTATATGTGTTTGTTTGTCGTGTATGGAGGTATGTGTAACACCCCAAGAGTATGAGAGGAAAGTTGTCCCACATCGGTAGATTGTGAGGCTTGTGATATGTTTATAATAGCTTCCACCCACCACTTAGTAACAAGGCCTTGTGCTTTTGGGCTTAAGTGAGTACAAATAATGGGCCCAAAGGCTTACCTCCCATCTTATTGGGGGTGTGTTATGACCGTGGTCGGTCGGATTGTTACAAATGGTATCAGAGCGACCCTGCGACCGTGTGGTGAGCCTGTGGTCGGGAGTACCCGGGTCACCCACCTAGAGGGGGTGGATTCTGTCCCTGGTTGTGGTCAAGTTTGAGGCACAACGAGGACGTTGTGTTCTTTAAGTGGGGGAGTTTGTAACACCCCAAGAGTATGAGAGGAAAGTTGTCCCACATCGGTAGAATGTGAGGCTTGTGATATGTTTATAATAGCTTCCACCCACCACTTAGTAACAAGGCCTTGTGCTTTTGGGCTCAAGTGAGGATAAATAATGGGCCCAAAGGCTTACCTCCCATCTTATTGGGGGTGTGTTACGACCGTGGTGGGTCGGGTTGTTACATATGCGTTAAGGTGTCGCCTCTGAGCTCCATACATGTGTGATTGTCGTGTCTGGGACATGCGTTAAGTTTTCGCCTCTGAGTCTAGACATGTTTGTGTGATCGCGTCAGGACATGCGTTGAGTTTTCGCCTCTGAGTCTGACGAGTAGAGCAACTGCACGACGGGGCAGTCAGGTTGTCATACCTTACCCGGAGTGTAGGTGTTTGGTGCTAGAACATGCGTTGAGTTTTCGCCTCTGAGTCTAGTATCTTGTGATGTAGTAGGGGAACATGCGTTGAGTTTTTGCCTCTGAGTTCCTTACTTTTGATTGTGAATTGAGTGCTAGTCCATGCGTTGAGTTTTCGCCTCTGAGTCTAGTATCTTGTTGATAGCCGGTCCATGCGTTGAGTTTTCGCCTCTGAGTCCTTGCTTGATATTGTGAACTTGGTATCTAGGTTATGCGTTAAGATGTCGCCTCTTAACCTTTATACTCGCTGATTGTTTGGTATCTAGGTTATGCGTTAAGATGTCGCCTCTGAACCTTTATACTTGCTGAATGTTTGGTATTTAGGTCATGTCTTAAGTGGACCGCTGAACCTTATACTTGTTGAATTTCATCTGCTTGCCTAGTTTTGGTACGGTGTCAGATGTAGTTATTGATATTGATAAGTATAGAGTATTGACTATAGTATTGTTCATCCAAGGCATTGGATGACTCCTTAATTAGTTTCGTAAATGGTTTGGATTGAAAGACCCCCCGGCCGGACAACCGGAAGGGAAACCGGCTCTACTTCCAAATAGTTTCCGAAGTTGGTTGAGAGCCTCGCATAATATTTGCATGATGATAGGAGATTGAGATATTGAGATTTATATGCTTCACATGTTATATATATGCTGGAGTATGTTGGATGTTTATGTGATACGTGTCGTTACAAAAGGTGGCTAGGAGAACTCTAGTCACTCCCCACTAATTGTGGCGTACATGTTTACATGTATGTAGGTACATGACAGGTGGTTGGCAGAAGGTTGCGTGGAGCTAGCGAGTGATGATCCTATTCATCGATTGACTTACACGTTT
This sequence comes from Silene conica, assembly GCA_029255685.2. Lineage (NCBI taxonomy): Eukaryota > Viridiplantae > Streptophyta > Magnoliopsida > Caryophyllales > Caryophyllaceae > Silene > Silene conica. Next base: position 46,448,647 of record CM055314.2, on the reverse strand, counting down.
ACGTTAGCTAGACTTTAGTTTACATTTCAGTTTTGAGTGCCTGTAGGGATGTGCCATCCCAGGCTGTTTGTATTTATATTTTACTTTCAGTTTCAGTTTTAATTCACCTCGCATGTTTGTTATGTTAAAAAGTTTAAATTCCGCTGCATTTTTAGTACTTTGTATGTTTATTATTTCCGTTTTCACGAGGGGTTTTACAGTTAGTAGTAATAGTAGTGGTAGTGGTAGTAGTAGTAGTTGTTGTTGTTGTTGTTGTCGTCGTCGTTTTTGTGGTAGTTGTTGTCCTTGTTGTTGTTGTTGTTGTTGTTGTTGTTGTTGTTGTTGTTGTTGTCGTTGTAGTTATTGTCGTCGTCGTTGTTGTCGTTGTAGTTGTTGTTGTTGTGGTTGTTGTTATTGTTGTTGTCGTCGTCGTTGTTGTTGTTGTAGTTGTTGTTGTTGTTGTTGTTGTTGATGTCCTTGTTGTTGCTGATGTTGTTGTGGTGGTGGTTGTTGTTGTCGTCGTAGTTGTTGTTATTGTCGTCGTTGTAGTTGTTTTTGTGGTTGTTGTTGTTGTCGTTGTTATTGTTGTTGTTGGTGTTGTTGTTGTTGTAATAGTAGTAGTAGTAATAGTTGTTATTGTTGTTGTTGTGGTGGTTGTTGTTTTTGTTGTTGTTGTAGTTGTTTTTCTTGTTGTTCTTATTGTCGTTGTTGTTGTGGTGGTTGTTGTCCTTGCTGCTGTTGTTGTTGTAGTTGTTGTTGTTGTTATTGTTGTTGTTGTGGTAGTTGTTGTTGTTGTTGTTGTCGTTGTAGTAGTAGTTAGTAGTAATAGTAGTGGTAGTGGTGGTAGTAGTAGTAGTAGTAGTTGTTGTTGTTGTCGTCGTCGTCGTTGTTGTGGTTGTTTTTGTCCTTGCTGTTGTTGTTCTAGTTGTTGTTGTTGTTGTCGTTGTTGTTGTGGTAGTAGTTGTTGTTGTCGTTGTAGTAGTAGTAGTAGTAGTAGTAATAGTAGAAGTAATAGTAGTTGTTATTGTTGTTGTTGTCGTCGCCGATGTTGTTGTCGTTGTAGTTGCTTTTGTGGTTGTTGTTGTTGTTGTTGTTGTTGTTGTTGTTGTTGTTGTTGTTGTAGTTGTTGTTGTTGTCGTCTCTGTTGTTGTTGTTGTTGTTGTTGTTGCCGTCATTGTTGTCGTTGTAGTTGTTGTTATGGTGGTTGTTGTTGTTGTTGTGGTTGTTGTTATTGTTGTCCTTGCTATAGTTGTTGTTGTTATTGTCGTTGTTGGTTTTGTTATTGTTTTTCTTGCTGTTGTTGTTGAGGTAGTTGTTGTCGTTGTTGTTGTTGTAGTTGTTGTTGTTGTTGTCGTCGTTGTAGTTGTTTTTGTGGTTGTTGTTTTTGTTGTCGTTGTTATTGTTGTTATTGTTGTTGTTGTTGTTGTCGTGTAGTAGTAGTAGTAGTAGTGGTAATAGCTGTTATTGTTGTTGTGGTGGTGGTGGTGGTGGTGGTGGTTGTTGTTGTTGTTGTTGTTGTTGTTGTTGTAGTTGTTGTTCTTATTGTCGTTGTTGTTGTGGTGGTTGTTGTCCTTGCTGCTGTTGTTGTTGTAGTTGTTGTTGTTGTTGTTGTTGTTGTTGTTGTTGTATTTTTAGTTGTGGTAGTTGTTGTTGTTATTGTTGTTGTCGTTGTAGTAGTAGCAGTTAGTAGTAATAGTAGTGGTAGTGGTAGTAGTATTAGTAGTAGTAGTTTTTGTTGTTGTTTTTGTTGTTGTCGTCGTCGTTGTTGTCGTTGTTGTGTTCCTTGCTGTTGCTGTTGTAGTTGTTGTTGTTGTTGACGTCGTTGTTGTTGTCGTTTTAGTTGTTGTTGTTGTTGTTGTTGTTGTTGTTGTTGTTGTTGTTGTCGTCGTCGTTGTAGTTGTTGTTGTTGTGGTTGTTGTTGTTGTTGTTGTTGTTGTTGTGGTAGTTGTTGTTGTTATTGTTGTTGTCGTTGTAGTAGTAGTAGTTAGTAGTAATAGTAGTGGTAGTGGTAGTAGTAGTAGTAGTTGTTGTTGTTGTTGTTGTTGTTGTTGTTGTTGTCGTCGCCGTTGTTTTGGTTATTGTTGTTGTTGCTGTTGTTGTTGTTGTAGTTGTTGTTGTTGTTGTAGTTGTTATTGTTGTTGTGGTTGTTGTTGTTGTTGTTGGTGATGATGTCCTTGTTGTTGCTGTTGTTGTTGTTGTGGTGGTGGTGGTTGTTGTTGTCGTCGTCGTTGTTGTTGTTGTTGTTGTAGTTGTTGTTGTCGTTGTAGTATTAGTAGTAATAGTAGTAGTAGTAGTAGTAATAGTTGTTATTGTTTTTGTTGTGGTGGTGGTGGTTGTTGTTGTTGTTGTAGTTGTTGTTCTTGTTTTTCTTATTGTCGTTGTTGTTGTGGTTGTTGTTGTCCTTGCTGCTGTTGTTGTTGTAGTTTTTGTTGTTTTTGTTGTTGTCGTTGTTATGGTTGTATTTGTCCTTGCTGTTGTTGTAGTAGTAGTTGTTGTTGTTGTTGTTGTCGTTGTAGTAGTAGTCGTAGTAATAGTAGTAGTAGTGGTAGTAGTTTTTGTTGTTGTTGTGGTTGTTGTTGCTGTCGTCGTTGTTGTGGTTGTTGTTGTCCTTGCTGTTGATGTTGTAGTTGTTGTTGTTGTTGTTGTTGTTGTTGTAGTTGTTGTTGTTGTTGTTGTTGTAGTAGTAGTTAGTAGTAATAGTAGTGGTAGTGGTAGTAGTAGTAGTATTAGTAGTAGTAGTTGTTGTTCTTGTTGTTGTTGTTGTTGTTGTTGTTGTTGTTGTCGTCGTTGTTGTTGTGGTTGTTGTCCTTGCTGTTGTTGTTGAAGTTGTTGTTGTTGTCGTCGTCGTTGTTGTCGTTAAAGTTGTTGTTGTTTTTGTGGTTGTTGTTGTTGTTGATGTCCTTGTTGTTGCTGTTGTTGTTGTGGTGGTGGTGGTTTTTGTTGTCGTCGTCGTCGTCGTTGTTGTTGTTGTAGTTGTTGTTGTAGTTGTAGTAGTAGTAGTAGTAATAGTAGTAATAGTAGTATTAGTAGTAGAAATAGTTGTTATTGTTGTTGTTGTGGTGGTGGTTGTTGCTGTTGTTGTTGTTGTTGTTGTTGTTGTTGTTGTTGTTGTTGTAGTTGTTGTTCTTGTTGTTCTTATTGTCGTTGTTGTTGTGGATGTTGTTGTCCTTGCTGCTGTTGTTGTTGTAGTTGTTGTTGTTGTTGTCGTTGTTGTGGTTGTTGTTGTCCTTGCTGTTGTTGTGGTAGTTGTTGTTGTAATTGTTGTTGTTGTTGTTGTTGTTGTTGTCATCGTCGTCGTTGTTGTCATTTTAGTTTTTGTTGTTGTGGTTGTTGTTGTTGTTGTTGTTGTTGTTGTTGTTGTTGTAGTTGTTGTTCTTGTTGTTCTTATTGTCGTTGTTGTTGTGGATGTTGTTGTCCTTGCTGCTGTTGTTGTTGTAGTTGTTGTTGTTGTTGTCGTTGTTGTGGTTGTTGTTGTCCTTGCTGTTGTTGTGGTAGTTGTTGTTGTAATTGTTGTTGTTGTTGTTGTTGTTGTTGTTGTTGTTGTCATCGTCGTCGTTGTTGTCATTTTAGTTTTTGTTGTTGTGGTTGTTGTTGTTGTTGTTGTTGTTGTTGTTGTTGTTGTTGTTGTTGTTGTTGATGTCGTCGTTGTTTTGGTTGTTGTTGTTCTTGCTGTTGTTGTTGTAGTTGTTGTTGTTGTTGTTGTTGTTGTGGTAGTAGTTGTTGTTGTTGTTCTTATTGTCGTTATTGTTGTGGTTGTTGTTGTCCTTGCTGCTGTTGTTGTTGTAGTTGTTGTTGTTGTTGTTGTTGTTGTCCTTGCTATTGTTGTGGTAGTTGTTGTTGTAATTGGTGTTGTTGTTGTTGTTGTCATCGTCGTCGTTGTTGTCGTTTTAGTTGTTG